>CP129446.1:19536477-20901893 GCA_030445155.1 Quercus variabilis | reverse complement strand
AATAAGTACAAAAGATTGTTTAAATGAGAATCAGCCTCTCCAAAATAGGGGGTAAGTTTTCCTACCAACCACCTCTCCCAGACCTAGAAAGTTTAAGTCTTATGCACAAACTACATCCTATAATATCTACACCTATTGGAAAGTATGAAGTTCAGTGAAGTTGAAATTCAATCAATCTGGTTTTGAAGTGTTTCAACCACAAGAGATATGGCTTGTCCGCTCACTAGACTTTCTCACTAGAGTTTATCAACAGCCAGTAAAACCCTTATTACATCCTGACAAAATGAAAAGAAATCTAAATTGCAAATATATAGACATATGTGGAGAAAAACTACCTTAATGGCAGCACCTAGGGCATCAAGCAGATTCCCGTCCGAACAAACCACAAGACAATCAATATAAAGATCCCAGCAAATTTTTCCCTCCACAACTACTAGAGATGAGAGATCAATTCCAGCCCCTGTGGAAAATTAAATAAGAACTCTTAATTCAATTTAAGAAAAGAAAGAACCTCTAATCATAAAATAAATATGAGGGCAAATGCGAAATGATAGAAAGCATGGGCAATAAATTGATGGTAACTTCTCTTGTTCTCATTAGATTCATACCAGCTCCACTTTTACCACCCAAGAGAGAACGTTGAAGAGCAACTGAGAGTTCTGTGGACAACTCCTCACCCCCTCTACCCTGAGTAAGCAATCAATCATGCTGGATTTAAACATACTGAAATTTGAATCATACAAAGAAAGATAGTTCACAAAAGAATATTCTTTGAAAGGCCCCACATGCATATGTATGAGCTATGAAGAAAATTGGCAATGAGAATAGCTCTTCCCATTGTGCCATAATTTCATTTTGACTGGATTATTTAGGAAAGCTATTTTACGTAATGAATTCTTCTTCATTTTTAAACAAAGGATTAAGGGTTTATTATTTTAGCTTTAAAATGTCTGCTAATTTCTTTTCAAGCGTCACCCTTCATCTTTTTGAATATATTTGTATTACTTATAAAATAAAATAAAAAAATTTTAAAAAGTCTGCTTATTTATACTTTTGTTAGTTTTCCACAGGTTTTTTTGTTTAGCTTTTAGCTTATTTTGCTCATTTACTGCTTTTTAAAACCTCTTCCTTTTTTTTTTTTTCTTTTTTTTTTAAATTTATTTTATTATAAAAGTACAAGTAAACTCTAACCCCTTTCAGCAAAAAGTCAAATAAACCGATACCAAACACACAAGCCTCACTACACCTTACACCTTACACCTCAAGAAATCTATATGAGCTCAATCAACAAATGAGATAATATTAGACGATAGTAATCAACAAAATGGATAAAATTAGATGATAATATAACAACAATGTATACAAACCTCAAACATTGGGGCTGCAGTTGGACTGCAATCAACGTATATGGAAACCTTTCCTTTGTCTGGTTGTAGTGAAATTGGCTTTCCAAGTTCAGCCTGCACTTATAGATATTAGTAAACAACATTACAAGTATTCACAAAACATGGGAGGAAAATGCTTAGTGTAGATATGTGTCCTTATTTATAATAATAACAAAAAAGAAAAGAAACCTAACAACAACCACCACCAGGAAGATCAAGCATCTTGAACCATGAAATACCTTCACAGTAGAAATAACATCTGTGGCCCCCATCCTGATTCTTGCTGAACCATTAGCCTGCAATTAAGTCCATGGAATACATAGAAACCAGCAGAAGTTCAGTTTGTCTGGTAGAAAACAAGCCAATGCTGATGTAAAAGAAATTAATTTTCATGTTTCCATGATGTAAATAACTAAGCAACTCCAAGTACGCTTAATTCTAACTAACTGGGTTTAGCCAGATGAATCCTTTTCCAGCATTCAAACTATATCTTAATAAAGTATTTGAAAAGAATGTTATACTTGGGGTATAACTCCAGTTTCAACATTAATAGGACGGTAAGTTAATCTTTTTCGACCATCAGAACGAATGTCTTGAGCAATGCCACCCTGTATGAAGTGTTTTTCTCCCAGAGATAGTCCCACCATTCCTGCACATACATAAAATGAGATGAAATAATGTTTGCAATGTTGCATATAATTATAACTTGTAAATATTGGGAGAAAACAAGAGGAACAACAAAAAAATGCAAAAGAAATTCAATAGATCATAAAGTCAAAAGAAACTCAAGTCTTCTATAACCCTATGCTAATGTCCTTGACAAAAAGTTCCTGACCTTGCTCCGTTAAATCATGGATATCAATCCATTGACTAGGGTAATGCATCTTAACCCACCCACCTAACAAAACCAACCAGACCCAACCCAACTTGACACCTCAGGTTGGTTATCGTGGGTTGTTGGGTTGGGTTGTAATTTTATTTTAAGCCTCAAGTTGGGTCAGGTTTGGGTTGATAGTTTTTTCAAGCCATCTGGCCCAACCCAATCCACCATATATTTTTGTTTATTTTATTATCGTTATTTTAATTTTTTTTAGTTTGATTTATTTTGGTATTTTGAGAATTAGTTTTGATGAATTTGGAAATTTGGAAAATAATCAAGGCATATTATGTGAATTATAATAATTTCTGAAAAAAAAAACACTTAAATAGTTATGAAAGTAAAATTATATATATTCAATAAGTAAAAAACCTCATTGAAATAAGATGAGAAAATACAATGTACCAAAGCACACAGGCAGTGTGCTATGATACCAGCAGAATGTCTAAACTAAACAGTAATGGAAGTACACAAATCAAGCAATGCAAGGAACTGAAAGTAGAAACACCCAATGCATTTGCCCACTCAAATAGAGTTTGAAGGAAGAAAAGCTTCAAATCATGAATCATTCATTCCCCTCAAACGTATGCACTTTCTTTTCCCTCCAAATACCCCACATGAGGCAACGAGGGATCATATTCCAAATCACCATGGAATTGTTTCTGTTAAACATGCCTGTCCAACTAGCAAGAAGCTCCAAGACACCATGCGGCATAACCCAATGAACCCCAAAAATCAAACAAACCATATTCTACAACGCTTGAGCTACAAGGCAATGTAGAAATAAGTGTTCAACAGTCTCCCCATACATCTTACACATGCAGCATCAATCCACCACCTCCACTTGCCTCACCCTCAGCTTATCAACAGTCAAAATTTTACCCAATGCCACAGTCCAAAGGAAGAAACTAACCTTTGTAGAAACTTTTGGTTTTCCATAATGGCTTCCATGGAAAAGAAAACAGATTAGTGGGTTGAAATGCCCCATAATAAGAACAAAGTTAGAAAACCCTATCTAGCATAATTTATCCATTAGGTCCATAAAGGTGACAACCGACTCTAGCTCCCAATCTTGATCTGGTCATAAAAAAATGATATTACACAGGTTACTATTTTTCTGAAAAAGATAACAACTTAGCCATTGAAGCATCCTTATTACAAGCAATACTGTATAATTCTATGGGAAGTTATTTTTCAAAAGGAGTCCCTCAGACCAAAGGTCATGCAAAAATTTAATAGAAGAGCCATCCCCTACCTTAAAATTGAGGAAACGATGGAAAGCATCCCCACCCTTTCCTGATATATTTCTACAGCATAAGGCCCTTGAACACTATTAGAGCACCATCCCCTCAAATGCTACCATATTTCGTGTTTACTACCCATCTCCACAAAGCACTCCTCTCCATAGCATATCTCTACAGTCATTTCCCCAACAAAGGCTTGTTAAAAAGGACCAAGTCACAAATATCCAGCACCCCATTTTGAACGGGTGCACAAACAATCCTCCAATTAAGCAAGTGATACTTAAACTCATCTCCGATCCTTTACCACACAAAATCCCTCTGTAATTTTTCAATATGACTAGCAACACTCATTGGGATAGGAAACATTAAGTACTAGTGCACAACCCACTAACCTATGTGGGTTGGGTTGAAAAAACCCTTTAATCTGACCTAACTCGATCCATGCACATCCCTACTGTTGACTTTGCAAGGTAGGGCTTCTATTCAAAGAATTGTAATTGACCCCGGCATTCAAATCTTCCTTGCTTTGATCGGTATCTTCATCTTTGTGTTCTCCTAGAAATTAGGACCTAGGGGTACTTCTTTGATCTGAATCAGCCCTCAACCATGAACCATAGGGAAAAGTATATGTTTTCCAACCAGCATCTTTATCGGGTAACTCTCACAATCATGCTCCATATGACCCATACAGTCAAACCAGTACCAAAAGCTTGGAAACCATTCATACCTGAAGAAAACCCATACCAGCTTTTCATCTTTGATCTCAATCTGTATACCATGTAGCAATGGTTTAGCAATATTTACTTCAACCCTGATACGTATGAATCACCCCCACCCTACTCCATTTGCAACAGCTCAGTAGACACACATGTTCCAGTAGCCTTTTCCAATATCCTCCCCTACCTCAGGGCTCATAGAGATGATAGTAAGATTATAAACCCTAACCCAAAAAGGACATGAAGTGAAAGTTGTGGAGGTTGGAGGGGTTATGCCATCAAAACACCTCAATAACACCAGACTACAACCAAACATCTAAAGAGCCATTCAAATGAGGATCTTTTTTTTTTTTTGCCATTTAACATCAATTTTTTTTCTATCATTTTCGTTACTTAGCAGGTTTCCGAATCTATTAAGGAAACTAGCATCTCAAGTCTCTTAGACTCAAGCTCATTGTTGAACTCAAGTCCATGTTCTGGCAACACAGACATGGAATTTTAATCCATGTGGAACTCGAGTTCCTTAAAAGAAAACCAAATGAAAAAGTTAAAAAAAAAAAAAAAAAAAAAAAAAAAACTGACCTTCTTCTTCTCTCTCTCTCTCTAGAGCTTCTTCTCTCTAGCTTTTTCTCTAGATCAAGCCAAAATCAGGCCTCCAAGGCTGAAGCTCATCACCCAGGTGGTTCTCTCTCACTCTATCTTGTTCCATATCTCTTGTTCCCCACCAAAGCTCACCATTGATCAGGATGAGGTGCTATTGCGTTTGATGGGTTTGGGTTCGCAGGTTCCGAACAGGATGAGGTGGTAGCGCTATTGTTAGTTTTGGATTTGCAAGTTCTGATCGGTATGAGGTGGTGGCGTGTTTGTTGGGTTTGGGTTTGCGCTAAAGTAAAATCAGACTACTAAGACCACTTCTATTTCTCCTATCTAAACTCCTACTCCTACCATTAGGAGTAATTTCTTGGACATCTCCAAATTCTTGTGATTCCTCTAATGGCGAATAATAAAATACTTCTTGATCCTGTTTTGCTTGTTCTTTAGACTTAGAAATTTCCTTCAAATTTTCCACCATCTGAAACCTAACATCATAAGGTAGACCTCTACATGGTGCCTTTAATTCCAGCTTGATGCCCCCTCCTTTACAAACTTTCCCATGATGTATGCATCTATAACTACTTTTTCCATCTTTCAACTCTTCAGTTATATGATCCCATGCGAGATCACATTTCACTCTCACAGATGAAGTATTAGCATTAGACCCGGTTGTAGAAGCATGTTCATTAGATAGTACAGACTATAGAGGCAGACTCCATTCCACTCAACAATTTCATACTAGCAGCAACCGTTTTATCAACAAATAAATCCATCAACACAACATACACAAAATCACAAATAAATAATTCACAAACAATACCAGTGTATACAAAATAAATCCACCAACTATGAACACACACAGGCACACATGTAAACTAAAATGCTATGCTCTGTAAAGTGTAAACTATAATGCTCTATAATTCATTAAATACTAATAATTGAAAGAATAATTGATGATAGAAGTTACCAGTGGAGTAGTGGACTGAACTGACTGAAAATTTGAAGGCAAAGAACAAGAACGGAGAACCTTCAGCAAACAATGTGATAGAGAGACTGAAAGAGTCAGAGAGATTCAAATAAAATAGAGTAGAGTAGAAAGAAAGAAAGAAAGTTCAGTTTAGTTTTTACCCGAAGAAGCCGCGAGGGAAGCGAGAGGCAGAGCCTCGGCCACCGACCACCGCAGTCCGAAGCAGAGGCACAGAGAAGACGTTAGTGAGTGAGAGGCACCGAAGTCCGAAGTAGAAGAAAAAAACCAACAAATTGAGAAGAAAAGGAAAGGAGGCACTGACTGATGAGAGAGAGGCGTGTGATGCTTATAGGTTTTGATAGGTGCAGTAAAATGAAATCTCATCCCCAATTTCCTACTGGGTCGGGTACGGTACGGGGTACCCAATAAGGAAATTCGGATTCATTAATAAACCCTCTCATCTCTCTAAACTCTTAGGGTCCGTTTAGTTCCCGTAAAATATTTTCTAGAAAATACATATTTTTTGGAAATGTTATTTTCTGAAAAAGGAAAATATTTTCAAATGTTTGGTTGTATTATGAAAATTGTTGTGGAAAATATTTTTATGTGTTTGGGTGTATTAGGAAAATGCTATTTTCCGGCGACGACAACAACAACAACAACAGCAGCAACAAATTGATTCTGGCAATGACAACAACAACAAAAAATTGATTCCGGCAACAACAACAACAACAACAATCAGTTCATCAAAAAAAAAAAACAACAAACAGCGATGGGTCTGATTCGTGGATCGGCGAGCTCGAGGAGGCGATGGGTCTGGGTGAAGGCGATGGGTTGCTCATGCTGTTGCTCGTGGGTCTGGGTTCGTCGTGCTCGTGGGTCTGGGTCTGGGTGAAGGCGATGGGTTGCTCGTGGGTCTGGGTTAGTCGTGCTCGTGGTTCATCGTGCTCGTGGTTCGTCGTGCTCATGGGTCTGGGTTTGGGTGAAGGCGATGGGTTGCTCGTGGGTCTGGGTTGCTCGTGGGTCTGGGTGAAGGCGATGGATTTCTCGAATCGGAGGTGGAGGATGACTTCCCTCGGCGTGGTCTAGGCGTCAAGCTCCGGTGTCTTCTTCCTCAGATGGTCGCCGGCGTTTTCTCTCTTTCGTTTCTCTCAATCAATTTCTCTGACTCTGTTGTGTGTTTTCTTCTTCTTTTTCGTTCTCAATCAATTTCTCTCAGAGGCTCTATTTTGTGCGTGTATCTTGTGTCTGTGTTGTTGTGTGAGACCCGGAAATAGTTTGAAGGTAAAATAGAAGCGTAAAACCATTTCCGGGTCAAAGGTGAAAATTTGGTCAAAGTTAAGGCATATTTTCCGGAAATTGGATTTTCCTTTGCTTTCCAAACACATGGGTCAGGTGGTAAATGATTTCCTGAAATCATTTACCACCAAAACAAACGGACCCTTAACTCTCTCGTATTATAATAAATATTCCCTAAAACCAAGGCTCCCTTTAAGAGTTCACGAGGGGATGAAATAGAATGAAATAATTATAAGAAAATGAAATAGAATATATTTAAGTGAAAGAAATGTATGAAAAAGAATGAAATGGAATGCAATTAACTATCCTTAATTAGATGTTTTAAAATAAAAAATGGAAATGAATGAAAATGAATGGAATGTAAGTTATATTGTTTGAGAATATAATGAAATTATTTTATGATAATATTACTATTAGAACCCTATTTTAAAATAAATGATTGAATAAATAGAGATATTTTGGAAGCTTTAGTAAAAAAAATCATTAAATCTAATTTTATTCTTTCTCATTTCTTTCAATTTCGGAAAATAAAAATTTGAGATTTTAAAGAAATAGAAAAGAATAAGTAATCCCTCCTGTAGGGACCGTTCTTGTAGCCCAAACCTAAAAGATGTGGGTCAAAGGCCCAACGAACCCAGAACAATGAATTTGTAGAGAGTAGATCGAAGGTTTAGGCGCTCGCCAGCCTTAACGGAGCATAAACTACTTTCTTTTTATTGGAAGATACTAAGACTGATTTACAACTGAGGGATGCTCCTCGGCCATGGTTTTCCCTTCCCAAACTCGCATTCTCGAACCCCTCGAACCCCCCATAACACTTATCTCACATTTCTTATATATCCCACTCTTCCTCCTCCTGTTGATCATCTATTGGCCTCTCTTCTGACCGTCCGTCCCATCAGAGGTCATATATGTGCTCAAGTGGCTCACCTTGATCGATGTTGCCCTGTCAGGGGGTTACATCCCCATTAATGCAGCCAGGAGGGTTAGGTGAGCGTATTCAATGCCGAGGTGACAGTTTGCCCAAGGCTTGCCCCTTCTCCATACTTTTGTTGCCAACGTATGGCATTGGGCCCTCTCTTCCTCGGACAGCAAAAGGAATCTCTTTTGATGGGGTGGCCCTTGTGTTCTCCCAAGGTCTCGGGCACCTGAGGGAGGGCACTCCTCGGATAAGTTCCTCAGGGGTCAGCTCTCATGCTTCCATCCTCGGACCCCTTACGTGTCCTTGGTGCGGGCCCTTGGGCCTGATTTGGAGTGGGCCGGGGCTATTTGATTTTCTGGCCCCACAATAGCCCCTCAAAATCTTGCTGCATGCGTCCCCGGGCGGGGAGGGAGATTTTAACATCCTCGGGCCTATTCCGTGCCCAGTCGAGCCTTACTCCTGGTCAGCGCGGGGGTCTATTCATCTGCCCAAGGCACGTTGCTAACGTTTCGGAGTGCGTAACACGTCCATCATTAAACTCAAGCGGCTCTGTGTTCCCCACATCTAACGAGGCGTTACCAATCCAACGGTGGAGGTTTGTTTCGCATTTATGGGTGGGAAAACCCGCACGGTTCTTTGATTCGGGGTATAAATGTCCATACGAACCGCTTCTTCCTGTTCCTTATTTGCAATCAAGAATTCTCGCGCGTCCTTCCTGAGTTCAGATACATTCACATCTCCAGCACCAAAAAAGCCTGTCCGAAGAGATCCTCCCCTTTCCAGTAAGTCGCTCTACCCCTCTCTGAGCTTTTTTCCTAGTTACTCCTTCTCCTTCATTTGTTCTTTCTTAGTTCCTTTAGGTGTCAACTGGGATGGGTAGGTTTAAGAGATATGTCCACACTGAGGCGGCGATGGAGAAATTCATCGCCGACTACCGAATTCCCGCCAATGTGGGTCTAAGATATAGTGAGGATGGGGATTGGCGCTTACATAAGCAGGAGGGTGAAGTGGTAATTCCCATTGTCGCCTTCCTTGAAGGGGGAATGACGATCCCCATGGGGCCGGTGATGAGGGACTACCTCACGCACTTCCGGTTGGCCCCTACCCAGTGTGGGATAAACGTCTTTAGGATTTTGGGCTGTGTGGACGCCCTGAACGAGAAGATGGGGCTAAGGTTGACCCACCACGACGTGAATTGGTGCTACAACCTTCAGCATCTTAAGGGCAAGTCTTATTATCTGAAGACGAGGGATGACAGGGTGCGGCTCATCCAGTGCCTCCTTGAGTCCAACAAGGGGCTAAGCGAGGACTTCCTCATCATGTCAGGGGAGTGGCACGATGGCCTTCACTGCCCAACGACAGAAGGGATACCAGGTGGGGTAGTAGGAGTAAGAGGGGTTCTGAGTTCTTTTGCCCTTTTTTCTTCCTTTTTCCCTTTCGCTAACATGGTGGTGTTTTCCCCTTGCAAACCCGCATGCTTTTGAGCGCCATTTCCATTTGATCAACCGGGAAGATTTGCAGACGGTGCTGAGGGCGCCGGTTTATGTAAACGAGGATGACAATCAAGTCAGGGCCGCCCACATAATCTTGGGGTATAAGCCTGCCCAGAAATCGTTCCCGGTTCCAAAGCACGTCATCCTAGCCAACGATCCTCGCCTTCAGAGGATTACTGTGATCAAGGACAAATTTTCGTTCCCCGAGGAGCCCTCCAATCAAGGAACTGTCACGCTAGTCGTCCCTTCTTCTTCCCAACCGTTCGCCGAGGCCGCCGAGGAAGATCTAGAGGGGGAAGGGGACGCGTTTGACGTTTTCGCTCAGCTTGATCAGTCCGAGGACCCTCTCGGGGATTTGGGTGATCCTAACTTGAGCGAAGCAGACCTCTTTGCCTTTGAAGCCCCTCCTCCACCAACAATGGGTTACAAGAGGAAGCCCACCACCGACTTGCTAGACTTGATCGAGGGCCAGCCGGGGAAGTCCCAACAAAAGCTTCCTTCTACTCCTCTGAAGACTAGGTCGACTTCCGCTCAGCAGAAGCTCCCTCCTCCTCCTCAGACGCGCTCACCCTCTGGGTCCATACCTGTCAACCCCAAGAAGAAGAAGGATAAGGGCAAAAGGCCTATAGAGGATAAGACGGTGTCCTCGTAGGAGGAGGACACTACTCTGCAGCCGTCCTAACAGCTTAAAATAGGCGACAAGAGTCAGGACAGGCAGGTCGCCGACACCACCTCGCCCGAGGCTCAGGCCTGGCTCCCAGCTCCGATGCTCCGTGGGGAGCCCTTAAGGGATAACGCCTCCCTCAGGGACTTCAACGAGGGCGAAGGTGCGCGCGTGGCCGATGCGCTAGAGAAGAACCTACTACTCCCGGCGGACATGGCCGAGCTTAATTCTTTGACGAGCGAGCAGGTCTTCCTTAGCCTTAAGCGATATGTGGGGATGGTAAGGGCTATAACTTCGACTCTTCTCCCACTTTTTTTCTCTTATTGGGCTTACTGCGCATTGGTTATTCTGGCAGGCTGTCCAGGCTATCTTTAGGTTGGAGGGGGCAGTGAACGACCAGAGGAAGGCCCTCAGCCGAGAGCGTGACTGGCGCTTTCAAGCTACCCAGGTTTTGAAGAATTTCGAGGCTGACCTCGCGAAGGCCCGAGAGGAGTTGAAGGCAGTGACCAAGGAGCGGGACAGTGCGTTGTCTGGTCTTGAGAGCGCCCAGACCCAGGCCAAGGAGCAGACAAGGCGCCTGGGCGAGGCGGAGGAGCAGCTGCAGATCGCGAAGGACCTGATAGCGGATCTGCAGGCTAAGGTGACAGCGGCCAAGGTGGCCTAGAGGGAGGCAGAATGGGCCAGAGACCAGGCTCAGCGAGCTAAGGATGAGGCAAATTTTGGTAGGGAGATGGCCCTGAATGCTAAGGAGGAGGGTGAGACTGCCGCCTATGCTGAGGGGGTGGCTGCGGTAGAAGCCCTCTATAAAGCTCAAGTCCCGGGGGTATGTAGGCAATACTGCTCCCAGGTCTGGGCTGAGGCCCTCAAACAAGCTGGGGTGGCAGCCACATCCGACCTGTGGAAGGCGGAGAGCGTGTACTACCCCCCTGCTATCCGCAAGGCCGCCCTTGACGGCGCCGAGGTCGATGAGGTTGCTGAGGAGGTAGAGGCCGCTAACCTAAGGGAGCATTCGAGCGAGGAGGTGCCCTAGGAGATAGTGGAGATCCCCTCCAATGATCCAACCCCCACCGCCGAGGAGGCAGCTGCTCTCGTCGTACCCTCGCAGGCTGTCCCCTCAGGCTAGGGCTCAGAGGGGTCAGGGGTCGCCCCTATCCAGCCTGAGCAAAAGGAGTAGATTCTTTGGCGCCTCGGCTCTTCCCATTCTCATATCATTTTATCTTATTTTGTTGTGCTTCTCCTCTATGTACTGTGGCTCTTGCCATGCAACTTTTATGGACTAGTTATTGTAATGCGAATTTACTTTCCCTTCTTATCTACTTCGGGTTGTTTGTTTGTGTGCATGCTATCTGCTTCCTTTCTTTTCTTTTTATTTGCATGAGTTGTATCTCGCCCAACTGTGCCAGGAATCACGATAGTGGGGAAAAAACGTATGTGTAGGCAGCCTTCTTGCGTCCCGAAGGTTAGGCGAGATTTTGGCCCTTTCCTGACTTCGAGTATTTTAGAGTAGCTAGTTTCCCATAGGCTCGAGTCCGAGGACCATACGATGCCTTGGTTCTGTCTAACACCTATTTCTCTGTAAGTATTTAGTTTCCCCATAAGTTTGAGTCCGAGGACCGTACAATACCTTGGTTCTGTCTAATACCCAGGTATAGTTGAGCGGTTAGTTTCCCCATAGGCTTAAGTCCGAGGACCATGCAATGCCTTGGTTCTGTCTAACGCTTCCATTTCTCTGTAAGCATCTAGTTTCTCCATAGGTTTGAGTCCGAGGACCATGCAATACCTTGGTTCTGTCTAGTACCCAGGTATAGCTGAGCAGTTAGTTTCCCCATAGGCTTGAGTCCGAGGACCATGCAATGCCTTGGTTCTGTCTAACGCTTCTATTTCTCTGTAAGCATCTAGTTTCCCTATAGGTTTGAGTCCAAGGACCATGCAATACCTTAGTTCTGTCTAGTACCCAAGTATAGCTGAGCGGTTAATTTCCCAATAGGCTTGAGTCCGAGGACTATGCAATGCCTTGGTTCTGTCTAATGCTTCCATTTCTCTGTAAGCATCTAGTTTCCTCATAAGTTTGAGTCCGAGGACCATGCAATACCTTGGTTCTGTCTAGTACCCAGGTATAGCTGAGCGGTCAGTTTCCCCAGAGGCTTGAGTCCAAGGACCATGCAATGCCTTGGTTCTATTTAACGCTTCCCTTTCTCTGTAAGCATCTAGTTTCCTCATAGGTTTGAGTCCGAGGATCATGCAATACCTTGATTCTGTCTAGTACCCAGGTATAGCTGAGCAGTTAGTTTCCCCATAGGCTTAAGTCCGAGGACCATGCAATGTCTTGGTTCTGTCTAACGCTTCCATTTCTCTGTAAGCATCTAGTTTTCCTATAGGTTTAAGTCCGAGGACCATGCAATACCTTAGTTCTGTCTAGTACCCAGGTATAGCTGAGTGGTTAGTTTTCCCATAAGCTTGAGTCCGAGGACCATGCAATGCCTTGGTTCTGTCTAACGCTTCCATTTCTCTGTAAGCATCTAGTTTCCCCATAGGTTTGAGTTCGAGGACCATGCAATATCTTGGTTCTGTCTAGTACCCAGGTATAGCTGAGCAGTTAGTTTCCCCATAGGCTTGAGTCCGAGGACCATGCAATGCCTTGGTTCTATCTAACGCTTCCATTTCTCTGTAAGCATCTAGTTTCCCCATAGGTTTGATTCAGAGGACCATGCAATACCTTGGTTCTGTCTAGTACCCAGGTATAGCTGAGCGGTTAGTTTCCCCACAGGCTTGAGTCCGAGGACCATGCAATGCCTTGGTTCTGTCTAACGCTTCCATTTCTCTGTAAGCATCTAGTTTCCCCATAGGTTTGAGTCCGAGGACCATGCAATACCTTGGTTCTGTCTAGTACCCAAGTATAGCTGAGCGGTTAGTTTCCCCATAGGCTTGAGTCCGAGGACCATGCAATGCGTTGGTTCTGTCTAACGCTTCCATTTCTCTGTAGAAAGAAGTTTGTCCTCGGGCCGCTTTACCGGAGATGGTTCCTCCTCGGGTCGGACTGTTAACCCTAAGGTGCTTTGGGGCGGGGATTATTCGTACTATAATCTTACGCGTGGTGTTGACCTCGCCTTCGATTCAAGTCCCCGTCTTTTTCATTTACGAGGTGTCTCTTGGCCATTCGCGTTCCACACTTGACGTTTCGGTGCGCGAGGCGCGGCTTCATCAATATCCTCATGAATTGATACAAATCCAGCGGTCTGCGGTCCTCTTGGGATTTGGTAGCTTCGTGATTAGCACTGCTGATAATTCTCTTTTTGAATTTTGCATGGATTAATTCTCACCAGCCTTCGTCCTCTATATAAGGTTTTCCGTGGGAAAGGTCTATCCACACTCCATGAACTTCTCAACGCAACTAGAAACACTTCCCTTGAATTCCCCAAACCCCTTCAATAACCCCGCCAGGATTGTGACTGAAGTTGGTAGATATGGGGCGGTTTTGGGCGGGTGTGAGGGCACCCGGGCCAAGGGCCATTGTGACCGCAGCCCCCACTGGGCTTCCGGCGCGGCAGAGTCCAGGCGTAACATTGATAGTGCCATGCCCGATGGCCAGGAGGGACGTCCCTAAAGTACCTAACGCTCCTCCCTAGGGAGCACCCCTGCCGGAGGAGGCGCGCGAACTCATGTCATGGCTGGTGCCTGAGTGTTGCCGTTTCCAACGGCCAACGCTCGTGAGGACTGGAGAGAATCAAGGGAACATCATGAGGGAGGGCGTCCCGGTGCCCCTGCATCTGCTCCTCGCTTTGTTCAAGCTCCGCCGCATCGGACAAGGAGTTGTTGGTGGCCTAGAACCAGGCTAGCCCCAGCTCCCTTTCCTCTAGCTAGTTCTAGAATAGGTCCACCTGGGCCTCTGATTGTAGAATTAGCTTGTAATAGTAGTGCTTTAAAGCACGCCTGCCTGAGCCTCTGATTATACATTGTAACTTTTTGTTTAATAAAGTAATGTGCAGTTTCTTTCCGTTTTTGTTGAATCTTCTGTTTCGCACTTTTATCTTTTTGCAATGTTTGTTTGGTAGTTCTTTTTTTTTTTTTTTTTTTTTTTTTTATCACCACCAATCTTCTGTAGAATGATTACTTAGAACGATCGCCTATTGCGCCGGCCAGAGCACTAATCCTTCTCATAGACGGCGCCAATTGTAGGGACCGTTCTTGTAGCCCAAACCCAAAAGATGTGAGTCGAAGGCCCAACAAACCCAGAACAATGAATTTGTAGAGAGTGGATCGAAGGTTTAGGCGCTCGCCGGCCTTAACAGAGTATAAACTACTTTCCCCTTCCCAAACTTGCATTCTCGAACCCCTCGAACCCCCCCATAACACTTATCTCACATTTCTTATATATCCCACTCTTCCTCCTCCTGTTGATCATCTATTGGCCTCTCTTCTAACCGTCCGTTCCATCAGAGGTCATATCCGTACTCAAGTGGCTCACTCTGATCGATGTTGCCCTGTCAGGGGGTTACATCCCCATTAATGCGGCCAGGAGGGTTAGGTGAGCGTATTCAATGCCGAGGTGACAGTTTGCCCAGGGCTTGCCCCTTCTCCATACTTCCGTTGCCAATGTGTGGCATTGGGCCCTCTCCTCCTCGGACAGCAAAAAGAATCTCTTTTGATGGGGTGGCCCTTGTGTTCTCCCAAGGTCTCGGGCGCCTGAGGGAAGGCACTCCTCGGATAAGTTCCTCGGGGGTCAGCTCTCGTGCTTCCATCCTCGGACCCCTCACGTGTCCTCGGCGCGGGCCCTTGGGCCTGGTTTGGAGGGGGCCGGGGCTATTTGATTTTCTGGCCCCACACCTCCTATTCATTTCATTCCCCCTTAATTAAATTCTTAAATAAAAAAATAAAATTTTTATTCCCGCTATTAAAACTCTAAAAAAAAAAAAAAAAAAATTATTCCTATTTCATTCCCTTCACCGTTCTAAGCCTAAAACCCTATGCAAAAGTAGCGCCAATAGTAATAGTAATAGTAACAGTAATACACACTCTTTGTCTTTGACACTTGCGTTCGCAAAAATGGCTACCTTAATCCGAACAGCTCAAAGAACCCTTCTTCGCTCTTCTTCTTCTTCTTCTTTCCTCTTTCAAACAACCAGGCCTTACTCCTCGGACGCAATTACCAAATCGCCCTTCGAATCCAACATCCTCCGAATCCTCCGAACCGAGATCAACTACCAGCTCGACTACGCTCCTCCTCATCAAGTTCGTACTTCTTACATTGTTTCTTTTTTTTTTTTTTTTTTTTTTTCAGATTCTCATATTTAGTTTGCTTAATCTTTGAATCAAGGCAAAACCCATTTCTTGTTTTTGTAGGCTGTGACGAAATTCGATTCGTTTACGGTGCAAGATCGACCGGGGGAGCAGTTGATCACGATGAGTGGCAAATTTGGAGACACCGAGAATGTCAGAATCGAAGCTACTATGTTTGATGGGTGTGTTGCTGTTCCTAAACTTGGAGATGAGAGCTCTGGTCAAGATTTTGCACTTCATCTTAGCTTGATTGTTGATATCTCCAAGGGTGATGGTTTGGATGAATTGGAGTTTGTGTGCTCTGCTTGGCCAAACTTTTTGGAGATTCAGAAGGTTTATATGCTTAGGCGTGATGCATTGCTGGCTATGCCTTATCTGGGACCTGATTATAGGTAGTATTAGCATACCTCTTTTGTGTGTGCGTGTATGAATGTATGTATGTATATGTTTTCTCTATCTATTGTTTGTTTGGTAGTTGAGACGCATTGGCCTTGATTATTGTGATACCCGGATTTTATGGATTGGATTGGATAAATGTGTGTTGTGCTTGCATGTGTTGAGTTTCAGATTGGGTGTTTACTAGGTTGATCTGGGCTATATAAAGTGATTAGGAGAAGCAAACATTTTAACTTGACCATTTGTTTTGGGGTATAGCGCAGATGTGACTAATGCATTCCTTGGGTTTGTGACAAATGGTCATTTTTCATTATTTTGTTTGTTAAAAAAAAATTTATGATTTGACCTGAAATTGGCAAGTTTAGGACTGAATTTTGAAACCTTTTTTTTTTGGGGGGGGGGGGGGGGTGGTAATTATATGGGTGTTTTGAGTTTGGACTTTGGAGGTGTGCGATTGGTGGTGACTTTGTGTGGATCATGTTTTTTGTTTTATATATATATATATATATATATATCATTCTTACTTATCAAAAAAAAAAAAATGTTTATTACTTGCAGAAAAATGGATGCTAAGTTGCAGAAGACACTTAAGGAGTACTTGGAGGCAAGAGGGGTAAATGATGAACTTGCTGTTTTCTTGCATGAATTTATGGTGAACAAGGATAGAACTGAACTTATCAGATGGTTGGGAAATGTCAAGACTTTTGTGGAGGAATAGAAGATTTTGCTTTTTACTGCCTGTGTGAGATTCATTACCCAAATTTTTTCATTGATTGTAATCTCTGCAGTAGGTAGTCGTTTTTGCACTTTGTATGCAAGAATCAGTAACAATTTTTGAGGTTTATATTATTCAGCATGCAGCAACTGAAAACTGAAATGTGAAATTAGAACTAGCAACTGTTTATGTGTCATTCAGCTTTGAGATTCTTTTGATTGTTTAAATTTACAGCAAGCAAATTATAGGACTTGACAAAAGCTAGCAAAAAAACTGCACCTTTGCATCTAGCAGTTATTTAATATACTATTTCTTACCTATCAAAAAAAAAAAAAAATGATATAAAGCTGAACTTGATGTTCTAAACACTCAGTTTATTTTCCTCATGTTGTTCTTTTTATCACTGATAATTTCATGGTATATCTTGTTAGTTTATCTTGTCAGTTTATCCTGTCATTGTTTCACAAGTTAAGGGCTCAAGCCATCTGTAAGATACTTCCTTGCTATGTGCCATAATCCTGCCTCTCCAATGCCTTCTGTGATTCTTACCTGTGGATTCAGGTTATAATGTCAATGCAAATGTGCTTCTCACATTAACAGTATTTGGAATATAGCGTGAGAAAATAACAGTTGTATGTTTACTTTCTTCAAGTTAGCATATTCTTATGTTTGTATGAATAGGCAATAATTATTTGAATGTTATTTACAGATGAAGATAAATGTAACTTAGAAATCTTCTGTTGCCTTGATTTTCCACCAAGATGTGCATGTAGACCAGGGGATAAAATTATATAAATTTGTTTATGGCCAATAAGGTGCAGAAACCAAGGTTAAAGAAATGAAAGAATCAGATTGCTGCATTTGGGAAAGCCTTCACATTACTTGTTGCATTCATTATGGCATAAACATAAATATCGTGACAGGAAGAACTCATTCAAAAATAGAGCAGTTATAACAGAGACAAAAGTATGGAAATAGAGACCTGAGGTAGGTGCCAATATCTCCATCTTTACTTTATTGTGAGATCTGAATTCTTATTGGCCTTGCAACGTTCCCTCATATCTGTGTTTTAAGTGTGTTGATATGCTGTTACATGCTTGTCTAAATTATAATCGTCTGATAATATGGCCCTTAATACAAAAGGTAAGAAAACTTTGGATTCTCTAGTTAAAATCAACAAAATCTCTTTTTGATTTTTGTTAATTAGAGGTGGCTAATTGTACTTTGGAATGCATCACTTTATTTATTGTGTCATGAGTATGATTTTGAATTCTCAATATGGTGTGCTTCCCTTATACAGTTTAGGTGTTGCCCATATCACATAACCTCCTATAGCCCCAAAATGTTGCATCTAGCCTTTGAATTCTATCTTTTTTCCAATGAGTTGGTCTAGTCCAGGCCTCCTAGTGTGCCAAAGAGAGCCAAATGAAATATTTTTTCAAGATTTTTTTTTTCTTGGGGGGAGTGGGGTCTTCCTGGAAAATATGATGCAGCTGATGCATGGGCCATTAAAAATGACACATATATACATTCTAATTATAGTTTTTTTTTTTTGTAAGTCTAATTATAGCCATGTTTTCTATTCATAAATTATTATTGTTTAGTTTACGTGATCCAAATATTTTTTTAGGTCCAAATATATGTCTCCTATTATGTGATTGTAAATTGAAGTGTGTTGTTGGAAAAATTAAGCTTTGGAATGCTGTTGGGAATATTGAAGTGGATGGAATATTATAGAGGGAGGAAAATAAGGTAAAAGATGGCATCTTTATTTTCCACAAGAATTTTTATGAGGCACCTGTTGAATGGAGACCAAAGATAGACCGACGGTATTGAGTTAGCAACTCTTTAGAGGGAAGCGATAGAGAGTGGCTTAAGAGGCACCTTGAGGGAGAGGAAGTCCTTTTGGTTATAAAGAATATGAACGGTGATAAGGCACTTGGTCTGGATGGTTTCACCGTAGTCTCTTGTCAAAGGTGTTATAGAGTATGAATTTAATATGATACACACTTTTGAGGGGAGTCATAATGCTTTTATTGCCTTTATACTAAAAAAAGAAATTACCGCTTTTAACATTAGTGACTTCCATCCCATAATCTTGGTGGGGAGCTTGTATAAATTTTGGCCAAGGTGCTATCCAATAGGTTGAGGCAGGTAGACAAACCCGTGAAACACATTTGTGGAGTGGAGGCTAATCCTTAATAGAAAATGAATGTTTGAATGGCAAAATCTGTAGCAAGATAACGTGGGTTTTCTACAAGCTGCATGTTGGGAAGGCTTACAATCATGTCAACTGCGATAGTCCTTTTTATATTATAAATCAACATGGACTTGAGGAGAAATGGAGGACTTGAATTGGCATGTCCTACAAGATTCTTTGAAAGTTGTAGGGTTTATGAAAAGGAGACCCATTATTATCACTTCTATTCATACTTGTCCTGGAGGTATTACTTAAGATTATCATAGGTCTATTACCGATCAAAAAAAGATTATCATAGGTCTATTGGGGGAGGTTTATTTGTCAGGGTTTATAGTAGGGGGAGTAATAGATAGGCCTTAATTATCTCCCCCCATAGGCTTTTTTGCATGTAATACAATCATTATTTGTGGAGCAGAGATTTAGCACATAAGAATGTGGAGAGCCATGTAATTTTTTGAGGTAATGACAAGGTTAAGGGTGAATCTAAATAAGAGTGAGATCATGTTAGTGGGACGGTGTCCAATATGGAAAGTTAGTAATGGCTTTAGGTTGCAACGTAAGATCATTACCTATGACTTATTTGGGCATTCCTCTAGGTTGTCATTTTAAGGTGGGGTCTATGTGGAATGGCACTCGTGAAAGAATGGAAAGATGATTGGTAGAGTGGAAAAGATTAAATGGGGGCCTATTTTCATTTAAATCACAGTGTCCAATTTTCCGATATATTTCATGTCTATTTTCACTATGCCAATAAATTTTACTAATAGTTTGAAGAAATTACAATGATGATTTCTTTGAAGAGGTATGTAGGAGGAGAAAAAGTTTAATCTTGTAGATTGGAAAATTGCTGGCACGGCTTCATTTGCAAGAGGGTTCAGCATTAGGAAGTTGGATTACTTTTAATCAGGCATTATTGGGAAAGTGGTTATGGTGATTTACCAAAAAGAGTGATTATTTGTGGAGAAGATTGGTGGGAGTAAAATATGGAGAAAGGGTGGGGAGTTGAACTTGTCTTTTGTCACTCTTATGTTTTGATCTTTGGAAGGCAATTAGAGTATGATAGGGTCCGTTCAATAGATTTGTGGGCTTTGGTGTGTGTGAGGGTAGACGAATAAGGTTTTGGCATGATGGTGTTGTGCTCATGTGAACCAAGCATATTTTTAGCCTGAGTTGTTTTAGTTAGTTGCTAAAAAGGATGCTATGTTGTTGGATTGCATTGACATATAGAATGGTGAAATTCAATGGATCCCTACTTTTGTGAGATTGCCCAAGATTGGGAGGTCGAAATGTTTGTTAATTTTTAAGAAACTCTATGTTCCACAAGGGTCCAAACGGGTGCAGACGATAAGATGCTTTGGAGGTTGAGGTAAAAATGTATGTTTTAGTGTTCGATTATTTTATGAGGTGTCAAGAGGTGTTGGGGGTAGGAGAGGAATTTTTTTTTTTTTTTTTTTTTTTTTTTTTTTTTTTTTCATTCTTCAAAAGGTTTGTGACTAGGAAAATTATCAATATGGATAATTTAACTAGAAGGGGTGTGGTGTTCGCAAATTGGTGTATCATGTGTTAATATAATGAAGAAATTGTGGACCATATGCTTCTCATTGTCTGGTAGCTGTGGAATTTTATGTTCCTAGTTTTTGGAGTGGACTGGTTGATGTCTGAGGCAGTGTCCTTCAAGGTTGGGCTGACACGTTCAGAAGTAAAATATACAATATTGTTGCTGGTGGTTTAACATGGCATGTTTGGAGGGAGAGGAGTAGGTTATTTGAAGATAAAAGAATTATTTACAGTCGACTAAACCTCATTTTAAGAAATAATTAAAATAAGATATAGGAATAATGTAAGTAGGTCAAGTCAGAAGATAAATTTCCATAAATTCTTTGCCATATGTGCCTCACCCTTTCTAGTACTGGCAGGGATAGAAAGGTTGCCCTCTCCGAACTTATTGAAAGAGTAAGAAAATATTTCAAGGTTGGATGCTTAAGGATAAGGTTCATTTCCAAGCAACGAGAACCACTATGATCAAATCAGTTTCCTCTTTAATCCTTCAGACTACATGAGCGTTTGGATAGCTGATGCATTTCAGCATTTTACGTTTTACGTTTACGTTTTGCGCCTTTTTTTTTTTTTTTTTGGGACCAGCGCCTTTACACTGTTCATGGGACATGAACAGTGCAAATAGGCAAATGAACAGTATTTTCATTTATAAACAGTAATCAAAAATTATTTTTTAATTATTTTCAATTTTCAATTTTCAGCAAAATAAGCAATATCCAAACGAACTCACGTGCCTTCCTCTTCCTTTTTCCAAAGTCAGTAACTTCTCATTTAGACGCTTTAAACATAGAGGTCTAGTGGGGCTTGAACAATGAGAAAAATCCTGAGGGATTTTATGTGTAGGCTGAAAGCTATTGGGGCTGGGCCTCAGGAAATTTGAGGATACCCACAAATCTTTGATTGCCGAGTTGATGTGGGCTATGGCTAGAAATGCAGAATAAACGATATGTTAGAAACAGAAATTTGATGAATATACTCCCTCCCAAGTTGTCATTTTGGATTTGTCACAGTGTCTTCAAATGCACATAAATCATCAACAAAGGACTGTGCCACAAGATTGGGAATGGTCTCAACACTTGGAGCAGGGGGGACCCGTGGATTCCTTCATAGCGAAATGTCAAGTGCTATAACTGATTTGATCCCTCGGTATCCATTGGTTGCTGAGCTAATATGCCAGGACTCGAGGCAGTGTGATAGGGTAATATTTAGTTGGTATTCAGTGTGATTTATTGAAGAGATCGTATTCAGTATGAACAAAATTCAAGAGTGAAGATTTGCGTCTCAACTCAATCATGGATGAAGTGAAAACGAATATCAATGTGCTTTGTCTGAGAGCGTTTGACAGGATTTTTGGAAATGTTGATAACACTTGTGTTATCACAGTGCATAGTCATGGTGCCACGGGCTTGGGCAATGCCAAAATTTTACAACTATTTCATCCAAAAAAAGTTGAGTGCTATAGCTGCCAAAATTCAAAAGGGAGGCCTCAGAATGGAATCAGGTCCACTTTGGGAACATTTTGGCAAAAAAGAAAAGAATTCTGGCTCGGCTTGGTGGGATTTAGCGATCTATGGCAGAGAGACCCTCGAGTTTCCTCATTATTCTTGAAGAACAACTTCAAGCGGATCTTTTAAACGTGATGAATCAGGAAGAGGAATTGTGGTCCCTCAAATCTCATGTTAACTGGATGGTGCAGGGGGATAGGAACACTTCTTTCTACCATGTTTCTATGCTCATCAGAAGGAAGCATAATAAGATTCTCAATCTCAAAGATTCCCAGGGTGAATGGATTAATGATCTAACTGCAGTTATGGAGCATGTTCAAAATAGCTTCGCTAAGCTCTTCTTAACTGAACTCTTGTCCTCACCTCTCTCTTCTCCCTCTGTTGATATAACCTCTCCCCAATTATCCTACTCTGAAAGTTACAATATCTCCTCACCAGTAACTGATGAGGAAATAAAACATGCTTTGTGGTCTCTAAAGGCTTTCAAATCCCCTGGGCCTGATGGGTTGCACGCAAGATTTTTTCAACAGTTCTGGATGGTGGTTGGCAAATTAGTGTCAGAAGAGATTAAGAAGATCTTTAGTGATAAAAAGATTCATTCGGACCTTAATCAAATGCATATTGCTCTCATTCCCAAAATTAAGGGTCCAGAATTCATTGGGAATTTTAGACCTATTAGTCTCTGTAATTCTGTTTACAAGATAATAACAAAAATTATTGTAGCCAGAATTAGACCACTCCTTGATAAGCTCATATTGCCGTATCAAGCAGCCTTTGTTCCGAGTAGAAAAGGTGTGGATAATGTCATTATTGCAAAGGAGCTTATTCATACTATCAGCAGGAAAAAAAGGTAATGTGGGATACGTGGTTATTAAGATCGACCTAGAAAAAGCTTACAATAGATTGGAGTGGTCCTTCGTCAAGGAAGTGCTCATTGCAACAAATTTCCCTCCTAACCTTATCCAGCTCATAATGAGTTGTGTTTCTACAGTCTCTACCTCCATACTCTTTAATGGGGGTGTTCTTGATCCTTTTCTCCCATCCAAGGGTATTCAGCAAGGGGACCCCCTTTCGCCATACCTCTTCATTCTTTGTATGGAAGTGCTTGGTAGAATTATTGATGACAAATGCTCTAACAACCTCTGGAACCTGATAAAAGCTTCTGCTGGTGGCCCAGCATTTTCCCACCTTTTCTTCGCTGACGACCTCCTTCTATTTGCAAAGGCTAATTCTCTGAACTGTGAGAGTGTTAAGGATGCAGTTGAGGAGTTCTGTATGATCTTCGGCCAGAAAATTAACTATGCCAAATCTAAAGTGTTTTTCTCTCCCAACGTTAACAGTGAGCAAAGGGCTGATTTTTGCAAGATCCTTGGCTTTAACTCTACTCCCAAGCTGGGTTCTTACCTAGGATTTCCTCTTAGGCATGTTGGAGCATCGAACCAAGACCTGAATTTCATTCTTGACCATGTTAACCAAAAACTTGCTAGCTGGAAAGTCAACTTATTGTCATTTGCTGGCCGTAAAGTGCTCATCCAAGCAACTACTTCTGCTATTCCCTTCTATGTGATGCAAACCAATTTTCTTCCTTGCAGAATTTTGGATAATTTGGATAGACTCAACAAGAACTTTCTATGGGGATTTAGTGAACTAAAAAGAAGAATGTATTGGGTTGGTTGGGAAAAAATTACCCAACCTTTGGATAAGGGTGGCCTTGGCCTCCAAACTGCCAAAGGAAGAAATCTGGCCTATCTTTCGAAGCTGAATTGGAGGTTCCATTTAGAAAAAGACTCGCTTTGGGCCTGAGTTTTAAGGAAAAAATACATGACCCAAAGAAAAATGTCTTCTAGTAATGAAAACTCTCTTCCTAGCTCTCGAACTTGGAAGGCAATGAAAAAAGGAATGGATGTTTTCAATAGGGGCACGAGACGGAGTCTTGGCCGTGATAGCAACTTGAGGTTTTGGTATGACTCTTGGACCTCGAATGGCCCTCTCAGGTCTATTATTCACGGCCCCCTTACTAGGGAAAAGGAAGAGATCAAGGTTAACGATGTTGCTTCACTTAAAGGCTGGGATTGGGGAAAGCTTTCTCTGATTCTTCCTCCAAAATTTTGCTTAGAAATTCAAGCGATGCCTCGTTCACATTTTGCAAATGAGGAAGGCAGAATCATTTGGAACGCAACAACCAATGGGAATTTTAATCTCAGCTCTGCGTATATCCTTGCCAATGGGGAAGCTCAATTTTTTAACGGTAAATGGATATGGAAGCTAAATGTGCTGCCAAGAATTCAATCCTTTATTTGGATGTGTTTTCATAACAGCATAGCAACCTGGGAAAGACTAGTTTCTAGAGGGCTGCAAGTGGACACAGTCTGCCTGATATGCAACCTCCATCCAGAGACTATTATCCATTTGCTGAGGGACTGCCATGTAGCTACAAGTTGTGGGCAGAGCCTCGGAATGGGGGTCTTAAGCACTGATTTTTACTCTTTGGACCTTCGTAGTTGGCTGGAAAACAATTGTAAAACGATTTCTGCCTCAAACCACCCTCCAAATCTCTTGGAGTGTCATTTTTGCTGTTGGATTATGGACTCTTTGGAACCATCGTAACAGGGTGGTATTTAAGAATATGCCTGCTAGTCAAGCCATCCATAGAGATGTTATTCATAGGGCAGTGGAGTATGCCCTTGTTGCTCAAAATACGATAACCAGATAGCCACGGATTGAAAGGAATATTTGATGGGAGAGGCCAAATAGGGGTTGGCATAAGCTAAACACAGGTGGCTCTTCATTAGGTAACCCTGGTATGGCTAATGGAGGCAACATTCTACGCAGTGAGTCGGGTACCTGGATTAAAGCCTTTACAAGGAAGATTGGGATAGCAACAAGCTCTGTTGTAGAGCTTTGGGCTCTTAGAGATGGACTCAACATGTGTCTGAATATGCAGATTAGTGCTCTTGAAATTGATTTGGATGCAAAAGTAGTTGCTGATCTGATGGGTAATGTCAAAACCTTGAAGAATGATAATGCTTCTATTGTGGCCGACAGCAGGCTTCTCATCTCCCAATTTCCTTAAGTTAAAGTGTCCCACTGCTATCGTGAAGCTAACCGATGCGCCGATGCTTTAGCTAGACTAGGTTGCTCCCAAGTCCCTAATTTTATGTACCTCAATTCCCCTCCCCCTTGTATTTTGAATGCTTTTCTTTCGGATTTGTATGGGCTATCTCAGATGAGGCTCTACCCTCTTTCAGTTGTTTCTGGTTCCTTTTAGTAGAATGAAATTCCCAGAATACCAAAAAAAAAAAAAATATATATATATATATATATATATATATTCCGCTTCAACAGTTGACAAGAATATTGAATCTTTGCTTTTTGCTCATCCAAGCTACCAAATTTGTGCCGACATAGAAACAATCACATGAAGTGCAGAATCTATGATCAACATTTCAAAACCAATCTGCATTGGATAACTAGCAAGATCCACATTGTTATCTCTAGAGTACCAAACACCATAGTCGGCAATACCATTGATATATTGAATGATACGTTTCATAGTACTCAAGTGGGATTCTTTTTTGTTAGCTTGAAACCTAGCAAAAGACAGCTACACTAAAAAGAAATGCCAGGTCTGCTTGCAGCAAGGTATAACCAACTACCTATCATGCTCCTATAAAGTGCTTGATTAACACTTTACAAACACTTTTCATTTTACATTATCAACGGATATTACCAATCTAAAACATAACACTTTAGGTTTCCCCAAAAAAAAAAAAAAAAAAAAAAAAACCTAACGTATTACCGACCCAACTTTTTAAATTTTTAAATTTTGTATATTACAAACTCTACATTTGAGGAATTTGAAAGGAAGAAGAAAGAAATAAAAGAGTAACCAAGAAATTTGTACATAAAAGAGAAGAAAATATCAAAAAAATGAATTAACCGCAACTTTTCAAAGTTGACATGGCAGCACTAGATGAGTCAATAAATATATGAATTGAGATCCTCATATGATATACCTAGGGCTATTGTACCATGCAATTAACACACCCATATGAGATGTAAAGGTTAATAGGATAAAAAAAATTATTATTTATTTTTAAATTACATTTTTTTTTTTTTTTTTTACATCTCACATGGATGTGGTAATTGCATGATGCAAAAGTTGAATCCAAAATCCCAATTATCTAGCTCTCTATTTAACCGCAAATGTTGCAAAAGAACTCCATTCTCACTTACTCATTATGTTTTTTTTTTTTTTTTTTTTTTTTGGGATCAATACTCATTATGTTTTTAGCTTAGTCTAGTTGTTTACTATTACAAGAGAATTATAGAGACTTTCCAGCCGATGCTACTTGTGGTTGGTAACAATTTTGACAATTTTATACATTCTTTTTATGTGGATGGAGTATTATTAATTAAAAAAAAAAATGAAGTTGAGATTTTATACATTCTTTTTATGTGGATGGAGTATTATTAATTAAAAAAAAAATGAAGTTAAGTAAGTCAAGCTGGTAAAAGCATTGGTTGTGCAGACTGCAGAGTACTTCTTATAAAGAATAAAGTAGGCATGAGACTACCCTTAGCCAAATCCACTATTTTTTAAGGGGAAAGTTATTGATGATACTATTTTATAGAGTATCTCTTTCATATTTGCTTGGTTTCACACGTTTGCAATATATGTTGTTAGAGGCATTTCATGAAACAATCTGATAAGATAAATATTTTTTCTTCTTAATTCACTTAAAAAAAAAATAAGAGAGAGAGAGAGAGAGAGAGAGAGAGAGAGAGCATGAGCTGCCGCAAGCCTTTTCATCTACTTATTATTCTTCTTCTTTCACATTTTAAAAAAAAATTATATTTAAATGAATTCAAGTTTTATTTTAGAGAATAATAATAATTTTAGAGACACAATGTTTTCAAAAAATATTTCATAATTGTTAGGTGATAAGTTTTTAATGCTAGATGTTAAAGTTATGTCAACAAAGGGCATAAATGAAACCAATAAAAACTTGACAACTCAACCATTATAAATATTGTGAAAATTGTTGTGCCCATGGTATTTCACTTTAGGGAAGCTACCTTGAGTGATTCCTATGTTTATAATTAGAAGCTTTCTCAAGGTGATATCTAGACCTTATAAAATGTAACCCCAAAAAAAGAAAAGCTAGAGCCTATATAAAGTAAGCTAAAAAATGAATCGGCTCACCCTTTGGCTAAATTTTATTCTCTACTTCCTTAAAACCTTGTAGGAGATAATATATTGTGTTATCCAGCATATGCAATCACCCTCTCACATGGGTGGGATTTTAAGTTTGTGGTATCACTCATGTGTGAAAGGATAGTTACATATACTCTATACTCAATATTCGATAAATTCTCTCTTGTAGTCTTTTTTTATGATGCCCCTGTGGACTTTTGATGAGTATGGTTGTATTTTCTTCTATTTAAACTAACATGAAAATATGACATGTTGTGGGGGCAGCAAATGTAAGAACCTAATTTGTTAGGGGGTGACAGGTTTTTAATGACTTGCACCCATCTAGGAAGCTTCCTATATTATAAAGACATTATGTAAAATGTGATGCAATATTGACAGTCTTTTACATTAGATTAATGCACAACTAAATCTTTCCTAGATTTTGAGATACTTGATGAAAGTGACTCAGTACACGCTCCTCGGTAGAGGACAAATACGCCCCTCCACTTGTGGAGATAAAATAATGGAGCAAGTCTTTATCTAACTTTGCATGTGTGAACAAGGAGACATTTTTTATAATCAAAGTATGTTCATAAAGTTATCCAACTCATTGTTTTTGCTTTTTCGTATGTTTGGTTGATGGCTTCACATATTCCATGTAATCTTTTTGTTATTGGTCCTTTGATGTTCCTAAAGGCCATTTTTTCCTTCAAGTGGGCACACCATGTTCTCTGTTTCTTATTGGCTTTCTTCTGTTTATGCAAGCTTTTGTGATTGTCAAGTCTTAATTCTGAAACCGAAATGTCATGCCAGCCAAAAATGATAGTGGCATAATTTATCCTGAACCACGAATTCAGGGATTCCTTAAAAAATTTTTACCTGGTCTTGTATTTTCATTTTTGGATTTGGCTCCTGACGACATTGATTGGCATTATTAAACTAGTAAAGTCAAAACATTTGGATGTATGCATTATCCATCCCTAGTGTAGCAGTTGATCATGTTGGTTTTCTTTTATTTATAGGTACTGTGGCAGTTAAGACTTGAGACTGTTTTTTGGACTGAAATTGTTGATAAAAGATAGTGAACAAGTATGGAAGAGGGCTTGTTGTGAAGATTGTCAGTTTTATTAGTTAAAGACCAAACATTTGGTACAATATAGTTGGACTTTAAGACCTATCAAAAAAAAAATATAGTTGGACTTTAAGTGTAAGATCTCAATTTATATTTTTTAATTCAATCGTTGGGGGAGAGGATTTGAACCCGGATTTCTTCGTTATAATTATTATGAGGTTTTAACTAGTTAAGCTACAAGACTCTTAGCAGTGTAAGATCTCAATTTTAAATTATTGAATATGAGATTTTTGGAGAAATTATTACCAATTTTTCCATTAATTTTGGCTCCACTTATGTTTTCTTTTCACCCCAAGTCCACCTAAGTCCACAGATAGACAAATGATCCAATCTTAAATGGGTAAATAGATTCTCATCCAAGCACAAAACAAACATAATTCCAAGTTTCAATTAAATGCATCTTGAACAATATGAATCATTTCACGTAAATAACCAAGAGAGAAAAAAATCTATCAATTTAATACGAAAATCTACACTATATTACAGAGAGGAAATTAGGAAAATTTGGAACTTCCTAGAAACAAAAGTAGTGAAGATGATCAAAAGAGAATAAAGATGAATTGGGCTTAGACTTAGAGCTTGAGAGACAAGTCAAGCTTCTTCATCTCCTCTTGATTAGGCTTGAAAAGACCACCACCACTTCCTGCCAACCAATATCCGCTAAGTTCATCATTGGCCAGAGAACCATTCATTGCTCTTACAACCTCAA
Source organism: Quercus variabilis (assembly GCA_030445155.1). Taxonomy (NCBI): domain Eukaryota; kingdom Viridiplantae; phylum Streptophyta; class Magnoliopsida; order Fagales; family Fagaceae; genus Quercus; species Quercus variabilis. The sequence continues at coordinate 20,873,044 of CP129446.1, read as the reverse complement.
ATCTACCAACGCTAGCTCGAGACTGTGATGCTGCTGTTACATGAAAATTCTCAACTCCTAGCTTCCCAATTGCTGGTTGTTGGTTAATAAAAGGTGGTCTTGACCAGCTGCGAGGTCCAAAGAAGCCGCTACAAGATGATGCGTGAGAAGGCTTTTGGATCATTGAATGCGCTTGAATTCCAAGAGATCTATTATAAGCACCATGGAGAGGAAGAGAAGCCAAGCTTGGATAGTGGTCATGGTTGATAGAGCGCCCAAAAGCTGCTGCTGAGGCCATCATATGTGCTCCAATCTTTTGTTCTCTTTTCGCAAGAGTCCTCTCTCTTTTGTGGGCATTTTGGTGTCCTCCAAGTGCTTGTGAACTATAGAATTTTCTTTGGCAATAGTTGCATGAGAAAATTCGGGGCTCGGCAGAAGAAGTTTGGGGGGTTTCTGATGGATTTTGAGATGAACCCACTTCCAAACAATCAATGAGATTGAGCTCTGCATCAGAACCATAATTGGAATCTTTACTAGAGAGATTTAGATCTAGTAGGATATCTGACTTTATCTCTTTTTCTTCTTCTTCTTCTTCAACTCTCTGCAGCTTGTTTTCTTTTTGGTTTTGCAGTGGTGTATTTGGACATGGAGGACCCTCTGGAGCAGAGAAGGTGCTGGGAGGATTAGACATACATAGCTCATTCTTTGTTGGTTCCATGGGAGAAAAACTTTTTTTTCTTGGAGGATTATGAGAAAAAGATAAAAGGTCATTGATGGGAAGTAAATGCTTTGTGCTATATATGCAACAAGGATTCACTGTGCAACAAACTTTTATATTGTAAAAGTATTGGGACGTATATTAGTAGGCTTGCTTGTTATCACACGCTTAACATTTTGATTGGAACTCCATGCATTTTAGATATCCATCCAGTCAAGGAGCCTAATATATATCAGTCCTGGCATTTATTGATGTGTCTATATGGTGAAAGAGAATAATTTTTCATTATGATTGTGAAAGCAATATGCTCTTTGAAGTGTTATTTTAGGGCGGTATACTGTGCAAAATAGTCTTTACCCTTTATTCTATATGCAACGAAGTTATTAATCGACGTAAGCAAACTACATCTTGTTATCATAACATGTGGTGACATGAGAGGATATATATATATATATATATATAAAAAGTGGTGATAGTTATACATTGTGTATAAGACAAAGTTGAAATCGTGTTTTAAAACACGATTTCAGTTAAATTTCACAATTATAACTGAAATTGTGTTTTTGGTGTATGTACGAACTCATCTTGTCCAACACGCACATACCACTAGCTGAAGTACCTCAATCAGCAGATATTTGAGTGGTTCCATCACGCGCAACTAGTTAAAGTACTTCAATCATAGGACATGCAAACCTTGTTAAGTAGACCATACGATTTTCTTCTGTATTTAAGGCCACTCGCAATGCTGCCATGGCCCCAGTTGTTGTTGTGCTTTTCCCTCTGCACATTTTTGTGGGGGCATTTCTTTCTCTTCATGTCTAACATTTTTCATCTAGTTGAACAAACAATAATTTATATTCTTATCCATAACAGAGATAAGATTATCTACGGCTATTTTTGTCTTATTTGACAGTGTGAGTGAGCGATTAGCCACACAATGACCTTGTCACCCAGGATGCAACTGCAAATGCAGCAAACCATTGTGGTAGGAATTGTGTAACCATGATAAAAGAGGGAGCCTAGACCACCTAGGCTAATGCTAGCTAGGTACAAAAAAGTTTTCACAATGGCAACCTTACGAGTGCTAGTTATGATTAGAACATTCACTCTCATATGGCTTTATCATTGCCATCGTTTTTATTAGAATCAATCACAATAAACTTAGCAAATTGTAAAAGATTGTAAACATTTTTTTTTTTTGGTCACAAAACTTACTCAGTTACTCTTTTGGTTTAAAGCTAAAAGTCTGCATTTGAAATTGTAAAGGGAGAGAGAGAAATAAAAATGAGAGTTGGGCATGAGTTGTATTTGAAATCCTAACTAAAATAGGAAAGGTAGGATTTCGTTTTATAATTTGACCTAAAAAATGGCTAGGTCAATGCTAATGCTCTATGTTTCCTAAGCTTTAAATATACAGGAATGCTTGGGTCATATATTTATATTTAAGCTAAGCATGCTATGCTGGTATAAGTGTGATCAGACCCACTAGTAATGATTACTTGCTCTAGCTTACTATCTAAATTAAGTGTTATCATTCTTCATATCTCATATAAAGCATTTGTTGATTGTGCATGTTAAGAGGACAATTGATTTCATCATGTAATTACTATTTGAATTATTGCTCTAATCGAATGTCATATAATATTCTTTACAAACTTACCACAATATTTCTGCTAATAAATTGTACAATTGTACTTAAAAATTCAAATTCAAATTGTTGGTGCTATTACCACTTTTCTGCTAATAAATTGTACGTGGACTGGTCATGAAAAATATGTGAACTTAACCTTGTCATTAAAATGTTATCACTGTATTAGCAACAGTTACAAGTTTTACATTCCTTCACCAAAAAGAGTCTGACTACTTTCAAGTTAATTCCCACCATCACCTGCTTAACTGCTTTTCTTAAGGATCGTACTGAACAAATCTATAAAGTGAAGATACTGTCAACGTTTAAACTTGATGCGGAACTAATTAGAAGTCATTATACTATTCCAACCCTATTAGCGAATATATTATGTCTATGATGTTCTCCCACTAGTTAATTTAAGGAGTTGAAGAATACTAGCTCCAACAATAGAGGCTTGAGAACCAAAAGTTTGATAATTCGTAATTGATTTTGATACTATATATATATATATATATATATATCTTTTTACTTAAGGTAAATGGTTGTTTGTTCAAGCTTAACTAAGTGCATTTTAACTAACTAGAACTTATTATTGCCATCATATTAATCAAAATGATGCAATAGAGGTAATAATTTTAATGTCAATTATTTTAGAATACTGCATTGTTAAACAATGTGAATAATTTAGATTTGATTCACGCTAATCACGCATAATTTAAGTTGATTGAGTTGATGTAGTCATTCCATCCAAGATTGACTAAGCACTGATTCAACATGAAAATGACTCTATTAGAAACCTTTTTCAAGTAAAGAATGAACAGTATTATGCCTAAGTTTGCTCAAGACTTTTCATTTCTAGAATCAATAAGTCTAAAGATACAATAATTTCACAATCTCTTAAAGTGATATTGATACTAATAAAAATAATATCGGTAGGCCTACATAAAAATTATATTACTTTAATTACAATTTGCCATGTTAATAGCCGTAAAGAAAAAAAATATAAATTCTTAAAAGATGCTTCTACTTACTAATAATGATCAGGATATATTCTAACTTTTTAATTTTTAAATGTTGATACTATTTTTGGGGGGTCAATCCTTGACAAGTTTCGAGTTTATAGTTGAGATTATGTATATCACAGATGCATTTGCCATTTAAAGGCCCACCAAGGTCATATAACATGCTAATATGTCATGACATTTGGCCAAAATGACATCTTTTTATATTTGTCTTGTTGTAAACCATGGATAGTGGGAGATGGGGACAAATGGCCGACAAGTTAAAGGGGGAGCTGATGTGGAGTCCCTCTTCTGCCATGATAGTGCTATATTATGCTGCATTATTAATCTAACAAGATCAAATCTCCAAAGTTAACCCTTAAGATAGTAGAATCTTTAGTCTTATGTTATTAGTATTATGACAAGATTAGTGATAGTTACACAATGTGTATATGCAGGACACGTAATTGAAAATACGAATTCAATTATAATTGTGCAATAATGTATTAAATTTCACAATTTTACAACTATGACTAAAATTGTGTATACAATTTTAGCTACAATGTGTACGACAATGTATAACTTAGCGTGTACAACAATAATTAGCATTATTATTAAAATGAGCATATTTCGAAATTTTGCTAATTTTCTCTCACCCAATCCTAACCCCACACACAAAGGTTTGTTAGGAAAAAGAAATGCGCCGGAGTGGACTTTGGCATTTTGCTTTTATTGGCGTGGGCAATATAAACACTTAACTTCTGATTCCATGTACCATTTGTTAATGTAATCAAATTAAACCAAATCGCTTTAACAGATCTGTCTGTCTCCATAAAGTCTCAATTTTTCCCATTTCAAAGCCCCAAAAAAAGAAAAGCCACGAGGTACTATCACTTCCCTACATAAAGATGCATTTAGATGTGGACTACTCGAAAGAAGACAACTCTCAATGTTCCCTCTTCTTCTAAGCACACTAAAAACCATGTTATACAGAGACAGAGACCTCACTAGTCACTACTCTCTCTCTCATCGTGACAAGTCAGACACATGATAAAGGCCAAGTTGGGCATGTATATTGACTATTCTGTTTGTTTAAACCATATCTTTCTATCTACTTTATCTTTGCCTATCTTCTCTTTTTTTCTTCCTTTTGCGTGCTTTATAAACCCTTTTATTGTTGGGAGCTGGGAGTTGGGACTTTCTTTTTGTTCATCTAAACCCATATAACTTAATCGGTCGGGCTGCTTTTTGTAATTGGACAAGTCCATTTCTCATCTCCTCTCTTGAGGATTGAAATAGTCCAGGCCCCTCCCTACTCCCCTCTTTCTTCTTCTCAAAAGTCTATTTATTCATGAAAAAGAAAAAAAGAAAACCCCCCTTTTTTTTATTACTTCACTTCTCTTTCTTTTTCTTTTTCAGAAATTCATTTCTTTTAGTTGAGGGTGAAAAAAAATGCAACATTTTACAATTGAGGGTGTAAACAAAATATGTGACTCAATTTTTAAAGGGCTACGAGGTTATGTATTGATAAATACCTTTTTTTTTATTATATAGAATTGCTTTGTCTACAATATTTTCACAATAAATCTTAAATAGTAAGTTGTTACTAATTCTAATTTGAATCAATAATTAAATTAATTTTTTATCTGCCAAAAACAACTTACCACATAATATTTGTTATGAAAGTGTTATAAAAATATTGTAGACATAACAGTTCTCTCTCTTTTTTGTGTGAATATGAAGACTAATAAATTATTTTATTTATTCACAAAAATATTTGTGCTAAATGCTCAAGTTTTTACTAATACGATTGGTTAGTGATGTAGTTCAATTTTAAGACTGAAATTATAATGTAGCTAAAGTTGTCATTACATAGAGAAAAGAAAAACAAGAACGCGTCAAAAAAACCAAGAATATATAGAAAAAATGATTGAAACTAGCAGAAATAAAGTTTGAGTAATTTCAATAATTAAAATCACTAGGATATCATGGTTTGTCCACTAATATTGTTAAGCATCCACTCCAAATCCAAATTTCTTACAAAATCGGGTAAATAAACACATAAACTATCCTATTGGAAGAGTTAGAAATAAATTTTATTATTAACATTCTCTTTGGTTGACTCTACAAATCAATTGTTTCAACAATTTAGTCTAGAAAAGAATGACTTTGTTAGGAAAGCCCTAGAACGTTGCATATCTTGGAGGCAATACTATAGAAGAAGTAATATATAAAAAAATTACTGTGATTTGCTAAAGAGATTATAAAACCATATTCCAACAATAAGAAGATTCAAGAATAGACTTATGAAAGAACTATAAATTAAACATCAATCTAACAAAACAATTATGAAAAAAGAACAATTGATTTCAATAATCAAAATGTTAAAAACATGCTTGGATTGATAAATGGATAAATTAGAATATTGGGAATTCACTTCTAACCCTAACTTAGGTTCTTAAGTTTCTATAGAAAAGAAAATTTCTCAAAAATTGATGAAAAATAAGGTTTTCTAGCAACCAAAAATGTCGCTGTCATCATGTCCACTTAATATTTATTACCTCCAAAACTCTAAAACATATGCCCCCAAAGAGGAAAAAAAGATGTCAATTCTTGTTTTTCAATAGTAAGTCAACTTCTAGGTCATTTTTACCTTGAAAACGGTCGATTATGAAGTGTTGGTAAACTAAAAAGTTCTAGATCTTAGAGTATTCCTTTCACATTCGCAAGAATGAGTAAAGAGATATGGCCAAAATATCAAGACTAATTAGAATATTTTCTTATCAAGATTTTTTCCAACTTTGCCTTGAACGAATTTCTCTCTTACCTTTTATATTTCCACACATCTTTGACTTGTTAATTGCTTCAAAAACTACATCTCAACTAATTTTGACCTTGGATTATCTTGATTGCATGTTTGTATTCTTAACTGATTAACTTTAATTTTTTACAAAAGAAAAATACACGTATTAAGTAGGACAAAATGGACTTCTGCCCTTTTCGGGCAAATTATATAGGGAAATGCCCCCCTTCCCAAACTAAATAGGGAAATGCCCATTTTTTAAAACTCGATTTTTAATAAATCGAGTTAGGCCCTACAGTGGCATTTTTAAGGAGCCTATAGTGACGTTTTAAGGACCTATAATGACGTTTTTTAACTTGACTTCACTAAAATCGAGTTATAGGTAATGAAATCGACCTATAATGGCATTTTTTTTACCTATAACTTGATTTTTTTGAAGTCAAGTTAAAAAAACGTTACTATAGGTCCTTAAAACGTCACTATAGGTTCTTTAAAACGCCACTATAGGATTTCAGAATTTTTTTTTTCTAACTCGATTTATCAAAAATCAAGTATTAAAAGTGTGACATTTTCCTATTTAATTTGCCCGAAAAGGGCAGAAGTCCATTTTGTCCGTATTAAGTATAATATTGTACTTTTTTAGCAGGTCCAAGGACTGCCCAAGGGTTCAGTCCGAGTAAGGAAATCTGTGCTGGCCCAACCCAAGGGACATGATAACCAGGGAAAAAAAAACTGTAAGATTGAAAACTCGAAAGTGCATTCCAAACAAAAGTTAAAGGCAGCACAATTTGGTGTCACCATAACCAAAACAATGTAGAAGGTTGATCCTTTTAAAAAAAAAAGTGCCACAAAGAAAAAAAAAATCACAGTTATCATAAGGAAGGCATGTAAGCAACCTTCCACAGGCACGACTCCATCATCATAAACAAAATCATCATACGACGGGCATGGATTGATAAAAAAATTTTATTTCATCGAATTGCCAAATTGTTTATTCAAAAATAAGAATTGAAATGCCTAACATTGCTAGATAAAAGGACCTACCTAAACTAATCTAAGCTAAGATCAATGATTAAAAATGGTTACCGTTGTGAAGCGAGATTGGGTTCGGTGTGGGACAGTGGGTCCATTCTACACATGAATTCAGGATTATGCCGCTAACTCAAGGTTAGGGTAGAGAAGGGATTCGCCACCCTATATTATGGGCTAGGAATCACTTTGAACTCCATTTACAAAGGTCTAACAAACTTGGACTAAGTTAGGAGTTAGGGGGACAAAATGGGCTTCTGCCCTTTTTGGGCAAATTATATAGGGAAATGCCCCCCTTCCTAAACTAAATAGGGAAATGCCCCTCTTTTAAAACTCGATTTTTGATAAATCGAATCAGACCCTATAGTAGCATTTTTAAGGAGCTTATAGTGATGTTTTAAGGACCTATAGTGACGTTTTTTAACTCGACTTCAATGAAATCAAGTTATAGGCAATGAAATCGACCTATAGTGGCATTTTTTTTTTTTCCTACCTATAATGCAATTTCTTTGAAGTCGAGTTAAATAACGTCACTATAGGTCCTTAAAACGTCACTATAGGCTCCTTAAAACGCTACTATAGGGCTTCAAAATTTTTTTTTTCTAACTCGATTCATCAAAAATCGAGTCTTAAAAAATGGGCATTTTCCTATTTAGTTTGGAAAATGAGACATTTCCCTATATAATTTGCCCGAAAAGGGTAGAAGCCCATTTTGTTCGGAGTTAAGATACAAACTTAAGAAGATGTTAGGCATCGAAGTCTATCCAACCATTGGTTGGCCTTCACTCATATTATAATACTTAATAAGGAAACCCTAACCTTATTACTACTTGTTCAAACCCCATTTGTGTTGGGTTATATTGTAGGAAATTAATTTATTTTTGTGATTATGTAAACAACAATACAAACAAATCTAATCATAAAGAGCACAAACAAAGATATTATGAATAATTAAGAACAATAATAGAACCTCTATATAAAACAAATAGAAATTTGTCAAATAAATTACCAACAAACCAGATGCTGAATGAAAGATACAAATATGATTGGGGCTTGCGTTTGGCAAATTTAAAAGAGCAATGTTACATACAAAAAAAAAAAAAAAATGACAACATTTTATATATATATATATATATATTGATGTGGCAAGCTTGTATTGCTTATCATCTGAATCTATAACTAACATTATTTTTTTTAACTTACCACTAACAATCTACCACATCAGCATGTGTCAAATTTGTTGTTATTTATTTATTTTTTATTTTTTGTGTTTATAAAATTTTTCAATTAGAAAAGAAACTTAGTATATTTTCTATAAGTGTAAGTACAAAGACATTACACCGATAAAAAATTATATTATAAAACTCACACATTGTGAGAGAGATATTTGTGTTATGAGATACACTGACTGCCCTAGACGCAATTTTTCCAGCGAACCTACTGAATCATGCTACAACGATAAACAGTTGTGACTTGTCTTCGCCAATGTGGAACGAGGACATTCTAAAAAGGTGATGATAATCTTAATTAAGCCACAATCTTTAAATATATATAAATAAATAAAACCCTTGATGTCAACGCTTTGGGTATCTATATTCAAAGTGTAAAAACTAAGAACTTTTTGATGGAAATTAAATTCAGATATGAAGTGGGTAGGTGTACACTTCCAATTTCCAAATGAAGCAGTTTCAAACCCAAAAGATAAGGTTGTGTCTCATGAAAATGATAGTGCTACGATAGGATGAAGTCATAATTTATCTTAAAACATACATACATGATTTACATCAAAAGTCAGCCCATGTGGCTGATTCCTTCTCAAGTAACCTAGTTATAATATGGATCACCTAAGAAAAAGTTATACCATATATATTTTAACACCTATACCACTCCTTGACTTGCTTAAAAACATTTGCATTATTCTTACGGCTAGTACATTTGAAACTAACCTTAATCAAGATTCAATCTTAATCAAGGCTCTAAATCTATTATATGATTCTACCATAATTGATTGTATCTAACCTTATTTCGAATGCGAACAAAAAATATCATAATCCTTCTTGTAGTATAAGTATTTTAACCTTATATTTATTTAAGATGTAGTGTACTAAACACTGTTTAATGGGCTTGTTGTAAAGCACAAAGCTCAATACTAAAGTTGTAGCCATTAATTAAATACTTTTCATTGTAGATGTAAGGCTTTGAAACCAAACCACATTAAATCGTTGATTTCCTATGTTGTTTCTCTTTTTCTTTCTTTCTTTCTATCTCTAACTTCTTTATTTTCTATCTCGAAGTTCTTATCTTGATTTCAAAGCTACATATCATAATTTTTAACATGGTATCAAAGTTATGTTTTATTTATGGTATCTGAGCTAAGCTTCAGTGGCTTCCATTAATTTATATCTTTCATCATTAAATTCAGATTCCTTGTTTCACCATTGCTAGCAATTGCTTTTTAGGCTCATCCTAGTCTATTCTTTGTTGTGTAAAAATTTAAGGTTCTTTTTTTCACCATCACTACTTGCCACTTTACAGGGTCATTATAATCTATTCCTTATCATGGATATTACTATCTTGACAACTTCATATATGTGCGTCATTCTCAGATCTAATCTCTTTTGACATGAGGATCTTGGCGATTTCAAATACATTTAATGGGCATGCATGCACATTTTTATTTTACATCTAGTCTTTGACTTTCCTCCTTGTCACACAACAATAACCATTTTGGATGAGTATCATCGACTGCCTTAATTAGTAGCCTCCTCTATTGACTTTGTTTTTGGTTACATGTCTCTATCATCTTCAAACTGCAGTGAAACTTGAATTTTAAGATAATCTTTTGAATATATATATATATATAATTTAAATTATTTTTTATGACTCATATCTCTAATTTCTAATACTTATTTTGTTTGTACTTTTTTGCCCAAAATTAAAGAGTTTGGCCAAAATAGAGTAAAACGTCATACTTTTGAAACAAAAAATTAAGAATACATAAATAAATATTTTGAGCCCAAAAATAAAAAGGTAACCTACAAAAAAATCAATTTAAGGCCCAGTTAGTCCAAAATGGACCAAATAAACCAAAGTGAACCAAATGGACTGATTTGGACTAAAGTGGACTAAATGGGCAAAAGTAGAGCGAAGTAGACTGTATGAACCAAATTGGACAGAATGGACCAAGGTGGATCAATTTGGACTAAAGTGGACCAAATGGGCAAAAGTAGAGCGAAGTGGACTAAATATACCATATTAGATAGAATGGACCAAAGTGGAACAAAATAACAAAATTGGACATAAATGGACCTGAAATGCTACACTAATATGGCTCGAAAGCAGCGTAGCAATTATAAATGCTACGATTTAGTTTAGATATTATATAAACTAGTATGTAGCCTCATGCATATGCACAAGTACAATTTAAAACAATCACAATTATATAATTCAAATTATACTTTTTTTGAGAAGATGTTTTAATTATATATGGTATTATCTTACACTTTTTTTGAACTATACATTTCTGAAATATGTAATAATTTCTCATTTATATCTATATATATATATATATATATATAGTTTTAGATTCTTCTATTTTTGCACCTAATAATTCACTTACCACAAAAATTAAAAATTTAGATGAACATGTGGCAGAAAATTGGACTCCTATTGAAATCCAATTTAAAATCTAATTAGATTTGAACTCTTTGATTTTTATACTTTTAGGGATAAGGGCCCAAAATTATATATTGGGCCTTGGGCTTTATCCAAGGACGTTGACAAGTCCGAGGAGGGATAAATAGTTATAAGGAATTCTAATTCAGAGTCTCGTAAATAAGAAATGAGTGAAAGGTGGTCTGAGAAGGAATTCCTCTTCGGGTATGATAAATATCGCTCAGATGTGTATTCCAACGATGAAAGCAACCTTCATAAGAGCCCTAGTGATAGGGACATGCCTCATGAACATACTAGAAGGAAGGGAACCCAAAAATATCTAAGGAAAAGCTACTGCCACCGCATTAAATGCACCGCAGCTACTTTTTTTACTGCATTTATATGGAGAAGACCCCTGAATAGTGCTGCCTTAGCTACCACAACTCACAGAATGCAAAAAAGGGTGTCTAATGGGACGGGCACTCAAATAGGGCTCAAATGATCAATAAGTGTAGGATCAGAATAATCCAAAGGGGACTATATAATGTAAAAGACTCTCCATGAGGAAGGGGATCAAAAAATTAAGAAAGGAACACTGTAGTAGTCTAAAACTAGACTTGTAATAAAGCTTTAAGAGCAATACCTAAGAATCAATCTCTTTGGATTTGACCGAGGACCTTTTTCTTTAGTGAACGTCTATTATTTTTCTTTCTTCGTCATCAAAATCCATTGGCTTGTTACTTAATTCACTAAAGCCCAGTTTTTTAACCCATTCTCTACAAATTTATTGTTTTGGGCTTTTTGGGCTTGAGTCCATACACCTTCTAGACTAAAAGTTCAAATCAGGTCCTTACAATTGGCACCATCTATGGGAAGAATACTTGGGTGATAGTAAGTGCAACATTCAACGATGGTAGGCTTAAGTCCACACTAAGTAGAATCCATAGGATCCCAACATGAAAATCCTTTTGGCAACCTCAAGCGCAAAAAAGATCAAGAGGGGAGTGTGCATACTGTCCAGACCGGTAGAAGTCAGTCTCGGGGAAAGGGTCACCTTTCTCAAGAGGAGAACACTAGAGCCCTGCAACTGGAAGTTGACCAGTTGAACAGAAAGCTGAACCATGCACAACAAAAGTAAGCCTCTTCCAGCCTTGACGCTTCCCCTGATGATGGAGAGTATGCCAGTTACAGACGAAGGTCGAAGACCCCATCCAGTGAGTCTTTCTCCTACGAGGAAAAGTACCACCATAGACGTAGGCATAAGAGCCCGCCACGTAGAGGCTTGGGAAATGATGCTATGAGCAAGGCATTAAACCAGATTTCCAGGTCACTCTTCACGCGCAAGATTAAAGGAGCAAAACTACCTCGGCAGTTAAATCAGCCAATGTTCACCATCTACAATGGTCGAACAAATCTTGTGAAGCATATGAGCCATTTCAACCAAAGAATGGCTGTCCATTCCAAGGACGAAGCCTAAATGTGCAAGGTGTTCCCCTTTAGTCTAAGACCCGTGGCCATAAGATGGTTCAATGGCTTGAGGGCAGGTTCCATAGACTCCTTTAGGGGGCTCACCCAAGCATTTGGCTCCCATTTCGTCACTTGTAGTAGAGTTCCTTGGCCTTTAGACTCCCTACTGTCCTTGTCCATGAGAGAAGGGGAGACCCTGAAAACATACTCCGATAGATATTGGGAGATGTACAATGAGATAGATGGTGACTTTGATGACGGTGCTATCAATACTTTCAAGGTCGGACTCCCGACCGAGAATGGTCTTAGGAATTCTTTGCTAGAGAAACCTGTCACTAGCGTGTGTCAACTTATGGACTGAATCGATAAGTATAAACGGGTTGAGGAAGACCAGCTACAAGGGAAAGGAAAGGATAAGGTTATCCCTCAGGAGAGGAGAGATTCCAGGTCAGACCGATACAATAACAACTGGTTGCAAAGAGATTTTGCTGGGCAATCAGGATCTGCCAGTACTCAGGCGGTTAATGCCGTGTTTTGAGAATCAGTGTATCAGGTTCTGAAGAAGATTAAGAATGAGCCATTCTTCAAATGGCCAAACAAGATGGCAGGGAACCCTATGAGTTGCAATCAAAATCTCTATTGCCAATATCACCAGGACCAAAGATATACTACAGAAGACTGTAGGAACTTGTGGGACCATTTGGATCAGCTAGTTTGAGAATGAAAGTTGAAGCACCTCTTACATCATTCCAGTGGCCAAAGGAACCAGATTGGCTAGGCACCACGGAGAGATGCTCCTTCGAGACCTCCTTTAGGCATGATAAATGTTATCTTCACCGCTCTAGGGAGGATTGGGTCCTACCCCTCCAGGGTAATGACTATTGCTTGGTTTTTCACCGAAGACTCAAATTCTGAGCCAAAGAAGGCTAAAGTGAATGTCCGATCAGCGTTGAGCTTTACAGAGGAAGATAAGGTTGGAACCATACAGCCTCACGATAATGCTCTGATGGTCACACTCAGGATTGGGGGATATGACGTAAAGAGGGTAATGGTGGATCAAGGTAGTGGCGCTGAGATTATGTACCACAATTTGTACAAAAGGCTGAACCTAAGACCCGATGACCTAACGGCATACAATTCTCCTTTAGTAAGTTTTAATGGAAAGGTTGTCGTTTTGAAGAGTCAAATTAGGCTACCCATACAGGCTGGCTCAAAAGTAGTAGAGGTGGACTTCATTGTGATGGACGTTTATTCCCCTCACACGGCCATTGTGGCTAAGTCCTGGCTTCATGCCCTAGGAGCCCTCTCTTCCACCTTGCACCAAAAGGTGAAACATTTGTCATAGGGCTAAGTTGAAGAAATTATTGGAAGCTAATCTGTGGCTAGACAATGCCTGGTGGTTGCCATCTGGCATCAGCCTTAGGCCGAGCCCTCAACCCCTGCTGACGGGGGCTTATAGCAATTAAGAGATTCGGCGTTGCCTATCGATGGGTCAGCCGAGGAGGCAAAATGTAAAGATTTAGAAATGGTTGTTGTTGGTTATGATCAGAAAAAGTTCTTCCAGATCGGGGCTTAACTGCCTACTCTGGAGAAGGAAAAGCTGATAAAGTTTCTTAGAAGAAACATTGATGTGTTCACATGATTCGCTTACAAGGCCCTAAGGATGGATCCGAGCTTCATCTGTCATCATTTAAACGTCAATCCCTCTGCCACCCCCAAAAGGCAACCACCTTAGTGCTCATTTAAGGATCATACTGATACTATTAGAGACAAGGTGATGAAACTTAGGCAAGCAGGGGCTATCAAGGAGGTGTTCTAACTAGAGTGGTTGGCCAATACTGTGGTGGTGAAAAAGAAGAATGGGAAATGACTAATATGCGTAGACTTCACAGACCTAAATAGGGCGTGCCCAAAAGATCCTTTCCCTATGCCTAAGATAGACCAGCTGGTAAACGCCACCATAGACCATCATCGGATAAGCTTCTTAAATGCCTTTCAGGGATACCACCAAATACCACTACCCTGGATGACTAAGAAAAGATAGCTTTTGTCACTCCTACTGGGAACTACCACTACAAAGTGATGCATTTTGGCTTGAAAAACATGAGGCCTACCTATCAAAGGATGATGACTAGAATGTTTGAACTCCAATTGGGTAAAGGCATCGAGGCCTATATAGACGACATGATGGTGAAGAGTAAGGTAGTTTCTAAGCACGTGGGAGATCTCGAAAACATTTTTGAAATTCTAAGGAAGCACAAGTTGCGCCTTAATGTTTCCAAATGCTCTTTTGGTGTGGGATCAAGCACATTTCTAGGCTACACGGTTACTCATCGCAGAATCGAAGTTAACCCTGAGTAAATTAAGGTAATCAACAATTTACAATCACCTCAGAATCCCAAGGAAGTCCAAAAACTGACCGGAATGACTACTGCCTTGAACTAATTTATCTATCGGTCAACGGATAGGTGCATGCCCTTCTTCCTACTGATGAACAAGTGGAAGGGGTTTGAGTGGACCGAGAAATGTGTCTTAGCCTTCTAGCAGCTTAAGGATTATCTCTCTCGACCACCTATCATGTCCAGCCCTAAGATAGATGAGGTCTTGTTCACTTATATTGTTGTGGCCCTTCATGCTGTAAGCTTAGTCTTGATACGAGTTAATAGTGGCATACAAAGACCAGCTTATTATGTGAGCAAGTCACTACATGAGGTCGAGGTTCGTTATTTGCCACTAGAAAAAGCTATTCTAGCGATGAGGTGGTACATGCTACACGTAAACTCTCCCATTACTTCCAGGCACATATGGTAATTGTCCTAACTCAACTCTCACTTAAAGCTCTACTCTGAAGTGCTGATTACACGGGAAGGATTGCTAAATAGAGGACAATGCTAGGGGCTTTTGACATCAAATATATATCTCACACCCCTGTCAAGGGTTAAGTTCTCGCAGATCTAGTTGCTGAGTTTGTTGAATCCCCGCTAGAAGAAGAGGCGGAAGCACAACACATGGATGGAAAATTGATTGGCAGGATCTCCCAATAAGATCCCCTATCTTGGAAAGTATACGTTGATGATACGGCAAATCAGAAGAGTTCCGAAGTGGGGCTATTACTAATATCCCCCGAAAGGATCACTATTGAAAAGTCACTGAGACTAGATTTATCGGCCACAAATAACGAAGCTAAATATGAGGCTCTGCTTATGGGAATGACGATGGTTCGAAAAATGGGCAGAAAGGCAGTAGAAATGTTCTCAGACTTAAGATTAGTCGTTGGCTAGGTGAAAGGAGAATTTGAAGCGAGAGATAAAAGAATGCAAGGGTACTTGAGTCAGGTTAGACACCTACAATTAGGGTTTGAATCTTTCAACCTATTGCACATCCCTAGAAGTGGAAACACACATGCTAATTCCCTGGCCACACTTGCGACTTCCTCAGCATAGAGCCTATCTTAGGTTACCCTTGTAGAGGATTTGTACAAACCCGCAGGGGTGAAGAGAGAAATGGTCCATGTTCACTAAGTCAGAGTAAGGCCTAGCTGGATGGACCTTATGGTACTATTCTTGAAGGAGGATATCCTACTCTAGGAGAAATCAGAAGCAGAAAAGGTACGTAGAAAGGCTCTTCGATTCTGGCTATCCGAAAACCAAATGTTATATAAACGCTTCTTTTCTAGGCCATATCTGCTATGCATACACCCCAAGGTAACAGAATTAATCCTTCAGGAGTTACTCGTGGGGATTTGTGAGAGCCATATCGGAGGCAGATCTTTGGCGCACAAGGCAATCACTCAAGGCTACTGATGGCCAAACATACCAAAGGAAGCATAGGAATATGTAAGGAAGTGCGATTAATGTCAAAGGTTCACACCAAAAATACACCAACCGAGAGGAGTCCTTAACCCTCTGTCCAACTCTTAGCCGTTCACGCAATGAGGCTTAGACATTTTAGGCACTTTCCCCAAAATAGTAGGAAACAAGAGATGCTTGTTAGTCGGCACAGACTACTTCACTTAATGGGTTGAAGCCGAGCCCTTGGCAAATATCAGGGACGTGGATGCCAAGAAGTTTGTTTGGAAAAACATTGTCACACAATTCGAAATCCCTCGTACCCTCATCTCGGACAACGGCATTCAGTTTAATAGCAAATCTTTTAGGAGATACTACTGTGACTTAGGAATTACGAATAAATACTCTACCCCAACTTATCCCCAAGGGAATGGACAAGCCAATGTTGTTAACAATGTCATAGTAAATGGACTTAAGAAAAGGTTGGATGATGCGAAGGGAAAGTGGGTGGAAGAGCTGCCATATGTCATCTGGACATACCGAACCATGCCTCGCAAATCCACCAAGGAAACCCCCTTTTCAATGACTTATGGGGCCAAGGTTGTTATTCCTTTAGAAATCAGCTTCCCTACACTGAGGACCAGCTCTTTCAATCCGAGCAATGACAATAAGTTGCTAGAAAGGAGCTTAAACTTTATTGAAGAAAGGAGATAGAATGCAATGGTTCAATTGGCATACTACCAACACAAACTCAAGCAAGGTTATGATGCCAATGTAAAGCTGAGGCCATTAGTGCCTGGTGACTTGGTATTGAGAAAAGTTCTAGGTACTGCAAAGAACCTAGCATAAGAAAAGCTAGGGCCCAATTAGGAAGGACCATATCGCATCACCTCGGTAGCTGGTATAAGAGTGTATTTTCTAGAAGACTTAGACGAGCATGTAATACCACGCCCTTGGAATATAAACAACCTAAAGAGGTATTATTATTAATAAAAGTTTCCTTTATCAATATCTTCATTTGTTGTATAAAGGCATTGTATTCCCTGTTATTCTTTCTTTCCAAGTGCTAAACAGAATCTTAAACATGCTTGAGTCCTAGGACCAGATACTTTGCGGAAATTAACACTCTATGACATCTTTGTAAGTGATTAAACAGAACCTTAATCATGCCTGGGTTCTCGAATAAGATGCTTTGAGAAAATTAACACTCTATGACATCTTTGTAAGTAATTAACAAAACCTTAGTCATGCCTAAGTCCTCGGACCAGATGCTTTAGGAAAATTAACATTCTATGACATCTTTGTAAATGATTAAACAGAACCTTAATCATGCCTGAGTCCTCGGACCAGATGCTTTGGAGAAATTAACACTCTATGACATCTTTGTAAGTATTAAACAGAACCTTAGTCATGCCTAGGTCCTCGGACCAGATACTTTGGAAAAATTAACACTTTATGACATCTTTACAACTAACTAAACGGAATCTTAATTATGCATGTCTCCTCGGACCACAAACTTCAGGGAAAACCAACATTCTATGATACCTATTTGTTTTTCACTAAGTGTCAAAACAAATCTAAGGTCATAACCAACTCCTCAGACTAGTGGCCTTGAGCAAGTTAAAGTCCTTGATCATTTATCCAAGTTTTGGCCAGAATCAAGAATATCTCCCCCTTTTTCCCTTTTTTACAAATTTTATTACTTATATTTATTAGATTCAACCTTCATTGTAGAAGGGTCAATTCAAGGTACAAATATGGGGTAAATATCTTTGTTGCAGATACTTAGTCAAGTTACTTAAATTGGTAGGGGTGGCAACAATTCAATTTTATTTGCTATAATAGCAAGCCTGAAAGCATACAAAGTAGTGACACAAAGGGTAGCAAGAAAAGTCTATTCATTAATTAAAAGAAGATACATTACAAATGGTGGCAGAAGCCACAAGAAGAGAAAATGACAAAAAGGTATAAATAAAGAAAAATCCTACAACTACTTTGTTGTTGGTTGAGGGCTCTCTTTGGAATCAGTTGCCTTAAGCTTAGCATCCTTGGCTCTAGACTTGGACTCAGCTTCCTTAGCCTGGGAGACCACATCCTTAATCGTGAGGGTATCCTCAGAATGAGTGTCTTTGGCTGAGGGCAGGACCTCTTTACCCTTACCTGCCCCTGTGGGGGCTTCAGCACCAAGAGTAAGATCTTGGACACTGAAGACCTGCTCAGGGAGAGGGAGGGGCAAAGCAGTAGGAGAAAGGTCCGCTAGAGTCTTTTGGATATAAAAATGTCTGGCTGCCTAGTGCGCCTGAGGCCCTCCATGTCTCTTAAAAGGAGAAAAGGTTGCTATAAAGCCTCAATGAGGTGGGTGGCGTGCCCCCTTTGAGACTCCCAGATTATGCCATCCCAAGAAATGGGAGCACCCTTCAACTCTAACCGAAGGGCCCAATAGCACAGCCCTCGGTGAACCTCTGCCTCATCCTGGCTCTCCACAGACTTGGCCCTCTTGTCCTTGAGGTCTTTAGTCTTCTTCTATTGTTTAGCCCCCTTTTGAGGGGCTAGTTCACCTTCTTCCAGATCCTCAACTGACCTCTTCTTCCTTAGATTTGGATTGGCTTGCAATTTGAGGTCAGTGGGGGCCGAGGGAGGAGGAGGAAGTCTTGGAGAAACTTGGGTCTTGGGCACTTCTTTTAAAGATGACCCCTTGTTCCTGTTGGCTAGTAGAACCTTTAAGCTGGCCCTCGACTTTAAGGCCATACCTTCTTCTTTGGCTTCTAAGCTAGTTTCTACCCGAGTAACTATTAACGCCAAAGAATATGCAGCGAAAAGTCTATTTAACTCCGCCTCAAAGTCTGAGAGATTTACTGGCCTTTCTAGCACTTCACCCTCTTCCTCAAAGTGAAACTGATCGATCTCGGTGTTAAGAGAATGGCGAGAAGAGGCTGACTCCTCTCTCAAAGCAGCTACCTATTGAGGAATGCGTTGAAGAGGCTACTGAACAGGAGGAAGATCTCTCCGAGCCAAAAACCCCGGCTTGGAGACGTCTATCCTAGCTAGTCTAGAGCTTCCAGGCCTTATTGCTTGGCCTGTGTCCTGGAATATGCAAGGCAGGGGCACATAATCCAAAATTAGGTGATCGGCCCACAGCTACCCGTCTTTGCTTATGAATATCTCTGACCTCAGTAGGTAGTTGAGAGCCGGAACGTTGGTCAAAATGATCCTCAAAGCAATGTGGCTTTTATCTGCAAAACATCTGAGAAGGAAATCATGATTAGACCAATGAAAATTACCATCAAAATAAGATGAAGTGTTAAAAATGAAAGGGCTAAACCCCTTGTCCAAAGGAACTGATCCTAAGGTACCCCACATGGGTCTCCTGCCCGAGTTGGGTAGGGAAGACCATCGTGCCACTCCCCGGAGGTGATCAAGTAGTCATCCTTCAAGCCCTTGTTAGACTTAGGAAGGCAGAATATCAACCTAATAACATCGGACCAGGACTTAAGGTAATATCCCGCGCTAGCAAGGGAATGGCACTCATACATATGAACGATGTCATGCCATGTGAGCCCTAAGTTCATCTGATTGTTCAGAGCATCTACACTCCCCAGGACTTTAAACAGATTAGGAGCACACTGATGGGGACACAACCTATGATTGAACAGGTTATCTCTGGTTATCCTACCTATAGGAAGAGCCATTCCACCCTCTATAAAGGCGATCATTGGAATAACAACTTCGCCTTCCCCTCTATCCACATATACTTGGTCCAAGGCGCAATATTGTAGGCCTACTCCCTGTAGGATATGGTATTTGGCCCTAAGGCCATCCATACCGGCCAAAGAGTCTACTAAGTACTTGAATCTACCCATCTAGGTAAACGTAGATTACGCAAAGGAAGTTTTCTAAAAAAGAAAGAAGGTTAAGAAGGAAGGCTGAGGAGAAAAAGAAATTTTGAAGAGATAGACACTTACAAAAGCAAGTGAGTGTATTAGATCCTGAACCTTTAGGAAGATCTTTTGGAAATTTCCTAAGGAAAAGAGTTTGGGAAACTCAGGAGTTTAGTGAGTTGGAGTGCTTGAGATCTCTAAAAAACTTGAAAATTTGTAAAGTAAAGGGAGAATGATCTCCTTCAAGGCTTTATATAAAGGGTGAAAATGAGTGGGAGTTATCCCGCTCAAAATTCCAAGAGAAAGATCAGCCGTTGAATCTGTGCCTTACCATTAGATCTAGGGAACAAGGCGCTGCTTGGAGTAATTAATGGCGCCTCACAGATTTCAAAGTGTCAGTAGCAATCATGGAACACGCAAAATGGTGATTTCACACGTGTGAACCAAAGAAATAAATGGTTTTGTCTCTTAAAAATCTAAACTCCATTTTTTTTCCTCGAAGGAAAGGGAAAAACTGAAGTTTTAAAGGGCTATTGTAGGGATAAGAGCCCAAAATTATATATTGGGCCTTGGGCTTTATCTGAGGACGTTAGCAGGTCCGAGGAGGGATAAATAGTTATGAGGGATTCCAGTTTAGAGTCTCATAAATAAGAAATGAATGGAAGGCGGTCCAAGGAGAAATTCCTCCTCGAGTATGATAAATATCGCTCAGATGTGTATTCCAATGATGAAAGCAACCTTCATAGAGCCCCAGTGATAGAGACGTGCCTCACGAACATACTAGAAGGAAGGAACCCAAAAATATCTAAGGAAAAGCTGTTGCCACCGCATTAAATACACTGCAGCTATTTTTCTAACCGCATTTATGTGGAGAAGACCCCTGAACAGTGCTGCCTTTACTACGACAACTCACAAAAAGTCAAAGAGAGTATCTAATGGGACGGGCACTCAAGTAAGGGCTCAAATGATCAATAAGTGTAGGATTAGGATGATCCAATGGGGATTATATAATGTAAGAGACCTTCCATGAGGAAGGGGAGCAGAAAATTAAGAAAGAAACACTGTAGCAATTTAAAACCAGACTTGTAATAAAGCTTTAAAAGCAATACCTAAGAATCAGTCTCCTCAAATTTGGCCAAGGACCTTTTTCTTTAGTGAACGTCTATTATTTTTCTTTCTTCGTCATCAAAATCCATTGGTTTGTTACTTAATTCACTAAAGCCCAGTTTTCCAATCCATTTTTTGCAAATTTATTGTTTTGGGCTTTTTAGGCTCGAGTCCATACTTCTTTTGGGCTAAAAGTTCAAATTAGGTCCTTACAATACTCAATAATTCACTTGGCACAAAATTAAAAATTATATGGGACACATGGAACAAAACTAAAAATCCAATTAAAATCTAATTAGATTTTCTCTGAGATTTGGCTATTAATATACATAATAGTATGTAACATGGTCAATTGTAATGATGCTATTGATCTTAAGCTTAGGTTATTAAACAATTTTCATGATATTGTTTTAGACTATAATCATACATACATATATATATATATATATATATATATATATATATATATATGTTCGTGCGCGTGTGTGTGTGTGTGTGTGTGTGATTATATTTTTGTTCACTTTTAACAAAATAACAAAATGCTAAATTGAACACACTGAAAACTATTGAAAATGAGATTTAACGAAATCTTAGGTTTATTTTTCTTATTTTGTTGGATATTTAAAGGGATGCTTTGCATCAAATTAAGCTACCATTCAAAATACAAAAATAGCTAGAGATGACAACAAATCTAGATGCTAAGGAGAAAATAAAATAAAATTGTACAATAGATAGATAGAAACACAACTTGATGTTCTTGTGTAGTGCGCTGTTGTACCTTTTGTTGATTTAAAAGATAAAAATAAAAAGAACATGAGTAAGAAACAAAAAAATTGAAGAGCCATTATGGCATAGCAAAATAAAATTTACTGGGTTCAACATCTTATCATCTTCATAGGTGACATAAAAGAATACATTATTTACCAACATTGCCTCTTTACCTTGTTGCTTATACTTGAATGTCCCAATTCAACACAATTAACACCAAATAACAGAGTGAAATGATACACAAAATAACAGAGCGTAATGATACAAAAAATAATAATTCTTCTCACAAAATTGGGATACCTACATACCTAAATATAAGATCAATCCACTCATTTAAATACAAATTTCAAGAGATTTCAATAAAGCGAAAACTATACCTTGTTTTACTTCTTCTCAGGCTTGGATTGCTTCAAAGGATTTGTCTTTCCACCTACAAACCAAGAAAATAAAAATTATAAGTTGTGCTTAAATTAATCAAAATACCTAATTTGAAGTATTTCCTTAAATTTCATGATTTCCGAACTATTAAATAGTGAAAATAATTTTGAAGCAACTCCTTGAATTCCATGATTTCTTTATTGTTAAATAGTGAAATGGTGTTTTGAACATGATTTCTTAGTTGGACTATTCAGTCTTCACAATGTTGTTAAATGTTTGCAACAAAATTAAGAAATTTAGTAGGACATGTGGCACAAAATTAGGCCTCCAATTTTGAATTTACTTGCTAGAAGCATCAAATATTGAGTGACAAATATAAATTGCAAACAACAATGTCTAAGCTGAATTTCAAACATTTTCGAAATGAGTAAGAAAATGAAACTTACATCTAGAATGGACATTAAAAGTAGAAACTTCAATTTATGTAGTTGGTTCAACAAATAAGTCTATAAATCAATGGACAATTTGAATAGATGTTGCTTTAGATATTAATAAAACACACACATACAAAACAAAACCCTACTGCAAGAAATAAAACACCATATTTTTGAAGAGTGTGAGAGTCAAATTAATTCTTCCTTCAAAAGGACGTTGAAAACTTTATGATTATATACAAAGCTCGAATAAAATGCTAAATTTGATCGTCCCTATTAGCATACCAAAAATAAATCATATCATCTGGCGTTAATAATAAGAAAATAAGGAGTAAAAAATACATCACTATAATTGCCAAGAGAGTTCCCCAATTATATGAAAATTCTCTAGTTGCCCTCCGTAGTCGTTAGTCCTTATCCCTTACTTCCTTTCTAACAATTGAATCAAAATGGAAGCCAACAAAAGTCATGTTATAAGAGTAAAATGGAATTCTGATTTGAGTTTCACTTAGCTTCATCTATTATTATATATATAGATATATAGATGGGTAACGATGATCACACACTCATTATTGTACACTTACTATGCACACACTGCCTCATGAGTTGAATTCATATTTTTAAAACACAATTTCAAAGGGAGGAGGTAACAAAATTTTCCCCATACATATATAAATATAACACTAATAGTGATTTTTTCACACTTGCACAAATAAGAAGGTGTGAAAAAATCGGAAATCGGAATGTCTATAACATTACTTGTCTATAAATCCTATTCAATTCCCTTGAAATATCACTTTCTTAAAAATAGACAATGAAAATTACTATGCATACCTCATATATTGGAATTAGTAATATTTAGTTAGGCTCTAGCGTCCATGTTGAATAATTCCAGTCAGGCCTTCTAGACTCTCGTTTGTACATTTAGCCGCATGTGCTTGATATTTTCCTCGTCCAGCGCTCCTAATGTCCCCAAGATTAAGTTCAAACTTCAAACGTTAACAAGAAAAGTTTTAAACATTACCCCAAAACACAACCCTCCAAACAAAGCAGCTATGCAACGTAAATTTCAATGCTACCATATCTTTATATTACATATATATATATTGGTAAACTTTACATTACATATATGCGTGTGTATATATATATATATATATATTCGTACATCTCAAATTGAACCTTAGCCATCACCTTCACATTTTTTTTCCTAGCTCTAAATCCCAAACCATGGCTAGCCTAAAATTCACATTCCTTCAAATTCTTGTGATCTTTTACACAATCATCAAACATTGGGAGTCAAACTCCAAAGCAATGGCCCCAAAAATTCCAACTCCTCGTCATAATTCCCCAGCACCTACTTCATCATCCCATAGTCCAGGTTCAGGTCCTAAACAAGAACCCACTTCTCCTAAACAAGAACTTACTTCTCCTTCCTATCATCCAAGCCCAAGTTCTAATTTCTAAACACGAACCCATTTCACCATCCTACCATCCTAGTCCAAGTCCTAAACAAATACCCACTTCTCCTTCCTATCATCTGGGTCCTGGTCCTAAACAAGAACCCATTTCTCCTTCCTATCATCCGCATCCAAGTCTTAAACAAGAACCAACTTCTCCTTCCTATCATCTTGGTCCAGGTCCTAAACAAGAACACACTTCTCCTTCTTCACCAATCATGCCCTACCCACGTGCACCTGCTCCAGAATCCAGCCCTTTGAAGCCTGTATCACCAGCACTAAACCCAGTTCCCTATTCATCTAAATGGATCAAGGCTGCCTATTGGTCATCATCTGATTCATTCCCAGTATCCTCCATTTATACCTCGTACTTCACCCATATTTACTATGCATTCCTCTTGCTTGACCCCAGTGGCGACTCTATTAAATTTTTTCAAGGTGTTCATCAACAAGCATAAATTACACAATCTAATAAAAAGAAAATTTCATATATTGACAGCAACAACAATCAAAAAATATGTAAATACATAAAAGTTACAATTGTCTTCTACGAGTTTTCATATTTTGAAATCATTGCATACTAGTCTCATTATCAATGCTACAAGTTACATCTTTTTCAATATACACAACCAAGCAATCATTCATCCATTGATCTCTCATTCGATTACGCAATTCATTCTTTATATATTTCATTGCTGAAAAACTTCTTTCTACTATTGCAGTAACAACTGGAAGGGTCAAAGCTAGCTTCACAAGCAAGTAGGCTAATAGATAAGTCTCGTGTTTCCTTGTGCTCACTAACTTTTTAGCAAGTTCACTAACTCCTTGAAGCTCTAAAAAGAAGTCATTGCTGTGCATATCAAAAATGTAATTCTACAGTTGAGAGTCAAGTGCCAAAATATTTGTCCCAAGAAAATCAAAGGGATAGAACTTAGCTAGACGTATCAACTTTTCCTTATCGAAAGCCACAAATGAATTACTTAGATTCAAGCAAGCCATACAAAGTAGCAAATCGGTATTCGCCTCAGAAAAGTGGTTGTTAAGCTCTTGAAGTTGCATATCTACGACTGTGTAGAATAGCTCAACACAATAATGATGTAAATTTAAATTTTTTTGAGTGTTGCGTCGCGGCCTCCCACTAACTACAAATATCGCTTCCATGTCCAAGATAGGAATATCATGTGAGGTACAAAATAAAGATACTTCATCCAATAAAGATGCCCATCCATCATTTCTGATCACTTGCAATTGTTGCTTAGACACTTTAACAAGATCCATAGCATTTACTATATCTTTATTTATTTATTTATTTATTTTTTTGTGTAATGCTATTGACAACTCATTTGTGATCCCTAAAATATTTTTCATCAAGTGTAGAGCAAAGACAAATTCAAAAGAGAGAATTGACCTCATAATAGATCGAGCTTCAACTTTTTGGTCAAAGAAGCCATCTTCTTCAATAATCTCTAATACATCAACAACAGTAGAGAACATCAAAATCAAGTTGAGAATAGTCCCATAATATGATCCCAATGTGTATCACCAGGACGTTTAAGATTTGTTTCTTGATTCAAACCTTGCTCACTTCTATGTACAGCATTCTCTAAATCTTCTTTAATTTTGACAAATTGTGTGTCTCGAAGAGCATCTCGTCTCTTACAAGAACCTCCAACAACAGTTATTAAATTACTAACCACATAAAAAAATTCAGCAATATTAATCTGATTTTTAACAACAGCAACAAGTGTTAATTGAAGTTGATGAGCAAAACAATAGACATAAAATGCTGACTTGTTCTCTTTCAAAATTAAAGTTTTGAGTCCATTGATATCACCTTGCATATTACTAGCCCCGTCATAACCTTGCCCATGTAGGTTCGATAAACTCAAATTAAGTTCACAAAATAAACATTCAATAGCATGTTTGAGTGACAAAGTGGTGGTACTTGCTACATGTACAATACCAAGGAACCGCTCTATAATAATTCCTTCTTTGTTCACATAACGAAGAACGAGGACCATTTGTTCTTTCACTGAGATATCATGTGACTCATCAACTAATATTGTAAAGAACCCATTGTCAAGATCCTTGATGATGACTTTGGATGTTTCACGTGCAATTACATTCACAATGTCTTTTTGAATATCAAAGTGGGTAAGCTTGCAATTCTTCCAAGACTTTTGCAATACTTCATTAATAGATTCATTGTGATCCCCCAAAAATTGTAAAAGCTCAAGGAAGTTTCCTTTATCACTTGAACCTTGAGATTCATCGTGATCACGAAAAGCTAATCCTTGGAATAAAAGGAATTTTATGCAATCAACTATTGCATTTAATTGAATCTGATATTCAGTTTTATCTTGCTTTGATTGCTTAACAAAAACACTTTGAATGTGTTGCTTTTCCTTCAGTAAATCTTCACTCTTCTTGATAGCTTGGTTATGAGCACTATTAACTCCTCCAAGATAGGAATCTAACTTCGCAAGCTGATTCCAAAGTTTGAATCCCTTCGTTACAAAAGTCTCTCCTCCTCCTTGCTCACCAACATCTTGCCCAAATAGGTAGCAATAAAAACAAAATGCCGCATCCTTGTCTATACTATATTCCAACCACTTTCTATTTACATACCAATCCGATCTAAATCGATGGGGCTTTCCAGAAAAATATGATTCATGGTAATCATGAACAGGTGGTTGACAAGAGCCTTTTGTTAAATAATATCTTCTTATTTCATCATGATTATTAGGATGATAAGATGATATCTTTTGTCATAGCCCAGGATCTAAAGGAAGACTTTCTAAGTTAAAGTCAATACGAATTTGCTTAGAAGATGAAGATGAATCTTGCACAAGAAATGAATTTTGCATAAGAAATGAATCTTGCACAAGAGATGAATCTTGGGTATGTGGTTTTCTTATCAAATATTTGTCCATAATTCTAGCAAAAGAATAAACAATAAACTATAAGTTCATTTGAAATATTAATAAAATTACTAATTATTATTGTTTAGTTGTTTCATTAATTTGTTTTTCTTTTATAAATTATAATTTGTTATATTGTTGTTTCATTAATTATAAAATTATTACTTGTTATTTAGCCTAACATAATTTAATTTATTTGTCTTTTATAATGTATTAGTTAATTTAATTATACAGCTTTAATTATTGTTATTTAGCGTAACAATAAACTATATTGCTTTAATTTGTTTGTTATTAATTAAATTACTTTAATTTGTTATATTGTTTAGCCCCTTATGCATATTACACTAGAAGAGCCGGACATTACATGTTCTATGTGCAGCACAATAATTAAAGCAATGTAATATGTAACATATTACACTACTTTAATTATTGTTTATCCGGCCCCAGCCCATCGGCCCATCTATCCCCTTCCACTCAACAGACAAGCACATGCCTAAAGCCCTAATCACAATAGTCTGCCAATCAGAAAATTTCACAATCACAATACATATTACACTAAAAGACAATCAATATTTCACCAACACCAACACCAACACACTGACTAACAGATAAGATAAAGCCAAATTCAAAAAGACAAAAAAAGAAAAAAGAAAAGGCAAAAGCAAAATATAAATAAAGTAATTCGGCCAACCAATTAGTGAATCAAAGAATTCAAAAGAGAGAGAGTTATTGAGTTAGACTATAAAAGAATAAAGAGAGAGAGAACCATTCATTACTTCATTTCATTTTTTCATTTCAGTAAGATAAAGAGAGAGAGAGACAGAGAGACAGAGAGACAGAGAAAAAGAGAGAGAAAAACCTTGAGAGTTGAGGGAGGAAGCACCGAGGTCCAAGCGGCAAGCACTGAGCACCCAGCACCAGAGCAGAACAATCTGCGATCTGCGATGAGGGGCGAGCAGCGACGAAGACAAGCAAGCAACGGCAACGGCGACGATGAGCGAGCTATGGTGATGACGAGCGATTTGCGAGTAATGGTGACATGACAATGGGTTTGGTTTGTTGAGGTTTGGTTTTGGTTTGCTCTGTATTGGGGGCTTTTTTTTTTTTTTTTTTTTTTTTTTTTTTATAAACACTAAAACACCTCTATATTGGAGTTTGTTTTGCTTTTGCTCTATGTGGACTAACTATATTGGGGTTTGGTTTTCTGATTTCTCTGCCAGTGATGTGACTGTGGCGTGGGCTTGATTTCTTTTCTTTTTTTTTTTTTTCTTTTTTTTTGATGAAATGGGTTTGATTTTTGATTCTTTGTATTGGTTTTTTTTTTTTTTTTTTCTTTTTTTGAGAATTCGTGGGCTACCTCTGTAATCTGTTGGGCTTGCTGTGGGCTTGGCTTGGCTCTGTTACAATTTTTTTTTTTTTTCATATTTTAGTTCAAATTTTTTTTGGGCTTTTTTTTTTTTGCTTGGAAGTAGAACAAATATATATATATATATATATATATATATATATATATATATATATATATATATATATTTTTTGTTTTTAATTTGAGGGTGTTCCTAATTTTGTTACAAAGGGTGTTCCTAATTTTGTTACTGAGGGTGTTCCTAATACAGATTAAATATAAATTTTTTTAAAAAAATTTTTTAGGTCAGGATGTTCCTAGGAACACACTAACTTGTATGTGGCATCGCCACTGCTTGAACCAATTTGAATAAAGATCCCCCAATTCATTGGTACGCTCCATGCGAAAACCCCACTTGTCAAAACCTTATTATCCATAGGAGGAGGTGCTAGTGACCTAACTGTGTTCTCTAAGTGAGCTTTTGGGAAGCGCATTTTGCGCTTCTTACATCTTGTGTTTGAGTTTTTTTTTTTTAGCCGTGATTGTTGACTTTTCTGTGTGAACAGTGCACACTAGTAGGTCCCGTGCACTATACACGAGACTTACAAACTTCACTTTTTAGTAATTTTTTCATTAAAAATGGGTTCCACAGTACTATTCATACATTTAAAAATTATTTTGCTACCATATTTTCAGTTATATCCAAACAAACATTAAAATGGTTAGTAGTGATGCCACACGTACAATTTTCATCAAATCTACTATTGAGGTAGCTAGAAAGTATGGGCTTGATGGTGTTGATCTCGATTCGGAATTACCTGTAAATGACATAGACATGTTCAACCTTGGCTTGTTATACAAGCAATGGCATGAAGCCCTAGTCAATGAAGCTTTGATTTGTGGAAAACCACGCCTACTTTTAACGTCTACTGCATATTTTGCGTCAAATTTTATTTTTGGTGAGCCTCAACCATATTCATACCCAATTCAAGCTATACGTAAATAACTAGATTGGGTTAGTCCAATGTGTTTTGATTATCATGGATAGGGGGATAAGCTAACTGGGGAGCATTCAGCACTATATGGTCCTAAGAGTAATATTAGTACATATTTTGGAATCGGGTCGTGGATCCAAGCTAGTGTACCATCCCATAAGCTTGTTATAGGACTACCTTTTTATGGAAAGACATGGAAGCTCCAAGACCCAGAAGTTAATGGTATCGGAGCACCCGTAATAGGAGTGGGGCCCGGAGTTGATGGTGTGTTGGATTAAAACTAGCATTGTATTTGACACTGAATCTATGTCGTATTATTCCTATGTAGGAGACTATTGGATCGGGTATGATGATGTCTGGTCGATAACGATGAAGGTCTGGTTTGCACGGTCTCGGAATTTGGGTGGATATTTCTTTTGGGCCCTTAGCAAGGATAAGGATTTGGCCATCTCAAGTCGAGGTAAACTTGTTTTGAAATGACTAATTTTTTGTTTTTTCATTCATTTATTTCCACAAGTTTAATTAAGAAAATGCTAAAGATACAATTCTACCACATAAGATTTCCATACTAAATTTGGTAATGAATGTGATTAATGAATTTTTAATATCAAAAAGTGACATGTCATTAGTTTGTAAAAGTTATGTAATAGAATGTGTATTATCCATAAAATTACTCATTTAATTGGTTAATGTTAACGTGTATAATGTTGTGGGCTTTAGGCTCAACTAGATTACTTGTATAGCACACATTCTTGTACTACACTCCTACTTATACTATACTCATATGCCTCCTATATAAAGGCACTCATGTATATTCTTTTATTGAGAAATACAATATTACAGATTTCAGTATTTCTAACATGGTATCACTTATCAGAGTCACTACTCTGACCTTTTTCTTAGCAGTCTTGTCTTTATTGGTGTTACTCCATTCTCAACATCGCTTCCGCCATCATAGCAGCCGCCATAGCTTCTTGCCATTGAACCTCCAACGTCTTCCAACCGTCGTCCTTGGGTTCTGGACCTGCAACTGCCGTCGTTGAGAAATTTCACACTGCAAAGACCATTGCCCTTTGCCTCATCGCCGCGAATATTGCTCCAATTAATTTTCTACAAGTACCACTAAGATCGCTTTGAGCCAATCTACAAACTCTTGGAAGCCTCAAAGCCAACGGAGACTACACGCCCCCACACGTTGCTTAAATGCTCTGCTCTGCAACTCACGTGCCACACACGCCACTACACAGTTGAGTTGTTTCTCCATGCGCTCCCACACGCCACGTCATCAGGCCACGCACCCTTACGCACCTCGACCCTCCTGCTGACGTCATTCTGCCACGTCAGCCTTAGTTGCATCATCAATGATGTCACTTGCTTGCGTCAGTTGCTGATGTCATCATTTGACTTTTGGAGGTTTGACTGTTGACTTTCAACGAGGTTGACTTTTTCCAGCGTTGACTTTTTGTAGTCTAGGTACTCCTTACCCAATTTTTCGCGTAAATTTCATTTTTGTAGTCCATTTTTGCATATTTTGATTCTAAATGAAGAATAAAGATAAGTCTTCTTCCTTTTGCAACAATCATCACTAACAATCGAACAAACGTTTTTGCAATTTCTGCAAACATTTTGACCATAATATTAAGACTTGCTATCAACGCAACAAATCAACTATTTCCATTTAAGCTGCTATAGTTGCTAACACTAAGATCGCTTTGAGCCAATCTACAAACTCTTGGAAGCCTCGAAGCCAACGGAGACTACACGCCCCCATGCGTCGCTTAAACGCTCTACTCCGTAGCTCACGTGCCACACACGCCACTACACAGCTGAGTTGTTTCTGCACACGCTTCCACGCGCTGCGTCATCAGGCCACGTGCCTTTACGCGCCTCACCCCTCCTGCTGACGTCATTCTGCCATGTCAGCCCTAGTTGCGTCATCGATGATGTCACTTACTTGCATCAGTCGCTAACATCATCATTTGACTTCTAGAGGTTTGATTGTTGACTTTCAACAAGGTTGACCGTTAACTTTTTCCTAGCGTTGACTTTTTGCAGTCCAAGTGCTCCTTACCTAATTTTTCGCGTAGATTTCATTTTTGTAGTCCATTTTTGCATATTTTGCTTCTAAATGAAGAATAAAGACAAGTCTTCTTCCTTTTGCAACAATCGTCGCCGACAATCCAACAAATGTTTTTGCAATTTTTGCAAACGTTTTGACCATAATATTGAGACTTGCTATCAACGCAACAAATCAGCTATTTCCATTTCTGCTGCTACAGTTGCTAATACTAAGAGTGTCCAACCCATGGCTTTCGTCTCTGCAAAATCTCATTCTTCTGGATCCACCTTCACCATGTCCAGAGATGACCTTATAAATATCATTGCTAATGTCATTCGTATGATTGATAATGCATCTTATTCCTCTTCTCTCTCAGCTTTATCTGGTATGTCTCCTACCTCTTGGCTTATGGATTCTGCTTGTTGCAATCACATGACACCTCACTTGTCCTTATTTTCTTATCTTAAACCTGCACCTCACCCTCTTAATATTCGCACAGCAAATGGTTCCACAATGTCTGGTCATAATATTGATTTCGTTTTGACCTCCAACCTCTCGATTCCTGGAGTCTTTAATGTTCCTGACATTTCTTATAATTTATTTTCTGTAGGACAATTAGCTAAGTTGGGTTATCACATTATCTTTGATTATTTTGGGTGTATTGTGCAGGATCCGATGACAAGACAGAAGCTTGGGACCAATCCCAGAGTTGAGCGTATGTTTCCCATGGACAACCTTTGTCTTCCATTTGTTGCTCCGGTTTCTATTACCGCAGCTACTACAATTTCTTCAATTCCTTCCCTTGCACTTTGGCATGCTCGACTTGTTAACGCATCTTCCTTTCGGGTACAACAATTGGCTTCTAGAGTTTTGTTAGGTTCAGTGTCTACAAAAAATTTTGATTGTGTTTCTTATCAGTTAAGAAAACAACTAGCTTTGCATTTCAATACTAGTGAATCAATATCTACTGATATCTTTGACCTTATTCATTTTAATGTTTGGGGGCCTTCCTTTATCTCTAGTATTAGTGGATCTCGATATTTTGTTGTCTTTGTTAATGATTACTCTCGCTATAGCTGGATTTTTAATATGAAACATCATTCTAAATTGTTGCAAGTATATTCTAATTTTGCAAAAATGGTTGAAACTCAGTTTTCTAAACGCATCAAAATTTTTCAATCTAATAATGCTCTTGAATACACTCAATATACTTTTCAAGCTGTTTTGCATTCCTATAGCACTGTTCATCAACTAACTTGTCCAAGTACCTCTCAGCAAAATGGTAGAGTCGAATGAAAATTTCGTCATATTCTTGACACTGTTCGTGCTCTCCTTCTCTTTGCCAAAGTTCCTGCTCCTTTTTGGGGCGAAGCTGCTCTTCATGTTGTTCGTGCTATTAATTGCATTCCGAGTCTTGTTATCCAAAATCAAACTCCATATAAGCGCCTTTTTGGGTCAGCTCCAGGCTATCACCACCTTTGCTCCTTCGGTTCTGCTTGTTTCGTTCTTCTTCATCTACATGAGCATAACAAACTTGAGCCTCAGTCAAGGCTTTGTTGTTTTCTTGGCTATGGCGAAACTCAAAAGGGGTATCAGTGTTATGATCCTAGCTCTCATCGTCTTCATATCTCCCGCAATGTTGTCTTTTAGAAACATCGCCTCTTTGTCGAGCTCTCTCACTTTTGTGCCTCCCTATCTTCCTCCTCTATCTTAGATCATTTTTCAAATGAGGCACATATTCCTTCTATATCTACTCCTAATTCTCCTGTAGTTGCTCCTGATTCTCCTATAGACTTCTCTGTTCAACCACCAGATATCACTAATCCCTTTCCTAGTTCACCTTTTAATGAACAGGTCGAAGATGAACAAGTCAAAGACAAGCTACCTAACCCTAACCCGAAGCTTGGGTCCCCCTACTCCTGCTTCACTTGAAGATCTTGCACAAGACATTCTACCTCGTCACTCAACTCAAGTAAGATCTATTCCTACACATTTACTTAACTATCATTGTTACACTGCTTTTGCTATACTACCCGAGCTCACACCCATCGTGAGGCTTCCACTGACTCTTTAAGGCAGATTGCAATGAAAGAGGAACTTGATGCATTATCTAAAAGCCATACTTGGGATTTGGTGACATTCCCCTCCCAGGAAATCTATGATTAGTTATAAGTGGATCTTTAAGATTAAGACTCGTCCTAGTTAGTCCATTGAGCGCTACAAAGCTCGTTTTGTTGCAAAAGGTTTTACACAGGAGTATGGGATTGATTATGAAGAGACCTTTACTCTAGTTGCTCGTATCTCATCTGTTCGTGCCCTCTTAGCTATTGCTGTTGCCAGTAAATGGGACAATTTTCAAATAGATGTCAAAAATGCATTCCTTAATGGAGATTTAAGTGAAGAAGTTCATATGCAACCTCCTCCTGGTCTCTCTGTTGACTCAAATAAGGTTTGTCACCTTTGACGTGCATTTTATGGCCTTAAACAAGCTCCACGAGCTTGGTTTGCCAAATTCAACTCTACCATCTCTCGCTTGGGTTATATGGCTAGCTATTATGATTCTACCTTATTTCTTCTTTGCACTAACAAATGCACTATTTTATTTATCCTGTGTATGGATGATATGATCATAATTGGTAATGACCTCAGTGACATTCAAGAACTCAAGGATTTTCTCAGTCAGTAGTTTGAGATGAAACTCTACCATCTCTCGCTTGAGTTACATGGCTAGTCATTATGATTCTGCCTTATTTCTTCTTCGCACTGACAAAGGCACTATTTTATTTATCCTGTGTGTGGATGATATGATCATAACTGGTGATGACCTCAGTGACATTCAAGAACTCAAGAATTTTTTTAATCAGTAGTTTGAGATGAAAGATATTGGACATCTCAGCTACTTCTTGGGTCTTGAAATCACTCATTCTATATATGGACTTTATATTACTCAAGTCAAGTACGCTTCTGAACTTTTGTCTCGAGCTGGACTCACTGATAGTAAGACTGTTGACACTCCAATTGAGCTTAATGTGCATCTGCCTCCTTCAGGGGAGAAACCATTGTCTAATCCCCCTCTTTATAGATGCTTGGTTGGCAGCCTAGTTTATCTCACTATCACTCATCTAGACATTTCTTATGCTATTCACCAGGTAAGCTAGTATCGGTTTACTCCATGATCGACTCACTATGTTGCTGTTCTGTGCATTTTTCGATACCTAAAGGGCACTCTATTCCATGGTCTTTTCTACTCTGCTCAATTTCCTCTTATTCTCCATGCATTTTCTGATGCCGAATGGGCAAGAGATCCCATTGATCCCAGGTCTACTACTAGTTATTGCTTTCTTCTTAGTTCTTCTCTGATTTCTTGGCGAAGTAAGAAGCAAACTCATGTGGCTCACTCCAGTACTAAAGCAAAATATCATGCCATTGCTGATACCACATTTGAGCTCTTTTGGCTATGATGGCTTCTTAAAGACTTAAGTGTGTCTACATCCTCTACTACTCCTCTTTATTTTGACAACCAGAGTATCGTTCATATTGCTTACAATGATGTCTTCCATGAATAGACTAAATACATCGAGATCGATTGTCATTTTATCTATTATCATCTTGTCCATAGTGCTCTTAAGCTAATCTCAATCTCCTCTAAAGATCAACTTGCAGATATCTTCACCAAGTCACGTCCTAAGGGACGTCTTTGTATTTTGGTTGACAACCTCAAGTTGGTCTCACATCTACCTTGAGTTTGAGGGGAGCTGTTAACGTGTATAGTATTGTGGACTTTAGGCCTAAGTAGATTACTTGTATGGTACACATTTTTGTACTACACTCTTACTTGTACTGCATTCATATGCCTCTTATATAAAGGCACTCGTATATATTATTTTATTGAGAAATATAATATTACAAATTTTAGTATTTCTAACAGTTAAGAAATTTGAGTAGCATTTGTAAATGCCATCACACCCATGAGAATGTAATTTATGAACAACTTTGTTACTGTTGTAGTTTTGATTTATTTAAACTAATATGTTTCTCTTTAATGGCATGTTTGGATGTTTAAAAAAGGAGGGGGAGTAGAGTAGAGGGAGGGAGAGTAATGCAATTACCTTGTTTGGAAGTTTTTTAAAGAATGAGGGGGAGGGGTTTGGAGGAGTTTGGAGGGGTTTGGACTCCCTCTAGCCCCTCAATTTTAATTCCCTCAAATTGGAGAGATTTGGAGGGGAAGTAGAGTACATAAACTATTGACCAAGTAAATTACCTAATTTACCCTTATTATATTAACAAAATTACACAAGAGAAATGGCTAATTACTCCCTTCCCCCTTACTAATTTTAAAAACATCCAAATAAGGTAGAGGTGAATCATTCTCCTCTACTCTCCTCCCCACTACTCTCCTTCCCTCTACTCCCCTCTACTCTCCTCCCTTTCTAAACTTCCAAACAAGCCATAATTGTTTGGCAGCTTCGAGTGCATGGGGGAATTGACGATTGATCGATATCAAGAGAAAAATATGTGCTTTGAAGTTAGTCAGCAAAATTTCTTGATGTTGTACGGGAAAATAATAATTCTCATTTTTAGAAACTTTAACCAGAAATTTAGGCATGTCTAGAACTTCTTAATTTATTCATAAATTTGAGGAGCACATATTGTTCAACCATTTAATATGGGTCGTGCATGCCTAGGGTGTTTGTTTCTTATTTTACTTCATTTTGTCGACCTTTTTTGTTTGGATGAATTGACTCTCTCATACTGCAAACTACTTGAGTTAATTTGTTGTTCATCAACAAGAAAATAGTGGAATAGAAACATTGTTCTGTCCTATTATCCATTGAGGTTTAACTCGCCATCAATTACTTAAATATCTCTTGTCGATGTTTCGATAAATTTTAGGTTTAAAAGGTCTAATAAGTCATCAAACCAAGCAATTCTTTAATTTTTCATTCCAGCGATGTAAGAAGTCAAATACATAGAAATCAAGTGACACTACTAGAAAATTATTGGGGTCATGGCGGAGATGGCAAGAACTTAGCGGAGGAAACTAGAAGAAGCAAATACTATTGTGGTCACATTTTAGTTTTGAGTAATGCTAGGATAATTTTTACCATAATTTGCTCACGCGACAAGTCTTAAATGGTGGAGTTATGGACCCACATGGATTCACCACTTTTATCCTGCTGCTCATAACTTTCCATATAAGCAAATTGTGATAGTTAAAATTAACATTTTCCTTTAGTTTTATAATGAAGCCACCTTGCTAGCTTGCCCACTTTTAAGTCAAAATTCTTCACGCAGAAACTCACATTTGTTGAAATTCCACAGTGATAGACCGTAACATTCCTATGAATATGTTCTTGGAGTACTTTCTCAAAAACTCACAAAAGTTAGGCCCTTTTGGATATTCACCACTGTAAGTTTCTTTAAAAAAATCTTCTCTCCTCTCTCTGTGTGTGCGTGTATTAAAAATACTTAGTATTCTCAAAAAATAAACTGAACCAGGTTGAGTACTGAAAATTCAAAATTTTTCATTTAATTTTATTTAGAACACAAGTCAAGTTCGGGCTTATTACCAAACTCACATGAGAGTAGTATATGTTTCGTTTTCTTTCCCATGAACTACGTGATTAACTCATTCTTT
Source organism: Quercus variabilis (assembly GCA_030445155.1). Taxonomy (NCBI): domain Eukaryota; kingdom Viridiplantae; phylum Streptophyta; class Magnoliopsida; order Fagales; family Fagaceae; genus Quercus; species Quercus variabilis. The sequence goes on along the minus strand of CP129446.1, from coordinate 20,835,995 downwards.
TTTCAAATATAGTAAAATTATAACTAAAATTTTTTATTCCTTCACAAATCTATATATGTTAATAATTAAAATAATTAAATTATATTATTTGAGTTACTTGGACAAAATGATTTTTGTTTATGAATTGATAAAATTTATATATTTACCAACCTTGTATTAATAACACTTATATGTTTACTACAAATAGACTGTTTGTATTATCAATAAATTACAAATAATAATTTGATATGATGAGGACTTATTTGCAAAATTACACCATTTGATCTCAAGTCTACATTTTTAAACAAGTATGAATATATAATCATATGATATTATATATTCTTAAATCGAACCTTATGTTTATGAGCATATTCACAAATACATTATGTAGAGATATTAGGCCTGGAAGTCCATTATACATTTGTACATTGGGCCTATGGCTCAAGTCGAGAATTAGGACTAGCCCGAGGAGAAAGAATCTCCATCGTTAGAGACCCTATTAACTAATAAAAGATTTGGTTTTGGCTATAAAAGTTCAGCGAGATAAGCCAAGGATAAATGTCTCCTCAAAAGAGAACTTCCTAGAAAGTTTTGTCAGTATGAATAGACGTTGTGAAGACGTCAGACAGAGAGAAGGCTTCAGATATCTTAGGAAGAAAATTGTCACCACCGCATTTAATGTTCTACAGCTCCTTTCCAAGCTGCATTAATGTGGAGAAGACCCTTAAACAGTACAAAGTTGGCTACCTCAAGGCCTACACAACCAAAGAGGGTGTTTGATGGGACAAGCACTCAAGTGATAATGCAAGTGATCAACAAGTGTAAGATCAAGATGTTTTAGAATGAGATATATAAGGAGAGAGGTCCTTCAAAGAAGGGGGATCGAAAATCAGAAAGAAAAACACTATAGCATTTAGGAATCAAACTTGTAACCAAATTTGAGGATAATAAACAAGAACAGTAGTCCTAGGATCTTGGCGAGGACTATTTTTTCTTCAATATAATCCTACTTCTTTTCATTCTCCTACTTGAATCTATTCCAATATTTGTTTGATAAACTATAGCCCAGGTTTTTAACCAATTCTCTATAAATTTATTGTTTTAGACTTCTTAACCTCAAGTCCTTTCAAGTAGTGGATTCACTGCCCAAATCAGGACCTCACACATTATTATGTTTGAACTTACTGCGTTGTTTGCTAAACAAACGAAAATAAACATGTGTGAATAAAGGAGCATTATGTCTCTTCACAAGTTTTTTACAAATATTCAATCATATAAATATGCTAAGTATTCAATCATATTTAGTTTTTTACAATTTTTTCACACCTTCAAGAGAAATTCACGGGATTCTCCTAATTTGCTAAGTATAGAATTCTTAATTAGTTGCCTGACAACCTGAGATGTTTGGCCTGTAACCTTTTAGCAAATCCAATCAAGTGGGGACAAATACCATCTTAAAAAAAATTGACTTCTTCACGGCTCTAAAGTCTAAACTTGCTTCAATTCATTCTTCTTCCATCGTTCCCCTTGTTTCCCAACCCAGATTGCAAGAATCAATTTGATCGTCACTGCATATTTTTTTTAAATATACAGAGTCATAGGCTTGTCATCACTGTCGTTTGAAGCTGTAAGGAAATCAAATATAACACGAGTTAGAGTTTTAATAATGTAGTAGCCAGTACGCATTTAATAATCAATAATCATCATAAAATAAAAAATTATATATGTACAGCTATAATACACGTATATATGTTTTACTTGATTAATTATTAATATTATTAAGCTAATGCCTTAGATTAAAATAGAGGCACTGTCTGTTGGTTTTTTTTTTTTAAATAGGCACTGTCCGTCGGGTTTTTTTTTTTTTTTTTTTTTTTTTTGAGAAGCTGTCTGTCGGTGGTTTTGGTTAACAAAATAAATACATAAATAAATTAAAGAATATTATAAATTATACAGGACAAAAATGTATTCTTGACCTATTGAGAGTCATCACTGTCGTCGCCCCTATGCACTTGAAGTTGAAGCTGTAACCCAATCAAATATAGCACGACTTAGTCTTGTAACACCATTGTGAGCTCTACAAATAATGTATGTAGTATACTTAATACTGTATTATGCTCATGCAGGAGATTAAATTAAATGGCTCATCAGGGGCCATTCTGACCTAAAGGCACGGATTGTTTTTATTAAATCAACATGATATTCTTGGTTTATATTTTTCTAATTAAATTTTAGCCAATCTTTTTCTCAGTGATCGGTGAGAATTGAACTCATATTGTGTCTACTCCATTGTGATGGTAATTTATCAATAAAATCATGTACAATTCAGACAAAAAATTTTGTTACTATTTTCCTTACATAGGCTTAAACCATTTTGCCATCAAGAGTTTTGTAATTTAGTAGCATAACCAACTCTCTATTATTAAAAGAATTAGAATTCAAATCCCCTCTTTTTCATTGTTGTAACTATGTGTTTATTATTTAAAAAAAAAAAAAAAAATGTTTTGCCAAGTTCTAAACTTGTTTTCCCCTGAAAGGCTGAAATACAGAGTTCTACAAGTTTTACCTTTGCGTTAGATAATCCAGTCCTTGTCCATGCCCAAAGCCCATAAAAAATATCCACCCAAGCCTTGGGACTGAGCGAACTGGATCTTCAAACGTACCGAATCCACATCATCTTACCCAATCCAAGAGTCTTCCGAATAAGAATAATAGGATCCAAATTGGGTGTCATATACAACAGGTGCACTATTCTTATTGTTAAATTCAAGAATTTCAGAGTATGCCATAGTGCCATTTCTTGGCCCAACACCCACTGTGGGTGCTCCAAGTCCATTGATACTCGGATCCTGGAGCTTCCATGTCCGCCCATATAAGAGTAGACCAATGACTAGCTTTTGGGGCGGGACACCAGCTTGGATCCATGACCCGATTCCATAACTAGTGCTAATATATATATATATATATATATATTTTTTTTTTTTGGACCATATAATGCAGAGTTTAATCCAGTGACATTGTTCCATGACCCATGAAAATCAAAATACATTGGACTAACCCAATCTATGAATTTACGAATTGCATTGTTAGGATATGATCTTGGCTCTCCAAAGACCGTAAATTTTGATGCATAATATACCGCAAAAGCGAGTAGGAGACGTAATTTGTCTCTGGACTTGGCTTCATTCACCAAGGCTTTTTGCTATTCCTTGAATAGCAAGGCAAGGTTTGACATGTCAACTTCGTTAGCCGGGAATTCCCAATCTAGGTCAAGACCATTGAAACTGAATTTTTGAGCTACTTTAATGCTTGAATTTATAAAAATAGCACTTGTTTTCTTGTTACTAACCATTTTTGAGAACGCTATTGGGTCATTATTGCCTCGCCCTTTGGCTAGTAAAGTTTTGACGTGTGAGATTTTGAAACAAGGTGCAATCATGAACTCTTTGATCTTTATTCTGCCTAAGAAGGTAATGTGTAGCTTGTATGTGCTCGGTTTAGGTAAGAGGAAGGCATAGTAAATGTGAGTGAAGAATGAGCTATTGATGAGAGATGCTGGAAATTCATCATCTGATGACCAATATGCCGCTTTGATTCCTCTTGATGAAGGCATTGCTGGAGAGATTGACATGCAATTTTTCATACTAGAAATGATTATAAGAACTATAAGTGACATGATTTTTAGGCAAGGCAATGGCATTGTGGGATTGTGAGCTAAGGAAGAGTTCAATGGCTTGGGTTCACTTTGGGATGTGCATTTATATTTTATAGGTTGCGTAAACTATGTTGCATATTGTGTAATGCTTTGGCGTTTTGAAGGTAGTTTTTCCAACTTTTATAGTAGAAATATAGAATATGGTGTTGGACATATAGAAGAAAGAGATCAAATACATGCACTTTTTGGGGGGCTAGAATACTTCAACATCACAAACAAAAAAATATTAGCCAATGGAAAAAAGATTAAATTGTATTAATTAATTTAATTTGCAGTACTGCCTTTGTCTCTGTAAGGGTCATATTTCTAATTTAACTATTTGAGGACTACTATAGTTGCTCATAAGAAATGACCGAGTTTTCTAAGCTCTAATGTGAATTATTTTCCTTTCATAAAATATTACGGTAGTGAACTAATGAACCAAACTAATGACATCTTCTAATCATAGATGATCGTATTCTTTTTCCCAATATATAAATGCTCTTTCTAGTTTTATATATATAAAGATGAGTTTCATTTATCACCGCGAAGGTGTGGCTTGATGGTAAGAGTACTGAAATTGTTGAAACTCACCAGCGATAGCTCTAGCAAAGCCCCAATGGTACACATGGTATTATTGATGTCAATAGCAAAGACTCCACTTTCTTATTCAGCCAAAAAAGAAGAGTTTCATTTGAGTTTTTTTTATATGCATGTTATGTTTTGACAAAAGTATTATTGAATCTTGAATTAAGTGACTATATTTAGATTTTTTTTTTTTAATAAATGAAATAGTGACTTTTGTTTATAATATTTAATTTCACTAGGGTTGAGCTTTACAACTTTCATCACATAATCTTTTAATTATTTTTACACGAAGGGTCATGCCATTGGAGCACAATTTGTACGACACAGTGAAATGTAGAATTTGGTATCTTCCCAATTACACTCATCATGACCCTATCAAGAAGCAACCAAGGTTGTTACGACTCTAGGTAAAAACTAATAACAATAACAATGTATTGGGTTAATTTCCAGTAGGGTCTACAAAAGAACACAGATTTGAAGAATTTAACTACTTAAATCGTAAAAATTGCAATCAATATCGGATAATGTTAATGCCTTGACGGTACTTTTAGAGCAATTGTTAATAAAGCATTTAAAAAAAAAAATTCAATGCTATTTTTATGAGAAATATAAAAAATTATCAAATAAATTAATTGATTTTTTTTTATAAAAAAATTCTAGAAATATTTTCAAAACCAATACCTAGTGCGTTAAATAACTTTTCCCATTAATATTATATCAAGCACAAAATATAAAAGCAACTAATGGTCAAAATTACACATAAAAACTTAAATTTTGGACAGGACCAATCCAAAAAGAATGCCAACAATGAGCCCGGTTCAATATCCATAACCAAAAGTTCTCCTTCTCCCCCTAAATTTCATACAACTGTGTATAACATAGATTGACTATTATGTATGTCAGATTCGAAAAATAGTAGTGCCCATTGGATAAAAGAAAAGCTCCCAATCAGCACTCTCACTCTCTTTTGGGATTTGTGTGTCTTGCTTTAATTAGTAAAAAGTGTCATCATTAGTAAATACTTGAAATCCTAATTGTAATTTATAACTTGTAAGTGCTCGTTTTCTGTATAGAATTAGAGTGAGAATAAAATATTTCATCCAAACATATCTTTATCATAGTTGATGCTCTCTTGGATAAGTTGCTCTTTCTTTTATTAGTTTATTTACCTCGGTTTATTCAGACTAATCTTGGCACCTCCACAATAGAATATTCTTTCAAATCATGAGAATGTACTTTCTATTAACTTAATAAGTCACTTTACCTCTTATTTCTTTAAGCAAACAATACACAATTTTCCTTCTTTACATAGCCTTCACATTTCCACTACTGGCTGTATACTGTTAATCTAAACCAAACGTAGGATATAGCACTATCTAGAATTGACTAATTATATTTTTACTAGTACTACTTGGAACAACTGACATTGGTGCCCAAGCAAATGCCAACGTTAAAAATTACGGTTCATCGATTTTGCTAGAAAATCTGCCTTAGACAATGGACCTTAATTAATTTAGTAGAGTGGGACATCAATTCGATCATCCACCTCGAGGTGTGGTGAATAATATTTAGGCTATATTATTAATTTGGTCCTCTAACTCCAAGGTAATGTTCAATTTGATCCCTCAACTAATGGTTGTGTGAATTCTATTCCTTAATTATTAATAGTACTAATTTAGTCCCTCAACTTTCAAATCAAGTCAATTTCATTCATGAATCTTCTCCGTATTTAAATTTCAATGAAATTAGTCAACATTGTAATTGTAGCATGAGTTAAAAGGTTATTATATAAAGTATAAAAATTTAAGAATCAAATCAATTTCAACTATTAATTCCAATAAAATTTAAATAAAGGGAATACCCAAGGATAAAATTGTTTTTTTTTTTTTTTGAGAAATAATTACAACATGCTGCTAACCCCGAAGCTCGAACCCTTTCCTCCCTAGACCTCCAAGCACTTTATGCATGGGAATGTGTCAATTCAGCTACAGAGCTTTTGGCAAAGATAAAATTGATTTGATATTGAAAGCTAAGAGACTAAATTAATACAATTAATAGTTGATTGATAAAATTAAACTTTATCCACCATTTAGAGGACCAAATTAGTAATTTAACCTATTATTTAAAAGAGGTATTTGAATCAACATGGCTTGAAACTAACTTATGGTTCTCCTTCAACTTCTATTGTTACTTTTTACACTTAAGTATTAGGTCCATATATTAATTAACATCTGAGGTTTAGAATTCATCAGTATTGTTGTACCTTCATGAGTTGCTTCTAAAATATCCTATGCTTCATTGGCATACTAGGGTGTTAGGAACATTCTCATATGCACTCTACAATAAGAAAAATTATTTTCATCAAAATAAGGGGGAATACTAAGGGACTGTTACTTATCCATTAACAATAATGAAATGTCTCTTTAATTGCCACATAATAGGTTAAAGCAAGATAGCTTCAAATATGTTTGGAGTCTAACTTGTTCCTCCAAGTTTTGAATCATTCATATTTTTGAAAATTTCATTAATTCAATTGAAAGATTTTTTACTTACTCTATTATAAAATTTGATAATTTGTATTGAAAATGAAACTTTTTAATAATTTCACTTTGAAAACGGTAAAAATAAATTTTATTTTATGAAAGATCATCATTAAATATAATTTTGATTGAAAATACTAAGCTCTTTTTCTTTTCTTTTTTGGTTTGTGTATATATATAACTTATCAAATAAAAAAGTTTGTATTTATGTGTGTGTATATAATAAAAAAGCGTGTGTATATATGTGTGTAGGGAGTTGTCTTGATAAATATATTAGTGCTGCAACTTAGCCCCCCAAACAAAAATTCCTAGCTCTGCCCTTCTACACCAAAGAGTCCACTTTCTTATTCAGCCAAAAAAAAAAGAGTTTCATTTGAGTGTTTTTTTTTTTTTTTATATGCATGTTATGTTTTGACAAAAGTATTATTGAATCTTGAATTAAGTGACTATATTTAGATTTTTTTTTTTTTTTTTTATAAATGAAATAGTGACTTTTGTTTATAATATTTAATTTTGCTAAGGTTGAGCTTTACAACTTTCATCACATAATCTTTTAATTATTTTTACACGAAGGGTCTTACCATTGGAGCACAATTTGTAAGACACAATGAAATGTAGAATTTAGTATCTTCCTAAGTACACTCATCATGACCCTATCAAGAAGCAGCCAAGGTTATTACGACTCTAGGTAAAGGTGTTTGGTATCAATGTTTAAACACTGAAACACGTGTTTCTACAACATTTTTTAACTCACACGTATTTCCACAACACTTAAACAACGATACTAGAAATTTCTAATTAAATGGGCCTTAATAACAATAACAATGTATTGGATTAATTGCCAGTATGGTGTACGAAAGAACACAGATTTGAGTTTAACTACTTAAATTGTAGGAATTGCAATCAATTTTGGATCATGTTAATGATGCTCCTAGGGCAACTATTAATAAAGCATTTAAAGAAAATTTTGACACTTTTATAAGAAATATAAAAAGTCATCAAAAAAATTAATTAATTTTTTTTCCTTTTTTATAAAAAATTTCTAAAGATATTTTCAAAACCAATACTTTTTTTTTTTTTAATGCACGCAAAACCAATTCTCTAGTGCATTAAATAACTTTTCCCATTAATTTTTGTATCAAGCATTCAGGTAACAGTGTAGCGCACAACCTAGCTAAACATGCTAGACATGTTAGAGGTTTTACAGTGTGGACTGAAAATGTTCCTCCACACTTGAATTCTGTATTTCTCGTCGACCATGGCTAATTTTATTAATAAAGTTTGCAATATTCTTTCTAAAAAAAAAAAAAATATATATATATATATATATATATAAAAGCAACTAATGGTCAAAATTACATATAAAAACTGAAATTTAGGACAGGATCAATCCAAAAAGAATGCCCACAATGAGCCCGGTCAATATCCATAACCAATAGTTCTCCTTCTCCCCCTAAATTTCATACAACTATGTATAACATAGAATGACTATTATGTATGTCAGATTCTAAAAATAGGTGTAGTGCCCATTGGATAAAGTGTGAAATGAAAGAAAACCTCTCAATCAGCACTCTCACTCTCTTTTGGGATTTGTGTGTCTTGCTTTAATTAGTAATAAGTGTCATCATTAGTAAATACATGAAATCCTAATTGTAATTTGCAACTTGTAAGTGCTCGTTTATGCATAGAGTTAGAGTGAGAATAAAATATTTTATCCAAACATATCTTTATCATGGTTGATGCTCTCTTGGATAGGTTGCTCTTTCTTTATTAGACCTTGGTCTTTTCATGCTAATCTTGGCACCTCCCCAATAGAATATTCTTTCAAATCATAAGAATGTACTTCTATTAACTTAATAAGTCACTTCACTTGCCACTGGACCTTGTAGCCTAGTGGCACCCGGTGTCCCTGTATACCTTGAGCTTCGGGGTTCAAACCTCCGCATATTTACCTAGCCAAAAAAAAAAAAAAGTCACTTTACTTATCTCCAAAAAAAAAAAAAAAAAAATTCTTCTCTTATTTCTTTAAGCAAACAATACATAATTTTCCTTCTTTACATAGCTTTCACATTACCACGACTGGTGGTACACTATTAATCTAAACATAGGATGTATCACTATCTAGAATTAACTAATTATATTTTTACCAGTACTACGGGTGAGTTTGGTTCAGCTTTTTGAAATGGGCTTTTTGAAAAAGTGGGAGTTTCAAAAAGTGCAGTATGAAATTGAGCTTTTTTAAAGAACTGAGTTTTTTTGTAAAAGCTGTTAAAAAGTGCTTTTTGGAAAAACTAAGTGTTTGGCTAGCACCTATAAAAGTGGCGGTTTGAATTATATATTTCCAAAAATGACAATGTATATATAAGGAAGTTTATTTCAGACTTAAATCAACTACTTAATAAAACTTACTCAAAAAAAAAAAAAAAAAAAAAACAACTTATTAATAATAATAATAATAATAACAATAATAATTTATTGTTAACTAAAATTTGTTATAAAAATATTGTTAACTAAAATTTGTTGTAAAAATATTTTAAAGATAACATTACTCTAATATAATTTTTTTTCATAAGTTTACTTAAAATAAAAAATAAAATAAAAAAATTGTTCATGCCCTTGCCCCACACCACACGTATAACCAAAACTAAAACAATACCCATTTCTTTTTCTTTTTTTTTGTTTTTTTCTCAGCCACATTTTCTTCACCTTTTGTCTTCTTTATTTCTCCCTTATCTCTATTTTCCTCCACACACTTCTTCACTTTGTCTTCTTTCAAGTTTCAACACCTCTCGGTCAAAAACATTTCAACCCCTCTAAACTGTTACTTCATCAAAGAGGAGAGAGTGAGAAAGATCAAAATGAAAAATAGAGAGATCTCGGCAAACCTAGAGAAAATGAAGAACAACAAAGAGAGAGAGAGGTGATCGCCGATCATTGACTAAAGATTGGATCAGAGCAGAGCAAACAAAAGAGAGATACTACATAAGGGAAGATTTCTCTATATTCCGATGTTTTTTTTTGTTTTGCATTTTGAGGAATCCTAATTTGCAAGGAATTGATTTTTTTTTTTTTTTTTTTTTTTTTTTTTTTTTGTGTTTGGATTTGGAAATTTGTTATTGAATTGAACTTAGGCTAGACACTATTTTTCTGTGGTCTTTGTGGAAGACGAGATACCACAGCACAGCAGCATTGAGGAGCAAAAAAAACCATGGGCAATTTAGGAAAAAGAGAAACCCACCAACGGTTATATATTTGTTTTGAGAAAACACGTTTGTGCATTTTGCAACTACAGCTCAAAGCTACCATGCCAAAATGCGCAAGGCCTTCACATTTCAAAACGCAGCTTTTTAGAAAAAGCTGCGTTTAAAACCTTACAAAATGCAAATAGTATTTTTTGGGTTTCAAAAAGTGCTTTTTGCCATAGGAAAGTGCAAACAAACAGGCACTGCTTAGAACTACTGACATTGGTGCCCAAGAAAATGTCAACGTTAAAATTACAGTTCATCGATTTCGCTAGAAAATCTACCTTAGACAATGGACCTTAATTAATTTAGTAGAGTGGAACATCAATTCGATCATCGACATCGAGGTGTGGTGAATAATATTTAGGATATATAATTAATGGGAAATGCTAACAACAGCCCTTAGGGCATTGGTTAACAATCTATTTTAAAAAAATTTTAACATTACTTTTATGGAAAATGAAAAAAGTTGTCAAAACATTAATTGTTTTTTTTTTTTTCTTTTCCCATAAAATCTTTCTTTAACTGAATTGTTAACCAATATCCCAAGCACACTTGTTAGCATGATCCATAATTAATTTGGTCCTCTAACTCTAAGGTAATGTTCAATTTGATACTTCAACTATTAGTTGTGTGAATTTAATTCCTTTTTTTTTTTTTTTTTTGATGGGAAAGCTGAGATTTTATTGCATATGAGAAATAGAGATTACATCATGGATTAAAGTTTGCTCAATAAAACAAGGATTCTCTTTACTCCAACCAAGATAGTCACTAATGCCAGATGCATATTTAGCTAAGAGATGTGTAGGTCTACTACCCTGTCTTCTAACATGGGAGAACTTGATCCGTCTATTCCTCGGCCATTTCCTGCATTCCCATTACCATTGCTTCCACTGATTATAGGGGAGGAGACTTCTCACAGAGGGCTTTGTATAACAGCATAGAATCACCCTCGAGGATAATGTCTTGAATGCCGATGCCTTTTTGCAAACAGCAACCCAACTTCAAACGCTTTTGCCTTAGCCTCAACAGCCCCCACTAGGGCCATAATCTTCTTGCACAACGCTGCTTCAACCCTTCCCTTGTCATCTCTAATAAGCACACCGATCCATGCTACCTTTTGTGCAAAGAAAATTGTGCCATCAACCTTTATTTTATACCAGTTCACATGCGGAGGCCGTTAAGAAACAGCTTGCTCGACCACCGATATTGACTCACTGGCATCGACAACAACTGCATTATACTTATAAATATAGTTAAGGGCCCTCGCAATATGGTTAAGGGCCTGCTACACCAATGATTTCCATTCTTCTTCTCCCCACCATATCTCACCTAGTTACGATTATGCCACAACACCCATGCAATTGTAACAACCTTCACTGCTTAATCAACACTGACTTCATCAACCATCAACAATGTCCATAGCAGATCTTGGAATGAGTGACATCCCTCCAGGTTCAACCTTCTCGCCATTTTAGAGTAGCCCCATGCCTTTTGAGCTTTCGGATAGCTCCATAGGATATGCCCAACAGATTTCGATCCATTCTACAACTATCACATATATCGTTTTGTACAATCTACCGCCTCTTGAAGTTTGCTTTTGTTGGTAAAGTATCACGACAAGCTCGCCAACCAAAGTGATGAACTTTGTATGGGATTGGTAAATGCCAAACCTTCCTCCAGAAGCGGCAATTATGACTACCCTCTGAGCTCTCTCCCTGATTAGCATGTTGGGATGCTTTCACTACTAGATTGTAACAACTACTCACAAAGAACAAATTGTTCGATGTCTCAGTCCATACTAATATATTAGTTGGTAGTCGAGAACTCAGTGGGATGCTTTTTATTGTCTCAGCTTCATGGGGTAGGAATAAAGCATCAACGATGGAGGTCTTCCAATTAGCTATGGCAGCATCAATCAGCTCGCTAACTCTTGTATCAGATTGCAGGAATAATCTTAGAGAAACTGTTTTATATGTGTAGGAAGTTGGCAACTATTTGTCGCCCTATACTCTAATACTCTCACCATTGTCGACCCTTCATCTAAGACCCTTTCTAACCAAATGTTGGGTTGCTATGACACAACGCTAGGTGAAGGAAGGATTATTTCACAAAATCACTTCTTGGAAAATACTTGGCCTTAAGAACCCTATGCACCAAGGAATTATGACCCATTTGAAGCTTCCATCCCTATTTTGCAAGATGAGCTAGATTAAAGAGTTTTAAATTTTTAAAACCCATACCTCCGCATGATTTTAGTTCACACATTTTCTCCCAACTACGCCAGGCAATTTTCTTTTCATCTTTCTTTTGTCCCCACCAGAAGTTTCTGACCATACTTGTTAACTCCTCACAAAGAGAATTTGGTAGTTTTAAAGCAGCTCATGATGTATATCAGTATAGCTTGGGCCACTGCTTTAATTAAAATCTCTTTACCGACCTTGGATAGCATTTTCTCCTTCCACCCCGCTAACTTTTTACCAAGCTTCTCCTTAATGTCATTGAAGGTATTCCTTTTATTTTGTCCCATGAGTGAGGGCAAGCCAAGATATTTTTCATGTTATTTAATCACTTGGGCACCAAATCTTCTTTTAATCTCCTCTTGAATCTCCCTGGATGTGTTCCTGCTAAAGAACAACGATATTTTAGCCCAATTCAACTGCTGACCTAAGACTTTCTCATATACTTCCAAAACTCGTTGTAAAGTGTCACATTCTTCTATGGATGCTTTGTAGAAAATTAGGTTGTCATCTGCAAAATATAAGTGAGAAAGCTTTGGACCACTACAGCATACAGCAAGCCCCTCTGTCTATCCATTGTTAACCCTGGCTTTTATTAAAGCTGATAAACCTTCTACACATAAAAGAAAGAGGTAAGGAGACAAGGGGTCACCTTGACGGATTCCCCTTGATGGAATAATATTCCCATTAGGAACCCCATTTATCTTTATGGCATAAGTCACAGAAGTCACACACTGCATAATCAAATGTATCCACCTCTTTGCAAAACCCAATTTTTCCATAATTTTCTCCAGGCATTACCATTCCACCCTATCGTATGCATTGCTGATATCAAGTTTAAGAGCCATTTCCCCCACCTTGCCTCTTTTTTTCTGATTAATATGGTACATAGTCTCAAAAGCAATTAAGACAAGAGTCTCTTTTGAACACACCTCGCTTAGTTGGACTGCTACTTGGCTTTATAGTGCACTTATCCTTACTAGAATTTTTCTTAGGCCAAGTCTTACTACCTCTCACATCCACCTAAGAGTCAACCTAACCCATTTTAAACCCCACAGCTAAGTCTACGGCACTTGGATTGAGAATATCCTTATCCACATTTGTTTTCAAACTCCTAGTATAATGCATGGGATTATCCTCCGTAATTGCCACATCTATCAGATCACATCTGTTATCATCTTGAACCAATGTGATTCTAGCTAAATTAAATTTTGAATTTGAAACCACCAAATATGTATAGATAGCATCATCAATATCCCAAATTAGCTCCTCAAAATCCGGGGTATGCTTCCACAGTGCGGGATTAGTTGCTACCTCCCTTGTTTTGCCGTTCGTCGGATCTCCACCACTTCCATCATCCTCCATGGCTAGTCCTTCCATCAACAATATCAAGTTCATCCTTGATTCGTCACAAATTAAGTTATCAACCTCAACATGTGATTCAAACCTGATAATCTACCCCAATGTAGCCCTTCTTGAAACTCTTATGGACGACTTTGGGTGACTAGAGTCATAACCTTGAACCTCGACAATTGCCTTCCTCGCGGGATTGAATTGAGGTGCCCTAATCCATGGACCAAATTGTTGTTCGTCTACCGTAAGCATTCCTTTGCTGCTAAGCCATAATACATAATCTTTTGTCGTCATGAGATACATGACTGCACCAGTAGAAAATATTCGGTAAATGCTCATACTGAAATGCTACCCATCCCTCACTATTTTGGTCCCATGAAATTTTCCTTCCCCTACACAGTGGTTTAGAAATACCCACCTTGACACGGACCCTTATGAAACTACCCCCTTTCATCTCTCCAACATCCTTTGGTTTTGTGACAATGCTTATTGTTTCTCCAATACTAAGTGCCGCCTCTACCATCAACAAAGATAAAGGGAGGTTGTGAATCTAAATCCAAAAGGCAGTCCTGTCAAAGCAAAGGCCTTGAACCAGAATAGCGCCATCGTACCTTTGAAAAACAACTAAGTGTCTATCAAATGCCCATGGTACTCCCTGAATGACCTTCTCTGCGTCAACATCCAGTTCAAAAGCTACCAATAAAATATTATTACCTCCATTAGTCATCTCGAAACTACCCCGAGTTCGCCACAGCGGCTGAAAAGTTTTAGCCACCTCCTTAATATTTAAGGAACGAGTGAAAAACTTCGTAGCTAAAACAAAATCCAGCTTTTTCTTGTCCCTTGATAGGTCCACCCTTGTATCTTCAGGCTCTGACAGGGATAGTGTTTTCCATTTTTGAGCTAGGTCCTCCATATTATGGCTTTGTAGGAAACCACGGCCACAACCAAAGAATAGAAAGATTCAAGAAAATAACGAAAGCCCTACTAATCCTGTAGAAACTAGAGGGTACTCAACGTCAAATCAAGTCAATTGTTACTTTTTACACTTGAGTGTTAGGTCCATATATTAACATCTAAATTAGTCAACATTGTAACGAAATTTCAATGAAATTAGTCAACATTGTAATTGTAGCATGAATTAAAAGGTTATTATATAAAGTATAAAAATTTAAGACCAAATCAATTTCAACTATTAATTCCAATAAAATTTAAACAAAGGAAATACCCAAGGATAAAATTGATTTGATATTAGCTGAGAGACTAAATTAATGCAATTAATAGTTGACAGATCAAATTAAACTTTATCCACTATTTAGGGGACCAAATTAGTAATTTAACATATTATTTAAAAGAGGTATTTGAAGCGACATGGCTTGAAACTAAATTATGGTTCTCCTTCAACTTCTATTGTTACTTTTTACACGTAAGTGTTAGGTCCATATATTAACATCTAAGGTTTAGAATTCATCACTATTTTGGTACCTTCATGAGTTGCTACTTTTTATCCTATGCTTCGTTGGCATACTAGGATGTTAGGAACATTCTCATATGCACTCCACAATAAGAAAAATTATTTTCATCAAAATAAGGGGGAATACTAAAGAACTGTTACTTATCTATTAACAATGATGGTCAAGGATCATACTCAAGAAAGTAAGTTGTAATTGAGTGAACATATACTTTGATAACAATTGAAAAATCTAGATTCCCTAATAATAGTTTAACCAACAATAGAACCACAATAATAATCATCGCAATACAAAGCATAAAAAGTAAAACATGGATTTTGACGTCGAAGTGGAAAACTTTCGAAAAAACTCTTCAAAAGAAAAATCACTATAAGAATAACTAACACCCTAAAAAATTTTCAATATAAAAGAAATTGTTGTTACAATCAATCTATACTCATAAAACCTTGGTAGACTAAACAAACCACTATAGCACGTCCAAAACTCTAGGCTTCTTCTATAGAACTTCCTCTAAGAATGAACAGGTAAAGGCCTAAAAGCTAAATTTAGTTTGAGGGAAACTCACAAGGAGAAGTTTTTTAACATTTTAGGTTTAAAAGGAATTAAGGATCTCTCAATGATCTTAGATTGTCTCTCTCAATAGAAATTGTTCATGGAGAGGTATTTATATGTTCGTTAAGGATTAGGTTATTAACAGGTGTTTAAGAAACATCGAGAATCTAAATTCCACAAACTTGCTAGAGCAAGGGTTGAGATAAGTATATGTTTGACTTAAGTGATCACTCAAGCGAGTCTTCATGAACTCACAATCTTAACTCTAAGGAGTTGGCCTAGTGGTTTCTAAGGCCTCATAATATCCATGAGATCTTGGGTTGGAAACCTTTTGCCAACATCTTTGGGCCATCCCCATGTAATTTCTTCTTGTAATAACCTGGTGCATGTGGAACAGGAGACTACAAACATCCGAGGAAATGGTTAAATACTCGAAAAAGTTTGGACACCCTCATTTATAAAAATAAAAAAAGAACTCACAATCTTCAAAGCAGCAATTAACCAAACTTCCAGTGTACACAAAGGGTCCTATGCTAATGATTGGTGGTGATTCCTTGTTAATATCTGTACCAACTCTCATACACATTCCCTCTTGCCCGCACAAAAAATGGCCAGCCACGTTTACTTAGTGGCACAAGATTTCAGGAAATATAATATGGAAAGGGAAAATTGTAGGAATCCACACCAAATGTTATTATATTGTGGGCATATATCCCTTATGGGAGACAACAATAGCTACACTCTCTTCATGCATAAGCATTTTTATCAAGATACACTGCTTTTCCCCCTAAACAGCATCACCTTAGATCATGCCAAGGAGAGAGTCATGTGACTCCAAAAAGCCAGGAATCTAAAGATTTTGCACCTCCCATGAATCTTCTAGATATTGTGTTGTATATTATAAAACACTAAGTGTTCCATTGTAGTATATTTTGGTGAAAAGAGGTAATGATATCATGCAAGAATGAAAGTAACCCCTTATGGATGTTAATGGGCAGTTAATGATGATGCTCCTAGATAATTATATATAAATAAGCTTATTGGGATCTTGTTTGGACTTCGTATCTATATGGTGATGCTAAATCCGCAGCAAGGTGTAGTTGGAACTTGAAAGCTACTCGATAAGTAAGTTCTCACAAATCTGAATCATGATGCGATTGACCACTCAAATGAATATTATAGTTAAAAATCCTTCCCTAAAAGAAGAATATGCTTACTGATGAGGACCCCTTTCGATCAATTTTTTTTTTTAAAAAAAATTTCCTTGTCAAAATCCTTCAATTTTAATCAGTCCAACCCTTTATCAAAGTCATTCTCTTTCTTGTTCGTTGTCCTTAGCTAATCGATTTGTGAATGTCGATTAAAGATAGATTGCAAGATCAAATACTTAAACTGCACTAAGGAGGAATCGCATTTTAATAGTATATTGTTAGGATACAACGATTGTAGTCACTGTCTGGTCATTGAGTTGGTCTTATCTTGAATTGATATTCTAGAACTTCCTAGTTCCTAGTGATAGAAGCCAGAAACAAAAAGAAATGACAACCATAATATAACATTTAAAAATTTTCCCCATCTATTTTATAATCATCAAAATATAAAATTATGATCACTATATCAATAATAAGCTCAACAATTAAAGTTTGTGATAATTGAATAAGAGATTTGGAATTCAATCCCCGCCTACACCAAAAACTGATTGCTCCTATATGGTGATGCTCCTAGAGTAGTTTTTTTTGCTTTAAAACTTCCCAGAAATAACTCTATCTAAATAAGGGAAATCAATAAATAGTTTTCTCACTCATTTTAAGATTATGACCAAACATAAAAAAATGATATAGTTTTCTTGAAAATACATTTTTTTTAAATGATTCACTTTTCAAAAAATGTTAATGTTGAAACAAACATAGCAAATATCAACATGTCCATAAATAAAAGAGAAATTTTATGTCCACAAGATTTTCATAACAAATCCTAAATTGTAAATTGTTACGGGTTGTTATTAGTAGAGCAAAAAATTAATTTTGGTGATAGGTTCAAATTAGAATCAATAAAAACTAATAACTTATTATTTGTTATGAAAATGTTGTTGATGTAACATTTCTATAAATAAAAAGATGTGGTTAGAGGAACAAAATGATAAAGAACCCTTGCCAAGGGTTTTATAGTTGAATTAATATCTCCACATATACAAAGTGCTTAGAAATTTATAGAAGAAATTATTCGAACTATAAAATTAGACATATTGTAATTATCTCTAAATAAAATAAAATAAAATAATAATAATAATAATAAAAGATAAAGAACCTTTAATATTAAAATATATATTACATGATTAGATGATGTAACTTTCCATACCAAGTCTGAAACCACGTACAAAAGTTTTTTCCACTCAAAGGACACACAAAATAGTGGGCATTCAACTATTCGGTGATTTGCTAGCTTTTTTTTTTTTTTTTTTTTTTGATAAGAAGCTTTTTAGTCATCGTCTTACTTTAATACTTTTGCCACCAACCTTCGAAAAGTGGTGGGTTCGTTCGTATCGTTTGTAGGTATGACCCAACTCGATCGTGTGTTGATTTGGTAAAAATTATTTTTATTGAGTACTTTTATTTAGGAAATATTTTAGACAAAAATGCAGTTACATTAAAATAAATAAAATTAAAAAAATTATACATTAAAAAAAGTTAAATAAAACTAAAAATCCCTATTTTAAAAAAAAAAAAAAAAACTTTTTATTTTATGAAATTTTATTGGTGAGCATGTGTCATCATTTATTTTAAAAATAAAACGTAGATTTAACAACTATGACATAAGAAATGAAGTCAGCTGGGTTTAGGAAATATTATTTGGAAATTAAAATTCGTACACATAGTATTACTTATCTATGATTTTTTCTATATATATATATATATATATATATATATTATGAATGGACAAGAGGGAATAAATTTTTTCTATATATTTGCTAGCTAGTTCTATGTAAATTATCAAAAATAAGCAATATGTTCATTTTGAAAATGATAGAAAATATTTTTTTTGTCCTTTGTTCACGAAAATTGTTTTCTGTTATTTTCAAGAGCTGCTTTTAAAAATCATAACCAATCAGACTCTAAATTTTAAGAAATTCAACTTCAAAACAGCTGCATTAACATTGAAAAGAGAAGATTAATGTTGTTGTGATGTCCTTGTCATTCTTCTGAGTGACAAATGTTGGCTTTTACATAATGAAAGAAATCTTCTTGGCAATGCAGGTATAAAAGAACTATGACTTAATGCATCTTTTTTTTTTCTTTCCTCCATAGGTTCCTAGGATGGGTTTTTTCTACCGAATATGATTTTTTGCAACAAAATAATACACAAGGTAGCTCTATGTTTTAAGGGCATACCACGAGGATGGTACTTGTAAGTTGTCTTCCTTTTTTTTTGGTTAAATATAAGATTCGGTAATTATGATAGTTATTAATGTATTTATTATGATTGGGTTTGGATATGGAATTATTTATTCTACCATTGAACATTTATTATAATTATGTTATATATGAAACTGTATATTCTATTATTTAAAGAAAATATGATGTGCTAAGAATTTAATACATAGTTTAAATATAGAATAAAATTTAAATTTAATTAAATATATATATTATAATAATGAAATATAAAATTAAGATCTCAAAAGCTAATGTTACACAATATTATGAAGTCAACCAAAAATTCAAACTATATTATGGAGTCACCTTTTTTTTTTTTTCGATGAAAATCATGGAGTCACCTTAATTACATATGAAGTGGATTTTCTTCCAACTATTGTGCATGTCACCTTGCTAGCTAAAGTTAGAATGTACCTTACTCTAATCTAATATGATTTCTTGCAACTTATACCCTTTTTTTTAGAGTACAATGTTTTCATCATAAAACGTTTTTTTTTTTTTAATTGAAAAAATTTTTAGGAAAAATTATTTGTTTTCTAGTGTTTAGTTGTGTGCCTGAAAAATGGGTAAACAACATTTTTGGTGTTTAATTGATACGAAAAATCACAAATTTCATATATTTTTATATAGAAATTAAATAACAACTTTAATTCACCAAATACAAAAGTCATTTTTATTAGGATAAATATATATTTATACACACACACAAAACAACTCAAATCAATTACCTAGAAAATAAGCACAATTAAAATAAGATTATTGAAAAACACACTAATAAAGAAAACTTCCAAAGTGGAAAAGAAGGGCTTGCATGAGCCTTCACGTTGTTTCTCAAACTTTGGAGAGGCTGGTCAATCTTGGAGTAAGAAAGACAAAAATTTCTTTTATAGATGATGGTGAGTTTTTTACTGTACAAATTCCTTAAAATAAGAGAATACCATTAAAATTCTCAAAATACTCTCAAAACTTTCAAAATTACTGAAATTCCTATCGACCTTCAAAATTAATGACCAAAACAACTTTGAAACACTCAAAATGATGAAAATACTTTCAAATCCTCCAACATGATTGAAATACCCCAAAACCACAAAAATACCACTAGAACTACCAAAACCTCCTTTAGTTGTTTTCATTTCTATTTTTATTGTTGGGTTAATCTTGTGCTAATGGAAGCTCTGCTATTACATCCACTTGAAAGGAACTCAAATTAGAATCTATCTTCTTCCTAACTCGAAAAATAAAAGTTGAACTCAAAAAATAGACAAAACTTAAAAGGTTCTAATCTAAAGTGCCAAACGACACTTTCAGTCCTTCAAACTACTTATTTTCTAGACCAAAGTGGCAATTTGTCCCGCCTTCTATTCTTACTTCCATATATCTTCTTACAATAGGTTTTTTTTTTTTTTTTTTTTGAGATGCGTAGTTTTTTTTTTTTATAGTTAAATGCACATGTTGGGAACTTTTAACTTGAATGGGAAGCTTAAATTACGGTTCATTTGTATATCAAGATTCAAGATCAAGTCAAAGCTGGTTATAGTTTGTTACAAGTAGAAGTACATGCATGGATTAGTTAGATTAGTTTTAAATCTCATTTAACACATGTTAAATATAGGAATCACCACATTTAACATGAGCTCAGTAAGCTAAATATGGTTATTCCGATAAATATGTTAAATATAACAATAACCATATAACATACGAATCAAAATCATCTGTCTCACACTCTCTGTTCCACCCCCATACTCCACAAATCAAAATAAGCCACATGTCTCTTAGTTCCTAGTTTGAAGCTATTTTATTCAACTTACCTGAAATAAATTAGAAAGAAAAAACCCAGCACATATTCTTCCCAAAGTACCTAAACCCTCCCACCACCAACCTCTGCCCAACGCCCAACGTCATTGTCATGAGTTCACTGGCACCGTCAACTCTAGTCACAAGCACTAGGTCCAAACAAATCTGAATTCAATTTGAATGCCCACAACCACCACCATCATTGTTGACTTTGCCTTGTCCCTTATTCGCTCCCAAACCACCACCCCTGCCTCTTACTTCTCATCTTCTTGTACGCCCCCAAGGAGCACAACTTGAACTCAACACTTACAAGATTTTGATTAGGTAAATAGAACATGCTGGTGGTGGTGGTGGTCGTGGTGGTGGTCATCCCAGGCCCTTATTCTTCTTAATTTTGATTCGAATGCTTAAAATTTCTGACTATGTTTATTCTTTTTCAAAAATATATTAGTTGGAAACCTTCTTAATCATGATTCAAAATTTTGAAATTTTGGAGTTGAACCAGTGGGGAAGAATATAATCATCAATATAAGAATAAGGGACCAAGACAAAGTCAACAATGGCAGTGGTGGTGGGTATTCAAATTGGTTGCAATTTTTCCTAGATTTGGTGGCGGTATGGTGGCTATGACTAGAGTCGATGACATCGATGAACTTATGTCAGTAGCGTTGGGCGAAGGTTAGTGATGGGAGGGTTGGGGATGAATATGTGCTGAGTTTTTTCTTTCTTATTTATTTTAGGTAAGTAAAATAAAATAGCTTAAAATTAGGAATCAAGAGACAAGTGGCTCATTTTGATTTATGGAGCATGGGGTGGAACTGAGAGTGTGAGACAGATGATTTTGACTCAATAATGCTATAGGCACAAACTATTTTACAATATTTTTACAAACTGCTAATATAGCAAATTCTTACTAATTTTAATATGGGTCCATCACTAACATCACATTTTTACTTTAAAAAATTATTTGGAAAATACTAAAGTCACATCAGCAGTTTGTAAAAATATTGTTAAATAATTTGTGTCTGTAACATTACTCTTTAACATATATATGCTATATCTTGATCATCAAAATAAAAAATAAAAAAAATTAACATGTGCTATATGAAAAACCTATAGAATTGGAGCAAGTCCTTGTATAATTACTTAACTTGTAAGTTGTAACTCTAATCTCATTAGTGAATTGTGATGTGGATATTTCTTTCATGAACTCTCTATAATTCTCTCTTAGAATTCTCTCTCTCTCTCTCTCTCTCTCTCTCTCTCTCTCTCTCCAATAATTTTGTATTCTATCGTACTCCCCCATTATCACCCAACCAAACCACCCAACCAAACCCTAGTTTATTTTCTTCTTCAATCCTATTTCTCTAATCTATAAACATTTAAACACTTTGTTTAAGGTCAATTTTCAATAAATTAGGCCTATCAACCCAAGTTCAAAATAAAAGGGATAAAGCCCACAACTCACTCTAGTATTAAATGGAGAGGCTAGTGGTGCTTAGCATAGAAAGATCATGAAAGAGTTTAACATCATAATAAAGACAAAGGGAATATCTATCAAGTATTGAACAAATGATACAAAACAAAATGGGGAGAATGAGATAGGTGATAAAGGAGAGAGAGTAGACACTACTCATGCCATTACACTTTACACACACAAACACTATTTTCAAACTGTTGTATTTACTCTAAGTCAAAGTAGTGAATATGTGTGAGAATTAGGTAGAATTGATGGTGAGAAGTTTAATAGTTTTTATTTCAGTCCTTGGGATTTATAATAGGTTAGGAAGGAACTAATTATCTTCATTCTCATAAGAACAAAAACTTTTTGATTGCTGGGTTTTAGAAAAACTGGCAATCTTGTTTTTTCTACGACTAGATTCTTTAATGATAAATTCATATAATTCTTTGACCAATATCATGTTTATGGGTCTTGTTGAAGGGAAACAACACCCCCCCCCCCCCCAAGAACCCAACCTATTTGTTTTAGCTTAGGTTAATTACTTTGGATTTTGTGGCAAATATAGTAGATTAGATCAATGTTTATTTTTGTGTTTATGGCCAGCACATGAGCTTGCTCATGGACCTTTCAACTTTTATAAGTGTTCCAAGCTCACTCTGTAAAGCCTAAGTTCAAGTTCCCAAATAAGCCCAAATAGGTCCATGTAGCTATTGCACCCGCACCCTTCTTAGTACCCTCCAAACCACACTTCTTTAATTTCCCAGTTAAAAATGCATTGACTTGGACCATGTATGTAAATAAAAATGCTATGAATAGAGATAATAAGCCCATAAAAAATTTGAGCTTTACTTTGTGTGAACTTGTAGAATATTCGCAAAAATGACCATCAACACACCTAAACCATCAATGTGATCCTAATACCACTGTATCTGCTTCCATAGCTTGTAAAATAAGAGGTGGCAATTCGTGTGAGTGGATTGTGCTTGTGTTTGTGTCAAGGGACTTTAGAGTTTCATCGAAGAATTTATTAGTTCAACCATTAAAATTACTTTAATTACTTAATTATTTTTGGAATTTAAATTTATTTTAGAGAAAGTAACATTTATTTCTATTAAATCAAGTCATTGGGTTTATTGTAGGTCAATGTAGAATTGAACCCATTAATTAATTGTGTTAAAGCACGTCAACCATGTTTTTGACACAAACCCATTTATAATAAACACTAATCCGTAAAAAAAACTATGCCGTATACGTGAGTCCTGTCAAATATTACCATTCTTACTTGTAAACCACTCCTCACGTCTTACTATTGGCGGAAGCCATGTTATTCATTGTAATAACATGATTGTATTATTTTTCTTTTTTGAAATTAGGGAAAGTTATTAAAAACTTGTTACTTTTTTGTAGAAATGTTTATTTGTTAAAAATCGACAAAATTACAGCTGTACTTTGAAGCAAATTTAGAAACAAATGCACTCTTTTTTTTTTGTGCTACATAAACAGATGCACACTTAAATGTATTCATAAGCAAAGAAACAAATAAAATAACTAAAAAAATACTACTTCAAATGCACATTTCATAATTATTAAAAAAAAAAAAAATCAAATTGCCACCTATACATGGATAAGATGATTCCGCTTTTCTTTTCTTTTTTCCCTTAAAAATTAGGGAACGTTAATAATATATATATTTTTTGCTTTTACCCTTGCAGCTAGTCAATAGTCATACATAGCTCAACGTGAACTCCAAAAGCAAAATAAATAAATTGGTATTCTTTTGAAAGTTTATGGAAATCCCAATGTGCTTTTGTTTTTATATTTGTCTTTTTATGCAAAAGTGTTTCTAACTTAGATAAATCTGATCTGACCAAAACCAAGAATGGCAGTTCGACATAAAATTTACTTCCAGGATTAGGAATGAACAAAAAGGAGAGATGCAAAGACAATAATGTATGATTGTTTCTTACACTTGTTCTTTCTCTTTTCCCATAATCGAAGATATTGTTATTTATATTGCTGATTATTATCCATATATAAGTATACCTTATTAAAATGTGGGTTTTCAATATCCTCTCTTTATTGGGGCTGTGTGTGCCTCTTCGGGTTTTATTATTATTATTAGAGGCTGATAAAGGCAATTTAACCCTTAAAAAGTCACAAAAGACTGAAAAGGAATGTGTTAAAAGAGAGAAAAAGTTAGCAAAGAACCAATAGTTATTTAGTGAAGCACGCGTAAGCGTGCTCTGTCTGCAATGAATCCAACAAAACAACGAACCCTTTTTTATTCTTGTGGTAGCCGAAATGAAATCAGCTTTATTATGCTATCAAAAACTAGGAAGAATATATGTAAACTACATTCCTAAAAAGCCGACCTATAAACCAAAGAAAAAGAAATGCTAAAAATATGTTTGATGGTATTTCATTTTCAAATATAGAAGTAATTTTCCAAGAATCATTTTGAAAAGGACCTCTCTTTAGACTTTGGTGCTTCGTAAAGACTTCTCTACACAACAAAGGTCCATTGACCACTGAAAACAGCTAGCTAAGATTACAACGAATTTGCCCCCAAAAAAAAAAAAAAAAATCTGCTTCAAATTTTTAACTCCTTTTAGAGTTTTTTTTTTTTTCTTTTGAGAAAACTCCTTTTAGAGTTGAATTTTTATTTTTGCACTAAACGTGGGCATTCTCATTTTTCTAATTCTCGGTGACATTATTGTAGTGAATGAAATTTATATTCGAATATATTACATGTCGGTGAACTTTGCTACTCCACCTTATTATGGAATATACGGATGGACCATTAGGCTTGGACAAATTGGACATTTCAAAGAAGTTAAAAGTGCCTGCATTCACTTAAGATAAATTTTCAAAGAAAAACAAAATCAAAACCTTATTAGTTCGTATTGAGAGGTGGTCCACATGATAAAATTTAATCCGCATCATTTATCTATATATATATATATATATATATATAATTGGAATATGTCTTTGAGTCAAAATCACACCTAATATGCATTTAACATAAATATTAACAAGACATAAGAAGGAAAAAACACATAAAATCATCTTATTGTTTCCACTAAAAGCACAAATTTTTTTAGAAAAGATTATGAACTTTTGAACTCCAGATATTTTCGCAAGAAACACTAAAAAGTATCGACTGAGTTATAAACTTAACCACAATTGTCTTGTTTTGTTATATGTAAACCCGTTAAATTATGTAACACTTTGGTATTTGGATATTATTTTCATCAATGGTTTGACCAATCACAACAAGTCATCACAAGTTAATTACCTTTCATTTTAATAAATGCTTTTTTGAGAATATTATTTTAATAAATGCTTAACAATTTACACATAAAATAATACACATAAGGTTTAGTCGTATGTTCGAAACTTGGCAAATTTTGTGTTTTATGATAAGCTAGTTGGTATATATATACTTTTCCCAAATAAGAAATAACATGTAAGTTTGTGTTTTATGATAAGCCAGTCGGTATATACTTTTCCCAAATAAGAAATAACATGTAAGTACATTATTCTTAACTATAAATAATAGACCCTTAAAAAAAAAGCTATAAATAATAAATGATGACACCCATTAACTAGAGCTTAAGTAAAAACAAAAAAGTAAGGTTAATAATTTTTAATTTTTTTTAAATATCTTAAAATGATACCACACCACATTTTCCTTAAAATTAGCACAATATCTCTCTACAAGAATAAGCACTTGTGGGGTGTGGGGGAGGATAAGGGCCGGGGTTTAAATATCTAGAAAGAAGCTTTACATCCATATACACTTAAATTAAGTTAGAGTAGAATTTTTATCTTGTAAAAAAAAAAATATATATATATATATATTGTAACTTTTAAGAGTGTAATTGTTTGTAACAAATCAATATTAGTCATATTTCCCTTATTGTTGGGTATCTATAAATTTCTTCAATTATCTTCTATTCGTATTGCAAATTTTGCTCTATTATTATTATTATTATTATTATTATCTTGTGTCATTTTGAAAGAGAAAGTCTCTAAATGCGTGTGACGTGTGTGAAGTGGCTAATACATTATGATTTATTATATAAAATCTTAAAAAATAATGTATGAGTTGACTTCATATTAAGAAACCCTCTAAATCATAAAATTTTATCCACACAAAGTCACAAACTACTCCATAACCAAAAAAAAAAAAGAAAAAGAAAAAAAAAAACCAATACAGTACAATTCTATTCAATTAAAAGTTAAATTATGAGCACAAGGCTTTGAAACATTAAAACTTATGAGAAGGATTAGGTGGTGTGTTTCATTTAATGGTGAAAAATTGGAAAATTCATAGCAACTGGTGGTTTTGTGGAAAAAATCTTTACAAATACAAATCCTTAAAATATTTTTAACACACACACACACACACACACATATATATATATATATGTATATCAATCCCTATTAAATTTTAATAATTTCATCCTCATTCTTAATCCATCCCGCTTGTTTTAAGTCAAGTCAAATGGACATTTAAAATATTAAAATTACAAATTAGTAGATTTTTCTTTTTAAATCTTAATCTAAACAATACAGTAAGAGAGAAAGAGACAAATTACATTTACATAATTTTGTTATATAAACTTTTTTTAAAAAAAATTACTAATGAGATATTTTATAAATTAATAATGAGATATGCACAAAATCCTAGTTTAAGAGGGTTTGGGTTTAAAACTTGTCATAGCCACACAGTTACTGATCCACCTCAAACTTATAAGATCTCAAATCCTTAGTTTTAAGATAAAGGTGAGTCAAAACACTCATTAACTGTTTTTTCAAGAATCTAAAAAACTTTACAATGAATTTAATTTCTTGAATTGAACAATGATACTAACCCCCAAACCAAAAATAAATAAATAAAGATCTAATTTTATTGAGAATATTTTACTTGCATTCAATTCCGGCTTAACAGATTTTGTGCACTATGCCAACAATTTACTAAGGCAATAATTTAAAATGGGGCATTTTATGAAGAGGTATTAGTTTCTTCCAATATCCTAATGGTGGTACTTGCTGAACACTTTTTTTTTTGGTAAAAGTCCATCAATTTGATATTTGTTTTTATAACAACTTTAGCCTCGATTTAATTGGTTTCTTTGTACTAATACTACCATGATCATGTACAAAATCATGAAATATTAACCATGTTATTGATATGTTAAATGCCTTTCATGCAAAATATTGTCACGTTCCTATGAAAAATTTTCCCGTGTAAAGTATTTTAAATATAAAATAAAAAGCTTTAAAACTTGTAAATTTTAAATAGTGTCGTTCCTATTGAATCCTTCAATTCAACTTCAAATAGTTTCTTTTATGTCACTCAAATTCATGGTCAGCAAAAATATGGCATAGTTTAGGACCGACTCAATACATTTTTGAGGTCAAAAGCAAATGTAAAATATATTGTTACATAACATTTTATAAGTTATACATAAATTAGAAAAATGAATTCAACATTTTTGTATAATTTAATACATTAATTAGACTATTTTCATATATTTATAAAACATATTTTAAAACTTTTAATTCTAAAAATATCGAAGCAATTAGTATCAGAAATAAATATCATATTTTAGATGTCACTGTTTCTTTTGTTAATGTTGGACTTCAATTATTCTATAATGGATTTCAGTAATGAATTTATCTTGAAAACTATTAATTCTACTTTTAAATTTAATAGAGAGAGAAAGAAAGAGTAAATTTTTTGGAAAATTAAAAAAAAAAATTACACTCTTAAACTACACCAAACATAGTGAAATATATTAATAAAATGTTGAACACTTGAAAAGAGTATAATATTTTATTTATTAAATATTTGGGTGTTAATTAAAAAAATTTCATTGAAAACAGGTAGACAAGATATTTTATCCGCCAATAAAAAATGTCTTTTTTTTTTCTTTATTTCTAAGTGAGAGGCCTATATTTTAATAGTTTTTTTTTATCCAACTTATTTTTCAAGCAAATTGAGCAAATAGAAATAAGATCTCACCCAAACACGTTAGGAAAAAAAATTATTAGCTTATAGAGTTTGCTGATAATATAAGGCATTGGCTGATCCAAAAAAGAATAAATAATAATAATAATTTCTCCCTTTGATTGCAAAAGAATAATACACATGAGAGAGAATGAAAAATATTGTAAATTATCAACTTCTGCATTTGTGAAAGCAACACCAATCGCAATTATGTCATGTACGACTCAAAAGTAAGACACCAAAAAATGAATACATTTGACTAAAAACAAAAACAAAAACAAAAACGAAAAAGAAAACCCAAAGTTGAAGAAGAGAAGGCTAGTTACACACCGTGCCAGCGTCCGTGGGCGCGTGAGTTACGCGCAATCGAAATCTTGAATGGTGATTTTGCCTGAATGTGTGTGTGACTGTGTTGAGAATTGAGAGGTGTTGCACTTGCCATGTTGGTTCCATTCATTCTGCTACTTTTGTACCTAAAACACAAGTAAACTCAAAAAAACCAAAAACATGGGGTCGTGAAGCCTCCAAACTCTCTGTTCTCTCTCTCTCTCTCTCATTGTTTATATATTTATTTATTTTATTTATTTCAGTTAGGACTATACATGAATGATTGAATCTCATTCTCCATATTTGCTTTCTCTCAGTTTTCACAGACTCTGTTCTGTTTTAGATTCCTTCTCTCCTCTCTCTCTCGCTCTCTCTCTCTCTCTCTCTTTCTTTTTGGTTCCGTTCACGCACACCCACTTCTTCTAGACTCTCTTTCTCTCTTTGGAAATTTGTACCGTATACTATAGTATTCCATAATCTTTGCAAATCGTTTTTTTTTTGTTGGATTCTGGGTTTGTTCAGACCAGAGTCCAGACTATTATTATATTCTTGAAACTTGAAAGACTCTTTATTATATTTTTTGTGTGTGCTTTCTTTCATTGTTCTTTGCTATCTGAGTTTGGCTATTCTTCTCTGCTTCAACAAAATGACCGTTGAGGCTGAAATAGATGACCCCAGAGACCAGTTCCCAATTGGAATGCGTGTGCTCGCTGTTGACGATGACCCCACTTGCCTTTTCCTTTTAGAGAAGCTGCTTCGTCGATGCCAATACCATGGTTTGCTTCCTTTTTTCAGTTTTTGGATATGGGTTTCTGGATTTGTGCTTTGTGATTGAATATTTTGAATTTTTTAGTTGCTATTTCATAGTATATTGAATCTGTATGATTTGTTGACTAGATTACATGCAGGGACATATGTTTGATTGTGTTTCTTTGCATATGGAAATGGGTTCTTAGATTTCTGCCTTTTCATAAGATTTGTTCTTAATTTGGACATTTGGAAATATTTTGGACTTCACACACTTGTACTGTTTCTCTCACTCCTCTCTCTATTTCTAATACTCTGCATTCGTATATAAGGTCTTAATTTTTAAGGTCTATACGGGTCATGAATTTCTTATAAGTTCTAAACAAGATTCGGAATCAGTTTTTCCTTTTGTACTGGTCGACTTCATGTAATTATAGAATGAGTTATCATTTTTGTTCAAATATATTTTTTTTCTTTTTTCTAGTAAATATTCAGCAAATGGGTTTCATTACTGTTCTAATCTTATTCTTTTTTTTTTGTGATTTGTCTGAGTACTGTCATATTTTTGAACTATGTTCTTGGTTGGACTGTGGGTTGGTCGATCCATTCGGTTCTTTGTAGCTTTTGGAAATATGAAATGTATTTACTTTTAGAAAATTGGCATGATAACATTATGAGTTCCGGTTTTTGCAGTTACGACAACTAATCAAGCAATCAAGGCATTGAATTTGTTGAGAGAAAACAAGGACCAGTTTGACCTGGTTATCAGTGATGTTCAAATGCCAGACATGGATGGTTTTAAATTGCTTGAGCTTGTGGGGCTTGAGATGGACTTACCTGTCATAAGTAAGCGAGGAACACTACATGATCTTTTGTATATTGGCATTCTTCAGTGAAGATTAAATTACTGAAAGCAAAAATGTGTTGTAGATTAAATAGCAAGTTTATTTATAATACTAACTTTTGTAAGATATTTATTTTTTCCATCTCAAACTCTTCAATTATATGGAGTATATTAGTTTGATTTCCAGAGAAGAAGAAAAAGGATAATTTCAATAGTCCATGAGTTTGTTGGTCTTTCAAAAATTTTACAATGGATTTTAAATGGCTAAATAAAAAATCTCTAGAGCTTGTGGTTGGATTGTGGTATCCTCTGCAGCATGCAGTTACTTTATCAGGCTTTAATTTTAGTTATAAAATCTTTAAATTTGTAGTGTTGTCCATAAATGGCGATACCAAGCTTGTGATGAAGGGAATTACCCATGGAGCTTGTGATTATTTGCTGAAACCTGTTCGAATTGAGGAGCTGAAGAATATCTGGCAACATGTAATCAGGAGAAAGAAGTTTGATTCAAAAGACAGGAATAATTGTGGCAATCAAGAGAAGCTTCATTCTGGGAGTGTTGAAGGAGGACCAGGGTCAGCTGGGACACTTTTGGATCAGAATGGGAAGCTCAATAAAAAACGGAAGGATCAGGATGAAGAGGAGTTTGAGGAGCATGATGAAAATGGGCCTGATAATGATGACCCCTCAAATCAAAAGAAGCCTCGGGTTGTTTGGTCTGTGGATCTGCATCGCAAGTTTGTTGCAGCTGTTAATCAGTTGGGCATTGACAGTAGGTTCTTCACAACCACTCTACATTTATTTATTAGGCACATATTGAATCTGTGAGACTTTTTTCCAATGTTAATATTTCAGCCATGTATTTTTTCTTTTTATTTTTTTAATTTAATATTGCTTTGGATGCAGAGGCTGTACCTAAAAAGATTCTAGATTTGATGAATGTTGAAAAGCTTACAAGAGAAAATGTGGCAAGCCATCTCCAGGCATAGATTCTGATTTTTCTTTTTCTCGTTTTAATATGAACTAAACTTTTTGATCCCAGGAAGCTTACTATTCTGCTTTATGATTGCAGAAATACCGGCTTTACCTTAAAAGAATCAGCTGTGTGGCGAACCAGCAAGCTAATATGGTGGCAGCCTTAGGTGGTACAGATGCTTCCTTTTTGCAAATGAGTTCTCTGAATGGAGCTGGAAATTTTCAAACCTTGAATGGATCTGGGCAGTTTCATAACACTGCTTTCAGATCCTTCCCACCTAGTGGGATGCTTGGTAGATTGAGCACATCTGCTGGTCTGGGTATTCACAGCCTTCCTTCTTCAGGAATGACTCAACTGGGTCATTCACAAAACTCAGGCAGCTCCACCATTGATCAGGTTAACTTCCAGCAGGTCATAATTCCTGGAAACCATAATGGGAGTGTACTTCAAGGAATGCCAATGTCACTACAATTTGATCAACTACAACATAATAAAAGTGTTACGCGTGTCAGAGAGCTCTCCACTGCTGTTGATAATACAACAGTTTTCTCCATTTCCAGTGGCCTTCCAGATGCAAGAATGACCATTGGTAGCTCCAGCAATCCTCTTCTTGGTGTTACAAACAACACCTTGATGTTAGATGGAGCCCCTCAAGGAGCTCAAACTGGCAAAGTATTTGGAAATCACTCTTCTGTTTCATTTGCCTCTTTAAATTCAGAATTATCTTCACCCTTGAACGATCACAGAAGATTGAATGACAACTGGTCAACTGCTCAGTCATCTGGGATCCAGTCAAATTCTTTTTCATTAAATGACACATTTAAACAGGCTACTATGCAGCCTAGTAACTTGAGGGACAATATGTCCACAATGGCCTTGCAAATTGGGTGTGATCCATGTAATGTTTCTTCTGTTTCTTCAATTTCCACTCAATCACAGGATCTAAGGGCAGACGTACAATGCCGAACAAACCTGATCAGCAGTAATGCTGGCCAAGTAAGTAATAATGCCCCAGCTCAAAGGTGGGATGACCATGATCAGGATGGTTCTTATCACTCAAATGTTATGTCAATAAACTCTATGATCCCTGTCAATGGCACTGTGGGTCCACTGGGTCAGCATTTGGAGCCAAAGAACACAATCTTTCACACAAACATGGATTTCAATTCGATGGAGCAATCAAATTTTATTGATCCGTTATACATGAATCATAATGAGGTTAATAAATCTACAATGGAGACATCACTGAAGTTGAAGCAAGGGCTTTTCATGGACCAAAGAAAGCCTCAGGGAAGTTTTATTTCTGGTAATTTTGGCTCATTGGAAGACATAGTGAGTGCAATGGCAAAACAGGTAATATCATATAATCTTGCTTTATTTTTGCAAACAGAGATGTCTTCTTTAATATTATCGCTGTAAAATCTTGACCATGCATGATTTTCACATACTATTTAAGAAATCAAACATTAAATGAAAGAATATATAACTAGAGATAGCCTTTTTAGTGTCCCCCCCCTTCCCTTTTTTAGTGTACTTGTTTTTTTTATGCTAATCAGAGAACTAATTGGAAGTTAGTTCTCTCTGATGAAATTATTTTGGGAGTACCAGTGGAAAAATTGTAAGAGAACTTAGCATAGCATGATTTGATTTGTTTGCCTATTTGGTACTGGACCTATGACACATTTTTCTGTACTTTTTATCATTGTTCGTCAGCTGTGCATTCTTAAACCACTTAAGATAACTAGGTTCTGGATCTCACCATCAAACTTGCATGTTCTCCTTCCATCCCACACCAAGTGATATACTTCCTTTTTGGGCTGCCACAATATAAATGAGACTTTCCCAAGTAGAAGTTCTATTTCACATGTCACCCTTGTCTTTTTTCAAGAAACAAACAAGATTCTTATAAAAGTCATGCCACGTCTAATATAAAGCAAAGGACATTTTAAGATCACTATATCTTTATCACTTTCATTAATAATCATGCTATTTCAAATGTTTCACTTAACTGGGGACAGAAGGAGTAGCAAATTGAGTGATACGGTTGTAAAGAGAAGTGCGTTAGCAAATAATGAATTATTAATCTCATCATCATATGATTGAGTCTCCCCAATCATTCTTAAGCAGTTTAGGACTTCATGGATGCTAGTCCCATCTGATGAAATTATTTGGCCAGTGGAATATTATGGAGAAAAGCACAATACAATTTTAGACAAACAACTTTTTTTGTACTTGTATTTTGATTGTTCATAGGACAAAGTTTGGCTACAAACAACCAACAATAAGATGACATGTGTTCACTTACTAAACCACACTTAAAGTGATTGTAATTTATTTTCAGACTGGCATAGATTCTACTCTACACGCAGTTCAGCATTTAATAAATACTGAATACAACATTAAACTGTTGAAAAAACTTAATGAATAAAATAAAAATCTGAACAGAAAATGGTACACCTGCAGATCCCAGTGGAACTTTTGTTAATTTTATAAAATAGATTTGACCATCCAATTTCATACTATAGATTGGAATTTTTTAGTTGCATTATTTGATTTCCGTTAATAGCAATTACAAAGTTACTTTGCTTGTTTGGGTCCCTGCCCTCTTTAATAATGAAATATTTTTACTATTAGTCAATATTCGGTTTAGTGGTTCTAAGGCCTTATGAGATCCATGAGGTCTTGGGTTCAAAACTTAGAGTATTCGCATCAGTGGATGTAAAAATCTTGTAAATTTTGCAAAAATAACCCACTTTTTCTATTTTACACACCCATTTTTACAAAACACCTACATCAATTTGTCTATTCTACACATTTATTTAATAAAATATTCATCTTCACACTTCTCTTTAGAACCCTCTCACAGACCCATCACAACCCAAGCCACCATCAACGATCAATCCACACCCACCATCAACCCACCATCATCAAGCACCAGCATCACCCAACATCATCAAGCACCATCATCAGCCACCATCACCCACTGATCAAACAAAGAATAAAACAGGATCAAAACCCCAAAACCAACTAATCAAACAGAAAATCCCAAAACTGATCAAACAAAGAATTAAAAAGATCAAAACCCCAAAACCCACTGATCAAACAGAAAATCCCAAAATTGATCGGCAAGTGAGCTTGCTTCGGCAGCGATCGGCGGTGGCGAGCTTGCTTCTGAGATCAGTGAGGTGAGAGTGAGGGACTGGAGATAAAAAGAGAGAGAGGTGAGAGTGGAAGCACCTGAGAGAAAAAGAGAGAGTGAGGTGAAGGAGAGAAAAAAATAGTAAAATATTATTTGCAAAACTACAAAAACCGTGCACATATGCATAGTTACTATAGCATTTTTGTAAATATACACAATTTTTCACCCATTGATGTGAGTTTTTTTTTTGGTTAAAATATGTAAAATTCACACCTTTTTGCATTTTGGAAGGATTGATGTGGTTGCTCTTATAACCAGTATCTTGCTTGGGTCACTCTCAAGGGAATTCACTTTGTAATTAGTTGGTGTTTGGGATGGGGACTACACACATGACACACCCAGGGAAATTGTTGGGTATTTGAAGAGCTCTGGACACTCACGTTAGCCTATATTATATATATATTGGTGCCCAAATTTAATTATGCTGCACAATTAAACTGCATATGATGGTTTACTAAATGAATTAATGTCCTGGTTGGAGAGAGTAGGTGGTAGATAAATGGGCAACTTCTATCTGGCATTATTTCTACGATGGAATGATTTGAATCTTTATTGAAGAGGGTTTGTCTTAGTCACTAACTTACGAAGTATGTTAGGGCTTGAGAGAGAGATATTTGAAATTTAGTTGACTTTCAATTTGGGGGCTCACTCCCCTGACCCCTCAATGTGATGAGGTGTAGTAAATGTTAGCTGCCTTACTCATTTTTTAGAGAAGAATCAATGCATGAGGTGCTTACTCAACCAGATCAAGGTTCCCAGTTTCTACCCATGAAATTGAGTCTTTGTTAGTAGCTCTTGAATGAACTGGTTCTTCATTTAAATTCAACAATTTGGCTATGTTAACTAATTATCAATGAAATCACATGGTTGAATTTAATTGTTCTTGGAAAAAATAACACTCTTTTTGCTGCATTGGACAATACAACAATGTGGTTGAATTCAATTGGATAACCTAAGGTAAAATGCCTAATGAAATGTACCTAAGTTTTTCCCTGTAGTTAGTTTGTTGTCGCTTCTTTTCAATTTTAACCCCAAGTTGTATCTATAGCCAATTTATTTGCATGTTCATGTTATTCAGTCTGATCTTTAAATGTAGTAATATTCTTTATCACTTTGAACGTAAAAGTAAATTTTACTGATTCAAATCATTGTGTGCACACGTGCGATGTGTGTGTGCACATGCACATGTTAGATGCTGGCCATAGATTGGTATGTGTCACTTTTTGGTTATTTCATATTGGACCATTCTTCAGGCCTAGACTATTGGCATAACTGAGCAAGGACTGGCTGTTCCCCAAATGGACAGCAATAGGTGCATTTGCAAAAGAAGAAAATTGTATTAAGAGAATAAGATTTACTTGTTAGGGAAGTGCAGTTTGAATGTTTTTCTTGGACTTGTATATGTTGTAATACTCGGGTGGTTTATGGACTAATTCCAACTTCAGTTGACTTCCTGATAGCATGCTAATAAACTTAACCGGTTCAGGTTGAGTTGGTGATATGGTGTTTTCTTAGTAGATTTTATGAACAAGTGACACTAAATGATTTTGGGCTCATTTAGTACCACTATAATAGTGATTACATGAAAAGAGGAATCTACATTACAAAAGATACAAGAAGCTAGAATGAAGTAATTATTACTATTTGTTTAGTGACTATATAGTAATAGAATCTTGAATCTGTATTTCAAAATTTAATATAGCATGATAAGATTGTAGAATTAAATCATATTTCAATCAAATTTCCTAAAATAACTTTATTTATAAAATTATATTTACACATTTTGTGGGTCTAGCTTAGTATTATTATGTATATAAATTGTATACATTTATGATAAAAAAATGAAAAAGGTCGCACCAAGTGCACAAAAACTCTCACTTTTTGCAAGGTTTGAGAGAGGTGACCGGTAGGCAATCTTAACCCCCCCTTTTTTTTTGAGAGGTTAATTCCTGGACTCAAACTCATGACTTGTTGTTTTTGGTGGAGGACACTTGTCATCATAGTAAGGTCGGACATTAATTGAATAATTTTATAATTAATATTATTTTCCTTTGTTTAATAACTAATATCTTCATTAAGTCATAAATATTACTAAGGAAAAAGAAATGATAACATCTTCCATGAACGTTAAAGTTTCACTTGCTTGAATACTATGATATCATATAAAATAAGTTCTTAATTAAAAAAATGTTTCCAAAAAAAATTAATCCAACTATAGTGTGTGTCTATACATATATATATATATATATATAAGAGGTTCTGAAAGATTGTAATACTTTTAGTGAACTTGGTAGAACTAAGCTAGATTTAAAATAATAATAATAATAATTGAAATCAACATATTCATTGAAAAACTAGAAAATGAAATTATAAGGAATCTTTTATATATCAATAGCATAAAACAGATGAGAGAGAGAGAGAGAGAGAGAGAGAGAGGGAGGGAGGGAGGGAGACAAAGTATCTGTGTATCCAGAGGGGAGCGACTGATTTTTCTTTCTTTGGTGGGAGCAGCAGCCAACAATGACCCTTTTAGGTATTTTTTTAAGAAATAGTTATTCTCTGTAAGGAAAACACAGCCAAACAGCAAAAACTTTTCCTTCAGAATAGTTATTCTATTACCGTGTCTATTCCTTCCTTCCAAATGTGGCCTCAGTCTGAAAATTTGTTATATTCTGTTCCATACGTAGCCCATGCGCATTATGTATCAGTGTTCTTAAGCCCATTATGTGTTTGTGCATATGTATTGGTCCATATTGATGATCATTGAATGTTTGTGTATATCAGCACCTTATTAGATGGATATTCCAATGGTTCCAGCACCTCTTGTGGTGTCTGGGCACTAGGTTCGAGTCCCACCAGCCCCCTTGCCCCAATTTACTTACCATATATATGTTTGTTCATTTTTGTGTATCAGCACCTTATATAATTGGAAATCGTAATTAGGAATTATACTGCTTCGCTGGATTGATAATTGACCCATCCAAGAACTTATACACTGGCTGAATGCTTACACAAGATTGTCCTATTTGCTCATTTGGACCGCCAAGAAATAGATTAGGATTGAAATAGAATCTTAACTTACCAAAAAAATAAATAGATAATATTTCAATAGAATCTTTACATTTGAAAGATCAGGCAGCATTTGATATATTGCACCTTTGTTTTTCTTGCCCTATATAATAAAAAAGAAGCTGTTTTTGGCTATAAAATTCATTTGACTTGCAAATATCTTTTTTATATTATTCTGTGTCTGAGTAGGTGATACAAATATTCATAAGGCCTTGATATGAATATACAAGCAATGTCATCCTAATTCATCTTTGAAGCAAATGATGTGTAAAATGATGGAAAAAAGTAAAAGCTGTATTTGTGCGTCTCAGTGTGTATATGTTGCAAATAGAACAAGTGATTTCTTTTCAATCTAATTGTCTGATACTGTTCTCAAATTTGTCTTTAGGCTATTTAAATTGTAGATGGCATGTCTATTTCATGGTCACCAAATAATCATTAATTTATGCTTGTGTGAACAATTTTTCATTTTCGAAATTGGAGAAAAGTTAATTTCTTGAAGGAGATTAGTTTCAAACTCAAGGCAACTGGTACTTGTCTGTCGATGCATTTTTTCTCGTTTCGTTTATTTAAAAAAAAAAAAAAAAAAAAAATCGTTCATAGTTATTCATAAAATGGTTGATACGGTTATTGATAGTGAAATGGCAAACCATCTAAATTCATCACCAACAAAATGGGTTGTAGGTGAGCTCGTGGGTTCAAGATCTATAGCTTTCCAATAAATTAGAAAAGGAATAGTGCAGGTTATCCAACATAGGATAAAAAAGTCGTTTGTTTGATCTAGGATAAATTACACCTCTCACAGCCTTACTTCACTTTTATGAGAGACAGCCAGGTAGGTTGCAACAGGGATTATTTCTTGAACTTCTTGTCTTTGTTGTTACTTCAAGTCATCTCTTGGGGCATGGTCTCAGTGTATGTTTCCTGGTTCTTTTGGAATCCCTTGCATGCCAACAAATAATGCAATTACACAGTCCACTAAACGTATATAAGGTCCCCCCTATAACTTCCTTCAGGTTGACACATATACCCATTACAGTGAGTCTACTGAAAAAGATATGTAGCTGTCAACATCTTGGCCACCATTGTAATAATAATAGAGAGGAGGTTGGGGGGGGGGGGGGGGGGGGGGGGGGGGGTGGGTCTCTAATCTCATCTGAAGACACTCGTCTTGTTAAATGGATGAGTTTTCACTGATTTGTTCTTATTTCATTTTTGTCTCTGCTTCCTTTCCCATTTTATGAGGGATGTTTGGTAAATCATGTCTTGTGATAGCTATTTTAATTTCCTTGAACATGCCTGTAAAATGGTGCAATCATTCCACTGTAATTTTTTCAAATCGGGGCAGATCTTTTAAGTTATAAATTTAATATGTTGGATTTTAATGAATGTCGTTGTCTCCTTGCATTATCACCTTAATAAAATAGTAGTAAATAATTAACTGACTAATAATCTGTCTGCATAATACCCAGATCTTTTTTTGCCTTACTAGCAACCTTTTTGGTTAACTTGATGAATACCTTGTTTTGGCATTCACATTATCTTTGCATTGAAGAATTCAAACAGGCATGATTGCATTGTTGTCACTATATTTTGCATTGTTATTGGACATTCAATGACATGATTTTGGTAATGCAGGAACAAGATAAGTTGAAACTGATTGAAGGAGACTTTGGATGCGACCCTTATTCCCTTGGGACATGCATGTGAAACAGCCAACTACTAGAGACAGAAGGACTTGCATTCTAAACATTGTCCATGATGATTTTCTTGTTGCATAATTCATGACACATCTATCAACACGTCCACTTTTGCCTTTATAATAGATTTACTTGATAAGATTAGGTTCGGATTTTCTTGTTGATTGAGCATTGTTATGATTTATGAATAAGGCTTTGTTTAATTTGTAGTACAGAAATGCATCGTTGTCCATGCATGATAGAGTAATTGATGTTACTTGATTACGCTAACACATGCTTTCCTTAAATGTATAATAATTAAGATTACTCCGAGATTAAAGGACCCACATTAAAAAAATAGAACATTGTTCTAAAAAAGAAAAGTGCATTCAACTTTATTTGGCTCCATATTGTGTCTTTACCAAACGACATTTCATCTATATTATGTATAGGAATATTAGTTCTTGAACAACTCAGCAAGACAAGTCACAATCATAACAGTGATACTATATATAATCACTTTTCTATTAGCCCTTTTGGCAGACCACTTAAACCTCTCCACCAACTAAAATAAGACCCCCAAAAAAATAAAAAAGGATGGGGAGAGATCACAGTTTGATTTTATTGCACTCCATTGAGGAAGTAGTGAGAGAAGGGATCGAGGGTCTTTGAAAGCAAACCAATCCTCACGTCAATGCCCCTGTTATCATTAGGATTCTGTATGAAGAATGCAGCCTGTGGGATTGGAGAAACCAATGGAGATGCATAAGCTGCTTCTCCATGTAAGAGTGAGATCTTGTGGAATGGCATTCGGGTCCAATCAGAAACTATGGTCAGCTCCTTCAGAGGAGGGAGAGAACCCTGTGGTCCTTCAAGTGCATCAACATACGCATTCACGTAGTCATTGCTTATGGAATTCTTAGCTTCTCTTATTTTCTCAACTATGGTTTCATGGCTTTGTTCCTCCAATGCTCCTGCTGTCAACGCAACAGAGGCAAGCACATAAGCATTGCCACTGAAACCATTTGGTAGAGGCGGCACCATTTTGTTCCTTGTGTCCACAGCAAATTGCAAGCACACCATAGTTTCTTTCCTCACTCCTAAAGCCCTGGTCCTTGCCTGAATTGGCAATCAATATTCAAAATTCATGTACAGGTTGTTAATTCTACATTATTGTCTTGTATACAGTGTATCCAAGTAAGCATAAATAAACCAGTAATGTTACAAACTGCAACAAAATTTCCTTTTTACCAACGAAAAAAAAAAACCACCACAAATTTTACAATTTTTGTTCACAGCTTGTGGAGGTGACAAATTTTTATTAGTGAACATCACTAAATAAAATCACCACTGACATCACTTTTATTATACACTAATCTCAATTTACCACTACAACAATTGTGAAATTTGTATATTAATAAACAATGTATACAACAAGTCTAAGGACGAAATATCACAATTTTTTTTAATAACCATGAAGATTACATGTTATAAATTTATAATTGATGTATAATAAAAGTGGAATTAATTAATGATAGCCTCATGAGAAGTATTATATCAAATACAACTTAGCCATCTTAAGAAGAAAGTTGTGAATTTTTTATATTCGTTAGGTGATCATAAAACTCCAAAACTCATTATATTATTAGCTCAAACCTTTATCACGGTTGATCCTGAGTTGTAAATATCTGACTATGAACTTTTCACATATGAGAAAGGACAAGATGCCAATCCTGTAAGATTTTATCTCACTTTTGGTGATTACAAATGGGACGCATCAGATATTATATATACTTCTAAAACTGCTAAAACAACTTGTTTCTGCTCTATATACTTGTCTTGTCTGAACCTGAATCATTAGAATTCTGATCGAGCATATCATTACAAATGACTTATCTCGATAAATCTCATTAGCATTGAAAATTTTTCAAGTTGTCCTCATCAGATCTTTGATACCGCATCATAACATATTGAGATCTAGGAATATTGGGGATTTGTAAAAATAATCAAGATTTACACACAAACACACACAGGTCAATTTTTGTCACGACTCACAACTAGGTTTTCGCACATGTTTTCATAGGACCAACCAAAATTTTCTATCTTCATGAGTTTACGTCATAAATTACAAATTACAAACATTTTCATACTTCATATGAAAGTGATGTAATACAAATTACAATCTATAACATTCACAAATTATGAAAAAATTTGTGAAATCTATATTTTGTAGCATTAATGGTTGTTTTTTCACACTCCTCTCTGGACACTTTTTTATTTGTACTTTTCACGTCTAATGTAAAATCTTTTTTTAACTTAATTCTTTTTCTTATAGAATTCTATTTCTTTTTTCTTTAATTCAATTGTTACAATAAGCTATTAGAGGATTTAATCATTGGTTTTTTTTTTTTTTACAAGGTTTTCGTAGTAATAATAGAGACTAAACAAGATTGCTAAACTACAAAACTCTCAACAATATAATTTAAAAAAAAAAATTGAAGATCTTCAGTAAATTAGTTCCAAATATTAATGATTGCGCTATATTTTGTCTGGTAACTAGGTTGAAGATCTACAACTAAATCTACTCAAATAGTCTAAAAGTATGGTCTTATCATTACTACAGAAACTAAATTTTAGTTGGGAAAAAAACACTTTTTTTTTAGTTGAGAATAAATCTTATAAGGATGGAGTGTAAAACTCATGTTTTACACCATCCAATAAGTGATTATCACGTTAGTATTTTACTTAAAATTCAATACATTTAACCCCACCTAATAACACCTTAATAAATTTCTAATTTTGTTGGATTTATATATAGGTATTAGAATTGATTCTGTGTGATTGTATTTATTCTTAAATATGTAATAAGATGATGTGGCATATTGGGATTAGAAGGGTAAAACATAGATTTTACACTATATTCTTGTAGAATTTAATCTTTTTTTATTTTATTCATCAAAAAACAAAGAGGGTGGAAAAGTTTTTAGCGAGTTGAAAATTTTACCTTCCAAAGGTGAGCTGCAACCACATCAAAGGATGAGCAAGTAAAGTTACCTCCTCTTTGACCCAAGACTTTCCTCTTCAAG
The DNA here is from genome assembly GCA_030445155.1 of Quercus variabilis. Classification (NCBI taxonomy): domain Eukaryota; kingdom Viridiplantae; phylum Streptophyta; class Magnoliopsida; order Fagales; family Fagaceae; genus Quercus; species Quercus variabilis. The sequence goes on along the minus strand of CP129446.1, from coordinate 20,793,705 downwards.
CTTTCTATCATTGCACCACTTAGATGAAAGGTCCTAAAAAGGTAACTCTTCTGATTGGAGCTCCCCATGTCGGAGAGATTTTGATTATGAGTAGTAGCTTGCATTATCAGCTGATATAGATGATCTATGGCTGCAGCCCTTGTCACTGAACCTGGGTTTTTGGATAACCTAGTAGCCATGTTTGGAGCTCTACAATGAGCCAACAGTGTTCCTCGCTCATGCACTGGTTTTTGCTGCTGCTCAAGACCTCCCTTTGCTTTCATTATGGCGGAATTAGAAGCCCATGCGCACAAGAAATCATAGGTGGCTGGTCCATCAAACAACGAGTGGCTTGCACCGAAACCTATTGAATAACCTCCACAACCAAACTTTGTCACCTACGCCGACACCAACACCACTTTACTACTTAAGATTACCCACCAAAAAGAAAAAGAAAAAGAAAACAAAACCCTATCTATCACTTCAAAACCAGGTTCTTGATATTTATCCAGGGAAAAGAAAACCAGGTTCTTGTTTTCACTTTTGACTCACCTTTTCACTGTTTTCGATTGTGGATCTTACCATCAGTGCTCAAAAACAAGTTAGTGATGATATGTAATCAGTAATATTTCATATAATTAATATGCTGGTTTTCTCAATAATTGTTACAATTTTATCTTAAGAAATTTTGAACAAGTTGTTGTGTCACCTTTGTTGTCCAGTGTGAAGGAAGCATGTTCCCAAAGGGCATGGAAATACATGTAGCTACCACCCTGTGTGTGACCAATATAATCAAATCTCTTATTTTTTCGAGAAAACTGTTATCACAGTTGCTGGATGTGGAAGCTTTTTGGGTATAAATTTATGGACAAATATCGATACTATATGTTACAATTTAATTTCCCAAGAGACCAAAAAAAAAAAAAAAAAAAAAAAAACCCTAATTAATGAAAGGTTTAGGGCCATTGATAATTTTGTAACGAACTTCATAAGTAAGGTTTGGGAAAACCACAGAAATGACTAATTTGTTTTAAGGGCTTCAAGAGGAAATCTCACCTGAGCAACAACCAGAGGCATAGTAGAGAAGTTTCCATCAAAAACAGGCTTGTACACCAATTTCTCCAAAAAGTCATTGTACTGAGAGAGGTCTCCAAGCTGTGAGATCTTAACTTGGGTCACTGCCTCAACTAGAACTGCACCATTATTGTTGCACCATAGGTCGAGCTTTCCATCGTTTCGGTTCGGGCAAAGTCTACCCGCTGCCGGGTACCAAACCGACAAGGTCTCCTCCAACCCAGATTTCAAGCTGCTAAACACAGAATTAAGTGACAGAGTTTTGTTAGCATGAGATGGGTTATAAAAGAAAACCAAGTACATAAGAATTGGACACTGCCTGTCCAAGTTTGAGAGGTTCAAAACTTTTTGAGGGTGTAAAAGTTTTGGATACACAGGCACAGTCTTTGTAATAGAAACTGTTTGATAATTTCCATGTTGGGAGTCCATGTGAATGAGTGTGTGTATATGTGTGTGTGTCTTTAGCTCAAATGCTTGTAGCTTTAATTTGTGAGGGAGACACAAGAGAACAGCTTTCTAAATATAAGGAGAGAAAGCTTATTAGATTCCTAGGAGCTAACCTAAGTGTCTTTCGGAGATTTATTTAAATGTTCATGAAAATAAGAATGATTTGTAAAGCATTTTTTTGTTTGTTTTTTTAAACTAGTAAAATAAAAAATGCTTTGCATGGCACTGTTTTTCTAAGAAAAAAAAATCCCCGTGGGTCGGCGACTGTATTACCTGGCTCGCACTGGAAGAGAGTGAGTTTGTGAGTGAGTGACAATGACCTAATACCTATATCAAGTGGTGTAGAACTCTGATTGATCATGATCATCAGTCGGTGGGCCCACACGTAAGTCTACTTTTGTGGGACCATCAGGAACGCGCGCGGGGCTAACGTCCAGTCAGCGATCGAGCAAGTCCAGAATTCTAGCTAGTCTGGCTTTCAGAACTCAGCAGTAAACTTATATGTCATTGTTGTGGTGGTGAGTGTGACATATACATTGTTCATTGTAATCATTTAAACCACTGTAACAAGAGGAAAATCGTCCTCTATATCAGCTAAAGCATGTGAGCTTGTCACATCCAACAAATGGATAAATATTACATGTTTTCCTACTAATAAGTAAGGGGTAATTCACTTTGCACAAGCTTTTTTAGGGGATTTTTAATAGCTTCTCTAAAACTAGGTTTGAAGAGCAAATTTACGAAAATTAACTCCAATAACTTCTTCAAATTGTAAAAAATAGAATAGATTAGTTAAGTGCTCTCCACACATAAAGAGTTACTATTGCTTTCAAATGAATTTTTATGACTAAAATATTCAACCTTTCTCTATTTTTTTGTGCACATTAAGAAGAAAGAATAAAAATAATATTAAAGAAATGATGAAAAAATAATATTTAAATGTAATAGAGAATAGTTAGAGAGTCTGTTGAAAAATGCATTTAAAAAAATAGATATGTAAAACTGTTTGCTCTCCAAACAATGTGAAAATTTAGCTAAGGTGCCAGGGATGCTCTTACATAAGTTTACCCACACACTATTTTTAAATTGAAACAATGACTTGAAATCATGATTACTTCAAAATTAGAACTTCATGTCTCAATTTCAATTTAAAAATAAGGTGCGTAAAACTGTCTGTAATAGTTTGTGTGTAATAAACATAATCCATAAGTTAGATTGGGTTCAAATCATTACATGCTTTTCTATTAATAAGTTAAATTAGGTTCAAGAGATAGCCAACGATAATAGTATTCTTCGTGGTTCTAAAATCACATCTTTCTTTCTTACTCCTATTATATATCTACATATACATATATATATATATATATATATATATATATATTTTTTTTTTTTAAGTTTGAATCTGATATATCCTATTAGGGGGAGGCATGGGTTAGATTAGTTCGAATTTCTTCCATACCAATCACTCGATCCAATTGCTTTCGGGTGAAAATTTTTCAAACTACCACCGAATGAAAAGGGTCAAATATATTAATTGGGATCCTCTTTGAGTCAACGATTAGATCACTCAATTTCATTAGGTTGTGGATGAATGGTTGTTGAAAGAGGGAGATCAAGTAAATAATAGCGAGTGATAACGACGAGGCCAAATATGATATGGGGAAGACATCAAACAGCTGGGTGGTGCCAATGAGGAGCATGGCGGACAAGGTGGATGAAACTAGCAAGGGGAGCAAAGGTGCAAGTTCGTTGAGGGACAACAAGGGGGTAAGGCATGATAGTGGGGGAAAAAGGGTGGGGGGGGGGGGGGGGGGGGGCGGGGGGCGGGCGGGGGGAGAAGAGAGAGAGAGAGAGAAAGAGGGTAAGGCATGATATTGGAGGAAGTGGGGGTTCAGGGGGTTGATTTCAATGGAATCTCCTCGCTCTGGACCAAAGATAGACTAAAACAAGTTGGGTTTTGGGATGTAAAACCCGATCCGGACTAAGTATTCTGACAAATCCATCCATTATGGATCAATTCAATTTGGATCATACAAGTTAAGTTAGGTTACCAATTTTTCTGCTCACCCCTATATCTTATTGTTCGAATTAAAGGTCATGCAACAATTATGAAAATAGTTATGAAAAATATTGTTTTTCTAGTTTTACTCTTTCCCCAGTTATCATATATGGTGATCGCTCACAAATTTTATATTTGGAAAGGAAATCCAAAGAAAACTGGAATGTAACTTAATTGTCGTTTCAAGTGAAGTGAAAAAAGTTTACGTATGATTAAAATGTTATTCTCATTTTAAAATAGTGTATATGGTACATTATTATTCCAATTAAAATTTTAAATCAATGACATGACATTATATGTTCTTTCTTATAATAATTAGTCTCAATTATGAACTAGAGAGACGCAAAAATGAAGAAACTGTAGTGATGCACAAGGCCAGCAACGATCAAATTGAACATCCATTTATATTTAGTCTTGCATTTACATGGTGGCAGTGGCAATTGAGAGTAGCTAACAAATTATTAACCCTGCAAGTTTGCTCCAACTTTTACCTGAGCAAATTGCTAGTGAGTTGCGAACCAAGCAAAAAGAGCAAAAGTTGAACGATTATTCGACTGAAAATCTCTCAGGTTGAGTTTCAAAAGGTGGCTAACAGTGCACTAGGCACTAGCAGAAGTGGGCTGGCACTATTTCAATAGCGAAAAACTGTATGATTGTTGTGGTAAATGCTGGTTTGCCATTTACTATGGAGGAGGATAAGCCAAATAGGAATAAGGCCCACAATACTCGATGTACTTTTGTTTGTTGGTCACAAGTTCAAGTGTTCAACAAGATTCTATACACTTGCATTACTATAACTCGTAGCAAACAACCAAAACAAAGAAAGCATTATTTTTTGTTTTCTTTAGGGGAGGAAAAAAAAAAGTAGACTAGCTAATTAATTTGTGGCAACAAAGGGATGTGGGGTTCAAGCCTGATAGAAAAACAGGTTGGCATGTCTCTTTGAGAGAGAGAGAAAGAAAGAAAGAGAGGAGAGGAGGGATTAGAATTTAGGGGAGGGGGTTGGGAAGTTGCTGTATGCATCACAGCATGCGTGCATTTGAAGCCCAGACTTGTCTTTTCTTGTCTCTGCCTTTCCCAGCACTGCCCTTATTTCCAGGTCTATCCCTTTTTCTATTGACCTTCTCTCATCCACCCTTTTTCCGCTTGGCTCACATTGTTTAGTATAAAAAACCAGTCCTCCTTTTGGCAGTGCCTGCAGTTCCTCTACCATATCTACTAGTATATAGCCATTATTTGTTTATCAATGGAATTTGTTCTTTTGCACTACTTGTAAAGTGTTTACTTCTTTTTTATATGACTTATTCACATTGGCAATCTATATAACATGCATGTTTATGTGAACAACAAATTTGCATGCATAAGTATGGCTTATGCATGATAGCACAACAATTCTTTTAAGAACCCTCACCCTAGCAATATATTGAAAATTTTTCAAATGTGCAAAACTTAACTACAAGTATTAATAAGATCTTAGATTCACAATTGAATTCTACCACCACTTGATTCTATTGATCAATAAAAAACAAACATTGTTATCTATTTTAAGAAAACTAAATTCAACTATTTAGTTTATTAGTTACTACTACCATACTATTGAATTTAATTTAGAAACCTAATTTATGCCCCTAAAAAACTGTACCTAGATTTTACTATTTCTAAATTATTGTAAGCTCTTTTGCAATGAAATTTGAGTATTGTATAAGAGCAATGCTATACTTTCTTTTTCTTTTCTACAGTGGATGCTCATTGATGGGCTACACATAATTAGAAATATCTATCTGTTCTCTCTAATACACCCCATCAAAGTTTTAGAGAGATAACATATTGGAGAGACTCCATATGAGGCCTTAGTATAATATATAGGAAAACAACTTAATCCAAAAATTTAAGCCCATGGGTGTGGACTCAATTATATTATAATAACTACTCATTGTTATCATTAGTATCTAATGTGAGACTTCATTACATAGCTAATGAGCCCCCTTGAATAAAAGCCTTTTTCTTAACAATCCAAACCCAATGTCATGTATAACCATCATCAATATAGTACACTTTACTCAACCATAGTTGTAGTGAACAAATGAGTACTCCTTGCATACTATGAGAGTCATTGGCATGAAGAATCGTCTTGACTCACCACTACTAGAACATTTACTTAAACATGAGTCGAGCTGATAAAGGAGTCTTTCTCGTTCTACTTGGTGCAACCCATTAATGAACACTTACCCAATCGAGCCATTAGCTCCGGTAACACTTGTTGAGGAGACTCTAATTGAGAGGTTGACATAACATTAAGAAATACCACTTGATCCAAAAGTTTAAGTCAATGGATTTGGACTTGTTCTGTGATATTTATCCTTCAACCTTTTTACTTTTTCTCCATGTGGGGCTTTTACTCAAATATGTACACCCAAAAATCTTCCCCTCATATCTAAGTCATTTTCTTTGCTCTATGGGCTTCAAAACCTCTTTGTAGACCATGAACAATCCCTACTAACTCCCTCTTGCTTATGGCTTTTTCCTTCTCTTACACTTCATCCATGGTAACCACATGTCAACCCCACATGCTCAACCTTTATAGGAACCTCATGTTTTTTCTTTGATTGAGCACCATTGAAAATACTATTTTGTTAGGCCTTTTTTTAGGATCATTTGTGTGATGCACAATTGTATGGACTTCAAGTACGCGCACCATGTCCTTGCTCCAATTGCAAAAGGAGCTTTAATAACCTTGCCACATTTTCTACACATCACTATGTGTTTTGATACCACTTGTTGAAGAAATAATATTTTTGGGAGACTCTAATTGAGGTCTTAATATAACCTCTAAGGACACAACCTAAGCCGAAAGGGTGTTATTAGTTTGGACTTAATTAATTATGTTATATTAACCACTTATTTTTGTAATTAGTATTGAATGTGAGGCCATTACTTATCTAATCACACCACTAACACTTGAATATTCCAACACAAAGTAACTGTTTCAATTCTAAGTCCCTTGTTGTTGTTGAAAGACAGAAGATTTCACCAATTGAATAACTTGACGTTTGCAAGTAATGTTAATACTTCATAGATAGCATTCTATGGTTATTTAAGGATGTCATATGTCAACGATAAGGTCTTATTATTTTATATACATGCATTAATTTTCTTTTATAAATCCCCGGGTATGGTTAATCCAAATCCAAATTTATTAGGATTTGGATTATTAACAATATCCGTTGCCATCGTGATAAACATGGGCTATGATACTTGGGCAAATTGGGAAGAAAAAGTCAAGTACTCTTGAAGTTGCTCGAAGAAGTGCAAACTGTAAATTTTCACTCAAACGAAACCTCATCTCACTCAAGCAAAACAATAATTTAATAAGTTGATCGTCTTTTAAGCGAGAATGTAGGCTTTTTTTTTCAATACCTCTAGGAAAAGAAGTGTTCTACCTTGTTTAACCTATTTCTAAATACAACAAAGCACGACTTTTCAACCCAAGAAGGCTACTGTACCTTGAGCCTCTTGAGAGCATTCCTTTGTTTTCAAAACCCTTTTCTTTGCTCTTGTTCTAACTCTTGGCTTTGCACCCCCAAGGATTCATGGTATACCTTCAACCAAGAACCTTAAGAACCCATGCTTATTGAAACCAAAAAGTTCATTGAGGTCCCAGAGTTCCAACATGCAGCAAACGTGTCATTCATGAAGGAATTCATGTAAAAGAAGTTTAGCGGTTATGAAGTTATGTCAAGTCAACAAGTTATCTATTTGGCCGGTAAGATCTAATTACTATGATTTTGTGAGTTTTGTAAATTCCTTTTATAGTAAATTGTCTTGTGGGTACATTACTTCTGTTATTCCGTAGTGGTTTTTCCATTATTGAAGAAGTTATTATTTTATTTTTCACTTCATTATTAAATTTTAAAATTTTTTATGTTATTTAATTTATTGCATTATTATTACTTTGATTGATTTGGTTATTATAGAAATCTGTAAGTCTAGCATTTTTCTTTATAAATTATATGAGAAATGTTATATGCATAATATTTTCAAAATACTTTCACAACAAATAATATATGACAAGTTGTTATTTACTGTTATAAGTAAACAAAAAAAAATAATTTAAGTTGTAAATTTAAATTAAAACTAATAACAACTTACAACTTATGAATTGTTATGAACATAACATCGCTCTAAAATATATTGTTTTATTGCTTACTAGAGCTTAACTTAACTAAAGCATCAACTTGTTTGAATTTTCATTGATTAAGTTGTATTGGGGTCAGAATAGAATTTTTAAATTTAATAATAGCAATTAATTATTCTCCTAAGTTTTACATAGTTCACGTTAATTTTCCAGTAGCTCAAGATCCGAATATTGAAGCTAATTCAGAAATTGTTTTCGACCAAACAATTTCTAGTGATGTCAAATAAGATGGGTACTTATTCTCATGCTAGCGTTCTATCGGAATTATTCCCTTCATTTTCTTATAGGTTCAATTCATGAACCTGAGTATATGTCATTGTGCTTGTTTGTGAAGACATGTAGTGCATGTTAATGCGTGGACATATAATATATATACATTGCTTTTTCTTACTCATATTCTCTTTTCTTTTCTTTTTTTTCTGGGGGGAAAGCTTTTCGTACTCATATTCGCTCAATCTCTTTTTCATGGGAAAAACTACAATTATAATCATTTGGCGCAGTTCATCTCTATGTCACCATTCACAGCGCTTTTTATACAGGGATGTGGTACAATTGTCCGTTCATAAAACTTATGTATGAGGCAACATGACATAGAATCATATATATATATATATGCTAGAAGGCTCAATAGAGAAAAGAACATAATTATTATTCAAAAAAAAAAAAAAAAAAAAGAAGAGAAAAGAACATTCTTTTACGAGATAGTGTACAGAAATAAAAAAATAAAAACAAACGTTTTAATATAATGATGTCATGATGTTCAAGTGATAATGATATTATTTATGATATCTCATATCTATCTTTTGAATCTCATCTCCATTCTCCCACTATCTACCTATCCAACAAATAAAATTATGGAACCTACCTAAAATAGTGGTGTAACAAAGATTTTTCTACGTAATTGTAAACTTTAACCTTTTTTTTAGAAGGAATGTAAACGTTAACTTAAAGCATATATATATATATATATGAGTTATTTTTTTCAATGAGATTTCATATTTTAAAATCTATATTTTCTTTTACTTGATAAATTTATTCATATATAAGAAATATTACTTTAATCAATTTCAAAACTCTTAAAATTATAATCTCTCTCTCTCTCTCTCTCTCTCTCTCTCCCCCCCCCCCCCCCCCCCTCCCAATTTAACCAAATAAATTATTGTGTTATTTTGTTGCTAAAAGTGGTTGGTTGTTTGTTATACGCTACATATGGAGAGAAAATTTTGGGTTCTAGGTTTTATCTTTTTGGATTATTTTGAGAAAATAAAATGACTAAAATAACACTTTTGCCTTTTAAGGGTTTTTTTTTTCCCCTCCATTTTTCATTCTATCCCTACATATGCATGTTTAATCATGTTTTCATATTGGTGTATGTAGTTCATTTTTGTTAGTAAACTAGTGATGTTTAATATCATATGAGTGATATGTTTTAATGGATACTACTTATTTGGCACATAATGGTTATATTACTAACTGAATTGAACGATAAAATCAATATGAAAGTGGAATCAAATATAAAGGGCCAAAATAAAAGTTTTAAAACATAAAGGACTAAAATAAAAACAATCTTAAACTTTAAGGAACAAGCATGTACTTTATTCAAATTTTTTATTTAAAAAAAAAAAAAAAAGTGTTTTGTTCTACTTTTGTAGAGCTATATATGAGATGAGCTAAGCCGAACCAAGTATTAAAAGTTAAAAAATTTTCATTTAGTTTTATTTCAAATATGAGCCAAGTTTGAGACCATCAACAAATAAGATTACATATTCAAACTTTGTTCATTTTCTTGTTGAACAAGCTTAAGCTCATGAGCTATTTGATTGAATTTTTTTTTCTTATATATAATAAATACTTGACTAAATTTTTTTTTTACTCCTTTACAAATCTATGAATGTTATTACGAATGAATTGTTCATACTATAATAAACTTCAAATAATAATTTGATATCATATGAACCCCTTAAAAACTTATACAATCTATAATCTAAAGCCTATAAAAGTATTGTGGGGGTAAAAGCCCAGAATTATGTATTGGGCCCAGGGCCCTATTTGAAGACTAGGGCGTGTCCGAAGAGGAGAAAATGATTGAGAAGGAACCCAGGTGGAAAAAATATATCTAGAAATGAACGAAGAGTATAGTCCGAAGAGAGCGCCAGTAGTCCAAAGAATGTGTTCTCCTCAGATATAAAGAGTCTCGGTTAAGCAAGTACCTGGAGGTTCAAGTGGCCTTCCTGACAGTTCCAATAATAAGGATAAATTTCAGGCATGTATGAAGATGATAAGAATGGATAAATATCTAGAGGAAAAGCTGCTACTACCACATTAAATGCACTGCAGCAACTTTTCTGGCCGCATTAATGTGGAGAAGACCCCTGAACAGTGCACTCTCAACCACCACCACTCATAGAGAACCAATGAAGAGGCCTAATGGGATCTATACTCAAGTAAAAGCTCAGATGACTAACAAGTGTATTATCAAGATGATCCAAAAAGACACTATATAATGTAAAAAATCTCCCATAAGAAGGGGGATCGTGAAAAAATAGAAGAAGAAAAACGGTAGCATTAAAGATTGTTAGAGTTCAAAAACAGTATCCCAATTTATAAATTATCTCCTCGGATGTCTATTCAATGAGACTTTAAGAGTGTTTTTATGTTTATTTATTTTTGAAACACATGCTAGCCACTGTTTAATTCATAACCAGCCCACTCTTTCACCCACTCTCTATAAATTCATTATCTTGGGTTCATTGGGCTAATACTCCAGATCTTTTGGGCTTGGACTACAAATCTTGACCTTACAATTTGCGCCATCTGTGGGAAGAGCTTGAGCGAAAGGGAAAGCAACAGTTGATAATGGCTGAATCAGGACAACAACCAGTAGAACTGAGGGCATCCTAGCACGTTGATCCTTTTCTTAACTTGGAGCAGAGACAGGATAGTGATGGTAGTGTACACACTACGCATACTAATCGAAGCCAGTCACATGGTGGAAGTCATGTGTCTCATGCAGAGAAGAATAAGAACATGCAACTAGAAATTGACAAGCTGAAAAGGGAGTTGCGCCATACAAAGAAAAAACGGATTTCTTCGTATTCTGATGAAAACTCTGATGACGAACAAGACGTCACTTACAAGCAGAGATCTCGAACACCAGTTAGTGAATCTTTCTCTTATGAAGAAGAACATTATCATAAACGGCAGCCGTGAAGTCCATCACGTGGAGGTGTAGGGAACAATGCTATGAGCAAGGCCTTAAACCAAATCTCCAAATCGCCTTTCACGCGTAAGATTGAGGAGGCAAGACTTCCTCGCCGTTTTCATCAACCGACATTCACTATTTACAATAGAAAAACAGACCCTGTAGAGCATGTGAGCCACTTCAACCAGAGGATGGCAATCCATTCTAAAGATGAGGCTTTGATGTGCAAAGTTTTCCCCTCCAGTCTTAGACCAGTCGCGATGAGATGGTTTGACAGCCTGAGAGAAAATTCCATCAATTCATTCAAAGAACTCACCCAAGCATGTGGTTCCCGTTTTGTCACCTACCGAAGAATGACCAGGCCCTTAGCTTCATTGCTATCCTTAAGCATGCAAGAAGGTGAGACCTTGAAAACATACTCAGATAAGTACTGGAGATGTTCAATGAGATGGAAGGTAATTGTGATAGAGTGGACCTTAATACGTTTAAGCTCGGTCTCCCTACTGACCATGGTTTAAGGAAGTCCTTAACTAGTAAGCCAATTACTAACTTGCGTCAACTCATGGACTGTATTGACAAGTATAAAAAAGTTGAGGAAGATCAGCAGCAAGGAAAAGGAAAAGACAAGGTTATCCCCCAAGAGAGGAGGGATTTCAATAAGGACCATTACAACAACAATAAACCGCGGAGAGATTTTGCTGGACAATCAGGTTCATCAAATCTTCAAGCAGTTAGCGTTGTATTCAAAGAGCTAGTTCACCAAGTCTTGAAAAAGATTAAGAATGAACTATTCTTCAAGTAGTCGAATAAGATGGTAGGAAACCATGAGAGGCGTAATCAAAATCTCTATTACCAGTACCATTAAGACTATGGGCATACCACAGAGGATTGCAAGAGTCTATGGGATCATTTGGATCAACTGGTCTGTAAGGGTAAGTTGAGACAATTCTTACACCACTCTAGTGGCCGAGGAAGTCAGGTGAGCTCAGAGCCTCTAAGGGATGATTCTTCAAAGCCTCCTTTGGGAACTATCAATGTCATCTTCACCGCACTAGGGAGAACAAGATCCTAGCCATCCAAGGTTATGTCGGTAGCCCGATTACCCGCAGGGGACTTTAGTCATGGTCCGAAGAAAGCTAAATCAGATACTAAACTGGTGTTAGGGTTCTCAAATGAAGACAAGGTTGGAACCATCCAACCCCATGATGACGCTTTAGTAATCACCCTCAAAATTGGAGGGTATGACGTGAAGAGGGTAATGGTAGACCAGGGTAGCACGGTGGAGATAATGTATCCTGATCTCTACAAGGGGCTGAATTTAAAACTCGATGACTTAGCACCATACAATTCTCCCTCCCTTGGTGAGTTTTGAAGGAAGGGTTGTTACCCCGAAGGGCCAAATACGATTACCTGTGCAGACCGGTGCAGAGGTAGTAGAGGTGGATTTCGTTATTGTAGATGTATATTCGTCCTATACTGCAATTGTAGCTAGACCTTGGCTTCATACACTAGGGGTTGTTTCCTCTACTCTATATCAGAAAGTTAAGTATCTGTCTGAGGGTCAAGTCAACGAAATCCTGGGAGATCAATCTATAGCGAGACAATGCTTGGTGGTTGCCATCCAGCATAAATCCGAGATTGAGTCCTCGGCCCATGCTGTAAGGGATTTATAGTAATCAAAACATCCGGCACTGCACACCAATGATTCAGCCGAGGGTGTGAGATGTGAAGATTTGACAAAAATTGCCATCGAAGATGATCCAGAGAAGTTCTTTCAGGTCAGATCTCAATTACCTCTTCAGAAGAAGGATGCGCTCGTAGAATTTCTTATGAGAAATATCGATGTATTTGCTTGGAATGCTTATGAAGCCCCAGGGGTAGATCCAGAATTCATATGTCATCACCTAAATGTCAACCCTTTAGTCAACCCTAAGAAACAGCCTCCTCGGTGCTCATCCAAGGAGCATGCTAATGCAGTAAGAAAAGAAGTAACAAAACTCAAACAAGCTTGAGCTATTAAAGAAATTTTTTATCCTGAGTGGCTAGCAAATATTGTGGTGGTAAAGAAGAAGAATGGGAAATGGCGAGTATGTGTAGACTTCACTGACTTAAATAAGGCTTGTTCTAAGGATCCATTCCCTATGCCAAAAATTGATCAGCTAGTAGATGCCACTATCGGCCATCCTCGGATGAGTTTCCTGGACACTTTCCAAGGTTACCATCAAATACCATTGGCCTTGGATGATCAGGAAAAGACTGCTTTTATCACCCCTATTGGGAACTACCACTACAAAGTGATGCTATTTGGTTTGAAAAACGCAAGATCCACCTACCAAAGAATGATGACGAGGATGTTTGAGCCACAGCTAGGTAAAAGTATCGAGATTTACATAGATGACATGGTGGTAAAAAGCAAGATCGTCTCTGAACATGTAAAGGATCTTGAAAACATTTTTGAAGTTCTAAGGAGGTACAAACTGCATTTAAACGCTTCTAAATGCTCATTTGGTGTGGGATCAGGCAAGTTCTTGGGGTACATGGCGACTCACAGGGGAATTGAAGTTAACCACGATCAGATAAAGGCCATCAACAATTTACAAGCTCCTCGGAATCCTAAAAAAGTTCAGAAACTGACAGAAATGACCGCTGCTCTGAACCGATTCATCTCTCGATTAGCAGATAGGTGTAAACCTTTCTTATCGTTGATCAACAAATGGAAAGGATTTGAGTAGACTGAAGAGTGTGCTTTGGCTTTCCAACAACTTAAAGACTATTTAGCTCAACCGCCAATCAGGTCCAGTCCTAAGCCAGATGAAGTCTTATTTGTCTACATTGTCGTGGCCCCTTATACTATGAGTTTGGTGTTGATACGAGTGGACCAAGGTGTACAAAGGCCAGTTTACTACATGAGTAAATCATTGCATGAGGCCAAGATTCGATATTTGCCACTAGAGAAAGCTATCCTGGCTGTAGTGCTCAGCACTCGGAAGTTGCCTCATTATTTCCAAGCACATACAGTAGTAGTTCTTACCCAACTTCCACTCAAAATCATACTCAGAAATGCTGACTACACAGGGAGAATAGCCAAATGGGGCATTATCCTAGGGGCTTTTGACATCAAGTATATGCCCTACACCTCCGTAAAGGGGCAGGTCCTCGCAAATTTAGCAGCTGAGTTTACTGAGCCCTCATTAGAAGAATTGACATCAACATAGGACATGGATGGAAAATCGGTTAGCGTAATCTCTCAGAAAGGCCCCTCATCCTAGGAAGTATATGTAGATGGTACAGCGAACTAGAAAGGATCTGGAGTGGGGATAGTGTTAATATCTCCAAAGAGGATTGTTATTGAAAATTCACTAAGATTAAGCTTCAAGACCACAAATAATGAGGCTGAGTATGAAGCTCTACTGATGGGAATGGCTATGGTTCAAAGGATGGGAGGAAAGTCAGTGGAGGTGTTCTCAGACTCAAGGCTAGTCGTCGGACAAGTACAAGGGAAATTTGAGGCGAAAGATGAAAGAATGCAGGAGTACTTAAGCTGAGTTAAATGCTTGCAGTCGGAGTTCGAATCTTTTAATTTGCTGCGCATCCCCAGAAGGGGAAATGCACATGCTGATTCTTTGGCCATGCTCACCACATCCTCGGTGCAGGATTTGCCTAGAGTTATCCTTATCGAAGACTTGCATAAGCCGACGGGAACAAGGAGTGAGGTTGTTTAGGTTCATCAAATCCGAGCCGAGTTCAGTTTGATAGATCCTATAGTTAAATTCCTGAAGGATGATATTTTGCCTGAAGAGAAGTTGGAAGCCGACAAAGTTCGAAGAAAGGCAACTAGATTCTGGTTATCCGAGAACCATATATTGTACAAACGCTCCTACTCAGGGCCATACTTACTGTGCATGCATCCTGAAGCAGCTGAATCACTCCTCGAAAAGTTGCATGAAAGAATCTATGGTAGCCATACTGGAGGTAGATCTTTGACTTATAGAGCCATTACTCAAGGTTATTAGTGGCCAAACATGCAGAAGGAGGCCCATGAATATGTTAAGAAGTGCGATCAGTGTCAACGATTTGTGCCGAACATACATTAACCAGGAGGAGTCCTTAATCCACTGTCTAGTCCATGACCATTTGCTCAATGGGGCTTAGATATCGTGGGTCCATTCCTTAAGGCCGCAAGAAATAAGAAGTACCTTATGGTCGGCACAGACTATATCACCAAATGGATTGAAGCTGAGCCTCTAGCCAACATCAGGGACGTAGATGCAAAGAAATTTATCTGAAAAAATATTGTCACTCTGTTTGGGATTCATCATACACTCATCTCGGATAATGGCCTTCAGTTTGATAGTAAAGCATTCAGGAATTATTGTAGCGAGTTGGAGATCACGAATAGATACTCTACCCTTGTTTATCCCCAAGGGAATAGGCAAGCAGAAACTGTTAACAAAGTCATAATAAATGGACTAAAGAAGAGACTAGATAACGCAAAGGGCAAATGGGTGGAAGAACTGCCACACGTACTTTGGACATACAAAACTACACCTCGTAGGTCTACTGGAGAGACCCCATTTTCAATGACCTATGAGGTTAAAGCTGTCATACCTCTGGAGACTGGGTTCCCAACGTTGAAAACCAGTTCATTCAATGCGACTGGCAACAATGAGCAGCTAGAGAATGATTTAGATCTAATTGATGAAAGGAGGGAAAATGCAATGGTCCGATTAGCACATTACCAACAAAAGCTCAGGCAGGGTTATGATGCAAATGTTAACCTAAGGCCTCTAGAACCTGGTGATTTGGTACTCAGAAAAGTTGTGGGCACTGCAAAGAACCCAGCTTGGGGAAAGTTAGGACCCAATTGGGAAGGGCCA
Organism: Quercus variabilis; assembly: GCA_030445155.1. Taxonomy (NCBI): domain Eukaryota; kingdom Viridiplantae; phylum Streptophyta; class Magnoliopsida; order Fagales; family Fagaceae; genus Quercus; species Quercus variabilis. Next base: position 20,777,872 of record CP129446.1, on the reverse strand, counting down.
TATCATATTACCTCAGGGACTGGCATTAGGGCGTATTTCTTGGAAGATTTAGATAGTCATATAATACCACGCCCCTGGAATGTAAATAACCTTAAAATGTACTATTATTAATCGAATCTTTTCTTTGATCAATATGCCAATTTATTATATAAAGTTTTTGGATAAGTGTTTAAACTTAAATCCAATCATGCCTGAAGTTCTCAGATCAGATGGTTTGGGTTAGTTAACACTCCACTACGATTCTCCTAAGTGTTTAAACTTAAATCCAATTATGCTTAAAGTTCTCGGACCAGATGATTTGAGTTAGTTAACACTCCATTACGATTCTCCTAAGTGTTTAAACTTAAATCCAATCATGCCTGAAGTCCTCAAACCAGATGATTTGGGTTAGTTAACACTCCATTATGATTCTCCTAAGTGTTTAAACTTAAATCCAATTATGCCTGAAGTCTTCAGACCAGATAATTTGGGTTAGTTAACACTCCATTACGATTTTTCTAAGTGTTTAAATTTAAATCCAATCATGCTTGAACTCCTCGAACCAGATGATTTGGATTAATTAACACTCCATTACGATCCTCCTATGTTTTTAAACTTAAATCCAATCATGCCTGAACACTCCATTACGATTCTCTTAAGTGTTTAAACTTAAATCCAATCATGCCTGAAGTTTTCAGACCAGATGATTTGGGTTAGTTAACACTCCATTACAATTCTCCTAAATGTTTAAACTTAAATCCAATCATGCCCGAAGTCCTCGGATCAGATGATTTAGATTAGTTAACACTCCATTACGATTCTCCTAAGTGTTTAAACTTAAATCCAATCATGCCTGAAGTCCTCGGACCAGATGATTTGGGTTAGTTAACACTCCATTACGATTCTCCTAAGTGTTTAAACTTAAATCCAATCATGCCTGAAGTTCTCGGACCAGATGATTTGAGTTAGTTAACACTCCATTACTTTTCTCCTAAGTGTTTAAACTTAAATCTAATCATGCCTGAAATCCTCGGACCAGATGATTTGGGTTAGTTAACACTCCATTATGATTCTCTTAAGTGTTCAAACTTAAATCCAATCATGCTTGAAACTCTTCGGAACAGATGATTTGGGTTAGTTAACACTTTCTTACAATTCTCATAAATATTTGAACTTTAGTATTTGAATAAATTCTAATTTATGATAAACCTCTTCGGCCACGCACTTAATGCAAAGTCAGTGCTCAGTAGTATTCTTCGTAAGTATTCGAGAAAACCTGTGAAACCTTCATATCATTCAGTGCCTTTATTGTTTGTTAATAATTCTTATACAACCTGTTTATTCCAGTATTTGAATAAATTGTCTGCGTCATTAATTTAATATCATTGTCAAGTCTGCCTATGTTATATTAACTACAAGTCAGTCATTTGCATTAATAATAAATTTCATAACCTGTGCAACGAAGAAAGAAAATAAAAGAACAATTTTATTGATTAAAAAGAAAGTACATTGCAATCCCTTACATAAAAAAAATAATAATAATAAAAAAGGCTAATACAAGTACAAAATAAAAGTTCCTAGACATCTAAGTCTTCATCTGAGGAGCCAAAGGGTCAGCAGTCTTGCTGGGCTGGATAGCAGCATTCGTGGTTTGATCCTTAGATTCAAGAGGAGTTTTCTTCTTCTCCAAATCTTTATCTTCATATTGGGGACCCTCAGCCTGCTTGCCCTGGTCTCCAAGCTGACCAGACTCTTGGGGAGTTTCAGGAATGACAGGAGAGACATAACCTATCAAGGATTGCTCCAAAGCCTCTGGGCGTTGTTTGGGGGGAGAGAAGTCAGAACCTAGGAGTTCACGAATTTCAGGATTGTAGTATATACTCCCAGGCTGCCTCAAGCTAGACTCTGCAGAGATCCCAGCAACATCAAGGGCTTTGCCCCAGGTTATACCGCAGTAGTCTTTGTAGAGCATGGCAAACTCCTCTATAAGCCTGAGTTGGGTCTCCTCCACCCCAAGCTTATATGCTACCTGTCTCTCACCCTCCACTGCCTCATTGGCCAACTGGGTATTCTTCTCGCCCAATTAAGCAGCTTCCTTAGCCTTCTGAAGCTTAGCTCAAAGACCTTTTACCAGCTCCCTCTCTGTTTCCAAATTAGTCTCAAGCATACGTATCTGGCTACACTGGTCTTCAACCTGCTTTATAACATTCTTCAGGCCAGCATTAAGGTTTTTCTTGTCCTTTGTCATCTCTTTTAGCTGCTCAGACAGCTAAAATTAATTTTCTTTCAAACCACCCAAAGACTTCTCGACCTCTAACCGAGAGTAGGCTTCCGCCTGGACTTTATTGTAAGCCTTTTTATTCCATTCCTCGGCCACAAAAACTTGTTGGGTAATCTATATAGTAAAATGGAAAATTTCAATATAAAGTAAAGAAAAAGGACGAATAAGAAAGGTCAGCATCTTGAATAAATAGATGAGTTAATCCACTTACCATGGCCAAATCCCTCTTAAGGGATAGGAAGAGTTCTTGCTGGCTGAAATGCCTGTAAGCCTCCATATCTTTTGGTAGTAAGAGTGACTACTCCAGGGCCTCAACGACGAGACCTGCCTTCCCCTCTTGGTAGTTTCTGAGGGAGGTTTCCCAGGGGATGGGAACACCATCCAATTCTAGCCTTAGGGACCAAGTGCGCGGTCCCCAGCACACCTTAGCAACAAGGGGATCATCTCGGCTGTCAGTAGACGAAGCCCTTTTACTATGTTGGTCGTTGACCACTTTCTGTTGCTTAGTTCCCTTTGAAGGCACCACCTCAACTTCTTCAGAATCTGTGAGTGGCCTTGTCTTCTTTGGATCAGGGATTAGCTTGATTACGAGATTGGCATGAGGTTGAGGAGGTGGTGGGGGAAGGTTAACGACTAGCGACGTACTGGTCCCTTTGGCCCTAGCTGTTTTGTTCTTGGTTTTCATTAAGTCCTTTAGGCTCGCCATATCTTCCTCTTCCTCAGAAGAGTCGTCTGGGCGGGCGATTATGAAAACAGGCTTTCGGACGCTAGACTGCCTGTTAGTATCTTCCTTAGCGTCTGAAACTGCAATTACTTGAACCTCTCCTGATACCTCTCCTTCAAACTTGAACTGGTCAATCTGCTCCTCAAAAGAAGGGGTCGAGGAGGCAACTCGTTCACCTGCTGCTACTGGTTCGAGGGGAACCTGTTGAACCGACTGAACAAGCAAGGGTATACCCTGTGTATTTGGGTGTGGCACGGGGGCAAAATCGTAAGGCGCTAGGAAATGAGGCCGAGAGACGTCTATTCCGTTAATCCGATAGTCTCCTTGCGTTATAGCATTCTCGGCTAGCTGAAAATCGCCCAATTTTTGTGTGAAACCGAGAATAAGATGGGCCACGCAAAGTTGCCCATCTTCGCTTACAAAAATCTTTGACTGTAGGAGATAGTTAAGCGCGGCAATATTAGTCAAACTGATCCGATGAGAGACATGCCTTTTATCTATTAACATCACAGCAAAATCAACCATAATCAAATACTCAACAATACTGATACAAAGAAAAGAAAAGCATTGTTAATTAATAAGGATCCTAAATCTATTGTTAGGAAACTTAAGTCTGGGATATCCCACCTAGCTCTCCTGGCTGGATTGGGCAATTAAGACCGTCATGCCACGCATTCGAGACGATCAGATAGTCGTCTTTCAACCCCTTGTTAGATTTAGGGAGACAGGAAATCAGCCTTACGACGTCGGACCGAGATTTAAGATAATACCCCGCTCCCTTTTGGCTATGACATTCATATGTATTACGTCAAGCCAGTGAGCCCCAAGCCTAAATGACGATTCAAAGCATCAATTACTCCTAGGATCCTAAAGACGTTGGGCGCACATTGATAAGAGGTAATCCTATGGTTATAAAGATAGTCTCTTGTAACAGGACCCATAGGAAGAGTCATCCCTCCTTCTATGAATGCTATCATAGGGATTACGACTTCTCCCTCTCTTCAGTCAGTTAACAATCTTTCTGGGGGGACAATACCTTAGATTTACCCCTTGGGGTATATCATAGGTTTTCTTAAAAGCCTCTATTAGGGCAGGACTCTCGACCAGATAACTAAATTTACCCATTTCAGATGAGTAATAAGAAGGAAGCACTGAGAATAATAAAGAGAATGTGAGAATCTGATGGCCGAGGAAGATGGCCGAAGAGAAGATGACAAATTCGAAAGGATTGGAACTTACACAAACAGAATTGGGGGAAGATCCTTAAATCTTTGCTAAGATTTTTGCAAATTTATGAAGAAATGATGTTGATGATCTGGAAGGCTTTGTAAGTTTGAATGTCTGAGTTCGCTGGAAAATTTGAGAAACTGTGAAGTAAAGGAGAAATGATCTCCTTTAAAGGCATTATATAGAGACCAAAAAACAAGTGGGAATTACCCCGCCCAAATTCTGAGGAGAAATGTTGTCCGTTGGATCAATGGCTCATTGTTGGATGCCAAAGACATAGCACCGCCTAGAGCAATTAATAGCGCTTCGTAAATACCAAAACGTCAGCCGCAATGATGAAACGCCTAAATCTATGCTCTCACGTGTGTGAATTCAAGTACTTTTTATATTCATAGCCATTATTTCCTGTGATAAATCAAAATCTTATTTTTTTTCTCCTCGGATGCGAGAGAAAAATTAAAATTTTAAGGGGCTATTGTGGGGGTAAAAGCCCAAAATTATGTATTGGGCCTAGGGCCCTATTTGAAGACTAGGGCGTGTCCAAAGAGGAGAAAATAATTGAGAAGGAACCCAGGTGGGAAAAATATACCTGGAAATGAACGAAAAGTATAGTCCGAAGAGAGCGTCAGTAGTCCGAAGAGTGTGTTCTCCTCAAATATAAAGAGTCTCGATCAAGCAAGTACCTAGGAGGTTCAAGTGGCCTTCCTGACAATTCCAATAATAAGGATAAACTTCAGGCATGTATGAAGATGATAAGAATGGATAAATATCTAGAGGAAAAGCTACTACTACCACATTAAATGCATTGCAGCAACTTTTCTGGCCGCATTAATGTGGAGAAGACCCCTGAATAATGCACTCTCAACCACCACCACTCACAGAGAACCAAAGAAGAGGCCTAATGAGATCTATACTCAAGTAAAGGCTCAGATAACTAACAAGTGTACTATCAAGATGATCCAAAAAGACACTATATAATGTAAAAGATCTCCCATAAGAAGGGGGATCAAGAAAAAATAGAAGAAGAAAAATGGTAGCATTAAAGATTGTTAGAGTTCAAAAACAGTACGTGTCCCAATTTATAAATTATCTCCTCGAATGTCTATTCAGTAAGACTTTAAGAGTGTTTTTATGTTTATTTATTTTTGAAACTCATGCTAGCCATTGTTTAATTCACAATCAGCCCAGCTCTTTCACCTACTCTCTACAAATTCATTGTCTTGGATTCATTGGGCTCATACTCCAGATCTTTTGGGCTTGGGCTACAAATCTTGACCCTACAAGTATATTTTGAAAAAAATGTACATGTATATATAAATGTAATATTAAATATAGCTAATTAAATCGAGTCAAATGCTCACGAACAAAATATTATGTTTGAATTTAACGTTTTTAATAATCAAGCATAAACTTGAACCTAAACTTAGCTTATTTGCTAAACAGACTAATATAAATAAGTTCACGAGTCAAGTTTGAACTATTTATAAACAACTTGATTCATTTATCATCCTAATTCTTTGAAATTGTGACAAAATCTTAGAAATGCATTATTTTTCATTCTTTTTATATTATTATAGAGCTATAAATTTTTAAAATTACCCCCAATGATTAGTCTTTCAAAAAAATTTCTTATTTTTTGACCCTACAAAAAAGCAAAGCGAGGTGTGCAGAGAAACATTTTCTAGTGAGAGCGTTTTTCAGTCTTTTTCTTTAGATTGTATGCCATCTGTTCCTATATGTCGGTACTCAGTAGACAACTATTATATAGAAATTAAGGGTTGGACAAGGAAAACAATTTAAATATAATAACCTTATGCTACCTCTCTCCATTCTCCATTACGGCTATACATGCTCTCAAAAGGCCAAATAGAATGATCTTAATCAACAGAAGTTTTAATAGGTTTTTTTCTTTAATTCGGAATAATTATACTGATTAACTTGCCATGTATTGGTGCATGTTTTTTTTTTCTTTTTCATTTTTTAAATTTTGACAGGCACTAATAAACTATAATGATTATGTCAGCCCATTTCAAAACAAGGTGTGTTTTTCGTTTGGGATATATTACATAACAAAGTCTTCTTTGGTTCGGTTAAAAGGATAAAATACCTATCAAAAAATAAAATAAAAAAGAAAAAGAAAGGCTTAAAGGATCAAAAGCAAAAAAGCAAATTTAAAAAGAAAATGCATAAATAAATATAATAAAGATGTAGTGATGAGTAGTGATTTCATGGAAATTAAGTCAATAAACAAATTAGGGTCAAGCGCAGACACTTACGCTTTTGTTGATATCGCGAACCCTTCACGCTACTCAAAAGGACCATAATCAAATTCAAAACCACTTTGAATTAGGAATGCATATGTGGCCAAAATGGTGGAGTGAGTAGAGAAGAGAGGGCACATCTATGACATCATGAGTCATGAGTCATGACTATTATTTTCAACTGTGAAAGTCAGTATAAGGGTCTGTTTGGATACCACTTATTTTACCGAAATTAAAAACTTATTGTTAAAAGTATTATAAATAAAGGTAAAAATTAGTTGAAATAGTACAGTGGGGTCCATAAATATTGTCAAAAAGTGCAATAGAGCTCATGAATAGTAACAAAAATAAGTTAAATAGTGAAATAATTTATAATTTTAATCCACATCTAAACGTACACTAAATGTTTTAAAGTAAGTTGAAATTGGATGGCCTTTTGTTGTCTCTACCTAAACAATAATAATTTTATTATGACTTATATGAGATCATAGAATGAACCATCCTAATTTCGTTTGTCGAAATGACCTCATAGAATGGATTATTATGATTAAATCATTATTTGTAGTATAAAGATCCACATTCATATGTTAGTAATGATATGGTGATGGTGATGTGAGTTGACAAGTACTAATTGATCGACAATTTTATCGTATATATAATGAACTTTTTTTCCTATCATTTGATCATTTTTAACATCACCTATGGTTTGAATGGTCGAGTTGTTCTTTAACAAAAAGGAAAACCATTTGCAGTATTAAGTTATATATGGTACGTTTGTCTCACTCTTTTGCATTTTGTTACTTTTTCTTTTCCTCTTGCCACTTTTTCTTCCACATCTTCTCCTGCTCTTGCTTGTTGAAGAAAAAGAGAAGGGAGAGGGAGATGCATCATTCTTGTAGGTGGGCAAACAAATATTAAGATTCGGGACCATTCTCGAAAAGCTTGGCCAAAAGTAAATTTGGTTTTGCAGTTTGGTCGGTCATAGTCCTCTAAGATCAAACCACTTTACGTTGTTTTGATCAATATGAACTCAATTTTATTTTTAAATGAAATTCATGAATGTTCATTGGACGGTTCAAATGACATTGTTATTATTGGATTATTTTAAAATTGCGATCGATTTTACTCCTTGGATTCTTTAGTTGCAAAATAGGGGTGTCTAGACTCTTGAGGGCACCCTCGACTTTACAAATGGAGTTTGTTTGGTTAACATAGTCATGTCTTGTATCATATTTTTAGTCTCTCACTATAACACAATCCTTATGACTTGTGCTTCATTCTTGTATGCTCTTTTGATCAATCTAACCCTTGATCTCCCTAGAATCACCTGCCAATTCATCGTTTTTTTGTATTGTTCCTTTGAGCTTAGGGCTAAGCTTATCCATCCGATGTTTATCACCAAGATCTAAAACCTTTAAAACAAATAATTTTTGTCTCTAAATAAAAACACATGATAAATCATCTAATCTATGAAAAAATCAATTAGTCTAAACTCCACAAGATTTATACATTAAAAATAAAAAAAAAAAATAAAAAAAAAAAAAAAAAACCTCGTAAATCCTCCCAAGAGGATTCTTTCTAAATTAAAACTTAAAATTCTAATACATAAGGAGCTTCCTCAAGAAACCACCAAGTGTTTGAAATTTCATAATAAAAGATCCTTGCAACAAGGCGATCACATCTAGCAACCCCTTTTCACAACGAATCTGAGCCAAATAAACATTATAGTTCCTAACGATCATGAGGACATAAACAATCCTACCCCCACTAGTAAGATCCTTTTATTAAACCTAAGGTAAATTTAATGTTATCCTATCATTTGGTCATCTCACTCAATTATATGCTCTAGCCTACACTTAGGTACGTACTGTATCCTATTATAAATAATTTCACCCTCAATTTGATATGAAAGCATTAAGAACATCAAAAATCTTATTTCTAATATATTAATCACTGCAACTTACACAATTAGTCTACAATAACGGCCTCAACTTATTGGTTCTTTAAGTAGGCATCAAAATTAGTTGATTCTACATGGGGCAGAGCCAGAAATTTTTTATTGGGAGGGTCAAGTTGCAGCATTAATAAATTTATCAAGATAACCCTCCACACACACACATATATATATAAACGCATGTTTTTTATTATACACACACATAAATACATACACTTTTTTATTTGATAAGTTTTTTATATACACACACATAAATACATACACTTTTTTATTTGATAAGTTTTTTATATACACACACCCAACCAAAAAAATAAAAAACTTAGTATTTTCAATAAAAATTATGTTTAATGTCGATCTTTCATAAAATAAAATTCATTTTTACCATTTTTATGATGAAAATCTTAAAAGGTTTCATTTTCAATACAAATTATTAAATTTTATGCTAAAGTAAAAAATCTTTCAATTAAACTAATAAAACTTTCAAAAACATAATGATCCAAATCTTGGAGGAATAAGTTAGATTCCAAACATATTTGAAGTTATCTTGCTAACCCATTATATGGCAACTAAGAGATATTTCATATGTAGTTTTAGTAACAAGATTTTTTTAATGAGCCAATAACTTGTTAATCGCCACATAATGGTTGAAAAAGATAGATTTAAATATATTTGGTGCCAAACTTTATCAAATATTTAACAGATATAAGAACATATATTACAATAGAAAATAAAGTTATGATTATATAACTATCATACCAATTATATTTTTTTTAAAGCATCATTGGACTAATTCAACTCTAATTTTTGTAGGCTAAATTTTGAAAACGTTACAATAATTATATATATATATATATATATATATATATTAAAGGAAATTTCATTTTTTTTGGGGGGAGGGGAGGGAGGGGGCATGGCCCCCCCACCCATATACATAGCTCCACCCCTTATTCTACACCCGCGCACGCACACACATATACATATATAAACAATAAAACCTAACCATATTCTCATCCAAATGATCAATAATTCAATACCTGTTATTATGATTTTTTTTTTTTTTTAATTATCTCAAACCCATTTGCGGTTTAACCTAACCCTCTAGGTTCTAACTCTAATTTTTTTTTTTTTCCCAATAGTGATTAATTCTAAGCCAATCACTTAAAGATGTGCTTGGCCAATACATCAAGGTGGCTTATTCTTTATCAAAGAAAAAGAATATAGCTCAGATCGGTTCATCAGATTGTACGTGAATATTTGCTTACAATTTCATATGAGATGGCCACACACATCAAACTCTAGTCCAAACGTCTAACATGTTCCTCTAATCATTAGCATCCCAGCTTAAAATCCCATCTAAGATCTTCCATGAAGTATTCACGTAGTCCCTAAATCACTACTAGTGAATAAACTGTGACAAATGAAGCCCTGCCTACCTATCAAAAGAGAGTATGGAAAAAAGTGAGCATGAAAGATAAAGACTTGGAGACTTACCTCTAAACAGCCCCACGTGTAAAAAAACTTTTCTTTTTATTTTTCTTTTTTAGGCCCAATTACAAAATAACCCAAAGTTGCTCATATCACTACCTTTTGAGCCCAAGTCTTACTCAAACAAAAATGCTTTGGATTCCTTGAAATAGAAATAGTCTTTTTTGTCTTAGTGCGAACACATGCTAGGTTTCCTAAAACAGAATTCCCTATTAAAAAAAGGGTCTGGTAGGTATATATTAATAATTCATTTTATGAAACCTTTCAAAAGAAATTGAAAAATTACACAAAATTTGCCCCTTTTACCTGTCATAGAGATGCATAGAAGAAGAGAACATCATTTAGTCACTTTTTCATTTTTCCATAAAAAATTTCCTAAAATGGTTTACTAATGTATACTCTTAGTAAAACCCTTATAAAAAAATTTTAATCTTCTTTTTATGTTGTGTTGAATATATAATTAATACAATAATTTTCATTATGTTAAAACTTGCAGGGTATTACAAGATGGATGCCTAACTCAAACAAGCACTAGCAAACTGAGGCCATGGATAATGAGGATGATCACTACAAGAAATTCGGTTATTTTTAACCGGTGAAATTGTTGAAAAAAGAACTAGAAAACATCGGAAAAAATATTTTCAACAATTGAAATGACTGTTGAGAACTATCACTAAAAGCCACGAAAAAAGTGTTACACATATATCATCGGTTAATAAACGTCGAAATATTATTAAAAACCTTTGGAACATATACACATAAATGTAGATTAAAGTATGCTTACTACTTTTATCCACAAACACTCAACCATTGGTAAAGGGTATCTTGAAATAAGTTTCAACAAATTGTAAATGTTGAAATAAGTTTCTTTTTTTAGAATAAATAAATAAATTTGGATACCCTCTTTTACATTGATCAAAATTTAATAACTTGATTCAAAATATAAACTTAAACGCAATTTTGCAATTCCAAATTGAATTACATTAGCAAATCAACTATATATGAAAAGCACTCTACGGCAAAGAAGTTTTTTTTAATCATCATATTTTGATTCTCAAAAAAAAAAAAATCATCATATTTTGAATCTCTATTAAAAGATAGTGCTACTCTATTGGTAAGCAGAAGGTAATCCTCCATGAAATTCAGCCCAATACCCCTCATGAGTCCATGACACTAACGCAAGAATTCTTATAATTCATAAATTCTTCATGCACAAAGAAACATGAAATTCTTTTTAGATTAATTCAAAGCTATATTAGCTAATTCACACTAAAAGGAGAATCTTCACTAATCAAAATATAAGAAGCTATATTAGCTATTAAAATCAAGCAGTAAAAAAATTGGCAAGCACCAATGCCAAAACTATCTAAACAAAGAAGCGCTTTTATTTGATGTAGTGAAGTTTTCAAGAGAGAGAGAAAAAAAAAAGACATAATTAATAATAATTCTTAATCATCCACTTTATCAATATCAAGTATCATTGCACATTCAAATACCATACTTCAAAGTACAGGAACTCCATGGTACCAGCATTTCATCTGTCCTATTTTCAGCACAAATTCTCGAAGGCATGGTCCCAACTCAAGGCCAGCTGAAACACAAAGCAAAATCAGGTATAACCTAACGATCAAGACTCAATTTCAATTTTAACTAGCATTTTCATCGGTCAAGAAAGTAAACTACAATGGCGGTAAAAAGCAATTCAACCATTTTTATGATAGGCAAGAGTAATTGTATTAATTTAACAATAATTGTACAATAATTCCAGATTTACAGTTTAATTATATAGACTATATATAAAAATTACAAAATCAAAATAAAAAAACCAATAGAAACTTTTATGCTATCAATGGTCATCTTTTCAGCTATTCCAAAATTAAAAAGTCAGTAATTAAGATCCAAGAAAGAAACAATCGAATTTAAAAATTGAAAAACAAAGAAAAACAAAGATTAAAGATAAGGTTTAAGGAGAATGAGAAATCGGATTCATCGATGAACATATAGAAGATACCTAATTGGAGGGTTTCAATTGGGAAAAATGTGAATATATAGAAGATATGGATATAATAGTACCAGCTTGGTGAATCTAAAGCAAAGTAAAATCAACCGAAGTCAAGCAATCTGTTTGGTTGCCAAGAAAATAACAGAGAAATAGAAAGGTTTTCTCAAAAACCAAATAAGGAAGGCAAAGAGCCCAAGAGACAAAGATGGAGAAAGAAAGAGAGAAACCTGTGAGGAGCTGAGACTCTATTTGTATCTTGGTATAGCTATTTATTCACATGCATGAGTTAATGAGATACGTGCTTTTAGCATTGTGAATTAGGTTTTTGTTGAGTTTATTTGCTATATAACTTGTCTATATATTCCACATGGTGTGCGTAATGGTTCTATTAAGTGCTTTTCAAGAAAAATAGGTTAAAACCAAGTCAAAACCTTGAGCCTCATTCATGAAGTATCTTCCAAGGTTCAAGTGTTCTTAGATTTGGTTGGTGTTTTAATTGTAACTAATTAGGTTAAGTTGGTAATCTTAGTTCATTGTTGATGTAAATTGGGTTTTATCATAGATTGCCAAAGTGTGAGAATGTTTGGGTCATATTTTGGTAGAATTGGCAAACTATATCAAAACAATATCCAAATGTCATTTTAGTCGGTAAGTCTCTAGTGCCTAGAAGTTACATTTGAAGACACAAAAGATAGCTTATGAATCTACTCAATAAACTTTTGAATCTGCTAGTTGATTTGCATAACTCTTAATTCAGGTCAAGTTTGACTTAAGGCCTTGGGATTTGTGCCCTACTTGTTCAAAACATATATAAGGCTTACACTTAGGTCATCATAAATGTAAGAGAGATGAGAGTTTGCTGTGTGGATTGTTATATATATAGGTGTAGGGTCAGCTTTTGTGACCCAAGCCCAAAAGTATGGGTTAGAGGTCCAACGTACCCTAGACAATAAATTTGTAGAAAGTGGGTAAAAGAGCTGGGCTGGGTCTGAATTTAACAATGGTGGGTTGGATTACGTAAAGCAGAAGTAACATAAAATAATATCGAGAAAACTCTTAGGTCAATGTCCGAAGAGGTGTTTATTGAATAAAACAGTGATTACAAGGTTCAGAGCTACAGTAAAACTACTCTTCTTCCTCCTTTCACGTTTTTCCGATCCTCTTCTATCAGGATCTCTTCTTCTTTATATAGTACCCTTCTCCATCATCTCCATCGTCCACTTGTTCTTCATCTGTGCATCTACTTGAGTGCATGTCACATCATGGGTATGCTTTAGTTATTTGGGAGTGACGGTAGTTGAGGTTACACTGTTCAGAAGTCTTCTCCACATAAATGCGGCCAGAAAAGCTGTTGTAGTGCATTAAATACGGTGGTAGCAGCTTTTCCTTTAGATATTTCTTCGTTCTTATCATCTCCAGCCCTTGCTCTGAGCTTATCCTGATCAGGTGAAGTCCTCGGACAATCACTCTGACTTTTCTCGTACTCGACTAGCCTGTGATATCCTGTCAAAGTGAAACGTCCTCCTCGGACAGGAGATACCCTCCTCGGACAGGAGATATCCTCCTCGGACAGCACTGATCTTTCATCATGAAGATCCTACTCCTAGCTGGGCCTTGCCCTTTTCTCCTCTCTCTTTTCGGATGTAAGATAGCCGTTTCGTGGGCCCTCGGCCCATTACATTGGGCCTGGCTCCTTTTCCCCCACAATAGGTATATATAAGGATAGGTTGTAATAATGATAATGTCTGAGTTTGAAAATATTGTTTCATAAAGTTGTTAAAGTGAAAATTCAAGTTTTAGAATTTTCTAAGTGAAAATTTGAAGTTAAGCATTTTCGGTGGATCAAAGCTTTGGCTTGATCGATCAAAATTATAAAGAAAAAATCTTGGAGTTTCTGGATGGTTCGATTGCTATTCGATTCCTGTTCAATTTGATCGATCGAAAGAACCTCTCGATCGATCAAAACTCGAAAATTGAATTTTTTGTAGAATTTTTCTAGTGACTGTTCGGAAAGGTTAAAGAGATTTCAAGGCTTATGAACAGTTTTTATGAAACATTTTAACTCTCTATACGTGTCTTTTGATGAAATATAATCCTATGGGTATATATAGAGACTTATAGTAAGTTAGAGAAAAACACAAGGAATCCTGTGGTTATTCTCCAAAACTGCTATCTATAAAATCCAACATCTTGGTTGTATTTTAGGGACAAATTTGCGATAACCCTTTAGCAATAATAGCGTGGGAGGCAAATAGTGTCGAAGGAAAACGATATTATACCTCCATGTTATCTATTTTCTGTTTGTTTTTTGTGTTAACATTGTTTTTCCAACATTACGTACTTTGTATAATATCCCCAACATGGATTTGCTCCTAAGGTTTTGTACCAAGCAAAGTCTCCATCACCAGCAATTATAGATCCAAATTGGTTATTCTATGGAAGTTGTTACAAACCATCAACGTCCAAGCTACTACTTTGGTGTAAACCTTCAAGTTGGTACTTGAAGTCATTAATAGGGTATTTCTGTTGAAAAGATCCATTGTGAAAGAGTTCAATGTTGTTAGTTTTTAGAACCCCAAAATATTGGTTACTTAATTTTAGGGCCAAGTGACTATATAGGTCCAATTATGCAAGGTCCTTGGTTAAGCAAACAGTTCCAATATTGTGCAATTAACAATAAATGGCGCCAAAAAAAAAAAATCAACACACAATATGATAACCTAAGAAAAACCAATTGAACAACTTGTCACAAAGTAAAATCCGCTAGAGGGGAAACCTTCAAAAAAATAAATCCACTATAGTAAAGAAAAATTTATGATCTAGTACAAAATATATATATGTTCCTAGAATCTACAATCCTAAGAGATGAACTTATTGCAAAAACCTTCTACTATTTCAAAATCTCTAAACTCTTCTACTATATGAACGCTCCATGGATGATGCATCTATGTTCATGACCAAAACTTCCAACTAGCTCCAAGAACCTCTTGAAGCTTTCCATCATAGCAACAAGTTTATGGTAGCATCATAACTTCAGCGTTGCATGATCACCAATCTATAAGGATTCCATCTTCAAGTATACTTCTGGAACTTCAATATGGTGGTGAAATAGAGAGAATAGGGTTTGGATATTCTTGTAAGGCAAAATTGATCTAGTGTGTTGTGAAAATTATGAAATAATTTGTTTACTTGAGGTTAAAAAAGAGAGAAGATAAAATATAGGACACAAAATTTACGTAGTGCAGCAATATGCGTACGTCCATCAGAGGCAATAGAATAAAGTTTTATTATAATTTTGGAGATTATAACAATAGCTTTAAGGCACTCTCACAAACCCAAACTTCAAATACACCCTTGATTCTCTCAAAAATAAATAAAGAACACCCTATTGTATTTAGACAAGAATTATAGAACACTCTAGCTTCCTTTTCGCTAGTGCAAACACACAGGAGAAGCACCTTTGTTTTTTAGCACCCAAGCTTCTCACTCTATTGTTTTCCTCTTTTTCTTCTTCTCTCAAACTCACCATTTATTTATAAGTAAAGTTTCAGCCGAAGTTAGAACAGTTTCATCACATGAAAACAATGGCAAGACTTCTATTGCCAAAGAAGTAAACAACTTCAGCCAATAATCCATGCACAAATCTACAATATTTTGCGAATACCATATTTTTCCAATCCTAAATATTGATGGAAACCTGAGCTTAAAATTAAGGGATTTTGTGAATTCAATGGTTAAATTAAAATCATAAAATTCCCTTCAAATTGACTGTCTTTGCACATGAATCATGCCTAAATTAAGCGAGTGTTGTGTTCCGAAAACATAAAGAATACTGAAAACGGACTTCGTTAAGATCTCCAAATGAGTACACAAAGTGGGTAAAATGGACCAAATTTGGGCAAGAAAGTTCTAGAAGGTGCAGAAAAATGGGCATAACAAATTTGCCCAGAACCATTTTCCTGGACTGTATGGGCGAAATAGGTGGACACACCTCTTTATATTCAGCCCTTCCCCATTCGTCCAAAGGCATTAAAAAAACCCCTGCAAACATCCCAAACAACCCAGAATGCTCCAAAAATTCTCTCAATTCTCACCCTTTTCCAAATTAAAGTTTTGTGATTAATTTCTTAAGCTTTCCTCTACAATCCTTACTACTCCATGCTTTTGATGCTTGAATAATCATGATTCTTGGCTTTCTTGCCTCCAAGATTTTGTGTTCATGACAGTCTATCTATTTCTATGCATGCTTTAGTCTAGATTTTAAATTCCAACTATATGAATAATTTTCTCCAATCTTTATGTGTATACATGGTGGATTAAGGACGATGTGATATATGACTTGCTTGGGTTATATCTTGAATGATTGAGATGTGAGTATGGCCATGCATAGTTTCATTTACGTGTTCTAGCAAATATTTCCATACTACCCATTTACATGTATATGCTTGAAAGTTTGTTGGATTCTTTGTTTAGCATTTCCTTAGCTTTGTTAGGCTGTTTAAATCAATGATGAGATCCCATGATAAATTGATGAGTAATATGCTTGCTTGGATTTTTGTGAATATGGGTATATGCATGATTTCATTATAAATGATGATGTATGGATTTGCCCATTGATTCACATGATTTTTCCTTTACTATTATGAATCTTGTCTCTTATTACTGTGAATTTTCTCCTTTAATGATAAGGATCTACGTATTAACTCTCTAGCTAATGTTGTAGATCTTACTATACACCATTAAAAAGGTTTGACCTCACTCTCATCAATGGGTTTTCTAAACAGTGACGGAGGCATAGTTGGACCAACGGGGGCAATGGCCCCCCTAAATTTAAAAAAAAAAAAAATACTAGTATTATATAGGTACTAATTTTAGCAATTTTATTCTATAAAATTACACTTTACCTTCCTTAACAATATCATTGATTCTTTTACGAATAATA
The DNA here is from genome assembly GCA_030445155.1 of Quercus variabilis. Classification (NCBI taxonomy): domain Eukaryota; kingdom Viridiplantae; phylum Streptophyta; class Magnoliopsida; order Fagales; family Fagaceae; genus Quercus; species Quercus variabilis. The sequence continues at coordinate 20,761,017 of CP129446.1, read as the reverse complement.
CTATAGTCACAAAAATTTCTACAATATTTTTATAAACTACTGAGGTAGTAAATTCTTATTAGTTTGCATCTAAGTCCATCACTTACATCACTTTTTAACTTACCAATAACCACTTACCACATTAGCAATTTGTAAAAAAAAGTTTGTAACTCTATCATTTTCCTCCTCTTTAAGGTCATAAAAAAAAATAAAAGAAATAAAAAGTTAAAACTTGATCTAAAATCTAAAACAAAATATACAAGCCCAAAAAAATTAGTCCAACAACAAAATTACCAATAGTAAAGCTAAAAATAATCAAGCTTAATCAACCAATTTTACCTAAAACAAACAGTCCGATCCTTTAAAATTTTTAAATGAAATAATTTTGTCCTCACCTAGAAGCAAGGCACACATCAAAAACACACAAAAATAAATAAGCAAAACTTCTTAGCAGTTAAGCAACAAAGCCAAAAGTCAAAACTCTACACGCAGCTAGCAGCAAAGTCACCCTCCCAAATTCTAAGTCCTAGCTCTGTTCCTGTTTCTAAATGAATAAATATCTTAAATTAACCTTTCAAAAGCTTTGGAACTTGATTTTTAAAAAGGGTTTTCTCACCGGAATTGTCAATTTTATGCATTTTTTGGTGTTTAATTAGTTTTATTTCATGTTTTAGCTTCTATGTGAGTTAGATAATGCATGCCAAGGCCACTATTTAGTTAATAATATATTTAATTGCTTAGTTTGGTTAGATTAGATGATTAGGGTTTGAATGCTTAAATGTGAATATGAACATGGACATGCATTTGTGTATGGGTTTTGTGGTGGTCCAACAATCATAAGTATGCATGCGTATATATGCATAAACATGCATGTTTGAACATGATGAAGTTGTTAATATTTGGTATGGAAGTATATTTGAGATGATGAGCATATGGTGATATGTATGCCAACTGCCATGTGATGAGATGATGTGTACTTGCGGCCATGTGTTGATGTATGTTGCCTTGGTATGTATGAGATGATGTGGGATGTATGTGAGTAATGTTTAGATGTATGCTAGGGTGAAATATGTGCTTGTATGTCTTAGAACTAGTGTGTATGTGTGTTTAGGATAGCCTATTAAAGAGTTCTTTAATAGAATTAGGAATTAGGATATAGAATACAATGAGTAGAGGCCGGCTCATGGGAACCATTTGAAGCTCATGGAGAGAGAGAGAGAGAGAGAGAGAGAGAGAGAGAGGGCAAAAAATAATTTCATTCATTCATTTTTAATAAAAAATAATAATAAAGGCTGATGTGTTAAACATTGTTCAAAACGAGATAGTTTCATATATATAAAAATTACTTCGTTTTGAGCTTATGTAACACTTAAGCAGCCAACTCACAAAATCATACTTACATATCAAAATGAAAATTTCAAAGTTCAATAGCCAAAATGATTAAACCCCAAATTTTAAGGGGCAAAAGTGTAACTTACTCAATTAAAATTTTATAATAGTTTGCTAAATTTGGGTTACCTGCTCACCCTGTATTACTTCTGAACTTTCAAGGAAAATTGGCCAAGTATTCTGCTCTAAAAAGCATGGTGTACGATACTCAGTATCCTTGCGACCTATACTCGATTATTTGACAATCTAGTTGCCATTTTGTCATATACAGACCAAAAAGGAAAAAATATGTAATTAGATGTATTCAGCCCCCAAATTTACGTCCATAATCAATATTCATCATTGATAAACTACTATATTCCAATGAAGCAAATGCCCATACTAGCACGGCCAGTCCTTGGGCAATATGAGACGCAAAAGTACCAACATATTTCAAGCAATTCTTAACAATAATTCTCATCTTGGAACTTGAAACTAAAGAAGAAATTTTATAAACTGTGAAAGAAATTCCCAGTCAATTACAGCAGAAATTTTTTAAACTGTGAAAGCAATTCCAGTCACTTAAATTATTTTTGGGTAAAGTCTGTGTCTCTTAACTATTAAAAAACCATGAAAATGGCTATAACTAAGCATAGGCTCAGCAATGTGTATGAATTCAGTCATCCAGAACTATGACTCCTGGTTCTGATTTCTCGTTGCTTCCATTTGATGCAGCACCATCCTTCCTTTCATCCATCACATCATCTCCAGTAACATCAGGCAAGCTTGTGCCTTCTACCCAAGGTGGAGATGGATCAGTAGGAGCTTGAACATTTAAAGATGATTCACTCTTTTCTTTTGCTAGATCTGGGTCAGACTCCCTTAACTTGCTGCTTTCACTTTGAGGTTTAGACTCTGACACCATATCCATCATCTCAGATTCCACCATGGAAGTAGGGTTGCCGTCATCTTGATGGGCAGATGGAGATCTGGTGCCAGAAACATTGATCTGTTCAGCTTGAGAATGTTGCTCTGAATTCAGTATTATTTGTTCTGAAGGAGAAGGATTTGCCTGCCCAGGGGAGAGAATGCGGTTTATTTCTTCACAAATGGTCTCTAATGAAAGGACGTTCTTGCTCAAGTTGACACTTCCCACCAATTGGTTCACCGAGGATGTGGGAACTGATTCCTGGGGGTTTTCCTCCATAACCTTGCACATCTGCCAATAATATTAAAACAGTTATTAATCATGTGTGAATTTTCTATCCATATCACATCTTCTTTGTCCTAAGCAAGCAATATACAGCCTACATGCTCAAACCCCAATGTAAAATATCTATTAACTCAAGGTTTTACCTCATTATAAAGTCGAGCAAGCTCTAATCGATCCGGGTCATCATCACAAACTGCAGTAGAAATTTCTTCCGTAGCTGCACAGGCACCATATTAGTTATCCCCAAGCAGATAGATAGGCATCAACCAACAGTAGCAACCATACATCTTACAGTGATGTGCTTATAATTGATCAGGATATGCAAATCCTGTAATCATTATTTACTTTTGAATTTTGTATTCAAGAATTAAAAGAAAAAATATCCTCCTTTGACAATTCTCTAGTTTCGTTTTAAGAAAAGCTTGAATCATGTGAGAATTTTCTTCTAATAAATTACAACCAACCCTTCATGCATGGGAGGTCAACCCATAAATTATTCAATGTTGTGAATAACTCCATTCTCCAGACATATACCCTTAAAATTCAGATTTTACTCCAAAATATTATGAATGACAGAAAACCTGATGCAGGGCCAAGGAGGCACAGGCTATTTACGGAAAGGGTATAAATATACAAGGAAGAACAACCCTAGACATAGAAAATCAAAACTGCAGCAATGACAGAATCCAAAATGAAAATGAGATTAAGAGGTATAACCAGCCAATCAAGCTCTAATAATGTTCAATTACTTCAAAGGTCTGTGATGCAGCCATGGAAGATTAATTTGTTACTACTTTGCAAATTCGAATATTCAAGACACTAAAAAATTCTTTATCGATGGCCCACCCTTTCTTTGAATCTTGTAAATGATCAAAATTAAAGATATTATCTGAGTGCCATTTGATGAGTAACTGAGAACAAGGAAGAGGGATGTGAAAAGAATGAAGTAATGAAAGAGGTCACGAGTTGTCACGATCAATTGGTTCATATAGAATCCATGTCCTAGGTGTATCAGAAAACATTCTTTTCACTAAGCATATATAATAAAATTGAGAGAAAGGGTCTACCCTGAAACCAAGGTGATACTAACAGCTTAGTTCTCTTCAAATTGCAGGAGATAGTTGTCCATCATACAGCTCACCAACACAGGACAATGTTAAGTGGTAACACAATGTATAGAGTCTGACAGCTGCCCAGTGCTGGAAAGTCGGAAAAAGAAGTGGTATAAACTTTAAATAGAAGCCCCGGTAGACAGCATTGGTGAACTACTCAGGGCTCCCCCGGTTTAGTAAAATGGAGGGGAGATTTTCTCTTTATCTGGGGGTTCATTTCATTCATTATGAAATTAAAAGTGTAAGGCTGATTAGTGAGGTCTTAAAAACTTCATACAATGAATGATCAGCCATTCCATTTGTGATTTCAACAAGTAGGCAATGCGAATCAATGCTTTCTATGTTTCAATAGGGTATCAGTTGCTTGGATGCAATTGAAAGCCTCAGGTCAGGACCGGGAGCATGATGGTGAGATGCCTGATCTCCATCTTAAAGAGGCAACGCATCAAAAATGGGTTGGTAAGAATAATTGTTACTTGCCATGCTTTCCGCAGGCGGAACAACCCCAACTTCCACAGCACAACTATCTATTTCATACCCTCCCTGTCAGCAAGGCAGATCTGCTATAAAACCTACTGGTCAAAAAGTCCTCAAGAACAGGAAAGCCGACCAAAATACTATTCCATAACTCACTCTTGTTTCTGAATCAAGGGGGCTTGGCTTGTACTAGGCTCTAAAAGAGATTTCTTCAAGCAAGCAATCTTTCTATCTTTTTGGGTTGCATATCCAAGGCAATGTTTTTTGTAGATTGAGGACCCACGTGTGAAGTTTAAATGATGTAAAAGATGTGTGGTTTTAGAATTAGATGTCTAATGTGTCATAGGGTTAAAACAGTTATTTTAATTTGGGTCTTTATATAATAAGTTATGGTCAATTTTGTATTCAGGGGCAAAGTTGCAATTTCCAAATTCCTAGAGAATTCCTAGAGAATTAAGAGTATTTTGTTAGTTTATTTGAGTTTAGAATTTTCTAGGAGATCCTTATATCTTAGGTTTTATTTTCTTTTAAATCCAAGTTAGTCTTTTATTAGGCTTTTAGTTAGTCTTCTTTTTGAAAAAAAAAAAAAAAAAAAAAAAAAGAGGTTGATTCCCAACAAACCAGCAACTTGTCGTTTTTTGTGAAAGGCACTTGCCATCACACCATGGCCTGATCTCTTACTCAAATAATAAATTGAGTTGATTAATAAAAATATTGAGTGTTTTGAGCATTGAGGCAGCCCCTGAACACCATAAAATCCACTCATTTCCTTCTTTCTTACAACCCTTAATCAAGTTGTGTCTTTTATCTATCAACACCCCTAATCGCCACATACTTTGTTCTACCAAATAGCCTTCAAATAACTCAAAAAACCACATTTAATTCCTAACACAACCTAATAACCCTTTCTTAAACAATTCTAGAACCTAGATCCACAAAATCCCCAATTTGTCCTACTTGAGTTTGACTAGACCAGTCCATCTATAAGTACCAGAACAAGCCCATTGGAACTGCTCTCCAGACTTGCTGACTAGTATTTCAGACAAACCACTCATGCCAACTAGAATGCACCTCAAAAGACTTGCACAACCCAATAACCCTAAGCAAGAACCGCAGTTTCCAAGCAACCAAAATTTCCACTACTGATGGTCACCTTGCTTCATCCCATCAACACATACATCATCAATTTATAAATATGCATCACCTTATCGAGTATCAACAATCAAAATCCTCTGTATCTGAAGTTTGGGAATCCAAAACAGAATAGTTACTGTAGGAGAAACCTGACGAAAATGCATTGACCAAGAGCACCAAGCCCCCATTAAACGATTATACCTCAAATTTTTGAATTATATATAACCAAAAACCCTAAAAGCTCCTAGGTAACAAACTATCCAAGCATCCTCGTCCCCAGATATATGAAAAGGCAAGAAGAACAACCCTAAAAGCTCCTAGGTAACTAACTATCCAAGCATCCTCATCCTTAGATATATGAAAAGGCAAGAAGACAACTAAAAAGGATAAGTCCACACATCTACATCTGGCAAAAGGGGTAAGTAAGCAATGCCCATCCTGTTTCTAAAGAACAAAAACCAGGAGTTCTCTTTCAGATTTCTTCCAATTAACTAACTCATCCTTACCTTAGTGGTTCAAAGTTCTTACAAAACAAAATATTCTTTTTTCCTGACATGCCTTCAGCCCTCCAGCATGTAAAGTGTCACCATTTAACACTTCCCCAAACTACCACTAATTCTAGAAAGTTTCATCGTCACAGCATTTCAAGATTTGGAAGGCTACTCCTTTGTGTGTATTGTGGACCAGTTGGCGAGAGAGGAATATTAGTACCATGGTGTTGAACAGTCTAATCATGTACTCAAGCAAATGGTTGAGGTCCATATATGAGCAGATGATTGCTTTGGGCAGCATCCCTTCTCTTTTAGATTTTCTAAATCTTCTGAGTTGGAGGTCGTAATTCACAAATATTGTGTACTTGATCTATCTCCTCTTTTGAATAAATTATTATACAAAAACAATTCTAGAATATGCACAAAATCAAATTTTGGAGGAGACAGATTTCAAACAGTAGTTCCTGATGACCTAAACCTCTTTGCTCAGCTGATCTAAAACCCTACTGGAACTGTTGTTAATGAACTTCATATTCCTTGAATCCACTCCAAGGAAAGTGTGAACCAAAAAGAAGGCTGACAAGAACAACAGAATACAAAACTTGAAAAGAAGGCAAAATATAGGTACATCAAATAACTGAAAGCAATCAACTAAAAGAAGGCAAAGAGAAAAAGGAAGAAACAGAAGTAGAAAACCCATTTTCTAAATCAACTCGAGGCAACTGAGTTTGACTTACTAAATGTTTCCACTCGAGGCAATTGATCAATCACTTGGGTATCAACATCCACAGAACTAGGATTTGGCAAATTTGTGACCTTAGGTTCATTTCCAGGCTCTTCACTTGCAATCTCATTTGATTTCATGTCACCCTGAGAACAGTCACAGACAGAAAACTATCAGAGTCCAAAAGCAAGCGAGGTGCCATCTCTTTTCAAGTGACTTGAGTACACAATTCATATACTTAGATTTAGTTTTCCATATAGAATCATGCCTGCAATGATGACCCCATATTTAAAGCCCAATTTCCAAATAACGAAGGATATCAAAATCGTAGAGCTAGCCAGTAATTACAGATTCAAAATCAAATATACAGTTCAGGCTACAAGCAATATTTCAGAGTAACCTCTTTGTGGCGTTACAATCCAGTAAAACAGGTAAAGGTGATGTGTACAACATAGCAAGGAACCAGGGGAATTTATAAGTTATAAATTAAAACAAAAACAAAAACAAAAACAAAAAAAAAAACAAAACAAAACAAAACAAAAATGAAGCATTTCAAACAATGAACTTTGGAGATAGTGAGTCAGCGGGTGGAGCTACCTAGATTTTCCTAACTAATTTTTTAACAAGACAATTCAATGCAAATGCATTTAACAAAATAGTTGCTTAAAAGTTCTAACTTCACATTCTACCTGAAAGATGTCATCAGTACCACAAATTAACATCACAGTTTAGTCAGTTCTGCATATAATACCAGGATCAATTCAAGAATGGTAAGGATATTACAGAAAATTGAATTATAAGTACACATTGAAAGATTTGCACCCACACTGTGGGGAGGAGGGGGGGGGGGGAGGAAGAAGAATAAAAGCTGAGGAAGGAAAAAAAAAAAGCAACCAGGGTCAGACAGAATGAAGATTAAGAGCTGGTGTCTCAGCAACCTCATCTAACTACAGTGCTTGCATGACAAGGCCATAAGAAGTACCACTTGTTTGTAGTGTTAGCTGATGAAAAACATGAAGGGTCCAAAAGTAAACTGTTGTGTTTGGATACAGCTTTTTGCTGATTGCTAATTTGTTGAAAATTAATTAAAATATAATTGTACCTAGAAAAAGTGAGGCTTTAAAAGGTGTGCATAAGCAAATAAGCTAAAAAGATAAACCCGAGTTCTGAAAGGCAATAGTATGATCAGTTTGAATAAATTAATAACACTTCAAATAGAACTGACATCTGCCAAGGTCCAGAGGTAATTGTTAAGACAGATCTGTTAAAGTAGTGGAGGACTTTGTTAATATAAAACACTGTGGAAAGAGTCGTTGAGTCCAATTCAGGGAAGGAACCAATCCAAATTTGATTTGCGGTGTAAAGAGATGGGTTGTACCAGTACCCAAAAATCTTTCCCAAAAATAAATTTAAATTAGAGACTCGGCCCTACTTGACCAATGCTTGATTAAATGCTACCAAGACCTCTCACCCACATTTTGGAGAACGCAAGATGTTTGGCCTTCACCAGGAGATGGAAACAAAGAGGAGAAAAAGAACCTAGGATGTATGCTCAAAGATCACTCCTTTACCATAAGATTGTAGTTTCTACCTACCTCTGAGGAAGTATTAAGTGTAAGCAACTCTGCACACAAAGAAGAGAGGAGATACAAGGACAGATAATTGACCAGGCCAACAGCCCATCTTAGTTTTGTTGGTTTGGATCAGACCCACTAAGCAATTTCCTTCTTTGTCTCCTAACCCTGGGTTGAAGTTAAATATCCAGGCCCATAACTGTACACAACATTCTTTATTATCATAACTCTTTTTCCAATTATTAATAATATAACAAAGGCTGCAGGATATATTGGAACTGGCCTTAACTTTTAGTGAGATAAAGCTATTTTAGGCGATTTACCTCTAGACTATAATACGCACAATTATCTAATAAGCAGGTGCCAGGAATATGAAATTAAACTTACATAATATTCTTTCTGGTACTCTGCATTGAGCCCTTTTTCCAAGAGAAGCACCCTTTTCTTGATAAACTCAACCTGTCTTCTCTGCATATCTCTAAAGTGATATAATATAGAAGAGTCTTGATATACCCGTGCTTGGTTTGCAGAATCAGTTGTCCCCTGTGTAACATCAGTTGCTATATCATTCCCAACACCATTTTCTTTTGACTGGGTGCCACTGCCAGGTGCATCTGCATTAGCTGTATTTGTTCCATTTTGCACTTGAGAAGCAGCTTGTCCTGGAACAGGTAGATTTATGAAAGGGAGATTTAACTCTTGACAAATCACCTCCTGAATTCTCAGTTCCTTGTCATCAACAATCGCTTGCCATCTTCCATACCCATGCCTTTCATGTAAGTAATAAGCCATGGGTAAGTAGTAGTAACTAAACAAAGATCTATGTGAACTTAGTATTAAAGAATACATAAACTATTAATCTCACATTCACTTGCATAAATCGTTTGCAACATCAAACACCACAACTGCACCCCTCAAAAACAAACATAATAGTATATACTCATACACCCACATACAAGTATATGCATGTACTTACGTGTGTACATGCATCTACGCATTTGTGTATTAAGACATAAAAACTTTTAAGCAATGTCCCAATCATATTTAATCTAAGCAGACCAATCAAAAGCCACTTATATCTCATGGTCTGACGAGTAAGATCTTGCACAAAGACATGATACATGCAATACTGCTTTTTCCATCTAAGACTAACCTTTTTAAGCCAATCCAATTTTGAAACATAATAAACTTCACAATTCTTGAGCACATATGACCATGAGATGGAAATACAACTTATGCAATAGGGTTGAACCCGTGACCCCATCCTCTACCCTATTTTTTAAGAGTTAGGTAGATGCCATTTGTTCCAAAAATCAAAGGCATAAGTAGAAGCATAATTAGACAACACCAATAGGAAAAGCAACACACAAATAGATTCCAATTGTAAGGCAAGCCAGGCTGCAAATGAAATTTTTACCAATTTGACAACTATAAAGCACTTTTAATTGTATTTCGAGTATTTCCTGAAATTAACAGAGCACTCATTTGCTTATTACTAATTACTGCACCACAAATAATGCAGTAACACAGACACAGAATATTATATGTGCATATTCTTATGTCTGTGTACAAACCATAGTCATTTTTACTATGGAGATGTAATTCTTCTTCTCATGATTTTATTATGAATGAAGGATATAAGCAAACTAACAAAAAGTGAACAAATAATTGCAATAAGTATGCAGATAAATATTCTAACATATGAACTAATATAAAGACGAAAACAAATAAAATAAAATAAAACAAACAAACATACTTCAGTACGGCACGCAATAATAATAAATCATGTTCCTCCTTCCAAGATCTTCCACCCTTCAACCCTGGGTAGCGTGATACAATGTCATCAGCAAAAAGTGGAGTGCCGGGATTTTCTGATGAAAACTTAACCTATCATTACACATAAAAGGAGAAAAAAGAAAAGGGTATAATTAGTAATTCAACCTAAAAATTTGTAGAGAATCAAAAGATAAGCTTTATCACTAGCAATGTACATTTTAAACATAAAAAAATTGGATTGAATGTCTCCCAAAATCCAAAAATGAGGGGATCTTCCATTTAACTAAATAAATCCCCTAAAATCACACAAACTATGCATGCACATTTTCACTTCATCAAGCTTTATTTGATATATGGTTCGCATTATTGACAATCTACCCTCCCTCGTGAAGAATCAATCAAGAATAATGGCAAGGTCACTCTTTGGGGTTCCTCTCCGTCATCAATCATAAAAATGTTTACTTTTAATTCCATTTTCCAGTTCTAATCAAATTAATTTAACACTTCCGAATTCTAATAAAATCTTTAAATACACAATAATGGAAAGCAATTAAACTCGTGGAAGTATTCTTTTACAAGACTTACTTTGTCCCTTACTAGAAGCAGAACTGCAATCCTAACTAGTACATCTTGTATTCTGAGTCCTTCTTTTGGTACACCATCTATAACCAAGATGATTAGTAGTAACAACATTTTTAGTAACAAAACAAACAAATTAAAAGACATAATGAAAAAGAAAATAAGAACAGGAGTAGCAGGTTTTAACCTGAAAAGGTAAGGGAGTCTGTGATATCTTCAGCAATGTGAGTCAAGAAAAGAGTTCCATATCTGAATCAAAAATAAAATAACTATATCAATTTATCAAATATCAGCAACATAGAAAATAGAAAGAAAACACACACAACATAACTTACTTCTAAATTTAATTTTTACTTATAAAAAAATTAATTTTTTCCTTTTGTGTAAACATTCCCGTTAAATAAAAATAATTATCATTTACATTTATAGCAATAAAAATAAATCCATACATATTCATCAAAAATTATATCCAAAAAATACATACATTCACATGAATATATCCGTACATATATCTACGCACAGTCACAGCCAGAAGTTTGGGTTATACTTGCGTGCAATATAGAGTGAAACATAAAGTATTTGGCAGTGTGGTTTTCAAATATATATATACATCCAATTGAAGACAAACCCATCTTCACTTACATCATGGTATAGATGGAGTAACAATATACTCCAAACCCATCATTAGTGTCTGTCCTTTTAACTTCATTAGTGTTGTAAAATAATTGCATTATCTTTCCACAATCTCCTAATTTAGTTTACTGAATGCGAAATGTAATGCACAGTACTTTTGAAAGCATCAAATTGATAAAATTGCAATTTGGCTAAAATGTAAGGAACACATACAACTTATCTGGTCATAGTCAATTTTTCATGCTGTACTGAATTGTATGATTTAAAAATAAAATTTTATTATTACGCCTAGAAAAAAGGACACATATTGAAACACTTGTAACTTGACATATCAAAAGGCCTACGTCAACGTGGTCCAAGAACATTTTACATAACAAAAGAAGTAATCAACAGAGACAAACAAAACAAATGGAACTGTACAAAGTGAGATAATTATCTCAATAAACATTATGGAACAAAGCACGCAAACAGAGGTCATCCATTCCAAAAAAGTAAAAAAAATTGAGACCATGCTTTCACTTATTGCCAAGATAATGACCAGGACAATGCCACAATCATAGTTCAATGACATTTTTAAATGCTATAACTACAAAAGATTTCAAATATTTTTTTTGATAGGTAAAAAAGATTCCAAATATGAAGCAAAGTCTATAGAGAATACTCTTTGATTTCTTCATAGGTCTTCTGCTTCATGCGAGATGTAAACTCCTTCCAGTCAAAATCCCCAACCCCAAACCTGCCATACATTCAAGAGTAAGACAAGCAACAAACTTTAGCAAACTAAAAGAAACACAATGTCCACAAAAGTTGCAGTTTCTTGCAGCAACATGATCACCCCTTCTACAAACTAAAAATATCAAACATATGCATGCAACACGCAAGTGTGTGCAGAGAGAGAGTAAATCTAACAATCAAAGATTACTGGACCAAAGATTACAAAAGTAAGAGAAAACCTCATCAAAATTTGCACAAATGCTGCCCTCTGATTTTGATTGAAACCCAGTACCCTGAAGGATCTCCCTTCACCTTCCATCAAAGGAGGTGGCTCAGTACCCTCCACTGCAAAAGAATTCATACAGAAGTTTCCCTATAATCAAAACCTGCTGACCAAATCACTGTAATTAATTTTACTGAAAAAAAAAAACAATGATAAAGAAAAGATACCACGAGATTTCTTTCTGTGAGGCTTTCTCCCAGAAGGCGCTCCAAACGAAGGTGTTTCACCATCAGTCAGCTCAGCTTCATAGTTATCATCCTCATCAGAACTAACATCTTCTAAACCAGCTAGGTCATCTTCTTCAACAGACACCATCTGAACAAAACTCCAATAGCAAATGTTAATCCACTTCCATAGAGAATGAGACTTAGGAGCATTTTATTTCTAATCAACACAATTTTAGATGTCAATCAACCAGTTTAAACCTGTAGAATATGCCAAACTAAGACTGGAGACTTAAAAGATCGCAATTTTAAAAATAAGGATTAAAACATTCTCCCATAAGAAAATGGTCATCTACACATCATTTGACATATTCAAAGAACAAATGACCTTCAGAAATAAATGTGACTTTGTATGCAAATACATCACTGTAGCATTCATTCTAAGAAAATCATTAAATAGAAGGGACCAAAGTGATTTTAATAATACGTCATAAAGGCAAAATTGAAATACCTGCTTCCGACTTCTCTTTCCTTTACCCAAAGCATTAAATTCCTCAACTTTATGCACCTCATATCTATCTCTTAACAACTCTTCCCAGTAATTTGATTTTTCTGGATTGCTCACAGAAGGCTTATTGTCCATTTTTGCCTTCTGTGCTTCCTCCTCTGCTACAGCCTCTACTTTTTCAATATATTCAAAATTTGCCACCTACAAAATATAGCATTCATTTGAGTAAGATACCAGAGAGCAAGAAAGAAGCGGAGAATATGACAATGAAGAGATCCTATCTGTTCAATAAGGCTATTCCAGAAACAATCACAAACATGATGTTCAGAGATATAAAAGAATTCTACTAGTTGAAACTTGATTATGCTTCAAAAGATTAATGTAGACAGTTCAAATGAAAAGGTCCAAATCTTACAGAATCCATACAATTATATTTTTGGACTGAAATAAATGGCAGAGTCAGTCACCAAAACTCCATATCAAGAGATCAGAAAGGTCACAACTCGTCTTATTTCAATTTCAGCCATCAAAAACATGCTTATGTAACTTTTTCAAGTATCATGAATTAAGGTGCAATAAGCAAATGACAGATGTAATCCAAAATGAACACCAATCCAGAGACAAAAAGAAACCACCAAGGGGCTAGGACATTTTTGGACCTGCTATTACTATTACAATGGGTAGGGATGAGCTACCAACATACTACATGAATCAGCGAGCAACCCCAATATACTTCTTGGCTGGGTGCCCCTTTTGTACCTTTAAATTGAATGAACAGGGAAGATGGTATTAGAAAAATGTGGTCACGCATGACTAAACCTCTAAACTGTTCGGCACACCTGTACTTTTACCCAACTTATTTTTTAAGCAAAATAAACCAATGAAACTAAGCTATACCTAACGAACAAAGGCAGAGAATGCAAACCTTTTTACTCTCTGTTCCACAAGTTATAATACAGTAGATCATGAAAATGCAAAAAATTTAGGTACTATATGCTACACCAGGAATGAGCAATTTATCAATGAATTTTGGGCAGTGGCACTGAAGCCAATTAGACCTCTAGCCAAAAAAGGTAATATTTCAGAATTAGAATAAGAAGCAAAATATGAAGTAGTCAACTTAGATATCAAAAGAGGAAGAAAGTGGTCATTTTTAGAATAATTTCCTTTACTCTTCACTTCAATAATATGGAGAGAATTTTATGATCATAAATTCTTAAATAAGAGTTAGATTCGAATTTTAATGACAAGGATTTCCACTATATTTCAGAATTTGGCAAGTTCATAATTAGTAAATTATATAGTCTTAGTAATTTCAGGTCTATAAGGAGGGTAACTTGGGGATATAATGAACAAAAAAAGTAGAGAGGATTCCAAACAATGAATTATATTTTACCTGTGTTTTCTTCTTTATTTTAATACCAATGTTGGACAGTTTATTTGTAGTGATTTCTCTATCAAAATCTGCCAAGAGACTGTTCCCATCATGTACTAATGTCAGGTCATCACGTGTTAATCAATAAGTCACCTAGAGAAACATTTAGATTGGTTATAACCAAACCCACCCCCCCCCCCCCAAACAAAAAAAAAAAAATATATATATATATATATGGCCCTAATGCATCAAATAGCAAGCCTTTTAGTAAGATAGGACATGTGCTCCTAAACCTATCAGGCCATGGTCAGTGAAGTCTTGAGCTCTATCATTCTATAAACCATCTGATATAGTTTGCAAAATGCATTGACAGCCTAATAAAACCAAAAGAGAGGATGAGAGAGAGAGAGCGAGAGAGAGAGAGAGAGAAATTCCTTCACCAAAATTAGTTTACATTTTATAGTCTACTCTTAGTACAAGTGAAAATGTACTAAATCAGATATGCAAAAATCATACTTCAATCCATCTTAGTACAAGTGAAAATGTAAACACTTTTATCTAATATACATGTAGATCAACTGCATGTGGAAATGTATAAGAACAAGGGATTTCCCTTTCTTTTCTTTAAATCAGGTATAACTTCCTTACTATCTTTCAACATTTTAGAGCATAAAATGAACTACTAAGCTTAGAACATAGGATACAAATCATTGTTTGTTTCCTTCTTCTTCTTTTTTGTGGGGGGGGGTGGGTGGTTTGGCAGATAGTGGGTATGCACAAGAATTATTAAATATAAAATAGTTGAAAGTATAGATATTGTTTCCCCTCTAGGTATTTCTATCAAGACTTAGGAAAGCACTAACCACATATGCACTATACCTTAGAAGGAATAGCCAAAATCAAAACTCCTTATATAAGTGCTTATATAACCCAATCGACCTAGAACCCAAGAAAATATCACATTTATGCCTGAAAGTTAAACAGGTATAACCTAATATACTTCCATAGTTGACATCTTGCTGCATACACACTAGGCTGATCCAGTTCCCCTCAAAGGCAAATGTCACCTCTCCTTGCCAACACCACTCCCCAATTTAATTGTTGAGTTATTAATAACAATTTATTCTTAAAATAAAATAAAATTATATACATATATATTAATTATTGACAATTGTGTTAAACCAACAGATATGAGGGCACAAACACAAGATCAAGTGTGCTGAACATAAATAAAAAATTATGTGTTACTTGAAACACTAATCGCACAATAATATCAATGCACAGGATAGTATAAAATAGATAAAACCTTAAAGGCCTTTAAAAACCCATCTTCCTCATCATCATCCAATGTAGCCTCTTCATCTCCAACTTGTTCACGATCGAGTAATCTATAAAGGAAAAAATTCATCAAAGTTTATGAGCTCAAATATTTAAATGTTATCAATCAAGTCAAAATAGTAACAAAGAAATTACCTATCTATTGCAGCATCATCATAATGAATTTGGCGGGATTTTCCTGCTTCATCATTCTCATCAGCAAATAACTCCTTTGAGCCATACCTTATGATGTCATCTAACTCTTCCTACAGTACAATCGAAATTAATTAGAAGTTTCATTAATTTTTCTCTGCAGATAAATTTAATTACATAGAGCTTAGTCCTCAATGCACCATCAGAATCTCTGGCTTACATTTGACTTCTATCAGAAATAGTTATGAAAAGGAAGAACTTGAAGCATGTACAGCACACCGCAAACAAAATGATGGATATCTCCAGAGAACAACCAGTAAATCCAATTTTAAAGGATGGTTTGTCGCAGCTCAGCAGATATATTTCTCTATTTTGCAGCATGAAACCCATTGGTCCATAGTAGATTACATGACACATTATAGCATATATTACAGGGTTGCATTTTTTACTTTTATTACACTTCTGTATCAATTCTTGAATGTTTCACCTCTTTCAAGGCTTTTAGGTTTAAATTTTCTGTCACATAAAAGCATTCATGCTTGAAAACACTTGATCGAACTAGATTGAAGTTTGTTCTTAGAAAAATCTAAGAAAAGTGAGAATCTAATTGTAAGGAGATCAATGATAACACAATCACAAATAGACTTCAAAACTATTAAAAAAAAAAAGAAGAAGAAGATTCTTTTAAAAGCAATGACATACCTCTATGAAATCAAAATACTCTTTCACACTAAACATTTTAAAAGGACTAATAGAATTTCACACACTCGAAAATTCATGTTTAGTATTTACTGGTCATTTTATGCATAAAGTTATTACATTTCCATACTACTACAACAAACAAAACATTAATATTAATGAATGAAGTCATAAGGGACCAAAGATGTAGACAAGAAAGGATTTAACTCTTAATATCGGGAAAGCATTAGAGCATAAGACCAAAGATGTAGACAAGAAATGAACAAGCTAGATGTAAGATTTTCTAATGATAATGGTTACATGTGCGGTGCAGCTACACAATTTGTTTATTTCACAAGAATATTGGATTCAACTGCGTCTTTACTGTATTCCAATAGGAGCAAGGGTCCAGACATGATGAGATGGCAAATGAGAGGTACTGGGGCATTTGGCGTTTGATCTTACTATGGTGTGTTGCACACCACAAGGGAGATATGTTTTCCATGGTGAAGGATTTGGTGTACCAAGGGGCATTTGATGTTCAATCTTACAATGGTGTGTTGAGTGCCCAAACGGAAATCTATTCCATGGAGAAGAATTTGGTTTGCCAAAGCCCCAAAACAGGTTGCTTTTTTGTGTGAACAATAGTGTGGGGGGGATATTTTGGCTAATCTCAGAAAGAGAACTATCATTTTGGTAGATTGGTGTTGCTTGTGTAGGCAAAGTGGAGAGAAGGTGGATCATTTGCTACTTCATTGTAATTTTACTTATGCAATGTGGAGTGCTTTTTGGAATTCATTGGGTGATGCCGCATAGAGTGGTTGATTTACTCGCCGGTTGGTGCAATTGGTTCAGTAAACATTCTTCTACTATATGGATCCCTCGTGTCTATTGTGTATTTTTGGAGGGAGCAGAATAATCGCACCTTTGAAAACATGGAAGTATCAGAACTCCAGCTGAAGATTTCCTTAATTGATTGCTTTGTGAATGGTCAACAATCTTACAGTGGTACTATTACAAAGTTCACTGGATCGCTTTCTTCTGCTTGTAATTTTTTTATATAGAAATTCTTTAGGCACCTTGTGTTTCTATGTTATGCATGAGATAGTTCTTTCATAATAAAATCTCTAATCAAAAACAAATATTCAATCATCAACATATATTGTTTCAGACACCACAAAACCAGTGGCAGTGCCACATTCAACCCAGGAGGTTCAAATGAACACCCTGGCCAGGGAAAAAATTAAAATATTTTTTTTTATATGTACAATGTGTTTGGCAAATTAGATAGAAAAAATAAATAAATAAAATCTATTTATAATGTTTTTTATATTTTTTGTTTTGACCACCCTAAAATAAAAATTTGAATGCCCTAAAGGAAGCCCAAGAACAAACCGATTCAACACCAACTTTTATCTTGGCCTTTTCAAACAAAAAGAAAAAGACCAACAACAAAAATTCTTAATTGAGTAATGATATGGACAAAACAAAAATTCTTCTTAATAAATTAAAAAGACCAATAAGTTGTCAAAATTGAGCTGAATAGTTAAATAAAAGAAATGTAAAGAGTAAAGAATAAAGAATAAAGAATAGAACTAATTAATAATAAATTAAAGTATTCCTGTTGCGACTGCTACAGTGGGAAGAAAATTTTCAGCAATGAAACATATAAATAATGAACTGCACAATCGAATGAGAGATCAATGGAGGAATGATTTCTTGGTTGTATACATTGAAAGAGATGCAGTTGGTATCATTGATAATGAAGCTCATGCAACAATTTTAAAATATGAAACCTCATATACGGCAATTGTAAAACTTCATGTAATTGCTTTTTTTTTTTTTTTTTTAAATGTTAATATATTCAAGTTCTCTTTTTATTAGATTTTATATAATTAAATTTTTTAATGACCCCCCTAAAAAAATTTCTAGAGCCGCCACTACACAAAACTATCTAAAGCATTAGTATCCAGAAGAATTTTGTACCTGGTTAATGTTTTGAGCCTTTAGCCTCCCGACAACAAGATGCTCTAAAACCATTTTCTTCTTAGTCATTTGCATCATCCTTTCTTCAATGGTTCCTCGTGTTATGAGCCTATAAATCATCACCTGCAACACCAAGAGCACTCTCAAAGTTTAAAGCACCAAAAGTGACAACAACAATTTGCTACAACAATTGAAGAATAAACTTCAACCTTGTTAGTTTGCCCAAGTCGATGGGCTCTAGCCATAGCTTGTAGATCGGCATGGGGATTCCAGTCACTACAAAAGGGCAACACATTTAATGAATGAAAATAGACTTAAAAATGTGTTTGTGGGTGTGTGGGTGTCTAATACATTAGAGAAAAAGATAACACATCTTTTTCTTTGGCACAAAAAATAAATGAAAATAGAAATCTAAAAGCTCAAATTCATTTTAGCAATACCATGATAAATGAACGCCACTAATAAGAGTTACCGACATCATTTAATTCATTACACACCCTCTGCACCAATATAAATGGCTTGCTTTATTCTTTAGAATGGCTCAATATAAATGTCTACTGTCTCCTAATTGAACAAAAAGAAGGAAATATATATCTTATTGCAAGTCCTACCACCTCTAATCGGAAAGAGGAAATAAGGCCTTATTATGTAGCTGCCACGTGGCATCTCAAAAAAGGAATGTAAACCCCCCAGAATCAAATCACTGGCATACAGTAAAATTATTTTAGACATCATCTGCCCATTTGGAATTAGTCTGCAGGCCACTTGCACCTTTATAACAATTCTAGCTAGAACTTAAAGTTTTACTTCCACTTAGCTAGAATGAAGTGTATATAAAGAAGGGTTAGAGATAAACTTCCTACCAACCACCCCTCCTAGACTCCACAGAAGCAGGAGTCTCTACACTGGGTATGACCTCAAGAGAAATATAAAATGGTTACATATCCACTATAGAGCATCGATTCATCTAACCAATATTATGGCCACGTGGCATCTCAAAAAAGGAATGTAAACCCCCCAGAATCAAATCACTGGCATACAGTAAAATTATTTTAGACATCATCTGCCTATTTGGAATTAGTCTGCAGGCCACTTACACCTTTATAACAATTCTAGCTAGAACTGAAAGTTTTACTTCCACTTAGGTTTCAGTCATGGCAATGCTGAATCCATAACCACTTCCCAGTAGTCATCAAATTTCACCGTATAGAGATCCATATCCATGAAGAATTGTTAGATCAATATTTTATTAAACCACTTCTTACTGCCTCCTAAACTCCAGGTTCACCAACCAATGAGTTTCCTCACTTCATATATTACCAAATATCTATAAATTGATCAACAACTTGCAATCCAGAAATCGCAATCAATATCCTTCAAACCACTTCTTACTGCTTTCCTAAACTCTAGGTTCACCAACCAATGAGTTTCCTCACTTCATACATTACCCAATATTTATAAATTGATCAACAACTTGCACCAGAAATCACATGAAAAAAGAAAACAAATGTCAGTGTAAACTTTTCACCTGTCATATATGATAACAGTGTCAGCAGTTGCAAGGTTTATCCCTAAGCCACCAGCTCTGGTTGAAAGCAGAAAGCAAAATCTGGAAGAATTTTTGGCATTAAATCGGTCTATTCTTATTTGTCTTTCAGCGCCACCAACCTTGCCATCTATCCGCTCATAATGCCATTTCTGACACGAAGGAAAAAAAATGAAACAATATTAAATCAGTTATATATATATATTGAAAATTCATTAACCACTTCAACCCACAAACTAAAATTCTAACAGCCAAACACATAAGCATGTAGGAAAAATAATTTCACATGAAAACCTTGTAAGTACAGTAATCTTCTAGCAAGTCCAACATGTGTTGAAATTGTGAATATATAAGAACTCTATGGCCTTGCTCTTTAAGCTTCACCATCATTTTGTCCAACAATCGCAATTTCCCAGAAGATTCCAAGAGCTGTCTGTCAAATAGGAAAAGAAAAGTAAAAGCAGGAAACAGAGTATCATGTTTACAGTTAACTATAACAACATTAATTTTTTTTTTTTTTTTTTTTTTTTTGGATAAGTAAGAAAGATGTATGTTCAAGAAACTACCTCATGAAAACAACATAAGGCAGAACAAGGGATACAGGGAAGGAAACAAACATGAAAAAACAACAAAACAAACAACAACCAACAAAGAACTAAGAACAAATAAGAGAACTAAGGAACAATGGGAGAGAATCACTAAAGGTGAGTCACCAAGCCCTAGACCAATCAAAAAGAGAGCCACTAAAGAAAGCTAGCAGCTGGTCATTGGATTTATCCATGTCCTCATAAGTTCGCCAGTTTCGCTCCCTCCATATACACCACATTAGGCATAGAAGGGCTAAATTCCAAATGCTAGAAAAGTGCTTTCCCAACTAATTCCACCAACCAAGAAGCGTATCTGCAACCGATCTTGGCAAAACCCAAGAAATCCCAAAAGATCTAAAAACCAAGCTCCACAACTGTTGAACTTGGTCACAATGGAGTAGCAAATGATTCACCGTCTCCCCTCTACATCGACACATAATGCACCAGTCAACTAAAACAAAGCCTCTACCCTGCAGATTGTCCCCTGTAAGAATCTTCTCCCAAGCTGCATTCCAAACAAAAAAAGAGACACGTGGAGGAGCCTTAACCTTCCAAATACCTTTCCAAGTAAAGACAATAGGCGAGGGACTGCGAAGCTTATTGTAGAAAGAGCGGATGTCAAAATCCCCCTTCTTCGACAACTTCCACCTCATACGGTCTCCGTGCTCAGATTTAGGTAAATTAGAACCCAAGATTCGAAAGAAATCCTCCACCTCACCTGACTCCCAATCATTTGGATCCCTGAGTAAGCGAACATTCCAGCTTCTCCGAGCCTCAATCCCCAACCTTTCGAGAGAAGAGGTCACAAATGTCTCTCTATTATAAGCAATCCGATACACAACCGGGAAGGAAATATGGAGCGGTAACTCCCCACACCACTGATCTGTCCAAAATTTCATTCTATCTCCCACCCCTACCTCAAACTGAATGTATCTTCTAAACACCTCCCAACCTTTTCGAATACTTCTCCATAAGCCACACCAGTGGACACCCCTGCCCAACTTGGAAGACCAACCCCCCCACTCTTCCCCAAACTTCAAAGCTACAACCCTCCTCCAAAGACGATTCTCCTCAACCCCAAACCGCCATAACCATTTTCCTAATAAAGCTTGATTAAAAGTAGTTATTTTCCTTACTCCCAAACCACCGTTCGCCTTAGGAGCACACACCTTATTCCATCCCACCAAATGAGCCTTCGAATCCCCCCACAAGAAGTCCCTTTGCATCTTCTCAATCTTATTAGCCACATGCGAGAGGATAGCAAAAAGAGATAAATAATAAGTAGGTAGGCTAGCTAGTGTACTCTTAAGCAACGTAAGTCTTCCACCTTTTGACAGATACAGCTTCTTCCACCCAGCCAACTTCCGCTTAATTTCTCCAAGATAGGATTCCAGATTGAGGGGGACTTATGGGAAGCCCCCAGCGGCATACCGAGGTAGGTCATGGGCAGTGTCCCAATCCTACAACCCAAAATCTCAACCAATGCAGGCAAATTATTAACCTCCCCAACTGGAACCATCTCACTCTTCAAGACATTAACCTTCAAACCTGTCATGGCCTGAAAACAAAGGAGAAGCATTCGAACATGAAGGATCTGCTTCACTTCCGCATCACAAAACAGAATAGTATCATCCGCACACAAAAGATGCGATACACATTCCCCTTCCCCCTGTCTACCATTAGCCTTGAAACCCCTGATCAAGCCGGCACCTTCGACTCTTTTCAACATCCTACTTAAAACCTCCATAATAACCAAAAACAGCATAGGAGATAAGGATCCCCTTGTCTCAGAACCCTCGTGCTCCTAAAAAAAATCAGCTGGAGCGCCATTAACCAAAATAGAGAACTGGACAGTAGAGATACAAGTGCGAATCCATCTACACCACTTCTCCCCAAAGCCCATTCTCTTCAAAAGATCTAGAAGAACCTCCCAATTCACGTAATCATAAGTTTTCTCAATATCTAGCTTACATATAACCCCCGGAGTCTTACTCTTCACTCGACTATCAACACACTCATTGGCAATAAGAACTGAGTCAAGAATCTGTCTACCTCCCACAAAACTATTCTGAGACTCAGAGATTAGTTGATCTAAAACTAGCTCCAAACGATTTGCCAAAACCTTAGATAAAATCTTATACAAGCTCCCCACCAAGCTAATAGGCCTGAAATCTCTAATATTGGAAGCATCATTCTTCTTAGGAATTAAGGCTATGAAAATAGCGTTCAAAGATTTCTCAAACTTACTGTAAAGATAGAACTCCTTAAAAACTGCAAGGATATCTCTTTCCACCACTCTCCAACAATGGCGAAAAAAGGCCATAAAAAAACCGTCTGAACCTAGAGCTTTATCCCCAGCCAACTCCTTGACAGCTAGAAGAATCTCCTCCTTCTCAAACCTCCTTTCAAGCCAGCCCCTCTCCGACCCGTCTATCTGATCAAACTCCAAGCCTTCCACAAAAGGCCTCCACTCCTCTGTCTCCTAATACAAATTTTTATAAAATTGTACCACTTGAGCCGCCACCTCAGACTCCTCCTCATACATCACCCCATCCACCTCCAAAATGCTCAGATGGTTAAACCTTCTACGGAAGTTAACCACCCTATGGAAGAATTTGGACTATTATCTCCTTCCTTAATTCATAACATTCTTGATTTCTGTCTCTAAGAGATTTCTTCCAACGAGAGAAGATTCTCAACTTCAAATCTCACCACTGCTCTCTCACATGTCTCCGCATCAGAGAGGCCAAACTCCCCTTCCTTGGCATCTAACAATTTCAAAGTCTCTAGTAATTGAGACTTTTTGCGTCCGACATGACCAAACTCCGAACAGTTCCACTGAATGATATCTTCTTTCAAGGCCTTCAATTTTTTGGCAAACACAAAACTAGGAGTACCAAAGAAAGAATGTCGATTCCACCAAGATTGGACTCTATCAAAGAACCCGTCTGTCTTTAACCACATATTCTCAAATCTAAACGGACTTTTCCCCCTCGCCATTCCCCTTATCTCCACTAGAATTGGAAAATGATCAGAAACAGGGCAAGGTAAAATCCGCTGGATCACATCCGGATAATGCTCCTCCCAATCATGAGACACCAAAACTCTATCTATCCTAGACATCGAAGGCTAATCTGAGCCGCTAGACCAGGTATAACTCCCTCCCTCCAAAGACAGATCAATCAAATTAAGGTCCTCAATAAACTCCGAAAAAAGTTCCATAGCCGGAGTGAGACGGGAATTACCCGACCGTTCACTCGAAAAACATACAATATTAAAATCCCCGATGTAGCACCATGGGACGTTCCAGTATTGCTAAATACCAACCAACTCGTCCCACATTAGCCCCCTCGCATTGTTATCAGTTGAGCCATAAACCCCAGAACACACCCAGTTGAAGCCATCCCCCACCCCTTTCCACCGAACAAACACAGAAAAGGAACCCACTATAAACTCCAACCTCTCTAAAACCCTCCTATCCCACATCATCAAAACCCCGCCAGCTGTTTGGACAGCATCTAAAGCCACCCAATCCACATAAAGAAAACTCCACAAGCTGCCAACCATTTGTCTGTCCAAACCAATAAGCTTAGTCTCTTGAAGACATATTACATCACATTTCCACTCATGCAATAAATTTTTCACTGTCAAGTGTTTCCGACAGTCATTCAGACCCCTAACATTCCAAGAAAGAATTTTTAAATTCATAAAGACGAGAAACCCTACTAATAAACTAGCTCAACAGCCAACACTCTACCTACCATCATAATTAACCGAAGAATGCAAATTCCTCAGCTCTCTCATCCCTTTTTCCTTATTAATGGCAGCTTTTCTAGGAACTGTAACTTTCCTATTCAACACTTTGGCATCCTCCGTCTCCTCAATCTTTTGTAGCAAAACAATACATAACTTCTCATGTCGACTTAGAGGCAGCCCCACCAGTTTGCTAAAACCATGAAGTTTGTTCTTCACCCAACTAGAGATATCCATCGTATTTACACACTCTAGTGCCTCATTACCACAGTTCAACTCAGCTAACATGGGCAACCCAAAAGGAGTGATAGACATCAGAGGGCTTGCTAGGCTATCCTCTCCACCCAAGCCCATATCCGAGTAACTCAATTCTCCCACCACCAAAGCACTCACCCCAGGGACATCGCACACTTCCTTCGAGGGTATCACCGCTAAACTGGACAGATCCTGTTCCAGGACATCATTTGGCCTAAGGTTGGCACAGCCGTCCCAGCCCTCTTTGACCCCATCGTTGACACCCAAAACCACAAGCCCAGCCCTTGATAAGCTCCAGAAGAAACCAGAGAGAAGCTCAACCGATGGCCGTGAGATCACTGTATCAGACTTACCCAGTGACACCGTGAGCTCATCAGAGCTAGATCCAGCGAAGAAGGTGCCACCAGCCGCCGCCGGAGGCCTAGCGCACCGGTCCAGCACCTCTGGCTCAAGGTCGAAGGACTAGGGAAGAGCCGTGGGGCACACCGTTGATGCCGAAGCCTGGGCTAAGTTTCCATCGCCCTTTAGAGAACTCTCGCCCACTTCAAATACACTTGGGCCCGATAAAATTGAGTTAAAAGGAGTCTTAGTTGTGTCAGTCAGCAATGGGCTTGAGCCCAGGCCCAAAACATGCAAATCTTCAACCTTTTTGTTTCCTCATGCAACCCATTTAAGGGCCTTTGGTGCTTCTTTTTCACAGACCCTATCCACTACCCATGATTCCCCTCTTAGCAACATATCTCCTCCTTTCTTTCTATCCCAAAAAACCCGTCTGCTCCCTGTCACATCAACCTCCACGATAAGACCTCTTCCTGTCCAGCAAGATCTTCTAGCATCACTCTTCTTCCCCTTATTATAATCTTTTGAATTCAAACTGAAGTTTGGGCAGCATATCCTAGTGTCTACCAGATATTGCTCATCTACCACTACCTCCTCATTAATGCTCTGCTCCCTCCTGTCCCCTCCCACCACCTCCACCTTATCAAACTTGCCCACCGGAAAATCCCCCACTTTGGCCCCTTTAAGTCTCAGATTCACCCCCTTCTCCTTCTCTTCTAACTGTGTCATCTTTCCCTTGGCTGTGAAACCTAGCTACTTTAGTTGCTTTCTATCCTCTATTCTTTCATGAGAGCCTTGCACAACTTCAACAAAAGTACTAGAGTTTTGAGCCTTCAAGTTATACCTCCGCACCTAAGGAATAAATTTTGGAGGACCATATCCACCCACCGCATAATGGGATGGGTTCAGCAACTTTCTTAGTTCAAGACTAAAAGCCCTCCAACCAATTTTCTCTTTGCCTTCAGGGATAATAATCGTTCTCCTATACCCACCAGCTTTGAGCTCAATCAATAGCAAGAACTGACCAGAAGAGTTGGAGCTCCTTTGGAGAGTAAGGGCAATGTCAGCTTCTCTGAAAATAAAAAACTGTTTGGAACTCTCCCCAATAACAAGTTCTTCAATATTATTCATCAGCCAATGTACTGCATTCTTGCCCATGAAAACTGATCTCATAAAGAATTTGCCTCTCTCAAAAATCCATAGCAAGAAATAACGTCCCCCTTCCTCTAAAATTAATTGAAAGAACTTGGACTCAATAAAGAAACTGCAAACACCCCCCATGAAGTGGTTTAAACAAGTTCTAACTTTGCAATTTACAATTTCAGGGAAAGTAACTTTCCTAGTTTCTAGATATCTAAACGAATCCAAGCAAGAAATTGTTTTGCCACTTTATTACATGAACCAACTTATCATAATCAAATAGATTAGCAAAAAGCATTGTATCGTTGAAAAATCCACTCACAACATTAATATTTATTCTATATAATCCAAATATCAAAGTACCTAAGAATCCTTTCAAAACAAGAGCACATTATAAAAGGGGTCCGGTTAATGTATGCCCTTTAGAGCATACATTAATAATCCATTTTAGGAAACTTTTATGGTTAAAAAGCTGTCTAAAAAGTTAGTCACTTTTTCATTTTCCCAAAAAAAGTTTCCTAAAATGGTTTACAAATATATGTCTTTAAGGGCATACCTTAGTAAAACCATTAAAGTATATAAAATATATCTACTTACTTGAAAGATTCTTTTGTATCTTCTATATCTGGTTCAACTCCTTCTAACATGTAAGGGTGACAACAAAGCTTGCGCAATTCCATAACCACATTGATTAAGGAAATCTGATACAAGTATTCAAACATGATAATATGTTAGGTCAGGATTAAATTGAAAATTTATTACTTCATCATGCAACCTTACCTGTGCACCACCACGTCGAGTTAGTATCTGATAGTTACGAGTCAAGATTGCTTTGTAGTATTCTTTCTGCTTGCTACTTAATTCAACACGTAAAATAAGTTCCCTTTTAGGAGGTAGTTCTTTCATCACATCTTTCTTTACTCCTGCAATAACATCCAACAAAGAATGATTTTGAAAGGTATTAGATGAACAAAAAATTGAACTCCTATTTGACAGTAAGAACTTTAGCTTCAATAAGCATGCAAGACTACTGATCTACTTTTTCAATGACTCTAACCTATGGGAATAGGGCTCTCCACAAGGATATGGAAGATGCAGGGAAAGGAAAGAAGATCAACCAAATACAGTCCTAGGAATCAAGGATAATGTCCTCCTAAAATGTAATTTAGAGTTCAAGGTGAACCAAAAGTGAAGAAGGTGGTTCACTAGCTTAACTTCCACACAATGTTTCAACTCAGTCAGAGTCAAAGTTTAATTGCTATAAAAAATAAATAAAAATAAAAATTAAACCACATGCAAACCAACATAATTCGATTTAAAACGTCTCCAGCAAAGAAGAAAAAAATATAGAGCAAAAATGAGTCAAACTTCACTAGTTTACTACCAACGTTAATTTACAGGTAACTGTTATATCTCATGGAAAGATATTGATGGTGCAACCATTGTGTGGCTATAGAAGAAATACTCTTTGGAAGCATAAGACTACCTCTTAAGAAATAGTTTGGTCCAAAAGCCAGTATCCATGATAGTTTAATTAGTCCTCAATATTTTTGGTTTTTTCTAGAGTCTTGGGTATTTTTGTGATTATATGCTTGTAGGTAGAAATATTTTGGTCCAAAAACCAGTATCCGTAGTTAATTAGTCATACCAAGTGCAATCCATAGTTAACTAGTCATTCTTTTCTTTTCTTTTTATGTTTAACTTGGTTTTTCTAGAGTCAAGGGTATTTTCATGATTATATACTTTTTGGTTGCAGGACATACTCATGGGTCTTGGATTTTATTTTATTACATTTCGATTCATTGGTAATAACACACACACACCTGGTGGGTTTTGAACCCACTGCCTCACCCTCTACCTACCTTGCTCTTACAAGGGGAGAAGGTTTGCCAAGAGCCTTGTAACTCAACCAGCACCTCCTGAGTCCTGACCATCCCAACAAAGACAAAGGGTTCAAAACCCCCCTCCCTTATTGTAACTATTGAATTATAAAGTATAAATAAAATAAAGGTAGAAGGTACCATATGAGTTATAATTGATTGGCAGGTTCTATTTTATCAATAGTTAGTCTTATTTAGACTATGGGCCTTTATATGGATGCATTGGTCCAATTCCATAAGGAGTTTGTTTACTACTCAAACATAGAAGTTCTAGTCCTATTAGAAAAAGTTAATATCCAGAGTCCATATAAGTGTGTCACTAAACTCAAATAAAGAAGAGTGTGGATTAAAAGAAAAGTGAGGGTTTTGAACATTGAGGCAGGTTGGAAGGTGTGTTCTTTTTATTCTCTTTCTTCATCACAATACTAATCAAAGTACTATTCACATATATTGTTCACGTACACTGTTCATGCTAAAATTCACAACCAGTGGACAAATTCAATCTCAGCTTCTTCTCACCTCTTTTTTGATACTAAAATCAAAATTTTCATTTTTCCTACCTACTAAAATCCTAGTTTTTTTTTTTTTAACTCTAACCCTTCTTTCTAAGGTTCTAAACCCATAGATCCTCAGGTTCTCCTAACCAAAAGTCCACCACAAGCATGTAGACAGATTTTTCTATTCTGCCCCAAATCAAATATACGGCTACAAAACAAAATCCCCCAAACTTCTTATAACAATGGTTTCTATTCACCAAATTGGGAAAAAAAAAACATAAAGTTGAAAAGTACAGTGGGCAATTAACTTTAATAATCAAACCATATCATCGAATAGAAAGGAGATTAATTCTACAGGCTTTGCATTCTAGCAAAACCAAGGAATTTGAAAATATTTTCCCTTTTTTTCTTAGGTGGGTTTCAATCTGCTATCAGTCTCACAAATTTAGAATTAGTATAATAGGCAAACCAAAGCTATTATAAAATTTAACAGCCTTACCTAAAAGTACCATAATGAAGAGGAAATATACTCTAATCATTTAATTTTTTTGCTGCTACTTAAAGGCAAATGTGCAGAAACTTGTTTCAACAACAATTGCATAGAAATGACAGAGTTGTTAAATACAGCAGAAATAATTAAGGAGTAACCCACTAACTTTGTTTAGGTTTGACAACTCAAACATAAGATAAAAGCAAAATAGTTGCAGTAATGATGCATTCTGTGATATAAGAATGTATGTCAATTTAAAAAGAAGAATAGCAAGACAGCACAAAAACTAGTCAAGATATGTAATAGTACATGCTGGTCAAACAAAAAACAGAACAAGGCGTATATTAAGCAAGCATAGATGTTGACATCACATATATAATAACCTATAATTGTCAATCAAGATCGTTTTCAATGTAAAACATAGGCAAATTACCATACCAGTGACACGTTCTTCGCAATTAGCTACCTATACTTAATAAATGCATGGATCAGTTAAAAGGCCTAAAAGAACCCATGCAATTTCAGTAGAAATTACTGAATTTGCAGAAAATAAAACTACTGCAAGGACAATAGGGAGTGCTGAAACAAAGAGTTGATGAAATACAGAAATAAAAACAGGAAAACCTCCAATATTGGTATAAAGGTAACATACGATTTCTGCATTCACTAATTGGAATAAGGATTCAGAGAGCGTCCCCAATCAATTTGGATTAAGACTTGGATAAGTTGAGTTGAGTTAAAGTTAGAGATTCATATGACAAAGCTAACATAAAATATAACTTTAGTTACGCCAAAAATTGATACGCATGGCAAAGTGATGTTGGGAATCCGAAGTTCCGAACAATTAAATCAAGTGGAACTTAATTGTCACATTGAAAGAGTTTAAGAATTATACTTCTAAGAAGATGGGGGGCCAACATTTTATGCAGCCTTGAAATCTGCTCCTCTTGATTGATATCCTTAAACTCTTCCTGGAACTCCTCTAAACTTGCAAACTGCAGTGAATTAGAAATCATACATTCAGAAAATGGTCATAACATTCATAATCAATTACTGTAACATACTCTTAAGGAATCAAACAATATCACCCACTGCTATAATTGCTGTGATATACTAACCTTCCCGGCATCAAGGAAGTGCATAAGCATGAAAAGTTCATCCAGATTATTCTGAAATGTAAGATATGAGTCCCATTAGTATGAACAAATGACTAAGAAGCATGCAACAAGTTATAGAAGTGAAAAATATGCATATGAGTGCAAACATAAATGCTACTAATCAAAAACCAATTCATAATTATATTAAACACCCAATACATTCCACCACAAAAAATTTTTTATCTAAAAGTAATAGATAAATTATCAACATTAACCCAAACTGTTATGCTACATAGCCAACATTTAAGGAAATCAAACTTGCATCAAGCAATCAGATGAGGTGAAAGATTACATTTATGAGACAAGATATATCCAAATTCCTCTTATCATTTTTTTAAGCCAATTCCACACATCATAATAACAACAACAACAATAAGGTGAAGACATGATTTAGACCCCTCAACTGTGTCACATTTCAATTTCATCTATGAACCATCAATCGTGTCAATTTTTAGTCCTTTATTTTTTAAATTGATTCAATATTACCCTTACTATGTCTTGTTGTCACCGTGCAAACAGCAATTACAAATGTCTTCCTACTCGTCATTTTTTTTATAATGCTAATGTCTTCCTAATTGTCACTGTATTACTAACGCAGTATGATAAATCACAGCGGCAATTACAATACTGGAGAAGATGGCGTCACATGACATGCATGTGACATGACATCAACAACAACCTTAAATGAGCCACATGTCAGTCAGGTTACTTCTCTTATTTTGTGAGACCTGCTATGAGTTAACATTCCACATTAGCGATTGTTGTCCGCATAGTGACAGCATGAAAAGACAAGGATACCTTTTAAGTATTGTCAAAATAATAACAAAGCTTGGTTTTATAATACTTCCAGCAATTTTCTTATACAACAACAACATTATACAAATCAAAGAATGAAACTAATGGAATCCCAAAATATGCTGTATCATAGCGATTTGAATAACCCAAACTAATAATACCAAACAGATTTTTTTGGTCAGTCAATGAACAAGCTGTACAGTAAATCATTTTCTTATGTCAAAAATCTATTATGATAATTAGAAACTAGCAAATCTCCATGGCAATGCGGAGCAAACTCTTCATTTTATTTTTCTTTTTTGATATGTAGTAACATGGAGCAAACTTATTCATCCAACACACACACACAACGTTACATGAGAAAATGTGATCCAATTCATAATACCACAAAAAAAATTATGAAATGGTGTAGCAGTATACTGAAGTATCTATTGAATAACAGCATATTTGGTCAACAAACCTGGAGAGGAGTTCCAGTCAAAAGCACACGATGTCTACTTGAATACTGTTTCATTGAAGAAAATAATTTTGAATCCTTATTTTTGAGACGATGACCTTCATCAACAATCTACATAGAGATATTAGCATTAAGCCCAAAAAAAAAAAATACACATTGAGGATTAGTAATGTACACAATGAGTCACAGGATGTTACCATGCACTCCCACTTTATTGGTTTCAATGATGTTGTGTCCAAGTTAATCATCTCATACGATGTAAGAAGGACATCAAATTTTATCCTATCTTGCTTGCTCTCACTGACAACTTGACCAGATTTCTTTTTCTTGATCTTCTTATGATTTCTAGGGAAGTAGAATTCATACTCCCTTAAGATAGCACGAGCTTGGGAAGAGCCAACATACATAACCTGCAGCAAGTAAACTTTCTTTCAGGACAAATAACTGACCAACAACAATGATAAATTTACAGATTTTATGTACATACAACATTCATTTGAGGTGCCCATGTTGCGAATTCACGTTCCCAGTTTCGCAGTGTTGAAAGAGGAGCAACCACCAAATGTGGAGAAATGTTCTCTCCAAACAGAGAGGCCAAGAAAGCAATACTCTGTATGGTTTTTCCTGCAACCAACAAAAAGTTTGCAAAATACATCTGCTAAGACACACAGACTACTCCTTTAGAGAGAAGGGGGAACACCAAAAAATAAAAACAAAACACAGAAAACTTACCGAGTCCCATCTCATCAGCCAGTATCACATGAGTTTGTTTGGACCAAGAGTAACGTAAGAAGTTTAACCCTTCAAGCTGATAAGGATGTAGTGTGCCTTCATTTACACCGAAATGCAGTTAACAGTTCATTATAATCAAACAATATAACAGACAACAGTGACCATGTTATAGAAAATTTCAGACAAATAACGTACCTCCAGAAAGAAAGTCAGGGCTATGTTCATACTGTTGAAATTCTTTCTGCTTCTTCTTTGATTCCATAGCATCTTTAGGGATGCTTTTCTGCTTACTAGAAGACAGTTTAGAGTACCTAGACTGAATTCTATTGAATCTCTCTATTTCTGGTTGAAATGCAGAAATATCAGATTCAAACTCCCAATAACATTCATCATAGGGAAGTTCTTTCCACTTCACATAATATTCCTTCTCATCATCACCACCTCTGCAGCACTCAACAAACAATAACACATTCGACAATCATTTCCCATTACAGTGTTCTAACAGATCAAAATGACATATGAAAAATAAATCAATAAGGAAATTTGATAATAAGTCCACAAAGAACCCGATGAGACGTAAAATAATAGTTAAATGAAAGTATGAAACTCTCCATAAGATTATTTTCATATTGTACAAGATGAGAGTGATTTGATCTAGTCTGCCCTACATCATGATATGATGGAAGTTTTAAGATGGATGATAATAAATAAGGTTTGAACATAAGGAAGCAATTAGGTAGACAGCATGAGAGATAAGGTAACAAAGAGATAGAAACACCACCAACAGGAGTGGAAAAATTGAGTAAACTCTGACCAAACAAAAAGAGCTAATTGTAATCACTATAACCTAAACAAAAAAAAAAAAAAAAAAAACAAAAAAAAAACAGATGTGAGCGCACCCCATTTCTAGCCAACACAATCAACCCTTTTTTTCACCTTGAACTGGTCAAAGCAAAACAGAGAACTTCAAAACTAGCCACAGCATTGAAATGGCCAAGCAAGCACACAAAGGCACATATCATTAGTGATGTATACAGAGCTTATTAGTTTCTTTAAGAATCTTTATTAGTTGCTTGCAAATGCAAGACTTGAAGGTTATTCTGGAAACTAATAAAGAATTCTAAAAAAACTAATTAGAAAGAGATTTGTATACACACTCTGAGAGGGAGTTACAATCATGATCATCCATGAAAAAGAATGAGTGGATTAAAAACATACAAAATATATATAATGGGACAGTACACTGAGCCCATGCAATACATGATATGAAGTCCCAGCCAGTACTAAAAACATGCAAGGAAACAGCCTTGCAACTTTAAATAATCATTATATCAGAGGATTATATCTACAATGAAAACAGGGAGTTATCCCTAGTCTAGGATGATTGCAGTAATTGGATTGTGATGAAGTCTAAACTACATAATAATACAGGTGGTGAGAATACTAACATCTAAAAATAATAAGATTGATAGATCTTTCTCACAAAACTTCTCATTACAAGATTTGGATAAATAAAACTCCTGCGAAATCAAACAAACTAAAGAAAAACTCTACATTTTAATATACAATTACAAATAAGACCAACACAATGATTTGAATGAAAAGCAAGAGTAAACTCCAGTTATTAATTCACAAGAATCAAATTCAAAATTGATGCCTGAGACTCAAGGTACACACACTTCAAGATTGGGTTTATTTTTAAGTAACACTTCAGCTTTTAAAACATTCAAGCTCTGCAGCATTGAAATTTAGCTCAAATGAAGTCTAAAAGCATTTAATTCAGAAAACAGAACTGCAGCACTTCATCCTATATTCAATAAATTAAAAAACAAAGAAAAAATTTCAAGATAGTAGAACCTGCAAGCAAGAACCCGATCAACAGTAGTCCATTCGGGTCGAATGGCAACAAAGTCCTCCTCAGAGTTATTGCTTGATGCCATTTGACGATGAAAATTGTTTACTTTCGTCTTTAGACGAGGATTTGTCTTAAACGCTTTAAGGAACTCTTTCTCTGGCACCCTGAGGTGAAAAAAGAAAATGGAAAATGAAAACTGTCAAACTGACAAAAGACCCAGGAAAGAAATAAGGTTAAAAGAACTCATTAAAAAGGAGGGGGGGCCGAATTAAGATTACAAGGCATGGCCACTAAAAAGAGACGGTTTCTAACATTTTATAAGTAGAAGTGTTAACCGTGAAGTTACCATGTGCAATGCAGATAAGATAATCCTTTCCACTTAACAAGATATTGTTTTACAAAAATTTGCTTTGAGCCCAACTTTGAGGCATCACTATCATCAGCAACAGTAGGGCGCATTTCACAGTCCAATATCTTCTCAATATCATTTAGAGGGCTAAACTGCAAAAGTACAACATTTTATTAGCAGCTATCACCACAAATACACCATCTGTACGTCATTTGATAAAAACAAAGGTTCCAGATATGGAATCATACACATTCAGGACACCTCCAGTTGGCAGGAAGAGGAGCTTTCAGTGGTGGAAGTAAACACTTAGGATGGTAAGCATAAGTACATGTTTCACAGCAAAGAAGATTCCCACTTTCCCCACAGGCTTGACATGAATTATCTTTCTATTCAAAAGAAAGAAACTTAAAAAATTAATATTTTTCATTTAGATGAACAAAATATAGAAACACTTGCAACAAAAACCAAAATAAGAAGCCAAAAAACCAGAGTTAATAAAATTGCTATATATATATAAGAAAAATAAAGTGACTACTAGACATGAACAAAATAACATGAAAATTTTTCAAAAAATAAACTTTTCTCCACCAAATGTCCAAAAAACGCCATCCTTTATTGTCATCAATGCAAAGTTCAGACATCTTCAAGAAATAATAAAAACTATGCTTTGAACACATTAAATCATATTTATACAAACAATCTCAATAGAGACAATATTTTTCAGGTTACAGACACCAAACTAAAAGGGGTCGAAATCTTCCTCTGCACCACATTTTCCTTTCAAAATGCTTAAAATTGAAGTCAACAAGTCCTATTATACAAGAACTCTGACCCAATTTTTTTTTTTTTTTGTAAGTCAAATCTGACCCAATTCATCCAAATGAAGAGACATCATTAGCTAAAACTCAATTTAGACTTTTTTTCTCTTACAAATACTAAATTACGATATATTTTAAATCTAGAAAGCAAAAAATTCTTCAGGTACTTATGAAACTGATACTAAAGCACCTCATTTGAATGAATAACCAAATGTCTGAGTTGGGCAAACAAATCTTGAAACTTATTTGATAGAGGTAATAACTATACCATCCTTTGAAATTAGCCATTTAGTGTAAAACTATAACCATAGAACTGGTAAATAAAATCCAACAAGAAGAAGAAGAAGAAGCACAGTAATGAGGCAAAAGATTAAAGATAGGAGAAAAAGTAAGTAAAAGAAACAAACCGCATCAGTCCTGACTATCCTTTCAAACTTTTCCTGAGTTGTCCCACGTTTTCCAGGCAAAAGATCAGCATCATCATCTGATTCATCAATGTTATATATTGGCTTCCGATCTGATCTAACACGAAGCCTCTCTACCAAGCTACTCATATTCTGAAAGAAAGACAGAAATTCCCTTAGATTCACATCTATTAGTAATAAGTGAATACTAATAAAATTCTTAAAATTTAATTCATAGAAGTTATTAAACTAAGAAAATATAATGATTCTTAATTACAGATAAATTAACTAATTTTGCCCTATTTTTCCCCTTTTGGACAATTGAATATGTACTATGCATAATCAAGATACCTACAGAGTTTCTCAAAAAAAAAAAAAAAAAGATACCTACAGTAACTGTGATAAATAACTCGCAATTGCCTTCACTCCAACCATGAGTTATCTACTTCCATGAGTATTTTGAGCAATGTTTTCCTCTCTTTTTTCAAGAATAGTGTTTAGATGGTTATATACAAACATAAACCAATCCCTCTAATATTTGGTTCTTAAGGAACCAACTAGCTTCTGTAGTCTACACATCTATGAGGGAATAAGGAAAGATGACAATTTACTATCTCTAAAAAATTAAAACATGTAAATACAAAAATTCATAATATTTATATTATATATGTGAGAAAGACTGTACAAATATTAATCAAACAATTAAATAGCTTCACAAGTCTCACATCAATTAAGTCCTCTATCATTATATTCTCTTTCATTACCAGCCTCTTCTTATATGTTGCTAAAGCTTTTGATAGAAGTCTTGCATTCAAAGAAACAAACTCACCATAATCTGTCTTCCAGGGTTTTGGAAGAATGAAATGTAATGTTAATTGTTAATTGTTAATTGTTAATTTTGATAGTTAATTTGAGATTGGAAAAAAGTTTTCATCATTTTTTGATTGTTCATCTCAAACCTCATTAAATCATATTTTTCTGAACTTTTATTTTTTTGATAGATAAGAATAATTTTATTAAAGAGAGACAACTTCATGTATAAAAAAATAAAAATAAAAATAAATAAATAACTAACACGAAGAGCCAAAAGAATTGCAAAATAGAGAAAATTGTATACAAAAAAACAAAGCATCCAAAACACAGCAATAGAAACCCTATTCATAGAACCTCATGCCCAAGACCAATCAAATAAGGAGCCAGGGAAATTGGCAAAAAAACTGGTTCCCAGTAATCTCCACATCCTCAAACGTGTGCCAAGTGCATTCCCTCCACATATACCACATCAAATACAAAGGAACCCTTATTCCAAATGTCCGACAAGTGCTTACCCACCCAATTCATCCATCCAAGAAGCAGGTCTATCACCTTCTCCAGTAAAACCCAATGTATCCCAAAAGATGGGAAAACATAGTTTTCTTTACATAATGAGAACTATTAACAAAAATGCATTGTGATAGGTCTTAATAGATTTCTTTACATAATGAGAACTATTAAGAAAGCATATAATGAATACAGAAAACTAGAGATACCACACTTCTTGTCAATTAAATCCCTCCACAATGCATTTTTGTTAATTTTTTTTATTCAGATTAAAAGAATTTTTGTTAATTTTGTTTATATGTATGTGTGTGTGTGTATTTGACCAATTAAGTTCATGAGCAATTTGTTTGAAATTTTTGTAGTTTGGAATTTGCCGAATTTTTTTTAATTCAGGGTTTTACTTAATAAATTTTTCCTAGATTCATTTTTATATTATTGTGCTTATCTGGGATCATTGTGGTACCATGTGAATATATCATTAGGTAAGTGGGCAGGCAGGTCCCAAAAAAAAAAAAAAAAAAAAAAGGGATTGAGTATGGGTATTGATTGTTTAGAAATTGATTTTTTTTTTTTTTTATATACAAAATAGAAATTCTACTCTAACCTAATCTAAATGAATATGAGTGTGAAGCTCCCTCCTGGAGACTTGAACCCCGACCCTTGCCCTCCACACCCCACAAGCACTTATACTTGTGGAGTGACCATCGCGCCAAAGTTATGCGGTGGTTGATTGTTTAGTTAAATAGATAATTATACATCTGACACATTTAAGACCCCATCCATTTGCCACACCAAGGGAGGTATTACAACTACAGGAATGTCATATTCATCCGGAACTGTGATGCGGGACATCAAACTATTACCATAAACTGTAAATATACCCCCCACAAAACCTGAACAGAGCAAACCATGGATATTATTTCCCTGAATCCTGTATTAGATGATATCCTACTTTCCTATATTTCTCAACAGTCAACACTGTCAATCACATATGGATGGGAAAAAAATCCTATTATCTAATTTCACCTTAATGAAAGACACACCTTCATTCATGACTAGCATGAGTATGATTACAAGCAATGTTTAGTTATTGCTAGTAAAGCTATTCCTTAGTAATATCAAAGACATCAACCCAATAATAAATATTTGTACTTTGTCCCAAAAGTATACTCAGGTGACACTCTTCTTCTTTTTTCAATATATTTTGTATTACTTATCAAAACAAATAAAATAATAATAATAATAATTAATATTATACAATCCTAAGAAAATTTTTCATTCAAATTTTTCCTTTGAATAACCAATTTAAAAATTAAAATTTTCTTCCATGTCTTCTATCTATACCTTAACATACTTTTTTTTTTTGATAAATAAAATGAGAAAACAACAATGGAGATGCGGGATATCTATACCTTAACATACTCATAAAATATGTTAGAATTATGGTTATATAATTAAATTCACAATTTCCTAATAGCTTAGGCTTTTGGGAGATTTCAATACTTTGACACGGTATCAGAGCAAGAGATCCTACGTTCAATCCCTAACTCCACTCTACCTCCCATTTAAAGTATTAAAAATCCCACATGTTTGGGCCCACTTATTAAGGGGGGGAGTCTAGGCCCACACGTGAGAGAGAGTGTTAGAATTATGAATAAATTCATCATTTCCTAATAGCCTAAACTTTTGGGAGATTCGGTAACTTGACATAATAAAATTTATAATTAGGGAGAAAAGCAGAAATTTTCAAAAGCAGGATTTTTCAGATGTGATCTGAAAATTCCATTACAACAAAACAATCAAATACTTAAAATGGTCACAATTTCAACAGATAGGTTTTTGATAAGTGCAATTTCTTTTTTTTGATAGGTAATCAGAGAAATGTTATAAATGAGAAAAAATAAAAGTACAAGCTGTTCATGATGATGAACAACAAGATAGAAGAACCAAACAGCAAAACAAAAGATAAGGAAATCAGAAAGATAATCTAAGGGAAAACATAAACTCTAAAAGAGACAAAGAATTAGTAAAGCCCCAACAACAAGCCCACTCAAAAAGACTACACTGGCATAAGACCTTTAATTCATCCAACGTCTTCTTCGTGTTCTCAAAGGAGCGACGATTACGTTCCAACCAAACAATCCACATTAAGCACCCTGGAATCAAATTCCAAATATTTGAATTGTGCTTCCCAAGCCATTGATGCCAGCAAGATAACAAACTTGCCGTCGATATTGGCATAACCCAATGTATACCAAAAGCTTGAAGCATGAAGGACCATAAGGTATGTGTAATAGGACAATGAATCAAAAGATGGTCTACCGACTCCCCATCACCACAACACATACAACACCGATTTACCAAAGGGCAATCCCTAAGCATGAGATTATCCAAAGTGAGAATCCGATTGTGCGTAGCTGTCCACAAGAAGAATGCCACTCGCTTAGGAATCTTTGGTTTCCACACACTCTTCCAAGGAAACAAAAGATTTGGATTGCCCTGAATTTCTTGGTAATAAGATCAGGTATCAAACTTACCATCCCCTTTGAGCTGCCAACAAAGCATATCCCTCCTATCCCCCTAAGGAATACGAGGATGGATAAGCCGAAGAAGAGAGTAAGATGCAGCTAACTCCCAATCTTCAAAAGCTCTAAAAAACCTTAAGTCCCACACTCTGAAAGTACCTCCTTCTGGAGTCCACAAAACCTCAGAGATCCATGCATCCTTTGCAACTGAACAGACATAGAGCTCAGGATAGAGGTCTTTTAGGGTATCATCCCCAATCCACCTATCATGCTAGAAGCGGATACGGGTGCCTTCACCCACTACAAAAGACAAATGCTTAGAAAAACTCTCCCACCCTTCATGAATGCTTCTCCAAAGACCACAACAATGAGACCTCCTACACACCTTCGTACACCACCCCCCATGACCCTCACCATATTTTGTGGAGATTACTCTCCGCCAAAGATGGGTAACATCACCAACTACCATGTACAAGAGCACATAAAAAATTTACAATTAATTTGAATTTAATAAATAAATTTGCTCTATTTACCCAGCTTACAGCTTCACAAGAGTTTCCAATTTCAATGTGATCAATTAAGGCTATGATTTTTGGATTTAGAAACAAGTTTTATGTTTTGGCAAGGACAAAGCAACTCCGAAATATCTGGAGTCAAGGAGATGGAAACATATGTATATATTTATGATTAAGTTTTTTTTTTATATAAGTTATGGCTTTAAGCTATTAAAAATGTATAGCTGTATTTTTTAAGTGTTTGTTTAATTGCAAGAGAATCATAGATAGTAAAACAATTAAAAAATAACTAAATATTAGTTACATGAAAAAATTGCATTACACCCTTAATTTGAAGTAAATGGAGGTGAATTCTATTATAAATTCCAAGAAGAGTGTCCAATGCACGTGCCTACGAAGGTGTCATGTCCTCATGTGTCTTAAATGCCAATGTCAAATATAATGTGTCTGCAAATCATAGCTTATAAAGTAGGATGGATAAACATTCTATGGAACAAGCTTAGCATAAGGAATAAGAGGTAGAGTGGCACCTACTCTAAGGAATAAGCTTAAAAAATATATAAACATACACATGAAATATAAACAAATCCAAAAAAAAAAATGGCGCCAACGGGCTTGCAGCCCGATTGGCATCCTCCCCCATCCCCGGTCCACAAAAAAATAAAGGTGCAAGTGAAAAATTATTGCAGCATTGATAGATCAAGGCTCGGCAAGAGCTCCAGGCCAACAATCGGCTACCCCTTTTAGCTGAGTTAATACTTTCTTGATTTAGGTTTTTTCCTATTTGAGATAGGCAAATCAGTGGAACTTCAATTCATCATTAAAAGCAACCAATTTAAGTATGGTATACAATTGACTTGAACCAATAAAGCAAGCAATTAGATCAAACTTCAGAATTGATGTTTGAGATTATTGCTCAACACCGAAAAACTTTTCACACAAAAAACAAAGATAAATAGCTGCTTATTCACACAACAAAAAAAAAAAAAAAAAAAAAAAAACACACACACACACACACACTTAAACATTATTAATTTAAACACTCCAAAGAGCTGCATTTTATAATTTAGCACAGATGTCAATTAATAAATAGTTTCGGCGCCCAAATCAAAAGATATTAACTGACTTTGACTAATACAAATCCAGCTACAAGCACTATGTTCATTTTCTAGTTCAATGCACTCAATTCTCGGTGGTGGTCAGGATGCCTAAAACAAATATCAGATTCCATAGGTTATTTCTATCTTCGCTACCCCAAATCGGCAGTCAAGCTATACTTAAAGGTATAACTCCATGAAAAGATTTGTGTACGTAAAATGGTCGTACAAACAGCTTGGTTCAATAACTATTTCCAATAAACTATCTCCTAATGAAAGCAATTTTGCAAACCAAAAGTAAGATTATAAAATGAGCATAGTAAGCATTGAGTTTTGAATGTGTATTATTTTTTTTAAATCCACGTTTAATAAATCTGACTCAAGGCTGATGTTTAAAATGTAAAATTAATGCACATAGCCCATTGTATGAAATCTCTAAATGATCCAAAAAATACTGACAAAAACGAATGAATTGGTATATTTGAAAAAATGCAGCAATCTTTAATTAACGTTGCCAAGAAAAATTTTGGTGTAAACAATATGGAGAATCCCTTATATCAACCATATAAAGAAAGTATACGTAATTGCTATAGATTTCTTGTTGCAATAAGGATGGACGTCCTCAAGAACTAATGAGGTAATTAAAAGAAAAAGAAACCCATAACCAATAATTTCGAAAGAGATAAAAGAACAAACTTTAGCTAAAATACTTACACATATTCCCAAATATAGAGATACATACACACACACACACACATTGACACCAATCTAATTATTCATGCACGTATATCTATGTTTTTATGTATGCGTCTTTTTCACATATATATAACTATACAAAATATATATATATATACACACACACATGCGCGTACGTAAATGTACATACATACACATACATGTGTATCAAAATTGAGAACATTGCAGAAATTCACAATTCCTCAGTTTAATGTGTATATATCCTCACAGAAAAAATAAACAAACCCTAAACAGGAAACAAGAATTCAATTTCAAAACCCTACATACATACCTACAAAGATAGCTAGATAAATATATGCAAGTACGTAATACATATAGATATAGATATATATATATATATCCCGAGGTCCATGATTCAATTCACCACACTATTGGTCTATTAGATTTCCGGGATGTCTCATGAGTAGAAAGTGGAATAGTTTGACCAAAGGCAGGGACACCACTTTCTCATATAAATAAATAAACACACACACACACATACATATATATGAGATTACACATTTCAGAAAAAAAGGGGGCAATTCAAGATTCCTGAATACGATTTGAACAACTAGGACACAAATTCCTCAATACCAAGCAAGAACAAAGGAAAATGGAAACAAGAAAGAAAGGCGACGTTGGAAAACAACTATAAGAGCTTAAAATCAAAGCAAAGCAACCCTAAATTCAAACCCACACTGAACCCACAAGAAGAGAGCAGAGTGATACACTCCATAGAGAACTCACAGAGAGACCCACATGGCAATTCTCAACAAACAAGCATCACACACTGCAAAAAAGAGAAATACCCATTTCCCAAACTGACTTGAAAGTTGAAAATTCATCAACCATTTCTCACCATTTTTCTTCGGATTTTCCGGAGAGAAAAAAAAGTGAGAAATTTGAGTACACAACGTTGTTTTAAGTTCAAAGTTGGTGGAGTGTGTGTGTGTGTGTGTGTGTGGGGTACAGTAAGAATTGTAGAGGGAAAGAGAGAATTACCAGAGGTAGCCGGATCTGCGAGCCAAAGCACGCCAAAATTTGAAGCCAACTGGTATTCAGAGAGGTTTAGAGAGAGAGAGACTCAAAGGCGGTGTGTAGAGAGAGAAAGAGAGACTTTGGAATCTTAAACTAAGAAAACACTTGTTTATATAATAAAATTTTGAGACTTTTTTTTTTTTTTTTTTTTGAGGAAGAAACTTTTGAGACTTCACAAGTAATGCAACATGGTTCCTTTTTTTTGGGTAAGTAAACAAGGTAAAAATGCATGGTATTACATGAAATATGGAGGGTTTAGATGGGACATTTTGGTCTTTTGATGAAGGGTATAATAGTCTTTTCATTGTGTATTTTTTTTTTTAATCAAGTGGAAAATTTATCTTTTGGAAAAAAAAAATATATATATATATATATATACATATTACTTGAAATTTGCTTCTAGGTTCCACAAAGAAAAATATTGGTTCCACCCAATTTATGTAAGGTTATGTTTCAAAATTTTTAATTAAAATTTTAGAAGAATTAAGTTCCAAGTTGATAGAGTTTCGGTGACAACAACAAAATAAAGCATAATAACATATTATTGATCTAATTTAAATATATTCAAAGTAAGAATCTTAAGTAAGGTATCTTCTTGTATTTAAATATCAAATGATATATTTTAACTTTTTGCTTTATATTTTTTTATGTTAAATCTATTATTTTCTCTATTTGAGTTGCAAATTTTTAATTAAAGTTATTTTTCTTTTTCTTTTTTTTTTTTTTTGAGAGAAAGAAAATAGATTTTATCAATTTTAGTTTTGAAAAACTTCCTACCCAAAAAAATTTTAACAAGTATTGCCAATGAAATTTTGTAAACTCGTGAATTAGCTAACAATTTAATTATTACATTAATTGTAGTATTTTCTTCTACTTGTAAACTTTTATAATGAAAATAGTTCTAAAAGCAAATATAAAATATCAATATCAAAATAAATATTACGTTTAAAAATAATAATTTTACAAATTGTTATTGTGTAGGACCAAGTTTTTTTCAAATTGGTAGTCTTAGGATTGCATAATCAAATCTTATATTTTTTTTTTCGTTTGAAACTAAGACTCTAGTAGAAGTAATAGCGTTTAATTTCTTAGTATGACATTTTTTTCACGTAAAAATTT
The DNA here is from genome assembly GCA_030445155.1 of Quercus variabilis. Taxonomy (NCBI): domain Eukaryota; kingdom Viridiplantae; phylum Streptophyta; class Magnoliopsida; order Fagales; family Fagaceae; genus Quercus; species Quercus variabilis. The sequence continues at coordinate 20,717,376 of CP129446.1, read as the reverse complement.
AATAATTAATGAAGGGAGCCACAACATTAAGAACATTCTCAATGAACTAACAAAATTTTAACTAAAATGTCACTTTTCTATTTTAATTCACATACTTTTCAAATACACTTACTAGTAAACTATATAAGATTTCTTTATTCCATTTGTATACTCTTTCTTTATTGTTTTTTTTTTTCTGTTAAATATATATATATATATATTATTATTATTTTTTTGAGAGTTTTTCAACCTATGGCGTCCGCTCTTGATGATAGCTCTTTATCATCAGACCAAGACACCAATCAGTTTTTAGTATAGGTGGGAATTAAACCCCAGATCTCTTATACAACAATTAGAGACTTTACCAGTTAAACTAACTGGAACCCATTTTTCTGTTAAATATATAGTTTCCCTACCCCTCCACCATTAAATCAGCAAGACCACCACAACAATAACCACACAACAACAACCCAAACCCATAAACAAAAGAATAATGCTAGAGATATAATTTTTTTTTTTACAATAAATTTTACAAATTACTAATGTAGTGAGTGATTATTGATAAATGAAAAGGTGATGTTAATGATTGGTCTAGATATAAACCAATAAAAAGTTGGTCACATCAACAACTTATAAAAATATTGTACAATAGTTTGTGACTATAACATTATTTTAATAAAAAAATGCCACCCAAAACCCTCAAAATTATCACACATAAAAGTTAAAACTATATTGAATATTTTGTAACTAGATTTGAGCTATATAAACAATTAAGACGAGCCATATTTGTAATTGTAACCGGACTAATTCTTGGTGGTATGGTACATTATTTGGTTGAGTGTGTGGATTTAACGACACTGTCACAAAGACACCACCCATATTGTTGAACCTCAAGCTCATCCCAAAATAACATAGGGCCTTATTAACGGATATTTTTAGGGCATTTGTTAATAAACTATTTTGAGAAAAATTTGACACCGATCACATAGGAAATATAAAAAACTATTAACAAAAGTCAATTACTTTTTTCTTTTCCCATAAAAATTTCTAAAAATGGCTTATTAACAAATGCTCTTAAGGTATCTGTTAACATTTCTCAATAACATAATCAACAATGAAAACCCCAAAAACTCGTTTATTGAACCATACTACCACACAACCAACAACCCCAGAACACCTTTATGCTAATATTGTGCCTAATATTTACCATAAAGACATCACTCATATAGTTAAACCTCACTAATGAAGCTTCAAATCGGTGCTTATCCCAAAATCACATCACCAACCATAAAATCTCCAAGAATCCCTATAATTAAAACACATCACCACTGCATTAATCTCAATCCCACGACTATTTTGAGAGAGAGAGAGAGAGAATTAATACGAACAAATTGTTTGGCTAGGTATAATTATTAGCCATGCATTGCAAGTCACTATAGCTTTCAAGAAGGGGGGTAAGAAGGCTAGCCATAAGCTAGTTTGTTGGAACAAGATTCGGACCCAGCAAAAAAATTTTAGGTATTTTTAAAGCATAATGAAATTGTGCTCTCTTCTCTCACATTTATGATGGACCCTACCTTCTCATATTTATGATGAACCTTATATGAATTTAATGAGCCCATCGTGAATGTGAGAGGATGACATACCATTTTATCGTATTTCGAAAGTACCTAAGCATTACTTGAACTCAGCTAAGCAAAGTTATTTAAACTTTGCAAATTTCGCTTTCCAAATACTTTGGCCGGTTGTAATTGTCCATATCAATTGATCTTAGTTTTGGGCTCAATTTGCCAATTGATTCTTTGAAATCGGGTGGGGAATGAAGAAACACACTAACTAATGCAAAACAAAAACACAATTATCGCTCACTCCACGGGTTGGCAGTTGAATTAGTCAAAATAAGCTAAACTCTTAGGCTTTGTCTAGGCAGTATTGAGCCACTGGGGACCCTAATGAGCAACATATCAGTGACGACGATGAACAACAATCTAGTGGCAAGGATGGGTGGACAAGTGGTGATCTGCAACTTAATTGATGTGATGCGCATTGTTTAGATCAGTTAGCACAACGTAAATCTTTGTAGTGGTTCTAAAGATCTGTAAGAGAGAATGGTATTTATGCGGGTACACGCAAGATCGCAATCTAAGAGAGAGAGAGAATGATAATGAGAACAAGAATGGAAAGAATAAAGCATATGAAGTAGAATAATTAAAGATTTGGTTAAATTTATTTTACCAAAGGAGAACGCTTAGGCTCCGCTTGGGAGGAGGGAATGGAATGGAATGGAAAGGAATAAAAAGAATAATTTTAGAATATTCTTCCCTTCTCTTGTTTGGAAGTTTTAATGGAGGGAATGGAAAGTCCATTCCCTTGTTTGGGAGTTTAAGTAGGAGGGAATGAAATGGATAGGAGGGAACACTCATTCCTTCCTATTCCCTTAAAACCTCAAATTTTCATTCCCCCCGAAATTGGGAGGAATGGGAGGGAATGGAATTAGATTTAATGATTTTTTTACTAAAACTCCCAAAATACCCCTATATATTCAACGCTTTATTCTAAAACAGGGGTTTAATAGTAATATTGTCATAAAATGATTCCATTCCATTCCCTCCATGTTGCTCCCAAACAGGATTACTTACATTCCATTCATTTTCATTTCTTTCCATTCCTTTATTTTAAAACATCCAAATAAGGTTACTTAATTTCATTCAATTCCATTCTTTTCCATTCCTTTCCCTTACTTAAATACATTCCATTCCATTCCATTCCTTTCCATTCCCTTATGATCATCTCATTCCATTACATTTTATTCCCTTATGAACTCCCAAGCGGAGCCTTAGGCTCCGCTTGGGAGGAGGGAATGGAATGAAATGGAAAGGAATAAAAAGAATAATTTTAGAATATTCTTCCCTTCTCTTGTTTGGGAGTTTTAATGGAGAGAATGGAAAGTTCATTCTCTTGTTTGGGAGTTTAAGTGAGAGGGAATGAAATGGGTAGGAGGGAACACTCATTCCTTTCTATTCCCTTAAAATCTCAAATTTTCATTCCCCCCAAAATTAGGAGGAATGGGAGGGAATGAAATTAAATTTAATAATTTTTTTACTAAAACTCCTAAAATACCCCTATATATTCAACCCTTTATTTTAAAACAGGGGTTTAATAGTAATATTGTTATAAAATGATTCCATTCCATTCCCTCCATGTTGCTCCCAAACAGGATTACTTACATTCCATTCATTTTCATTCCTTTCCATTCCTTTATTTTAAAACATCCAAACAAGGTTATTTAATTTCATTCCATTCCATTCTTTTTCATTCATTTCTCTTACTTAAATACATTCCATTCATTTCTATTCCCTTATGATTATCTCATTCCATTCCATTCCATTCCCTTATGAACTTTCAAGCGGAGCCTTAATGCCGAATAAAAACTTGTTTTTTAAGATAAATTAAAGCTACTACAAACCAAACAAATTAGCAAAACCATCTACAAGCCTTGGGCTGAGTTAGTGCTTTTGAGTGGGGTGGTTCTTTGGACAACCTTAAGTATTTGATTTCAATATGAAAGGTAAGCAACAACAAATCTTAACATAAATTAACGATCTTATTGTCAATGAACAAATGTGATGAAAATCCATCTAATGTAAGGCATGGTAAAATACCTCCCTAGGGAACTTAAGGGTAGTTATCCAATCTAAATATATACAACATTTTTTTTAACGAATTTAACTTAAGATGTCAGCTTTTGATGATGGCTCTTTATCATCAAATCAATACATCAATTGATTGATTTTTTTGTATAGGCGGAAATTGAACTTCAAATCTCTTATTTAATTATCAGAGATTTTATTAGTTAAACTAACTAGAATCCACTAATATATACTACCTAATTGAATATGAGCAAGTACTATGTGGTAAATGATCATAATAGCAGAAGTTTATTACATGTTATTAGAGCGTTGAACCAGAAAAACTAAATTTCATAAAATTAAATAAAAAATAAAAAAAGGGGAGCGGGGAATCACTCTATCAAGTCGAGAGAAGTAGCTTAAATGCCTAGCAATTCTTAATTTCCAATGCACTAACCATTGTCAAAATACTCTCAGGGAGAATGTAATGACAAGCGAGATTGATAAAATATCAAATGTTGCAAAACCAATTTAGCAACTTATTTCTTTCTTTTCTTTTCTTTTTATTTTTATTTTTTTAATTTTTTATATGGATATAGTAATAGTAAATAAAAAGGAAGTCTATGACAAGCATATATCAAATTATTATTCGAAATTTATTTTGTCAAAAGAACTTGAGAATAAAATATATTATCATCCATCCATTTCCCCCAAGTGTTGGGTTTGTAATATATCTCTTGTGAGTGCCACCTCAATGATTATAATTAAACGGACATCAAGTTTTCTTTAGAAAAAAAAGGTATAAAATGTACATTGAAAAGAGAAATTTTTTTTTTTTTTTTTATGACACAATTTGGTAATATAAAGATATCAATCACAATAGTAGCCTCCATCAAATTACCTTAATACCCCAATAGAAAACCTAAAGATTAATTTTAATGGTACAAAACTTATCAACAGTAAAAGTAGGAGGTAAAACTTATAAAAATCAAAAATGGATACCAAGAAAATTCTCATGATAGTTTCCATAAGTTTCACATTCTAATATGTTCATATGTACGTTATATTATACATGCCATAAAAAGACAGGGCAAAACTCATTGTTAGCAACAAAGGTTATCTCATAATCTTTCTCAAAAAAAAAAAGTTATCTCATAAATGTTTCTCAAGAAAAAGAGAAAAGTTATCTCATAAATGGGTTTCTTTTTTGGACAGTCTCATAAATAGGTTTTAATTTTTCATATTAGGTTTTATATATTCATTATGACATTTCCTACTAAGTACAATAGTAATATATACCCATACATAGTAGCCACTTAAAATCATCATTTATTGAAATTGTTAAAAATATAGAAATTGAGTTTGACAGAGCAAGATAAAAACAACTTTTAAACTTAAAAAATAGAAAGCCAAACTTTCGAAGAGCAACAACAAAATCTAAAAAAATCTTCATTACAATTTTCTTAGTTTTCACTAAGTGGAATGCCCATTTACACATTATGAACTTAGTTGTCTCATTAGTAATACCATAAAAAAGACAAAGGGCAAAACTTATTATCAAGAGAAAAATGTTATTTTATTATAGGTTTCTTAGTTTGAATATTATGAGATGTTCATATATACATTTTGACCATTCCTAACCACTACACATGTATTATTACCCATATAGATCAATCATTTAAAAGCTTCAATTAGTGAAATTTAAAAATTTTAAAAAAAAAAAATCGATGATCCCAATTGAGTAAGTCAATCTTGAATCAATTCTGGTCGTTGGTACTCACCAAAATTTTAAATATTGCTTTCTCATATACCCTTGATAATATAACTAATGGTCTACTACCTATATGTATACTAGTCGTAAACTCGTGTGATACACAAGACAAATGTGAAAATAATAATTTTAAAGAAATAATGGATTGTTTTACTTTTTAGGATGAATATGTCAATTTTTTATTTGTAGTTTGGCCCTTTGATATGTTTGTTGTAGCATTTTCATATTAGATACTGTAATTAAAATAAATAAATATTGGCAACTTAAATGTAAAGATGAGGGAGTTAATATGAAAGATAAGAAATTAATAAAATGTGTAATCTCACATTAATAAGAAGAGAGACTCTTTTATTAGAATAATGACCATAATTAATTATATTAATTTGAGTAATCAATTTTGTGAGACTCATTGAGCCTATAAATAGACTAACTCAATCCTTTTTCCAAAATACAGCAACTACAAGCATTTAGATATACTAAAAAGTGTGATTCTTGTAAAAAAATAAGGTGTTCTTTTTTGTGGAGTTTTGTAACATTTTATGCAGAGGTTGTTCGAACTATACAACATTTGTTGGAGTTGTATCCTGTGAGAGATACGTCAGAGAAAGTCTGTATTTGTTACAAGCTCAACCAATCGAGTGCTTGAATCTCCTTAAAAAGAGCTAATGTTGCGTCTCAATCCAAATAGTGGTGTGTAATTTCTTCTGAATAAATTTTATCCATTTTTTTAATACAATCTCTCTTCTACTATTTTCATTTTTATTGTATTTGCACCAACAATTTTTATAGTTGAGATATACATTTACATCATAAGAAAATTTTACCAATTCAAAACATTTATGAAGAACGTATGGTATCTGCTCTTTTTTTTTTTTTTTTTTTTTTTTTTTTTTGATAGGTAAGAAGAAGGTATATTAAAAAAAACTAGATGCAAAATAGCACTAGCATATCAAAAAGTACAAAAAAGAAGGAAATGCAAAAAACATAAAAAGACCCAAAAAAAAAAAAAAAAAAAGAGCTAAGGAATAAAGGAAAAGAGTCATTAGATGTGAGTCCCCAAGCCCTAGCTCAATCAAAAAGGGAACCAAAAAAGAGAGACAACATATGGTCCTCAAAGCTACCCAAATCCTCAAACATCCGCCAATTGCGTCCTTCCAAATACACCACATCAAACACAATGGGACTAAGTTCTAAATGTAAGATGAATGCTTCCCCAACCAATTCCACCAACTAAATAAAAAATCTGAGATCGTATATGAGGGAACCCATGAAATCCCAAAAATCCAAAAGACAAAGCACCATAGTCGATAAGCCTTTCCGCAATGTAACAACAAATGATCCACTATCTCTCCACAACAATGACACATAATGCACCAGTCAACAAAATCAAAGCCTCTAAGCTGCAAATCATCACCCTCGAGGATCCTATCCCATGTGGTTGTCCAAATAAAGAAAGAGACATGCCGGGGTGCCTTAACCTTCTAAATACCTTTCCATGGAAAAACAATGGAAGAAGAGCCATGTAATTTATGATAATATAAGTGGATAGTGAAATTCCCGTTTTTTGTCAACTTCCATCTCAAACGATCACTATCCGTCCCTGAAGGTAAATTGGCTGCCAAGAAATGAAAGAAATCCTCCACCACATCTGTCTCCCAATCACTAGGGCCTCGATTGAAACAAACATCCCAAGTCCTCCCATCCCCTGCTCCTTGACATATCAAAGATAATTCCACGGAAGCTTCTCTATTTGTAGCAAAATTGTACAAGACTGGAAAAGCCAATTGGAGAGAAATATCTCCACACCACCTGTCTGTCTATAATTTCATTCTATCCCCCACCCCAACCTTATAGTATATATTTTTGTTAGAAACTTCCCAACCCATCCGGATATATCTCCACAAACCACAACCATGAACACCCCTTCCTAACTTAAAGATCCACCCTCCCCATTCTTTCCCAAATTTCAAAACTACCACCCTCCTCCAAAGCTTATGCTCCTCGATCTCAAAATACCAAAGCCACTTTCTTAGCAAGGCTTTATTGAAAGTGATCAATTTCCTAATAACCAAGCCACCATTAGCAATAGGCATACACACTTTATCCCATCCCAATAAATGAGTCTTAGGGTCACCCCACAGGAAGTCCCTTTGGAGCTTCTCAATTTTGTTTCCCACATGTGTAAGGATGGTGAACAGAGATAAAAAATAAGTGGGAAGACTGGGTAGTGTGCTTTTAAGTAATGTCAACCTACCTTATTTCGACAAATACAACTTCTTCCATCCAGTTAGCTTCCGTTCAATTTTTTCCAAAATAAGGTTCCAAATAATGGGGAACCTATAAAGCGTCCCTAACGGCGTACCAAGATAAGTCATTGGCAAGGCCCCAACCCTACAACCCAATATCTCTGCCAAAGCATGCATATTATCTACCTCCCCTATAAGAACCATTTCACTTTTAGCTACATTAACCTTCAAACCAATCACAGCCTAAAAGCATTGTAGCAGCAATCGAACATTTAGGACTTGCTCCACATCTGCATCAAAAAATAAAATAGTATCATCCGCAAACAGCAAATGTGAAACACATTCCCCTCTACCCCTCTTACCATCCGCCCTAAAACCACTAAGTAAACATGCCCGCTCCATTCTCTTCACCATCCTACTAAACACCTCCATCATAACTAAAAATAATAAGGGAGACAACAAATCCCCTTGTCTCAAACCTCTAAAACTACCAAAGAAGTCAGTTGGGGTCCCATTTACCAACACAGAAAACTCCACTGTAGAGAAACAGGTTCAAATCCAACTACATCATTTCTCCCCAAAGCCCATTTTCTTCAACAGCTTCAAAAGTACCTCCCAATTTACATTGTCATAAGCTTTCTCAATATCTAACTTACAAATCACCCTGGAGTCTTACTCTTCATTCTGCTATCCACACATTCATTTGCAATGAGAACTGAATCTAGGATCTGCATACCTCCCACAAAACTATTTTGAGATTCAGATATCAGTTGGTCTAATTCCACTTTCAATCTATTTGCCAAAACCTTGGCCAAGATTTTATATAAACTCCACACCAAACTGATAGGTCTAAAATCACGAATGTTAGAGGCATCATTCTTTTTAGGAATCAAAGCTATAAAAGTAGCATTAAGAGATTTCTCAAACTTACAGTGTTGATAGAACTCTTCAAAGACTGCTAAAATGTCTCTTTCTACTACTCTTCAGCAATGATGGAAAAAAGCCAAAGAAAAGCCATCTAGGCCTAAAGCTTTATCCCCTTCCATATCTCTGACCATTTATAGGATCTCGTCCTTCTCGAATCTCCTCTCCAACTCCCCTATTTGATCAAACTCCAGTCCTTCCACAAAAGGTCTCCACTCCTCAGACTCCTGATATAGAGTTTTATAAAATTGAACTACTTGAGCAGCCATTGCTGCTCCTTTCTCATAAATCACTCCATTCACTTCTAAGAAACTAAGATGGTTATACCTTCTATGAGAATTGGTCATCTTATGAAAGAATTTGGTATGATTATCTCCCTCCTTAATGCATAACATCCTCGATTTTTGTCTTCAAACTTAAGATGCTATACTTGAGATCTCCTCTAGAGAAATAAGATGCTCTACTTGCGATCTCACTTCATTCTTCTCATTTCTCTCCATCTCAGCGAGTCCAAGGAACCCTTCCTTAGCATTTAGTGACTCTAAAACCCCCAATAATTCTTTCTTCCTGTGCCTATCATTGCCAAACTCTTGACGATTCCACTGAATAATGTCTTCTTTCAAAGCTTTTAGTTTCTTAGCAAACACATAACTAGGTGTACTCGAAAAAGAATGGCGATTCCACCATGAATTTACTCTATCAACAAACCTGTCCGACTTCAACCACATATTCTTAAACCAGAAGGGATTTTTTCCCCTCGCCATACCCCTTGCCTCCCAAAGAATTGGAAAATGATTTGAAACTGGTCGTGGTAGGATCCATCGGGTCACATTCGAAAAGTGTTACTCCCAATCATATGACACTAGAGCCTTATTGATCCTAAACATGGATGGCTGGTTAGTACCACTAGACCATGTATAACTCCCTCCCTCCAACGACAAATCTATCAAGTTTAAATCTTCAATAAATTCATAAAATTTTTCCATAGCCGGAGTAAGCCTAGACCCACCCCTCCGTTCACTAGGAAAATAAACAATATTAAAATCCCCAAAACAACACCAAGGAACATTCCAATACTACTGAATACCCACCAACTCATCCCACAAATCACCCCTCAAATTGTTATCATTTGGGCCATATACCCCTGAACATGCCTAAATAAAACCGTCCTCCACACCTTTCCACTGAACCAACACTGAAAACGAGCCTACCAGAATCTCCAACTTTTCTAAAACCCTCCTATCCCACATAGTCAAGACCCCACCAATCATCTGATCAGCATTTAATGCCACCCAATCTGCATACAAATAGCCCCAAATACTGTGAACCAACTGCCTATCTATGCCAGCAAGCTTTGTTTCTTGAAGACATACAACATCACACTTCCGCTCACATAATAAGTTTCTCACTACTAGCCATTTCTGGAAGTCATTCAAACCTCTAACATTCCATGAAAGCATTTTTAGCTTCATAAAGACTATTATGGCCCCACTACTGTCTCTACCACACTTCCACCATACTATCTCCCATCATAGTTAACTGTGGAAATTAAATTCCTCAGCTCTCTTTTCCCCTTACCCGTGGAGGATGCTACTTTTTGGTTAGCAGCTACTTTCTTTCGCTGCTAGTTAATAACCACCATCTCACTTTCTAACCTTTAAAGATAAGCAATACATAAATTTTCATGACGATTCATAGAAAGCCCAGTCACTTTACTAAAACCTAGGATTTTGTTCTTCAACCAATTAGAGACATCTAGCGTACCATCGATATCTAACACCTTAGAATCTTTGTCCATTTCCATTGACAAGGCCATCCTCGGAGGAATAATATAGTAAATAGCGGAATACAATCTGCCAAGTTCTCCTCCACACCCGAAACCATTTCTGAGAAAGCCACTTCCTCCACCATCGAGACACCCAGACCAAATAGGACACAATCTAAACTTGGTTCCATCAACGCTAAATTGGGCTAACCAATCTCACCCATATCTGTCGACCTGGTGCCCTTGTTGTACCCCAAAATCCACTAACCCCACACCCGATAGTCTCTTAAGGATATGTGCCAAGAAAATACCCTTTGAGAGTTGTGAATTTGCCATGTCGGTCTTACTCGGAATCATCGTGGAGTCATCGGAAGAGCTACCATTTAAGTCCATTTGAGCCACCACGAGACCGATAAAGTTAAACCCAACAAGATCAATACTATTAATCACCATCGTAGCCACCACAGGACCATCAGAACTGGTCCCAGACTCCAACCCATCCACCGCAGGGCTATCGGAGCTTTTCCTTTCAAGACAGCTACTATAATCCTTCATCAACTTCACATGAGACCATCGGAGATGAACCCAACCACTGTCTCAACCACCGTGAGCCTGTCGGAGTTGATCCCATTAGAACAGCTACGACTTACGAGCGTCGGAGGCTCAACGTGTCGCTCTGACTCTGCATTAATGGGCATCAAAGACTCGGGCTTGTCTAAAGGAGCTACCATTGGAGTCACCAAGTGAGCCAGGGGTGTCGGGCTAGTCATAGAAGAAGGCTCGCCCATTTCATAAGTACTTGAGCCTGAGAAGCAAGCTTCTTTAGACTTAAAAGAGCCCAAACCAATTTGGGCCAAAGTAGGATTCAAGCTTTGACCCAGCTTACCCTTGCCAAGTTCCATACCAGCCCGTGTTACCCATTTAAAATTCTTCTTTATCTTTATCCCAAGAAACCCGTCTCCTTCCTTTCACATCAATCTCCACGATTAGACCATTCCTACCCAACATGATCTCCTTAAATTACTCTTCTTCCCATTTTCATTTGCTTTTGAAAAGCTGAAACTTGATGGGATACGTTTCCTATCTTTTGCTGGATTTTGCTCACCTAACTCTGTCTCCACATTAATGCGCTGCTCCCTCCTATCCCCCCCCCTCCCACCACCATCGTTTCAAGCTTGCCCATCAGAAAATCCCCCACCTTAGTACCTGTAAATCTCGGATTCATCGCCAACCACCCCCTTAACTAATTCTGCCTCTCCACAGACTCCCCCTGAGTCATATTTCTATTCTTATCCTTGGCTGTAATATTTTGAGGCTGAGTCACATCCCTTAGCTGCACCTGACCCTTCAAGATCTCAACAAAAGACCGATAAGGATAAGACCCCAACATTCTCCTCTGTGGCAGGTGGACAAATTTTGCTTGGCCTAAACCACCTAAAGCATATTGGTCAAGTTCCAACATCTTCCTCAGTTCAAGCCTAGAGACCTTCCAACCATTTTGTGCTTTGTCTCCTGGAATTATGACAAATCTTATAAACCCACCAACCTTGAGTTCAAACACTAAAAGGATCTAACCAAAGAAATTTGATCCTCGCTGTGAAGTGTACACAGTGTCTCCTTCCCTAAGCGTAAAAAAACTATTTGGGATTGATTCCGACCATTGTGTGTTATATATTCTTCATTAACCATAATGCTGCATTCTTGCCCATGAATACTGACTTCATAAAGAGTTTGCCCCATTCAAAAATACGTAAGGAGAAAAAATTTTCTCCTTCCTCAACCACCAATTGAAAAAGCTTAAATTCAATGAAAAAACTACGAATACCACCCAAACTTCTTCCCTGTCTCTGCTCATATATCCTCAGTGGCTGCAATTAAAAAACCATCTCCATAGATATGATACAATACTTCTTCGAAAATGCATGCATTGTTTATAACATGAAATTCACATTTGGCTAGAATAACATTTCTATAATTATTTAAGCTTAATTGATGATTTTGAAGTGACTCCTTGCACTTTTTGATCCCTTTTTTATTAGTTGGAAAAAAAATTATAAAACAGGACATCAAGAGGTGGACAACTAATGTTATTGATGAGAGTAGCCTGAGTCTTTTGTACTTTCAATATAATTTATATCGTTACATGTTCTTACAAGACTCAAATCGAATCACACAACTATGTAGGGCAAGTTTGTAACCTTGAAATAAAATGCATAAGATGCGATCCATCTTAGTGCTAAAAGGCAACAGTTGTATCCATTGATGAGTCTAGAATTTATCACTTGAAGCTATTACAATATGCTAGCCAAATTTAAGAATATGATAAGTTTCAATTAGTTCAACTAGTAAAGTCTCTGATGATTAAATAAGAAATTTAAGATTCAATAATTTCATACGCCAAAAACTGATTGATGTTTTAGTTTAATGATAAAGAGCACAATCATCAAATGTGAACAGAACAATTAGCTTAAGCTATTATACTAATGGAATTTAAAAAGTTATTGAGGCCACTCTACTAGTCAGTTTTTTAAATTTCCTCACACTTCAACAATTTCTAAAAAGCTAAACAATCCCCAAATTTTCCCAGCAGCTTAACTCCAATACACAACAATTCCAACCACAAAACAACATTCAACTTAAACTGATATACTTTGAAGAGTTTCCTTTAAAAAAATAAAAATCAGAAATTTAAACTGCTACATCCCAAGTTGTACAACAAAGAATTTTAAGATTTAAACTCTAATTTCACCTCTTCCACTTTTCGATAATTTCTAGGACACCACACAGTCCAATTAAACCATAAACAAGAAATTAGAGTCTAAGGTTGCGTTTGTTTTGGGTGAAAATTACTTTTAGAAATGTTTTTCTGTAAATGCGGGGGTTTGCTTGCGCATGGAAAATAGCATTTTCGAAAATTCATTTCCGTTGACCGTGAGTCAAAGCTGAAATTGTTTTCCCCTTCTATTTTCACTTCAAATGAAATTTTTTCGAAAAGAGAGAGAGAGAGAGAGAGAGAGAGAAAGAGAGAGATAGAGAGACCCAGATCGGCAACCAAGCCCCACGAATCGCCGGCGAGAGAGACCAAGCCAGCACGAGCAACCCATCGCCTTCGACCCACGAACCGACAAACCTAGACCCATCGCCTCCTCGAGCTCGCCAATCCACGAACCAGACCCATCACCTTCAACCATCGACCCATCGCATCCACGCTCTCTCTTCCTCGATCTCTCAGTTTTTTTTTTTTAATTGTTGTTTTTTTTTTTTTGATAAACTGATTGTTGTTGTTGTGGTGGTGTGGTGGTGATGTTTTGGTGGTTGTGACTTTTGATTGCCGGAATTTGTTGATAAATTGGCTGGGATTTTGAAATTTTTTATAACAAAATTTGTTTGGATGCTGAGAAAATAGCTGAGAAAATGTAAAAAATTGTAGAAAAATAATATTTTCAGAATAGAACCAAACACATAAAAATATTTTCAACAACAATTTTCATAATACAACGAAACACTTAAAAATATTTTCCTTTTCCGGAAAATAACATTTCCGGAAAATAAATATTTTTCAGAAAATATTTTACGGGAACCAAACGGATCCTAATATTGCTGATATGTATTGAACTTAAATAGAAAATTATGGGGGCTCCTTATGAAGGCACCAACCAAGAAAATAACAAATTTATTCCCCTTTCTTTCAAAAGATTCTGAGAAAAGAATATAAAATAGCATTTCTAGAATAAAGACGTGGAGCTCCAGAATGTGATAAAAAAAAGAGTCAGATTCCCATTCCTTCAAATCTTTACCGTACCAATGCAGGAAATGGCAAAGCAAACAAAAGTCAACATTAAACCCGGACTGTGACACTTAATGGGATGAGCAAATACTACTTCCTCCAAGGGCCAATTATGGTGTTAATTAGATGTAAAATAAACAAAATTTCACCATGTTTAATATATACACACGTTAAAATTACAAAACCATAATGCGCCTATTTTGACCTCAAAACATGCAAATGACCACCTCCGAGATGGTCAGTCACTTACCCAACAAAACATAATGATCATTGTGCAAATGTGTGTGGTTTGTCTTCCAAGTAATTGAACATTGGAGCTCCTTTCACTCAGGTTTTTGGATTTTATTACCTTTGTGTTTTCAATGTGGCTTAAAGTACATTTATTACATTATTAAAAGGCAATTAAGTAAACATACATAACAAATTCTTAAGGAGCTCAAATGGACTGTCCCCTAAATTTATAACAACTGCTTCCAGTGATTGCAAGGTCGGGTCATTGACATTTAGTTAAGCCTATGAAACTACAGGAAAAAGAGAACAATAGCATGTTCTCTTTAATGAAAATGCTAAAAGCCCTTACTATAAAACAAAAACCAAAACCAAAACCAAAACATCATTCGGTGGTCAATTATTAAACACAGAAACATTATAGCGAACATATCAAGAACAATATTCCTAGGCAGTCAACTCTAGAGAAGGGCAACTAAAAAGCAATCGAATGAAGAAAATATTGATGGTAAGTGTATTTAACAACTCCTAAGAATAATCACTACTAACAACTAACAAGAAACATGCCCAAGCCCAACTCAAATAAATTTCGACAAAACGCAAAAAGAAACCATGAAAACTCAAAACTGTTCATCCTGAAATCCTAAAATTGAATTACATTCTTTTTCTAATAATGAGAGAAAAATGATAATAATAATAAATAAATAAAAAAAACCAAACTCATGTGCGCCTCTCATGTGCTTCCACTAGCTCTAGAGTCTCTCTCTCTGTCTCTTGCGCCCATTTGATTGTGAATATGGTATTTGACAAACGGGCTAAAGCCAGAGGAGATGGACATGACCGAAAGAACAGTCAAGAAAGCTATCCCATTGAAGGCTATACCAATCAATTGGTGGATTGACGGAGAGAGATCAATCGGTGGCAGTCCATATAATTGCAGCATCTGAAGGGTCTGAAGTCTGAACAGTTTGGATTGACGGAGAGAGAAACTGTAGAGTTAGAGATAGAGTAACTCCCGAATCCAAGGAGAGGCTCAATAAACATTAACAGGTGGGAATTTGAGCTGTAGCCTAAAAAAATAAAAAATAAAAGAGTAAATTGCAAATTGCACCCCAAAAATTTGGGAGTGATTGGATTTTACACTCTAAAGTTTCAGACGTTGGATTCTACCCCCTGAAGTTTAGGATCTTTGGATTTTATACCCTAAAATTTCAGAATTTAGATTTTACCCCCTAAAGTTTGTGATTTTTTGAATTTTACACCCCAAAATTATAAAACTTTAGGGTTTAAAATCCAAATATCCTCAAACTTTATAGGGTAAAATCCAAACACCCCTAAAATATAGGAGCTAAAATCCAAATTTTGAAACGTCGAGATGTAAAATCCCGACACCCCCAACAGGAGATAAAATCCAAATTTTGAAATTTCAAGATATAAAATCCATTCACCCCCAAACTTAAGGGGTGTAATTTGTAATTTCCCCATAAAAAAATAAAAAGAAGAAGAAGAAAAATAGGTGGGAGAAAAAAATTGATAACCAGGATGATAATGTGGGAACAAAATAGGTTGGAAAAAAATATTTGATGAGTGCTTTTATTCAATTTTAGTTATAAACCAATAGTAAATAGTAGCAATTATTATGATTAATAAGTGACAACCGGCTTAGAGAATGTGTGAAGTCATGGGCACTATTGAATATTTTAATATTTATATATTAATATTGGTAAAATAAAAAACAATGGAAAACAAAATAAGGAAAAGAATGATGACATAATCGATGATGTGGCTTAACAAAAGCATAAAAACCTTAAATGTTACACTTCCATTTCTATATAGTATATAAATATAGATAGATGTGTTAAGTTTTTGTAAGGTAGCACAATATAATCTCACAAACTATATCAATTTATCTACAATTTTAACCACTAAACCATTAGCATAATAAACTATTTTGTAATCTTAGCATTTAACATAAATTCATAAACCACAAACTAACCAGCTCAGTTTTTCCCCCACAAAACAAAAGCAACTAACCCCAGGTCCTGAAATTAAATGAACACAAAGAGTCGGACACTAAATTCAACAAACAACTTAAAGCTCAAAAGCCATATAGAAACTTCTCAACTACTACACAAATGAGAACATGATACTTTACCAATTAATTCCCAATTCAAAAGGCAACCCAACATTCAAAACGAACTCAACAATTCAGTTCAATCAAAAACTCTCCCACTAGATAACAACAATTTGAAACATGAGTTAGCTATAAATTATGACCAAAATCATTACTTTACCTCTGAAACCAATCAAATTACATCACAATCAGGATTATCTCAGCTCACCTTGATTCAAGGCATGTTTACAAAAAACTGTGACAACACCGAAACCTCTTAGAAAAAGAAAGGGTTAGGCGGAGAAATTGGGAAAAACCCACCCCCTAGAAAGCAGTTCTTATTGCCAATTTAGCATGAGAATAATATTTTCTTTAAGTAATTTTATCAGCTTTCAGAATTTTATTCTATTCATTGTCCTCATTCAGATTATTCTTTTTCATAACAAAGTCAAATGAAGGATTATGTTTTTATTGACAACACCTTTACTACCACTAACCTATTTGTTCAACAATCTTTCTTTTTCTTATTTTCTTTTTATTTAACAGGAAAAATAAATGATGGGGAAAAAATCCAACTATGTAATTGTTGCAGACCGTTCACAATTAGGTCTCACAATGAGGTGTTGCTATCTTGTGCCATGTTGTATGCAATTGTTGCAGACCGTTCACAATTAGGTCTCACAATGAGGTGTTGCTAACTTGTGCCACGTTGTACGCAGCTTGAAATTTGACACAAGCCATTTTCATTCTCTTTTGGAAAGGGAACTCAAATTAGCGAACAGTAAAAAGGCAAGGAAAAAATTCTGTTCCGTCTCTCTTGTTTGGGTGTCATAGATTTACTTCATATCCAGCCACTAATGAACTAATCTACAAAACCAAAGCCCTAAACTTATAGTTTTGCTTAAAATCAAACAATTATGTAAAGAGGAAACTGCATGAAACCATTGAAAAAATTCGGTTTAAAAGACCTACAAGACCTCTAATGGTTGAAGGGCCAAAAGAAATCTGTCCCTTACCCTTACTCCCTCTTTCAATCAGCATCAAAATCTGACAGTGAACTTGATTCAAACAGCACAGTCTCTATGGTAAAATATGCATACCATATGATTATTCACTAACTGACAACAATCAGATATGAAAATGAAAAAAACAATAATAAATAAGTGAGAAACCCAATAATATAATAATAACACATAAGTTTGTTATTAAAGAAGCAGAAACCAAAAAACATAGCTTACCTTCCCATGTGAACAGCAGCAAGCATTTTTATGGTGTTCGCTCAGAGTCCCCACTGGATTTTCAAACAATAAGGAAGTCTCATCTACCCCCCACCCCTGGTTCTGAAATTTAAGAATAAAGAAGCTCCCAAAACATCTAGAGAAATTAAAGTAAACTGATATAATATTCAGATTTCTGAAAAATAAAGAAGAGGAACACTTCTAATATCTACATTAGTCCTAAAACCAGATCCAAACCAAAAGAGAAACAACAAATACTCAATTCAAATGACCAATGCTGTTCACATGATTCAGTCTATGTCACAAGAAAAATACATGGAGTTCCCATCATGCATGAAACATAAAGGACTAAATTTAAGAATTTGTAAGACTTACATAGTAAGAAGGGATAGCAACTCGACCATCCCACAGGTTTTCACAAGCTGATCTTGAAGTAGTGTGTCTCAGATGAGCAAAATGGGTTCCAAACCACCCTGCTTCCCTAACAAAGGCACAATAAGAGTCACTTTTTGCGAAGCAATTTCTTACACAAAGGCCCTAAATTATCCCTGAAAGTGAGAGTGGGTAGGAGAAATCGGTGATAGAAAGCGAAAGAAAAAAGTGACTTGGAGCAGGTAAAGAAAATCTAGTCCAAAATCTTGAGCGTCTGCAATCTGCACTGACTTTCTGCCAAAGAATCTGGCAATGTCACTCTTACTCTTGTTTTGACCTCCCTTAAGCCCCTAGCCAGTCGTTTAGTATACTATGTCATTTGACCTCTCTAAAAGGGTTTTATTACACCACAAACAAAGAGGCAAAAACTCTCTTTTTCTATATATGGTAGGATATCAAATCCTGGTCAAATTGACTACCGCGAGGGGGGGGGGGGGGTGGTGGGGTTTGGGAGGGGAGGAAACCTCAGTCAAATATCTTCTGGTATTGTATCTTCCAGTTATAAATTTTTCTTTCAAAATAAGAAAACTCTCCAGATCCTGTGATAATTACATCAT
Source organism: Quercus variabilis (assembly GCA_030445155.1). Lineage (NCBI taxonomy): Eukaryota > Viridiplantae > Streptophyta > Magnoliopsida > Fagales > Fagaceae > Quercus > Quercus variabilis. The sequence goes on along the minus strand of CP129446.1, from coordinate 20,698,707 downwards.
TTTAACTTACAAACAAGTCGTCACATCTGGGGATCACTTCCAAAGTCCACTAAAAAATTTCATATTTCTGTCCAAGAAATTCACAAGGCAAAATAAATTAGATAAGGCTTCTGTCCAATACTCTAGTACACTAAACAGATAAGAAAGTCACACGTGACAAATATGAGACTGACACATGGTCAATTTTAGACACAAGTTATATTCGTGTTTGGAACATTGTTACATTTGTGTCTAGAACACTGGAAGCAAGTCAAATCCAAATAAATACTGTAGGAGCACATACATATTCCCTGATGGCAAATATTGTAAATGCCACAGGTCTTACATCTAACTAAAATTGGTGGATTCAATTGGATGGGGATATTATCCCTCGTCTTATTACACTTGCAACAAATAATAATAAAAATAATTCTCTTGTGGCAACAGTAGCAACCAAAACCAAAAAAACATACACAAGCTTGACCTACAGAAATACCATTTATGATCAAATAAATTTCAATTTCTAGTAGAATGCAATGGCAATGCCTGTAAAACATTAAGTATCATTGGTTAGCATCTCATAATATACAGCAACAACAACTTTCATTTCAGCTAAAGAAACTATAGCTTTCAAAGGTGTGATAATGACACCCCCTAAATCTTAACATACAGAAGCTAAACTAATCCATATTGCAAAGAAACTCTGCTCTCAATTAATGAGAAAGAGAGAGAATGATATAACCTTCCACTGTGTTGAGATGTATGAGTATACAAAATACATGTTGTAGGGTTATTATCTTCAAGATGAACGTTTGAAAGCAAATATAGTGAATACTGAGTAACCCCCTCACACTGCAAAAACCTTTCATGCAAATGAACAAGCCGGCTATCCTGTGTATGAGTAACAACAATATCAAAACTGGTGTGGAGTCGCGACTGTATACCAAAAAGTAATTTTCTAACATATCTATCTGCTCATAGGTTCTAATTGAACTTCCATTCTTCCAGATTGTTGTGACTCTTTTTCTGCTAGAGTTCCAGTTGGGCTTAAAAGATCATGAGAATCATCTTCATCAACGTTACCCAACACCCAATTGCTTCTTCCAAAAATTCTCTCCCTCCTCCGACGTTTTTCACGGAATTCCAGATACACAATTATCAATGCACCAACCAAGAACCAAGCCATTAAAGCCCAATTAAGTCCATGAACATTTTCACCACCATATCTTTCTCCTAAATGCTTCATTCCACTGACAAGTGCTGCAATACCCACAACAAAGGCAGATCTGCCCAAAATGACATGGCCATACTCCCAAAGAAGCCTTTCTGAGGTAACCTCCTCCCCATTATCTGGTTTTTTAGGCCTTAGGTACGCATTCACTGGTTGTACAAAAGCCAAAACAATTGCTGTAATTCCAAGCTTAACATGTAATGAACTAACATAGAATCCCCTAAGCTCAGCCACTGCAAAAAGAAGGCCAAGGAAGACGATTGCCAAACCCGAGTACTGCAAGTAAACATGAATCTGGTACCAACCATCACCCTTAACATGCTTTAGGTACCTAGCTGCCAATATTCCACCAGGAAGCAAAATGCCCCAAGCCAGAAACATCATAAACCCATGTACAGCCAATACCGGTCGTAAATCCTCTTCTGCCTCTGCAGAACCACGCATAAGCTGCACCCGAACAGGCCTGCTACTTGTGACAGAATGCATATTTCTCTCGCTTAGACTCCCATTCGACCATTTAGCACCCATTGCCCAAATAACTTTAAGAGGTGTTGTGGGATCAATAATGTTATTACACTCCAACCTTTTATGACCATGACCACAAGACAGAGGCTTCAAGGGACGTGTGAATTCCAGAGTGATGATACCACCCTCTGACTTGCACCTCACGTATGTCAAATTCTCATGAGTCGGATGCACGCTCACTGCATCCTTTCCATCAATCCAATACGTGTTTACCCGCCCTACCCCGTCCTCATCCATCCAACCCACATAAGCATAGCTATTTACCATTCCAGTACCAAATCCAATTGCAAGATAACCACTTTTCTTCTCGCCACGAGCTGCAATTGATATAGATTCCTCCGACAAAGTCCAAAAGAATGTAACTTGCTGATCATCCAAAACAACACTATTATTATACATATCAGGCAGACCCCCATCAACCACCTCCACTCTCCACCCCATTTTCACTTGATACAAAGACTGATAGTAAACTTCATCAGGCGTATTCCTATTGGGCGCCCACACTAACTCCATTGGACTCGCTTGAACTCCCTCAGCATTCGCCCCCCCTGCATAAACCGTCTCATTCAAACCCCTCAATGTAGCATTCCCACCAATTGCATCCGAAGTAATGTAAAAAGAAACATCATGTCCAGCTTGAATTGAAAACTTAACCGGCACCCCACGCTCAACTCTCAACACCGGAGCCTCCTTCTTGTTAATGTAAAACACTTTAGCCGGGTGAGGAGGGTTCGGGTAATGCAATGCAGGACCGGACACAACCACGAGCGGAGCATTAGCGTCCGCAATAATTATGTCCTGATCTTCCTTATCCTCTGAATTCAGAGGACCCAAACAATCATCAACCGGGTCTGATACATTAAGCACAAAATGCCCATAAAACCCACCATGATTTTGAGGAAGATAGTAAGGTCTCAAAGTATCAGGTGGCCTTATAGGCCCAACTGCCCAAATCACCGTTAAATTCTCTTTATGATTCACCGGCAAATCATACTTGTCATCAACCGAATTTAACGGTCTCCGATACCGAATAAACGAGACCCCATCAATTCTATGCCCATAAACCAACTTGGTATTGTTGACGAGGTCAACCGGGTCGGATCCTTCGTAGATGGTGTCGGGGCAAACGCCTTGTACGACGCCGTCTTTGTCGGTCACGCACTCGCTGTAGTCCGTGATGTAATAGTCGTCCACAAACGGCGTGCCGTCTTCTTTGAAACCCGCCACCGCCACGTCGGATTTGATCATGGGCTGCGAGGTCGAGTTCGGGTTGGCCCACCCGAACGCCATGTAGTCCGTGATCCCGGTCGCCGCTTCCAACCCGATGTCGATGGAGTCCACGTCAGCATTCAAAGTCCACCGAATCCTGTACCTGTCGTTCAACTTCTTGCAATTCTCGAACATGGTCGGCTCGGTATGGTTGCGAGAACTCGGGGGGTTCGACCCGGCAGCCGGGGCGTCGAGGACGACGTGGCCGAAATCGGAGGCGGTGGGGAGGTCCCAAACGGAGAGGACTTGGATCCGATCCCAGGTGACGTTGCTTCTCAAATGCACGACGAAGGTGGCGTTGGCGTAGGTGTCGTTTAGGGTTTGGTCCGAAACGACGAAGCCGTTGGCGGTGAGGTTGGCGAAGTCGGGCGCGACGGAGCCCCACCAGTGGACGTCGGATCCGGGTAGCATGTCGAACTGGGAGACCCGGAAAGAGCAATCGTCGAGGATTGTTAGGGCGCCGCGGAGCTGGTGCTGGACCATTTTGAACTCGGATCGGAGGCCCACGAGGGGGCTGGTTTTGGAGCAGGTGGGATTCGGATCCGCATGGCAGAGGAAGAAGAGGAAGAGAAATAGAAAGAGAAACCCGAGGAAGATGGGTTTCTGAGGCATGAGATCCCGGATCTGGTACTGGGTGTGATCCGAAATTCGAATCAAATAGTTGAGAGGGAATGATACAATTACCCCGGTGGGTTGATGAAGGAGAACTGAGGTGTCGCCGTCGATGAGAAATTAGTACGAGGAAGTAGCCGACCTCTGCGTTTTGCTTGGGGTGGTTCTATTTGTTTTTTTCTTTTAATTGTTAAGCGGAGAAGCCACGTTGTTCTTGGGGTTTGCTTTGGAAGCAAAAGACAATTTCATTTGGAATTGGGAAGAGACATGGAAGCTGTCCAACATTATGCCTTTTTTTTTTTTTTTCTTTTCTTTTTTAATTTTCTCCTCCTGTGAAGAAACAGCTTGTTTTCTTCTAGTCTAGGTTCTTACGAGGGAGATTTGGATATTAATATTATAACTAAAAAATCGAGTAATGATGTGTTAAAGGAGATTATTAGAAAAAAAAAATTCTAAAAAAATTAACACTAAAATGCAAAAGCCACTAAACATTTATTTATTAGGTGTTGAAATAACCCATCACATAAACAGTACGAGTTCTTCAATTAACCCAATAAAATTTCACAAAATCTCACAACAAGCAAATTATTAGTCTTCCGTTGGTCAAAATAAAAATTAAATTATTTGATTCTAAAAAAAATATATTATACTAAAACCTCCCATAATTCAAAACTTAACTGTGAAAATATTATTATGTTTTGTTGAGTTTGTATATTTTTTCAAATCTTTTAGGTGGGGTGTCATTTTCTATACAATTTTTGTGAAATGATTGCATTTGAATGATTACATCCTCATTTATGGGAATCTCAACAAAAGAAATAAGAAGATATCTCATTATGTAATCTTTGGAATTTTTAAATAATTATAAATATATTATTTAGATCATCAAAAATATCAATATTAATGTGGAAATTTAGAAGGAAGAAAAAAAGTAAAATGTTTCAAGCAATATATTGAGTTTACCTATTGATGCATTAAGAATATTAAAAATCACTAAACCAATAAAATAATCATATATTAGTTGCCATGAAAAATATCGGCCAATATTTCAAATATTAATGAAATTTTATATTAAAATCTCATTTCTTCTAGAAAAAGAGTCATTTTTCAAAAATTATTTTTATAAAATTATCTCATTTTCCTATGTTTCATGGCAACCTTGAATGAGTTGAAAAGAATCTTTTAACTTCTTTTATTTAGCTTGCTGTAAGATATAATTTAAAAAAAAAAAAAATTAGTTGAAAACAATCTCTAAAAATAAATCATACTTTTTATGTTAATGTGGGGCCAAAGAATTCGGCGACCCTGGCCCATTTTTGTACTGGCCCCAAGGCCCACGCCGACAAGGAAGGAACATCCGAGGATGAACTAAGAGAGCCCATATTACCGAGAGACATCGTCGAGGACAATCCTGTCGTCAGCCAACAAGATCATAGAAGGGAGGAGTGGCGCGCCATCAAGGGCAGCCTCCTAGAGCATTCTGAAAAGAAGAACGAGTACAAGGGGTCAGCCATGGGAGCGTGGTGGAGGAGCAATTCAATGAGAAATCGTCACCTCCGCATTAAGTACCCCTAACTAACGTCCTAGCCGCATTAATGAGAAAATGACCTATGAACAGCGCTATCTCGATTACCGCGACTCACAGAACACTAGAAAGGATGTCTGATGGGACAGATACTCAAGTATAGGGTTAGATGATTAACAAGTGGAAAGCTAAGATCATTTAAAGAGGACTATATAATAAGAGAAACCCACCATGTGGAGGGGGGGGGCAATCAAAAGAACTCCTGCAATCATGGCCACCCAACGCATACTAGAACAAAGCTTCTTAGATGGTGCCAAGGATGAACTTTCTTTGATAAACTCAGCTCGTTTCTGTTTGATCATCATGTAAATCCATCCTAGTCGTTATTCACACATTAAAGGCTAGCTCTTTGGCCCACTCTTTACAAATTTATTGTATTAGGCTCATTGGGCCAAGATTCCTTACGTTTTGGGCTTGGCTCGAAAATCATGACCCTATAATTGGTGCCGTCTGTGGGAAGAGCTTGTGTGATAGTAAGTGCAACGGGTAGTTAAGATAAGATCAGGCCCTCATCGGCCAAGGTCCCAGGGGAAAGCCATTGTGGTGGCCAATTTACTATGCAAGTAAGACACTGCATGAGGCATACACAGTTGTTGTCATAGCTCAACTTCCGCTGAGGTCTATATTTCGAAGTGCGGATTATGTGGGGATTGCTAAATGGGGGACAGTTCTAGGGGCTTCTAACATCAAGTACTTGCCCTACACCTCTATCCAGGTTCAGGTCCTCGCAAATCTGGTGGTCGAGTTTACTGGACCTCCATTGGAAGGAGTGATAGCAACACAGAGCGATTCAAGGAAACTTCGCGGCGGGGCTGGTTCTAGAGAGCATATATTGATATCTTCTAAGCTGCTGAAGTGTTAGACAGAACTAAGGTCTTGCATGGCTCCTCGGGCCACAAACCTATGGGGAAACCAAGAACTTTTGGTAATTATCTAAGTATTGGACAGAACCAAGGTCTTGCATGATCTTCGAACTCAAACCTGTGGGGAAACCAACAACTTTCGACAATTATCTAAGTATTGGACAGAACCAAGGTCTTGCATGCTCCTCGGACCACAAACTTATGGGGAAACTAATAACTTTCAGCAATTACCTAAGGGTTGAATGGAATTAGGGCGTTGCACAGACCCTTGGACCATGGCCCCTAAGGAGATTAACTACTCCAAACATCTATCTGGGTGATGAGCAGAATCTAAAAGGAGTCCGACTCTTTGGACCCCCTACCCTTTCCCCATTCAACAAAGACGTGAACCAAGGTCTTACATAGTCCTTAGACTCAAACCTGTGGGAAAACCAACAACTTTCGACAATTATCTAAGTACTGGACAAAACCAAGGTCTTACATGGTCCTTAAACTCAAACCTGTGGGGAAACCAATAACTTTCGACAATTATCTAAGTATTGGACAGAACCAAGATCTTGCATGGTCTTCGGACTCAAACCTGTGGGGAAACCAACAACTTTCGACAATTATCTAAGTATCGGACAGAACGAAGGTCTTGCATGATCCTCGGACTCAAACTTGTGGGGAAACCAACAACTTTTAATGATTATCTAGGTGTTGGGCAGAAGAACCAAGGTCTTGTATGGTCCTCGGACTCAAACCTGCGGAGAAGCCAACAACTTTCGATAATTATCTAAGTATTGGACAGAACTAAGGTCTTGCATGATCCTCGGACTCAAACTTGTGTGGAAACCAACAACTTTCGACAATTATCTAAGTATCGGATAGAACCAAGGTCTTGCATGGTCATCGGACTCAAACCTGTAGGGAAGCCAACAACTTTTGACAATTATCTAAGTATCGGACAGAACCAAGGTCTTGCATGGTCCTCGGACTCAAACCTATGGGGAAACCAACAACTTTTGACGATTATCTAAGTGTTGGACAAAAGAACCAAGTTCTTGCATGGTCCTCGGACTCAAACTTGTGGGGAAGCCAACAACTTTTGACAATTATCTAAGTATCGGACAGAACCAAGGTCTCGCATGGTCCTCGGACTCAAACCTGTGGGGAAGCTAACAACTTTTGACAATTATCTAGGTGTTGGATAGAAGAACCAAGGTCTTGCATGGTTCTCGAATTCAAACCTGTGGGGAAACCAACAACTTTTGACAATTATCTAAATATTGGACAAAATCAAGGTCTTGCATGGTTCTCGGACTCAATATCTTTTCACGATTACACAGTTTGTGGTATAGAATACATGGTTATGTTCCCGATTATTCCTACCTAGCTAACTTATTTAAGGCTAGCAACCGAGTGTCGTAGTTGGCTTTGTTAAAGTCAGGGCGACGATTTTTTTGTTGTCACCAACGACATTAGTTCCAAGTCCCATTGAAGGGAAGAATGACAATACACACATTAAATAATCACTGCAAAGAAAGAAAAAATTCATAAAGTAAAAAGTAAAGCCTTTTTTTTTTATTAAATAAAGGAAAGGTACATTATACACCAAATGTCTTAGACAAGCTTGTTTTAAAGCTAATTATAAAAAGAGAGGCTGAGGCAGGCTTATTTTAAAGCTAACTATAAAAGGAGAGGCTGAGGCGGACTTGTTTTAAAGCTAACTATAAAAAGAGAGGTTGAGGCAGGCTTGTTTTAAGGCTACCAACTACAATTGAGCCAGTACGGGTGGTACCGGTAATGAGAAAGGAGAAGAAGCAGAAGCGCCTAATGGCCCCATCCTAAGACGTTCCCTTGATTCTCTCCCAGTTTCATGATAATTAAGCATTAGAGACGGCAACGCTCAGGCATCAACCATTCAACAATCTTATAAGCCTCCATCGGTAAGTAAACTGGACGCAAATCACTACCAGCTTGAAGGACAGGCAAAGATGCGTACTGGAAAAAAAATGTTATATTTCTCACGAACCTTTCTCCTAACTGCAAGATGTCCTACCATTTAAGTGAGACCTAGACTTTGTCGTGCCAAAAGTCTGATACGATCTACGCCTGCTTCGATTCTTGGTTGAAGGAGGAGGGTCTCCTTTCTTACTCGATTGAAAGGCAAGAACATCTTTGGCCTCTGCTTCCTTTGCCTCAACTGCGTCGCCCAGGTTCTGGGCAGCATTCTTGGTTCTTGAAAGGGGCTTGGCTTCCTTGCCCTCGCCTTAATCCAAGGCCATCTCATTCCCTAGGCCTTGATCACGATCTTGGCAAGGTCCTTTGAAATGTCTAAAGGGCTGAGAACTTAAAGTTCCTGTTGAACTTAAGGATTTGTAAATGTGGAAGAATGATTCCCCTAGAGCGCCTTATATAAGAGGTGAAATCCAGCGAAAATTAATTCGCACGGAACTCGAAAAAAGAGTCACAGGCGAAATAACTCCCGCCCAATTTTTGAAGAAATCCTCAACCGTTGGATCTGCATTGCTTCGCAAAGGCATTAATGAGGGCGCGCTCTGTATACCGAAGCGCCAGGAACGCGCCTTAAGCAAGTGAAGAGATTCAGATGCTGACGAAAGGCAAGACTTGACAAGCCATGGCAAAGACCCTAGGACATCAAAATCCTCCTCTCCGTCCGGGGGGCCAGACAGCAAGATTTTGAGGAGCTATTGTGGGGCCTAAGAATTCGGCGACCGCGACCCATTTTTGTACTAGGCCCAAGACCCATGCCGAGAAGAAAGGAACGTCCAAGGACGAACTAAGAGAGCCCATATTGCTAAAAGACATCACCGAGGACAATCCTGTCCTCGGCCAACAAGATCATAGAAGGGAAGAGTGGCGCGCCATCAAGGGCAGCCTCCCAGAGCATTCTGAAAAGAAGGATGAGTGCAAGGGATCAGCCATGGGGGCGTGGTGAAGGAGCAGTTCAAAGAGAAACCGTCACCTCTGCATTAAGTACTCTCAACTAACGTCCTAACTGCATTAATTGGGAAATGACCTATGAACAACGCTACCTCGATTACCGCGACTCACAGAACACCAGAAAGGATGTCTGATGGGATAGACACTCAAGTATAAGCTTAGATAATTAACAAATGGAAAGCTAAGATCATTTAAAGAGGACTATATAATAGGAGAAACCCACCATGGGGAAGGGGGGCAATCAAAAGAACTCGTGCAACCATGGCCACCCAATGCATACTAGAACAAAGCTCCTCGAATGGTGCCGAGGACGAACGTTCTTTGATAAACTCAGCTCATTTCTATTTGATCATCATGTAAATCCATCATAGTCGTTATTCACGCACTAAGGCCTAGCTCTTTGGCCCACTCTCTACAAATTTATTGTACTAGGCTCACTAGGCCAAGATTCCTTACGTTTTGGGCTTAGCCTGAAAATCGTGACCCTATAGTTGACTAAACATAGTTTTCCTTTGATTTATTTTTTCTGGTGTTACTAATCACTAAAAAATACAGAAAAATATCTTTACACAAGCTTTTCCATTAAAACAAACAAAAACATTTTGTTTCATTATATTTGTATAAAATTACTCCAATTTGACCAAAGTTTAATACTCTTATTACCATTTGCTCTGCCAAATTATATTATTATAATTGACGATATAATTATCAAAATCAATAATTTATAATTCTAGTTTCTCAAAAAAAAAAAAAATATATATATATATATATATATATTAAAAATGACAATATTCATTCATAATCTGTTATTATAATGGAAAACATAAAAATACACATTCTTCAAGCCAAATAATTAATGATCTCTTCATTCTTTTTGGCAGCACTAATAGGAAATAATAGTTAAATTTGCACTACCAAAAGAATAAACCTAAAACTTGCACAAATCAAAGATATACATTTATCCATATTCTTGAATTATTTTCATTGAATTACTTTTAAGGTTATATATATATATATATATATTGGGTGCTATCTGCATTAGGGTAGGTATGGACCGTCGCAAAGGGGGACAAAACTTAGGTACAATATCTTAAGTTGCTGTTTTTTAGGTTTCCTTCTTAAGATTTAGTCATATAGCTATTTAACTAAAAAATACACTTCCATCTCATAAGAAAAAATCCACATGGCAAAATCTTAAAAATGGAATATAAGGAACAGCACCTAAGTATTATATCTAAGTCTTTGCTCGATGAAGGACAAGTGGTAACGAGGGTAACAGAACATGGCCAGCATTACATTACTCCAACCACAAGAATAATTAATCATGTTTTAAACAATACAAAGAATAGAATTGAAGTCATTTCCACTGCGTAAAGTATTACTTCGTGGCCAAGCCTTTTCTTTAAGAAGCTTTTATTAATGGCTTATGAACTATGAGGTGGGCATCATTTGTCCTTTCTCTCTGCAACAAAATATCCTTATTCACACCAACATTAATTAAAATAGAACAAAATTTAGGTACGGTACTTTAAGTGCTATTTTTTAGATTTCTCTCTTAAAATTCAACCATATACCTACTTAACTAAAAAATATACTTCCATCTCCATAAATAAAAATCCACATGACAGAATTTTAAAAAGAAAACGTAAAGAGCAGTATCTAAATACTGTACCTTAGTCTTTCCTCTTAAAATATTGTGTATTAATTCTATTTTTCATGTTGGAATATGCCAATGCCTAGAAATCCCAATCATGGATTAATAATGATGATAGTGGAAATACTTGTAGCAGACCAAGCATTGCGCAATAGTTATAAAAATATAAAAACATCAGAATAATCAAATGAATTTGGAAATATGTGAGAAGGTTTGACTCAAATATCATTTTTATTTGGTGAGTTTTGTATTGTTTGGACTCTTTGGTCTTCTCGCTTTTGTATCTCAGTTTTAGACTTTTAGTTACAACAAATAAAGAAACAGCTCAAGGTGAAAGAATCCCAGAAAATGGAAGAATTGAATATCCTTCTCAATTTGCATATCTTTTCCTGGTGTTCTACTTATCTCTCTATAGCTCTTCAAGGTTTACAAAATCATCTTGATTTCGAATTCTTGTAAGAAAAAGCTCCACATTTTGCCTAATTAATTTTTTTTTTATACAAGATAAAATTATATTTTACCATAATCTAAGTGTATGTATGTGTAAAACTCCCTTTTGGAGACTTGAACTCCAGCTCTTGCCCCCACACTCCACAAGTATAAGGCCGCTAAGTTTTACACAAAACAATTTTTAAAAAAATTAAGAAAATTGGATATTTTAATGAAACGTATTATAAAATAAATAATCTAATATGGGGTGTATAGAAAAATAAGTATTTAAAATAGAAAAAGCAGATTCTTATTCTAAAATAGACCAAAAAAAAAAAAAATTTGTACCAACTTATGCAAATTGCAAATGCTCTTTAGACGTGCTTTGCTTGTTTTAGCAGTGATGTTTTCTAGAAAACAAGTCATTTTTCAATAAGTATTTTTTATAAAACTATCTCATTTTCCAATGTTTGATAGCAACTTTAAATGAGTTGAAAAACAACCTCTTAACTTCCTTTATTTAGCCTACTATGAGATATAGTTGTTTTCCAAAAAAATTTAATGGAAAATAATTTCTAAAAATAGGTCATACGTTTTATATTTACCAAAGATAGTTTTCCTTTGATTTTTTTTTTTTTTTTTTTTTTATGCTACCAAACAATAGAAAATATGAAAAACTATCTTTACATAAGGTTTTCCATTGAAACAAACGGAGTAGTAGATGAAATTTTAGAAAAATAACTAGAACTTTTCTAGAACACTTTACTTGCCAACTTGGTTGACTTTTTTCTTTTTCTTTTCAATTTATAATTTTTCCGATACTTGCACAACTAGGGTAAAAGATTTTATATAAAAAAAAAATTAAAAAAAGACCGAACCCTACTTTTGAACGTCCATAAATTTTAAGATGTTTGTTTAATTAAAGTACTCTTTTGAAGTTAAAGATGAGTTTGAATTTGTTCACATAATTTTTTAGCTTCAATTAGAGTATTCCTTTTAATGTTAAGGCAAGCTTAGAATTTTATTCAACGAAAGAGAGAAAGTGAGTCACTCCATGCATCCTCTCCCTCACAATATTTTATCAGGGAGAACACCACAGTCTTTTGCTTTGTTGTAACAACCTTCCTAAAGTCTATCTTGGTTCTTTTAACACCTTCCATCAAGTGCTCTTATACATTGGGCAAGATACGAGGTAAACACGTGTTGTGCCCATGTTACATCCAGTGTAAGAGAACTTGACACAAGCCAAACCCATCTACAAATCAGGCTTCAACTTATCCATGGTAATGGGTTGTTGTCCCATTTTGAAAACTCAGAGCCATGACTATATTAAGAGGAATATAAGGATCGGCCAAAATGAGTATTTACCCATAATTTGAAAACTATCTAGTAAAATATCTCTGTTTTGAAAATATTTAACAAAATACCTCTGTTTTTTAAACTCAATTTTTATATAATCGAGTTATAGGTGAAACTCGACGTTAGCAATGTCGAGTTCTATGCATATTTTTCCACTTAAATTTTTTTTTTTTTTTTTTAAATTTAAGTGAAACTCAACATTGCTAATGTTGAGTTCCACTCATAAAATCGATTTTAAGGATATTGAGTTTTACACAAAACTTGATTTTGTTAAAATCGAGTTTCAAAAAATTGACATTTTGCTAAATAATTTTAAAAAATAAAAAAGACATTTTGCTACATATTTTTAAAATTAGGGGTAGATACTCATTTCTCTTCCCCCCCCCCCCCCTCCCAAAGGATCTGAGCATGCATAGAGGTTAGTATTGGTGGTGCCAAAAATAGTTTTTGGTACCAGAAAAAGTAGTTTATTTATTTTACCACCTCACTTTGCAAAACACCCAATATTAATAGTTTTACTTTATCATTCAACACATTTCAATGGTTTTATTTTAGCATTCAACACATTTTAATAATATAAATAACACAATAAAATAATATATCTACTACAATAAACAACAACCACAACTAAAAGGAAAGCAAAAACAAAAGTTTTTTTTTTTTTTTAAATTTTAAATCAAGCCTAAGAAAACGAAAGTTAAAAATATATATATATATATATATATAAAAGGCAACCAGCAGGTATCTAATACGTAATCTAAGGTAGGAGCTAATAAAATATTATTTTTTGTTTAACATTTGAGCTACAATGCACACAAAAAGATGCTGTGCCCTGTAGCTCAACAGCAAAAAATAACTTTAATCACTTTTGTTACATGATTTACTAAAGTTTGCCCTTATGGCATACATTAGTAACCAATTTTAGGAAATTTTTTATAAAAATAAAAAAAATAAAAATAAAAATAAAAAAATGAAAAAGTAAGGGACTGTTTGGATTTTCAGTTTCCATCACCTATAACTCTGTATCCATCACCCATAACTCAAAATATGTGGGTCCCATGACTGAGAAGTGTGTTTGGCATTATTTCCAGTTTTTGTTTTCATCACTCAATTCTTTGATTTTTGAGTGATGAGTTATAAAAACTGAAAATACATTTTAGGTGTTTGCAAGTTCTAGAAACAAAGTTATGATGGCATTTTCGTAATTAAACCCACATACATAGGACTCACTGTTAGTGCAAAGTCACACCAGGCACTACTTTTGACATCAAGACCAACGGCTCTCTTTACCAATATCACTATACACTCCATCTTCTACCAAAGAAAGTCCTCACATGAACTGAAGCTAAAATCTGTCTACCCTCACCTTCACGCAGATCATCATACTCTATCTTCACACACGCAGTGCCCGATCCGAGCTCAACCAACCCGCGTCACTGTGTCACAGTCACGCAGTGCTTCACGCGCCAACCAAATTGATCTCCCCAACCTCTTTCTCAGCTTTTTTCACAGAAGTTTGCTTCTCTGTTTTTTTTTTTTCTTTTTTTTTTCTTTGTTTGATGTTTGGGTTTTCACATGTGAGTTAACTGTATCAACACATGGTGACGAAGTTTGCTTCTATGTTATTTTTTTCTCTATTTGATGTTTGGGTTTTCGCATCTGATTTGATCTATTGAAACCCGTGGTGAACCTGTTTGCTTCTCTGTTTTTTTCTTTTTCTTTTTTTTCTTTGTTTGATGTTTGGCTTTTCGCATTTGATTTGTTCCATTTTGGTGCTCATAGTGATGTGGTTTCAACCCATGGTAATGAAGTTTACATCTTTTACATTTGGGTTTTTAGACCCATGTTAATCTCCAAAATCAAATGACCAAGGTATCAAATAGAACAATACCCACAAGCAACCACATTTCCTTGGTTTATTTATCCCTACCCATGAGCATTATTGTCTTTTTCAAAACTTTTGTTAAACTTATTTAATTTCTGTAAGAAAGAACTTCTCATATTTGCATTGAAGTAGTCCAAGGTAAAAGGACCAAATGCTACAAAAAGAATAAAAGAATCTGGCTTAGGAAGCTACACACTTACCTTACATGAGAGACCTTACACTGACCTTACATGAGAGACTTACAAGAGATTTTACAAGCTAAGTTGATTATAATTTGGAGGTAATCAAGTTGTAATAGTTGAGTTAAACAAATATGCATTGATAACTATTTGATCCATTATGTAATAATTTGGAGTAGATTTGGGTTCGAGTTTGTGCTTTGGGAAAGTAACAGGGTTGAAGGAGGAAGGGGAAATGAGAAAAGAGAAAAATATGGGGATGAAACCTTCCGTGGGTAGGTTAATAGCTTTGCTCTGACCAAGTTACAAGTATGAGGCCCACAAAAAGTTGAAAATTTTGAGTTATAACAAGTTGAGTGAAGTGTGCCAAACAGGTGGGGTATAAGAAATTGAGGTATTTTAAGTAACGAGTGATGAGTAACGAAAATTGAGTGAGGAGTGAAGAAAAAAAAAAAACCAAATAGCTCCTAGTTAACTGTTTTGACAACTTTTTTAATTTTCCATAAAAACTTTCCCAAAATGAATGGTTAATATGTGTCCTAAGGCACACATTAACCATACATTAACCGGACCCTTTGTTATATTTAGCATTTTAGCAATTTATTTCCACTGATACTAATGCTTTTAGAGCATCCACAGCAGTGGAGCTAAAAATTTAGTTTTTTAGCTCCACCAAAAGTTACTTTATCTATTTTACCTACACATATGCTGCAACAGTGGATCTATTTTAGCTTTCAACACAATAAAATAATATAAATATCACAATAAAATAATATATCCCACTACCCAAAAAGCATCCACGGCACCAACCACAACCACCTCTACCATCAGCCACAGCCACAACTACACTGACAACCACCACCACCACCACCGGCCACAACCACCACTCTACTTTGGCAACCAAAACACAACATAGGAAAAACAAAACAAAACAACAACCACAATCACAACCCCATCACCACCAACCACCACAAACCACCAACCATGACAACCACAACCACAACCACTGCCACTGCCACAACCACAACCACAACCATAAACCACAAAACTCATAGCCAAAATACACAAAACCCACGGCTAAAGCCAAAATCATCCATCACCACCACAACCAAAATCCACAAACCCACTGTTAAAATCATCCACTACCACTACCATAGCCAAAATCAACCACCACCACTACCACCACAGCCACCAAACCTATATGAAAATACATAAAATAAAAAGAAATAAAAAAAAAAAAAAAAAAAAAAAAACACACACACACACACACACAATCACAGCAAAGAGAAAAGAGAGATGGACGGTAGCAACGGCTTGTGGCTTGGGGCTTGAGTCAGAGCGAGGTGGCTCTGTGGTGGCTGGGTGAGTGAGATCGGCAAATAAAGGAAGATGAGTGATTGGCGATATGGGTTTGTGGTGGCTGGGTCAGTGAGGGCAAAGTGGGTCTGTGGGTCAGTGAGGAGAACGTGGGTTTGTGGGTCGGTGAGGGCAATATGGGCAGTCTGTGGTGGCGAACTGTGCCGGTGTCGGTGACATTGAGCTTCAATGGCCGCGACGTTGACGATGGTCGGGTTGGCAGCGGTAAACAGAGTGAGAAAAGACCTGAGTTGAGAGAGTGAGAGGTTGAGAGACTTGAGCTAAATGAGAGAGAGTGAATGAGACATCGTTGAAAAAAAAAAGAAAAGAGCAAGTTGTACCCGAGGAATAAAAAATTACTTTTTTTTTTTAGATGTGAGCTACATAGCACATCTATCTATAGATGTGCACTGTAACAATTCAGCTAAAAAATTTAGCTATTGCTCCTGCAAAGGAGTTTTTTGTATTTTGGCACATCTAAAATAACTATATAACTATTTAGCTCCACTGCTGCAATACTCTTACATCCTAGTTACTTCTTAGTCGCCCTGGGAAGTAGCACACTTCTCTCACAATAATGTCATGAAAAATTATGCTACCTAAAAGCATTCGCAGCAGTGGTGCTAAATAGCTATATTGTTATTTTTTAGTACCACTAAACACAAAAGAAGCCCACAGCAGTGGAGCTATAAGCAAAATTTTTTGTTTCTCCGCTACAGTGCACATTTAAATATAGATGTGCACTGTAGCTCAAAGGTTAAAAAAAAAAATTATTATTTTAATCTGCCAGTTATTAAAATAATGCCTCTCTCTCTCTCTCTCTCTCTCTCTCTCTCTCTCTCTCTCTCTCTTCTTTGAAAATCTCTCTCAAAGAGTCCGACCTCTCACTCTCTCACTCCGGCCTCCCAAGCCGCCGATCAGCCTCACTCCGGCCTCACTCCCGCCTCTCACTCTCTCACTCCGATCTCACTCTCTCAATTCCGGTCTCCTAAGCTGCCGATCAGCCTCACTCTGGCCTTACTCTCTCACTCCGGCCTTTCACTCTCTCACTCCGGTCTCCCAAGCCGCCGATCATCCTCACTCCAACTTCACTCCCTCACTCCAGCCTCTCACTCTCTCACTGCGGATCGCCAACCCAACTCACCGACGTGATTGGAGTGCTTGCTCGTGGTGGGTTTTTTTTTTTTTGTTGTGGACTGGTGGTGGTGGTAGTGGTGGTGGTGGTGGTTGTAGCTGTTATTTTTTTTGGATAGGGTGATATATTATTTTATTGTTGTAGAAATATTATTTTATTGTAATGTTTATATTATTTTATTAAGTTAAAAGTTAAAATAGATTCACTGCTGCAATATATGTGTAAGACCATAGGCAAAATAAATAAAACGATTTTTTGTGTAGTTAAATAGCTAAAATTTTAGGTGGTTTGACGTCATATATTCCGAGAATCCATATATGCATGCAAAACTCTGACCGCAGCAGGGTTCCAGTCACCCAACTGTTAACATAATTGCTGAATCTTTTATCTTCTAATGATGTTTGCCTCCCGAAGCGATTACATCCTCTGCAATATCTTTCATTGCTAGGTAGCATATGTTTATTAGCCCAAGTCGTAGTAAAGATAGAACTTGATGACAGTCAAAAAAGTAAGAAACAAACAAAGAACCTGAGAAATTACCCAGTTATTGGCTTATTGCAAGAAATGCGGAATCTCTTTCTTGGGAAAATAAAAATTTTAAAAGCAAGCAAGAAAGAAAAAGAGAGAGAGAGAACAAAAAGAGACTGCTTCTTCAGCATCCATCAGATGCATTTATACTTTCTGAAAGTGTCACTGAAAATAAAACAGAAAATCCAATCTCATCTTACAAAACTTGCCTCAAATGTTGATGTCAGACAAATAATTCATAATTGGTTGCCAGAACATAGCAAATATGCGCCTTTTTTTACACAAAAGTACAAAACAAGTGAAGCATACAAGTTGATAGGCCTCTGGCATTGACCCTAGCAAATTGGGTAAACTGGGAATTTGCATGAGCCTCATTGTGCCTTGATTTATGCACTTTCTTCAATCAAAATAAAGTGTCCATAACACTGTTGCTTTTATCAGTGCCCAATGCTTCTGCTTTAGTTGAAAGGTGGGAGCTTGAAAAGAAAGATTGATGCTACTCAAAGCTTCCCACCAGCCAGATACCATCCACTGTTATTCCTGCATCCAAGCTCTAAGAAAACTTATTCCTTCAACATGATCCAGGTAACCTTGCCCAAAGAAAAACACTTGAGAGTATAATTAATAAATTGATTATGCTAGGAAATAAAAAAACCAGCAGACATTTTGTAATGCATGTGCAAGTAAAGTGATGCAATCTTGAGTTTCCCAGACAACATAAGAGCAAATCACCTAATATCAAAGATGAAACAACAGTATTGAGAAATCAATTCGGTTTCATGCCAGGACGATCTACATCTACCATTGAAACTACTTTCTTAGACATTTTATGGAAAAATATAGAGAAGTCTGAAAAGATTTCTGCATGATTTTTATTGACCAAGATAATGTATGATAGGGTAGCTAGAGCAGATATGTAGTGAGTTTTAGAAAAGGAGTTCTTCTAAAATATACTAACTGGATTAAGGATATGTATCATAATGGAGTTGTATTTAGTGTGAGAACAAGAGGATGTATTACAAGTGAGTTTTTCTACCACTATAATTTTGCAACAAGCATCAAGAATCAACATTAAGTCCATATCCTTTTGCACTAATTATGGAAGAGCTCACTGAATTGATTCAAGATGAATTACCTGTGTATGCTTTTTGCAGGTGATATAATTTAAGTTAATGAAACTAGAAGTGGAGTTGATGTCAAATTAGAATTTGAAGAGATGCATTAGAATCTAAACACTTTCGGCTGAGTAGGACTAATATAGAGTATATGAAATATAAATTTAGTAAAAGTAGAAAACAGTGCTTAAGGGATTGTAACACTTAATGGTCAAGAGATACCAAAGAGTGAGTGCTTTCAATGTCTTGAGATTGAAGAGGATGTGAATCAAATGATAAGCATTGGATGGATGAAGTGGAGAAACGCATAGGAGTATTGTGTAGTCATGAAATGTCTATCAAGTTAAAAGAAAAGTTTACAATTATAAGACCAACTATGCTCTATAATACTGAATGTTGGGCTATTAAGAAGCAAGGAAAAATATGATTAGTATGAAATGTTAATGGATTAGTAGAAATACAAAGAAAGATATGATTCAAAAATTTGCTAAGAGATATTGTTGTCCCCTATTGATGAAAAGATGAGGGAGTCACTTGTTATGGGTTGGTCGTGCGCTACGTAGAGCAATTAATGCACCAATGAGAAAATGTGAGTTTATTAAAGTTGAGGATAGGAAACAAAAAAAGGTAGAGGAAAACCTTTTAAAAAAACACATTAGCAGAAGAAGTAAAAAAGGATGACAATTAAAGATGTACAAAAGGCATATGTCTGAATAGGATAGAATAGCAAAAAAGAATCCATATTACCAACCCGACTTAGTCTGTTAGATCTATAGCCAACCCCATAGTGGCATGGATGTTGTTTTTGTATACTATAAAAGTAAAACACACCAGTAAAAAAAAGAAAATTGCTCATAAATTACAACATGGTATACAACAAAACTGAACCATAGCAGATGCAGCTACACTGCTGCCTCCAAGTGGAGTAGATAAACACAAATGATGTCTGATTAAAGAATAAGGTGCATTCCTACATAATTGCAACATTAACAATCTAAATTCTCCATAAAGCAATAGAAAATAACAGGCTGGTTTATTTCAATGAAAGAAAATAAAAACACAAATATTCATCAATTAAATTGCAGTGATAGAAGTAAAACACGAACATTCATGGATAAATTTCCTATGATAGAACAAGAGGAGGATGAGGGCATTGCAATTTCATACCTGGGGGATACGGTGCAAAATTAACCATCTGGTTGATGACAATTTAGTTGAAGAAAACTGTATGCACATCTCTGGTAATATATGTTCTCCTAATCTCTTCATACTGTTCAATCTATGCCACCTCCAAGCCTTCTTGACAAATCCTTCAAATAGGATAAAAAAAGAGCATATGCACACATGTGCACAATAAGGAAGATATGATCATTGCACACCTTGAGGATAAGGTGTGCAATGACCAGAATGCACTACCTCCAATAACAAATATCATCCTACTCTCCCTCTTTCCACACCTTCCAGGCCTTCCCCATCTTCCAGAAAGGATCACTCTGGCAGATACAGGCATGGGTCGTGCATGTGTGATAATAAAAAAGGAAACTTCCAAAAACAAAACTTCACTACCTTTACAATGCAATTTATTGAGAATATATGTTAAAAGATTAGAGGAAACCTTAGGAAGTAAGGATTGGAAGAAGGAAAAAAAAAAAAGCCTCAAAGACAATTAGATACAAAAATAAACATCTTGATTAACAGGGACTACAAAATCAAGAAATGGGGTTCATTGATTTTAAAATTAATATCTAAATCAGAATAAGTTAACTCTATATCAACTATATGATTGAGGGAGTTCGATAGGATGTTATCACAAGGAAAAGCTCTCAACTCCATATGGATCTCCCATGAGTTAAATATACATGCTAATGCAATGACCTAACTAAGTACGATAGAGACACAATCAATAGGTGATAATAAAGAAAAAGAAACTCAGCAGAAGTAAATAACCATCATAAGTTTTTATTCAAAGTCTAACTGCAACAATGTACACGCAACTCAAGCTACAAAAACCGGTTAAGGTTTCAGTTACAAAGCAAGCAAAGAAGACAAAGTTACGACTAAATTGACAATTTTTTGCCAGTTTACAAAGAGAACTGATAGTCTCACACTTAAGTAGTCTACAAATATTCATCAATCTTTCTTATCCTCAATTATTTCCTTTCAATTAGTACTCTGTCCATTCTCGACACCAAGACCATATAAAACACCAGCGTATTTCTCTGTAGATCCACTGAAGAAGGTTTCCCTCAACTTCCTAAACGTAGAAGCTGTCAGCAAACTATCAGAACCTGCTTGGTGACACACACCAACTCTCTCCACGTCCAACAACTCTGCAAGCTTGTTCAACCCACCATGAAGGCTGTTGCAAAACTTCATCAAATGCTTGATATCATACACCGTGGGGAAATACATATTGATCAAATCAAAGAACCCCGCTTGCGTATCAGGCAGACACCGGCATGTCAACAGCTTAAGCAAGTACCCAAAATCATACCCACTATGGAAAGTAACCCATTGCACACCATCGTTCAACACAATCCCTGACGACATCAAAAGCTCACCAAACCGATTCACATCAATCCCCCTCTCATTATTCTTCTTGAAATCAATCCCACACTGGTGCAACAACTCAATTGAATCACTGGCGAAGATATCCTCGCTTATATTAAACTCGCGGAAATTGAATTGCCAGATGCAAAACTTGTCAGTCCCGCAAGTGGGAAGATTCCCATTTTCGTCGGAGAATGTGAGACCCAATTGGATCAACTTCAGCATATCAACATTATCTTTCAAAGTTTGATAATTATAGTCATTAATATTCTTAAAAGTCCCGACAGGTCGAAGAACCACACCGGGAAACTCAGTGTCCATAGCAATAAAATTATAATTATCCACAACTTCACGGATCAGAGAAAACTCTTCTTCCAAATTATCATTCCAAACCTCCCTGATTTGAATCGAATCCCCTTTCGGTAAAATCGACATTTCCAATGTTTCAATTCAGGCAACAGGATGGGAAATACTATCAAACCCAGATCTGAAAACACAAAAAGTTTTGTTCTTTTGCCTAAGTTCAAAGCTTTGCAAAAAAACGACAGCGTTTTTTGCTTCAGACAGATCTAGAACATACCAAAGAGAATAACAGTAAATCTATAAATTCTTATTCTTTAAACAAAAAAAAAAAAAAAAAAAAAGGGATTCAGATGAAACTCCAAAAAACCTGAACTGGGTTTGGTTACTTGCAAATCAGAGTCTCCAAAAACGACAGCGTTTTTGGTGGTTCCACTAGATCTGAAACAAACAAAACAAACATAAGCCAAAAAAAAAAAAAAAACAAAAACAAAAACCAAAGTATAGAACTAGTTTGAACAGTCTTAATAATCTTCACAAAGAAAAGCAAAGTGAGAGATCTGACCTTGGAAAAGTGAAAGATGGGGTTTGGAAAAAACAGATCTAGAAGTTGGTAGATGAAGTGATGATAATATGGGGGGTGGTGGGTAGCGAACTCTCTAGGTCAACGAACCAGAGAGAGGGGAAAATGGGGGTCTGAGACCTTTTACTGGGGGTGTGGTCTGTGGCGTGCTGTGCGTGTTGTGGTTCCTTCTTATTTCTTTCTTTTACCAAGTGGGGGCGAGCGAAAGTGATGTTGCCCAAGAATGGGTCAAACGATGCCGTTTCTCTCTCTCCCTCATGCTTCATATCCTGATTTTTTCAACTAAAGTTTTTTTTCCCTCTACTTAATAAGCTCCTTCAGGACATTTATTAACAAGACTAGTTTAAAAAAATAAAATTTATTTTTACTATTATATTTTTTTAAGATAGTTTTTATTTATGACGTTTATTTCTGATGATGATGATAGTTAATTAGAACTTTTATTAAGTTAATAAACATTCGTTAACTTTTTTTTTTATCAAAATATATGAGTATGCATTTGGGTTATAATTAAAAATTAAAATTATTTTACTATTGAGTTTATTTTTGTTATTATTCATGGGTCTCACTGGACTTTTTGGCACTATTCATAAGTTCTATTATAGTATTTCAACTATCTTTTATTTTTATCAATAGTATTTTCAATAATAAATTTTTTTTTTTTTTTTTTTGATAAGAATATAATAATAATTTTTTAATTTAAACAAAATAAGCAATATCTAAACACATCCTGAATATAGCGGCATGTATTAAGTCATATAACTTTGTCAAAATTTTTTTTTTTTTTAATGAGTTGTCAAATTATTATTTTGACCAAATCACATAGAAATAAGTTGTTAAAATAAGGCATACACGTGAATGGTTTTGTTAAGTTGTCACATAGTTGGAGGGGGGATTGGTAAATTACATATCCATTTGGGTCTCAAAGCAAAAATTGATTCGGGTCTTTAGCTTTGTTCGGACTTTGGGCTGGAGTCTCTCACCCATCATTGCGCTGGCTTTGGCAGATTCTTTTTCAAATTTTATTAGCGCATAATAAAACACTAGTCTAAAATTTTGTAAGATTTGTTTGAGCTGTAAATGTGTCAGCAATCAGCATCACTCTCTCTCTCTTTCTCTCTCTAATCTCTATAGGTTCTTCCTCTCTTTTTTTTTTTTTTTTTTTTTTTTTAACTAAGGCTACATTTGTTTTGGTTGAAAATGATTTTAAGAAATCCTTTTACACCACGCTCTGTGTTTGGTACGTACTGAAAATTGGGTCAACTGAAATTGATTTTTTGCATTGACTGTAAAATAAGGCCTCTCTGGTGTAAAACCATTTCATGGTTTATTTTACCTTCAAATGAATTACACCCCAAGAAAATAAAAGAGAGAGAGAAATAGCTAGAGGAGATCGCACATCCAAGCACCGGCTCACTTGTTGCACCCGAGCACTAGCTCGTCACACTCCAATACCAGCTCGCTCGTCGCACCCCAACACCGGCGAGATTGCACCCACTCAACCTCACCACCATGCTCCACTGCTACATGTCTCCGATCCACATCCAAGCTACCCATCTACCCACATAACCCAATCCCCATTTTGGCAAACCCACACCCACCCGATCTAGCTACTGCCGTCCTCCGTCGGTACCGATCTCTCTCTTTTCTGATCTGGCTGCCGCCGTCCTCCGTTGGTACCAAGATCGCACTTTCCCGATCTATCTCTCACTCTTTCTTCCTCCTCTCACCGAGTATATTATGTATATATTGTGAATAAATGGTTTTATTTTGATTTTTGGTTATGTTAAGTGTGTATTTTAAAATTTTCTATTATAAAATTTGTTTGAAAACTGAGAAAATGACTGAGAAAATGTGAAGTATTTGTAGGAAAATAGCATTTTTAGAATGTTACCAAATACCGAAAATCGTTTTCTGGACTATTTTCCATTGCAGAACCAAACACTTGGATTTCATTTTCCTTACGAGAATTTATTTTCCCCTGCATTCATTTTACGCTCAGAATTCAATTTACATCGAACTAAACGTAGGCTAAAATATATATATATATATATATATATATATTTTTGAATATATGTAAACCATTAAAGTTAATATAGAAAAGAAGTAGTTTGTTTGTTTGATTAAAAAAAAAAAAAAGATAAATGAAAAATTAAGCAGGTTCGTAGCACATGAGTGGATAAAGATTGAAAGGAGCATGTTCTATTCACTCCATATAATGGGCTGCATTTGAACTATTTTAACATGACAAGTCATAGCACCAATCCCTCGTTTCCGTTTTCACCATTCCACACGAGAGAATAAAATGAACATCGAGTACACACAATTTCCTTGACCATATAATACCCATGAACAACTAAGTACAAGTTACAAAATTCTCTTTATTTATTTATTTTTTTTTGGTCGTTCTAAAATTTTAAAAGTAGGTCTCTATCAATATCAAAGACTTGGCCATACCACTTAATTTAGGCCTAATATGCATTTTGATTTTACAGGAATCGTCGTGGAGGGGATGAATGTGATGTCTTGTCGCAATCAGATTCATGTATTTTCGTATTTTGGTTCAACGCGGAAAGGAAGACTGTTATTACCAAATGTGATGGCTTTCCCAATTTTCACAGCTGGTTGATAGGGTGAGTTTGGTTTATCTAGAAAGTGTATAATAAAAAAGTTGAGTTTTTAAAAAGTATATGATGAAAAAGAACATTTTTAAAAAGTTGAATGTTTGATAAAAATTGTTAAAAAGTGTTTTTTTTTTTAACTGAATGTTTGGCTAGCACTTATAAAAGTGGCAGTTTGAAGGATAAATTACAAAAAATGACAATGTATATATAAAGGAGTTTATTTTATACGTTTATTTTTTTTATTTTTATGTGAGTTTATTTCATACTTAAATTAACCACTTTATATACTTAAATCAATTTTTCTCTTTCTAAAAAAATTATTTTTTTCTCATCAATATTAGCTAATAATAATCTATCACTTAAAATTTATTGTGAAAATATTATAAAATTATTGTGATAATTGATACTGATTTTAATTTGAACGTACTATTACAATTATTTTCTTCTCTTTCTAAAAAAATTTTTTTTTCTCATCAATATCAGCTAATAAAAACCTACCACTTAAGATTTATTGTGAAAATATTGTGATAAAAATTGATATAGATTTTAATTTTAACGTACTATTAAAATTATTTTTTTCTCACCAATATTAGCTAATAATAACATATCACTTAAGATTTATTGTGAAAGTATTGTGATAAAAATTGATACAGATTTTAATTTTAACGTACTATTAAAACTATTTTTTTCTCTTTCTAAAAAAATTATTTTTTTCACCAATATTAGCTAATAATAATTTACCCTTTAAGATTTATTGTGAAAATATTGTACAAATATTGTGATAACATTTCCTCATTCTTTTTTTTTTTCCTTTTTTTTTTTTTCTCTCTTTTTTTCTCCTCCACCCACGTACCCTTCTCTCTTTTTTTCTTTTTTTCCCTACCACTTCCCCTCCAAAACATTCCACTTTTCACTTTTTTCTTCATTCTTTCCCTTTTTTCCCTTTCACTTCCTCCAAAACGTTCCACTGCTAAGCTCTTTTTTTTTTTTTTTCTTTTTTTTTTTTTACAATTCGAAAGCCGATCTCACTTCCTCCTGAGAAGATGATGATGACGATGATGATGATGATGATGAAGATGAAGATGATTGAAACATTGGGTTTGTATTTGTATTTGATTTTGATTTTAGGTTTGGGTTATGGGTTTTCAGTTAATGGGTTAATTTTGAGTTGATTTTCTGTGAATTTTGGGTTTGATTTTGAATTGATTTTGTTTTGGGTTGATTTTGAGTTGGGTTTGAAATGGGTTTTTGTTGATTTTATTGATTGTGATGGTAGACCGGTGATAGACCAGGTTTGAAATGAGTTGATTTCAATTTTATTGATTTTGTTGGGTGGTGCTGTGTTTGTAGCAGAATGGTGAGGGAATAGCAGAGAGATGAGATGAGGGGAGAGGAATGAGACGCACGGACTGAGGACTGAGGACATATTGAAGGGTAATTTGGTAATTGCTAATATTCTCCAACGGATATATGATGAACGCGCATGGGACTTTTGCAAAATGGACCGAAGTGGAGCTTTCAGTGAATGCGCGATTCTTCACAAATATAAAAAGCAACTTTTGACAAAAAAGTTGTGTTTTGGGCTTCACCAAAGGCACATTTAGGCCTGACTTTTTCAAAAAGCACTTTTTAGGCTCAAAACGTGGAAACAAACGGGCACATAGTTGCAACCTATTGTATCGTGACATGAAGTGGACAGAAACCAAAAACACTAATAATGCCCGCTTCCAAAACAAAAATTATTAGGAAGACCTGTTTGATTACTCTCATAATACTTTATTTATATTTAATGGATTTATTTTATATATGGGAAAGGTTTTGTTGGCACACTAGTATAAGCAATTATTATATGATAAGTTATATGGCAGAAAAAAGAAAGTAATACATATTCAAGATCATGTGCAATGCACATGATCAGGTAGACCTTTTGACGATGCTATTCTTAAGCTTGGGGGCACCCCCCCCCCCCCCCCCCAATTTTTTTTTTTTAAATACTAGTATATATTTATGTACTAACTTTAGTAATTTGGTTCAATAAAATTACACTTAATCTCCCCTAACAATATAGTTGATTCTTTTAAAGGCCATAATTTTTTTTTTTTTTTTAAAAGTTATAGATCTAAAATCTAGAACAAAATTAACAAGCCCAAAAAAAATTAGCCTAACAACAAAAATGACAAATAACAAAGCTAAAAATAGTTAAGCCTAATCAATTAATTTTACCTAAATCAAAAATGGATGGAGGGGGTAACAATCCAAGCAACATAAAATTTTAGAGGATAGAATCCAAATTCTAAAACTTTAGAGTGTAAAATTTAAAAAACCCCTAAACTTTAGGGGTACAGTTTGCAATCTAGCCTTAAAATAATATAAACGGCTCATTGAAATAATAAATATAAAAACAACCACCACAAAATTCTTTTGCAACCAACCACAGCCACACCACCATTGTGGCAACCACAACCCACCACACACACATACATAAAAAATAATAATAATAAATAAATAAATAAAACACTACATCACCACCAGCCACAGCTAAACCCACAAAACCCATAGCCAAAATCAACAGTCTTGTTCATTTATAAACCTACTTGTCTCTACCATTCATATGTCCAACCCATATACAATTCAAACTTGTAAAGCACTGAGCTATCATGTCTTCATCTGCAAAATGTTAATTGAAGTCACCAATAAATCAAATTGGTCAAGAAAGTCTCATTGTCTTGAAGAATGGACACATTCATAAAATGGGTTGGAGGGCTGCAAATGGAGGAGAGGGGAGAAAAGGGGTTAGGCAACTAGCCAAAGAAGAGAGAGAGAGAGAAAAGGTTAGGTGGATTGAGATTTGAGAGTACATAAATGCTTGCATATAATTTCATATGGAATTGCTTGAGAGTACATAAACGCCTTATAGCTCTCGATATGATAGAGGGGGTCTTTCATGTCATTGAATATTTACAACTATGACATTTTTAACTTTCATGGTAAAGGGAAAACCATCGCTTATAAGGTAAACTACACATCAATAGTTTAGTCCAATGCTTCCACCGTTGTTGGTCTTTCCCTTTATGGTCTCCATCAATCCATTAAGATTTACTTTTACCTCTTTCAATTGCTCGTCCTAGGGATTGAGATCAAGTGCAATACCTTACCTGATGCTATAGCAATGAATGGTTAAAATTGAAAGTTAAAAAAAAAAAAAAAAAAAAAACTTTCAATCTCAACCATTGAATAAAAAAATTTGAAAAATAGTTGAAAGAAGTTAAAAAGTTAAAGTTAAAAAATAAGAGTGGTAAAAATTTATGTGAAAGGGAGTAGGGTAATTGCACCCAGTTTGTAGAGGATCCAAATCCCTTGTCCTAGAATGTAGAGGATTCAATCTTATTTGGAATTTTAAGGCTAGTCATTCAACTTTCTGCTCATCATGTCATTTTCAACTCATTCTTCATTCTTCATTCTTCATTCCTTTCGCATTGTTTCCTTTTTCCCTTAGACGCTTGTGGGGATCATCTTGAGAAGGCAAAAGTTGTTGCATGATTTTTTAGTTATATTATAAGTTGTTGCATGCTTTGGGTCAAGTCCCTCACTTGTTTTTTAAAAGTAGCAACCCTTTACCAATCTTGAGGATGATCCAATGGCGAAACTAGGATTTTAATTTAGCGGAGGCAAAATTGAAAGACAATATAAAAAAATAGCCTAAAAAAAATTTATCAATATTAATAATAAATAAATAAACAACTATATTGTTATAACATTTTGTTGTGTCTTTAACATTATTATTTTTTATTATATTATATTATATTATATTGTGTATAATATTAATACGAGCGCCCATCGATTGAGTTGTTGTGGCTTATTTGAAAGGAAAAAGAAAAAAGGATTGGGGAGAAAATATAAAAGAGTAGCAGGAATTGTGTAGTGTGGTGAAATCATGTGTGACAATGGCTTTCAAGAAGTGAGAGCTAGTCTCTTTTTCTTAGGTGCTAGGCTTATTGATTAAGTAGTATAGGTTTTTTGTTTTTTTCTTATGTCAGTGGTACAGATTGGTAATTGTGGGAATGCTTCTTTGTTTTTTGTTTTCTCATGTCAGGAGAGGCAATACCTTAAAGAGTTAAAATTGTTTTATTTAAAATTCATTTTTTTGAGTAGCCCGCGGGGGAGGGGGGTTGGAAGTCTCTCGCCGCCCCACCCCCCCCCCCCCCCCTCTTCTTCTTGGCGCCTCCCATGGGATGATCATTATGGTTGCCTTGTTTGCTTGCAACTATAGTGTTATGTTGAGTGTCCATTAATTGACATAGTATGAACTATTAAACTATACAACCTTTGTCACAAGGGAAAGATGATAATTAGATTCTCATGGACAATACCAATTGACGAAGCATTTGATTGTAGGACTAATGTTGATAATGAATACCTGCAATGAAAAAGGAAATTTTGGAGGGAGATCAATATGGTGTTAGCCTAAATTTCTCCAATACTTAAAAGAATGTTACTTCCATGTAAAGAAATTTAGAGTTTTTAGCAATCATTGAGTTACATTTAATATAGCATGGAATTTGATTTATATTGAATTTTGGTTCCTTGACCTTCTTAGTTCTTAGTGATCTTTTTTTTTTTTTTTTTGAAGAGAAGTGATCTTTTCTTTTTTTTTTTTTTTATTATTATTATTATCTGAAATAGAATTCTATTATTACCTAATTTAAATATATAGACATAAAATCTTTAATATAGAGACTTAAACCGTTTAACCTCAATCTTTACCTACCACTGCATAAACGGTTAAAGTTGTGGAGTGATTGATTAGATTATTACTTGATTTTTAGCAATCATGGGAGCAAAATTATTGCTTCCCCGTTCGAGTTTGTCAGACTTTAATTTGGGAGTTATGGAGCCGTGTACGTGTACAACATATTGACATTAACTCTATTTATTGACTAGACTTTTTTTTTTATGAGAATGATTTATGGACTAGACTTGGTCAGTTGACATGACATGAATAAAATATGTACCTTGGGCCTACGCGTACGAGTTGGGCATATATGCTTTAGAATGCAGGGCTTGCCAAATTTTGCAACCATCTTACTTGGCAATAAATTAAGGAAAAAGACTATCACTACAGTCACAATTTCAAAGTATTTTAACGATTTTTTCTATAGATTGGATTAGTTCAATTGATAAAATTTTTGTGATTGAATAAAAAATTTAAGATTCAATTCTCATTTAAACTAAAAAATCGGTTAATGTTTTAATTTGATGATAAAAAAGACAATCACAAAAAATGAATTCTATAAATTAAAACTCTATAATAATAAAAAGTAACGATTTTTTGTGCGTGTACTATGTGTGAAATAGTCCTTTCTCATAAATTAAAGCCTAAAGCTTTTTAAAATCTTATTTTTGAAAATTATTATACTAATTAAAATTTGAAAAAAAAAATTTGTTTAGAAGATTAAAATTAGAATTTGATATAACTACAATATATTAATTGTGGAAAATTTAATGGTACGTTTTACAATCATAATTAAAATTATGCATTTTTAAGTGTTTTAGTATTTATATTTTTTTTTAATGAATATATACAAATAAAAGGCTAATATATATATATAAATAATTTTTTTTTTGAAAATATAAAAGGCTAATATTAAAATACTTGAAAGTTGAAACAATCAATTTTGATCATAGTGAGTAATCATATCCGAGAGCCAGAGCTTACATCGAAGAATTTACAAGTCAACTCCCATCAAAAAAAAAAAAAATTTACAAGTCAACGAACAATATAATTTTACAAGCAAGTTGATAAGCTGAAATATAGGAACACCGAACGTCAAAGCTTTCGTAGCTCAGTTGGTTAGAGCACCCGTTTAGTAAGCGGGAGGTCTTGAGTTCGACTCTCAACGAAAGCATAACAAAAGCTATGTATATGTTTTTTGCTCTCCGCAATTTTCGGTTACTACTTTATCTGACCCATTTTACATTGTTCATCGCAGGAGACACACAACAGAATACGAATCCGAGAATCTTTTAACCCCAGATAAATCGTAGGAGACACACAACAGAATACGAATCCGAGAATCTATTAACCCCAGATAAAAAGACAAAAGTACCTAGTACAGACTGTACAGTACACAAACTGTTAAAATTAAATGCCAACCAATCAGGAACTAGACTTTGATTTCTTCCCACCACGTGTCTCTCCCTCACTCGTCCCCAATCCTAGGTCACAACGCTCTCTCTCTCTTTCTCATTGGTTGAATCGGATTCAGTTAGTTATGTAATGTAATATGTAGTACTACTGTTACTGTAGAGTGCTACATAGTATATATCTTCTTTTGTCTGAAAATATCTTTCCCCGCCTCCCAAAAACACGGTCACTGTATTGAAGAATGTCCTGAATAATATCAGATCTGCTATTTTATGCAGGTACTCTTTTTTATTTTTATTTTTTTTTCCCCTTAATGCTCTGTTTGTTTCCCGAGAAAATGAAATTTATTTTAATTTCTTTTGCTTCTCGCACATTTTTATTTTCTCACCAAATGTATTAACTAAGATTTTTCCGTGCATGTTTAATAATTGTGCCAGAGTTTTCCTACATGTGATCTCTGCTACTCATCTATTGGGTCAATGTGCTAGAACTTACTCATAATTGGAATTAATTTTAAATTTCGATTGTTGTTTTTAATTCCAAATGATTTTGTTAATCATGCGGAGCCTCTATATTAGCAAAGATTTTAGTTTTTTTTTTTATTTTTTATTATTATTATTTTTTTTTTAATTTTTATGGTGCAAACTTTACTGGAAAATTTGAATTTTTGTTTCTTTCAAGACGTGGCCTTTAATAAATAAATCTGTGTGGTTCCTTGAAATTTTGAGAGAGGAAAAATAACTCCCAGTTTTCAATATTGTTAGATTTCTGAACAATTAGAACAAAACATTTTTAACATGTGCTATTGTACCATCAAGTGTATGTCTTTCGAGGCCAAGATCCTCGTAGCTCAACTGTACACCTATTACTGGTTTCGCTCTTGAACTGAACTTTATCAAACTGAATTATTATTATTAATTAGCTCATTACTATACAACATACTGAATCAACCTTATTTTATAGAATATCTGCTATGTAAGTACTTTATGTTTTCCCTAAAATCTTTGACATGTTAGGGAGCGGCTCTCTGTATTCGAATACCTGAATGGCTATTGGTCTGTGGCTAGAGAGCTGAGTAATGTCAATGCCAAAACAATTGCGGCTGACAACGGTCTACTTCTTTGTTGGGTCTGAATTTATCCGCAAATAATTGTCAAGAAAAACATGGATCAGATACGGAACACAATTATGCAACATGAAGCGTTATTCAAGGAACAGGTACAGAGTTTTTTCTGTGCACTATAACAGAATGGGTTTAATCCCAGATGAGTGTCAATTGTATTCAACTATTGAGGAAAAAAAAAAAGAAAGAAAAAAGAATTGTTGATGGTTCAAGCACTGTAGACTGCTCACTGACTTAGTGACACTGAGTTAAGTGGTAAAGGTCCTTGTTAATTAGAAAGAATGAATGCCAGTGAGAATGATCCCTAAAAGGAAGATACAAGGAAAGCATAATTATTTACTCCTAACAATGACCTGGAGCATTTTAGGTGAACAAAGGCATTTCTTATAAGGAAGTTTAAATGTCTGGTTTTCTTTCTGAAATGGTTTCTTTATGTATCCAATTTTTAAAAAATGGCATGGATGTCTTCCAATAGTGACTAGATTTATATTAATTGCAGTCTTTGAGCGTTACACATGAACTTTCATGTAGAGCTTTGGCCTTTGGACACACAACTATATTATTTGGTGCTTGCATTCCTGTTGTTTCTTTGGGGTAGGATAGAAAATCTTTTTCTTTTTTAACTTTATATTTATCATACCAATCATTATTACTATCACTATAATTGGGATGGTATGGTTTGAGTATTTTCTTTGTGTTTGCTAGGAGAGGAGGGAGAGCTGGGGGGGGGGGGGGGGGGGGGGGGCGGAGGGGGGTGTTGTAGAACATGGATCCTTAAATTTTAATTGTAAAGATAAAGCGACCTGGTTTATGCATCTGGTGATTTCATTATTCGTAAATTTTTGTATTCCAAATCATTAGGCTGTGTGTTTTGAGGCAATTTCTCAAGTATATTCTTGAAACTCTATTCTAGCATCAATATTTTGTTAAAAACACATTTTATGTTCTCCAAATGAATGAAAACAAGTTCTTTAAGTCCTTAGTGGGAAGTTCTTTGCAGAAAGCAAGTTGACAGACATGACTCAGGAGCAGGTCATGTTTCACTGGCTCAATGTCTCTTCCCTTGCTTCATATGGATTCTTGTGTGGACTTTTAAGTACATCACTCTTAATTACCATCACATTGATGGTAATCTCTTTCAACAGAATAGCTCTCCTCTTCCTGATATTGAGGTGTTTTTGTTCTTGGAGGTGGAATGTTCTTTATTCCACCCCCTCCAGATTGCAATGTTATTGTTTTTGCCACCCAATTTTATTGTCTATATTATGACTACTGCAGGTTCAGGCTCTGCACAAGCTGTACAATATTCAAAAGTCTGCAATGCAAGAAATAAAAATTTACTCTCAGGCCCAAATTCTTGCTTGCAGTTCTAAAGGTTTTGTACTTTTAGATGATAGATACAGCAGTTCTGTTTTGGATGAGAAACATCTGAGGCCAACCTATGCTACTGGTCAAGCTTATAAGGATGAGTCACTAAGTCTTTCCTTGCACCCTTTCTATGCATTAGATCATAAAGGATGTGATTCAGAATGGATAAATAGCAGAGGGGTTGAAACTCTCCAAACTGCTCAGAGTAAACCGATCAGAAATTTTGATCTTGAAAAGCTCCCGGAGGACTGCATGGATGAATCTGAGTATCAGATTGAGCCAAACAGCTCCAAAATGTCAGATGAAAACTCCATTTTGTTAAAAAGAACCACAAATGCAGATGGAGATTCTTCTGTCAAAGAAAATTTATCTGCTATTCAAATGGGTTCTCCAAGTTTGAAGCAGATTTATCCAAAAACAAACATAAGCATACTTTCAGAAAATGGTCAAGAAATCATTCAAAATTGTGACAGAGTTTCAGAAGACAAAGCTTACAGAAATGAGATAAAAAGATTTGCTTTAAGTTTTCTGAGTCCAAATAACACCAGTGAAAAGAAAACGTCACAAGATTTTCCAAGAAAGTGCTTGCCTGCAGGTGCCAAGTCCGATCTATGCCAGTATTCAATGCACATTGAAAAGCCAACAGTATTGCATCAGGTTTTTATCTTGATCTTGGATGTTATACCTTCTTACAGTGATTTTCGTCGAGTAAGGCTGCATTAATCATTCTGGTATAAATTACATCACTCACTCAGTTTTTTTTTTTTTTTTTTTTTTTTAATTATTTATTTTTTAATTTAAAAAAAAAAAAATGAAATCCATCTGAAGTGCAAGAGAATTTAATACCCAAACATCTTTTCATGTTATGCATGGTTTTATATTTGAGTCACACTTTGGCTTTTGTGAATTGAAATTAATTTTTGTAGTTTTATGGATGATTAATACATAACAAAATGTATTAATGGCATATGTGCACACATGGATGCAGAACAATTGTGACAATGAATCATGTAGTGCATTACTGGTTGATTGATCTTATACTAAGTCTGCATTTACATGATGATTTTGACCATAAATTTCATTGCTAAAACTTATAGGAAATAAGTCTGCATTACACAGAGCATTTCTGTACATTGCATTTAGCATGTTTTTTTTTTTTTGGGGGGGCTTTTTTCCTCATAGTTTCCTAGATGGGTTATGCAAATTGAAGCCCATCTTTCCTTGTATCTGTGAAATTTTTCCAAAATATTCTTAGATATTGAATGTTTGTGGAGTCAATGTGAAAAAAATGATTGATATCTTTGTTCTTTGTTTATAAGATAGGGGGCACTTTTTATTTGATTATTCATAACAAATCTGTAGAAATATAATTTTCCCCGCTGCCACTCTTGGATATTGATTTATGCTCATTTTATCTCTGTCCTGATTGTCAAATTCTTTCATCCTCAATGGATTTTAGGTCACATTCCCTTGCACCTTTTTGATTTTAAATGACATGGTACAAGCAAGTTGTTATTTTGAATCACTCCCATGAATCTGCCCAACACGTTAACGAGTTGGTTATGTTTGGTTTGGGTTCAGTAGTTTTGGGTGCATCCTCAACTTATGTTTGGTTTGGGTTCAGTAGTTTTGGGTGCATCCTCAACTTAGTAACCTGTAGCCAACCAATTGCCATATTGGTCTTCAGGGGTGAAATTGAAGTGCCTATTTCTGGCCTTCCCTATGGTCTTAGAAATTTAATTCTGTTTCAACTGAAAGCTAGGAGAAGTCATCTTCTAAACCTGTAGCCTGTTCCATGAGAGACATCACATCGACAAGATCTGTTTGGGAGTTCATAAGGGAATGAAATGGAATGATTCTAAGGGAATGGAATGTATTTAAGTAAGGGACAAAAATGGAAAAGAGTGGAATTGAATGAAATTAAGTAACTTTGATTGAATGTTTTAAAACATAGGAATGGAAATAAATAAAAATGAATGGAATGTAAGTAATCTTGTTTAGGAGCAACATGTAGGGAATGAAATGAAATCATTTTATGACAATATTACTATTAAACCCCTATTTTAAAATAAAGGGTTGAATATATTTTGGGAGTTTTAGTAAAAAAATCATTAAATCTAATTTCATTCCCTCCCATTCTTTCCAATTTCAGGGAGAATGAAAATTTGAGGTTTTAAGGGAATAGAGAGGAATGAGTGTTTCCTCCTACTTATTTCATTCCCTCCCATTTAAACTCCCAAATAAGGGAATGGGCTTTCCATTCCCTCCATTAAAACTCCCAAACAAGAGAAGGGAATAATATTTTAAAATTATTATTTTCATTATTTTCCATTCCATTCTATTCCCTCCTCCCAAACGAGGCCTAAGGTTTCTTTATTCAGTCATCCAACTTATAGGTGTTCAGCTAGTTGAATTCCAACCCCATGCAGTTGCTTTTTTTATCAGTTAGCTTGCTAAAAATAGCTCACACTGAATATTTGTTTGTCTATCTAAAGCTTATCTGAGATCTATTTCTGTATTTCCTACATTTTCCTTCTTTCCAGGGCTTTGTAAATTTCATGACTCAGAAATATAATACTTTAGATTCTGGGGAAGATAGTCTTCAGAAAATTCTAGCTCTGGCAAATGGTCATATTGTTGAGGGTTTCTTCCCAAAGAATCCTGTCATCTGCTCTCAAGGTTCGTCAACCCTGGATTCAGTGCAGCGTGATTCTACATATTGTAAGGGATTCGCCATCCAAAGGTCCCTTTCCTTGAAATCAAATTCAATTTCAGGAAAGCAAGACCTGAACTCATTTCCTTTATCCTCTCAAACAAGCACATATCATAAAGATGAAAATCAAAATGACTCAGATAATGGAAGCAATAGTGTACACTCCCACTATATGAAGAGATGTAAGGAAAAAAATATCATCATTCAATTGGAGGATTCTCCTGGACCTGGTGATGGTTGTTGTGAGGCAGTTCAGAAAAGCCATGGTGGAGGACAAGCTGTTCAATCAGAATGTGAAGAAGTGCCCCAGGTCATCAAAGATGGTTTGAAAGTTTTGGTCTCCTCCACCCATTCTGATTCTGAAGTCAAACACGTTGAAAGTAGTATGTACTCAAATTCCAAATGTAACAATGTAGCAGTATCTGAAAAACCAGTTTTTGGGAGAGAAGGTAATGACAATATTGTAGATAAATCACCTCAGGATGAAGCATTTGAAAGTATTGCTGCAGAGATTTTGCTCAGTATGGCACCCAGCACTGCACAAGTTGATATCCAGATGCATGGCACTCAAACAAAGGTGGAGTTGCACAAGGCCAGTGAAGAGAATATGATTTCTGATAAGACGTGGAATCCATGCCAGAGAAGGCATGCCAATTACTGTCAAGATGGTGAGAGTGAATCCTTAAAATGGGTGAAGACTGTTAATAGGAGGAGGACTGCAAGAAGACCCCGATGACTAGTTGTAAAAATTTGTTCCATGTATAGTTCCTTAGAGCTTCATATGATTTAGCAAAATGAATGTGAGGATGTGGCCTTGTAGATTTGGTGTGGCATGTGTGTCTATCTGCTCTTTTCCTCATCTATGAAGATTGCAAAGACAAACACATTCAACGTTGTACAATTGTAAGCAATTTATGGACAAATTTTAATTCCATTGAGAGTTGTTTTAGAATAGGAAATCCCACTGCTTCTGCAATACCATGTTTACAACTCCCTCTTGCACAAAAAGACATCTTGCCGCTCGTGTAAACCATGCTTAGCTGTAATTGTCTAATGTGAAGATTAATTTCAGAAATGTTTTTCCACATCTATGAAGATTGTCACCTTGTCACCTATGTCCAATGATCCTCAAACTTAGAGTCCGTTTGGGAACAACTTATTTAGTTAAAACTGAAAACTTTTTGCTGAAAATACTGTAAATAAAGCTAAAAGTTAGCTGAAATAGTATAATGAAACTCATGAATAATACCAAAAAGAGCAATGAAACTCATAAATAGTAGTAAAAATAAGCTAAATAGTAAAAGAAGTTGCCCAATATAAGCCATCCCAAACGCAACCTTGATTAATAAGATGGCACTAGCATCTAGCTAGGTGAGTTAAATTTTAGTCTGAGCATTCCAAGAAAAACTCAGTTTTGTTTAACGCTGTCTAATGGCATGTAAACTGGGATTGAATAGTTTTTTAACAACCTGTCCTTTATGAGTCGCCCTGGAACAAAGCCATCTTGCCAAGAAGTTAGCATTTTGGGAAGTAAAACTTTCAATTTATTTGCCAAAAACTTTAGATATTACTTCATAGATGACATTACAATACATAAGCTCATAGGCCTATCACTGTTGGCAGTGGCAGCACAGTTGGATTTAGGAATGAGCAAAATGGTGTCGTTCAATTACTTAAACAAGGGGCCTTGAACAACAATACTTTGGACATCTGCAAAAAACATTTGGAGCTATTGTGATCCAAGATACGAGACACACCATCTGGATGGTACAGGGGCCTTGTGAGATCCCATGTTGAAGGGTGATTCCCTTATTTCAAAAAACAGTTGTATAATTATTTGAAATTTTGAGCCTCATTCATGTTGCAATTAATCCTCAATTTTTTCCAAGTTTAGAATCATTACTTTTGTTGCTACTTGCTGCCAAGGCTCTGTGCAAGTACCATGAGTCCATGATGCCTCAAATAGCTTCTCAACTTTATGGTTATACTAAACTCAAGCAACAAGCCTTGGAAGAATGGAAAATTGGGAAGAGACCCTTTATTTAATTTTAGTGGAAACATATAATTGATTTTAAAATTTAAAATCAAATTTTATTTTAGTCCTCAAAAAAATTGTAAATAAATCAAATTAGTCCTTCTATTTCTGTGACCTTGTCAATTGTCATTATAATGGAGCGCCACACTGCCACATGCTTTATCGAATTTTATTACACGAGAAAAAACCATAACAGCTAAAGGTACAAAGGATTCACTTTTTACCTTTACAAAAATTTTTTAAACTATACTTTTTTTTTTCTGAGGTCAAATTTTAAGAACTAAAATATAATTTGATCCATTATTTTTACAATAATATTTGTACCATGCACTTTTGCATATACTTTGCCCCAATTGTCTTATGTGACATCTCATTAAAAAAAAAAAAGAAAAAAAACTATCTCATGTGACAAATTGTAAATAGCTATATGTCACTATCAATGGACTCACAATTTTTTCTCTACCGCTTACCGTCTATCATGTAAGACAATTGTAACCCAAGTGTGTGAGAAAAAGTATGGTAATAGCATTTTTTATTTTATTTTATGGGAGTAATAGCATTATTGATATAAATAAATATGTGTAAATTTGCAAAATTACTATAGTAATTGTGTATATTTACATAGTTACTATAGTAATGTATTTCATTAAATTTTTTTTTTCTGTCACCTCTTGCTCTCATGAGAATCTTTCTCTCTCTCTATAAAAAAATGAATGAAAAATGATTATTTAATTTATATATATATATATATATATAATAGATAATCTATTTGCCTAGTTGATAAAAATGCGTAACATATCCGTACAGTAGACGTACATACCTAAAAATAAATAAATAAAACTCACGTCTGCCATCTGATTCTCAAATATATGATAAAATACTCGAAATTTTGGAATGAAAAGTTTCATTCCTAATTATGGCTGAGTTTGGTTCAACTTTTTGAAATTGGGCTTTTTAAAAAAAGTGGGGTTTTCAAAAAATGCTTTATGAAATTGGGCTTTTTGTAAAAAGTTGAGTGCGAGGACCTGATTTGGGTTGTGAACCCACTACGTGGAAGGACTTAAACCTAAGAAACCCAAAACAATAAATTTATAGAAAATGGGTTGAAAAAATGGATTATAGTTTATCAAACAGATATTGGAATGGATTCAAGTAGGAGAATGAAAAGAAGTAGGATTATATCGAAGAAAAAACAATCCTTGGCAGGATCCGAGGTGAACTGTTCTTGTTTATTATCCTCCATTTATGTTACAAGTTTGATTCCTGAATGCTTAGTGTTTTTTCTTATGATTTTCGATCTCCCTTTTATAAAGGACCTCTCTCCTTATATAGTTCCTTCTAAAACATCTTGATCTTATACTTGTTGATTACCTGCATTACCACTTGAGTGTTTGTCCCATCAGACACCCTCTCTGATTGTGTATGCCTTGGGGCGCCAACTTTGTACTGTTCAGGGGTTTTCTCCACATTAATGTAGCCAAGAAAGTAGCTGCAGAACATTTAATGCGGTGGTGACAGTTTTTTTTCCTAAGATATCTAAAGTCTTCT
Source organism: Quercus variabilis (assembly GCA_030445155.1). NCBI lineage: Eukaryota > Viridiplantae > Streptophyta > Magnoliopsida > Fagales > Fagaceae > Quercus > Quercus variabilis. The sequence continues at coordinate 20,659,068 of CP129446.1, read as the reverse complement.
CTCGGTCTAATGTCTCCACAATGTCTATTCATACTGACAGAACTTTCTAGGAGATTCTCTTCCGAGGAGACATTGATCCTCGGCTTGTCTCACTAAGCTTTTATGGCCAAAACCAACTCTTTTATTCGTTAACACGATCTCTAATGATGGAGATTCTTTCTCCTCGGACTAGTCCTAATCCTCGGCTTGGGCCATAGGCCCAATGGCCAAATGTATAATGGACTTTCGGACCTAATATCCCTGCACTGAGTATTTGGTAAAAGTTGTTAAAAAATGCTTTTTGAAAAAGTTGAGTGTTTGGCTAGCACTTATAAAAGTGGTGGTTTGAGTGATAAATTACCAAAAATGACAATGTATATATAAAAGAGTTTATTTCATAATTAAATCAATATTGTAAAATTATTTTTTTTCTCACCAATATTAGTTAATAATAATCTATCATTTAAGACTTATTGTAAAAGTATTGTGATAATTTATACTGATTTTAATTTGAACGTACTATTACAATTATTTTTTTCTCACCAATATTAACTAATAATAACCTACCATTTAATATTTATTGTGAAAGTATTATAAAAATATTGTGACAGTATTTCTCTATTTTAATTTCTTATTCTTTATTTTATGTTTCCTTATTTTATTTTATTTTTTTATCCATATTTTCTTCTAATTTTTCCTTCTTCTTTTTTCCTACTTTTTTTCTCCTCCACACGCGTACCCTTACTTTTTTTTTTTTCTTTATTTCCTTCTTTCCTCTTTTTCCCTAACACTTCCTCCACACATGTGCCCTTACTTTTTTTCTTTATTTCCTTCCTTTCGTCTTTTTCCCTACCACTTCACACTTCAGAATGTTCCACACAGAGTTGAGCTCTTTCTTCCTCTTTCTTTTTCTATTTTCTTTATTCCTTTCTCCCTTTTCTCTTGCCACTTCGTCTACAAGTTTCTTTCCCTTTATCCCATCAAAACACACAAACTTAAAGGTCACACACAACCAAACCATTTGATTCTCATCAAACGAAGTTGGTTGAATACCATGTCAAAACTCCGGTGGTGCCTGGTGGTTTTTGGTAGCAGATTAGTGTTGCTTGGTGTTTTGTTGATCAAAACTCTACTTTCAAACTATATTTCTCATATTAGATTAGACACAAATAAAATTAAAAAATATATATACAAAGGAATGGGCATTGAAGAAGACAAAGAAATAAGAAGAAGAGGATGGCGTGAGAGTGAGCTTTAGGGCAAATGGCAGAGTAGAGAGATAAGATGAGAGGAATGAGGAATATGGGCGTGAGAATTGAGGACATCTTCTGATTTATTGAAGGGTAATTTGCTAATTGCACTGTGAGTCCAACGGATATAAATCAACGCGCATAGGCTTTTTCCAAAATGCACCTCTGAGATCCTTTATGGCATTGCACGTTCTCTTCACAAACCCAAAACACAACTTTTTCTAAAAAGTTGTGTTTTATACCTAACCAAATGGGTTTTTTGTATTTGCTTTCTTCAAAACGGGCTTTTTGGGTTGGGAAAGCTGAAACAAACAGGCACTATTACGGATAAGTGTTAAATCTGTACTTAAACATGGTAGTTAAATAGTGATAAAAGTAAAACTCTGAAGTAAAATTTTTTAGATGGTAAAATAGAGACTGGGGTAGAAACCCGGTTGCTAGTGCTCTTAAGATTGCTCCTAGGGCTAGACGTTATCAACTATTCAGCTACAGTAAAAGATTAAAATAATCCTAATAAATAGACTTTAAAGAAGACAACACATATCACTTAAACTTTGTAAAACTCAAGATACTAACAGTATCGTCAAAAGTATGGGGTTGTAGTGTAGTGTATTTTAAATAACAGTTTTCAGTGTTTAAACAATATTACACATATTTTTACACATTTTTTCATCACACGTATTTTCAAAAAATACAAACAACGTTACTAAAACAATATTATCAAACACCCTATTTTGTCTGCCATCAGCAAGCCTACTTTTTTTTTTTTTTTTTTAAATAATTTTTTTTTTTGTAATTTCACTCTTTTTTGAATAATTGTATTTATCTAAAAAAAAAACACCTAGCAAATATGTCAGTATTTTTGTGGCAAAGTTTTAAAATATAAATGTATTATATATGTACTATACACGTTCTATTATTTCTATTGTGCGCACCAAGATGAGATTGTTGGGCTTGGACTCATCTGGGCTCATAACTTACTTGTAACGTGGGCTTTGAATTTCCTACTTTGGGTCGTTCTTGGCCCAGAGACTCGATGAAGTTTCTCTCTCCCTCTCTCTCTCTCTTTCTTTCTCTCTCTCTCTCTCTCTCCATTTCTTTTTGTATCGCTCCTTCTCTAACCTCTATCTCTTTTAGAACCTTTAGACTACCAGCCCTCTCTTCTTCTCCAACTTCTTCTATTTATAGCATTTTGATTAGTGGGGTACTATGATTACATTTGCAGTTAGTGGTTTCAAGGGTCCAATGCTGTTTTCTTTAGGTAGATGTTTGGTAGGAGTGGCTTTGGAACCAGTTCCCGTTGAAGGTGGATGCTCTGGGGGCAATGTTCCCCAGAGCCTTATCGGGCATCCGAGGTATGGTTTTCCTGTGCAGTCGTTCTTCGATGGCAATGAGATTTGCCAGTCACGTTCCATTGTTGCAGAGCTATGAGCCAGTTTTTCAACAACTGGCTAACAGGTTTTGGGTTACCCATAAGATCACGGGGCACGCGTTTGTGTCCCTCGTGGGCCTTCATCCTAGCATCTGACAAGGGAGTTAGTAACCACGGGCCGTCCTTTGAAGCTTGGGCCCAAGGCCCAGACGGCTTTGGGGGCTAGGTGTCGTACATCTATGTTTTTGTATTTTTTGGTCAATTTTTTGAAACGTACTTTCGTTAAAGATGCCGAATTATTTCCTTTTGTACACTTACCATATTATACTTTACTGAATGTTTTTAAAAAGTGGTTATGTAAAAAAAAAAAGGTGATATATTAATATCGAAAAAAAAAAATACTCATAAATCGATGTTTTGTTTCTGTTTTTGTTTTTTTGGCTTTAATTTTGAGTTGGCAAGAATCGGTGGTGGGACCCGTAATGCCAACATAGCTACTAGCTACTAGTACGAAACAAGTAGAGGGTCCGAAACAATTCCACAACCTTCCTTTGCCTCTTCCCCAAGCTTTTAAAAACCCACCTCTTCTCTTCTCTTCTCTCCTCTTTTCTTACATTTGAACCAAAAAAAAGTTTGTAAAAAATGGCAAGCAGAAGAGCTTCTTCAAGGCTGAGCAAGTCTCTTATAGGAGCCACAGCCACTGCTGCTAGACTCTCACACTCTCACCCTAGTTCCGTGCGCCCACTCTCTTCATATATCCTTCGCAATTCTCTACCCTCTTCGTCTTGGCCTCGTGTATTTGGCGGTGGTGTATCGGACAGCAATGTCGCTTCGGCTAAGTTTCTGGCCAACACTTTCACGCGCCATTTTCATGCTTCCACACCCTCCTTCCACTCTGCCTCCAACGGGTCTCAGGTTCCAATTCATACAATACTCGACTACCTTGTTTCATTCATTCACGCATTTATACAAACACAAAGCATACAAGCAAAAAAACTTTTTATGTGATTCTTGTATTGAAAATTTATGAACACCCTTTTGCTCTTTTTTGTTAGATAATCATATTGGATGAAAATTTATGAAGACCCTTATGTGCATTTTTGTTAGATAATCATACTGGATGATTTGTTTGTGTGTGTGTGGTGTCACTGGTGTGTGTATATTTTGGTTTATTGAATTTAATCATTAAATAAGTTCTAATACTTCTCTCATGTGGGCCCTACTCTACATTAATAAGTGGGGGCTTAGCATGTGAGATTTTTAATTTTTAAATGGAAGGTAGAGCAAAGACTGGTTTTGAACTCAAAATCATCTGATTTGATATCATGATAAATAAAAAATACTCCCAAAAACTTAAGCGGTTAGGGTAGGAAATGATGAATTTAATTGTTTTAACGGTTATTCTAACGAAAAAAAAAGTAATTGATTAATACAATTGTTGAGTTTTGGTCTTACAAAATTTGGTTAATTTATTTATCATTTTAATTTTGATAATGGTGTAGTTTAACCCATTGCTCTGAGATTGTCCTATGGCTTTAGTCTCATGGTTCAACATATATAGTAGTAGAACGTCCTTCTTTGTCTGGTACAGATTTTAGTATGCTGGCTGAGTATGAAACTCTTTATCTTTATCCCTTTTTTAAAATTTAAAATCAGGCTAATCCATCAGAGTTCACTGAGATGGCATGGGAGGGACTTGTTGACGCTGTCAATGCTGCACGGGCTAGCAAACAACAAGTGGTGGAATCTGAGCATTTGATGAAAGCCCTTCTGGAGCAAAAGGATGGGTTAGCCAGGAGAATATTCACCAAGGCAGGACTTGACAACACTTCAGTTCTGCAGGCTACAGATGACTTTATATCTAAGCAACCAAAGGTAGTTGCTTTGATCATGATATGGTATTGGGTAAAATGCATCGACCCAATTTGCCCCCAAGTACAAAACGCACTTAACATTGTTTGTGCTCCTTTCACCTAAAATTAATTTGCGGTCAAGTTAATTGTCACAATGCAGTCCTACAGTGTTTGTATTGTGGCAATTATATGCACAGGGCAGTTTCTGGGTTGTAAATACTAGATGAACAAAAGATAGAGATAGAGAAGGAAGCAGAAACAGACTTGGAGTAGGAGGGAAGCTTTCAAACTGTGTTAAGTGTGTTTTATGCTTAGGGGGCAAATTGGATGTTTTTTGAAAAGTCTGGGTAGTGCCTGACATTAGCCCAAACCTCAAGGGTGGTTTTTGTATTCTACCCTGTAGTATTTGTTATTGCTGGCTTTTCTTTTTTCTAGAAATGTGATTATTTTTCTTTGTGGTAGGTCGTGGGTGACACTAGCGGCCCTATTATGGGCTCATATCTTACTATCCTCTTGGACAATTCCCACAAGCATAAGAAAGAAATGGGAGATGATTTTGTGTCAGTGGAGCATCTTGTGTTGGCATTCTATTCTGACAAGAGGTTTGGAAAGAAGTTATTTAGTGACCTCCAGCTCAGTGAGAAAGATTTGAAGGATGCCGTTAGTGCTGTTCGCGGAAGTCAGAGAGTAACTGATCAAAGTACAAATTCAATCTCTTGTAGTTCTAGTTCTGCAGATATTTTAGCATCTTAATGCCATTTTATTCAAAAACAATATGCATGAGTTGTACATATAATGGAACAAAATCATGGAAGCTGCAAAAGATAGTCTTTTATTTATTGGTAAATTACACATGCACCCACTAGATTTTGAACTCATGACCTCATTCTCTGCCCATTTTTATGAGATCAGGAAGTGTCATTTGAGCTAGGGCTGACTGGCAAGCCGCAAAAGATAGTATTCACTAAATTTATTACCACATGTCTTGTAAGAATATGAAGCAGTGTGTTAGGTTGCTCCTGCTTTTCATTTTTGTTATGTAGGACATCTTTTTTTCTCAAACGTTGATATTGGGATCTGTAATTGGATCAAGATATTGTTGCATTTTTTTAGGAAAGTATTGCATAACACCCTTGTTTTCTAGTTGAGGTACTATTATGCTCAAGTCATAACAAAGCAGCTAATCTTGATATTCTAGATCTTTTTTAGGATTCCCTGTTAAACTTCTTAAATTAACAGCAGTAAGGACAGAGGTTCTTAAGACGTCAGAGAGATATAAGGGGAAAATTGAGATCATCTTGAAACACTTTTGTGACTTTCTTTTCCAATTCTCCACCTCAAGTTGATCTTTAACAACAATGTAATCCCACCTTCTAGTGCTGCTTTTGTTACTTGTTACCTTTATCTCATACTCCTGTTTCTTGTTGTATGTAGATCCTGAAGGAAAATATGAGGCATTGGAGAAATATGGGAATGACTTGACAGAACTTGCGAGGCGAGGCAAACTTGATCCTGTAATCGGTCGAGATGACGAAATTCGCCGTTGTATACAGATATTATCTAGGAGAACAAAAAATAATCCTGTTATTATTGGTGAACCTGGTGTGGGGAAGACTGCAATTGCTGAAGGGTATGTTTTTTGAAGTGCTATGTGTGTTTCACTTATGGGAAATCATGCTTCATCTTAGTTTTGACAAGTACAAGATCTTATGTATATATGTATCTGCTGCTATCAGACAGTTTAGTTCTTTTTCAGATCTTTTTAATTCACTCTTTACGATAAACATCAGAGAAATAATGGAAAGAAAAGAACTAGTAGCTCTTGGCTAATTTTTTTTTTTCACCTTACTAATGTCAACTTATGGTAAAAATCTACTCATATTTGGTACCTTGCAACTTATAGAGTCCACTGCTATTTTATTTTGATTTATGCTCTTGCTGCAAATTCAAATCATGAGATATGGTATTACTAAATAATTAAATGGAAATATATAGAAGGATTTGTCAAAAAAAAAAAAGAAAAAAAAGAAAAAGAAAAGGAAATACATAGATGGCTTACTTGATCAAGACCAACTATGTAGCATAGGAGGATTTTACATTTAAGTCTAGATGACAGAATTGAAGGATTTTTTTTTGGGTCAGGGAAGTAACTCACTGAAGCTTATGCCACCAGTGTTTGGCTATAGTTTGCTTTTCTGCCTTATTGTAATGTATGAATGTGAAGCCTGAAATACTGTTATGGAGAAGACATTTGCTATCAATGCTTTGCTCTATCTTGAACATAAAATTGTTTAGAAAACAAGTTAGTTGTAATAGAAATGGCCTATATGATGCTTTATGATGATAACTTAAATTAGGCTTTGGTTTAACCCAACTTTTTATTCATAATATAGAAATTTTAACATGATATCTTTACATTCTTTTAGGAATCATACCAGTTAGGTTTGTGCATTTGAATTTGGTGTTTCAATTTCATCCATTCATTTTTTTTGCCTCTCATGAAATTCTTCTGTTCACTCTGACAGCCATTTTGAAGTGTTGGTTATGTTGACCATTTCTTGTAAGCATACACTAGTATCATCATAGTTTATTTACTTGTGACATTGAGTGCCGGGCTATAGCGAACTTCCTATGAATAACCTGCATATTCATTAGTTATAAATTTGCACTAATAATTTTAATATCCTCTTCAGATTAGCTCAACGAATTGTACGAGGGGATGTTCCAGAACCACTGTTAAATCGGAAGGTAGTAAAGTTCTTTTTTCTAATTCGTTATTTATTTTTGGGTAAATTACACCCACCTCTGTTGAGGTTTACAAAATGAAACTTTCCCCCAAATGTTTCATGAAATGAAACTCCCCTCAAGGTTTTTTATAAATGCAACTGTGAAGATTTCACTAACAGAATATTCCATTTTAAAAAAGATTCATAGTAATTTATACCTATCTAGGGAGGACTTATAAATCCCCAAACCTGGAGGGGAGTGTCATTTCATCCATAATTGGGTAAGAATCCTTTAAAATACACACACACACACACACACACACACATATATTATTAGTTTTATCGCATTTTGAGAGGGCATGGACTAAACTGTTGCATTTATACAAATCTCAAGGGGGAGTGCCATTCAATAAACCTCAAGGGAGGGTGGTGTAATTTACCCTTTATTTTTTTATTAAGTTTGGATCCTCTCTAGCCAAGAGCCTTGTGGCTTAGTGGCACTAGGTTCTGAACCCTTCCCCCCCCCCCCCCCCCCCCCCCCACCCCACCCCACTCCCACAAAAAGAAAAAAGAAAAATGAAAAAAAAGTAGTTTTAAATCATCATTCTTTCTTAGGAGTTCTTCAACACAATTCTAAGTCAACTCCATAGCCATGTTGCTATGGCTTTTTGAGCCTGAACTTCTTTTTTTTTTTTTTTTTTCCTTTAGGTATATCGTGTTTGTAGAGTTTAATTAAGCAATACATGAGATACAATTTGCCTTATCATATATATTTGATGGCTTAGCAGATTTTGAAATCAATAAGTAATAGTTTTACAACATTTAAATGAAATTAAGATTTGCTTTTCCATCGGAATGTAAATCTTCCACAGTACTTTTAGTAGCAGGTATTGGACTTAAAACATCCAATGTTTAACCGAAGAGTTGACTAAAATTCTACTACATATATGAATTTTTTTTAATCCAATCAATGACATCTTAGATCTGGGCGTTGGTGGAACAGATTCAGTTGAGATTGGAGTTTGATTGACTGAACCTATTGCCTGTTGTATATCTTCATCACAATATGTCATGTTTGTCATCACAATAGATTAGGATTATGAATCCAGCTGTGTAGATAATTGTTCTAATCCCAGCAGATGGAACTATTTAGGACATGTTTATATAGCAATTCAAACTAAGCTTTCTGTTTTGTTAATTTTTTTACCATGACTTTTCTTCATTGTTTACTACTAAACTTTTTAATCAGTAAAAATTTGAATTTAATTTTTTTTTCTCTTGTGGTGTACAGTTAATCTCCCTAGATATGGGTTCATTGCTTGCTGGTGCCAAGTTTCGTGGAGATTTTGAAGAAAGGTTGAAAGCTGTCTTGAAGGAGGTCACTGCTTCAAATGGGCAGATTGTCTTATTCATTGATGAGATTCATACTGTTGTTGGTGCAGGTTTGTACCCTCATTCTGTGTTAAATATAGAGCTAGATTCCTCTCATGTAGAATCTGGCATCTTTGTTTTCTTTTTCTGTGGTATATATGTTGCTGCCTAGAGCATGATTGATTTACCATGTGAAAGCGCAAATGAAAATCAGTCATTTGCACATGCATATGTGTATGTTCACCAATTTGCACGTATTTAGCTACATGTTAATGTGGCATGTATGCTCAAATTACAATGTAATGAATTATGCACTCATATATTGAATCTTATATGGTAGTTTTGTTGATGATATGCCTGTAGGTGCTACAAGTGGTGCAATGGATGCCGGGAACTTGTTGAAACCAATGCTTGGGCGAGGTGAGCTTCGATGTATAGGAGCGACTACATTGAATGAGTACAGAAAATACATTGAGAAGGATCCTGCACTTGAGCGTAGATTTCAACAAGTATTCTGTGATCAACCCTCTGTTGAAGACACAATATCCATTCTTCGTGGATTGCGAGAGCGATATGAGCTGCATCATGGTGTTAAAATATCAGACAGTGCTCTTGTTTCAGCAGCAGTTCTAGCAGATCGATACATCACAGGACGGTTTTTGCCAGACAAAGGTAAATTGTTACTTAAGTGTTTGATATTGGATGTTAATTTCAGTTGACAAAATAGTTTTATGTTAATTATTTCCTTGCTATGCATTCACTTGCCAATTAATTGAGATGTGGTTTTCTAAATGGATAATAGCATGGTTCATTCCTACTTATAAAAAAAAAGAAAAGGAAGTAATGCTACAACCACAAACTATTTTACAACATTTTTACAAAATTTTGATGTGGCCAACCTCTTATTGGTTTTCATTTAGACCCACCATTAATATCACTTTTTCATTTACCAATAATCACTCCCCATATCAACAGTTTGTAAAATTTTTTGTAAAATAGTTTGTATCTATAGTATTATTCAAAAAAAAAAAAAAAAGAAAGCATGGTTCATTCCTATTAAAGGGTTCAAAACTTTTTCATGGGCAGAGGCATTTTTCCACTTCTGGATTTGGAATCATATTTTAAAAAAAAGGTTTTCCCTTGTTCTGTTCTTTTCTTTTTAATAGTTAAAAAAAAAAAAACTTTATGACATTTGTTCTTTTCCCTTGCAATAGTGCCCTTTATGGATGGATTTGACCAATCATTGACATTTTTTATGACAAGTGACACATGTTGTCTCTCTTGCTAAGCGATAAGAACTGGGGAGTTTTTTGTAGGAACAAATAGCTTTTTGTGTTTTCTATTTTTTCCTCCTTGTAATCCTCTGAGCTTGGTATTTTCCAGGGAGATATGATTCCTTTTAAAATCTTGTTCAAATCTGCAAAAAAAAGAAAAAAAAAAGAAGAAAAAAAGAAGAAGTTTGGTGCTATTAAAATCATAAAGTTTATGCGTCTACTATTTGAAAGAAATTGAAAACGAGACAGATGGAAGCTTATGATGAACTAAACATACAGAAAGAATCAACTATGGAGGAAACGAGACAACCAGTTCATTTTTCTCAATGATCACCATGTATAAGTATGAGTATTTAAATACAATCTCTAAGACAGTTAGAGCCAAACTAATCGAGTCTTTGTTACAACTAATCGAAACAGAATAACTAATACAAAAATGGAATACAGCTACTGTGACAGAAACAAATCTGTTTTAATGGCTTATAACTGAGACCAGTCTAAATAATAGGTCGTTTAGAGCGAGTCAAGAACAGATGCTTAAACGCCTTGCAGTTGAGCATGAGATAGTAACTTTGATACGGGAGACACAAGGAGATTTTTATTTTAATTTAGTATATTTATTTTTGCAAGTCAATTGTATTTTTATGTTTTAGGTCCCAGTAGTTTATTAGGATATTAGTATTTTAATATCTGGAAGCAAATTTATTTTTGTAATAAGGAAATTAGGGTTTCTTACACCAATTAGAATTTGGGTTTAGTTTTTCCTATATAATCAAATTTATTGTACTCCTTTTGGAGATGATTTAGAGATGAATGGAAAGTGGCCTTTTGGTTTCTTTGGTCTAGTGTTGACTCCAACCAACCCTAGGTGCCGACTCCTAGCAGTTTTTCCCCGCTTGGTGCCAACTCCAAACAATCCTAGGTGCTGACTTCTAGGTTCCTATCCTTTATTTTCCTGTATAATTTTGTTCCAATTGTCTTGCTTCAAACTTCAAAGGCTCAAACGAAAGGAATGACTTGATTTCAACTCTTTGCACACAACGCCTTGTTTGGAAAAGAGCTACTCGTCATTTGCTAAGCTTGAGAAATGATTATTGTTTGGCATCGTCTTCAACACTATTCTCTTTAAGCATTTTCTAATTTAGATTTTTTTTTTTTCCCTTTTGCTTTCAGCCATTGATCTTGTTGATGAAGCTGCTGCAAAGCTGAAAATGGAGATCACTTCTAAGCCTACAGAGTTGGATGAAATAGACAGAGCTATTCTGAAGTTGGAGATGGAAAAGCTCTCTCTTAAAAACGATACTGATAAAGCATCCAAAGAAAGGTTAAGCAAATTGGAAAATGATTTAACTTCGCTTAAACAAAAACAGAAAGAATTAACTGAACAGTGGGATCGTGAGAAGGCTCTCATGACAAAGATAAGATCAATAAAACACGAGGTAATTAATAATTATTCACTTGGTGTAAGAATTCTTTGACACAAGAAATATCATCATATTTTCAATAATTTTTTATTCATATCTTTTTCGATGTTTGTAGATTGATAGAGTTAACCTAGAGATGGAAGCTGCTGAGCGTGAGTATGACCTAAATCGTGCAGCTGAACTCAAATATGGAACTCTAATGTCCCTTCAACGCCAATTAGAAGAGGCAGAGAAGAATCTTGCTGACTTCCGGAAGTCTGGAAAATCTTTGCTTCGAGAAGAGGTCACTGATCTTGATATCGCTGAGATTGTAAGCAAATGGACTGGTATACCCTTATCAAATCTTCAGCAATCAGAGAGAGACAAACTAGTCCACCTGGAACAGGTTCTTCACAAGAGGGTGATTGGTCAAGATCTTGCGGTTAGATCAGTTGCAGATGCTATCCGACGATCAAGGGCAGGGTTGTCTGACCCAAATCGGCCCATAGCAAGTTTCATGTTCATGGGCCCTACTGGCGTTGGGAAAACAGAGCTTGCAAAGGCCTTAGCTGGTTATCTCTTTAACACGGAAAATGCTCTTGTCAGGATTGATATGAGTGAGTACATGGAGAAGCATGCAGTTTCACGCTTAGTTGGAGCCCCTCCTGGTTATGTTGGTTATGAAGAAGGTGGCCAGTTAACTGAGGTGGTTCGTCGAAGGCCTTATTCTGTAGTACTCTTTGATGAAATAGAGAAAGCACATCATGATGTCTTCAACATTTTGTTACAATTGTTGGACGATGGAAGGATAACTGATTCTCAAGGAAGGACTGTTAGTTTCACAAATTGTGTTGTGATAATGACTTCGAACATTGGCTCCCATTATATACTTGAGACTCTTAGTAGCTCACAGGATAGCAAGGAAACAGTTTATGAAAGAATGAAAAAACAAGTTGTTGAATTGGCTAGACAAACTTTCCGTCCAGAATTCATGAATCGAATCGATGAGTATATTGTGTTCCAGCCCCTGGACTCCAATGAAATAAGTAAAATAGTTGAGATACAGGTAAATAATCTTCTCCATAAGGTCATAAAAAAATTTGGTGTGTTCTTTTAATGAGGCTTATGCTAATCGTCCTTAAATGCCTTCATTTGCCTACTGCAAGTGCAAGCCTTGCAGTGTGATGCACTCATTCATGCATAGTTTTTGTTTTCTTTTTCTTTTTGGGCCCTGCCCCTGGGGGAGGGGGGAAGGGGGAGGGAGAGTATAACCAACACCAAATTCTGGGGAGAGGATCCCACTAGTTGATTGTGGTCTTATTGTTAAATAATACTAGTCACTGATTTTCATGACTATCTAGAGGAAGCATGAGACCATACCGATACATTTAGGACAATTGTTCACATATAATCTCGTGCGGTTTAAGTGACACATCCAAAGCTTCAATTCCCCCATAGGGATTGCAAAAGGTAGGGTCAGACTGAAATAGTGTTAGTCTTTTATAACTTTCCTGAACATATCTAATTTAACCCAGGCCTGTTTTAATGTATATATTTTTGTACATTGACTTTTGCTTTTATTACAGCAATCTGAAGTATGATCTTTCTGTCTTTCTTAATTTTTTGTTTTTAAGAGTTTATTTATTGCTAATGCAATCCCATAGTTAGAAAATTCTTTTTTCCATTGTCATAAATTACATTTTTAACACGTTATTTCCCTTTTCAGCTGAATCGGTTAAAAGACAGGCTCAAACAGAAGAATATTGATCTTCATTACACTAAGGAAGCTGTTGAGCTTCTTGGGATGTTGGGCTTTGACCCAAACTTTGGAGCGAGGCCAGTGAAGAGGGTAATACAGCAGTTGGTTGAGAATGAAATTGCAATGGGAGTTTTGAGAGGAGACTTTAAAGAGGATGACTCAGTTATTGTTGATGCATCTCCGTCAGCCAAAAACATTCCTCCCCAAAACAGATTGCGGATAAAGAAACTGGAGAGCAGCCGTGTGCTGGATTCCATGGTTGCTAATGACTGAGTTTGCATTTTGGAGTTGTAAATATGGTAAATAGAAAGTTAAGTTTGAGTTCTGCCAATTTTTTGGTATGCTGGCCAAGGCATCAGAGTTTATGCTTGATTTTTAGTTAGTTAAGTTGGGTAGCTACTAGAACTTATTTTCTTTGGTACTTGGAAACGTGGTCTTTGAACCTTTCCTTGAAAACTCTGGACAACACAAAAGTTTTTGCAAAATCACTTGGAAGAACCTGAAGCACCTAAAAGTGTACTTGTACTCTCTTATAGTCTGGGTTTTAAATTTTTCTTTGAAAATCTTTGTACTCTCTCTCTCTCTCATATTAGTGAATAAATATAAATACTGATAATTAATAGGAGAAAATGCAAATTGAACTCTTTAGGTTTGGGTGGTCCAAAAATTTTATTTTTGTCATTTAGTCCTTAATACTTAAAAATATTTGTTGTCAATATGACCCTTATGACTTCTCCTGTTAAAATTTTTCCGTTAATTCATCACAAAACAATGTAGTTTTTGTAGGCTTTTTTTTTTTTTTTTAATTACAAATTTTAATATTAAAAAAAAGCTAGTCAAATCTTTTTCTTTTTTAATATGTGGAAAAAAAATAAACCGTTCTTGTTTTATTTCAAGATTTGTACAAAAGAAAATGAATCTATGAACTTTGAGCTCGTTCTTCAATTTGGCATGTTGATAGTGATGCTATTGGCAATGAAGCTTATCATAGTGGTGTGAAAGTTGGGTCTAATAAAAGGAAAGCTGAGTCTGATGACGAAAGTGATATTATTCCAGTGATGGTTAGACTTATCAAGGTGGTAAGATGAAGTATGTGCACTAGAGAGAAATTTAATCTACTAGTGGCAATGAAGATAAATGTGAACAGAAACTACATGTGAGGAATGAAGTGAAGTTGAGGATGCCCAACAATGGAAAGCACATCCATTTGGCAAAAAGATTGTAATATTATGAAGATTGTGGATTCCATTTTGGGGAGGAAGGGAGAAGATAATTTGGAAGAATTGGTTTGTTCTAGAGATGAGGCTCGCAAAGATAAATGATTTTAGACCACCTGACTTAGAAGCGTAACAATTTTAAATCAGCCGGGGAAATTGTTTTATTCGTTCTTTGGGTTTTATATATTGTTGCTTCAAAATTAGGGTTTGTTAATCGTTGCAATTCTGTGAACGTAGCCTAATTTTTGTTTCATGTAATTGTTTTATGCTTTTTTTATTTCTCTCTATTTTTGGTTCTCGCATATACTGGGAATTAGAATCATATGTGTCTCTCCCTTGAAGTTTACTTTGAAATTGAAGAGTCATATCCACTAAATAGATGAACTTTAAGAAGAAAAATAGTGGGTCGTTTTACAGTTGGCTAATATGGGTGAGATTAAGGAGTGAGCTTGTTGGAGAGAGAGAGAGAGAGAGAGAGAGAGAGAGAGAGAGAGAGAGAGAGAGAGAGAGAGAGAGAAAGGGGGGGGGGGGGGGGGAAGTGTTACACAAGTTTTAGTTTAGGGAGCCGATTATGCATTCTTATAGTTAAGGGGTAACTTTAAAATGAGAAATAATATACGGTAGAAAAGTGTAATTTCTCCTTTAAAATTAAAATATGAAAAAAAAAAAAAAACATATTTACATATTTTGGAAGGATTAACATCAACTTTTAACAAAAGCTGAAAGCTCGAAAATGTGTTGAAAACACAAGAGCAATTTAGACCCCCAATTAAAATAACGGCTCGATAGATTTTACACTAACTTAATACAAAGTGCGGAATAGTATAAATGTGAGCAGATTAACAAATAAGCTACTCTAATCCATAAACTAAACAACACAGCAGTATAATGGAATATAAAAGAGTAAGGAAGAAAGATGCAAACACATAAAACACCAAGACGTGTTTTCGAAGAGGAAACCAAAGAACTCGGCGAAAAACCTCTCTGCTGCCCTCCAAGTGGAAATCGATCCATTAGACAATTAGTTGGGATACATGAGTTAGCAAGAGACCCTCCAAGCCTAATCTACCCGATGTACCTAAGCCCTCCAAGCTCCTACTCCAACAAGACTTCTCGGAACCGTGTCTTGTCTTATTTCTCTGGATCCCGCAACAAGCTCCATGTTGCATCTGCCATCCTTGGCTTCTTCCAATACTTACTAGCAACTCCAAAACACTCTCTACACTCTGAATAGGTGTGGGTTGTGTTTGAGTACAAATCTCCTCTCAAGCTATGATAATGGGAGAAGGATGGAGAAGAGACTACAATGATTTCTCACTAAAGATGAGTAGCTCTTTCTCAAAAGATGAGTGTGTGTATTTTAGAAAACCTCTTTAAGCTTTTTCTCTCTGAATAGCCTCTCCAACATTTGTGGGTAATGTGGATATAAATAGTGTAGGCATAGAAGGTGTAAATTAGACTTGGACAGGCTAGCAGAACAGAATGCCTCGCGGGTGTCTCGCAGGTGTCTCGCGGGAAGGCCTTACCCGCGAGATACTCACGAGACACAACTGTCTCCACCTGGCCTGACTCTTCGCATTCCAGCATGTGCAGGGCATATGATTCACTTCGCGGGAAGCTAGGTCGCGACATACCCGCGAGAATTCTTCAACCTCCAAATGCTTGAGTCTTCACACACTCTCTCTATCACACAACTCTTACAACAAATCCCACAATAGATATAGGGTATATACGATTGATAATAATTACAATCAAATTTGGCACAGAATAAAAGCCAACAAAATACATAGTTGTAAATAACAACTTTACAGAAGCAAACAAAAATATTAAATTGACAATTAACGTAAACTTTAAGGATTAAAATTACAAATGAAATATAATTGTGGGTACCTTAGGCATGCTTCACAACGTCCTAGGCCTGCTAGGCGTGCTTGGCATTCACCTAGACATACTTGGCAACCACCTAGGCCACCCTTGGATGGCCTTGCAATGTCCTCGACATGCTTTGCATTTATCTCGGCATGCTTGGCATTCACCTCGGATGGTGTCCTAGGAGTCCCACATCGAAGGAAAACCCCCCCATTTGCTGCCTTATAAGCTTTGAAGCGAAGGAAGTAGTGTACCATTAGTTTATAGTTATTTGTGGGTACCATAGGCATGCTTCACAACCTCCTAGGCCTGCTAGACGTGCTTGGCGTTCACCTAGGCATGCTTGGCAACCACCTAGGCCGTCCTCGGATGGCCTTGCAACGTCCTGGGTATGCTTTGCATTCACTTCGGCATGCTTTGGCATTCATCTTAGACGGTTTCCTAGGAGTCCCACATCGAAGGAAAACTCCCCCACTTTGGACATACAGAACTACGCCTCGTAGGTCTACTAGAGAGACCCTCTTTTCGATGACCTATGGGGCTGAAGCTGTCATACCTCTGGAGACTGGATTCCCAACACTGAAAACCAGCTCATTTAGTCCGATCGGCAATGGTGAGCTGTTGGAGAAGAGTTTGGATCTAATTGATGAAAAGAGAGAAAATGTAATTTTTCGATTAGCACATTACTAACAAAAACTCAGGCAAGACTATGATGTCAACGTAAAGTTAAGACCTCTAGAACCTGGTGACTTGGTGCTCAGGAAAGTTGTGGACACTGCAAAAAACCTCACTTGGGGAAAGTTAGGACCCAATTGGGATGGACCATATCTTATTACCTCAGGGGCTGGCATCGGAGTGTATTTTTTAGAAGACTTAGATAGTTATGTAATACCATGCCCTTGGAATGTAAACAACCTCAAAAGGTACTATTATTAATCGAACCTTTTCTTTAATCAATATGCCAATTTATTATATAAAATTTTTGGGCAAGTGTTTAAACTTAAATCCAATCATGCCTAAAGTCCTCGGATTAGATGATTTGGGTTAGTTAACACTCAGTTACAATTTCCTTAAGTGTTTAAACTTAAATACAATCATGCCTGAAGTCCTCGGATCAGATGATTTGGGTTAGTTAACACTCGTTTGCAATTTTCCTGAATGTTTAAATTTAAATCCAATCATGCCTGAAGTCCTCGGACCAGATGATTTAAGTTAGTTAACACTCGTTTGCAATTCTCCTAAGTGTTTAAACTTAAATCCAATTATGCTTGAAGTCCTCGGACCAGATGATTTGAGTTAGTTAACACCTTCCTACAGTTATTATTAATACTTAGACTTGAAAGGAACCTTACGATAAGCCTCCTTAGTCATGTGTTTAATTCATAATCAACAAGTAGTAATACTCTCTGTGCATGTTTGAGAAGACTTGTGAAGCTTCCATATCACTCCTTGCTTTCATTGCTTATTAGTGATTCTTATACAAACTACTCTTTTCAGTATTAATTTAAGTTATTTGCATCATTAGCGTAATATCGTGGCTAAGGTTACCTATATTACGATACTAACAAGTTATAGTTATTTTCAATAATAATGAGTCTTATCGTATGTGCAAAGAAGACATAAGAAATAAAAGAGAAATGATTTCATTGATTAAAAGAAAGCAATTTGCAAATCATTACATAAAAAACTAATACAAGTATGAAATAAAAACTCCTAAACATCTAAGCCTTCATCTCAATGGCCGAGGAGTCAACTGTCTGGGTAGGCTGAGCAACAGTAGCATCTGGGACTTGAACATCCTTGGTTGGAAAGGTCTGGCTGACTGGGGGCTGCTCCAGCGCTTCTGCGAGTTCGCAAATATCAATATGATAATAAATGCTCCTAGGTTGCCTCAAGACAGACTCTGGAGGGATGCAATAATCTCTGTAGACCTTCATGAACTCCTCAATAAGTCTAACCTAAGTCTCCTTTAACCTGAGCTTATAGGCTGCTTGCCTTTCAGCCTTGATTACCTCCTTAGCCAACTAAGCATTCTTCTCAGCCAATTTGGCAATCTCCCTGACTTTTTGAAGTTCAGTCCAAAGACTTTTCACCAGCATTCTCTCTGTTTCCAGATTAATCTCAGTCAAGTTCAGCTGATGGTGTTGGTCTTCGGCCTGCTTCTCGTCATTTTTAAGACCAGCATCTAGACTATTCCTCTGCTTGGTCATCTCTTTTAATTGCTCGGACAGATGAGCATAGTCTTCCTTCAGGCTGCCCAACAATTTTTCTGCCTCAAATCGAGATTGGGCCTCTACTTGGGCTTCAGTATAGGCCTTTTTGTTCCACTCCTTGGCCACATAAACCTGCTGGGTAATCTACATAGCAGAAGGAAAAATTTCAATAAAAAAAAAATCATCAGTATCTTCACTGAAGAAGTGGATTAATTTATTTATCATGGCTAAATCCTTTTTTAGGGACAAAAAGAGGTCATACTAGCTGAAACGCCTGTAAGATTCCATGTCTCGTGGGAGGAGTAGTGATTGCTCCAAGGCCTCAGCAACGAGACCTGCCCTCCTTCCATTGTAATTTCTGAGGGAGGTCTCCTAGGGGATTAGAGCAACATCCAATCCCAACCTTGGGGACCAGGTGCAAGGTCCTCGGCGCACATCAGTTGTGAGGGCGTTGTCTTGGCTCTCAGTAGACAAAGCCCTTTTGCTCCGGTGATCTCTCACCACCTTTTGTTGCTTAGTCCCTTTTGGAGGCATCACCTCTCTTTCTTCATTATCGACGAGGGGCCTCTTCTTCTTCGGATCTAGCAATTGCTTTGAGCCACAATCCGAAGGAACCTGGGGAGGTGGTGGAGGAAGATTGACAATTGGTTGGGATGTACCGGTCTCTTTGGGCCCAGCTTTTTTATTCCTATTCTTCATCAAGATCTTAGGCTAGCCATGTATTCTTCCTCTTTTGAAGAGTTGTCAGGAATAGCAGTTATTAAAACAAAAGGGCGAACACTAGACTGCCTGTCAGTTTCCTCCTCGACTTCTGAAACTTGTATTGCTTGACCCCCTTCCGAAGCCTCTTCTTCAAATCTAAACTTATCAATTTGCTCCTCAAGTGAAGAGGTTGAAGAAGCGACTCTTTCACCTACTGCTACTAGTTCAAGGGGGACCTGTTGAACCGGCTAGACTAGCAATGGTATACCTTGCGGATTTGGATGTGGCACGAGGGCAAGATTGAATGGTGCTAGGAAGTTACGCCGAGAGACATCTATTCGTTTGAACCGATAGTCTCCTTGAGTGATAGCATTACCGATCGGCTGAAAATTGGTTGATTTTGGCGTGAAACCAAGGATGAGAGGAACGGACTGGAGTTGCCCGTCTTCACTTACAAAAATCTCTGATATTAGTAAGTCGTTGAGTGCGTGGACGTTTGTGAGGCTGAGCTGAGGAGAAACGTGATCCTTATCTATTAACACCACAACAAAATCATTGCCGACCGGCTGAAAATCGATTGATTTTGGCGTGAAACCAAGGATGAGAGGAACGGATTGGAGCTGCCGGTCTTCACTTACAAAAATCTCTGATATTAGTAAGTAGTTGAGCGCGCGGACGTTTGTGAGGCTGAGCTGAGGAGAAACGTGATCCTTATCTGTTAACACCACAACAAAATTTAGTCAGAAATTTGAAAATAACAATACAAAGAGAAGGAAAATTGTTAAAAAACGGAGATCCTAAATCTATTGTTAGGAAGCCTACATCTAGGATGTCCCACCTAGCTCTCCTGGTTGGGTCGGGCAATGAAGATCATCATGCCACGCGCCCGAGATGATCAGATAGTTGTCTTTCATCCCTTTGTTGGACTTGGTAAGGTAGGAGACGAGCCTAACGACATCGGATCGGGATTTAAGATAGTATCCCGCTCCCTTCTGGTTATGACACTCGTACATATGTATCACGTCAAACCAGGTGAGTCCTAATCCTAGATGAAGGTTTAAAGCATCAACTGCTCCTAGGATCCTAAAGACATTAGGTGCGCACTGATCAACAGAAAGCCTGTGGTTACAAAGATAGTTTTGGGTAATAGAATCCATAGGGAGAGTCATTCCTCCTTCTATGAATGCTATCATAGGGATTACAACTTCCCCCTCTCTTCGGTCGGTTAATACCCTTTCTGGCGAACAATACCTCAGGTTTACCCCCTGTGGTATGCCGTATGTCTCCTTAAATTCCTCTATTAAGACAGGACTATCAATAAGATACTGAAATCTACCCATTTTTGGTTAACTAGAAGAAGACGCAGAATAATAACTGGGAAACGAGAGTTTAAAGGCCGAGGAAACTGGCCGAAGAGAAGATGAAAGGCTTGAATAAAGGGAAACTTACACAAACTAAATCGGAGAATGATCTTTGAACTCGTAGAGAGATTCTTGCAGATTCTGGGAAGAACTAGGATTGATGATTGGAAGAGTTTGGTGGATT
Organism: Quercus variabilis; assembly: GCA_030445155.1. Taxonomy (NCBI): domain Eukaryota; kingdom Viridiplantae; phylum Streptophyta; class Magnoliopsida; order Fagales; family Fagaceae; genus Quercus; species Quercus variabilis. The sequence continues at coordinate 20,638,535 of CP129446.1, read as the reverse complement.
TGAATGCTTGAGTTCGCTAAATAATATGAGAGTTTGTAAAGTAAAGAAGAAATAACCTCTTCTGAGGCTTTATATAGGGATAAATGAAAGGTTAAGAGTCATCCTGCCCAAATTACGAGAAAGAACATCATCCATTAGATCGATGGTCCACCATTGGATACGAGACAGAACGTCGCCTAGAGTAATTAATAAAGGTGATACTGAAACGATAACAGCAGTGATGAAGCTCGTGAATGAATGCTCATACACGTGTGAATTCAAATACTTGTGTTTTTATTTTGTAACAAATCAAAATCTTATTTTTTCTCCTTGGATGTGAGAGAAAAAATAAATTTTTGGGGGGCTATTGTAGGGGTGAAAGCCCGACATTGTGTATTGGGCCTGGAAGCCCAGCATTGTGTATTTGGTCTAGAGCCCATTTTTTGGGTTAAGGTATGTTCGAAAAGAAGAAAAAGATTGAAAAGGATTCTGAATGAGAGAAATATACCTAGAAATGATCGAGGAGAGCAGTCCGAAGAGATCATCATCAGGCCGAAGAGCGTATTCTCTTCGGATGTAAAGAGTCTCGATCAAGCAAGTACCTGGGAGGTTCAAGTGATCTTCCAAGCAACTCCAATGATAAGGATAAGCTCTGGGCACGTCTGAAGATGATAAGAACAGAGAAATATCTAAAGGAAAAAGCTGCTACCACCATGTTTAATGCACTGCAACAACTTTTTTGAACACATTTATGTGAAAAAGACTCTTGCACAGTACAACTTCAATTACCAACACTTCTGGAGAATTAAAGAAGATACTTGATGTGATATGTACTCAAGTAATTGTTTGGATGAGGAACAAGTGTACGATGAAAATGGTTTAGAAGAAGGCTATATAAATAAGAAAGGTCTACAAAGAAAGGGAATCGGAAAAAAAGGAAAATGGGAAGAGGAGAAAGATTTAACTGTAGCTCTAAGAACTGTATTTACTGTTCAATCAATAATATACCTCTTCGGACATCAATATGTTTAGCGGTTAAGTGTGTTTTTATGTTGGTCCATCCTTTAATATCATAGTTTACAGTTGCTAAATTCACAATTAACCCAACTCTTTCACCCACTTTCTACAAATTCATTATTTTGGGCTTGGGCTACAAATCCTGACTCTACAATTTTTCTACTTAATTCTATCTGAGTTGTTCTCAAAGGATTCAAGAAACCCAAAAAACTTGTTTATTATTACTAGCAAAGGTATTTCAATACCACCAAAAAAAAAAAAAAAAAAAAAAAAAAAAAAAAAAAAACTTTGAAGCTCTGTCTACCCCTTTTATATTTTTCATGAAAGTTAAAAAATCACCATAAATTTTAACTAATGACCGCTTATATATATATATATATATATATATATGTTAACTAATGACCCCTTTTATCATTGTGAATGACTATTACACCATATTCTTTCCACTTATTAGTCTTAGTATTAAATCAGTACTATATCATACATAGCTTATTATGTCAAACCATACTGAAGGTACATGATCCTAAAAATAAATACTATTATTTAATGGAAGCGAATTTTTAAAAGTAAAATTTTTATATTAATTACTATTATATGAATGGCAAAAATAACATATTAATTAATTCAATTGAAAATAACTCTTAAAACTCATATCCCAATCACCTTAAAAATAAAAATTCACCTAATACATTTTTAAACGTTTTTAAGAAAGAGAAAGAGGAACAATCATATGAATTTAATGTCATTATCATAAATTTAAGAATATTTATAGTAACTCATGTCACAACAACATGTATTTTTAGAAACATTATGTGTTACTTTTTTATATATAGAGTTTTTTTTTTTTTTTTTTTTTGAATCTTATATATAGAGAATAGTAAGCCTAAAGTATCGAGATATTATAAATGTTCTTCTAGTGAACTCTACTTGAGATTTGATATGTCAAGGGATTCTGTTAAAATAAACCCTAGAGTTTACTTATGAATAATTGTTCTTAAAGGGGGCAGTCTTAGCCCTCTGATGTTTAAGGACCTTAATGACGCCGACCAAAACCAACAACTATACTTTGGTCATATATATATATATATATAAATTAGCTTCCAAAACAATATCAATTGGCATGAGTTTCCACCACCATTCACTTGATGTCTTTGGATCGATTGGCAAGTTTATGGAAAATAAAAAGTCCAACTGACCCATAAACACTTCTAATTTAAGCTAAATAAATTTTTGACAAATCTCAAGTTATCTTAAGATTCTCTCCCATTTATATTCTCCAATTTTTTAGCCAGATGTGAGATATGTATCATTTATTTGATTTTTTGTGGTTTATATGCATTTTTTTTAAGACCATTAGATTTTTTTTTTTTTTTTTCTCTTATATCTAATTTGAACATCCTTCGTCTTGTCAATAATTAGCTCACCTTGAACATTGATTTTTTCAATTTTATAATTTTCCACGCAATCAAACACGTATTTGTATAAATAATTTAGGTAAAAACTTAACCAATCTAGGTCCTAATAAGTCACTTTGTCAGGAAGCAAGCATCTCAATTCTCAGCTGACTAATGTACGTGGATGTCGGTGCCGTCGCTTGTTTGCCAATGAAGTTTCTACGTTCTAGGTGAATGTACATTGTGCTGTAGGGTATACTATATAGAGCAAGATCAAAACCTACCTTCGTCATGTTTGAAGTGATTTATTTTGTATGTGGGAGAATCGCCCGCGTTGCTTCAAAATAATGTCAATTTCTTCAATGAGTTGCTTCAAATACACTCTTCAAGGTATTCGTGCACGTGCTTGTGCATTGACCAGCCAGGGATAGACATGTGGACATTAGGCATTAGACATTAGTGAAAAACCATAATTTGACAATGTTTTTTTTTTTTTTCTGTTTCATTATTTTAGTGAAAAACCATACTGTGACAATGCTTTTTTCTGTTTCATTCAAATTGGCAGCCAGGCGGGCTTGATCGTTTAGATTGGTTGGCCACGAGTCTTGCAGGCTTGATCTTTTTAATTAGTTGGCCATGAATCTTGTAGCTCAACTATTTAGCATCTCTTGATATTTCCAATGAAAATATTCAAAATTCAAATCTAGGAAATGCATAATTTTAAATTACAAATAATAAAAGATGCACAAAATTTGACCAAGAGTTTTATAGCTCATTTGACTACTACCTTCTAGTATTTCTAATAGAAACATTTGAGTCTTATAAGTCCAACTGCTTGGCTAAGAGTCTTGTGCACAGTTCATTTAAGATTGAAGCTCACCCAGCTGCCACCATAACTCTCCTCAGTTCCCTTTTTTCCTCACATCCTTCGAATCTTAAATGATCTTATATATAATTACAAAATCCTCAAACTTACGTCACCAGTATACACTCATACAAAGTTATTGTGCGTACCTACTATCGTTGAAATTCTAGTCCATATTACAAGCAGAGTACAAAATCAAGCGCCATCAGTGGCTGTACGGTCCAACTCAGCTTCAAAAGTGGACCACAATGGACAATCATGAAGCTAGATGAACCGTGTTTTGATCTACCCACATCCACGACCATGCTTGGTAATAAAGTATATCAATAATTTGGTTGAGAATTGCAAGTAAATGCTTCCAGTAATTCTTTTTGGCATCGAGAGAAATAAAGAGTAAACACAGTGCAAAACAGAGTACTCATAATTAGTACAGAACATAGTACAATCCCATAGAGTAGCCTCTCTTACAAGTTACAACATCTCTCCAACAATAAAATTATGAGTTCATAACCACATCCTAGTCCATGGTGCATGTCCTCGACACGTCCATCAGTATATTGCACGCATTAACAACTACATTGTATCTTAAATCCTTTGCTGGGGGTCATCTGTAAATCATACATTTAGATAAACTAACTTTGTTGCCCTTAATATAGCTAAATGGACCATTTTGTGTAACTATGTGGCCCGGGTAGAATATCCATCTCATCCATCCCTGATTTTTGCCTACAGAATCATTTGAGAAATGGAAGTTGCTCTCTTTCTTTTGAAATTTGCCATTTCGTTTTTCTTTAATGAAATGCATTATTAAAAAAAATGTGAGACTATAGGAGTTGCAACCAAAATTAAAAACCCAAGGTTGGAAGTGACTGTGATTTTGCATTCTTCTACACCAAGAGTCTCCAATCAAAATCCTTTCTTATTCATGTTTACATATGGAACAGATGGACCTTAACAAATTTTCTTAGGTAAAAAACTTCATTCCCATAGAATATTTACAACAAAATCGACAACAAATCTCAAGTACATGGCAAAGATAAGATTACAAAATGACTATACCCCACAAAACACCGAGATGTACATATACCTTGTGGGGACAAAATGTGACATGACTTTTATTTGCATCGAACAGCTCACCACTCTAAATCAAAACAGCTTTACTCCATTAAGATCTGTAATTAGGTAATAGAAAAATAGCTCATTAAACAAGGACAAAGCAAAGCATTGACAATAGATAAGGTAATTAATAGCATTGCTAAATTAATGAAAGAAAACAGAGTTTTAACAGCCCATGTTCTCACTGCACCATCAATAAACAAATTCAATTCAACTCTGTAAATCCAAAGATTCCGGACGAAAAATTCAGACCCAGAATTCAAAACCAACAGAGGAAAGATTCCCAAATGGAAAAAAGAATGTGAATGGTCTCTATCTCCAGGCATTAAGAAAATGACCGACACCTTCCCCACCAACATATTTATACATTCATGAATAGTTTAATAGAGAACAAAATGGGCCAACGGCGTAGACATAATTGTACTGACGGTTTGAAAGTGATGCCTTCAATCTTATAGATTAACTCACAAAAATTGTGAATGACTGAAGCACCCTCGGATTTTCCATATTTGCTTTCCATGCCACCCACATGTGACAAGGAAAGATCTACAGAAAGTGACTTCATAATTCATAAGGTTGTTGTCTGTGACCGGTACCTTGGCAGGTTTCATATGCAGCTACCATAATTTGAAGCAATGAAGCTTCTCTATCTCAAATTCAGTGTCACCCATATTCCTTTGTTGAAACAGTGTCACACTGTCAACCATTTCAAGCCAAAATAGTTCACAGAACAAAATGTATTTCACCCAAATGAAAAAAATTCTACTGCAATTATATTATGTGATTAACTTTTATGTAGATTTTGACAAGCAATGGCTACTATTTTAACTCACTATAACAAAGCTACAAAAAGACCAGAAGCCAATGAGGTTATGAAAAGAAGACTAACTTAGGATTTCTTCTCTTCAATCTCTCTTCCTTGGCTGCTTCAATGCATCAAAATGGCAAGCTCTTTGAAGTCGAACTAGCCGTGAGGGACTTGAAATGATCTGATGGAACGAAATCTTGAGGCAAATTTGCCCTTTTTACAATTCTCCTCATGTTATTTTGTAGACTCTGTTGGACTAATTGCTTAACTGCTTTCTTCTCATCACTCATCATATCTTCTGCCTCCTCCAAACACTCAATTGGACCCCCATTCGGGTTTGTAGAAGACGATGAAGACCCATATATAGGAGCAGATACCGCTGCACCCAAATTCCCACCATAATTCTCTGAAACTTGCTTTCCTTTATCCACTCTCAAACAATCTAAGATCCTTGAAGCCCTCTTTTGGGCCAATGTGCTACCCAAAAGCGTTAATTCTAGCAAGGACGATACAACTCCAGCCTCGATCATCGCCTGCCTATCACCATAGGCTTTGTGTGCCATCACCATCAAAATATATGATGCTTTTTCTTGGCAACCCGGTGAATCGTTCCAATTCAAAGCATCAATCAATACTGGAAATGCATCCGGGGCAACGCTAATTGCCTTTCGACCTTCCGAGGTTGATACCAAATTGCTAAGAATCGCAAGACCTCTTTCACTTAATTCCATATCCCCAAGTGTTTTCAATAGAAATGGGATCAAATCGGTTTCCAAAATGAACGGAACATTGCACGAGAAGATTGATAGATTGTAGAGCGCTCGAAGGGCATCTTGCTTGGATTGGGGGCTACTTTGATGGTTTTTAAGCGTTTTTACCAAGAATGGGATTGCACCCGATGATCCAATCACTGATTTGTTCAAATCCAATGCACTCAAGCCAAGGAAATTCGCCACTATAGCTTCGGACACTAATGGGTTCGGAGCATTTGGAGATTCTATAAGCTTTAGCATGTTGTGAACAGCACCAGCTTTCACAATGGCCGCTTTGTTCCTGCAAAAGCACCAAAACAATTAGACCCCAAAAATTTAAATAAATTTTTTTTTAAAAAAAAATGATTAATATAACAATTAAGGTGAATACTAAACAAAATAAATTCTAAAACAATAGCAAGCAAACAATTAGGTAACAGTCTTACACGTTACGCCAAACTTTTCAATACATTACTGTTTCAAAAAAAAAAATAATAACACAAAAATATGAGGAACTGTTATACTAGTTGCCAAAAAGACATAAATAAACTGAATTAGAAAAGGAAAAAAATAAAAAATAAAAGTCACATTTTTAAGAAGCAAGATAAAAGTACTACTAACTACTAAAAGTGGAATAAATTAAGCCCAAAACACCCACTAAATACCGAAAACGACTTCTCCTTCGCAAAAATAGCACAAAATTAAACACCACCATAGAGCGTTATTGCGTGAAAACGACCGAAACCGCCAACCGTGACTTTGAAAAAATAAGAGATAACCACGATCAAAATTATATCTCGATGATGCTAATTAATAATTATTATAAACTGTATTAATATTTACTACATGGTTTTTTTTTTTTAATTACAAAATAAATAAAAATAAAATTAGTATCGGATTCATGACCGAAACTTTGGGAACCGGAAAAGAGAGAGGAACTCACGCGTCGTTGCCGATTCCAAGATTGAGAAGCGCGTAGAGCGAAGCGATCTGAGATTCGGCGTCGTTTTCGTGATGGTCGAGCATTCCGACGAGCGGAGGGATCGCTCCGAGCATGGCGAGAGTGGCTCTGGCTTCCGAGTCTTCCTTGGCGCGAAGCCTCACATTGCCGGCGGCGGCTTTTCGTTTCGCTGAATCCTCGCCTTGCAGTTCCTTAGCTACGAGCTTCAGCTCCTCCAGGGCCTCCACTTTCTTCTTCGTCTCCGCCTCGGTGTCGGTCTCCGACGAGGAGCACTCCGCCATGTTGAGAAGGTCGGAGAGCTTCTCCGACTTGGCCTTCTTCGGCTTCTCCGGCGGCTTCGAGGGTTTCGAGACCGATCTGGTTTCTGCCACGAAATCGCTCTTGGGGCGGTGGCGGGAACCGCCGCCGCCGCCGCAGCTCATGGCGTTGAAGAGTTTGCGGCGGAATGCGGAGCCGGAGAACGAGGTCCATATGCGAGAGTGGCCGCCGGAGGCGGCGGTGGGGCCTTCGAGGACTAGAGATCCGACGTTGTTTCTGTGACACTTCGCCATTCAGTCCGATGACGCGTCAGCCGAACTACATTGCACAGAGAGAGAAACAGTGTAGAGGAAATGAGTGTGAATATACTAAATTCTGATATATTTTTGTTTTGTTTTTCTATGATGAGAGAGAGAGATTGTGAGTTGTTGTTTGTTTTGTATTTTAATTGAGTTACTGGGTGTACTATCTTATAGCGTTGATAAACAAAGAAAGAAGAGTGAGTGGAGTGACTGTGACGGTAAGGCTTGTTTGTGTCCCTAGTTTCTACTGTTTAGTAAGTAGTAGTTGTTGTGTTGTACTTGTGGGGATGTGTTTCCATATAAACAGCCAAAAAAAACCAACAACAATCAATTTTTGTTTTTTATTTTCTTAAAAATAAACACTAATCTTATAATATTCTCATAAAATAGTTATTTAAAAAAAAAAACTTTGTGGACTAGTAAATAAAAAAAATTTCAAACATTCTATTAAAAAAAATTTAAAGAAAAATATTGATAATGTTTTTCGAGTTCGATCTTAGCATAGCATTGTTTTATAAATTCTAGCCAAATTTTTAAGTAGGAAATCATTTTTTTTTAGTTACCCACAATTTTTGAATACAACCTATAAGAACGTACACTTCTTTCTCTTATAAATCTAATTAAAAAAATTGTCATAAATTCTTTTTATTTAGTAGAGAATAAAGAAAAAAGAGAGAAAAAAATAAAATAAAATAAAAATGGGAAGAAAAGTTCTACATTTTCTCTAAACTTGTTGAGCACTAGTTTAAATAAATTTTTGCACAAATTTGAATAATGTTGAAGAGTTCAATGTGAGAATTTTTTTTAGTGAGTCTTAGGCTGTGTTTGTTTCGTGTAAAACATTTTCCGGAAAATATGTATTTTCCGGAAATGTTATTTTCCGGAAAAGGAAAATATTTTTAAGTGTTTGGTTGATTTATGAAAATTGTTGTGGAAAATATTTTCATGTGTTTGGATGTATTCGGAAAATGCTATTTTCTGAAAAAATTTTCACATTTTCTCACCATCCAAACAAATTTTATTACAAAAAATTTCAACACCACAACCAATTCAACAACAAATTACGGCAATAAAAACATAACAACACAACAACAATAAATTCCGGCGACAAATTCTGGCAACAACACAACAACAACAACACCAAATTCCGGCATTAACAACACAACAACCACAACAATAAACATTCAGTTCATCAAAAAAAAAACAAAAACAACAATCAAACTTAAAAAAAAAAAAAAAAAAACGGAGAGATCGAGGAAGACGACGACGACGGCGCGGCGCGGCGCGGTGCGACTCGCCGGTGCGAAGAGCGCCGAAGGTTGACGAGATCGAGGGCGATGGTTCGAAGTCGAGGTCGAAGGCGATGGTCGTCGATCTCGGTCTGGGTCGACGGTCTCGATCTGGGTCTGGGTTTGGGTTGAAGATCGGTGGGTCGTGGGTCTGGGTCTTCGTGGGTCGACGGCGAGTGGCGTTGGGTCGTCGGTCTTCGTGGGTCGACGCCGAGTGGCGGTGGGTCGCCGGGTCTGGGTTCGTGGCTCTGGGTTCGTGGCTCTCTGTTCTTCTTTCTTCCTTCCTCTGTTTCTTCCTTCCTCTCTCTCTCTCTCTCTCTCTCTCTCTCTCTCTCTCTCTCTCAATTTTTTCCGGAAATAGTTTGAAGGGAAAATAGGTACTGAAATTGATTTCCGTTGGGTAACGGAAAATTTGGAAGTGATTTTCCGAAAAATAGAATTTTCCGGAACACCCAAACACGCGGAAATGGCAAAAATCATTTCCGGAAATGATTTTCGCCCGATTCAAACGCAGCCTTAGCTACATATTAAAATTAACTTCATAAGCATAACAAATAAAAATTAAAAAATTAAAAAAGATAGCGAACAAAACAATAAAAATATATAACGATAAGTTAATAAAAATAAAATAAAAAAAACAAACACATAGACGTTATTAATTTCTTAAGGGAAAACGACCCAAAAATAAAGGTAACCAGGTGGCGGAAAATAATAAAAAAAAAAGTAGAGTAAAAAGGGCTTTACAAAGAAAGACGAGCTTGCAAAAGAAGCCAAGACCAAGCCAATGTCGTTGTATAACCTTTTTTTTCTTTTCTTTTTTGGTGTTTGAAGCATAGGGAAGTGTGTCAGTGTGATTTGTAGATTGTAGTAGTAGAGTGTATAGTGCTGACACCATTACTGCACTCCTTTTCGATTCATTCATTCATTCTATGCCGTCCAGCTAATTTTGATACGTGTTAATCAAAGAAGCTTCCCGTGGGACCCAGGTGTTGCTCCGTCAATAAGCCAATCTGTGGGGTCATATAATAAGTCTGATTTTTTTTTTTTTTGAACCAATAATAAGTCTGATTTGAGGGTGCATGAGAATACGGTCGACATGGGAGTATAGCGTATAATGTGTTACATGGTTGGGTTGGTGATCTAAAAGAGTGTACGTGGAAAAGTGTGCATGTACTCTAACTTTAATGGAGACGGATGGGGTACCCAAGGAGCGTTTCTTCTTCTCTCTCTGTTTTGGGAAAGCTCAGTTCTTCCATCACAGAGAATCTAGTCCATACTTTGCCCTAATTTGTTACTTGTAAAAGGAGAATTATAGTATTACAAACAATACGTCACACTCCTATCAAAAATAAAAATAAAAAACAATACGTCACACAATGAGTTATAAGGGGTGAAGAAAAAAATGGCAGATTATGTGAATCTATAACTCCACAATTTTATTATTTATAACTCGTTATATTGTGAATTGTGACAAAAATTGTGTGACAATTTGTGGTCCTAGCATTGCTTACGTGTCAATGTATGATAGGATTACATCACTTATACATGAGATGGTGGGACTATCACCGGTACTTATAAAATTGATCTAATCACCACTTGATACAAGCATTAATTGTGGTAAAATATGTATAAGCCCGTATGTCTCTAGACTTCTTAGAGAGAAGCTTTCATCTCATGTTTTAGCAGTAACACACTATGGATATGGAATTATAAATATAGAGTCAATCTTGAACATGTGTCCAAATTGTGTAGTATTGGATTCAATCATCCGAGCCAAATCCCTTCTATTTATACCATTATCACAAAATTATTTAAAAATTTAATTTAACTTTGTTCACAATTAATGATTTCATGGAGGGGTTATATGCTATATTATAGAGTATTTGGTTGATTTAATAATCATTTAGAAACCTAAGGTGCAACCATAATTTTATAATCGAATTATGTTAATGGTAACTTTGGAGTTGTAATGAGATAACAAAAGGCCTAAGTCACATTGGAGCTAATGTTTTTATTTTCCTTTAGTCCCACCTCAACACATATTCTAAAAGCCCACATGGGTTGGCTCAATAACTAATCCTAACGCTACACTTGAAAAGGATTAGTGAGTTAAGAAAACCGAAACATCTCATTTTATATACATTTAAGAAAGCAGAAAAGTTCTCCCCCTTGAAACACAACTAATTCAAGAGAGAAGAAAATAAAAGGGGCATGTTTTGTTGTAAAATATTTTCAAATGTAAAATATTTTACACGTAAAACCCCAACCACACACAAACCTAGATTAGAAACTCAGCCACCCATGAATTCATATCGGCACTGTGTTACGATGGGTGGCAGATTAACAAGGGAGTAACAACCAAAAACTCAGCCACTCACAAACCCACTTCATTGGCGAGAGTGAAACACCCAACAAACCCAACTACAGCGAGATCAAAGTAGCCACTGGAGAGATTGGTGAGATCAGAGCAACCACCAAAATCCCAAGGCCGTCACTCATTAGTTGACTTAGTTTTACAGTTTGACTGCAGAATATCTTACCGTTAACTACTTTTTACAACAAAACAAATATGAAAAATGCGTAAAATATTTTTACAGTGAAACAAAAAGAACAGTGGTTAATCCCGATTATAATTTTTCCCAAGAGTACTTTTATAACTAGGACTTCATTATCACTTGCTGTTGTAGGAGTTCCTTGTCAAAACCCAAAAGCTTTTTGTGAGAGTAAAACTCAAAAGCTTAAATAGTAAAAACATTTTTGCTATACAAACTCCTTTCTATAACGTGCACGGTGCATCTTAACTTTAACTCAATAAGCAAAGTCAAAGCTTTCTTAGCACAAGCATTCACCTCTTTTGGAGTTTGGGTTCTACTGAACAGTTTTGAAATCATTAACCATTATCATTCTGATTTTACACCAGCTGGTGCTAATAATTGGTCATATGTGATCGAAGTTGCTTATAAAATATTTGTGACCCAAAAAAAATTCCAAATTTTCTCGTGACTCTCATAACCAAACTAAAGCTATTATTTATTTTTGACTTTAGGTGATAATTGGCATGCAATAATGGTGTTTAGAAATGGAACAATCTAATCCACCAATCTGTACTCCTTTTTGAATTTTCTCAAAGAAAACAACCAACATATGTGATATTAATGTCAACAAGCAAAGCAATCACATAATATGGGATTGAGACATGAAAATAGTAGATAAGCACGTGATAAGATTTGACAGCAAATAAATAAAATGTGTACAAACTAGTACAAATTTAAGGAAACATCACAGAAATTCATTTTTACTTTATATTTTCTGCTAGTCTTAGATAGTTCATTGTTGTATTGAATACGATACATTCTCTTTTAGAATAAGAACAAGGGCCGTGAAGCAGGTAGATGGGGATTTTGATTATGTTAGTTGTTACTGTTATTGTTTGTGGTTGTCCCATTCTTAGGGCAGGTAAAGTCAATTAAAGGCATTAAAGTACATGATTAAATTCTCCGTTGGCTCTCTATATGTTGAAATATGTGTCTTTTTTTTTTTTTTTTTTTTTATTGAGTTCAAATATGTCTCTTTAGACGTGCTAACTACGAATTTCAATTTTGGAACAAATATGACCAATGATAATGTAACTGTGACGTGTACTTTGGGATATTGGGAATCTGTGACAATGCAAACAGCATGGTTAGGTATATATTGTTTAAAAATTTCTCTTGAAGTTGGAGTAAATGAGGCCATCAGGACTCAGGAGTTCTAAAAGGTGATTCTGAGGTGATTATGAAGGCATTAACAGAGACAGAAATTTCATTGACTTTGTTTGTTACTTTAATCCAAAATGCTAAGACTATTATATAGCTGTGAATCACTCCTATATTCTATCTCGTTTTAAATTCTAGCCTATTCCGCTCAATTCCATCCATTTCAGCCCATTCCACTAAATTTTACTTGGTATAATTTTACCTGGTATGGTGATTTCGGTTAATATGTAATCGAATCATTATATTTTTTTTAAACTCTTTTTTTTTTATTACTTCACTTACATATAACATTTTTTTTTCCTTTAGTAATGTGTTTTTCTTTTTTCTTTTTACTTTAATCACATATGATATTGTTTTTTTCTTCATCAATATATATTTTTTTCTTTACTTATATATGACATGTTTATATATTTATATAGTGTAATGATAGTATTAAGAATGTGCATTATTTGATTTTGAATTAATGATTTGACATGGTATAATATAATATGATGCAGACTTAGCTAGGTATATAAATTTGTAATTTATATATATATATATATATATATATATATAAAGCTTTAATGGTAATCTCGAAACGGTATGCCGAAATAGGTGATACCGAAATGTTTTGTTTCAATAGACAAATTAAAATGGAGTTTAAAACAGTATTTAGAACATTTCAAACGCTATTTCAAAATCATTTAGATGGTTGAATTGTACTTATACGAGATGTAATAGGAACAAAGTAACTTGTAATTTGGCTAGACATATAATAAATATCCTGATTTTTTTTGTGAGCACGGTTAGGGTTTTTAATATTTTTTGGTCGGTTTGGTTAAAAAATATAAGAGCCCATATATCTCCGGACCGGAACCCATGTGCTAGATGGATTTACCTTTTTTTTCTTATATAAAAAGCAAACAGCATGGTTGGTGTTCTTTAGCGCAATGAAGAAAGTAGAAGGAAGCAGAATTTTTTTTTAACACAAATGTGGAATCGATTCTTTGAGCCATAACGTTAACGGCAACAATAATTTTTGTATAATATCAGAAGCAGATTGCAGCCCGTTTACAGGGTTTCGTATATTTATTACGAGATACAAACAACCCATGTTTGTTGGTGTCAGTAAGATGTTTCCTTTATTAGCAAAAAGAAGTTGAATTTTCACGCCTACTGTAGAATTGCAGGTGTTTATTTATTTCACTCGACAACAAGAACCTTGGCCATGTTTCTTGGTCTCACCTTCGTTATAATTTCAGTTTAGTTTACATTATCTATATTGACGTGTGTTAATCATCTTATTTTACTATTTAACTTATTTTTGTTACTATTTATGAGTCTCACTATACTGTTTCAGCTAACTTTTACTTTTATCTACAATACCTTCAATAAAAAGATTTTAGTTTCAATAAAATAAGCAGATCCCAAACAAACTCTCAAAAATGTAAATTTTAGCTTCATCCAAGTTTCAAATGTCCACTTTAGTCAAGAAACTTGTAAACTTCTATTCCAAATATAATGTAAATGTAATTTATAGTGAATGTTATTATCAAAATAAACAATTACAGGAGATTGTGGTAGAAACAAGTATTTCCAAGCAAAGAAGCAAGAATGCAAGAGTAGATACTAGATAGTTGGGGAAGTAAGGAAGAATATAAAGTTAAAAAATAAAGCTCTGAATTACAAATGAAGAGAAGCATGCCTTTTATAGGTAGAAACAAGCATTATTTGAATAGTGGGGAACAGCAGGAATTATAGATGGATATACACACACACACACACACGTATAGTTGGGGAAGTAAGGAAGAATATAAAGTTAAAAAAATAAGCTCTAAATTACAAATGAAGTAAAGCAAGCCTTTTATAGGTAGAAACAAGCATTATTTGAATAGTGGGAAACAGCAGGAATCATGGATGAATATGAATATATATATATATATATATATATATATTTCAAATCAAAGTTTTCACAACATTTCAAAAAAATATATTAAAACATTATATGATTGTCTCGTTATTAATTATGTCAATACCATTTTTTAGGTACATAATTTGGCAAGTGTCACCCAACCATCTCTCACTCAATATTGGATCTTGTATAATGAGTATATGCAAACATCAATTTTATTAGTATTTAGAGTTGACATGTATTAATTCCACATTTAAAAGGATGTTTGCATACATATGTAGCATAAGATATTTTTTACTCGTACTCAATTGTGTACATTTGTTTTTACTATTTTTATGGCAAAAAATCACCTTTTGTATATGTAATATCCCAAATTGTGTTGATTTGATTGGATTGAAACGAATTGTATGAGTATGCATCATGAAGGCATGTTGTGAGTCCTATATCAACTATTTTTTAGGTGAATCTTGAGTATAAGGGATTACAGAGAGTTCCAATTGCAACTTAATAAATTCTTTTGGTATATAATCGAAAATATAATTAGTCTCAGTTGTGAAGCTACTAATTTGGTCTTAGAATTACTAAGCCAACTTCAATTAATGCATTTTTATTCAAACTTAAGGTTTCAAATTCTATCGATCATATAACAAGTTAGAATTTGCAAGACAGAGGGTTAGTGCCTTCTGTCATTCAAACTAAGGTTTCAAATTCAAATGATCCTTATCACAAGTTAGGGCTTGTAAGGCATATGGTAACTATGGTTAAATCTGATTCAGTCTATCTGGTATAATAAAAGTAAAAAAATTAACGAATGCCTAAGAGCATTGATTTAGAAAATATATATAAAAAAATTTTATGAGAAAAGAAGGAATGAATTATTTTGACAGTTTTTTTACATTACCCATAAAAATTATATCAAGACTTCCCTAAAATTGTCTATGAACAAATGCCATAATGGCACCATGGATCCATAATAAAAATACTTATCACCAAATTAACCCGTTATAGTGGGCCAGGCATAAAATACTTATGGTCACCAAGGGTGGACAGAAAGCTGCCAATCTGCACCAAATTTTAAGCTGAAAGGAAAGGGTAAAGAGTGAAGACTGAAGAGTAATCCATTGGGCCCGTTAGCACCCACTCCACACTCATAATTCATAAAAGGTACAAGGAAAGTAAAGTCCACGATAGGTGATATGGTTACCTTTTACATCTTTTGCAGAGATATAAATGCCCGCACCAAATGCAATAATAACAAATATCAGAGGAACATGATACTATTATTAAGACATAACATGTATCTTCTTTCGTCTAGTTAACAATCTACAGCAGCTATCACGATAACAGGTACCAGCCACCACCAAATCCAAAACCCATGTACCTGATTTTACTAATTAATAATGCATGGTTAAGAGACTAAAGTTCTACTACTTGCTTTCTGTAATTGGAAGGTATGCGCCTTCGGCTGCTAACCAGACATTGTCGGCACGCTTTTCTCGGACACCACAGACCTGTACAGGCACATGGATTGTCAATGGATAAAATTCAATTGAATAGCATAGTTCGAGAATTGTAAATGGGTATATGAACCCTGAGCAATAACGGAAACAGCAAATCTTTTAAGCTAACAAAATAATTCTGACTATTAATTGCCCAAAAAAGAAGAAGGAAGCAATTCCCTGTTCTCACCTCTTGCTGCCCTCCAGCAATGCGGGAGTATTTCTTGTCATGACTATGAAGGTAGCCACCAGTGTCCACATGTTGAAGCCGAATCCTTTGATCCTGCTTCCAAATCTTCCCACTCCCTTCAATCGTCAGCCTATGAAATATGCCACCAATACAGATCATCAATCATAAAGAAAATTCAGTCAGGTATGCTCATAAAAATCATTCTGGGTCTCACCTCCAAAAATCACCAGTGTCAGATTCAGATTCTCCCCCGAAACAGCTCACCTACACCAGCAGTACAACTTACATTAACAAATCTGAAAGTCACACATTTCAGATTCAAATGACAGCTTCACTCTATATAAGAACAAGGTGGATGGTGAAGTGGTGGAATTAAGTTCCATCGGGAGTCCATTGTAACATACCAATTAAAAAAAAATGTAATTCAGTTTCAATAGTTATACCAGGCTAATAAGGGTTATCATTATGTTTTGAGGCAAAAGTTGAATCCCAGAATGTGCAGAGCCATGATTAGTGGTTACATTAATCAAACAGTCATTTATAGAAAATCACTTTGAAATGAATTCTCCAACTAAAAGCTGTTCCATAAAGTCTGTGAACACAATAAATTTTTTTTTTTTTGGATAAATAACGTAAGAATATTATTAATAATAAAAAGAATGCCAAGCCAAGTACATTGGGGATGTACTATGGTGGCAGAAATCAAGAAACAAAAGAACAACGGTCAAGAAAAATAGGAAAAGAAGAACAAGAAAAATGAGAAAAAACCACACTCCATTCAAAGAGAGTGTAAGAAAAAAGACTTAATCTCCAGCAAAGAGCGTTCGCAACCCTCAAAGCTTCTAGCATTCCTTTCACGCCAAATGCATCAAATCAAACAATGAGGCACTAATTTCCAAACATCAATGTGACGATGTTGCGCAAACTTTCCTTGCCAAGCCTTAAACAACTCAATAACAGTATAAGGCATAACCCATTGAATACCAAACAAGCAGAAAACCAAAGACCACAACTCCCAAGCTATGGAGCAATGAAGTAGAAGATGATCCACCGACTCCCCACAATAATTTTCACAACTTTTTTTCACAATTTTGATGACATGGCCTATTGTGATTGGAGAGTAAGATAAGTAGTGCTAGTGATGGACCAGGTAAAAGTAATGTTACACCAATTATAACAAATCATGTCAACAGTTGGGAAAAAATTTGTGAAAAATGTTATGTTCCTAGCATTACTCAAACTGATTTGGCAAGTAATAATATCTAGAAACTCACTTCAAGACAAAATATCACTTGGCTAAAATAATAAAAGACGGCTATATTTAGAGAGAAAATTTCTCAAAAAACAACCCAAGAATATCCAACAAGAAGATACATATAAAAAATAAATGAATATCCAACAAGAAGATGAAAATGGCCAGGGGAACACACTAAAATTGTAAGCACAGCCATGAGAAGGCAAATGAGTTGACAAAATAATTTGCAATATAAACTAACAGTCCATGAAGAAATTATATATTCCTAACTTGCAACCATGGATAAGAACCAAGAAAATCCTTCTTATCTGACACATGGAACCTAGTCCAGAACTAGGCAATTTGCAAGAACTGAACCAGGAGAAAGCATCCTAAACAAATGTAAGATAAAATGAAGATGCCTTGATTCAAGGGTAGAAACCAAGTTGAGAGGCATAAAGCAGGAAGGATTGTTTAGAGTTTCAATAACTCATTCCAGTACAGGATGCTATGCCACAAACTGTATAACTAATTTGGCAGCATCAGCTCTTTCTAATGACAATAGGAAAGTCTTAAGCATTCAAGAAACACAGCTGAGGAGCAATATGCTCATAAATTGTGTATAACTGAAACAAGGAAGTTGAGGTACCAATTAAAGGGTTATAAATTTTTTAACAGTGCCTGCATGGGGCAGCTAGAGCAAGGGAGTAGGAGATTTTTCCACATCACCATATTTTTGATTATGCAAAGAGAAGACTGGAATTTCAATTAGAAATTTTGGTTTTATACAAAAGGAGTTGAACAACTGCACAAACAAATAGGATTTGAGGAAAGTTGTGCATATATCTAAGAAAGTAATACTTTGTGAAAAATTTTCACCTAAAGTCTACATTCAGGTGCATGCCACGCAAACCTCTCTTCTCCACTCCCACTCCCCCCCCCACCCCAACCCCAAATTTTTTTCTGCTAGACACTTTAGATTTCTTTTTCTTTTTCTTTTTTAATCGGTTTAGACACTTTAGATTTCAATAATCAGATGTACAACCAATTAAAGTTCAGTACACTGTTCAATTTAAAACCATAGACCTAGAGCAAATAAGTAAACCATGAAACCTCATCGATTACAGAATTGAATTAGTTTCCCAACATGAGTACATATCATGAAAGCCCATGGCCAAGAGTGACAAAGTAGAAGCCCCTTTGTGAAGCCCTTATTATTTATACATTAGGTTAGGCCAATTGCGCATAATATGCAACAAGATTGTTCAATCTCCAACAAAGCCCCCACCACCCCCCCCCCCCCCCCCCAAAAAAAAAAGAAAAAAAGAAAAAAGAAATCCAATGTCAAATTACATGTGATTTCTGAATTAAGCAAGGCTATAAATACATGACAAACAATAAAGGACCTATACTAACCTCTAGGTTGCCAGATATTGGAGATGCATGCAAATGGCTGTGCAGCCATTTTCTGGTCCTCATGTGTTGCAACCTGATGATTGTCCCACTTTTGATGGTGTCACCTTGTTTGGCAGATGTTCCAGGCTCAGGTCTAACAATCTGCATATAAAAAAAATTTAATGCCCGTATTCTAAACCTTCCCTGGCACATAAAATAAGGGCTACTTTATTGCCCATGTATGTCAGACAACACTTACCCAACCAACATTTTTTCACCTTCACTGATATTTAGTCGCAGATACCTATCTACCCAAACTTAATCACATATATCTATATAGTCCTTGTTGCAACAGATTCAGCTCAAAAATGCAAAACAAAGCTTTCTTAGTTGTACATATGAGGAAAAAGATATGTGGTGTAGTATTAATATCAGCCCACATACACACTTCTGGTGTCAAATAATCTTATACAGTTCTTTATGTCATATAATTTTCTAGGGCCACCAAACCAGCCTAGCCCCTATATAATCTACAAATTTTTTGGTTTAAAATTTTAGAAGTTTTTCAAAAAAAAAAAACCCATATAATATCCTTTAAACCCAGGTAGTATAATCAATAGATATTCCTGTGAGAATGGTTAAATTAAGGGTTTTTTTATGAGTTAGGCGAATTTCACTTAGATTACATCACAAAGCATATTGTACAACAAACCTCATTGTAAATCAAACTCCTACAGGCAACTAACCACACTTGCCAAGACCAGTTACCAGGTAATCCAGGGGCTTTTCACCCCTGATGGGCTAAGCAGTTTACGATTAAATTAAAGATGCAAAAATTAAAGGGAATGAAAATATATATATATATATATATAGAGAGAGAGAGAGAGAGAGGTGATACCCAGTAGCTATTAGCATCATCAACATTGGGAAATCCAGTAACTGATTGTTGGCCGCTACCAGAACCGTATGGCACATCATGAGAATGCAGCCGAAACTTGGACCTCTCATGCATCAGCTTAAGAACTGATCCATAAGTAATCTGCCCAATCAAAAATAAAAAACTCTCAGTGCAGAAATAATTGGCTTCCACTCAGTGGAGATACTTGTGCTCGTTAGATAGGTTTATTTGTTTCCGTGGATCATTTATAAAAACAACACAAAGTATTAAACCATTTTCTTATAAGCAAAAATCTAATAGTTTATAAAAACAACACAAAATAGCTGGATCATTTATAACATCACAAATTCTTGTACTTGTTAGGTTTTATTTGTTTCCATGGATCATTTATAACCACAACACAATAAATTTGAACCTTTTTTCTAATAAGCACATTACATGTTACCCAATCAATTTCATTCTTTGCAAAAATTGCCTCTCATCAAAAAACAAAAAAACACATAAAAAAATTTCGAAAAATTACAAATTAATTTACTAATTCTCTCACAACACCCAAACAAAAATGAGGAAAAAAACAAGCTAATTTTGATAATTCAACTCACACAAACCTAATTTCGAACGAACTGTCAATTCCTTTATCATTTTCTTTCTCGTTAACCAAACAGAGGCCTTTATAATTATAATTCGTTTCTTTTCCCTCACTTTCCCAGCAACCAAACAAAACGACGCGAGCATTTCTCACATATAAATTAAAAGGATGAGAAACACAGATCAAACCTCGACGCCTTCAGAGGAAGAAGAGGCGGTGGCGTAGGAGGCATAGCCGTCCTCAGAATCGAGGCCGATGAAGAGGAAAAGAGCGAGAGCGAAGAATCCGATAGCCATTAGGAAGAGTACTCCAATGAACCAGTTCTGCTGCCAGAAAGGGTAATCGACCTCAGGCTGCGACGACGCCCTTCGTATGGGTACCGAAGAAGAAGTAGTAGCGGAAGATGCAGAAGAGGCGGCCTTTCTTCGCGTGGGACCTGAGGAAGCCACGGTTCGTTTCGACGAACTATCCCGAGCGAGCGCTCTCTCTCTCTCTCTCGCTTTTTGGGGAAATGTAATGTTATGCGATGTGATCTCTGGAGATTTTTGGGTCGTTCTTTCTCTTCTGTTTCCACGAGAGGTGTGGGTTGAAGAAGAGCTTTTGGGGCATTGACTGGAAAGAAGGAACTTCGGGGACACGTTCAGTGACGTGCTTTTAACGAATGGGGAGCCTACACGTGTATTTTTACGATGACGTGGAGGGAAGTGATTGCATGTGCCTGTAATACAAGGGTGAGTGAAACGAAAAGCCTGCCCCTTTCTTTACTCCAGCAACTATGGAAATTTTGGTCCACGAGCAATTATTACGTAATAAATCGTTCTAATTTAAGATTCGACCAATGGTCGCATCACCTTTATTCCAAGAGTATTTAATAATTTTTATGGGTAGGATCCTCTCATTTTCATTTACTACCATTTTTATTCTTAAGAACATTGGGATAAAGATTAGGTCGACTGTCATTGCTCTTATTCAAATAATGGCATGTGTCTATTGTTAAATATGTGTCATTATTTTAATAAGGGTCCGGTGCTGGACACTTGACCTAAATTAAATCCAAAAGGTAGAAAGGTATTCTCTTTTATGTGATTTTACTAGTAAAGTCACTAAGTTATGGTTATTGATTCTTAACATGTTGCCCTTAAGCCCATAAACAACGTGGGTTTGATTTTAATTTTGTTAGCATCCAAATATTTTTTTTTTAATTATATAAATATATATATATATATATATTAATTTGTTAAAATTTTGTACTCAAAACAAATCAAATATTAAAATCACCACAATTTATAAGATAACATAGCGAAACATGAATGACAAAATCGTCATCAAATGACAACACAACTAATGGTGTTGAAAATATCACCAGTAAGTCACACGATGTTTGCACACTCAAAATGGCACTTGCACAACAAAAAAAGGAGAAGACCTTACAGAGAGCACCGGTGTGGTGCCGGCCAAATACCCTCCGAAGGTCAAGTTAGAACTTGTTACAACTCTAGAGTGTTAGAAAGAGGTTAATTATGCGTACCTCGATTTGTGAAGGTATTAGGACTTTTTATAGTAGTAGAGAGTTGACCTCTTTTCCTTAGAGTAGGAGTCTTTTCCTTATAGGAGTCCTCATGAGCGTAGAATGCAGAATCCTTTCATTGTAGGACACTATTACTCAGCGTGGGATACAAGTCATTTCCTTATATACTCATGCGTGGTGACCAAGACAAAGATATTATTAGAACCATCAGTTTTAGGGCCGTCAGCTTATCTTTTACCCTTCGACCATATCGGCGTCAGCCCTAAGATGGAGTTAACCCAGTGGAGCAAGCTTCCTTCCATCTTGGACCCGTCACATCACTGTTCGTCCGCTATGGGGTCTTTAGCTTCTTACTTCGATTAATACCGTCAGCCTAAGTTGTAGACTTCATCAGCTATGGGCGCTTATAATTCTTACCTATCTGTTGCCCCCTACTCTATATCTCCGTCAATTCTAACTGACGGTTTATGGAGTTACATTTTTCTGTTGTTAATTTCCACTTAAGCCAGGAGAGAGAAAATAATTCAAAGGTGACTCTTCGAGCCGCCAATCATTAAATGCTCAGACACGTGGCGTACTTTGGTTGGTTCCGCGTCTGGACAAGGGCGTCGCTTCGTCTTCCGCGCCTTTTCCCCTTAGATATAACCCACTTCTTCCCCCCATTTTTCCATTTTACCTTTACTGATTCTTGGAGAGAAAATTCGTCACCTTTGTTCCATCAATTTCCTCAACATTGTCACCCGAGTTTCTGCCGTCGCGTCCAAAATTCGTCACCCGTTTCGAGAAACTTGTAAGTCCTTTCTCTTTTTTTATACA
Organism: Quercus variabilis; assembly: GCA_030445155.1. NCBI lineage: Eukaryota > Viridiplantae > Streptophyta > Magnoliopsida > Fagales > Fagaceae > Quercus > Quercus variabilis. Next base: position 20,615,999 of record CP129446.1, on the reverse strand, counting down.
TGCTTTATTTCGATCAATTTTTTATAGCAAGGTCATCAACTTAAGTGCTTAGAATACATTCGTCACTTGTAGGTAGTCAAATGTCAAGTGACGCGTCTAGCGATCAGCCGTCGGTCCGCGATGGAGCAGGCTACGACGAAGTATTTGGTTCAAGTGATGAGTCCGGAGGCTTTTGTCGGTCGTCAGAGAGAGAGTTGTCTGCCCAATCTCCCGACAAGGAGGTAGGGAGTCATGGTGATAAGGGTCAGGAGGAGGTAGTAGGTGAGGAGGGTGATGTTGAGGAAGAAGGAGAGAAGGATAGTGACGGAGATGAAGGTGACGAGGAGTCTTGTGAGGGAACTTTAGGAAGTCTCGGACGTAGCTGTCCCTTCATCCTTCCCGAGGAATGGGCCGTTAATAAATTTTTACCAACAATGAGTGTGAAGGTATTCAAGGAGTTACGCATTCGTTTCCAAATCCCAAACCACATCCCAATCCGTCTCCCCAGGGAGAATGAAAAGTGCTATACGGGGAGAATCGCAAATGTTAGTATATATGACGCCGTATTTGCTGCTGGGTTTAGATTGCCCTTTACAGCCCTACACCGTCAGCTGGCTGATTTTTTAGGGTTGTCCATCAGCCAGATCGCCCCAAACTCATGGAGGATCTTCATAAGTGCTAAGATCCTTTGGGGTCGTCTAAGTGGAGGACATCGTCAACTCACTTTAGACGAATTCTTCTATTGCTACAGACCCCAGCACCTTTCTTCTTCTAAGGGAATGTACCATTTTGTCGTTAGGGATAGGGAGTTAAGGTTAGTGTCTGAGATGCCAGATTCCAACAAAGTGTGAAAAAGTATATACTTTTTTGTTAAGGGAATGGACTGGGTATGTTGTCAGGAGGAATGGGAAACAATTCCCCATGGTTATTTTGATAATACATGGGCTTTCGTTAGGGACTCAAGTTTTAACTAACAACTATTAACCCTGTCAGTTTTTTTTACATATACTTTATTTATTTTTTATAGTGTCTTAACATCGTCAGTTTACCTTTTTTTTTCTTTTTCTTTTTTTCAGCCCACATTCGTCCTCTTATAACTGACGAGCAAAGAGACTTTATCTGTCGGGTTCTCAAGATCCCTCCAGAATAGTGTAAGTGCCAGGATCTAATTACTCTTGACGCTCTTTACGCATACTGTGGGGGTTCGATACTGTCATCAGAAGCTCTCAAGTTAGAAGAATTTTCTCACCGTCGTAAGTATTCATTTCTGTTGTCCCGTTATTTTATGCTATTGTCGTCAGTTTTCCTCATGTGTCCCATTTTTGCAGAAATTGAGGCAGCAAAGCAACGTATAAGAGCTGCAGTCGCTCGTCAGAAGGAAGAGAAAAGGGCCAAGGGGGAGTTGGTATCTTCATCAACCCCTAAGGTCGTCACAAAGGGTTCGTTAAAGAGGAAAACCGACGAGAAGGATGTCCGTCCACTCAAGAAGGTGGCCGTCACTACTGGGGATGAGCCCCCAAAGAAGTCAACCCCCAAGTCAGTCCATGGGGCTGGAAAGGGGGTAATGACTTCTTCTGGTCCCGTCCTTGAGGGGCCCCGTTGCCTTTTAACACATAAGGATTATGCCGTCGAGGAAGTAAGATCGTTCATAAAGCCGACGAATCCTTGTGCTTTGTTGGGGACGGAGGATTTGGGGGTGTCAGGTTTGTTTGACCTAAACGGGTAAGCCGTCTCCCTTATCTAACTTCTCTTATCTTTTCCTTGCTTATTGATTGACGGTTGTGCCCTCAGGCTTTAGTACATGTAAAAGCGCTCCAGGACCAGTGTGTGGCCAAGGAAGGAGTCGTCACTCGTGTTAGTAAACATAATGCTAACATGTTGAACCAGCACGTGCAATATAAAGAGGTTGTCCGTGTTCTGAACGTTGAGCTGAAAGAAGTAAAGCAAAAGCTAGAAGAGGCAGATCGTCAGAGGGAGAAATTAGAACAAGAACTGATGGCCCTACGTGATCAGGTGGAGATGACTGGGGCTGACGCGGTCCAAAAGATTAAGGCATCAGATTCCTTTATCGATTCCTACGGGGGATATTACGGTACTAGATTTGATGACTGCCTTAAGCAGGTCACGTTAACCTTCCCAAACTTGGATCTATCTGGGATCATGTTAGATGACGCTCCACCAATAACGCCTGCTAATGACATCGTCTACATCGAGGGTGATGACTCTGAGGACACTCCTCCAGCTAAGGATAGTGGTGTCGTTCTGGCCCAACCAACTACGAACCCTCCATCAACTACTCCCAATCCTTCTGTGGAGGTCCTAGACGAGGAAGACCCCCTTATTCAGAAAAAGTAAAAAGATTCCTCATGACGTCCCTACTGTTCTTTTTTTGAAAACGACTTTGTTAAATGCCCCTTAGGCTTTTATTTGTAATTCTTAAACAATTTTTAAGTGCCCCTTTGGGCTTTAATTTATAAGTGACTCACTCTCGCTTGCAATACTTCTAGTAATTGTTGCTTTTAATTATGTGTATGGCTATTCAATCCGTGTGCTTCTTGCCTTCTAAACTTAGTTTATTTTCAAGTTGCAGGCTGAAGGCATCATCCTGGCTGTGGGTTATAATTTTAATAGTGATTATTGATTAACCCATTTTAATTACGCTGTCAGCTTAATAAAGCCGTTGCCCCCACTATGGAATTTTTAGTTGCTCCTTCACTTTTGAAGCTGCCCATGTTAATGTAGGGCTTGTTTTGTTTTAAGGGTTTGTTACGTCCGTTGGATTCTTGCACTGGACTTACCCTTGCTAAAATTCCTTTGTTTTGAGACCGTCTTGTTGAGTCCGTTAATTCTAAGGAGTCCGTCACACGAACCGTTAGCCTTATGACTTTGTCCATATCACAGACTTAGCGGAGTAATTTTGTTTAGATCGTCACTTTAATGAGCCCGTCTCTTTTGATGGGTCTGTCGCATGGACAGTTAATTTTATGGCTTTGTCCATAATATGGACTTGGTTTCTGGCCCGTCCTCTTGGGATTGGCTCGTTAGCCTCCAGGGCTTACAGTCGCCTATTGTTGCAAACCAAAGTTTGTTTACTTTTAGAATTTTTCACCTTTTGTGTTATTTGTCTTTTGCAAGTTTGTAAATAGAAAACGTCAACCTTATTGCCTCGTCCGTTTTGTTAACTTGGCCAATGCGTCAGTCTTTTTTATTAAACCGTCAACTATATAGCTTCGTCCACTTTATGGACTTGGCCAACTTATCAGTCTTTCATTAGACCGTCAACCTTATAGATTCGTCAATTTTGTGGACTTGGCCAACTTGTCAGTCTTTTATTAAACCGTCAGCCTTATAGATTCGTCCATTTTGTGGACTTGGCCAACTTGTCAGTCTTTTATTAGACTGTCAGCCTTATAGATTTGTCCACTTTGTGGACTTAGCCAACTTGTCAGTCTTTTAGCCTTATAGATTTGTCCACTTTGTGGACTTGGCCAACTTGTCAGTCTTTTATTAGACCGTTAGCCTTATAGATTTGTCCACTTTGTGGACTTAGCCAACTTGTCAGTAGAAATTTTAGTTGTTCTTAATAAACTCCTCTTATTGCCATGCATTTATATAAAAAGTAGTTTCGAAAAAGAAAACTTGCCCTTTGGGCTTATGGTAGCAAAAACCAAAGACTAAAGTTTTAATTTGCCCTTTGGGCTTATTGTAGCAAAAATCAAAGACTAAAGTTTTAATATGCCCTTTGGGCTTATTGTAGCAAAAACTAATGTAAATGATACAACTGAGAAGTATAACTAAAATCTGCGACGGTAAACTATGAATAAAGGGGGGGTGTCATCCTTCACGTCGTTATCTCTACTGGTGGTATTTTCACAAGTGTTCAGCATTCCAAGGATGTGGTAGTTCCCATCCGTCTAGCGTCTCCAGATGGTACGTGCCCTTCCTCTACCATGTCGTGACTCGATAAGGTCCTTCCCAATTTGGGCCGAGCTTTCCTTGGGTCGGGTCTCTTGCTGCGCCCATGAATTTCCTTAGAACGAGGTTTCCAACCTGGAAGTCTCTGTGTCTGACCCGAGAGTTGTAGTGCTTGGCCATGCAGTCCTGGTACCGTGCGAGCCTTTATTCTGTTGCTGCCCTAACTTCATCCACTAGATCAAGCTATAGACGCATGGCCTCGTCGTTTTTCTTTCGATATGGTTCTGCACCCTGTAGCTTGTGTGTCCGACTTCGGCTGGGATGACTACCTCGCTCCCGTATGTTAGTCGAAATGGTGTCTCTCCTGTTGGTGTCCTTGTCGTAGTCCTGTAGACCTAAAGTACGCTCGGCAACTCTTTTGCCCATATACCCTTTGTCCCCTCAAGCCGAGTCTTGATAATCTTTAGCAAAGATCGATTCGTGACTTCGACCTGTCTGTTGGCTTGAGGGTGGGCAGGGGTGGAGTAGTGGTTCCATACCCCCAACTGTAAGCAGAAGTCTCGGAAGGAGTTGTTGTTGAATTGCTTCCCGTTGTTCGAGAGTAAGACTCTAAGGATGCTAAACCTGCATATGATACATCGCCAGACGAAATTTCGTACGTTCTTCTCCGTAATGGTGGCCAAGGCTTTAGCTTCCACCCACTTCGTAAAGTAGTCGATACTTACTACCAGAAACTTCAGCTGTCGTATCGCTGTTGGGAATGGCCCCATAATGTCTAGTCCCCATTAAGTGAACGGCCATAGTGCCGTCATCGGGGTAAGTTCTTTGGGTGGTTGCCTAATAGCATTGCTGAACCTTTGGCGCTTGTCGCAGCTTTTTACATAACCCTCGGCATCCTTCTGCATGGTTGGCCAAAAGTACCCTGTTCACACCAACTTATGCACTAATGATCTGAACCCTGAATGGTTTTCGCAGATTCCTTCGTGAACCTCTCTCATGACGTAGTCCACTTCCTCAAGACTTAAACATCTCAAGAATAGTCGGGAGAAACCCCTTTTGTACAAGACATCTCTTATTAAGACGAATCTCGCTGCTTGGACCTTCAGCTTTCTAGCGGCCTCTTTTCCGTTCGGTAACGCGCCATTCTTCAAGTAGGAGACTAACGATGTCGTCCAATTGCTTTCGGAGCCTACCTCTTATACATCAATGGAATTTATTAGTGGTGAAAATTGAACAAAAGATAGTACATTACCCAAGGTGGTCATATGTTTGGCTGAGGCCGCTTTGGCCAAGCGGTCGGCTTGCTCATTATCCCTCCTAGGGATTTGTTCTATTTTGGCCTTCAGCTTGCCTACCCTTTCCCTTGCTTGGTCTAGATACCTTTTCATCCTTTCGCATCGACATTCATAGTCCCCGTTTATCTGATTGGTAACGACCTGAGAGTCGCAGTAAATGATCATATTTACGACTTCTGCAACTTTGGCGAGGTCGAGCCCTACTATTAAAGCCCCGTACTCCGCTTCATTGTTCGTGGTAGGGAAATCAAGGCGGACCATGCACTTAACCATGTCTCCTTCGGGTGTCAGTAGCACAATGCCAACTCCCCCAGCCTGTCTGTTGGATGATCCGTCTACATGTATACTCCACTGCGGAGATCCTTTGCCTTCCTGTCTTCGTCATTTGTGAATTCTGCTATAAAATCTGTGACAATCTATCCTTTAATGGCAGGTCGTGGGTGATACTGGATATCAAACTCGCTTAATTCTATGGCCCATAGCGCTAACCAGCCAGCAGCTTTTGGGTTGCTCATTGCCTGCCGTAAAGGCTTGTCGATTAAGATGATCACCGTATGGGCTTGAAAATACAGCTTGAGTTTGCGTGCTGCCGTAACCAGCGCAAAGGCGAGTTTCTCCATGGGTGGGTATCTTTCCTCGACACCACAAAGTGCCTGACTGGTGTAGTAAATGGGTTTTTGTACTCTTTCTTCCTCTCTGATCAGGGCGGCGCTGACAGCAGCAGGGGACATGCCTAGGTAGAGAAAAAGTTCCTCACCAACCTGCGAGGGACTTAGTAACGGTGGGAAAGAGAGATAAGCTTTTAACTCCTCAAATGCTTGCTGGCATTCGATAGTCCATTTGAAGGATTTCTTCAACGTGCGAAAGAAGGGTAAGCATTTGTTTGTCGCCCTTGATACGAATCTATTCAGTGCCACTACTTTGCCATTAAGGCTTTGCATTTCCTTCACATTTTTTGGGGGTGCCATCTCCATTATGGCCTGGATCTTGTCCAAATTTGCTTCGATGCCTCTCTGCGACACCATGAATCCTAGGAATTTTCTCGCTGTCACTCCGAAGGCGCACTTTCCTGGGTTAAGCTTCATGTTGTAGGAGCGAAGAATGTCAAATGTTTCCTTGAGGTCTTTCAAGTGATCTTCCTCCCTTTGGCTTTTCACTAACATATCGTCGATGTAGACTTGGACATTTCTCCCAATCTGCTACGTGAACATCTTGTTCATGAGCCTCTGATACATCGTACCCACATTTTTTAGGCCGAATGGCATTACTTTATAACAGAAGAGGCCTTGACTAGTCACGAATGAAGTTTTCTCTTGATCGACTTCGTGCATCCTGATCTAGTTGGAACCAGAGAAAGTGTCCATAAAACTTAATAAATGGTGTCGAGCTGTAAAGTCTACTAGAGTGTCAACCCTTGGAAGGGGGTAGCTATCTTTAGGGCATGCTTTGTTCAGGTTGGTGAAGTCCACGCACATCCTCCACTTCCCACTAGCATTCTTAACCATTACAACGTTCGCTAGCCAGTCGGGGTAGTAAAATTCTCTAACAAAGTTCGCCTCCTATAGTTTGCGGATTTCTTCAGCTATGGCTCGATCTCATTCTGGGGCGAACACCTGCTTCTTTTGTTGAATGAGTGGAAAGGAAGATGACACATTCAGCTTATGCACCATGACCGAAGGGTCTATTCCTAGCATGTCTTCGTGGCTCCAGGCGAACACGTCCCGATTTTCCTTAAGGAATGTTATGAGTTCTGAGCGAACTGTCAGGCCGGCAAAAGTACTGATCCTTGTGGTCCTGTCCTGCCGGGAGTTATCAAGGGGTATCTCTTTAAGCTTCTCTATGGGTTTTGCCCCTGACCGCTGCTCTTCTATGCTCATGGTTTGCAAATGATCATCCATTTCCAGCATTGCAATATAGCATTCCCGTGCAGCCACTTGGTCCCCTCGCAATTCCCCTACTCCGTATTCAGTGGGGAATTTGATCATCAAGTGATAGGTTGAGGTTACGGCCTTCTAGGAGTTAAGGGTAGGTCGCCCTATGATGGCGTTGTAGGCAGAAGCGCAATCGACCACAAGAAACGTGACATTCCTATTGGTTTATTGAGGATAATCTCCAATGGTGACTGGTAACGTGACCGAGTCTAGGGGTTACACCTTTGTTCTGCTGAATCCGACGAGTAGGGCGTTGGTTAGAACTAGTCACTCTTTGCTGATCCGCATCTGTTGGAATGCCAGGTAATACAGAATATCTACGGAGCTTCCATTGTCGACCAAGACCCGGTGCACGTTATAGTCTCCTACCTGAAAGCTAACGACTAGTGCGTTGTCGTGCGGATGGTGGAGACATCGGGCATCTTCTTCCGAGAACCCAATAAGAGGGTTGTCGACTCGCGGCAACTTTAGGATAACACCTGTGAGTTGGACATTCTGGACTGCTCTGAGATAAGTCTTATGAACTTTGTTTGATAGGTCGTTGGCGGCCTTCCCCCCTACAGTCATCCTCATGTCTCCTAAAGGTTGCCTCGGTCGTTCGTTGGGGATCTTGCTCTTGTAGAGGCGAATCTGTTCTTTCCTTGCTAACGAATTTCTGTAACTTTCCTTGTCTAATGAGGGCTTCAGTCTGCTGCTTCAAGTCAAAGCAGTCAATTGTGTCATATCCATGGTCGCGGTGGAAGCGGCAATATTTGTCTCTAGACCACTTGCTAGAATCCCCCTTCAGTTTTACAGGAAAAGTCAGAGCCCCTTCATCCTTGATTTATATTAGGACTTGATCTATCGGGGTGGTCAACGGGATGAAGCTTGTAAACCTCCTTCCCGGGGGCTTAGAACGCCTTTCATTCCTTCGGTCTCCCGTCCTTAGCTTCTTCCGCCCTTGGTCTTGTCGTGCATCCTCTTACCTCTCCCTTTTTCTTGGCTTTTCCTCCCGAGCCTATGGCGCGTCCTCAACATTCATGTACTTGGTGGCCCTGCAGAGTACTTCTGACATGGTCTTGGGGTCGTTTTTGTATAGTGAGAACAAAAACTTACCCTTTCGCAATCTATTTGTGAAGGCTGCCACAAGTATTTTATCGTCGGCTTCGTCAATTAATAGTGCTTCCTTATTGAAGCACGTTATGTAGGATCTTAGCATCTCGTCCTCTCGTTGCTTGATACTCATCAAGCATGTCGTGGACTTCTTATACCTATGTTCCCCAATAAAGTGGGTAGTGAACTGAGCGCTTAGCTCCTTGAAAGTATTGATGGAGTTCGGTGTCAATCAGCTAAACCATAACCTTGCGAGGCCCTTCAGCGTCGTAGGGAAGGCCCTACACATGATTTCCTCTGCTACCCCTTAAAGGTGTATCAAGGTCTTGAAGGTCTCAAGGTGATCCAGGGGGTCCTTCACCCCATCGTAACTGTCTATATGCGGCATGCGAAATTTACGTGGTAGGGGGAAGGAATTGACAGCTGCAGTGAATGGCGAGTCAGTGCGATTTAGCAGATCGTCAAGGTCGCTGGATACCCGTCTTTTGAGGGCATTCATCATGACCTTCATTTGTTCCTTTATTGCCTGTATCTCCGTGGCAATGTGTGGTTGAGTTGCATCCGTGAGGGATGGCATGCTCAAACTCTGATGCTCTGGTCTACTCGGAGCATTACTGCCCTCTAGCCTTTCTTATTCTCTTCTATTGGCATTAGTGCCTTCTTGGTCCTGTTCTTGAGTGCCATGGCCTGCATTTTTCTGGTGTAACTATTCCTCTAAATCACGGTTCTGCTTAGTAAGGTACTTTATGACGGCACCCAAGGTCTGCACCTGCCTTTTGAAGGTCACTGCACGGGTTTCGTCTCCCTGAATGTTGTTTGTTGTTGCCATCGAGCAAGTCAACACCATGCAACTCTTTTGTCCGGAAAGCGTTTGCAATGGCTTACAAACCAGAAAACGTCTGAATTCCCACAGACGGCGCCAACTGATGATGTCGAAAATATCACCAATGAGTCACATGATGTTTGCACACTCGAAACGGCACCTGCACAACAAAAAAGGAGAAGACCTTATAGAGAGTATCAGTGTGGTGCTGGCCAAATACCCTCCGAAGGTCAAGTTAGAACTTATTATAAATCTAGAATGCTAGAAAGGGGTTAATTATACGTACCTCGATTTGTGAGGGTATTGGGGCTTTTTATAGTAGTAAAGAGTTGACCTCTATTCCTTAGAGTAGAAGTCTTTTCCTTATAGGAGTCCTCATGAGCGTAGAATGCGGAATCCTTTCCTTGTAGGACATTATCACTCAGTGTGGGATACAAGTCATTTCCTTATATACTCATGCGTGGTGACCAAGACAAAGATATTATTAGAACCGTCAGCTTCAGGACTGTCAGCTTATCTTTTACGCTTCAGCCATATCGGCGTTAGCCCTAAGATGGAGTTAACCCCGTGGAGCAGGCTTCCTTCCATCTTGGACCTGTCACATCACTGTCCATTCCCTATGGGGTCTTTAGCTTCTTACTTCAATTAATACCGTTAGCCTAAGTTGTAGACTTTGTCAACTGTGGGCGCTTATAATTCTTACTTATCAACAACATTTCAAAACCTTAACAAAATTGCCCACTTGTCCTTAATCAAAAACTCTCCCACATATTGTCATCATAATCATAGTTGATTCCATCCTCATGAGAGAGAGAGAGAGTGTGTGTGTGTGAGTTACAAGGGACTCTGTAAATGGTTCAACTAGGAAATTATTTCACATATTAACAAGTTATTTGAAATAATTTTTTACTTTTATTATTTAAAAAAAAAAAAAAAAAAACTCAATCATGCCAAACATCCGTCATTTTGGGAAATTTAATGGCAATGTATTTATTGGGAATGTTACATTGGGAAAAAATGTAATTTAAAAGACTAAATTATATATATATGAAAAAATGTTAAAGTTAGGGAGTGAAAAGCAATAAAACTAAGGATACGTTTGGTACACTGAATGGAGATTATAACAAGAATTGTAATATTTATTACTAGTAATAAAGTGTGCTGTAATGTAATAACTAAACATATTCATTAGTTTGGTTATGAGTTATAACATTAGAATAAAACTTAATATTTATTTTAAGAAATATATTACTTATACAATTATATCTCTTTAAAAATTGTTATTTTTAAATTTAAGAGAGATATGTGTTATTTTTTATGATTTTTTATTTTTATAATTGTTAGATGTATATGGAAAGTTTGTTTATTTGGAAATATATTAAGTTTTGAAATTATTGCACTTACTAAGGAATAGCTAATACAATCTTTTAAAGATGAATAATTATTCTTCATTTTGAAGAATAGCTATTCATAAGGAATGATTATTTCTTGTAATAAAAACATAACCAAACTAAAGAATAATTAAACCATAAGAATAACTATTACATTACAGTACCTATTACAGTCTACCAAACATGCCCTAAGAAATACTGCAAGACAATGAGTAGAAATAAAAAATAAAACAAAAGGAAAAACAATGCAAATTGTGCTAAAATCGTGAGATTAAAAATAAAAATAAACAATCAAGGCAAAGAAGGTGAGCGGTGCTTTGGGGAATTTATGTCAATTGGTGGTGCGTGGGCACAATAGATTTTACACACAATAAAGTTTATGCACAATAGATATTCCCCTGTTCTTTTGATTTTCTCATCTAGTGTTCCTTTTCTATTCCTTCTTCTCCGATAGGCTTGATTTTTTTTAGGGATGACGAAAATTTTTTACTTCATACTTTTTCTTTTCTAGGCATTGATACTCAGGTGAGAAATGACGATGTTGGAGAGAGAGAGAATTAAATAAGAGAAGCTGATATTAGAGTGAGACAATAAAGAAAATGATTATAAGAGGAAAAATTATGGTTGATGCGCCTTTTTTTTTTAGCCTTTAGATGGCATATTTATCACATGTCATTCTTCTATATAAAAATGTGGGAAGATTGGAAGGTTTTAAAATTGGAGGTAAGCCGAATCCTATAAGGATATATATATATATATATTAAATAAATAAATAAATAATGTATGTGTTTGGATCCGACGTTTTTGCGTTTGCATTTTTTTTTTCTTCTTCTTCTGCTACACACTTTTCAGGGGACAAATTTATTGTTCACGCATTATTCATGTACTATTTATGGGACCCACAACCACTTTATTCAGAAAAAATATTAAAAATGAGTCCTACAGCACTATTCACCTATTTAAAAATTATTTTGCTACAGTGTTTTCAATTTTCAGCAAAATAAGTTGTATCTAAACGGACCCAATAAATGAAAGGTAACTATAATTTGAGCCCGTTGTCATGTATAATATTGTAATGTATTTGCCAAAATGATCATGAATGGTTGGAAATGGAGTGAATAAGATAGAACAAAAGTGGTGCATCATGCATGTGGTGGATAGATTAGACGTGGTTATGAAATTAAAGAACAAAAATCGTAAAATATAACATAAATACATTCCTTTGATTTTTCAACTAGTTAGTTAATAAACCATATGGTTTAAATTTAGTTGTCATTAGGAAAGATAAAATGATTCATGTTTCATTGGTTAGTTCCATGTTTGAATTTAATTGAAAACTTAATGTACATTACGTATTAAACTATCACTAAAATTTGTCAAAAATAGTAACTGTGGGAGGAAGAAATCTTTTCCCAATCAGGTATTGTTCGCTTTGGGAATGGGCCGAGGAGCCGATGCCACCCTCACGAATTTGTTCAATCCCACATCAGGGAGAGAAGCTTCCCACCATTGCGAACAATACCTAATTGGGGAAAAATTCGTTCCTCCCACAATAACTATACTCTAATGCATATTTAGGGTATTTATTTATATATACTCGAGGTGGATTGGAAGGCCAAAATCAATCCCCACATTTCACATACTAACATTTTTCCCCCATTAAAAAAAAAAAAAAAATTGCTCTTTTTTATTTGTGCACATACTAAGTTGTCCCTAAAAACATATAGTAAATAGTTATTAGACTTAGGGTCCATTTAGTTGGAGGAGTGAAAAAGTGGGAAGATAGAAAATGATGGAATGGTGGAAAAGTGTGTAAATAAAAAAGATTTTAATTTATTTCATTTTTGTTTGGTTGGGAATGGAAAAGTGAAGGGATAAAAAAATGAGTTTGTGTAAATTTACTCATATACCCTTGTTAAAAAAAATGATGCCCAATTAAAAAATGTCAAAAAAAAAAAAATGCAATCACCCAAATTTATTAAAAAATAAAAATCACGTCAAAAAAAAAAAACACAACAACAACAACAACAACAACAAAATACATGGACCCCACCATCATTCTCCTCACTCTCTCTCTCAACCAAACATTATCCAAAAAGTTTTCTTTCCTCATTTTCTATCTTTTTTTCTTTTTTCTTTTTCTTTTTTTTTTCATCATCCCTAAAATATACTCTATCAAACACACCCTTAGAAGAAAGTAAATTCCCAAGACCCCGGTAGCTCAAACCTAAGACCCCTCCCAAATCCCCAACACTCTTTCTTTTTAAAAACTATCCTTAATTACTTTTTTGTTTTGATTTGTTTTTTTTTTTTTTTTTGTGTTTTTGTAGAAGATTCCACAATCTCTTATTGAGGTGCACTAAATTCGCTTAAGAGCATCCACATCAATCCATGGATAGTTTTGCATAATACAAAAAGTAGCCATTTCTACACATTTTGGCCAAAAAAACCCACATCAATGGGTGTAAAATTGTGCAAAATATACACCTGGCTGTGTAAATGAACAATAACCATGTATACACGGTTACTGTTCATGGTTATTGTTCATGTGTAAACAATTTTTTTTTCTCTCTCCTCTATCAAATTACTTCTCTTCCCCAACAATTACAACAACCCAGCGCCCCAGAATAACCACCCAACCAACAAACCCAGCACCACCACCAAACACCGCAACCTAGCACGAAGTATTAACCAAAATCAACAAAAAATTAACCCAAAATCAACGGAAAAGCAATTAGAGAATCTAACTCAAATTCAAGACAAACCCACTAAAACCCTAACTCAAAATCAATCAAAACTCACCGGTAAACCTAACCTAAAAACAATCCAACCCCACTAGAAAACCTAGCCCAAACCATACTCAACGAAAAACTCACATGAAATGCCCAACGGTGCCGGATTTGCTGCTCGATGGTCTTCCATTGCTACTGTCGGATCTTTCATTGCTATAGTCGGTTGGGGGTGGGAGGTGAAGGGTCGGTGGTGGAGGAAGAGAGGGAGGGGCGAAGGAAAGAGGAAGGGCAAAAGCGAGAGGGAGGTCAAATAGGCAGAGGGTTGAGGCGGCAAGCTGGATCAGCGGCGACGACAAGCTGAGTGAGGCGGCTATGAGGAAGAGAGTGAGGGAAAGAGAGGAACGGGTGAGAGCATTTTTTTTTTTTTTTTTGGAGGAATGTGAGAAAGCTGATGTTGTGGGTGTTTATGAGAGAGAATGGTATTAATAAATAATAATAAAAAATGATAAATAATAATATTTAATTAGAAAATATTTGTAAAATAGATAAACTGACGTGAGAGTTTTAAAAATGTGGTAGTGTAAAATAGAAAAAATAGGTTTTTAGTGTAAAATAGACAGAAATTTTTAGACGAACTGATGTGGTTGCTCTAAAGGTGCCAAAGTAGCTATTTGGCTATATTATTGTTATAAACAAACATGATTATTTTTTAACGAGAAAAATAACTTCTAATAAGAGCCTGTATCTTATATGGAAACATCCTTAAATAAGACAACTTATATTATAAGTAAGATATCATGAATTTTGAATTGCATTTATCATGATAAAAAAAAAAAAAAACATTTATCATTAGAAAATTTTAAATATTAAAGGACTTGTGTCCTTTGAAAATAAATTTGAAGAATTGGATTATGTTTAAAATGGAAATATAATCTATTGTTAAACCCGATATAACACATTATAATTTTATCTTGCATCTAAGATAGATTGCATGTGGGTTTCAGTTAACTTAACTGGTAAAATTTGTAATTGTTGAATAAGAGATATGGGGTTCAATTTTGACCTACTTAAAAAATTGTTTAGTATCTTGATCTGATGATAAAGAGCTCTCATCAAAAGCAGACGCAATAGATTGAAACTCTCTAAAATTATTTAAAAAAAAAAAAAAAGATTGATTGCATTTTTTTTTACATGGTTGTTTGAACTTAAACCGGGTGTTTGTTTGGAAAAAAAAATTGCAATTTGCTTTTTGTAAAAAAAGAACAAGTAAACTTAGTATTTTTTTAAAAAAATAAGCTAACTTTTATTTTTTATTTGTCACACGTTTAGCATAAAAGTTATATTAAAAAAAAAAAAACTATATATTTTGACTCATATTTAGCAAATAAACCATTGAAAACTACAAAAATACCACCGTACACATTCCAAAAAGCTTACTGAGCTTCCAAAAAAAACAAAAGAAAGAAAGAAAAACCAAGCCTTAATAAAATATGGATTCCCATAACATGTTTAAGAGCATCTCCAACAGGTTCGGTATCCAGGAATATTAGCTAAAATTTGAAGAATTTGTGCACTATTCATGCTCCAGCAGATTCGGCAAACCTAAATTTTTTTTTGCTCATGAACAGTAACCCTTCAAGTGTGATGGGCTACTGCCTACTGTTCATTAGCTATTGAATTTCTTAGATTAAAAAATTAAGCCAGCTACTTATTATATCAATTCTTTCCCTCTCCTCCAGTTTTTTTTTTTCTCTCTCATTCTCTCCATTTCTCACATAATCCAAACACAAAACACAAAACAAAATCCAATTCTTAAAATAAAGTCAAATCAGAACAAGCAAATATGAAAAAAAAAAAAAAAAAAATTCATAACAATTCTCTCTCAAACATCTCTAAAACTCAAGCATAATCAAAATACAACTCAAAAACATAATCTTAAAATTAATCAAACCATAACAATAAAAGCTAAAAAAAGAAGAAAAAAAAAAAGACACAAGCTATCTACCATCTGGGATGCATTGGGAGGAAGATGAGCAGCGGCGGCGGAGCGGAAGGCACGGCGGCACAGAGAGCAGAGCGAAGGTGTTCTGGAATGAAGTAGAAACCATCTTTCTCTTTCTACCTCTTTCTCCATTTCTTATCACAGAGAGAGCGGGATAATGCTTTGGAATCAAGTAGAAAAAGAAAAAAAAAATAGAGAAAGAGAGCTGGAGAAAGAAAGAGAGAGTTCTGGAATGAAGTGGAACCTAGAAAGTAGAGAAAATAAAGGAGAGGGTGAAGATAAGAGTATACGTGTGTGGTGAAGAAAAATCAAGAGAAAAGAAAAAGAAAAAAAAAAAAAAAGGAAATGTATGGCCAGGTTGAAAGAACCAAAGGAAAAATACCATTTAGAAATTCTATTACAATATTTTTACAATAAATTTTAAGTAGCATATTGTTATTAGCTAATATTGGTGAGTAAAAATATAATTTCAGTGGTGGGTTCAAATTAGAACTAGTAACAACTTTTTACATAAATTTTGTTGCGAAAGTATTGCAAAAAATGTTGGAAATATAACACTTTTTATTAAAAAATATAATTGTTGGGAATAAATATAGAAAGAATAAATGATGATAAAGAATGAATAAAGAATGAATGAAGAAATAATATTTAAATGAGATAGAGAATCTGTTGGAAGTGTATTTGAAAAAGTGGGTAGGCAAAAACTAAATGTAACTGTTCATTAGCCAAACAGTACAAAAATTTGGCTAATCTACTGGAGATGTTCTAAAAGACACAATTTATGCGCAGCATTTATTTAGGAATTATACACAAATTCAATCAATTTTTTAAATAAAAAAAAACACAATTTCAATAAATATTGATTATTAAAGTTATGTAGAGTTGTGCAATAAAGTGGCACACAATGAGATCTAGGGGTCTATATATATATATATATATAGTACAATTGTCAAACAATAGGGCATAAATGCTTATAAATTACATAATCGCTAGTAAGGGTTGTAAGTGCAAGGCGTTGCCCCTTGGGTGATAAAATTTAAAATATATATATATTTTTAAGTAGTATCATATCATGTATTTAAATTCCTTGAGTGATAAAATTTTTAATATAATTTTTTTTAAGTAGTATCATATTGTGGGTACTTGACTCCACACAAAGGATTTTGTTCGCTTTGGGAAGCTAGGCCCTCACGAATTTGTCCTCTTTGACCGAGTGTGGGCGTTCACCCCTTGAGGCAACTTAGTCCCACATCGGAAGGAGAACCCTCCCACTAGCACTTTATATGCTTCTGGAGCTTGCACTAGTGTACCACTAGCATATAAAGCGCTAGTGGGAGGGTTCTCCTTCCGATGTAGGACTAAGTTGCCTCAAGGGGTGAACGCCCACACTCGGTCGAAGAGGACAAATTCGTGAGGTCCTGGCTCTCCAAAGCGAACAAAATCCTTTGTATGGAGTCAAGTACCCACACATATCATGTATTTAAATTTAGAATAGTTATTTAATATTAATATATGACTATCTATTTAGTATGATAATTTCGTATAACCTATTTACTAAAGACAGTGTCTACTCACAGAAAAATTCTACTAAAAATGATAACAAATGTCATCATCTTCTAATAATAAACAACTAAGTTTTAATAAAATACTGTCTCAATATTTAAATTTTTGCAATAAATGATGACATATGCTACAATTGAGACTTTTCATCAAATTAAATACCTACAACCATTTGCAATGAATTATTTGTTATTCATACTTCCTTCTTTATCATTTTTTTTTTCCTCAAAAAAAAAAAAAAAAAAAAGAGCCTAACTACAATGCTTAACTTCATTTTTAATGAACACCTTTTTAGGGAAGAAAACAAATAAAAAAAGAACAAAATAACAAAAAACATATGTCATTGAAGTTTCTAATAGATAAAATTATAAATCTAGAAGATTTAAACCTCTAATAAATTAGTACTCTCTAGGTAACAAATAGAATACTATAGATCACCATTTTTACTTTCTAAATATGACTAACACATAAAACTCAAAACACACAAAGAAATTTTTTGGGACATTCAAATTTAGTGAGACATTTTAGATATTGCACAATGAAATATACTGGGAATCATAAGATTTTGTTAGGATTTAACTAAGAGAATAACAATATAAACTATATACTTGTTTACAAAATATAAAGGAAGAAATTATTCAACTTTAAAGTTGGGGGATGAGACTACCCCAAACATAAAGGGGGAAAATATTTTTTTCTATAATTTTTTTTTTTTGTTGATAAAACTACGTGTTTTTTTACTTTAAACAATGTGTTAAAAAATCTAAGAAACCTGTTCATGAAACTATGAATTATGGCTCAACAAATTGGCTAAAAAAAAGAAGTCAGGAACATAATAAATGTCACGATATTTTTTCAATGCCTTTATTTTCGCTACGGTGGGCCTTGGTATGATATTTTATAGTTTTATTTTATAGTAATGTTACATTCACAACATTTTCACAACAAATTCTAGATGGTAATTTGTTATTGATTTTTAATTGGAACAACCACTTTAAACTATACATTCAAAAAAATAAAAACTAATAGAAGAAAATTGTGCATGAAACAGTGAATTTTTGCTCACCAAATTTGACTAAACTATAAAAAAAAGTCTAGAAATACAACAAAATGTCTCAATATTTTCACAATACCTTTACTTTCAGCCATGGTAAGTTTTGGTTTAATATATTATTATTTGTTTTATATAAATGTTATCTTCATAATATTTTCATAATAAATTCTAAATGACAAGTTGTTACTGATTTTAAAATTGACCCACGACTGATTTCACTTTTTTTATCCATCAATTGTAGCTTGCCAACTATGATTTGTTATGAAAATATTATGAACTAAACAATTTTTTATTTGATCTATAAGAAACTAAGATCTCAACAATTGTGAAAATATTGTAGTAACAACAAGTGTTACAACAATTTCACAAAACATTTATTTTCAGTTGTGGTTTGTCATATTCTCATATTTTATTATTTTATTTTAAACTATAAGAAATTGACATCTCAATAATTCTGTATTGTGAAATTTATTGTGACAATATAACAAGATATATGCCACCTCATATAAATATATATTTTTTTAAAAAGCACAAACCATTGACTGGAAAAAAAAAGGGCTAATGAAGTGATGAATAGTACACATTGAATAAATCAAAAAAGTAACTTTTACACACATAACAAGCGTTACAACATTTTCATAAAACATTTATTTTTAGTTGTGATTAGTCACAATCTCGTATTTTATTATTTTATTTTGATTTATAAAAAATTGACACTTCAATAATTGTGAAAATATTGTAAAATTTGTTGTGACAGTATAACAAAACCTTTATTTTTAGTTGTAGTTAATTTCAGTATGATATTTTATTTTGACTTATAAGGAATTAATATCTTAATAATTGTGAAAATATTACGACAATTTATTTTGTTAACTAACAGCTATATATATATATATATATATAAAGAGTTAACCGAGCAATATTTCCAAATATAAAAAGAAGAAAAAGAAGGCTAGTGAACAATGCAAATTAAACAAACCAAAAAATAAATAAAATGTAGTTGCTACTATAGCTTTATGCATTCACACTTTTGTTATGAAAGTGTTGTGAAAAATGTTGTGAATATAACACTTTTTTTTTCACAATACTTTTATTTTTAGTTGTGGTTGATGGCTTGATTCTGATATGATATTTTATTTTGACTATAAGGAATTAACACCTCATCAATTGTGAAAATATTGTGACAATTTATTGTGTTAATCAACAGCTCTATATAAATTAAAAAACGAAAAAGAAAAAGCAGCTAAACAATGCCAAGTATTGAACAAACTAAATTTTATGGTAGTTTTAGCACATTCGCGCTTTTTATGTATAGATAAAAGCTATTTACTTTTTTTCAACTTTATCTCTCAAAATTCTTATCTGTTTATAAAATCATGAGAGCTATTTAATTTTTTCAACTTTATCTATTAAAATTCTCATCTATTTATAGAGTGTTTTTTAATGTCATTTAAGCCAAAATAAAGAAAAAAAAAAGTGTATTTTTAAAAAATTGTTAATGATTTTTTCTCCTCCCTTCAAAGTCCAAAAGCGAAGGGAAATTTAAAAATATTATGTCTTTGGTATTTTCATAAAAACACTTAGGTGACAAGTTGTTATTTACTATTATTGATGGATAAAAAAGTAATTTCAGATTAAAACTAATAATAATTTGCTACCTAAAATTTGTTGTAAAATTATTTTTGACGTAGCACTTCTTATATTATGACACAACAAAATCACACTCAATTTCACAACTTCACAATTTGCAAGTCAACAAAAAGCAGCATGTTGATACAGGAAGAAAATAATTTGAGCCTGTTCTCACATAGAATATTGCAATGTACCTGCCAAAATGATTTTGAATACTTGGAAAGAAAGTGAATGGGATAGAATGCATCATGCATGTGGTGGATAGATAAGTCGTGGTTATAAAAGTAAAGAACAAAAAAAATAGTAAAATTAACATTAATACAATTCCTTTGGTTTTCCAATTGGTTGGTAAATAAACCACATGGTTTAAATGTTGGTTGTCATTAGGGAAGATAAAATGATTCATGTTGCATTGGCTAGTTGTGTGTTTGAATTTAATCGAACACTTAATGTATAATACTTAAAAAAACTATCACTAAAATTTGTCCAAGCAATAACTATACCGTAATGTATATTTAGGGTATTTATTTAAATACACTCGAGGTGAGATACTAATTCGCCTAGGAGTTTATTTGGGAGTTCATATGGAATGGAATGGATTGGAATGATCATAAGAGAATGGAAAAGAAATAAATGGAATGAAATTAAGTAATTTTGATTGGATGTTTTAAAATAAAAGAATGGGATGTAAGTA
Organism: Quercus variabilis; assembly: GCA_030445155.1. Lineage (NCBI taxonomy): Eukaryota > Viridiplantae > Streptophyta > Magnoliopsida > Fagales > Fagaceae > Quercus > Quercus variabilis. The sequence continues at coordinate 20,595,899 of CP129446.1, read as the reverse complement.
ACCTTGTTGGGGAGTAACATAAAAGGAATGGAATAAAATTATTTTATAACAATATTACTGTTAGACCACTATTTTAAAATAAAGGCTTGAATATATATGGGTATTTTAAGAGTTTTCATAAAAAATTCATTTTTTTTCCATACCACTGAAGGGAGAAACAAAATACACAATAGCTTTACAAAAGACCAACTGGAAAACGATTACAATAGTGGAGTGGCAAATGTGTTGCCTCTTTAGCTACAAACCAAATATCTTTCACTATAACATGAGGAACCCAAAAAAGATCACAAAACAAGCCATTCTGATTCAGGAAGCAGTAGTTTATGAGCCTAGTGCTGGCCATCCAATCCGTGGCGCATTTCTTCTTAATTGTCTGCATAAGTCCTTTGCTATCACCAAGGAACAAAACATTTTGAAAACCTTGGTCTTTGGCTACCAATCCAGCTTCAATAACAACCTCCAAAAGAGCTCCAGTGGAAGTTGTAGCAGAAGTACTTGCTACTCCAAAAAACACCTTATCTCCCTGCAAAGTTAGAGCTTCATATACAATACCATATCTACATTGCCTCCTCTTTCTAGTTGCTACAATTTTGATGATTAAGTTCCAGTTCCTCCCTGTAGGTTGCTGCCAAGTGTTGGAACAGCTGCTATCTCTTCTTCTCGGGGTTCGGCAACTTGAGAGAGAGGCCTTATACTTGCAAGAGAAGTTTTAGGCAGTTAGAATAACTTCCATTGGATTAAGGATGATTCCTTGATGCATTACTTTGTTCTGATGGTTCCAAATAGCCCAAAAAGTAATGAAAATATCCTGCAAATAAGACAAAGAGTCCAAATTCCTCAAATCATGTCTTCAAATAATTTGTTTCAGCCAATGTTGAATAGACAAGTCAGAAAAATTTGAAGTATGGGTAGCTAGAGTGGCTCCATGCCAACACGCCCTTGTGAATGGACAAAGAAGAAAGAGATGGGTTAAACTCTCCTCCTCCTCATTACACATTGGGCAAAGATTTCCAATGGATATACCCTTAACATGAAGATTATGAAAAGTTGACAGACAATTGTTCAACAGTTTCCAAACAAAATTATTGACTTTCAAAGGAACCTTAATTTTCCAAAATGATCTCCACCAACCCGAATGAGCTTGAAAAAAACCTGATTGGCCAGCATAATTCCTACTTAAAAAGTTATAGGCTTTGAACACTTAATACTCCCCATTATTGGAGTATTTCCAACAGAGTGTATCTTGTACAGAATTCATCTTGGAAATGAGAATTTGAAAGATCGATGAAGCCTGTTGAAAAGGGCATTAGCTCCTAACCAAATTAGCCTTCCAAATCCTAGTATCGTGATCTATCAAATCTCCTACAATGCTAGTAGGGAGGTGAGGCTGGTGGGCACTAAAGTTTGAATGGGGAAACCAATCCTTATGGTTTAGGGGAATATTATACCCATTCCCAACCCTCCATTTACCTTCTCTCAAAAAATGGTGATCAACTTTGATGATATTTCTCCAAACCCATGAATAATGCGGTTTAGCTCCATAATCCTGAATTGAACTATCAGGGAAATATCCAGCCTTGACAGTTTTAGCAAGGAGAGAGTTAGGATTCTGACATAACCTCCAATATTGCTTGTTAAGCATAGCCTGGTTCATGGTTTTAAATTTTTTTATCCTCAAACCACCCATTCTCTTGGGCTGACTAATCCTATCCCAATTAATGAGATGCAACTTCCTTTCTCCATAATCATGACCCCACCAGAATGCACGAATAATAAAGTCCATTTTACTACAAACAACATCAGGAACTTTAAAGCGAGAAAAAGAGTATAAAGGCAAGGATTGAAGAACGGAAGCAATTAAAGTTGTTCTACTAGCTTGAGACAATAATTTCATTTTCCACCTGTGTAATTTTGCTTGCAATTTGTCAATAAGAAATTGAAAGTCAGCAATCCTATTACCTCTCAGTTTGAAATGGACACCAAGATACTTGCTAGGTTGTTGAACCAAATTGACCCTGAGGGAATTAACAAGTTCTACCTACTCCTTCATTGGGAAGCGAGTTTTGTGTTTCCCATGTCTGCGTTTTGCGTTCCCCCCCTATTTTTGGCACACGTTTCAGGAGACAAACAACTACTGTTTATGAACAGTAGCCGTAATATTTGACTTTTCAATACATCAGTGGGTCCTGTGCATTGTTCACGAGATCTACAAATTTCACTTTTCAGCAATTTTTTCATTAAAAATGGGTCTTATTGCACTATTCACATATTTAAAAATTATTTTGCTACAGTGTTTTCAGTTTTTAGTTTTTAGCTGTATTCAAACGGACCCTAAATCTAATTTCATTCTCTCTCCCCAATTTTGGGGAAAAGAAAATTGAAGGTTTTAAGTTAATAAAAATAAATAAGTGTTCCCTCATACCCATTTTATTCCCTCCCACTTATTAAACTTCCAAACAATAGAATGAAATTTTCATTCCCTCCATTAAAACTTTCAAATAAGGGAAGGGAAGGGAAGGGAAGGGAAGAATATTCTAAAATTATTATTTTTATTTATTTTCATTCAATTCCATTCCTTTCTCCCAAACATGTGCTAAAGGTGCAGTAGTAGCTATTTGGCTATATGTTATCAACAAATATTACGGTTTTTTTGAAGAGAAAAATAACTTCTAATCATCATTGGTACATTCATCAATTTTACCTTCCAATTAAGATCTTATGTCCTATATGGAAACATCCTTAAATAAGACAACTTATATTATAATTAAGATACTGAATCTTGAATTACATTTATCTTGATTTCAAAAAGGGAAAAAAAATTATCATTAAAAAATTTTAAATATTAAGGGACTTGTGTCCTTTCCTTTGTAAATAAATTTGTAGAATTGAATTCTCTTTAAAGTGAAAATATAGTCTATTGACATACATGCAATGGTTGTAGAATAATATATATTATTTTATTATAATTTTCCTATCTCTCTTTCTTTATTTATGACTTTCCTTCGTTTTCTTTTAGTTTATATTATTTTATTGGGTTATATATAAAAATAAGAATTGAAATATTGGGTATATTGTCAAATGAGTTAGTAAAATAAATAAAGAAGTTTTTTAGAATGTAAAAAATGTATTTTTTAGAACTCTAGGCATATTATAATTAATTTTTTTTTTTTAAAAAAATTTCCATACAAAAAGAAGAAGAAGAAGAAAAAGCTAACCTCACTAAAATATGGATTCCCATACCAAGTTTTAAAGACACAATTTACTTGTAGCATTTATTACAAATTATACACAAATTTAACTAATTATTAAAAAAAATTCAATTAATATTGGTTATTAAAGTTATGTACAGGTGTGCAATAAAGTGGCACACTATGAGATCTAGGGGTCTATAGTACAATTGTCAAACAATATGACATACATGCTTATAAATTACATAGTTATAAAAGCTAGGCTAAAATGCAAAACTCACTCTTTAAGTTTCACAATTTTTCATTTCAGTCATTTAAATTTGCATTTTGTTATTTCAGTCCTCTAAGTTTCAATCATCCTCAATTCAACCTTCCATTAACATTCCATCCATTCTTGCAGTTAGTTTTGACCCTAATTTAATATTTATTTTATTATTTATTTCTTAATTTAAAAAAAATTAAGTAAAAACTAGGAATAAAAAATAGCAAACCATGAAAAACCAGGAGACTAAAATTAACAGAGCAAACCATGAGGAAGAAAGAGAGACTGGAAGGGAGAAAGAGAGATCGAGAGATTGAGAGGGAGAGGAAGATGAGGTATTTCGGCGGATAAACTCCGGCCAATACTTGGTGACTCCAGGCCAGTATGACAGTGTAGGTTGTGGGTCACTGTAATCAGGGCTTACTTAGGTTGTTGGCGGCAGTGTGATGTTGGCAACGGTGAGGTTGGGTCAAGTTTGAGATGCTTCTATCTTTCTTGTAAACTTCTGTTTGGTTTGGTTGTATTTGGTCTGGTTGGATTTGTGGTTTTGGTTTGGGTGTGATATGAGTTAGTTTGTTGGGTAGTTTGTTGTGAATTTGATGTGGCTTTTGGTTGATTATATAATGTCCTATTTTACTGTAAATGAATTGATGAAGAAGAAGAGGAAACAGGGGCATCAACATATTGGTGTACAAAAGGAAATGAGTTGCCCCTTCATACCGGCTTGGAGCTGCCGACTATTGGTCGGAGCCATCCCTCGATCTGTCTCTCATATCCCTCTCGGTCTCTCGCTTTTCCTCTCGGTCTCTTAATCTCTCTTTCTCCCTCTTTGTTAGTTATCGATGGGTTAGACTAGGTTTCTATTTGTGTTCTTCTGGTTTGCTATTTTAATTTATGGATTTTTTAACATTTTTAAAAAAATTTAGAAATAAATATTAAATTAGGGTCAAAACTAACAGCAAGAATGAAAGGAATGTTAATGGAGGGTTAAATCGAGAAGAATTGAAATTTAAAGGACTAAAATGACAAAATGCAAACTATGAGGATTGAAATGAAAATTTGTAAAACTTAGAGGGTGAGTTTTGCATTTTGGCCTAAAAGCTATTTACTTTTTTCAAGTTTATCTATCAAAATTCTCATCTATTTATAAAGTTTTTTTTTTTTTAATGTCCTTTAAGCCAAAAAGGAAAAAGAAAAGAGAGTTTATTTTTAAAATTGGTCAATGTCCGAGGTTTGTAAGAAAAAAAAATCCCAATCACATTTTTTTTTTTGTCCTGAGGTAAGCATTTGAATTAATTTGTTAGTAGAGGACGTACTAGTGGAGTGGATAATGTATAAAAGCATTGTGAAACGTGACACAACACCTAATACGTTTACCACCCATTTATTTCGAGATACCAAAACAAAATTCCTCTCTTCCTCCAAACAAAAAAAAAAAAAAAAAAAAAACCCTCTCAAAAGCTAATACAGGAGGTCCACAATATTTTTGCTATACCAAATTTTAGCCTCTTAAGCCGTTACTTATACTGTTATAAACAGATAAGAGAGTAATTTTAGTAATGATTTTAGATTAAAGTCTCGGATGGTTATATAAGAGATCTAGGATTCAATTCTTGTTTACATTAAAAATTAATTGGTGTTTTACTCTGATGATAAAGAACTATCATCAAGAGCGGACGCCATAAGTTAAAATTCTCTAAAAAAAATTAAAGTCATTAATGACTTGTCACTTAAGATTTGTTATAAAAATATTATGAACGTAGCATTTTTACACTTTAATTTGCAAGTCCGACCAAAAAATAGTGTTGATTAGAATAATTTGCAGTCGCACAGGCCAGTAAAAGTTAGTAAGTTATGAAATTAGGTAGGAAGGGGGTGATTAGAATAATTCTTTTAAAAAAGGAAATTTCCATCCAACGGTCCAAAATCCAATCCAAAGTGGACCCCCCTCAAAGTGGTGAAAAAAATCCAAAGGCGGATCTGAAACCCCGAATTTAACTCAAATTCACAATACCCGCGGAATCCGAGCCAAGCTTCGCTGGATTCTCCTTTTAAAGCGCTCCCAATAAAAAAAAAAAAAAAATTTAAAATTAGACCACATCACCAAGTCCAAGACACGACCAAAATATAATAAATAAAATCTTATTTTATAAATCTACTGAGCACTGGTATTTACATCAGATATTTTTAATTTTTTTCTCGTGCGAGTTTTATTTTTTTTTTCTTTCTTCGAAACCTCACTCTCTATCTCTCTCTCACACACACACAAAAAAAAAAAAAAAAAAAAGAAAAAGAAAAAAAAAACCCTAATTTTGTTTCAATCTTTGAGAATCGGAAAATTTCTTCAATTTCTGACTCTCTGTCTTCGAAGTTATTTTTTTGGGGTTTTAGGGTTTTCAATGGTGTGAAATTGACGGTTAATTAGTGAGATTTGAAAGGATCTAGGGTTACGAAGAGACTAGCAATGGCTTCCTCGGATGGAGAGCTCGAAGAGCAGCTTCTTCAAGCTGGGAATAAGCTTGTCGACCCTCCTTCTTCTGTCGACGAACTCCTCTCTCTTCTCGATGTAAAAGCCCTAATCTTTTGTTCAAACTTCGTTACCTCTCTAGGTTTTTTTTATTTTTTATTTTTTATTTTTTAAAATTTAAAATTTTTGTTTGTTTCTTGTTTTCTATTTCGTGGATGTGATTTTTAGTCTATTTGCTGAAATGGGTTTGTCATATTGAGGGCTTTGGTGGTTTTTGTGATCTGTGTTGCATGCTTTGCTCGTGTTTGTTTTTTTTTTTGTTTTTTGTTTTCTTCTTTCTTGTTTGTTTTATACTATTAGGCTTACTTCATGGTTTCATTGTATTACATACTTGAATTACACATGAATTGGTTGGAATTTGAAATCTGCCAATGCAGCTTAACCAATTGTTGATGCTAAGCTGTTGTGTTTTTGTGTGGCTGTTACGTCCATGCTTGACAATCCATTGAATGAGGAATTGTATTTAATCTTAGCATATGTTTTCATTATACTAGGTAAGTGTGTGGCTGTTTTTTGTGTAGAGTGAGTCTGTGCGCGCATTTTGTAAGTTATATATGCAGATATGCGCGCCTCTTTTTGGTAGCTGTGGGGAAATTATTTGTATTTGACATTAAACACATTACCATGTTAGTATTAAGTTCAGGGGATTGTTGTGAATGAGCTATAATTTAGAATGGTTTATGTTTTTCATATAGTTAAGGAAACACAAATGAATTCGGTTATCAGTATTGATTGAAAAGATTTTTTTAAAACTAGTAGTATTATTACTTTTTTTTTGGCAATACAACTAATAAAATCAAGTTGGGTACTGATAAAAATTTTGAGCTCATTAAAGTTCATTGTTGCTGTTATAACTTGAGAGAGAGGACATTTAAATTGGAACTCTGCATTCCCTCCTGGTTTTGCACCGAAAATTTGGAAAGAAAATAATGGAAAGGGAGTAATAGATTTTTATTTATTTATTTATAAACTTTGCCAAAGAAGGGACTTGGATAAGCATGACATTTTAATAACTGAACTTTTTTTCCTTTCCATTTCTACCAGTTTATTTTGGTCAAATCATGGTTGTAAACATGAGTTAACACATTTCTTCTTCCTGCTTTAATATTTTATTTTCTAAAAATCAACGATATATACAGGGGTTATTTATTTTCCTTTTAATATCTTCAGTGTTGTTTGTGCGCTTGTAGAAACGTCAAATTCTCCATATCCTGGTTTTTATTGCAGTATAATCAAATATTTTAAGGGCCTTTTTTTTATGTGTTTGTAAAACTAATATTATAGTATTTCTTTCCTTAGTTGAAAGTGGCAAATCCCTATTTTTGGTCATTACATTCGGTTTATGTTTGGGGCATAAAAGGCAATCATCAATGCCTGTATTATATCGGATTTGTTCCAAGCGGGCCCAACAATGCATGCCTTAACTATCACACCACGACTCACATAAGTTCAATTTCCAAAACTTGGAGTGTCTGACCCACGAAGGTGTGGGCTGGTCGGTCAAGGTAGTGTACAAATCCCACTCCAACTTGGGTGCCCTGGTTCAATCACCCACAATACACCTTCCCTTACCCAATACTTGTGGTTTGCAGGCGGTTGCAGGTATCCGGGGTTTACAGTCTACTCTCCAGTAGTGGGTCCTAGGGGTCCTGCCTTTTCAAAAACCACCTTGTAAAAAAAATAAATTTGGAGTGTCTGCAATTTGACATGTTTTAAAACTTTTCTTCTCCTTTCCAACTCTGTAATGAGTTTGGTAGATGTGCATTTTCAATATCTACCTTAACAATGTTAAACAAACATGCTTCATTATAACTAAGCTTTGGATATTCACGAATATTCAAGCACCAGCTCTTGATGTGGATTTGTATAAAACGTTGCTATTTATTGTAAAAAATCATGATTTTTTTATTTTTTATTTTATTTTTTAATGTTGAAAACTATGTTAGGAAAGAAATTTATGAGGACTTTTTGGAAAAATTTCAGAATTAGATAATTGCTGAACCAGTTTGTTGGGAGAAAGGGATTTGTTGATTATGCAATGCCTTTTCCATATTTTTGCTTGATTTATATAATGCTATGGTGAGTACCAATAAGAAAAAAATGATAATGCTTTTGTGAGACTTTTATTTTTAGATAACGTAGGGGAACCGTTCTAAATAGGAGCCCTTTGGACTTGCCTTTAGCCAATAACCTATCGGCAACTGATCCCATTTGCCAAAACCATGCAGGGGCATTCACCCTTGATGGGCTAAGCAATTTATGTTCATGCCCAGGAGTAGCTTTAGTGAGATATTTGAAGTTAAAAAATTAGTTTTTATTTTTTGGGTCAAATTATTTGATTTACTAGAGCTGTTGTTTTTGTTTACTACTAGTCTCAATTTTTAAGTTGAGTTTGTTTAACATATTGTCTCTTCGGTTTTTGTTCTTTTTATTTTATTTTATTTTATTTTTTTTCTTTTTCTTTTTAGCTGAGTAATACTTAGAATTTTATTCCACAAAAGTGGGGCGGGATGGTATCCCTCTCCATCTACATGTTCCTCCAATAAATGAGCAGGATGTTCTGAGATGGGGATAGCTCCCTATCACAAGAAATAGCCCACCTGTTACAGGATGTCTGTTAATGCTAAAGCATCTTCTTTTGCAAATATTTCTATATGATTGTGCAATTGTTGAGCTGTGAAAATTTTGAGTGTCAATTTTATATAACGTCCACTAGGCCAGGGTTAGGCTTAAGTTGTTATCTTGATATTTTTAATTGTGAGAGGTTGAAAGTAGCAAAAGTTGCTACCTTACTTGTTTTGATGGTGGTTGCATTAGCATAATCTTGTTTTTTCTTTGTCCCTTGTGATTTTAGCGAGTAGAGAATTGTCTATCAAAAGTGGAACAATCTCCTACCAAATCAATGCAGAGCGCACTTTCACCATCACTGAAAGCATTAGTTGCTGATCAACTCTTTAGGCATTCAAATGTTGATGTGAAGGTTGCGGTTGCCTCTTGCATAAGTGAGATAACAAGGATAACTGCACCTGATGCTCCTTATGATGATGATCAAATGAAGGTACCTTAAACCTGTTGGTCTGGACGTTGTAAGGGAACTCATAAGTCAAGTGGCTGTCTTTATTCCTAAAATTATTCATCAAATATTTATTATTATTTGTCCGTTTAATGTTATGCAGGAGGTCTTTCAATTGATTGTATCTTCATTTGAAAATCTAGCTGACAAGTCCAGTCGGTCATATACAAAGCGGACCTCGATTCTTGAAACTGTTGCTAAGGTCAGGTCATGTGTGGTAATGTTGGACCTTGAATGTGATGCGCTGATCCTTGAGATGTTCCAGAATTTCCTCAAGTCAATAAGGTATGAACTATTATTTTCCACTTGTGTCGCTCTGTCTCAAGGATGTCTTCTCATTGATAGATCTCTGTAGTATGTTTTTTTCCTTGTGTAGTCCAAGTATCTTTTCAATACCTTTGGATTTGTGAAATGGTACATGTACATTACTGATGCTCTGGACACAAGTTATTCAAAATTGGTAACAGCTCTAAGTGAGAGTGTAATTCTTTATTTTATTTTATAAATAAGTGAGTGTAGTTCTTAACCTTATTGTAAGGCATTATTATCTTTCAAAAATGAATGGCTTCTTAAATGGTCCCATAGGATACTAACCAACAACTTTATGCCTGTGTTTTGTGGTTTGATTATTGAAAACTTGAAATTACACTTGCATTCTCTTGAAGGACATATTAGTTCCTGTGACAAATATGCTAATGGCCTAAACTGTCATTTGGTAATTTGTGGCTGAAGCCTGTGAGAACTATTTTTCCACTAAACGTTTGCGAGCATGACAGGATAATTTTTTGAATTGTTAGGGATTCCAGGGATTGTTTTAGCTATTGTATTAAAGTGGAAGTGAAAGTTAGTAGTGCTTTTTTTAAATTTAAAAATATTTTACTTTGTTAAAAGGAACCAAAGAAAAATGAAAAGGCATAATGCAAATGCTGTTGAGATTGATGTTTTAGTTCAGTTAGAGAAGAATAACATACCTGGTGAAAAAATAAATACATAACTAACAAAACTTGAGAAAAAGATGGAAATTTGAGAAAGAATGTGGTTAAGGTGTTGTACTCAGATTTAACACTTATAATATAGTGTTGTTGATATGAAGTGGTTGAGATTTAAGCTTTTTTTTTCCTGCCTTATGTACAATTCATAATGCGTTCATTTAGTTATGCCATTAGCTATAGCTCCACTGGCACCTCAGCCTCCCATAATAATGGGATGTCGGGTGAGGTTGTGGGCTCCAAACTCATTGCATTAATGTGTAACTTAGCAAGAAAAAGAAAAGCATTCATTTAGCTATTTTTGTCCTTTAGATTGGGATGGAATTTTTGGGAATATAAAAGATTTACATTGTGAAATGGCTTTAACATGGCAATTCTATTGCATGACTTGAAGTTAAACTTACTTTTATGAGTTTATGTACTTTTCTGAGTTTTTGCTTCTCCGTGTTTCTTCCTCCTTAGGATGTTTTTTGTTATTTTGAGAGCTTCAAAGTTATTAATTTTTGATTGAGAGGTGTCTGCATCAACTTCATGTGCTGCTCCTTTTCACACTGTCAACCCCATCTTTTTTGCAGATTGGGTGATTTAGTATTTTCCAGTTTGAGTTTCCTGTTTCAAATATCTATTGTTGTTTCATTTGATAAGTTGTTGCTACTGCCCATAAAAGCCTTGTGGTATAATTCTTCAAATTTGTAATAAATTTGTGATGTTTCATCTTGTTTTGTCAGGGACTATCACCCAGAGAATGTGTTTTCATCTATGGAGACAATTATGAACCTTGTTTTAGAAGAAAGTGAAGATATTTCTCTAGAGCTACTCACTCCCATCTTAACTAATGTCAAAACAGATAATGAGGTTATAGATACACTCGACTGACAATATGCTTCTCCCTTTCTCAATTATATCAATTTGGTGACATCCTCGCTTTGCAGGAAGTTCTACCTGTTGCTCGGAAGTTGGCGGAGAGAGTGCTTGAAAGCTCTGGTACCAAGCTTAAGCCTTACCTGATTCAAGCAGTGCAGACCTTGGGAATATCTTTTGATGATTATAGTAAAGTTGTTGCTTCAATATGCCAAGAGACTTCTGGTGATGTTGAACAGAATGAAGACCGTGGAGCTGGCATTGATATGGTAATCTTGTCATTAGTCTCAAGATAGATAAATTTACAATTTTTGCTTTCTTTCATGACTGAAAAAACTTGTTGATTTGGTGCTTTCTATAGCCATCAATGTCCCTGCACCAGTTGTGTCCCTCCTTTGCCACATGGCATTTCACCTAAATCTGGTTACTGCTCTATGACAACACTGTTGCCATTATACCATCTTTCTGTCACTTTGTCCACCAATCATCTTCTCTTCTCCTGGAAACTATGTTCCTTATGGCCAGTTTGGATTGAGGGGGAGTAGAGTAGAAACTCCATCCAAACTGTGGCCGTTAATTATTAAAAAATGAACAAATTTGGTTGCTTATGAAATATTTCCTTATACAATAGTATGCTATTTTTGGATTGCCTTGCTAGTTTAATGAGATCCTGTATCTATTGTTTACAAGTTTCATGTGGTGATTTCTTACTTTCAAACTGGCTATGTTGTCTTTGGTTGTTGTTAACCATAGTTTACTGGTGTTATAATTTGCCTGTGTGCTGTGACTTTAATCATGATGAGTGAATTTGTGTGTTTATATGGTACAGGCTGATGAGAGCAAGTCAGTGGGTGCATCTTTGGATGAGGCACCTAAGGTCTGTTATTTGTTCTTCCACTTCTTTTATATTTTGCTTTGATTTTTTTACTCTTATCATTTATTTATAATTATCCTGCTTCCAAGTAAAATATTTGAACCTGAGGTGGTCATTTACATTAATGTTCTATTGATCAGGAGGATAAAGAGAAAACAACGGTATTGGGTTCTTCTGAGCAAGTTGATCTTGCTGTTGATAGATCTCCCAAATCATTAATGAGCAATGGTGTTGCACAGATGGCGGAAGATGACTCTAAGATAGATTCAAATTCCCAAAAGAAGCCAGAGCATGATCATCATACCGATCAATCCATAAGTATAAATACATCAAGCAATGCTGGACCAGATAGTTTGGACTCTGAGAAGGCAATGGATACAGAACATAAGCCTGAGCAAAGTACTCAGACAAGGGGAAAAAAATCTAATTCTTCAATGAAATCAACAGAACCTTCTGATAGTTCCCTTATTGATGATGAGTCGGAAAATAAGAAACTACCAGATCATAACAGTCAAAACAAGGATGTGCCCGGTTCACCCGTTGAGGACCCATCTGTTGAGGCTGCTGGGCCATCAGAAAATGAAAAAGAGACTTCTATTAAGCCATCCTCACCCAAGCCTTTGGAGGATGAATCTGGAAATGTTGCCCAATCACCAAGTGGGAGCCTTCCAGATGGTCATTCGAAAAAGGCTGGTGGAAGACAGAAGAAAAAAGAGAGCTTAATTAAGGATAGCACACCATCTGCAGATGATGTTTCCAAAAAGGTTTCCGAAGCCACAAGTGATTCAGAAGTAAAACCAAATAGACGCTCAGGGAAAAAGGTGTCTAGTGAGATTTCCATTGAGAATAAGACTCCAATTGTGGTAGATGCTTCAAAAAAGGGCAGTGGCAGCATGAATGATTCAGAAGAAAAGCCATTGAAGCAGTCAGCTAAGAAGGTGGATGGAAGCAGTAAGATTGGTGCTGGATCGTCTTCAAAGCAGCCACAGGACAAGAAAAGGCGAGCGCGGGGAAAAGGTTTTTCTGAAAAGGATGCAACAAAATCTTCTGCTAAAGATGATGACAAAGTACTTTCTTATTGACTCTTGATTTGTGCTTTTGCTGTTGTGTAATGCTAACAATTTGTGTAGTCCTAACAATATGTTACTATACAGGAAGTGGTGTCTTCACCGAAGTCAGTCACGAAATCAACTAAAGATGATCGTGACTTGGACACTCCTAAGTCAAATTCCAAGAGGAAGCGTACTTCAGGCAAAGAAAAAGTATGTACTAATCTTGACTCCATAATGTCATACATGTGCACGCACATTATTTTCAGTTTCAAAATGAAATTTTAACATGCATAATATATCAAGCTTGTCATTTGAATATATAGAATATCTTCCATAAAACTAAGTACATTGCATGCTGGTTTTTTTTTCCTTATGAGTTGTGCAGAATATGTATGCATGCATGTATGTGTATCTGTATAATTATTATCCAAGTAGGTGCCAAGAGCCTTGTAGCTCAATTGGTTGGCATCTCTTGGTGTTTCTAATGGAGACATCCAGGGTTGGAATCCCCCCACCCCCAACTATTGGTTATCAAAACATATTATCCAAGTCAGTTGCTGTCCACTTGATGTAAGAATGATATCAATGGATCCTAGTGGACAAAAAGTTTGTATAGGTGTGTGAGTTCTTCTATTGTGATTCTTTTTCTTTTTTGTTAGTTGCTGATACATTCACTTGTTTCAATGGATGTATGGATTCATACTTGAAGAGCATTATTTTTGGTGTCTGTGGGATGTCACTATATTCTTGCACAAATATGTAGAATTTGTTGTCTTCTGCATATATTTGATTTGGTAGAATACCTTTCTGTGCATGCAACTAATCTGTCTGTTTGTGGATGTAGACTATCAAAATTATAAAATAGAGGCATTGATGGTTGATTTTGGCCTAATAAAAATGATTATGTTACAAACTTTGTGCTAATCTATCTTATGTCTAAATTAGTTTTATTATAATTTCTGTCATTGGGTTCTTTAGATTATCCTTGCAATTTTTACATTTAGGATTTTACTAGAATAATTTTTTTTGTGCTTTTTAAATCATATTCTTATTGAGTGAATACTATTTCAGGTGTCTAAATATGGTGAGAATTTAGTTGGTACAAGGATTAAAGTTTGGTGGCCAGATGATCAGGCGTAAGTACCATTCTTATGTTCTATATATCCTCAAAAGCTGCTGCTTGAGATCTTCATTAATTGATCTTTTTGAATGCTGTTTTTTTGTGAAGTTGTGATCTTAAGTTTTATCTCAATTTTCCTTTCTAAGCCCTCTCTAGATGTTTTTGTTCATTGAACTGTCAAATGCTGGGTGTGTGTTTTGGGCGTTTGTTTGTGTGTCCCTTGTCCATGTCTTTTTATGTGTCTGTTTGTCAACATCTTTTTCTTTTAAAGCTTATTTGCCTATTGCTTTCTAAAGGTTTACTTCTTCAAAGTATAACTATACGGTATATATGCTGACCAACTTTCAGCAAATCAGCCCAGTGTTCACCCAAATTCACATGAGTGGTATCTTGATAGCTGTTTGAATGGTATTGCATACAAGTTTAAACCTTGAATCTGTACAACCGCATTGTAAATCACGTTTTCCATTGCCTTTTAACTGAGCTGGAGTTCATTTGCTTCTATATTGTTCTCTTGCGTTTTTTTAACTTCAATTCGGTAATTCAGTATGGTTGTGCAATGGGAATGTTGAGCTTTCTTTTTCTTTTGTTTGCTTTGTAACTTTGCAGGTTCTATGAAGGTGTTATTGATTCTTTTGATCCTGCCAGTAAGAAGCATAAGGTCAGATGCTAATTATGCAAGCCAGTTATTATCCTTTTTTTTTTTCTTTGTGTTGACCTTTTGGTCTCTCGCCCCTTTATATGAAAAATTGGAATGGGTGAGGTTGTAGTATAAGACCCAGAAGGTGCATGTTTAATTATCAATAAAGAAAGATGGTTGTTTTTTGCAAAATTTTATTCGATGATGACTTTTGTTTTTACTAACATTTATTGTGGTTTCTCATTCTTCTGTAGGTCTCATATAATGATGGTGATGAAGAAATATTATCTCTTAAGACAGAAAGGTTTGAGTTAATTGAAGATGACTCGGGGTCAGATGGGGTGGGTGATTATGTCCATTAATATTGTTTTGCTACTTTATACTTTCTTCTTGTGTTCTAGATTGATTCTGATGTGTTATCTTAACAGGAACAAGCAAGTGATCACCCAAGTCCTGATGCTTCCACTGAGACGTATGTTTTGCTTACTTTGCTTTTGAGTTTTGACTTTTTAATCAAGAAAATTGCTGTGATGCGCATGTATCTTAAGATGTTCTGAAGTGAATTCTTCAGTGTCATCTGTACTTGCAATTAAATTTTCAGAGTCCAAAACCAATTTGATCAATTTGTTGGAGTATTTATTTACCTGTCATGGTGATTGTTATGACACCTACATTTCTGTTGTCATTCAGTCATTATTTAGTTTGGGTTAGCATGATGGATTTGCTCATGAAATTGTCATTTAGGACATTGTGTTGGTATGACTTGTTAATTCCCCTTCTGCCTGCTTTGACATTGCCCTCTCACAGGAGTTAATGAATGGTGTTATCCTTTTTCTCCCCCCACCCCCTTCCTAAATTCATTATTATGTGAATACATCAAAACTACTTTTATATATTCCTGTAAATTTATAAAACTGCAGAACTTTCTTTAAATAATTCCAATTACACTTTCCAATTCTCTGCTTTGTTTTGTTCATTACTTACCAGGCCCTTGAAGAAGAAAGCAAAAAGAAACTCCAATGAGACAACCAAGCAAGGAAAGACGGATGCCTCGCTGAAAAAGTGAGTGATCTTTAATTTAATCTGTCTTTTGGTGTTATTCTTTAGCTGGCTTTTAAGAGTGTAGTTTACTTTCTAGGGTTGGAGGTACTTCCTCCAGCAAATCCAAAGGTACATTGGCAAAATCTGGTCGTAAATCCCATGATGGCATTAAAGTTGATAGCAAGTCCAAAGATGATTCTCGCAAGACTGTAAGTAAATCAGAGAATGTCAATAGTGGCAAATCTAAGGATCATACACCAAGAGGTGGCAGTAGTAAATCAGTTGATGCTGCTCCTAAATCAGCTGGGAAATCCAAGGGCAATGATCCCAATACACCCAAGACTGGCAAAATTAAGGATGATGATACAAGCACAGCCAGAGCTTCCACCAAGTCCAAGCAAGACATTGCAAAGACTGGAAAGTCCAAGCAGGACACGTCCAAGAGTATCTCCATTTCCAAGGGAAAAAGCCCCAAAAGTGGTGGCAAGTCTAGTGCTAATGGTACTGGCAAGGTGAAATCTGGCGGTGGTTCATCAAAGTCAAAAGAGAGTGAGGATGTGAAGGAGAACTCAACTGATTCTGCAAGGCCTGAAAGAACAAAGATGAAGTCGCCAAATTCATCAAAAGCACCAGGGAGCGACTCCAAGAGTGGGAAGAAGCGACGGAGGGGAGTTAAAAGTTGATTTGCCTGCTTATTGCTCTGAAGCTGCCTGGTCTTTTCTCCTACATTAATGTTTGAATCTTCCTATCACCATCTTAGCAGCTTTGTTTGATATCTGATCGCTGCAGTTAAGAGCAAGATTTCAAATTAGGTATTCAACATCATCTTTTGACATAATTCCTGGATTGTGACTAGTTTGTTATCCACAGGTAGTTTAGTTTATAGTCGTTTTAAGGTTCAAGTTAGTTTTGCTCTACATTCTTGTTTTAGATGAAATTTAATACTATTCGGGTGACAGCAGTAGAAAGCATTGGTTAGCTTTGTTTAAAAAAATGTTTTTATAGGTAGTGTATTAGAGATTCAACTCGCTGGCTGATTGACCGACCTCTGTTTTTGAATTTCCTAGCCTTATTTCATTCTCGAGCTCTCCAGGGGTTTAGATCTCCATTGATTATGTGGGAAATGTTTTTCTTTTCTTTTCTTTGAACGACTTTATCAAATTTTCCATGATGATGTGCAGTTTTTATTAGCAATATACTTTTAAAACATGGATCTGAACATATAGATCTAATGCTTGGAAATGATTTTTCAGAAAAGAAAACAAATTAGATAAAGGGTTTTTGCCCAGCATGATAGAATTCAGAACCACTCCTCCCCACCAAAGAAAAAAAAAAAGCACTCTTTTTTGGGCCTGGAGAGATTCATTGAGTCTATTAAAAACGCACTATTTAAAAAAAAAAAAAAAATCTATATCGTCAATAATTTGCCTGATGGAAATAAAAGCGTTATAGAATACTATTAATTTTGGGAGAACAATATTATCTGCTAGTTACAATGAACCACATCTAGTGTAAAGAATGCAGGCAGAGAATTGTAGTCTGATATTTCTAATGGTTCATGTGGATGTTCTTGACCGGAGCTTGAGGTGCAACTAAAACTTAGTCTTAAATTGAAACCAATACCATTATATATGGTACAATAGAAAGCTTAAGCCTGTGGAGTGGACTAGCTGAAACAGTTCCATTTTAACGGGGACAACATGAACATAGCCTATTAAAAAAAAAACCCACACCCCCCACCCCCCACCCAAAAAAAAAAAAAAAAAAAGGTTAAAAATCATCATGTTAAATTTTAAGGTGAAGTGGCAAGAAGTTAAAAATCATCATATAATTAGAGACAACCAAAATAGTATCAGTTTCTGTATAAATATTTCTAGCAACTGTTCATGAAATTTATTTCGAGGGGCAGGAATAGAATCGAAAGACACACTACCCTAGCAAAATAGTATATTGTGCTGGTTTGTTTAGAATCTGTCAAACATGTATATGTCATTGATTTGTTGCAGTGAACCTGCTTTTTGAATTTTGCTTATTCTAGCTAGATATCAATTTAAGTCCACGTCATTGGGATACAGACACAATCCATTTTGCAATTTAACCTAACCACATTTTCTATAGGAAGCATAATCTAGTGAGAAAATATGACAAGCCCGTTGTCTGCGTCGAAGACGTCAAATACACGCACATTTCCAAGTTAATAAAATTGACTTCTAACAATAAACCCACATCTTGATTTCACATACCTCTGGAGTTTGGATAAGATTCTCAAAAAAAAAAAGAGTTTGGATAAGGATTATATATATATAGACACACCTGCTAAGGATGAATCTAGCAGGTCTTACTGTATTGAAAAATAGTAAAAGCTAATATACTAAGGATTATGTTAATGAGGTTTTCTTGGGTATTTGTTAATAGACAATTTTAAGAAAATTTTCATATTACTTTCATGAAAAATATAAAAAGTTGTAAAAAAAAGTTAGTTATTTTTTTAATTTTTTTTTTTCCATAAAGACTTTCTAAAAATAGTTCCTAAACCAATGTTTTGAAGACATCCGTCAACTTTTTCCATATACTAAAACCATTTTAATTGGAAGTTGTTTTGACTCCCTAAAAAAGACCAAAAGATTGTAATAAAAAAAACTCAACCTTAATTAGTGTGTATTAGTACCTGTTAACTGACCATTTGTATAATCATAATTTTGTGAGTTTCAATACAAAAAAAGAGTAAACTTTCAACCCAAAAAATAATAATAATAATAATAATAATAATAGGAACGCATCAATTTATAAATTTATAAGAGGGAAGTAGAGCTTCAAGAACCTGTTCTATCATACAATATATCAAAGGAAATTATTAGTTTATGTGAGAAATGATATGTCCACGGCATTTTTACAATATTTTTACAACAAATCTTAAGTGGCAGGTTGTTATTGATTGTTATTGTTGGGGCAAAAAAGTAATTTTAGTGTTAAGTTCAAATTTAAACCAATAACAACTAACCACCTATGATTTGTTATAAAAATGTTGTGAATGTAGTACCTCTCTACATTACATTCTATTGTTCATATAAGATCTACATTGTGAACTAAATGAATGCTGTACACATTTACTTAACAGTATACACCATTCATGCAAATGTATACATTTGCAACAACAACAGTAAATGTAAACCAACAATTATCAAAATTTCAAATTTGCTAGTAGTTTTTCATGGTTCCTGCTGACAGGCACTCCTGCTCTTAATGCGCCTCTAGCCCACTACAATCACTTTATCACCATTACTATCACATCATGTTTTTTGCTTTTCCAAATTGTTTTCCAATTAGTGGCAATTACAATGTCCCTATCAACTCAATGTTTACACGTTTTCTTCTGCATCCATCCACTATGAATGTGTAGTGTAGTTATACAAATTCCCAAATTCAAGGGTTGACTTCATTCCTCCTAAGCATTTTTCTGCAAAATTCTATAATATTTAAGGGTCAGCATTTTTCACTTAGTTTTGGAAAATTATGGATCATAACTTTTAGATTGCATATTAATTTTTTTATTATTGTTTTAGGCACTGACATATTTCAATGGAAAGGCAGACCATGATATGATTCTATAGCATAAATTTTTACTTGTTAATTTAGTGAGAACACTCTGTGTTTTCTTTTCATTAATTGGTTGAAAGTTCTAACTTCCGTGATTATTGCTGCAATCCCCACACAACATCTATTTGCCCCCCACTTCGGTAGTTTCACAGAGCTAGTGGATTTTACTTTATTTTATGTTGGTGGTTGTTGAAACTCAAATTTCAAGTGAACACTGCATCTTTGTTCCTATTCTTTATATATTTTTTTTAATGGGTCTTTTCCAATACTTTATATTTAGTCAAATGTTGCTGCAAAGTGCAATTTCATGTCATGTATCTTTATAAAATTTGATGATGTGGTTCATGAAGCAAAAGTGACTCTCTTTTGTCATTAACCCAAATGGCATAGGTGCTGTCTGAATTAGTTGGAAATCCTGTACCCTTTTCCGCTTTGGAAGTTGGAGATATGGTTCATGCATCAGAGAGTCCTACCCACCAAGCCAAGCAATATGCACATTTCTTCTCGCGATGCAAATCTTACTAAAATATGGTTTTGTTTTCAGCAATTGTCAGTGTCAGAAATCACCATGGTTGATGCAATTAACTTGTGGAATTACATATATTTTCAAACACATAATTAATCCATAATGATGTTCTAAGTTTCCAATAAAAATAATGAAAAAAGTTAACGAATGCGTGAGATCATTGGTTTATGAATTTTTTATGTGAAAAGATAAAGAACAACCATTTTTTAATATTTTTTTTAAAGAGAGTAGTATTAAAACTTTTAAAAAATAATCTATTAATAAATGACTGGAGGTCACCCATTAATAGGACTCTAAAATAACAAGCGAAAGAGATCAACAATCAATAATAACTTAGAAAAATAAAAGTTATTATATTTAACATGAGAGTTTAAACTTAAAACCCTTATAAAATATTTTAAATAAGAGACCGGCACTGATCTATCTTCTTAGATTTTACCATTAATTTTATTTTTCCACCTTCGAATGATTGAATGAAGTTTCATTCAAATGACTAGTGGGGAGGGATTGAGCTTATTAATTAAAGAAATAATAAATAAGCAAGATCCATCAAATGATGCAACCCTATATGTTAAAGTACTCAAGCAAGACCCAACGCATGATGCAACCCTGTTAAAGTAATAATTAAGCAGGATCCATCAAATGATGCAATCCTATCCCAGAAAGTTCTTTCGATGATGTGGCAAAGGTGATGTTTAATTAGAATTTAGAACTTCAAGATCAAGATCAAGATCAAGGTATATGGTATTCATCACAACTCGCAAGGATCAATCCGCCTCTAACGTTCCAACTTACCTGTGTTTCAATTCTCACGAATTTGAGGACTCAATTTCAAAAAGATTTGCAATAAAAAAATCAAAAAATTTTGCTTAAGAACTAGGCCTAGGTAGGAGTTTTGGCACAAAAATAAATATACAAAATAAAAAATAAGTAGATTTTAATTAGTTTAATTAGTAAAATTTATTATCATTGAACTCGAATAAGAGATTTGAGGTTTAGTCATTTTTCATACTAAAAAGTAAAAATTAATTGTCGCTTTTATCTGATAATAAAAATAATTATCAAAAGAAGTCAAGGAGACAAATTATTTAAACCATTTATTGTCATAAAGACCAATTGTTGCTTTGCCAATTCAGCTCTAATGGGAGTGCCCAGTGCGACACTGAAAAAAGAAAAAAAGGCTACCAGAGTAACAATTTTCAACCAAAAAAGAAAAAGAAAATCCTCACATTATATGTCTATGATTTATGACTAATTCACTAATTAGGATGCTGAAGTTTCCACACAGAAGATTTACGGGAACAATGTAATGGTGTAACAAATTTGTTTTGAAAAAATTAAGCAAAATTATTGTTTCAATATATATATATATATATATTTGCTAGAAAAATTCTTCGTATCTTTGTTTATAGATGTTAATGCTTACTGACAATTTGGGTGGCCTATTGATAGATTAGCAGGTGATTGCATTAAAAATTTGGCGGGTTGGATATCTCATGCTACCTAGGATGGGAAGAAACTGTGGGTTAATTCTAAAGGCATATATGCTTGGTTCAGTGGAAGGATAATCATCTAGGAAAAGAAATGGGCATTACTATTCCCAATAACACAAGATGTTCATATATTTGAATAATTATTTCTAAAATTGTACCCTGAATCAGCATTCCACAACTTGCTACAATATGTGAATACTATGATGAAATTATATTCTAGTCAAACTTTTTAAAATACTCTTATCAAGTTAGTGCATTCATATTCCGTTATGCATATAAAATAACACATTTTACCAGAAAGTCACTTTATTTATTTTATGTAATTACTTTAATAATATACCATACATCCCATTCTTTATTCTCTTACCACTTTATTTAAATATATTTTTTATTTTATTTTTATTTTTCCTTTATTATTTGTTCCCAATAATCCTTTAAAAAAAAATTAAAAAAAATTATTTCGTAATTTGGTACTATATAAACAATGATCATCTATATTTAGATGATACTATAAATATGTGTTTTTAATTTTACATATTGCTACAGTAATCATCTATATTTAGATGATACTATAAACAATGTGCAAAAATTTGAATAGTAATGCATTATCGGATGCTGATGTGTGTTTTGGTATTTTTTGCTACGATATTATCTAAATGCATTTATATGCATTTTGCATTTACACTCTTTGTAAGTTTGCTAATCATCCTATTATGTATATATTGAATAGATGTATAGTTAATATAATTGTCCTCTGTTCCAAATTAATATTTCGAAATTAATAAAAAAGAAAAATAATTGACAACACATGCTTGAATATTGATACATGTAATTAAAAAAAATATATATGTTTCCTAAATAAATTTTATATAAATACAATTTTGTATGAGAGGAAACCTAGTGCGAAAACCTATAAAGATTTGTTGCACTATTACGACAAAGAGTGTGAAACCAATAATTACAAAGTAAAGGCTAGCGGAACAAATAATTACAAATGTTTAATGTATTATAAAAATAAACATTAATCTTGTATGGTTGCACTATTTTAAGAGAGAGAAATTTTTTTAGGGAGGGACAGCCAACTATGATTTGTTGGAGTCTTTATTTTTTTAATCTATCATGTAAGTCAAGGAACATCTGTCACAAATCATTGAGTAAGAAATAACTCTTCTCCATAATGAAAGCTCAACAAAACAATTGACTAAATATTTGAAAGGAATATATTTTTTTTTTTTTTTTGGGTTGAGAAGATAAGGAATAACTATTTTAATCTTGAATCTATCCCTACATACTAGATGTATCCTAAGAATTCGACTCACAAATAGTGAAAACCAAGAACCGTGTTCTTCCCTTCGAATGGAGCAACGTTTAGGAAAGAAAAATAAGACAATTTTTTAAAACCTATCAAAATTGCCATTCCAGCTTGCTCCAGTTTGCATGGAAAATAAGCTACTTAAAATTCAAGTGACTATATGCAATCTTTTAATCAAAATTTTTTAAATATAAAAATAAATAATGCGTGTGTAGGATGGGGATTTATACATATACCCGGGAGAATAGTAAAGTGCTCAAAAAGTTTAGAATATTGCAAGTATGGAGTTATAATTAGACAATGTAATAATTTAATGGTAGATTTGTGAATTAAAAACTAAAAAGGAGTCAACTTCTAAGATAGGTAACATGATCTGAGAAATTCATAATTAAGCCAGACTAGTTGTAATCCTTCCTAAACTATCCATATATAATTCTGTCATACAATTGGAGTTAAAGCCTAAAAATTCATTGAAAAACCTATGATATTTCATATTCTGTTTTCCCTATTTGGCTTAATACGAATGACAAATTCCATTAGCAATTATGATCTCAAATGAAAGTTGAAACCCCCCTAGCTGTTCCAGCAGCACGTCTGAGACTGAGAGTAACTTGACCAAAAAATAAAGTCATCCATTTTGTTGATTATGATTCCTAGACACTTCTCACATGGGGTTGCAACGCCCCACTTGTCAAGATTCCTTGACAAAGGATCCCATTTGATATGGATTGGAGATGGGAGAGAAGCAAAGCACTCAAAAATATCTTTTCTTCAAGAGGAGAGAATAGTATCTCTTGTAATAACCTTCCAAAACTGAGAGACTCAAATTAAAGCTCCAAATTAGAGTTTCAATTTTGCGCAATGTGTCCTAAATTATTTATTCTTAAAGAGTTTTATTTTTTAATTTTAGAATAAAATGTGAGACCATATTATAAATATTCATTCAAGTGAGTTATTAAGTACAAAAACCAAAGAGTCTAAAATAAATAAATCGTAAAAAAAAGGTGCTTCACAATAATTTTATATATAAAAAAAAAGAACAATTTACATTTTATACCTAATAATATCCTTACAATTTTTTTTAAAGAGTTAACAAAATATAAAAATGACCATCAATAATATTTAAATTATATATATATATATATATATATAAGAATTATATTATGCATCTTATTGTATATTTTTAAGTGTATTCATACATATGCATGGGGTTACAAGTTAGTAAATAATAATGAGAGGTTGGTTGGATGAATTTTGATAAATGAGCAAAAATTAAATGGGGGTAGTTTGAGTTCGAGTCCAGTGGCACTGGACTTGTTGAGATGGTGACACGTGTTCATTTTTGGACATGTGTGATCATCTGACCAGGTCTTATGCACTAGAAGCACTGGACCTAATCTAAACCCAAATTAAATCAGACGACATTCACTTATTGATTTGTTTCATAGCCCATTAGAAGAGATAAAACTTTTTAGTCTTCAAGGGAGCGTACGAGACATGAACATTAAAAAAAACAAAAAAACAAAAAAAAGTACTAACAAAAACAATAAAAATAACAATACCCTTTTAGCCTTTT
This sequence comes from Quercus variabilis, assembly GCA_030445155.1. NCBI lineage: Eukaryota > Viridiplantae > Streptophyta > Magnoliopsida > Fagales > Fagaceae > Quercus > Quercus variabilis. The sequence goes on along the minus strand of CP129446.1, from coordinate 20,571,768 downwards.
TGTGGAAATTTGTGACTTGAATCTTATGATAGATATTTAGTCATGGTATTATTTCTTTCTGTTAAAAATCCTTTTCTAAGAAGAAAAACGTTCTTAGTATAGTCAAACGAGTTAAGACCACAAAAAAAAAAAAAAAAAAAAACTCTCGTAATAAATATACTGAGTTATCCCTATTATAAAACAATTAATAAATAACAACGAGAGGTTGGTCGGAATCAATTTTGACAAAGTAGCATAAAATTAAATGACTCGTGGGTGATTTGATGTGTCTATTACAAGAGATATAACTTTGTAGTTTTCAAGGAAGTGTGTGAGACACCAACATCAAAAGATTTAGAAATAGAACTTCGTATAATGCAAATACTTGCAAAAACAATAGAAATAATGTAAGGAAACTAAAACCAGGCTGAAACCTACCTAGAACAATGAAATTAGTGCAGCTCAACTAGGCCCAAATCAATAGATATTTGTAAGAGAGTGGATTAAAAACAAAGGAAAAGGGGCTTAGCCCTAGGACAATAACAGGCCAAGAATGACTGAAGATCAAACTTTATATATATATATGAGGCTTATTACAAGCTAGTCTGAGGAGGCAGTTCTTACACAGAATGATACACTGTTCACTTTTTTTCTCTCAATCTTCTTCCAATTTTTCTCCCCCCTTTTATCTGGAAGTTCCCTTTGCTTATATACTTCTTAGTCCATCATATCCTGGCCCTTCATCTCCACCTACCCAGACTATTCATATGACACTTGTCCCTTTAAACTTCTGTTGAAGGTGATAGAAGGAGCTGCTTAACTATGAATTCCACTGTTCAGGTTGAAGGGAATTTAACCTGAAATTTCCAAAACGTGAGAAACAAAAATTAGAGAAAACACACGCCAAAGAAAACAATCACACGCACAAGACAATATTTACATGGTTCGGTAATTTACGTACATCCACAGAGTTGTAGGGATTTCACTATTATTAAGGAAAAATACAAGTTACGGCTACAATGTTTTTTTTTCTCTCTCCGTGAAACACAACAACCAGCCAAAACCCTAATCATCAAGCTATGTTTTCTACATCCTACACACATGATACACAATAGGCTACAAAACGGGCCAAAAAATTTTCCCCAGGGTGTTGCCCCCGGACCCCCAAAAGGCTTGTCTATGGGCTACAACTTAGGCTTGTTAACCCAAGCCTCCACTCCATGAATTAAGCCTTAAAAAATCTCCCATTAAAAATTACGCAACATTATTCAAATCGTCAATTGGATCAAACACAACTAAACTCTACAAAGCCCAACAAATCTCCCACTTGGAGACTAGTTTAATCACCAACAACATCAACCACAATCCTCCAAAAACAATCTCTTATCCCTGCAACTCATCCTCCTATCCTCAAGTTAGAAGGTCAACTGAAGCTACACATAGCTTCAACTTCTCAATAGTGACACCCTTAGTCAACATGTCTATCGGGTTTTTAAATCCACAAATCTTCTCAAGTATTACCAACTTATCTTCAACAAGGTACCTGATAAAATGGTATTTTGTCTGTATATGTTTCGACTTTAAATGAAAAGCCAAATTTTTATTAAGAAAAATTGCACTCTGATTGTCATTGTGTAGAATGCCCATCTCCTACTTCTTACCCAATTCATCTAAGAAACTATGTAGCCAAATCATCTCATTTTCAGTTTTAGATGCTGCAACATACTCAGCTTCTGTAGTAAACAAAATAACAATTTTTTGTAGATTTGAAGCCTAGGATATAGCTGTACCACCCAGAGTAAATACAAATCCAGTAGTACTATTTCTGCTATCAATATCACCAGCAAAATCAGCATCTACATAACCCTGAACTTTCAAACTTGCACCTGTGAAGCAAAGAAATGTATCTAATGAACCCTTCAGATATCTCAGAATCCACTTGATTGCCTCCCAATGCTGCTTTCCAGGCTTACTCATAAATTTGCTTACAACTCTCACTGCATGTGCAATGTCTGGCCTTGTGCACACCATAACATACATCAAGCTGCTAATAGCTGAGGCATAGGGCACCTTGCTCATATGGTCCATTTCTTCTTCTGTCTTCGATGACTGTTCTTTACTTAGTTTGAAATGTCTATCTAAGGGTATGCTCATTGGTTTAGTTTCATTCATGTTGAAACCTGCTAAGAACTTTCTTCACATACTCTGACTGTGAAAGTTTCAATTTACCATTAACCTTATTTCTAATGATTCTTATACCAAGAATTTGTTTTGTAGCTCCCAAATCTTTCATTGCAAATTGTTTTGACAATTGCTTCTTCAGATTATTAATCTCCTCAATGTTAGACCTTGTAATGAGCATATCATCCACATACAACAGTAAAATGATATAAGAATTGTCAAAGAATTTAACATAGCAACAATGATTGGCTTCACATCTCTTGAACCCAATTTTATGCATAAAATTGTCAAATTTCTTGTACAACTGTCTTGGAGCTTATTTTAGGCCATACAAAGCTCTTTCTCAGTTTGCAGACTAGATTCTCTTGTCCCTAAACAATGAACCATTCTGGTTGAATCATATAAATGTCTTCCTCCAAGCCACTATGAAGGAATGCTGTCTTCACATTTAACTGCTCAAGATATAAATTTTCTGCAGCCACCATTCCTAGCACTAGTCTAATTGTTGACATTTTCACAACTGGAGAAAATATCTCTGTGTAGTCAATGCCCTCTTTCTGCTGGAACCCTTTAACAACTAATCTGGCCTTATAACGTTTACTACCATCATGCTCGTTCTTTATTCTATATACCCACTTGTTGTGCAAAGCCTTCTTTCCTACTGGCAATTCAGTCAGTTCCCATGTCTAATTCTCCAACAAAGAATCCATCTCATCCTTCATGGCTAACTCCCACTTGCTTGAATTCTCATCTTGTAAGGTTTCATCATAACACTCTGGCTCACCACCATCAGTCAACAAGAGATAATTTAGAGTGGGTGAATAACGCTGTGGAGGTCTAATGTTCTTGGAAGATTTACAAACTTTAACTACAGGTGTACTCTGATCTACCTGTGAATCTACATTCTCCTTATCTTCTTCACCCATTTTCTGGACCGTACGTTCAGTCAATTCATCTAAGTTAGCAAACTCAGATTTCTTTTGATCTATCTCTGTAACATTTGACACTATAGTTGACCTGTTCTTGTACATAACTTGTTCATTAAATATCACATTTCTACTTCTGATAATTTTCCTGTTTTGTTCATCCCAAAATCTATAGCCAAATTTCTCATCACCATAGCCAATGAAAAAACATATTTTAAACTTTGCATCAAGTTTACTACGAGCATCAGAATCAATATGAACATAAGAAACACAACAAAAAACTTTTAGATGTGAAAACTTTACCTCTTTACTGCTCCAAACCTCCTCAGGAAGTTTGAATTCCAAAGGAACTAATGGCACTTGGTTTATCAGGTAAGCTGTAGTGCTAATAGCATTAGTCCAGAAAGTTTTTGGTAGTCCAGCATGCAACCTCATACTCCTAGCACGCTCATTGAGAGTTCTGTTCATGCGTTTAGCCACACCATTTTGCTGTGGTGTCCCAAGAATGGTTTTTTCCATCCTAATTCCCTGTACAGTACAATACTCACTGAACCCTCCATCTATGTACTCTCCTCTATTATCTGATCTCAAAAATTTTAGTTTCAAACATGTTTCTATCTCAACCATGACCTTCCACTTCTTAAAAGTTTCAAATACATCAAATTTATTTTTTAGAAAATAAACCCATACCTTTCTGCTTGAGTCATCAATGAAAGTAATGTAGTACCTTGAACCTCCAAGGGATGCAACTGAAGAAGGCCCCCACAAGTCAGTGTGTACTAACTCCAATTTTTCAGCCTTCGGTGTTCTGCTAGTTTTCAGGAAACTCACATTTTTCTATTTTCCTAAAATGCAGCTTTCACGCATGTCAAAATCAATGGACTTCAATTCTGGTAGCTTTCCTCTTGACAACAACATCTTCATCCCTTTCTCACTCATGTGACCAAGTCTGCAGTGCCATAAACTTGTATCAGTACTTACGTCAGCAATTACAATTGTGTCTCTTGAACTTGAGGTCATATGTAGAGTACCAGTTTTCTTTCTACGAGCCAATACTCTAGCTCCCTTTATAACCTTCCAAGTACCACCAACAAATAGTATTGCATGCCCTTCATCATCAAGTTGTCCAACAGAAATCAAATTCCTCCTCAGGTCAGGAATATGTCGAACCTTCTCTAGTAACCAAACAGACCCATTGGGCAACAATATTCAGACATCTCCCATACCCACAACATCCAAGGCTGAACCATCAGCCAAATACACCTTACCAAAATCACCTGCAACATAATTCTGTATGATTTCTCGGTGTGGAGTGGTATGAAACAAAGCTCCTGAGTCCAAAACTCAATCATCAAGTGAATTGTCTACTGCAAGAAGTAATGCATCCTGTACCTCTTCTGTTAAAGTATTAGCAGAATCATCTTCATTCTTCTTCTTAGGACTTTTGCATTGGTTCCTAAAGTGACTTGTTTTCCCACAATTCTAGCATTGTACCTATTGGCCTGATTTAGATTTACTTCTGTTCTGATTAGAATTTTTGGATTTTGATCTACCCCGATTTGAATTTCTGTTATTACGTCTGCCTTTTGTCTCAAGGTTTAGGGCAGAACCAGATCTTGAGGTTTCACCTACATCTCTTTTGCGAATCTCTTTAGTTAGAATTAAATCTCGCATATCATTGTACTTGAGTTTTTCCTTTCCTGTAGAACTGCTTATTGCCATCCTCATTGCCTCTCAACTGGTTGGCAAAGAAGCCAAGACAATCAGAGCATGAATCTCATCATCAAAATCAATTTTTACAGACGATAATTGATTTGTGATAGTGTTAAATTCATTCAGATGTTGTGCTACTGATGCATTCTCTGCCATCTTCAGATTGAACAGTTTCTTCATCAAATGCACCTTGTTATTTGCTGACAGCTTTTCATACATACCAGACAAAGCCTTCATCAGATTTGTTGTGGTCTTCTCCTTTACAACATTGTGTGCAACAGACCTAGACAGAGTTAACCTAATGACTCTCAGTACCTGTCTGTCAAAAAGAGCCCATTCCTCGGCCTTCATAGTCTTAGGTTTTGTCCCCAAAAGAGGCAGATGCAATTTCCTCCCATAGAGATAATCTTCAATCTACATCCTCCAATATGCAAAGTCTGTGCCATCAAACTTTTCTATTCCAAACGCCTTTCCTGCTTCCTTTGCCATTGCTCCCACTCAAACCTAACCCTAGGCTCTGATATTAGTTGAAGGGAATTCAACCCGAAATTCCCAAAATGTGAGAAATAAAAATTAGAGAAAACACATGCCAAAGAAAATAATCACACGTACAAGACAATATTTACAGGGTTTGGCAATTTGCCTACGTCCATGGAGTTGCAGGGATTTTACTATTATCAGGGAAAAATACAAATTGTGGCTACAATATTTTTCTTTCTCTCTGAAACACGACAACCTACCAAAACCCTAATCATCAAGCTATGTTTTCTATATCCTGCGTATAGGATACACAATGGGCTACAAAACGGGCCAAAAAATGTTCCCGGGGGCATTGCCCTCGGACCCCCACAAAGCTTGTCCATGGGCTACGGCTTAGACCTATCAGCCCAAGCCTCCACTCCATAGATTAAGCTTTAAAAAAATCTCCCATTAAAAACCACGCAACATATTCAAGTCGTCAACTAGATCAAACACAACTAGGCTTCGCAAAGCCCAACACAAGTCACTTCCTCATCAATGCAACTGATAAACTTGTTGTCAAACATTTAATGCGGAGGTAGCAAGTGGACTCTCATTGGAAACTTCCTTTACCTTCCATGATTCTCTCTCTATATCCCATCCTCCTTATCCGAACTTTCCAAAAGTTTTTTGTCTCTTCTCATCCTATCCTTAGGTAGATCCCTTCTTAGGGCTCATGATGCCTCAATAATGATAACTACAACTCATTATATCCTTTCTCGGTCCTCGGGCCCCAACAAATAACAATACCTCTTAGCCTTGGTGAAAATTTATGACTTAGATTTTATGATAGGTATTAAGCCTAATGGTTCTATTTCTTTTGGTTAAGAATTCTATCCCGAGAAGAAAAATGTATTTAATATAGTCAAATCCTTAGACTCAAAATCAGAAACCCTAGACAACAATTTGTCAATTTCTTCCTTTTTTTTGAATGTAAAGTATTGTTACAAAATAAAACCAAAAAAGAAATAACATAGGATGGAAATGATCCACCTAGCTCAAGAATACTTAAGCAAAAATTAGGGATGGTGGAGATGAGATCTTTTTTTCTTCTTCTTCTTTTGTTGGATAAAAGAGATCTTTTCTTCTTGATTACACAAAAAAACACATCTAGCAATATTTTTAGCAAACAAATTAGTTCCTTGCTAGCTGTGTTTTAATCTAAAACACATCTATCACTATTTTAAGCAAAAAAAAAAAAAAAACACATCTAGCAATATTTAGGGTCTGTTTGATAACGGTTTTCAATTACTATCCTTTCGATTTGCCTCAGAATTTGATATCTTATCATTCATATTATGTTGCAGCAAATTGTCACAAATAATATGAAGTTCCTTGATTCTTCTTTTGGCAGACTTGGCCTTTCCCCTTAATGTAGCACAATTTTTTCCAAGTCAATAATAGAGTTAAAATTCATTTCGAAGAATCTAATAGGCTAAGGAGAATTGACCAAATAATTTTTGCAACTGGGCACTCAATAAATAAATGCTGAAGGGTTTCCTCCTCAACTTCTCAAATATGCTTCATTTTTCCTCCAAATTGATTCTTTTTCCAATCATGACCCTAGACCACGTTTTTGTATTTTACTAAGTTTTTAAAATCTCAAAATAATATTTTCTAAACATAAAATAATATATTTTTTGAAAAAGTAAATTTGATTCCAAATTCACCGACATGGACCTCAAATAGATAATTTTTATTTTTATTTAAAAAAAAAAATGTAGAAATGATTTTTTTTCTCCTCTTTTTGTCATTAATACGCGCTCTTAGGATACCCATTGTATTCCCTATAAACAATTTTGAAACTGTCCATACCAATTTCACTCCCAGATTATAGAACTGTACGTGTTTATACAATTATGATATATATCTCAAAGGTTTTCAAATCTGGGTCTCATTCTTTAGAATTTTCCAGAAATTATGAGTAACAAATTTTTGGCAAGTGAGAAAAAAAAGGGACCAATTTAGATGAATGATGAGTTATGATCGATGCTTTCTTATGTTCAATTTAGTATTCGAGTTTGTCTTACTCTTATCATTAGTTGCGATTTAGGCCTTGAGATAATAAGAATTGTGCGTAGATTATATTGTAAAAGGTTTTCTCTAAGGTGTAGCCTACCCGAGATGTACCTTCTCTCTCTCTAATTTTTTTTCTTTGAAGTTAATAAATACCTGTTAGGTAACCAATAAATAAAAAAGAAGTTCCTTTCTAGTTTTTACCAAAAGAAGTAAAAGGGGCTAATGGTTTTTACTAAAATTCTCCCATGCATTTAAGAATTTTGGTTTGCCCCTTTCTTTTAAGATCGATTTTCAACCTTTTAGCTACAAAAAAGAAGTGGTCCATGACACCTAGGGACTCCAAAGTTACCTATTTGAGTATTTTAATGAAAAAGGAGAAGTTTGATGGTTGGTACATCAGGGGCTTTTTGGGCGTGGTCTCTGGTTCCCGGAGATCCATTCCTTTTTCAACTCTCATTGTATTAGTTTATTAATAATTTGCACAGTGTTGGAGTAGCGTCTTCCACAAATTCTTTTCCTTTTCAAATAATTAAAGTGATGAATTTGGAAAAGAAAGAAAGAAAAAGAAGAAGATGAAGATGAAGATGATGATGCAATTGAATATTTTCTTTGTTGTACATCCCCAGGGGTGGCTCCACTTGGAGCCTAGGAGGTTCAAATGAACCCCCTGAATTGAACCAAAAAATAAAAATTATTATAATATTTTTTATTTTATTTTTTCTATTTTGAAATAAAAATTTGAATGCCCTAACCTTAAGCCCAACTGAAATAAACTTAAATATAATCATCTTAACAATATCTTGAATTTTTTAAACAAAATGAAAAATCTCAATTAACAAATCAATTCGATCAAAAATCTAGGAAAAAATTTTAATTAGCCTAACAATAAAAGTAAAATTTGCTAATCTTAAACCTTAGAAAAAGCTCATTTAGATCTTAAGAAAATTTAAATAAATTAATCAAATGAGAAATTAGTGCATGAATAATTGCTTGACTATGTACATTATAACATATGTAGCCAATAGGATTGATAACGGAGATATCATGCAATAATTTCAAAATACGAAACATCGTAGAAGGCAATTGTAAAACTTTATGTATTAATGATTTTTTTTTGTGATGTTAATATATTTAATTTATTTTTTGTTTAAAATTTTGTATAATTTATGTTTCTTATTGAACCTCCTAGAAAATAATTCTGGAGCCACCACTGTACATCCCTTATAATCAGTGGCGGAGCTAGGAATTTAGGCCAGGGGGGGTAAGATTAAAAGACAAGATTGAAAGTAAAAAATTAATCTAAAAAAATTAATCAATATTAATAACAAAATAAATAAACTACTATATGATAATGTAATTATCATACAGAATCTAACATAAAATGTAAGCTTTAATTTATTTTTTTACACCTAGCTTATTTTACTCAATTGCCCTCGACGATTTTTCATATTTTGAAACCGCTGCATGATTTTTTCATATTCAATAGTCTTGAATATATCTTTCTCAATGTATGTGACTAAGCAATCATTCATCCATTGATCTCCTATTCGATTGCGTAATCGATTTTTAATTATAATATTCATTGCCGAAAAAACTCTTTCAACAGTAGCTGTTGTAATGTAACTAGCAAGATCAATGCCAAAGTCACTAATAGATATGAAACATCTTTTTTAATTTTTTTTAATTATTACCAAGTGAGACCCATGGTTTTATATTATAGTTGTGCATTTTTGTTTTTAAAAGTCCATCAAGCTACTGGATAGTATGTTCAAACTCCTATCCTATTCAATGTAGAGATTGTGTTTATTTTTTTTTAATCATTACTAAGTGGGACCCATTGATTTTATATATTAGAATTGTAGTAGGAGGAGGAGAAGTCTACTGAGTAAAGGTGCTGTGAATTGATAAATTTTTTTTTTTTTTTTTTTTTTTTTTTGTCTATTGTGTCAAGGGGGGCAAATAAGGCATTTTAGGTCATTATAATACTATTAGTAAAAGAAATTGAAAGTTCAGAGGGGGCACCTGCCCCCCCCCCCCCCCCCCCCCCCCCCCCCCTGCTTATAATAGATAAATCAAAACATCTTATGGAAAAAATGGGTTTCAGCAAATGTTTGAATTGCCATTTTAAGCCAAAATTAAAGTGTGGGACACATACATTCTTTGAGTCTGGTCCAAATTGGAACGTGTCATCTTCCATGAAGATATTAATGTCATGTGGTTACTTGTCCAAGACCATTTAAGGAGTGAATATGAAATTAACTCTTAAAATAACCAATTAAACATGGTTTAAAGTGGTTAAATCCGTGAGTTAGACGTAGGAAAGAAATTAGACATTTTATAAATTTATATACTTATTATGGCCCTTATGGGCACATGTCCTTGTGGGTTGTTTAACATTAAATAATTATTTATTATTTATCGAAATGTAAAGTGTCTATTACTGTATGTTATTTATTTATTTATTTTCTAAAACAATTTATGTTCATGTTGCACTATTATAAATAGTGAGTCTCGCATTTATTTCAAATAGTTTTTAGTTTTTGCATCTCACGATCATAGTCAAAGAGAGACAAAGAGGCACAATTTACTTTGCAACATTCAAACTGTTGTGCTTCTATTTGCTATGATCATTGTATTGTGGGAGACAGGCGTCCAAGAGTCTCAATGCATCATTTGTCTTAAGGAAATTGTATCAAACCCAAGTCATGATTAGAACTTGCATCATTTAATTTTTGTGCACTCGTACCTTAACTTTGGAATTAATGTCTGGTGCATAGGCCTTTGTAAAGGGTCCAAGTTAGTTAATGGACTTAAGTCAGGTGGCGACCTCCAATCCTCCGCCTCTTAGCCCACTCGGTTGAGACACTCTCAAGATCAAACCGTGGTCTTAGGATAGTGTGCTCATAAACATAATATTTTATTTTTTGAAAGAAAAATTTAAATCCATTTAACAAAATAAAGACGGGTGTTCTTAGTATAATTATTAACAAACAATGTTAGGAATTTTTTTACATAACATTTATGAGAAATAGAAAAAACTGTTAAAACATTAATTACTTTTTTTTTTCCTATAAATTTTTTTCTAAAATAGTTTAATAACAAGTAAGACTTAGGTACAGTACTTAGATAGGAGTATCAATGTTCAACCCAACCTGCGAACACAACACGAATTTTTGCGGGTTAGGGTTGGGCCTTAATGAGTTTTGGTCATAAATGGGTCGACTTGAAAGCGACACGATAAGAAACGTGTCATAAGCGGGTTAACCCGCGTAACCTGCAATAGACACGTTTGACACATCAATTTATTTGTGTCAACCCGAAATGACCTATTTAACACAACTCGTTTAACTCATATAACAAATAAATATTCATTTTATTTTAGATTTGTCAAATATCTTTTATATCTAACATATATTTTAAATTTAAAAACAAAAGTGAGTAATTACAAAAACTTACATTGGATATAATTGGAAATTGAAACTTTACAAACCCTAAATTTCTAAACCCTACAAACCCTAAATCTCTAAATCTTCTTATAAATATCTAATTTTTTTTTAAATTTTTTTAATTTCAGTTGTACTACTCACTCTATTGTCTTATAATTGGAAATTGAAACTTTACAAACTCTAGATTTCTAAACCCTACAAACCCTAAATCTCCAAACCTTCTTATAAATATCTAATTTTTTTTTTATTTTTTTTATTTCAGTTGTACTACTCACTCTACTATCTTATAGTCTCATACCCAATTCTCAAACTCAAAGTTTTCAATTTGGTTATTGCTCTCTCTCTGTCTCTCATGTGTTTAGTGAGTTTTAGAATTAAAGAAAACCGTTTTCTTGGTGTTTCAAAATTCTGCAATAATTTTTTCTGCATAATGTTTTTGTTCTATAAACTTTGAACCCATGTGCTGTTATTAATATATGAGATATATTAATTGTTAATTATGGCCACGGTTGTAGCTTCTTTCTTGTGCCACGTGTTTTTTTTTTTTGGTGTTTGTATTAGTGTTGGACACCGTCTGCACATCTTGCAAGTGGGTTTATTGAGATAGTTTATAAACTAGAATCTATGGATGATAATTGTAGCATAGTCAGGATTAGCCTACTGTTTGCTCTAATTATTTCAATATTAATACTTAGCATTTGGTGAGTTCCAAAGATATTATATTTTTGTTGAACTATGTTATTTTATTTTTGTTAAACTATGGTATTTTGAATTTGGGTTGAAGTGTGCACTTATTTTGGAGTGTAAAGAACTTATTTCTAGATGAATGTTATATTTTTGATGAACTATATTTTTTTAAATATGGGTTGAAGACTTGAAGTGTATGCACTGCTTTTGGGATGTAAAAAAAAAATTATTTCTAGATGGATGTTATATTTAATATTATGTAGGATGAAATGAGTAATGTTACATTCATGTCAACTAACATGACTCGTTTATTAAGCGGGTCAAATGGGTTGGGTCAGGTCAACCTGCCTTATTAATAGGTTGGGTTATGGTTGAAGGATCATGACACAATTATTAAATGGGTCGGGTTAGGGTTGAGCCATTTAGACGAATACCCATACCTTGACACAACACGACACGAACCCAACACGCTAACCCAATTGACACCCCTATACTTAGGTGCTATTCCTTAGATTCACTTTTTAAGATTCTGTCATGTGGATTTTTTTTCATAGAATGGAAGTGAATTTTTTAGTTAAGTAGTTATATGGTTGAATCTTAAAAGAGAAATCTAAGGTACAACACCTAAGATACTGTACTTAAATTTTGTCCTTACTAACAAATGCTCTCAGAGTAGAGAAATTATAAGGTCCTAATGGTGGACAAATGACGTAGTTTACCATTCTAATAAAAGACTCCCACCTGTTTAAAATTACTGAATTATAATTTTTTTTAAAATAGAAACTGATTACTGATTTAGCAATTTTAAACAAATGAGAGTTTTTTAGTGAAATGGTGGACAAGTAACGTGGTCCAATAGAGGACGGTATAATTTCTCTCTGAATCTGTTAACATTTCACCAAAACAAATACGTCCAATTGATGTGAAAGGTTCATGTAATCGTCTCAATCGTAGGAGTTAAAATTGGGTACAAAACGTTTTAAATATTGATAATTTGATAGCGGTAATTGCGCGGCAAGACATATCCACCACTTCACATTTTCTGCAGTATATGCATATAGTGTATATCAGTGTCCTGATTAAAAAAAAAAAAAAAGTTGTCAGTGAGCATTTTTTTTTCTTTTAACGTATTGTCTGTAGGCAGCTTATAATAAAAGCGTTAATAAATAATTACAACTACCTTCCACATTTCTTCGAGATGTTAAGTTTGAAGTCAGGCTTTGGGTAAATGGTGATTTATTTTTCACCAATTTTAATACGAAAATTAGTTGAGAGATCAAAAGTCAAAACATAAGAGCCTCCCCAGTTACCTCATCTGCCTTTCTATTTACTTCATCTTACTTCAAATCAAAATAGGGAAAAGTTAAAGGAATGCTTTAAGGATATTAGTTTATGAAGTATTTTTATACATTTTTTATGGGAAAAAAATATAATTAATTTTTTAATAGTTTTTTATATTTTTGTAAAAGTGCTAATAAAACATTCATAAAATACTTTATTGGTATATTCCCTAAGGGCACCTGTTAACTAGACTCATCAACATAACAACAAATTGACTTTTACATGTTTTACATTTCATTAAGAATTGAGTGAACAACTTGAGGGGGTAGTGTAAGAAAGTATACACTTTTCATGATTTTTGAGTGGAGTTTGTGATGTACTTTTATGTTAGAATCTCATTTGTACACCTTTTGTGTGTGCATGTGCGCGCACGTTTTTTTCTTAAAAAAAAAGGGCCACATTACTTAAGAGAGTGTATTGTGTGTAGTATAACTTACCCCCTAATCTCTTAGAATTTACCATGACTTTTGAGTAGAGTTTGTAGTGTGCTTTTGTGTTAGAATCTCATAGGGATCAGGCAGGAGCTAGGAAGCGCTAGTTTGCAATGGTTTGAAGGTATTTTTACATCCTTAATAAGGTGACTTCAACATACATTAATGAGATAAGGATGAAACATAAAGGTAGGGCAAAGTTGAATTCAACATATGTTAAAGAGATAAGGATTAAACACAAAGGTAGGACAACCGTGAGATTGCAAAGAGAGAGAGAAACTAAGTGTTGTAGGAGATGGTATAGGATATGTACACAAAAGTAAATTATAAATAGGATATGTATAAAAAAAATATTAAATTACACACATACATATACAGACGCACATATATGGGCCTGGGGTAGGATGGGTTGAGATGAATTAGGATGAGCAAGAGACTTGTTCCCTTCCTTGCCTTGTTATCTATTAGGGATGGGGAAAACCCTCATAGTCACGGGGCAAAGGTGGACTAAGTATGGGGGGAATTTTTTCTATCGCTACTAATATGTAAAAATTTGTGATAATGTGAGGAAAAAATAGGACATAAGACATGAGAATTTTTTATGGCCTACATCCATGGACAAAGACCCAAAGGTTACATTTTTCTCATAGAGTTTTATTGAAAATTTTTATGGTGAACGCAACTTTAATTGTTTACAATGATTATTCTCATAAAAAATGTTAGCTATAACAATAAAAGAGGGAGGATTTGAATTCTAGATGTTTCTATTGGAAACACCAATAGGTGTGACTTCAGTTACAATCCTACAAGGCTCTTGGTAAATTTACAATGATTTTGAAATAATTTAAAAGGAGAAAAACCTCTTAATTTAAGAAATCAAATTGAATTTGTAGCATTTAAACATGCATGGATAATTATATATTAACATTATTTTTTGAAACCTTATAATCTTAAACAATTTTTTGACTTATGCCAAAAGAAAAAAAAAAGCATTGATTTGATATTCATATTTATTTATTTTTGATAATTTGATAATTGCAATGTTAGAGGGAAGATTTGAACCTTAGATATCTCTTTTGATAATTTGATAATTATGACCCTACGAGAACAAAATGACCCGGATCATGGTAGGATCATGCATTTTTCAGCATCCTTTGTAGGATTGGTAGGATCAGACCAATCCTACGATCCTAAATGCTCATACTAAAAACCCAAGTTTGCTTTAGGTTTGCTTAAAAAAGAAGAAGCCCAAGCAATGTTGTACCTTTGGTTTTCAAGAATTGCTGCAAGAGGAAAAAGTGTGTTAGTTCATGATATTGATGATGAATCTCATGATGAGAATGATGATGCCAATGACGATGATGAATCACCGGGATTTGAGAAAGTTAGTGATTTTAATGATCACCTTATGGATGTTGATGCTGGGAAGGACATGGATGGCATAATTAAGTAGATAATGTTGATGATGATGATGCTGATGATGATGATGATTATGACGGTGGCTATGATATGAATCTTAGAATAGATAATTAAATGTTCACTTCACATTTATTTTTATATTACTATTGGATTTTACATTATAGTTAGCTAGTTGCCATTTGCAAACTTATTTTGGATTTCATCTTGAAAAATATTTCCCAAATGTGTTGATGATAGTTACTTTAGCACTTGGTAGCTAATTAAACATTTGAAGAACTTTTTGGATACATTGTGTTAAAACTTAAATATAGTTGTTTCATTAATATAAAGTATAGATATAGACATAGGTCACATAGCAATTCATGGTATAAAGATAACATTATATTGATGTAAATCTTTTTTTTTATTATTTATTTATTTTTTTTACAGATGAATTCATACTTTATGAGATTAATCAACATACAAAGTGACTATCAATTTGTTTTTAGTTTTTTTTTTCCCAAAAAGTAGATATTATGATTCAGAATTCGGTCCTATGATCCATGATTCCATTGATCTCCTATGATCCTATATAGGATTCGACTTTGACAACCTAAGTTACAAGATGCTTAACAACTTTAATTTTAGGGGTTGGCTTACCTCTAGTATTTTTTAATTGGACATGTAATTAGTTTCTTATTGAGATAGAATGACATGGTAGTGAGTTTTAATCTCCACTTTTTAATTTAGTTAGTGGGTCAGTGAGTGATGTGACAATTTCTTATTAGATAAAAGTAAATTTTAATTAAAAAATACTCATAATAAGCCAAAGCCTTAATTTTATATAATATTTATTGGCATTAAAAGATATTTAAACACATATTAATACTATTACAAATTTTTTTACAAACTACTGATTTGACTTAGATGAAAACCATTAAAAATTTATCATATCAATAGTTTGTAAAAATATTATAAAATAGAATACATGGAGCGCTTTTAATTACCATGCTATTGACAGCAAGTGAAAACAAGCCACGCGATAGTTAACCGTGCAAAGGATCATAGTGATTGGAGCCAAGTTGGCAATTGCAAACTAGAATAGAAGAAGGCATTGCAGGAAGAATAGGAAACCCCATTCTACATCTCAGGTCTGTCTCCTCTAATGACGCAGTCCCATCGGCCCCCAATTACCGAGAAAACAGCCCAGAGACTCTAATAAAACCCCACCATCATTGCAATCTGGGGGCAAGGACTACCCTCCTATCATCATTCTAATCAACGGCCATAACTCCATCATAGCAGTAACCTAACCCATGAAAACGACACGTATTCCAATTTATCTCACCCAACCAATCAAATTCGTAATCAGTTTTTTCGCCAGAAAGCTTCGTGTACTATCTTTGCCTATTTACCTTCCCCGAAAAAACAAAAAACACCAAACAAAAAACCCTTCTCTCTCTCACACACACACACATTGACACACTCACCGAGTGATGATAGATATTTTTTGATAAGAAGGGGCACTGAGGCCAACACAAACAAAACAGAACAAAGCAACAAAGTCCCATTAGAGTCAAGTGACTCTTTCTCTCTAGCATTAAAAAGCAAACCCCACTCTTTTTTCCTTTCTTTCTATCATTCTCTCTCTACTTTCCTTATTTGGCTGTTTTTGGTGCAGTGTTGTCGTCGGCACTGTTTGATTTGTTCTGAGTAAAGTCAGGGGTTCTGGCTGTGTGTCACCGACACCTGTACGTTCTGCATGAATGAGAGAGAGAGAGAGAGAGAGAGAGAGAGCGAGAGAGAATACAAAGCGACACAATAGTGAACGAAGAAAGAAAAGAGTTTTTTCTTTTTGGGTCTCTTTTTTCTTTGGGGGAGGGTGTTTTTCTTTCTTGGTCAAGTCTAAGGGGAAAAAGAAAACCCTAAATCCTGATTGAAGTCTTTTCCGAGTTTCACACAGAAAGAGAATGGAATAAAAGATTTTAAGTGAATTTTGTGTGGTTTCCTTAATTGGGTCTCACTGTGTTCTCAGATCTGACTCTTTCTTACTATATATATATATTTTTTCATAGTATTTCTTCTTTGGAGTCTGTATGGTGATTGGTGGGTATTTTCTATTTCCATATTTGGGAAACTTTCTGTCTTTACTCATTTCATTTCTCTTTGTTTGAAAATTCCATAATATATGCGGTCTCTGGGACATAGAAATTGACAGAAGAGAGTGAGCACACAGAGGCACTTGGTATAAGTCTATACTATTGCTTTTGCGTGCTCACTTCTCTTTCTGTCACCTTCCAGTGCCGGATTAGATGCCAAAAATCTTATCTTTCCGGCCTGCTTTTTGTTCCAGATCCTCTCTCTCTCTCTCTCTCTCTCTCTCTCAAAAATATATACATTTATATTTTCTCTAATTTTATGGGTGGATACTTGTTTATTTCAACCTTCAAGAACAGCTCGAGTAGACTGAAAGTGTAGTGTTTATTGTTTGAAATTGACAAATGATTTTATGTTTAATTATTAGTATATGTTTTATAAATTGTTGATTGTTTGAAAGCGTGACTTTTGAGGGTGTTTCCGTGAGAAGGTACACCTGATTACTGTGCGGATTAGGCGGCAAAACATGCTTATAGCATGGGACCATTTACGTTATATAGGAGTAGTAGAATGGTCCTAATGCAACTTGACTGCTCTTGCTCCTTTTTTTCCCTTCTTTTTTTGATTTCAGATCTTTGATAGTTAGTACTTAGGATCAGTATTTTCATGTTTGTGACTATGTAGTGCCATTTGGTTTATATTTTATTCCTGCGCATGCGTTTTCCACTCGAGATTTGGTTCTGATTGGAGTTTGTTCTCACCTGAATCTAGCCAGAACCTGATTGCTAGCTTGTTCTCTCAGCTCAGATACATATTTATTTACTTATTATTCATTGGTTTGAAACCCTATTCTAGCTATCACAGGTTTGCCTTTTTATAGGAATGGATAAGGGTTTCCTAGGTCTGTAGTTTAGTCAAAATTTGTTCAGTTACATACCTACTACTATATTTGAATATATATTATTGAGTTTTTGGAGAAAACAAATAATTTCAGTCTAATTTGTCATTTTTGATCTCACATATTGTGATTTGATGGGATGTATTGAGTGTAGAAAAGATGTGAACTCTTTTGGGTATGGTTACGATTGTAAGAATTTTCCAGATTTTAAGGAACTTCTTCAGTTGTTTTGTTTGCAGGCAGACAAGAAATATGGAATCTTTTGAGGAACCGTCAACTCAAGTATCGTGCACAAAAATCTTGTCTCAAAAGAAAACGGGTGAATTAGGTCTCGGGTGTGCTTCCTATAACCCTATATTGTGCGCATTGCCTTGCCTATTCAGCTTCTTTTACTGGATTTCAGCTTGTTTTGTGTCTTATAGACAATACTTTACTCATAATTTACAACCACATACTTACTAGTTCATAAAGACAATGTATGTTTTAGTCTTGAATCTAAACTTTCCAGACTGAAGAGTCATTGTTTCTTCTTCATTATGATTTGGGGTTTGTTATTTCTAAGGTGCAAATAGGTTAAAAGTTTGTTCTGTCTCTTTCTGCAGCATTTAAACAATAATGGTTTTAGTGTGTGGAGTCATTTCATGCGTTGAATTGTGCTGGTAAATGCTGTCGGTTGCTAGATGGAATATTCATATAGCTTACTTGGCCAAGGTAATCCAATTGCTTCAATATTCTTGTCTGGTTGTTAAAAGTTGACATTGCTACTACTTATACAGTACGTTCTATACTAGAGTTTCGTATTCCAAGGCTTAATTTATTCAATTCTTCTTTCATTATTTGTTTCCTTTTTTTTTGGTTGCTACAGTTAGTAGGAATACTTTGCTTTAGTTTGTAATTCTACAAATTTTAGGAATTTAAGCTCATGTGGTTTTTTCTCTGAAATGTTTAAAGTGATCATGAAATTATGTGTTTTCATATGATGGATAAGGTGTTCATTAATTAATTGAAAATATAATATCCATAGCGGATTACTTTTGGCTGGGTTTGCTATTTGATTTGTTGCATTTGGGGGTTTTTTTAGAATTTAATTTAAATTATATAAATAAGCTAAGAATTAATCATTTTGGTAGATGTTGACATCTTATCTAAGTAGTAAATTATACTCAATTGACTGCTGCATAATGGAGTTTGTTGCTGCATTCTGTCAAGAGTTCCGCTGATTTCCTTTGATTTTGGGTGATACTTTGGTGTAGAAAACGTGTGGACATTGATTTCTTTTTTCTTTCATTCGTTTGGTATGATTCTTATAATTTATAGGCAACAAATCAAAATTTAAAAAGAGAATTAGAATAGTAGTTGGTAGATGCTCCTAGGAATGGAAGAGTAGTTGGATATTTGGAATAAATGTTAATAAATGCATGCATCCTTTATATAGTGTATATTTCTTATGTTTTACCTAAACAAATATCATGGGTATTTTTTAATTCTACCTAATGTAAAGTTGTAATTATTACATGCCCATATAGATGTTTTGTTAGACATATAAAGGTGTTTATGTAAAGATTACAATATAGATAGAGGACCATGGGCTTGCAATTACGTAGATGCCCCACTAAAATAACGACTGTTGAAATTTTAATTTCAGTTCTCAAAACAAAGTTATTTGAATTGGAGAGAATATTTTTGCTTGAGGTTTAAAGCAGCTTTGTTTTGACATTTTAAAGACCATCAACTAATTTTCCTTCTTTTGTTATGTGATTAAGATTCACAAGATAGTTTTGGGCAAAGAAAGGAGATACCAAGAGGAGTTGTAGAGTTATTTTCTCTCCAATTATTGATTGGGGAATTAGACAAAACCTGTGTTGTGGGGAAATAAGAACTTTAGTTATCTCTGTCGGAAATACTAAAAAATGTTACTCGACTTAAAACTTAGTTTTAGATTAATGAAGCATGTAGTTGACTAAATATTTGTCTTTTTTTTTTCTTTAGAAAATATTATTCAAAGGAATCCTAGAAAAGTAGCAATACTGGTATGATAGAAGTTCTTGAAATTCTACCAAGAACCTTATACCTCAATTAGTTGACGTTTTTTCATGTTTCCAATGGAAATATTCAAGCTTTTTTATCTCTTCAATCCCAACTCTCCACCAATTATCGAATTACATAAAAAAATTCTTGAAATTCTAAGCCTTAATGGTTGAAATTAGATATATTTGAAATTGTATATTTCTTAATAGTACTGCTTCTATGATTTGTAGTCGTGAGAAGAATAGTTGGTCCCATATATTTTGGTTGGAAATAAGAATGCATAAAAATTTTGCTGTTTTTTTTTTTTTTTACCTCAGTCTTTTCTTTTTAGATGGATGGAATAACTTAAGAGTTGAAAAAGTATGCTCTATTTGTAGATGGTCAAAGTGGTCTACTACATAATAATGTGAATTCAGTTTGGCCAAGGAAAAAGAAGAGAAAAGGGAGGGTGGGTGTCGTTCAACTCTGTTCTGAATAGGTTGCTTTCACATCAATCTACCTCAACCATTTTGTGAATATCTCTGAATCACCTAAAGACTTAAGACAACTCAACCTATGTAAATTCCTGTTTGTGTGGCTACAGGATAGTGTTGTATATATATTTTCAATGAATGAAGTTCCTATTGATTTCTACATTAAAATAAAAACTTTGCATAAAAAAACTCAATATATAAATAATGAAAAGTTCTTGAACCTACAATACAGGAGCTAGAAGATTATGAAAATTAGCCTAGTAGATGGGTTGGTGGGCTTTGAGAACTGTAAATTGCATATTTGGGCATTTTCAAATTTGAATATATCAAATCAACAATGAGGAAGAAGGCCAAGCTAATGGGTACTCTTGAAGTGTGATCTTTAATCTTTTTGTGAGGCACCATATATATATATATATCATTAAATGATCATACGATGCTGTGGAGGGAAGGATTGGAGAGATGCCAGTCTTTCATCCTGCAAAAAAAACTTTTGATTTTATGTAATGTTCTTTATATTTGACAATACTTCATGCCCCACAAACATTGCTACCTCTTCCCCTTCAAGGTTTATATAGTCATGATGTTTTTTCAACCTTTTCAGTGTCTTTCATGAATAACATTTCCTGTCTCTCTCAAAATTTACTGGTAGTTTGTTTTAATCCTTTGCAAAATAAGTCAAGCTATAAATAATATGTTGTCATATTAGAGATTTTGGTTTCAAACCAGGTACTATATAACTAAATATTTTTCCATTAGAAGATGGGTTAAGAAAGTTTTCTTTTATGTTTGGTTGCTTTTGTGTCTTTAAGATCATCTTAATTAATGACATCCTTACAGCAAGGAACATCATCTGTGACAACTGGGATTCGTGAAGATATTCAAGTCTTTGCTCTTTTTGGTTAATGCTTACTTATTTTTCTGATCTCTACATTAAGGTGAGAGTAGTGAAATGTTCAAGGAATGCTTTGTGAAAAGCTTATCTGTTTGTAGTGCGATGGTTTCTAACAAAATCCCAGGAATATGACTCACAGAAACAAACAAAATTCTGGGAATATTATTAAAATTACATTCTTTTATCTTTATTTGTTTGTGCTTCCTTTCTAATCTCTGCGGCAAGGCAACATTTTTTTTAATGGTCAAATATTATTATTATTTTTATTTAAAACTCCTTTTTATTTTGAACGTTGAATGCAGATTGCTTTATAAAAATGAAATTTAGGAGTCTCCCAACTTTGCCACGACAAGGTTCTTTCAAGCTTGCTTAAGAAAATGAAGCTCCTTTCCATGTAAGCCCCCTATGCTTGCATTACACTTTCAATCTGTTATGTTCATATTAATCTTGTTCAATGTATATGGTTACTATCATGAAATCACAATTAGGCCATCTTGTTCAATGTATATGCTCATCACACAGTTTAATTAGGGATGTTTTCAACTGTAATTGAAGCTTGCACAAGATTCTTGGTTACAAGTAGTGTTAGAGCATTAGCATTGGAAAATTCCAATTCTACTTTATTTTACCATTCCAAAAAACCATTTTATCATTATACCATATCATTTTACACTACTTCCCACATCTCAAAATTCTATTTTTATTAAAATATTATTTTTTAATCTTTTATTATTATTTCTTTCCAACCGTTATCAATCACCACACCACCATCTTTTTTATTAAACTCTATATCATCTATCACCACACCACCACCTCCACGGCTCCACCATCATCAATCACCACACCACAACCAAAATGCTTCGACCTAACTACTTCAACCTCTCATCATACACCGCCGACCAACCCCGATCAAAACCCACTGGAATCCCATCACCACCAAAACAACCAAAGCAACCCCGATCATCATCATCAATCAATCAGGCCATGCCTGCATGGCTCCAACATTATCAATCACCGCCAAAACAACCAAAATCCCACCGCGCCTCCACCAGGCCCACCAAAATCCCACCGGAACAAAAACCCAAACACCGCCAATCAACCCCGATCACAATAGGAGAAAAAAAAAACCTAGATCAACCCTGATCAAAACCCAGACACCGCTGCCACTGCCGCCGTCAGATCAACGTTTCCTTCATCCCCGATCAAAACCCAGACACCGCTGATTAACCCCGATCATAGCAGGGAAAAAAAAACCCAGATCAACCTCGATCAAAACCCAGACACCGCCGTCACTACCGTTGCTAGATCAACCCAGCTCAACCTTGATCAAAACCCAAACATTAGTGAGAATCACAACATCACAGAATCACAGCATTGACGAGAATCACAACCCAGATCAACGTTTCCTCCACTGTGATGTGTGATGTTGATATTGGGAGGAAGATATTGTTTGGGTCTGAAGAGAGGAGAGAGCAAATGAGAAAGAGAGAAGAAAAAGAGAGAAGAGAACATGAATAATGACAGAGGAGAAAAAAATTCCAAGGGAGAAGAGCTTAAAATATTATTATTTTTTAAAATACTACTACAGTACTATTCTACCTTTAGAATAGTACAATAGCAGTATTGCAAAATAATTTGCAATACTAGGGTATAGCATTCATGCAAAGCATTTTAAAACTAAAAATATTAAATTCTCCTTAAATATGGCATTAGCATTTTCCAATGCTAATGCACTTATAAAATAAAATTGAAAATTTTCTTTTGTTATGCAAATATTTAAGTATTATTAAGTCTAGAGAAGATATGTTGATGTTTAAGATTTTCTCAGGAGACATTAGTGGTGTATCTGGGATATTGTGGGTCCTACTATATGTTGCCTGCCCTGAATGTGTGGACCAGAAGTAAGCTAGCGAGTTTTCTGCTATTGTCTTGTTTATAGTTATTTATTTATAGTACAGTTAATAAATTGAGGGTGGCTAGAGCTAAGAGGTCAGAAGTACGGTGATAATAGGTGGAAGATGTTAGTTGAGGACAATATATATATATATATATATATATATGGGGACCTTTATGTAAACAATCAAGAGCTGGAGGAAAAACTAGATTAAATACCACAAGATTCAAGATTTGTGGTATAGTTTTGATGTGGGATTTCTTGGCACATTTTATAGTTCTGTTAGTTACTATTGAGTCTTAGTATTGTGTTTTTTTTGTAGGTTAGAAAGTTGTTAATTTAATTATAACTAACTTTGACTAGAATAAGCCCTATTTGGTTAATTCTAAATTTTATAGAATGGGCTATCCTTGGTTGTATCAAAGGCGCATAAGTCTTATCTTGTATTTAAAGTCATTTTCCTATTTGATTTAGAAAATTTTAAGTACTTTTCTTTATTATTAGTAATCCTAGTCTTTCTAGGAATGGGTTATTTAGGTGTCCTAGTCCTCCCAAGAAAGGATCTAGCAATAGCATATATAAAGGCTTCATTGTAATCAATATTTGATGGTAAGATTGATTTAAACATATATTCTTTTTTATAAGTAAGAAATATTATATTAAAAATGGACTATGTCACGCATAAAAGGCACAAAAAAGCCAAAATAAGTACAAAAGATAAAATAAGAGGCATAATTATGTACAAGAAGAAAGAGTATAAATATTGGACTAGTTGGAATGGAATGACTAAATGTGAATCCCCAAACTCGAGCCCAATCAAACAAAGTGCCCACAAATGATGCTAGAAGCTAGTCCCCCAATCTCTATTCATCCATAAACACACGACTATTGGTATAAGAACAAGTTCTGATGTCATTGGAGATCCAATACAAGTGGATTGGCTGATTGACTTAGCAACATGGTAAGCTGCTTGTAGGATTATCTTCATGATCAATTGTATACTCTTAAGTAAGGTGACATCCATGTGATTGATTATGTAAGGAAATATAAGGAACTATTTTTTAAGTTTGGAGTAGTTGAAAGTGAATGCATGACAACTGCTTGATTCAAGAGTAGGTTGAGGTATGAGATAAAAAAAAATGTTTTTTTTTTTGAAAGCATCTAACTTTGTGTGAGTTTGGTAAAATGTCTCAATTAAGAAGACTTTTTAGTGATCAAAAGACTCCAATAAACATGAAAGTAATAACATCATAAAGTAATTTGGATAGAAAACTATTACAACTAAATCAGATGTCTCATGTATATTTTGAAGATCTTGAACATGCTATAGATAAGACCATTTAGTTTGAGTTGCTTGTAATGTTTAAGGGAGAAATCTATGATTCTCAAGCCTAAAGATCATGCTGAATTTATTGTCTCAAAAATTTTGTTCCAATGAACGTAAAATAAATAATTTTTTTTTTTCATAATCACCAAATATATGATTTAAAGAATAATATTTCACAAAAAACAATTAGATTTTACCATAAATAGAGTGAAAATTAGGAGATATAACCTCACTAGTGCTTCAAAATCATCTCAGAACATAGAGTGAAGTAACGAAGTTGAGGCGTAGATTAAGTCACTCTCTTGAGGTGATACACACAGTCAATAGAATTTTTCATTGTCATAGACCAAGAACTTTGCCCGTCTTTCCAATTGGAAAGAGTGGAAATAATTCCACTAGAAATATGGTTTGAAGGTTTCAAGCAAACATGAAAGGAAAGAAAGCGCTAACTCAAGCATTTTACCCTATGACAAGGAAAACTCTTAATCTTTCTTTATTTCTCATTCTATTCACCTATTTAACCCCAAAAAACCACTAAATACATTCAAGATCCAATCTTTTATTACCTAAACTCGTAAGGCATGTTTGGTACATTGCATGGAGATTATGATTAAAATTGTAATTTTTATTATTAAGAATAAAATGTGTTGTAATGGAAGTTGTAACATTAGAATAAAACTTAAGATCTATTTTTGGAAATATCTTACTCAAACAATTATATTTCCAAGAAAATAATATGTTTTTAAATTTGAGAGAGATGATTTATTTTTTGATGATTTTTTATTTTCCTAATTGTTATGTGCATATGGAAAGTTTGTTTATTTGAAAATATACTAATTTTAGAAATTATTACACACACACAAGAATAGCTATTACAACCCTTTTAGAGAGAAATAATTATTCCTCATTGTAAAGAATAGCTATTCATAAGGAATTATTATTTTCTGTAATAAAAACATAATCAAATTACTAAATAGCTAAACTATAGGAATAAATATTACATTACAGTATCTATTACAGTCTATCAAACATATTCTTAGACATCAAACCTTAATAAAGAATTACCATTGTGCATGGCGTGATAGTCATTCCACAAGTACAAAATTTTTGTGGGGTGTGGTGGGCAAGAATTGGGGTTTAAGTCTTTAGGAGGAAATTTCACATACATATACACTTAGATTAGGTTAGAGTATAATTTTTATCTTGTATAAAAAAAAACCCTAGTTAATTGGATGTTACTCCCTCTATCCTAGTTTGTTTGTCTTTTATTCCATTTTAGGATGTCCCAAAATATTGTCATGTTTCTAAAAATAAAAGTCATTAATTTACTAATTTTCCTATTTTATATATACTCCTAGTTTATTTTCAAAACTATTTGAAAAGAAAACTAGCAAATATTTAAAAAACCAATTTAATTGGGGCACCTTTTTAGTTGCCTCATTAAGAATAACTCTTTTTTTTTAAAAAAAAATTGATAAATTTAGTTAATGATAGTTTTGTAAATTTATACATTTTTATAAGGCAGATAAGACAATAAATAATGTTTCCTTAAAAAATTTGACTTTTCAAACAGGACAAACAAATTGGGACGGAGGGAGTATTTCGATTTAGACACTCATTTTTATTAACAATTTTAAACTTGAAATTTAAATATTTTATTGATAAAATCTAACATTACTATTGACATTTGATTATCTGAAAATTTTGTATGCATAGATAGTATAAGAAGAAATTCTAATCTAACAATATATTTTTTAAAATACACATCAAATAAAAAATAAATGAGTGGTGTAATATTACCAGAAGTTATATTATGTGTAAATTGAATTCAACCAACATATAGTTATCATTAGCTTACACCAAAATAGAATGGTTTACAATGGAGAATATTATGTTGAATCTGTGGAAGACACATTTCTTGATGAAGGAATAATTTGAATTTGAATTTTTTTTTTGTTTGGGGGGGGGGGGGGGGGGGGGGAGGGATGGTCTATAAAGAAGATTATGTGTCCTTGTATTGTCTATTGCACTCTGGTCTTGATGTTAGTTGCATGTTTTGGTCCCACA
The DNA here is from genome assembly GCA_030445155.1 of Quercus variabilis. Lineage (NCBI taxonomy): Eukaryota > Viridiplantae > Streptophyta > Magnoliopsida > Fagales > Fagaceae > Quercus > Quercus variabilis. Next base: position 20,545,449 of record CP129446.1, on the reverse strand, counting down.
GGAAATTTATATAAAAGTGATTGTTTGAACAAAAGTTTTAAGTTGGTCAAATCCAATAAGTGGTTTTTGAAAGAACTTGTCAGGTTAGAACCAAGTATATGGTAAAGACAGAGCTAGAGAAGCAGGTAAAATCCAATAAGTGACTTCTAGCGAGTTTCATTTATGGAAAACATATTGCATAGTGTCTTGCTCCCAAACTTTTGCTTTAAGGATGAATGGAGTGCAAATTTCAGGATCTTGTTTATGTGGGGGAAACATGACAAGCACAGAAGAGAGATTGGTTATGAGTTGTGAGCAATTGATAAGATTCAATGGTTAATAACAGGCTTCTACTAGATATTTCAACAATAGCTTTTGCAAATTTTAGGTTTCCATTATGAATTCTGGTTAATTTGATCTGTAAATCAATCCTTTGATTCTTAATTTTTCAATCTCGTAATAATCAGTCCACTCAAGGTAGTCAAAGGTGAAAGGCAACCTTAAGGCACCAAGGCCTTGTATCATTGGAGGCATGAAGCAACAAAACTTAGTTTGGATGCCTTGATTTTTCAATCAATGTAATAATCAGCCCACTCAAGATAGTCAAAGGCAAAAGGTGATCTTAAGGCGCCAAATCCTTCTTTTGCTTGAGGCATGAGGTGACAAAAAGTTGCCATCTTGGTTAAAGCAAGACACCAAATTCTTAATATAGTTATTATATATATAGAGGACTTTTATATTTTGGCTGTGTACATATGGAACTTAAATTATATATATCTAATGTATTGAAATATTATAGTATTATAATGAAGTGCTCTTGACATGTTCTGCATGAGGCAACAAAACTTAGGTCTATTCATTGATTTAAAATAGGCTTAACACAGTTTAGGCTCTATCAATTATTCAAGCAATAGGTTGTACAACAAGCTTTTATAAATCAATTAATCTATTAATTAGGTTTGGCCAAAATGCAAAAAGACAATTTGCTACTGACCTTATTTTCAATTAGTAGTTGCAAGCCAAATGACCCCTTAAGCTATCAATTATGTATTATTGACCCCTAAGTTTAAGAATTTTCCAAATTGGCCCCATCTTAATTTCCATTAATTATAATTGACAAAAAATGGCCTTGTGTTGTGCGCTTGACCACTTTACTATAAATATATATATTTTAAAATAATATATGCACAATTCATAATCATTTTCCAAGAATTGTAGTTAATGGAATTGAATTGGAGGGATCAGTTTTGACAAATCTTAAACCTCAGGGGTAAATAATAAAAAATTGATAACACAAAAATTAGCTTGCAACTAACGCAAATCACAACTTATCAAAAGTTTATTTCATAATGGATAATTCTTTGATTTTTGCTTCCATTGGGTTCATTTCTTATGCATATGTTTGAAGTCTTGAGAATAAGCCTTAAATTGGGACTCTAATTTTGTGCTAGTCACCACTACCTTGGATTAGAAATTTTGTTGAGTGGTGGCGGAAGAAGATTTCAGTAAAGAACTTGTGGTAGGATTTTGCCTCTGATACCAAATTGACGTAGGAAAAGCTGGGGAATGTCTATGTGTGGATGTTGTGGGTTTAGGATTTGGAGAATTTGTGAATCTAAGGTTAGAATTGTTGAAGAAAGGGTTATGAATTTATGATAGGAATTTAAAAGATGGATTGATGAGTTATTTGATGGCTATTTGATATAGAAAAAGTATATGAGATTCTAGGGATTTGATAGATAAAAGAAAGAGCTTGATTTGGGGTACTAAGGAAGATGGAAAGTAAATAATTAGTTTACGGTGTTTAGGGTTGTATGAACTATGAACAGAATCCGTGAACAATATCACTAGAAAGAAAAGAAAACTAAGAGGACAAAAGATGAAAACATCACAAGAAGGCAAACATGCCTCAATGCTTCAAACACCCTATATTTATATTAATGAACTTCATCGTACATTGAGCACAACTACATATAAAACTCTTTCGTGGACTAAATAGTATTAGGACAACCAATTTGACTAGTAAACTAAAAAACCTAATAAAAGATGAACTTGGACTTGAGAAAAATAAAACCTAAGATATTTAGGATCTCATTGAAAATTGAAGGCTCAATCAAACCTTCAAAATACCCTAATTTTCAGGAATTATAGAAATTATAGATTTGCCCCTAACTACAAAATCAACGATAACTGATAAAAGAAAAAAAAATGATAATTGATTAAACAAAACCCAAATAAAAAACTAATTTATTTGTGTGGACAGTGGCTTGGGGAAAAAAATTCTCATCATCAAGATAGGCTTTTCAATGGTAAGTTGGTGTTGTATTTGCTGTTGTAGTTGGGAGACTGTGGATCTCCTCTTAATTAATTGTAGCATGGCTTTCTAGTTATGGAGTTTTATCTTTAGGGTGTTTGGAGTTCAGTGGGTTTTACAGGAGAAGGTCCTTGATTTATTATGTGGGTGGCGATGTCATGGACCAAATTTGGATTTCTGGAATCTTATCCCTTTATGTTTGATTTGGATTATATGGAGGGAATGAAATCGGTGTATTTTTGTATTTTTTGAAGATGTGGAGTGCACGTCTTCTCAAATACAATCATCCTTCATTAGTTCTCTTTATGAGTGGTCTTTTGTATCAAGTCTTACTAATAGTATTTCTATTCACTCTTTGATAGAATCAAATCATATGTAGATATTACTCCATTGTAATGCTTTAGGCTACTTTGTGTTATTTTCATGACATAGTCTCTTTTCAATAATATTATTTTTACCTATGAAAAAAAACTAATTTTAATCCTAAAATTCTCATACCTAGACCTTCAAACCCACACAACTTTTACATTAATTGAACTTCACATGGACCCCATAAAACAATTGTTGAATATAAAGTGATAGCAAATCAATCTTCCGTGCTTGCATCATTCTCCTCTGGTTGAAAAAACTCAACATCAAGTTTGAAAGAGTTGAAGTATAAGGACCTTTGAACTTGAAACTTGTACCAAATTTTAAATCACCTTTGGAAGAAAAAAAAATAAAGTATGTTTCTTTCTCACCATGTTGTCAAATTCATTTGGAACAACCTTTGAGACCCTCTTTTAGACTTAATAATAACTCTGGAATTTAATACTGCTAAATAATCATCAATATTATTACATTACCAATCAATCTAGTGGCACAAAGTTTTCCAAAACTTCTGATGTGATTTGTTTTGATTGATGCATGATAAAAGTAGCATTAGTGATGAGTGATTTCCTAGAACTTGATTATTTGATTCACTAAGACGTTGACAACATGCATTGATTTTATCTGTTTCTCTTCTGACTATCTCTTAGTCTGCCAAAGACTGTTTAGTGGTTACTGTAGCGATTGCTGCTCCATCACTGATTAATTGGTAAAAAATCATCTTCAAGTTTCATTACCAATCTACTGATTCTTTTGTTTCCTGTACACCTCATCATTTGTCTTCTGTTTCTTGAAATTTTGTTCCTCTTTTTTTCCCCTTGTGCCTGTTATTGCAAACTTGCCCATGCTTTTTCTTAAATATGGATGGAGTTAGTCTAATTATTGTTTGATTTTTCTCAATTACATAGGTATTGTCTCCACTTTATGCATCACATCCTTGTTAAACTCCCATGGTTGAACTAAAATCATATGATAGGTGTTTACACGGCAGATTGTCATGATAGTCCTTCCTAATAACACTCAGCCAAACACCTGCTAGGGATCTTTAGCTCATAAATTTAACTTACAAGGTGAGGTTTAGGATGACATTCCATTTTAAAGTTTAGGGTTGTAACACTAAGCTTGTCGGCTTTCTTCTTTTTAAAAGTCAATTTGAGTCAGGAACTTAGCTTGCAACCCAATGTTGCTGCTATAGTTCCTCTGCCTATATAGCACCATCCCCATTAGCAATATCATACTTTTCCTCAAATTCAACTTAAACCGTATGTAACTACCTCAAGCACCATAAGATGCTACTCAAAGCTTGAAAATGATAGAATCATCTACAATCAACAAATGAGATATATTTTAGGCATCCCCATTGGCAGTAACATACTTTTCCTCAAGTTCACCTTAAACCCTATGTAATTACCTCAAACAACATAAAATGCTCCTCAAAGCTTGAAAATGATAGTATCATCTATAGTCAACAAATAAGATATATTTAAGGCATCTCTATTCCTTCCTTCTGTTGTAAGTCTTGACATCCTTCCCCAACACTATCCATTTAATCATCTAGCTAAGTACTTTCCATAATTACCTGTGTGGGTGGGATGGGGAGGACTACACACACCTGGGGAAAATGTTAGGTACTCGAAGAGATCAGGACACTCACGTTAGCAAGAAAAGAAAAGAAAAGAAAAAAGAAGAAGAAGAGAGAGGGGATGGGATGGGATTCCATTCACGAAATTGAGAATTTAACAATGGATATGCACATAGTAATCCATATTTTCCATTTCTTCCTAAATCTCTCTCTCTCTCTCTCTCTCTCTCAACATATAAAGAACACCATCCTAACCTATATGGTCGAAGGACTTTTCAATATCAACCTAGCAAATGATTCCTTAAATCTTGTCATGAACTTTACTGTCTATGCCTTCATTTGCTATGAGTATAGAAAGAATTATTGGGGGCTTTAGAGTTACTAGATGCTAAGGAAGGGGTTCTTGGACTCATTGAGACGGAGAGAAATGAGAAAAATGAAATGAGATCACAAGTAGAGCATCTTCTTTCTCTAGAGGAGATTTCATGGAGACAAAAATCGAGGATGTTATGCATTAAGGAGGGAGATAATAATACTAAACTCTTCCACAAGATGGCCAATTTTCATAGAAGGTATAACCATATGAGTTTCTTAGAAGTGGATGGGGTGATTTATGAGGAAGGAGCAGAAGTGGCTGCTTAGGTAGTTCAATTTTATAAAACTCTGTATCAAGAGTTTGAGGAGTGGAGAACTTTTGTGGAAGGACTGGAGTTTGATCAAATAGGGGAGTTGGAGAGGGGCTGGTTGGAGAGGAGATTTGAGAAGGATGAGATTCTATCAGTGGTTAGAGATATGGAAGGGGATAAAGCTCCGGGTCTAGATGGTTTTTCTATGACCTTTTTCCATCATTGCTGGAGAGTAGTAGAAAGAGATGTTTTAGCAGTCTTTGAAGAGTTCTATCAACACTGTAAGTTTAAGAAATCTCTTGATGCTACCTTTAAAGCTTTGATTCCTAAGAAGAATGATGTTTCTAACATTCGTGATTTCAGACCTATCAGTTTGGTGGGGATTTTATATAAAATCTTGGCCAAGATTTGGGCAAATAGATTGAAAGTGGTGTTAGATTAACTGATATCTGAATCTTAGAATAGTTTTATGGGAGGTAGGCAGATCCTTGATTTAGTTCTCATTGCTAATAGGTGTGTTGATAGCAGAATAAAGAGTAAAATTCCGGGGGTGATTTGTAAGTTAGATATTAAGAAACCTTATGACAATGTAAATTGGGAGACACTTCTGAAATTGTTGAAGAAAATGGGTTTAGGGAGAAATGGTGTAGTTGGATTCGAACTTGTATCTCTACAGTGCAGTTTTCAGTGTTGGTTAATGGGTCCCCAACTGACTTCTTTGGTAGCTCTAGAGGTTTGAGACAAGGGAATCTGTTGTCTCCCTTATTATTTTTAGTTATGATGGAGGTGTTTAGTAGGATGGTGAAGAGAATGGAGGGGGCAGGTTTACTTAGTGGCTTTAGGGCGAATGGTAGGAGGGATAGAGGGGAATGTGTTTCACATTTGCTATTTGCGGATGATACTATTTTGTTTTGTGATGCAGATGTGGAGCGAGTCCTACATGTTCGATTGCTGCTACTTTGTTTTCAGGCTATGACTGGTTTGAAGGTTAATGTAGCTAAAGGTGAAATTGTTCCTATAAGGGAGGTAAATAATGTGCATGCTTTGGCAGAGATATTGGGCTGTAAGGTTGGGGTCTTGGTAATGACTTATCTTGGTATGCTGTTGGGGGCATCCCATAAGTCCCCCTCCATTTGGAACCCTATTTTGGAAAAAATTAAATGTAAGCTAGCAGGGTGGAAGAAGTTGTGTTTATCGAAAGGTGGTAGGCTGACATTACTTAAAAACACGCTATCTAGCCTCCCCACTTATTTTTTATCTCTGTTCACCATCCCTACACATGTAGCAAACAAAATTGAGAAGCTGCAAAGAGACTTCCTGTGGGATGACCCTTAGACACATTTATTGGGTTGGGATAAGGTGTGTATGCCTATTGCTAATGGTGGTTTAGGTATTAGAAAATTGACTACTTTCAATAAAGCATTATTAGGAAGGTGGCTTTGGCATTTTGGGATCGAGGAGAATAGGCTTTGGAGGAGGGTGGTAGTTTTGAAATTTGAGGAAGAATTGGGGGGGGGGGGGGGGGGGGGAGAGGGGTGGACTTCTAAGTTGGGAAAGGGTGTTCATGGTTGTGGTTTGTGGAGAAGTATCCGGATGGACTGGGACATTTTAACAAAAATGTCCAGTATGAGGTTAGGGTGGGAGATACACTAAAATTATGGAAAGACAAGTGGTGTGAAGATCTTCCTCTCCAATTGGCTTTTCCATTCCTGTACAATTTTGCTACAAATAGAGAGACCTTTGTAGAGTCATCTTTGATATATCAAGGGGCAGGGGATAGGAGAACTTGGGATGTTCGTTTCAATTAGGGTCCTAATGATTGGGAGGCAGGAGTGGTGGACGATTTCTTTCGATTCTTGGCATCCAATTTACCTTTAGGGGTTGATGGTGATTGTTTGAAATGGAAGTTGACAAAAAACAGAGATTTTACTATCCATTCATATTATCATATGTTACATGGCTCTTTTATTGCTTTTCTATGGAAGGGTATTTGGAAGGTCAAGGCACCCTGACGTGTCTCTTATTTTGTTTGAATAGTTGCATTGGATAAGATCCTCATAGGAGATAACTTGTGGCTTAAGGGCTTTGACTTTGTTGATTGATGCATTATGTGTCGTTGCTGTGGTGAGACAGTAGATCATTTGTTGCTACATTATGGAAAGGCTTATCGACTGTGGTGCTTTGTTTTTAGGATTTTTGAAATTTCATAGGTTTCCTCATATACGGTGTCAAATTTTCTATTTAGTTGGTAGAATTGGTTGGAGAAGCATTTATCTTACATTTAGAACTTAGTTCCGTTGTGTCTGATGTGGTGTATTTGGAGGGAACGCAATTAGAGGACGTTTGAGAATTTGGATAGATCTGAGGAATAAATGCTTGCTCTCTTTTCTGGTTCCCTTTTTGATTGGGCTAGGACTTAGAGACTCACATCTAGTGACTCTCTTCCTCTATTCCTTAGCTCTCTTTCTTTGTAATTAATGTCTTTTTATGTTTCTTGCTTTTTCATGATTTTTGGACTTTTGATATATATGCTGGTGCTAATTTGCATCCAGCAATTTTTTTTTAATAAACTTTTTCTTACCTATCAAAAAAAAAAAAAAAAAATACAGAAACTAGGATTTGCCTCCCTTCTACAAAACGCATTGTTTACGAGTTAGATACCAACTTGCTTGCCACGTTCTTTAGTGTGTTGACCAACACCTTTGCTAACAGGCTAGGAGCTTTAGTCTCAAAAATTTGGTCATAACTTTGGACTTCATATCTTAATTCCTTTCAAACTTTTTCCACACCCATGAAGTCGTTGGTTAGGATTTTTCTCCCTTCTACAAATGTATTTTGCGAGTTAGATACCAACTTGCTTGCCACTCTCTTTGGTCATAACTTTGGAGTTCATATCTTAATTCCTTTCAGACTTTTTCCTTCCACATCCATGAAGTTGTTGGTTTGAATTATCATTAGAATTGCTACCAAAATGATTATATCTTCCAAGCCTTTGCATCTGTGCTTTTTCCTCTTACTGCAAAAAAATTTGTGAGTTGATTCACTAGCTCTGTAAAACTTAGGATCATATTTTCCATTGATTTCTCATTTCTTTGACTTTCTGCTGATATACCTCTTTTTTCCATGATGAATCGGGTCAAAATTTCTTATGAATGCAGCTCAAATACTGCTGATTTCATGTCTTGTAAGAATACACAGTAATCTAAACACCAATGACAAAAGAAAAACAATAAATAGCAGAAAACTTGAGAGAACAATGAAACTATTATTGAACTCTTGATAGCCTAGACAGCATTAAGTAATCAAACCCAAGCCTCGGCCTTTTACAAGAAATTTGGAACCAGACTTAATATCACTGGAATAACAACTTTGGAAATTATATTCCTATTTTCTAGGTACTTAGAAAATACCATTAACCTTATTAACACCAGTGTACCAAGAAATATAAATGAGATTTCCTAGAGTTGACTCTTTGACTTGCATATTAATAGACTTGAAAGCATACATTAGCTTTATTAATTCTTTTATGATGTTCGATCTGTGAAATATTTTTGTTTCTCAATGCTGCAACAATTGCTTTTTCTTGTTTTATTAGTAACCATTTGTTGATTTATACATGTTGCATTGCCATCCTAGTTAAATTGATCATTAATATATTCCTGGCCCTTAGGCCAAAAGAATATTCGTTTAATATGTTTTTGACCTATAGTGTTGGGGAGATAGTATATTATGGAGACTAATTGAAACCTTAATATAATATATAAGAAAATTACTTGACCTTAAAACTTAAACCTGTGATTTTGGCTTAGTTTTTTTTATATTAACTCAACTTCTTTACTTATCAAAACTTTTTCTCCATGTTGTACTTTCACTCACCCATGTATGCTAAATAATCTCCCTTTCTTGTGTGAGTTATTACCTTTCTGTGGACTTTGATACATCCTTGCTTTTGGGCCACTTGCAACTGCTTCATCCACGGGGACCCCTATGTTCGTGAGAACCTCTTCTTTGATCTAGCACCATCGGCAATACTATATTGTTGGGCTTTTTACTAATAACATTTATATAAGTTTTGTGGTCTTGCCTTATGCGATGCACACTTGTGTGAACTCCAAGTACATGCACACCTCGTCCTTGCTTTAATTGCAAAAAAGTATTGCGGCCTTACCTCATACCACAATGGTCTTGAATTTGATATCATTTGTTGGGGGATATGGTATCTTCGGGAGATTCCAATTGAGATGTTACATATAAGACCATTTTCTTAACTTCTTTACCTTTTCTCTACGTGGGACTTCCACTCACATTTTATGCCCACACGTGTAGCTTAGAATGTTTTAGAATGGGACAAGTCTCCATATTCATCTCTCTCTCTCTCAAAACCAATATGAAATTGTTTCCATCATTATTTGTATGGCGTAAACTAATTGTCACCATGACCAAAAGTTTGGGTTTGAAGGTATCACTTGTAGGGATATCAAGCTAGAATTGCTAAATGTGCCCGAAAATTTTTCTTTTTTGGAGATGATTTGAATTAGCTTCTTAATGGCTATAATGAAGCTACTAATTCTTTCGTACTTAAATATATTCCTTCTACTCTAAGAAGCACGGGTACGGATACTGGTATGGGTATGATACAGGTACACAAGGATACAACATTTCTTGAAAAACCTAAGGTATGATACGTTGGGATATGTATTAATTACTTATAAATATATTTTATTTATATATTGTTAAACATATATCAACTTAAGAAAAATAATGGATGATAAAGTGAATCCTTGACTATTAAATGATATTTAGAATACAAACCATGATCCAAAAGAGTAAATAAAAGATAACTAAATAAGTGTTTAACATTTTAACCAATATATAAAAATATATAAATAAAAATTCTTACAAGTTTGGTCTGTCTCTCACTATCAGCATTTGTGTTACAACATTATTTAAACTGTATCACGGGTGCATCCTGAATGTATTGACACTTAAAAAAAAAAAAAAAAAAAAAAAACCAGCTTGGTACATATCTTAGTGGTATCCAGTATGATACATATCCAATATGGGTATGTGAGTGAAAACATCCTACTATTGAAATGTCACTTGTTAAGCACATGGAGGCTAGAGCCATCAGTAAAAGAGAAAATTCATATCCAATATGGGTACGTGAGTGAAAACATCCTACTATTGAAATGTCACTTGTTAATCACATAGAGGCTAGAGCCATTAGTAAAAGAGAAAATTCCGCGGAGTATAACCAATGAAAAAAATTATGGGTAGAATAATTACATACATTGTGTTTGGAAAACACAAGAGAGAGGGTAAAGAAAGGAAAGGGGGAGTGAAAAGAAAAAGGAAAGGGAAGATAAAGGAAATAATTTTTCCATTGAAGTGTTTGGTTTATAGGAAGGAAATGGAGAGAAAATGTCTTATTAGTGGGCCCCACCACTAAAACTCTTTCTTCTCTCTTCTTTTCCTCCCAACTTGGGAGGAAAGAAATTGGTAGGCCATGGAAGAGAAGACATCCCTCAATTTTCCTTTCCCTTACCCCTATTCATCTCAACCAAACAATGGATTTGTTTTCCTTAATTTCTTGCCTATTCTTTCCTTTCCCTCTACTTCACTGAAGCCAAAAATAGCCTTCTGTTGGTGATTTTTTTTTTCTTCATTCCAGGGTGACTAGTAGGAGTTCCCAATAGAAATGGCTAGGCCATCTTACTTAAGCACGACAACAAAATCAAGATATTAGGTACCAACTTTCCCTGTAATATATGCACAGGTTACCATAAAAAGAGACTATATCAATGGAGTGATGAGACTGATTAACAAACTCAGGCTCTTGAATTATTTGTTGATACAAATTATAACATCCATTAATTTTTTCCTTTTAGTCTTTTATTTTCTTGGTTTCTTGTTAATGGGTGTTAACTTTTATTAATATTGCAATTGCATGGTAGAGATGCTCAGATTTATTATTATTGATTTTTTTTTTTGGCCTCATTTGTGTATGCATGCATGCGTGCACTTACTTAGTAGCATAGATATGTTCAAGGAGTTGTGGTGTCCAGCGAGTGAGGAGTGGAAGCTTCCAAAAATGGGGCATTTAGATATTTGGCAAAACACAGAAGTGGACAATTTTTTTGGAATTGTCATATTCTTGTTAGAAGTACTGCATAGAAAGTAGTCCAGATAAGATGGGGGCCTTTTGATATACATATATTTTTTAATCAAAATAGAGCCTCTCAATGCATGGTTCGGGAATAATGTGTTGTTGTGCTCGATAAAGGCATTTGATCCATGCTGGTTTTGTGTGTGTATGTGATAATTTGCAGGATCTGAAAGAAGCTAAAGTGAAAGCTATTTCGAAAGATGTTGTTGGAAGCTCTTCTCAGGTTTGCATTCACGGGAATTGAATGCTTTGGTGCTTTCCTATAAATTCACAGCCTTTAAGAAAAGTAAATAATCCTTTGTAAGTTTGTTTACAGATCAAAGAATGAAGGCTTTTATTACAGTTGTGGCTATTTTTAATTTGATTCTGCCTTTTGTTTCGTTTTTTTTTTTTCAGGTGAAAAAAGTACATTGGAATTCTACTAATGAATGATGGGATGACCTCAGTTTATGGTTTAGATGTTATCAAGAAAAGTATGAAACATTAATTCAATTTCTAGAATTTATATTCTAGTAATTAATGTGCGCAAAAGATAAATCTCAAATTAAGATTTCATCATTGTTTTCTCGTATTTATAGTTGCTTTTTCTAATTTAAAATATTGTAACTTCCAAAAAATTTTCACTATAAACAACTCAATAGTTGTTGACTTTGCCCTTTTTTGTTTGGAATAGTTGGAATAAGGTGTTCAAGAGGCCTTGGTGTGATTGCAAATGTCTTTTACCTAAAGCTACAATCCGTAGGTTTGAGTTCGAGATTCAATATTACCAAATGGGGTAAGACTGCTTTCTAGAATTTACATTTGAGCAATGTGTTAAAAAGATAAATCTCAAAATAAGATTCCATCACTTTTTTTCTTGTTTCTTTATTTTTTCTAATTGAAAATTTTGTGACTTCCACAAATTTTTCACTAAACTGCTCAATAGTTGTATGTTAAATTGTCCTTTTTTATTGGAATTATTGGAATAGGGTGTTCAAGAGGTTGACCTTTGGTGCAATAACAAATGCCTTTTACCAAAAGTAACAAGTCGTAGGTTTGAGTCGGAGATTCAATCTCTTCAAATGGGGTAAGGCTGCTTACAAATCACTACTTATCTTAGATCTTACAAAAATGAGAGTTTTATGCACTAAGTACGAATTTATTGAAATAGGATGTTAAACGGCTGTAGTAGGATAGCATGCACTAGAAATGCATTTGTTTGAGAATATATGTTAAATGATCAGAATATTTTAAAATGATTATTGTTTTCTGTGGGGCCTTGGCAGGAGGAAGTCACACAGTCGGTCTTTCTACAAGGTAGATTTGTAGCCCAATGGTCTTTGGGCTTAGTGTCACCTCCATCCTTGTTGATGAGAAAATACTGGGTTCATACCTTCATCTAGCCAAAAAGGAAAAGGCGTAGGAGTTAAGTATAATGGTATTTGGCTTCATGTAATTTTAGGTCTTAATTTGTTACATTTCTCTTGTATACTTTCCGTGTACCGAGGCTTCACCCTTTCATTTTGATAAAATCATACATACATGTGTGTGAAGCCATTTGGTGCAAGACACTCATAGCTATACCTGTACCCAATTGCTTCAAGAAGCCATTTGGTGCCTGTGTATGATGTTAAAACTAGGGCAGGGCTTTGATCTCAAATTTTCTTAATGGTTTGCATTTTAGGATTTCACTTTGAGTCGCTCCCACTATGTTTGAAAAACTCAGAAAATTTTTGTGAGCACAATGAATTTCCTGAACTACCAATACTTGTTTTTCAGGGGCCATTATATAGTTTTTGCTTAGTTCAAATGTGCCAATGGCTTTAAATTGAATGGCATCCCAATACTTTGGATTGTAAGTCATTCCATGGGTTAGGTTAAGGAAGAATAAGGGTTAGGATTAGTTATGATGCCTTCAACGTACCAAGAACAAGGAATTGAATAGTCTACTTTATTTAAGACAATTCTAGTGCTAATCCACATAAGGTCTAGTGCTAAGGCTGCTGCATTTTTGGTCTATGAGAATCAATTATGGCTGCGGCACTGCTTTGAATAATTGATTAATAATGATTTAAAATTCTAGATATTAAATTTAGTCATACGTGCTAATGGAGTAATTCTCTCTCTCTCTCTCTCTCTCTCTCTCTCTGATGCATATTGGTTAAGGAAGAATAAGATGTTTTCTCTTTCCTAGTGGAATTAGGATTTATTTGCTTTTACAAAAACAATTAAAATCCTAATTCAACTAGGAAAATTATTTTAATTGAACTTGTAAAACCAAATAAATCCTAATTCCACTAGGAAGGAGAAAACAACATCTTATTCTTCCGTAACCAATCTACATCACTCTCTCTCTCTCTCTCTCTCACACACACCTGTTCCAAGAATAAGTAACAAATAAACAAAGCCTAGGGAATAATAGCAAGTGGCAAATAACTGTTCAAGGTTAGAGTTATTATCCTAGAATTCTTTAGGTATTCCATATTAACAAACCTTAGACAATGAATATTTTTGTTGCATAGATCAATGGAGCTAGGTAAGTCTAGGTTTTGATGATGATCCTAACAGGTGTACCTAACCATTTTATAATTTCAAATATGGTGAATTTTACTATGAGTTTTTAAAAGTAACAAACTAAATTTCAAAAGAAAAAAAATTTCAGATAATTTAAGTAGAATGACATTGTGTTAGTTAAATATAAATTAAGGGTTTTATTTGATACTTCTTGAAACTTTAGAGATTAATTTGTTACTTTTAAACCTATAAGATTCAATTTAGTATTTTTTAAAACTTCATAAGTTTAATTTTATTTTTTTTGGATATTATATGGTTTATTGTTACATCCCTAAATTATAAGGTTTCAAACGTAATTTTTCCACATTAAAATTAAAAAAAAAAAAAAATCATAGCAATCGTTAGAGTGGCCCATACGTAAGTTGTGAACCAGATCTCACTACAAAACACGAGAGCTTTGGGCCGCATTTTCTTGGGCCGCGTTTAAAAACATGCAGCTATAGATGTGCTACAGCCCTGTTTTTATACAAGTGAGCAGTAGACTATATTTGCTCGGAAGAATATACGATTTCTCACATTGGTTTATGGAGATAGGAGGGCTGAAAGTTTTGATGCTCAAGTGGGTAATGCAACTTACTCAGAAAAAAAAAAAAGGAAAAAAGAAGGTAAATGCATCCATTCTGGTAGGTTCTTTCAAAGGTCTGCTGGATTATTGAAAACTTATTAATTTATTTTTTAATGGCTATATTAGATTTTTCTTTTCCCAGAATATTAGATATATTGGTTTTGTTTTCAAAAACAGAGGAATCTACGACAGTTTGACCAATTTAGTATCTTCTCAAAAAAGAAAAAAGAAAAAGAAAGTATGTCCGGACAAAGGAACATGGTGGGAAGCAAACTTTATATCATTAAAAGTAAAGGCAATAATTGTGTTATTTGTTTCCTCTACTCCCAGTTCAACTTGAATTTCTCAACCAAAAAAAAAACTTGAATTTCACCAAGGTTGACCTCAATTACTGGGAATTTTTATTTATAAAAAAAGTATAGTTTTGATTAATTAGCCTATAAATCGCATTATATATTTGTACTTCTTTTATTTTTATTTGACAGCCTTTTTATGATTTGGTTATACTTATTTCATTTTACAGCAAGGATTTGGTTATACTTATTTCATTTTCATTGAAATTAATTTTTATTCGGGGTGTCAATTCGAGTTAGCATGTCGGGTTTGTGTCGTATCAAAGTAGGAATATTCGACTAAATGACTCAACTCTAACCCGACTCATTTAATAACTATGGCATGATCCTTCAACCCTAACCCAACTTGTTAATAAGGCGGGTTGACCTAACCCAACTCATTTGACATGCTTAATAAATGAGTTGTGTTGAGTTGACACAAATGTAATACAACCCATTTCAACCTATATAATATTAAATATAACATTTATCTAGAAATAGTTTTTTTACATTTTAAAAGCAGTGCATACACTTCAAAAGCTAATAATTTTTTTACTTGCAAGACATGTAAACGGTGTCCAACACTAATGCAAACACTAGAAATAACACACGTCACAAGACAAAATCTACAACCGTGGCCTTAATCACCAATTAATATATTTTATATATTAATAACAGCACATGGGTTCAAAGTTTATAGAACAAAAAAACATTATGTAGAAAAAATCACTACAAAATTTTGAAACACCAAGAAAACAGTTTTCTTTAATTCTAAAACTCACTAAACACATGAGAGAGAGAGAGAGAGAGAGAGAGAGAGAGAGAGAGAGAGAGAGAGAGAGAGAGAGAGAGAGAGAGAGAGAGAGAGAGAGAGAGAGAGAGAGAGCAATAACCGGTTTGAGACTTTGAGTTTGAGAATTGGGCGTGAGTTTATAAGATAGTAGAGTGAGTAATACAGTTGAAATAAAAATAAAATAAAATTAGATATTTATAAGAAGGTTTAGAGATTTAGGGTTTGTACGGTTTAGAGATCTAAGATTTGTAAAGTTTCAATTTCTAATTGTATCTCTCATAAGTTTTTGTAATTACTCACTTTTCTATTAAAAAAATATATGTTGGATATAAAAGGTATTTAACAAATATAAAATAAAATAAATATTTATTTGTTATACGAGTTAAACAAGTTGTGTTAAGTAGATCATTTCGGATTGATAGAAATAAATTGGCGTGTTAAACGTGTCTATTGCGAGTTACGCGAGTTGACCCACTTATGACACATTTCTTATCGTATCGCTTTCGGGTTATCTCGTTTATGACCCAAACCCATTAAGGCCCAATCCTAACCCACAAAAATCTATGTTGGGTTCATGTCGTGTTCACGAGTTGGGTTGAACATTGACACCCCTAATTTTTATGGAAAATTAAATAATAAAATATAGTTATATATTAAAAAAATATTAGTTAATTCCCATTAATATTTAAAATACAAATTTTATAAGTTTTGAAATAATAGAAATTGTACCCTTTCAATAATAACAATATAAATTACTTAACTTTTGAGTTTTAGAGGGAATATGAATCTAAAAACAAAATTTTAAATTGATTTCTACATTTTAGATATTTTTCATTATCAAATAAGCAAAAATTTTCTTCTCAAAAAAAGAAAAAAAAAAAAGAAAAAGAAAAAAAAGAAGCAAAAGTATTGCTACAACCACAAATTATTCATGTAGCAAATTCTTACTAATTTTGCTTGGTGGTTTTTCATACCTTACCTGGAATTATGGTCTGGGTGCTCAACGGAGCTTAGAGATGTGTCATCATCTTGGGAAACATGAAAATTAAGTCTAATAGATGTGTCATCATCCTTTAATTTCTTGCTCTAATAGAAGTTCTACAGAGCTTAGAACCGCTTATATCATGAAAATTAGCTTCCTCATGACTACCACAGATATGACCCAAAATTTTGGATCACATTCCCACTTTGTTCTTTGTAAAAACTAAGTCTATCATTTCTTAATAGCCACAAGAAAAAAGTTAAGACAATCATACGTTTTATGAATTTGACTTTGGGAAGAAGAGTAATCTATGTAAGAGTCATAACCGACATAGCATCTTGCATGTGTTATTTGCACATTGGTAGTTGGTTGTCTTTCACATTGAAATGGTGAAGAAAACTATGTTGGAAGAGCTCAAGATGAAAAATTATTGCACTTCTTGACTTTTCCTTGAATGTTTTTCATCTTTTATGTGCTTCATTTTAGGAAATTGTCTTCCTAGTTTTTATATATAATGCTTCCTACCGTATGTAAAAGTTGAATAACAAGAGTAGTGTGGGAGGAAGAGAAACCGAGGGCAAAATTGAGTGAGAAGAGGTCAAAACTAAAGGGGCACACCTCGGGAAATTTTGTCAATGAGTCTTTGGAGCAAATATGATAACACAACCACAAACCCAAGAAGATTGGAGTGCATAAGGATCCCAAGGATACTAATACATCTCCGGAAGGGCCGATGTCTACTTCTAAAGACCACCAGACACGCAACCGAGGAAAGGAAGGAAAGTTTGTGATTAAGCAAATGATGGAAGAGTATAGATAAAGCATCCATCACTTCCGCATTCAATACTCTGCACCCACTTAGCTGGCTGCATTAATATTAGAATGACATTTGAATAATGTCATCACAACTCACAACCTAATAGAGAGACTTTCTAGTAAGACCCTAGTGGGATAAATATCAAAGGAAATCCTTGGCCCTCCAAGTGGAAGGTCAAGATACAACCTATATGACTATATAAAAGAAAGAGATCCCTATGAAGAAGGGGAGGAGGAATTGCAAGGAAGAGAAATAGAGAGAAAGAGAGTGTGAGAATATTGCCATACAAGAACAAGTGTTAACCATCACCTCAGCCTCAAATCAAGGAGCATTGTTAAATTAATCTCAAACGTGTATTATTCTGTTTTTCCTGACTTATATAAATACCAAGTACACATTCCAATATTTCTCCATTAACTTGTCAAGAAATAAGGGTAACTAAGGTTGATTGGTATCCCATCTCTAAAAATTAATTGTGTGTGGTCAAATCCAAGTTCAGCCAATTTCGGCCTGCCACAAGTAGTTATCCAATAGCAAGAAATTCAATAAATGTAAGAGAAATAAGAAGCAAGAGTGTGTGGCAAAGTGTATGATGTTTTAAGTATCAATAAATTTCTTTTTTATTGAGAACTCTGTGTATTTTGTTCGAATGTGGTGAGATTTATTACAACACATTTAATAGTTTCTTCTTGAACGTTAAATTATAGATTTGTGCAAGTTAGCAATGTCATTTGGTGTATGGGTCTCCAAAATTGAACATTTTTATATATATAAATGTTATATTTTATATATATTTTTAAAGAAAATAGATATTATATATTAGATAAATTTAGGTATGCCAAATACTTTACTTTCATTAAAAATTGAGCAAAAGTTTTAGTGGGTATTTCCTTGTTGTTTTCTTAAAATAGAAATTAAAAATAGATCAGTAAACTTTCTTTTATAAATTGATTTTAAAGAATTTTCCTCGCAAATAAATTGTTTTGGTAATGAGCTAATTTCATTGAAAACGGAGCAAAATATTTAATGTGTATTTTTCGTTATTGTTTTTAAAAATAGAAATTTGAATAAAAAAAATACTCACTTGTTAAATGTATTTCTTGAAATTTTATTAGAGAATTATCTTGGAAATAACAGAGACTATCAAATCACAGCAGGCATCCCCACGCAAGGGTGGTCACAGGACTACCCTGATTTGGAAAAAAAAATTATTATATATAAATTTAAAAGTTATTATAATTTTTTACTCTTAAAAAATATTTGGAATCACTCTAAATTTTTTTAGACTCAACATAATTATACTTGAACAAAACTTAGCAAAAACTTGGTTGTAGATTAAGATTACAACTACACTCAATCTTTCTTTTTTTTTATTGGATATGAATTTTGGCAAATCTACCATTGAATTACATTTTTTTCTTAAATCCTCCATATTTGTAAAACTTCAAAAAGATCAAATATCAATAGCTATGCCATCACTCAAATCTTTAAATCTCAAATTTTTGTTGTCTAAAATTATATATAAAAACTAAGCTTATAAACTAAATAATAAATAACTTCTGATTGACATGAAATTTGACATGTATTTTAAGAACATATTATTTAACATTTAAATTTTCAAAATAAGTAATCATGTTAATTTGTTTAATGAGAGTTGTAGCAAAAGCCCAAGAAAATTTTTATAAAACTAAAATTTTGAAAAATATATAACTTGCAAAATTGATAATAAGACTATTATGCAAAGATTTCAAAATAAGAAAATTCAAAAAGGAAATTGTAAGACTTATTTCTTTGTGTGTATGTGTTTTTTTTTTTTTTTTTTTGTCAATATATGAAGTTCTATTTTTATTAAATTTTGTATAATTTAAGTTTCTTAAGACTGGAATATATTTCTGGAGCCACCACTATATCAAATGTTGTTTTCTAAGAACCTTTTGTTTTATTTTCAATTTAGAAAATTAACAATTGAAAATATATGTCGTTGTCCCATAAAAAAAAAAATATATATATATATATATATATATATGTCGTTGTTTGGCTGTCTCTTCCGGTCCCTTTCAAGAAGTGTTCTTGTAGGACAAAACTAGAACTTATGAATTTGATGCTTTTAAGGTCTTTATCTTTTCCAAAACAAAAACAGAATATAATTTTAGGAACTATAATTAATATTTTCTAAATTAAGACGATTATTTCAAGAATAATTCACTAAATACTGTTTTGAAAGCATGTCTTCTAGCACACTTTTACACTATTTTCTGTTTTTGCAAATATAAAAAACCAAAAAAAAAAAAAAAAAAAAAACTGTTTCTAAAAAACAAGTAGAAATAGGCTAGATCTTTTTTCTTTTCTATTTTGGCAAAGAAAGAAACTTTTTTATTTACCTTTAGAATCTATAAAAATATCAGTGCAATTTGATTCAAACCACAGCGAAAGAATAAACTGATAAAGAATTACCTTCCCTCCAGCACTGTCTGGACCTTTTATCTACGAAGCCAGTAATATCCAATGGCAAAATCCGGTAGCTGGCTTGACCCAGAATATGGGATGTTCAGAGCTTTAGCACAAATCCATGCCCATACCTAACAAAGACCCACCTGAGATTTGTGCTCTCAAGGGAGATTAGAGAACCATGTAGATCAGATCAGTTTTTGTTTTGTTTTGTTTTGTTGTTGTTTTTTTTTTTTTTTTTTTTTCCACTTTTTATTTATTTATTTAACTGAGAAGAACATTATTTTCACTTGTTTCTTCGTATCGTGTTAATAACCATGGATTCAGTCCCCATCAACCCCACTCCCAAAAATAAAATCATAATGAAAAAGGAAACATAAAAAATTATAAAAGTATGAATTTTTTTTTTTTTTTTGAGAAGAAAGACTAAAATATTATTAAGAGAACCTGGTCACATCAGCTGAAGTTACAAAAGAGAGATAAACCACTAATATGCCTTGCATCTTTAATAAGGTTATGTGTTACAGAATTACACAATCTATGAATGTGAGAAAAAAATAATTGAATTGAAAGACTTTGCAAGGAATTTAATATCAGTAATGAGGTGACCAAACGAAGCAAGAGATGCCTCCAATTCTAAAAGCATTGGTTACCACTTCTGAATCTCCCTCTAGAATTATGGAAGGAAAGCTGAGCTACTGAGCAAAGAGTAGGCCATAGAAAGCTGCAAATGCCTAGTTTGCTACTAATGGTGGAAGAGGAACCCTGTCTGTCATAGAAGCTAGAACTACTCCGATGAAGTCTTGGATAACAATCTTAATACCTAAGGGTGTCAATTCGGGTTAGCGTGTCGGGTTTGTGTCATGTCGAGGTAAATGTATTCGACTAAATGGCACAACCCTAACTCGACTCATTTAATAATCGTGTTATAATCCTTTAACCCTAATCCGACTTGTTAATAAGGCAGGTTGACCTGACCTAACCCATTTGACTTGCTTAATAAACAATTCGTGTTGGATTGACACGAATGTAACACAATCCATTTCAACCTGCATAATATTAAATATAATATCCATCTAGAAATAATTTCTTTTACATATCAAAAGCAGTGCATACACTTTAAGTCTTCAATCCACATTTAAAATAATATAGTTCAACAAAAATATAGCATTCATCTAGAAAGAAGTTCTTTACACTTCAAAATAAGTGTATACACTTCAACCCAAATTCAAAATAACATAGTTTAACAAAAATAAAATAACATAGTTCAACAAAAATATAATATCTTTGAAACTCACCAAATGCTAAATATTAATATTAAAAGAATTGGAGAAAATAGTAGGCTAATCCCGACTATAACTACAATTATCATCCATAGATTTTAGTTTATAAATTATCTCAATAAACCCACTTGCAAGATATGCAAGCAGTGTCCAACACTAATACAAACACTACAAAAAACACGCGGCACAAGACAAAAGCTACAACCATGGCCTTAATCAACAATTAGTATATCTCATATATTAATAACAACACATGGGCTCAAAGTATATAAAACAAAAGCATTATGCAGAAAAAATTACTGCAAAAATTTGAAACACCAAGAAAACGGTTTTCTTTAATTCTAAAACTCACTAAACGCATTAGTGAGAAAGAGAGAGCAATAATTGGTTTGCGACTTTGAGTTTAAGAATTGGGCGTGAGAATATAAAACAGTAGAGTGAGTAGTACGACTGAAATTAAAAATAAAAAAGATATTTATAAGAAGGTTTAAAGAATTAGGGTTTGTAGGGTTTAGAGATCTAGGATTTGTAAAGTTTCAATTTCCAATTATATCCACTATAAGTTTTTGTAATTACTCACTTTTCTTTTTAAATTTAAAATATATGTTGGATATAAAAAGTATTTGACAAATCTAAAATAAAATAAATATTTATTTGTTATACGAGTTAAACGGGTTGTGTTAAATGGATTATTTAAGGTTGACACAAATAAATTGATGTGTCAAATGTGTCTATTGTAGGTTATGCGGGTTGACCCTCTTATGATATGTTTCTTATCATATCGCTTTTGGGTTGACCCGTTTATGACCCAAACCCATTAAGGCCCAACCCTAACCTGCAAAAACCCGTGTCGAGTTTGTGTCGTGTTTGCGGATTGGGTCAAATATTGACACCCCTACGAGTAATACCCACTTGGCCAATATCCTTAAAAACAATGCCGTCGAATGTTTTTATTTGAAGACCTTACAAACTTTAATTTTTCATATTTTGGACGGGAGTGTTTTTAAAACCTACTTTGGAATTGAAAGCATAATACCAAAATGATACTTATTATTTATATTTATATTTATACTATTATTTAAGGAGCTTTCAAGCTACGGACTCTTAAGTTTTAGATATCCCAAGTCCGCTCCTTGATCACTTATAGATTTTCAATTAAGGGATAAATTCGTAAAATAAAATCCCACAATTTAAAACCTCTCAGTGAACCCAAGTTCTCATCAATTTACAACATCCTCATCTCATATTTTGTTTGAAATTTAAATATTTCTCATCGGTTTACAATCTCCTCATCTCTTATCCTTTTTAAAATTTAAACAACCGTACTCAATTTTCTCTTCTTATTTCTTCTATGTTTTCTTTTATTTATTTTGAACCGAAAAATCTCTATAGGCATTCAATAAACTCAAATTCACCTCAGATTTTCAGTGCATGATAGTAGTCAATCCAAGGGTAAGTTCCTTAATTAATACAGAATGTGGTTCTATTATGTGAAATATTTTCTTTAGTATTTTTTTATTCACGCGATTTTATTATGTGAAACATTTTCTTTAATATTTTGTTCTACTTTTAATTGAATGGGAGATAAACCATTAAACAAAGTTTATTCCATTTGGGGAGAAAAAAATTTAAAATGTAATTCATGTACATTTAGTTTTATTTGTATCTATGTAAAACAATTTGGGCCTCCCATGATCACTTCACGTCTAAAAAAAGGGGGACTTTTTTATATATGGATAGAGAACAAAATCGTGTACTGTGAATTTTGCATTAAATATATATATATATATATATATATATATCTTTTTGTTGGTGGTCTTCCAGTTGATGTGAATGCAACAATGTTGGCTTGCATTGCATTCTTTTGAATTCATGGAGATTCTGAAATCTGAGAAGAACACCGGGTATAATTCATATTTCTCTCTCTACAGCCTATATATCTATTTCCTTTCAATGTGTAGAGTCTCTGATTAACAGAGTTGTTATTGTTAATGTGTAGGCCTTTGATTTTTCTTTTCATAAATATTTATAATATCAGAAGTGTTGAAGGGCTCGCACAAGGGAACTTCTTCAATAGCTTATCGATGAATTGAAGGCTATCTATCATACGATTTCTTTGTTTATTTTATTTTATTTTATTTTTTTTTTTTTTGAGAATTTTGTTTCTTTTATGTTGATTGTAAAGAGTGCAAGCAATTGAAAGAATATTTTACAATTTTCTATATAAAACTGATGAAGTATTTGTAAAAAAAAGAATGGAAATGACTTAAAGGGGAAAAAAAAGACAGTTAAGGAAAGCAAAAGAACTAGCCAAATTCGGGATTGATGAATTTTTTTAATTATAGAAACTAGTATGTAGCTTTGTGCATATA
Source organism: Quercus variabilis (assembly GCA_030445155.1). Classification (NCBI taxonomy): domain Eukaryota; kingdom Viridiplantae; phylum Streptophyta; class Magnoliopsida; order Fagales; family Fagaceae; genus Quercus; species Quercus variabilis. The sequence goes on along the minus strand of CP129446.1, from coordinate 20,522,268 downwards.
CATGTACAATTAAAAAAAATTATAATTATACAGTTCAAATTATACATTTTTTTAGAAGATGTTCAAATTATAAATGGTATTAGCTAGCTTACACTTTTTTAAAACTATACATTTCTAAAATATGAAATGGTTTCTCATTATATATATATATATATATATATGATTTAGAATCTAATTAGTTTTAGACTCTTCGTTTTATACACCCAATAATTTACTTGCCACAAAAATTAAAAACTTATATGGACATGTGGCAGAAAATTAGACTCCAATTGAAATCCAATTTAGAATCTAATTGGATTTTCTTTGAGATTTGCCTATAAATATAAATACATATATATATAGAGAGAGAGAGAGAGAGAGAGAGAGAGAGAGAGAGAGAGAGAGAGATACTAGGAGTGTGATGAGATCTATGCATTTGTGGGGGTGTTAATTTTTTTGCGCCATATCTCATCATACCCTAGGCATTTCTATGATTGGAAAATGCATCAACCCCAAATTTGGATGAAATGAAATTATTCTCATTAAAAAAAAAAGAAAAAAAAAAAGAAAAAGAAAGAGAGGAAATCCTTTGAGCACACGCTGCACATAAATCAATTAAATTTCAAATTTCTACATTGATACATCAACTTAATAATAGTTTCCATGAATATTTTCACATGCAATTTTTAAATAGTTTTATAATCTCAATTTCATTATGTAATTTCACTTTATGTAAATTTTTAAGATTTATTTTGATGGTTTAAATAAAGCTAATTTATAATAGCATCTAAGCATGTGTTCACGCACATGGTTAAAGGATCTTTCTTATTTAGGTTTATGTTAAAATTTTTCATTTATCTAAATTTGAGGCATTTGCATTTGTTCAGTGGTGTTACGCATTTGCCAACTACTAATATAGTTAGGAGTGATACAATAAAACTAGCACAAAAAAATGAATACATTCAAACACAAACATTGAAATAATATTTAAGCATGTATATATGCCATAGATGAACATCAAAATAATATTTAATTCATCTGCTTGTATTTGGATGTGTTTGTGGGTGTGATGAGATGCTTCACATACCCATAAACACATAAATCTCATTACAGCCCTAGTTTTTTCAATGATTGGGAGCAGGGCCGGCTTAATGTGTTTTTGGGCCTAAGACAACAATTTTGAGTGGGGCCTTTTTTAAAAAAAATTAAATATTAAAATTTTTTAGTTGTAGATTTTTTTTTCCTCACAAAAATAGTTTTATTTGTTAACAAAATAACAACAAGTGTTAATATGGACCCATATAAGAGTATACAAGTAAATTTTTTTTGTAACGAATCAACGAAATTCTCAACCAAAAAAAAAAAATTGAAGGTGAAATTTATTTAAAAAATTAAAACCCTAAGAGATAAGTACAAACGGTAGTTCCATAATTACTAAAAATAATAAAATAAAATAAATTTATGGTCTTATGCTACTCCACGTCCCATGAAAATGAGTTTACCTATGTGCTGTGTCAGAATTTAAAGTAATTACCAAGAATAAAATAAAGAGAAAGTAAAACAAGATAGCTTGAATTATGAGAAAGTTCAGGAAAGAAACAATCTAGAGAAGTAACAAACCTGAGGATCAGACTCAAATGAGGAGAAGAAGGTCTGAAGCGCAGTAGCTACAGCTTCAAAACAATTTCTTTTTTATGCTTTAAATAGAGAGTGGGGCAAAATTTCCAGCAATTCATACAAGAAAAATTGAGGTTTGAGATTGAATATGTATGTAATTTTTGTCTTTAAATTTTATTTGTTTTGTTGAGAGAGATTAGTTGTTTGGTTAAGAGAGAGAGTGTGTTTTTTTAGCTTCTCTGTGTGGGAGTTAATGAATTCTACACTAAAAAACACCCATGGAGAAGGTGAAAGGTTACACATCTAACGAAAAATTTATTTGTTCTAGTTTTTTCTTTGATAAAAAATTTATTTTTTATTTATTGGTTAAAATTTTGGGCTTAATTAATACTTTCGAGAAATAGATCCTATTGGGTAGAAATAATGTTACGATATACAACATTTTTCACAACAATTGAGTTAGCAAATTTTGGTTTTTATTGGTTTTATTTGGGTCCTTATTGACATTATTTTATCATCTAACATTTTGAGACTTAAAAATTTTTGATTGGTTGAAATTTGGGGCCTTTTTTTGCTGAGGGGCCTTAAGCGATCGCCTCAGTTGCTTAGCATATTGAGCCGGCACTGATTGGGAGACGCATCAACCTTGAATCAGTAAACCTGTTTTTGTACAAATGTATATACCTCAAATTAGAATGAATGAAAAATTATGATACTAAACTATAAAAAAGAGCCTCAAAGCGCGCATGATGATGCTAGTATTACTAATTATAAATAAAAACAGCAAATTTTCTTTTCTTTTATATATAATTGAAAATTTGGATTTTAAAGTTTCAAAAAGTTGATCTTATCTCATTTACTAATTGATAATAAATCTATATATATAATAATAGGTGAAGCAGAGAGAAACTCAAATAGAATTCCAAATTAAAATTTCAATTTTGTGTCATGTGTCTAGATTTATGTGAATACCACACCATAATTATCATTCCAATTGTTTAATTAGAATCTGAAATTGGAGTCCAATTTGCTATCATGTGTAGAAGCCAATGAGATGAAATTAATAACACATTAAACACTCATGCTTTGAGAATCGGTAGTACACTAGTACCAATCTAAATCTATTGGACCTGCTTCGTGATAATACAACTATGAAGGATGTATAAAAACACGCACAAACCCATCTCTCTATAAAAAGAGATTGGAGAGAATTTCTTTTATTAGTCATGCAACTTCAGAGGTTTTTTCTTCATACAAATGCCCATCATGTTATAAAATGACCTATCGTAAAACTACAAAATGAGTACAACTCTGAGAGTTTTTTTTTTTTTTTTTTTTTAATTTTAAATTTTTTAAGCTATGAAAATTTCAATCATCAATAGAGATTGAAGATTCAAAAGCGTGAATAGATCTTTTGGGTAAACATCATCACTAAGGTTCATCTTTCTGTGTAATTTTTCCATTTAGTTTTGATTCCCTTAATTGATATAGTGATGGGTTCGTGTATATGCGCATACATTGAGTCAATATTAATAATTTTTAAAATCCTTTGCTTCTTGCTTGATGATTGACTTCTCTTGTAGATATCAATCTTGCACGAAGATGTCTTTCAACCTATTTGGTGTGACCTTATTGAAAACAATATTTAGCACATGGGAAGAATATCCAATGTCAACCTTGTGAATTCTTAAACCTATTAATTAATCCCCTTTATGGCAAACACCTCTCTCTTAGTAGCTTCATGGCTGCCAATTTAGTTTCATATTACTCTATTTTGGCTTATAGTTGTGCTACTTTTGAACATTTTTTTACTTAAGTTTGATTGCTATGCTAAATGTCTCTAAATTTTTATTTACTTAAGAACCAATCAATTGTATGGGCTTAATTACCCTTTCAATATACGCATGACTAGGACTGTAACTTGTATACTATATCAATTTATAATTTCACTACAACAAAATGTATTTTTAGCGACGAAAATTAGTGAGGAAATATTTTTCGTCGCTAAAAATACAGCTTTAGTGACGAAATTCATATTTCGTCACTAAAAGTGAAAAAAATTATTACATTTAGCGACGAAAAATAAATTTCGTCGCTATTGTAAACTAAAAAATAGGCGCCAGTGGAGGGAAATTTTGGCGCAATTTTAATTAAGCTATAGTGACGAAATATTTCGTCACTAAAAGTTGAAATTTTTAGTGACGAAATATTTCGTCACTGTAGGTATTGCTGTAATAGTATTAGTGACGAAAATCATTTCGTCACTATAAGAAAGAATTAGTGACGAAAACTATTCGTCACTAAAAATAACAATGATTTTGTACTTAAATGTTTTTAGTGACGAAATCATAATTCGTCACTAAAAGTATGCTACAGTGACGAAAGTTGAATTCGTCGCTAAAAAATTGAACAAAATATGGTCTCTTTAGTGACGAAAATAAAATTCGTCGCTAAAAGCGTAACAAATTCTGGGTCTTTTGTGACGAAACAAAAATTCGTCACTAAAAGTGGTTTTCAGCGACGAAAACATTTCGTCGCTAAAAACCACTTTTAGTGACGAAACTGATATTTCGTCGCTATTTCCTACTTCTAGTGACGAATTTCAGTTTCGTCACTAAAAGTGGTCTTTAGCGACGAAATGGTTTCGTCGCTAAAAACCACTATATATACTCCAAGCTGAAATTTACACTCAGCTCAGCAAAACAAAAAACCTCACCCACTCAAATTTTCAGTCAAAAACCCACAGAAACCCAAACAAAAAAAAAAAAAAAAGAGAAACCCAGCCGATATCAAAGCCAACCGTCGCCGATGAAGAGGAAGCGTCGTCGATAAGCAGTACCGTCGCCGATATCAAGCTGTCGCTAACCGTCACCGAGAGCCGTCGCAAACCATCGTCGCGAATCATCGCCGAAACCAGTCGTCGCGAATCGTCGCGAACCGTTGCCAAGGACCGTTGCAAATCGTGGACGAAGCCCAGAACCGTCGCGAAGAACCGTCGACGAAGCCAAGAACCGTCGCGAAGAACCGTCGCCGACGCCAAAGCCAACCGTCGACGAAGCCATTCGCGAACGGTGACGATCTGTGAGCAGCTACCGTCGCCGATAAGCGACGCTTCGAACGGCGACGCTTTGAACGGCGACCGCGACGCTTCGCCTCCTTGAACCGCGACGCTTTGCCTTCCTCGAACCGCGACGCTTTGCCCATTCGTCGCCGATTCGGACCATTGTCTTCACTGCTCGCAACGACCAAGGTTTATTGATCATTTTCTGTAGTTTACTATTTCTAAATTAATGGGTCTTTGTGTTTGGATGATTAGAGAGTTTGTGTTGAATTTTTTATGAATTTGGTGTTTTGGGTGATGGGTTTTGCTTTGTTTGGGAAAATTGATTCTGGGTTTTTTTTTTTTTTTTTTGGGTGTTGATGGGTTTTGGAAAATGGGAAGATATTGGTAGTTTTTGGGTATTGGATTTTGGGGGTTCTATTGAATGACTATTGGGGTTTGGTTATGTATACATATGTGCTCTGTAGAAATTACAGTAAACTAGAATTTAAAGTAACTGTGTATTGCTGTGTAGAAATTACAAATAATGCATCTGTAGTGTGTTTGGCTGGGAAAAATTGGGAAAGCTATTACCATGCTGGTGCTGTGTTTATAATTCTTTTGGGGTCTGGCGTTGATGCAACTATGGAGTTTGCAAAAATGGGTGCTTATTAGACTTTTGTGTTTATGTACTGTGCATGGGTCCTTGGATTCAATTAACGGGAATATTGTTTTTATGTCAATATATATATAATAGTTGTGCAAATATGTAAGATATTGGGTTCATGTGCTTATTGTGTTTTTTTTGGGTTTGGACTAATTTCCATGTGTGTAAACTGTGAGATGAGTTTCCATGTTTGGCTTTTTACTTTTCAGGTAACAAATAAAATGAGTATAGGAAGCAGCATTGCAGCTGAGAGATTTGGCTGAGCTTTGTTACGGACTTTGGCGTATTGGTATTAAAAGCAATTTTTACTGTTTTTGTTTTTATGTTTTGGAAGTTTTGTCATATTCACCATGTGAATTGTCCGTTGTGGTGTGAATGGTGATTTTTACTTTACCACTTATGGTGATCTAGACTAGGTTTGGGATCATGAAAATTGGCAGTGTTTAATGAAATATCTTAGGACTTGCATCCTTTGATATCTTTTACAATTCTTTTTTTGTTTTCCTCTTATACCATTCTTAAGATGCTATTATGACATAATACCATATTGGTCTAGGAACATTGAATCGTTGGCTATTTTATAAACAAATGTTAGATTAGAATGAGATTTTCAATGATATGACAGAATTCAATTTTAGTTGAATGATTACGCAAAAAAATTTCAGCTACCTCTTCTTAAGTATGTTAATTCTCGTTTTATTATAAACTACCTCTCAATCTTTATCCAAAAGCACAGTGATAGTAGAGAAACACAGTAGCTTTTCGTGTGATTAACACAACTACGGCTATAAATGAAAATTTCTTTTCATGCCCCTATCTTTGGCCTTTGGCCTTTTGTCTTTATTTAATTGGTAAAAGAAAACAAGAAAATCAATGAAATTGTAGAAAGAGTGGACTGATACATTTAAGACCTAGAAAATACACTAACCATTCTACTAAGCATTGCTAAGAATACCCTACTAGCCTACTTTTTTGATATCCTACTTCATTGGATAAGTATTTGTTCTCTAGTTCATTGGATTGCATGATAAAAGTTTGGTCTTCTATAGTGAAGAACAAATAAGTTATTGAATCACAATTAGTTGCATTTAATTTCTTATTTGCTTTCCCCCTTAAGTAATTGTGGTGCGAATGGTGTGCTACAGTCCTTGAGCAATGTTATTAATTGGTTTGGTAATGGCAAAATTGTACTATTATGTCAGAAACTCAATAGTTATAGGATTTTGTTGCAATGCCAAGTTGTGGATACTGCAACTCTAGTTTTTTGAGTACATTTTTCAGTGTACAGTATTTTGAGTTTAGAAATTCATGTTATTTTGAACATTGAGGATAAAACAATGTAGTGTTATTATTACATAATGAAAATAAATAGTTATATGCCCTAAGTACTTATAAATTTTACTTTTCTTTTGCAGGCTAAATACATATTGTTTACAATAACTTTGGATTTTTTCTGAAAGTTGTAAGATTAGCTTGAGCAAAGTAAGTAAATTTTAGTTGAAAACCTTATAAAATTCTATACTTGTGATGTTGGAAATTGGATTTGTGGTGGTATGTTATGTTGGAGCAAGCAGGTGGCTTGCATGGTGTTATAAGGTGGTTTAAATACATATTGGGAGTGATTTTCAATTCTTGCAAATGTGAATGAGTATTGTTGATTAGATGTGATGAATATTACTTTATTCGATTTCAATACTTATAAACACTTTATACTTGTGATATTTTTGATTGGTTTTGTGGTGGGTTGTTGTGTTGGAGCAAGCGGGTGGCTTGCATGGTGTTATAAGGTGGTTTAAATACATATTGGGAGTGTTTTTCAATTCTTGCAAATGTGAATGAGTATTGTTGATTAGATGTGATGAATATTACTTTATTCGATTTCAATACTTATAAACACTCTATACTTGCGATGTTTATGATTGGTTTTGTGGTGGGTTGTTGTATTGGAGCAAGCGGGTGGCTTGCATGGTGTTATAAGGTGGTTTACATTTATATTGGAAGTGTTTTTAGTTTCTTGCAAATGTGAATGGGTATTGTTGATTAGATGTGATGAATATTACTTTATTCAATTTCAATACTTATAAACACTTTATACTTGTGATGTTTGTGATTGGTTTTGTGGTGGGTTGTTGTGTTGGAGCAAGCGGGTGGCTTGCATGGTGTTATAAGGTGGTTTAAATAAATATTGGGAGTGTTTTTCAATTCTTGCAAATGTGAATGAGTATTGTTGATTAGATGTGATGAATATTACTTTATTCGATTTCAATACTTATAAACACTTTATACTTGTGATGTTTGTGATTGGTTTTGTGGTGGGTTGTTGTGTTGGAGCAAGCGGGTGGCTTGCATGGTGTTATAAGGTGGTTTAAATACATATTGGGAGTGTTTTTCAATTCTTGCAAATGTGAATGAGTATTGTTGATTAGATGTGATGAATATTACTTTATTCGATTTCAATACTTATAAACACTCTATACTTGCGATGTTTATGATTGGTTTTGTGGTGGGTTGTTGTATTGGAGCAAGCGGATGGCTTGCATGGTGTTATAAGGTGGTTTACATTTATATTGGAAGTGTTTTTAGTTTCTTGCAAATGTGAATGAGTATTGTTGATTAGATGTGATGAATATTACTTTATTCGATTTCAATACTTATAAACACTTTATACTTGTGATGTTTGTGATTGGTTTTGTGGTGGGTTGTTGTGTTGGAGCAAGCGGGTGGCTTGCATGGTGTTATAAGGTGGTTTAAATAAATATTGGGAGTGTTTTTCAATTCTTGCAAATGTGAATGAGTATTGTTGATTAGATGTGATGAATATTACTTTATTCGATTTCAATACTTATAAACACTCTATACTTGGGATGTTTGTGATTGGTTTTGTGGTGGGTTGTTGTATTGGAGCAAGCGGGTGGCTTGCATGGTGTTATAAGGTGGTTTACATTTATATTGGAAGTGTTTTTAGTTTCTTGCAAATGTGAATGAGTATTGTTGATTAGATGTGATGAATATTACTTTATTCGATTTCAATACTTATAAACACTTTATACTTGTGATGTTTGTGATTGGTTTTGTGGTGGGTTGTTGTGTTGGAGCAAGCGGGTGGCTTGCATGGTGTTATAAGGTGGTTTAAATATATATTGGGAGTGTATATTTGTATGTGCAATGTATATTTATTTAAGTATTAATATAGACTTGTACATTCATGAATGTGATAGAACTTTATCTAAGTAGCTTATAAACTTAGATGTTATAATACATTATGTATGCGTTGTTCTTATTTTACTAAAGTAGGATTCATCTTATCATTGTAGTCAAACATGGATAAAAGTTGGATGACAATAGGTAAGACACCCGATGGCAGATTAAGTCATCCATATATTGAAGGGGTCAATACATTTATTGATTCTGCAAGAGCGGTTTTAGACTTGAGTGGTAATATTCCATGCCCGTGTATTCATTGTGTGAATTGCTATCGACAATCTCCTCAAACTGTGCGTATCCATTTGCTTCATCGTGGAATTATGCAATCTTACATTAATTGGTATCATCATGGAGAAGCTCATGTATTGAACGAGAATATTCATGATAATGAAATGTCAGATGGTGATCATATGGATGGTATCGATGCCTTGGTAGATGACCGAATTAGAGGGGAACCAAGAAATGCAACTGAAGATGAGGAGGTACGTCATTTTGACAAACTTGAGGAAGATGCAAAGCGTGAGTTGTATCCGGGTTGCACTGATTATAGTATCTTGAAGTTTGTTATTGAGATGTTGAATGTAAAGGTAATGACAAACTTGAGTAATAAGGGACTTGATATGATGCTAGAATTGCTGACAAAATTTTTACCAAAAGGTAACTTGGTTCCAAGGTCAACTTATGAAGCAAAGAAGATATTACGTGACTTGGGTATGTCATATGAGCATATAGATGCATGCAAAAATGATTGTGCATTATTTTGGAAGGAAAATGAAAACCTTGATAAATGTCCGGTGTGTGAGGTGCCTAGGTACAAAGATACACGTACTCAAGGTAAAAAGATTCCTCACAAGGTATTGCGTTACTTCCCATTGACACCGAGACTAAGGAAATTGTACATGTCAAGTCAAAGAGCTAAGGACATGAGATGGTATATAGACAAACGTGTGGATGATGGGGTAATGAGGCATCCGGCTGATAATGAAGAGTGGAAGGAGTTTGATTTGCAACATCCTGATTTTGCTCTTGAACCTCGCAATGTAAGGTTGGGGTTGGCTACAGATGGATTTAATCCTTTTGGGAATATGAACAACAACTCTAGTATGTGGCCTGTCATACTTATCCCCTATAATCTACCGCCTTGGTTGGTTATGAAGGAGCCATATTTTATGTTGTCCTTACTTATTCCCGGTCCCCATCAACCGGGGAATGAAATTGATATTTATTTGAAACCATTGGTTGATGAGTTGAAGGAGTTGTGGGAAGAAGGTGTAGAAACTTATGATGCTTATAGTAAAGAGCATTTTTAGATGCGTGCAACTTTGTTGTGGACAATACATGACTATCCTGGATTTGGTAACGTGTCCGGGTGGAGGACAAAGGGTTATCATTCTTGTTACACTTGCAATGATCAACCATATTCAGAAGTTTTGGAAAGTAAAATTGGATTCATTAACCATCGAGCTTATTTACCTATGGAACATCGTTGGAGACATAGTCGGTTGCATAATGGTTTACCAGAGAAGCGGAAGAGATCCTTAGAGTTACAAGTGGAAAAGATACAAGAGCAGCTAAATAGAATGCCAAATATAATTTTAGGAAAGCATCCAAGTAACAAGAAGAAACAACTTATTGGGGAGCCAAATTGGTCAAAGGCAAGTATTTTGTATAAGCTTCCATATTGGAAAAATAAGAAGCTTAAGCACAACATTGATGTCATGCATGTGGAGAAGAACATTAGTGAGAGTACTTATGGTACTTTGTTGGGCATTGAGGGGAAAAACAAGGACACTGACAAGGCTCGGATAGACTTGCAAAATATGAACTTCAGGCACACGTTGCATTTAAAACAACGTCCTGATGGATCATATGTCAAGCCTCGAGCTTTCTTTTCATTAAGTCCCAATGAAAGGGATGGTTTTTATGACTTTTTGAAATCAGTCAAGTATCCGGATGGTTATGCAGCCAACATATCAAGGTCAGTGAATGCAAAAAATGGTAGATTATCTGGTTTGAAAAGTCATGACTGTCATGTGCTATTACAACGAATTCTTCCAATTGGATTGCGAGGGTTTGCAGATAAAGACATTAGTATTGTATTGTTTGAGTTGGGCAACTTCTTTCAAGACTTATGCTCAAGGACCTTAAAGCGAAGTGAATTGGAGAAACTAGAAGAACGTATAGTTCTTATACTATGCAAGCTTGAGAGATTCTTTCCTCCAGCATTCTTTGATGTTATGGTCCATCTTGCTGTTCACTTGCCTCGAGAAGCAATTCTAGGAGGCCCGGTACAATATCGGTGGATGTATCCAATTGAAAGGTAACTAGATCTTTTGATGCGTTCATCAATTGCATTTTTTCCACATGGTATAAAATCACATTCTGTGTATTTTATCCTTGTAGGTACCTTGGAAAATTGAAAAGATACGTTTCCAACCGAGCTCGACCAGAAGGTTCGATTGCAGAGGCTTACATTCTTAAAGAATGTATTAACAATTGGTCTTTGTATATTGATGGGATTGAAACTGTGCATAACCGAAGAGAAAGAAATGAAGATTTTGGTGAATCTAGCGAAGAATTGATAGTTTTTTCACAAACTGCCCGACCTACAGGTGGTAGGCGGAATGATGGCGACTTGTCTCGTGCATTGCTTGATACTGCTCATTGGTACTTGCTGTATAATAGTCCTGAGCTAGAGCCTTATTTAAAGTATGTGATTTCATATGCATATATTGTTTAATCAAGTTTTGAATATTATTTGCATTGTTTAGCTGAAAATAAATCATTTTATTTTTAACAGCGAACACAAAAACACATTGCATAATCCTACTGGAGAAGCCATAACTCAAATCCAACGACAAGAGTTTCCCAAGTGGTTTAGAGAACGTGTAAGACATTTGAAATTTAATCACACTAATAAATTTAAACATTTAAATTTATTCGTCATTGCTTATTACTAATAGGATATCATTTGTTATATGTCATTATAGATGAATAGATTGAAAGTTAACGAGTCATCAGAAGTTACTAAACAGTTATGGTCATTAGCAAATGGTCCTAAGCCATATGTGAAGGAGTACACTGTTTGTATGGTTAATGGTGTAAAGTTCCATACAAGGGATCTGGATAATCGTCGTGTAACCCAAAACAGTGGTGTATGTACCGAAGGGGACCATGAAGGAGAAATGCATGACTTCTATGGTCATGTGTGCAAAATTTGGGAATTAGAATATATGTTTCGCCATAAAGTTGTTTTGTTCCAGTGTGAATGGTATAATAGTAGTACCAATGGTCGAAGGAGAACGATAAGAACTGATGCACACTGCACGAGCATTGATGTTACAAGTCGATGGTATCAAAATGACCCTTTTATACTTCCTAGTCAAGCGAAACAAGTTTTCTACCTTCAAGATACGAAATTGCGTGACCCTTGGAAAATTGTGCAATGCATCCAACATAGGGGAGTGTTTGATGTCCCAGAAGTCAGGGGCGGAGAATCCAATGATAATACAGAAGATAGTGACGCATTCCAACAAGAAGCAATTGTTGATATTGTCCCTATCAATGTTGAAGACAATATTATTGAGTATTATATGGGTGATGTTGAAACTGAGGTTATTCTTGAAGGTGAAACTTCAAGAGACGCTAATCAAAATGAAGAGCATGACATACCTGATGTTGATCTTGATATGGATTATGATATGTAGAGTTCATAACAATTGTCGTAAATGTTATGTGATTGTCTTAAAGTTTTATGCTTGTCTACATAGTAATTATTATTGAAATGTTTTGTGCTTATCTTAAACTTGATATGGATATTGATATGGTCATTTGTTGTGTTGAGTTAGTAGCAATTGTGTTCAAATTTAGCACTTGTGAATTGCTTGATATGGATAATGGTATGGACTATAATATGTAAAGTTAGTAGTAATTGTTATTGAGATGTTTTGTGCTTATCTTGAACTTGATATGGATATTAATGTGGTCATTTGTTGTGTTGAGTTAGTAGCAATTGTATTCAAATTTTGCACTTGTAAATTGCTTGATATGGATAATAGTGTGGATTATAATGTTAAGTTAGTAGCAATTGTACTTATCTTTCATGTTAATACATAGTTTCAAAAAATGCCCAAAAAGGCCAAATACACTCATAATATACCGAGGTATGAGATGGCAAGATTGGATAGAATGAGGCAAAACCAAGAGATAATTGATGCTTTGGGATTGAAGCACATCTCAACTTCTCTAAAGGATTCTGCTCAGTCCAATTGTGCAAAAGGGAAAAGAAGTAGAGCTAGTGTTATGGTAGATGATGATTATGTACCACCTATTGGTGACGATGAGAATGATGTTGAGTCATCTAACTCTTTAATCCATAAGGTACAATAGATATTCCATAGGATGCAATAGATAATAACTTTGGTTCTATTATTTGTAATGACTTTGTTGTTCTATTATATATATGTTTCTAGTTACAGATGGCACCAGGACGACTTACACGCTCGCGAGGTGAGGCATCTATCCCGGTGGTCCAATCTACGGTCCAATCTACAGTTCAATCTATAGAAACACCTCTTGAAGCAAATCCTCTCGCCCAAAGTTCTTCAAGTGCGGAGGCTACCGACGCATTAACTAGCACGACTGGTAATTACATAGAACATACTTAATTGCAACTGCACCTTGTCTTTACTATTGAGATTATACTTAATGTACATAGAATGTATAATTTTATAACATTGATAATTTTTAAATAGGATCTGCTAGCAGAAATACCCGTGGAACAACACGTGGTATAGCAGTACGGGCACTTGTTGAAAAAAGTGGTAAACTACCAGTACGTATAGCTGCAGAGTATGATGCTCCTGTTGGGAAGAATGCATGCAAGCTTGTCAATCAAATTGGGGTACAAGTGCGAAGTAATTTGTCCAGTTACAACGTAAAAAATTGGAAAAGTGTTGATGCTGCTACTAGAGATGTGGTGCTTCAAAATATTGTGGTAAATTTATATTAATAACGTTTAACTCATCTTTGTTGTCACTAAGTATATTAATTCATATAATAATATTTTTATAATACATATATACTTCATTTTACAGGATCAATTTGAGCTTGAAGGAGATTCTAACTTAGTAACAAAAACAGTAAATACAAAATGTGGAAGATTATTGAGTAGCAGCTCTAACAAGTTGTATCAAACTTATAAGAAGCTTGTACAATCTCATGATGAAGACTATGCAAAAATCCACCCGCCAAAGAATGTCACACTTGAGCAATGGACTGAACTTATTGAAGGGAGATGGACCAATAAGGACTGGCTGGTAAATTATTTATGCGTATATTATTATTATCCAATATTTACTATATTATGTTGTCAAATGATGAAGTAAATTTATATTGTTTTATTAATGATTTAATAAATATCTTGAATGCTCTTTATTAGGAAAAATCAAGAATTAATTCTGAAAATAGAAGCAAAACTTCAGGCAAACATAGATGCGGGACAAAAGCACTTGCTGTTAGGGTTGATGAGGAGGTGTGTGTTTTTTCATTTTCTTAAATTTTAGTATATTACATGTGATTAATTAACTATAAATAACTAACACTCGAATGTTAATTAATTAGACAAATAATAATGGCGGTCAAGTTCCTGAATTGGCAAAAGTCTACAAAGATGTTCATTTTAATCCAAACACAAATAAGTGGATACATCATGACGATGAAGCGACATATGTATGTGTATCATTCCATCCCTATTATTTCATTGTTATCATGTTTGTAAAGTTATTACATATGTAGTATTAATGTTGTGATTGTTGTTGTTGTTTTTTTTTTTTTCCTCTCTCAAATGGTAGGAAACTATTCTCAAAGTGCAAGAGGATCATTGTCAGGATCCTAATGCAATTCCCCTTACACAAGAGGAAATCTCAAACTTAGTTTTTAAGAAAAAATCTGGTATTGTAAAAGGACTTGGCATGAGACCTTCTTCTTCTCTAGTAACCACTGCCTCATCTAGTGCCTCGGTAGAGTATATTCATCGGTTAGAAAATGAGATACTTGAACTCAAAGAGGCAAGAGTTAGGGACGAAGAGGAGCGAGCTAAGGAGCAAGAGGCGCGAGCTAAGGAGCAAGAGGCACGAGCTAAGTAAGATGAGATCCAAAAGAATATTCTTAATTTTTTGAGGAGTAAGGGTTATGATGACGGTTTTAACTATGGGGGTGGTTCATCTTCAAGTTAAATCACTTATAGGTAACACTTCATTTTTTATGTATCATTTGAAACTAATTGTTAGAAATTTTTTTATAACATAGTTAATGTTTTTACTTTACGATTTTAATGTAATAGTATTTTTATATTTGTGCAGATTTCTTATTGGTGGCTTTAGGGGATTACTTTTGGCATTGTTTGAAGACATATGAGGACATCTTTTGGCTCTAGGGGGTTTTAATTATATTATGCTACATTTCTTATATTCTTATAAAACATTTTAAGTTATTATATGTGTTGCAAACAATTATTGTATGGAAGGAGTTTGAATTTGATACTTGTTTTAATTTTAACTTGTGGAATGTATGGATCGATTTTTTATAAATGTGTTGTTGAAATAATTGTGTTAATCAAATTTGAGGTTTGAATAATGTAATGATAGGTTACAGGTTAGTATCAACGTCATGAAAATAATAAAAACAGAAAATATGTTTTAGTGACGAATTTTTTCGTCACAAATATGACAACAAAAAATTGTTTTAGTGACGAATTATTTCGTCACTAAATACAGTGGAATTTTATAAGAAATGGTTTTAGTGACGAACATTTTCGTCACTATATGTGCATGGATTTTTTTAAAAATAGTTTTAGTGACGAATATTTTCGTCACTATATGTACCCGAAAATAGTTTTAGTGACGAAATTTTTCGTCACTAAATATGATTTAATAAACTGAAATGGTTTTAGTGACGAAATATTTTCGTCACTAAACACTGTTTTTAGCGAGGAAAACATTTAGCGACGAAACCTTTTCGTCGCTAAAAGTTTTTTTTTTTATTACCAAATTGGACTTTTAGTGACGAAATTTTTCGTCGCTAAAAATCGCCAGGACTTTTAGTGACGGGGCTACAGCGACGAAAAGAATTTCGTCACTAAAAGTCCAATTTCGTCACTAAAGGTTCTTAGTGACGAAAAACTGGATTTTTAGTGACGAAAATTTTTGTCACTAAAAATACATTTTCTTGTAGTGTTTGATCAAAGTTTGTCTTTGTTTCTATTTTTGCTACCCTTTCTTTGGTGGAACTATTGTGGTTCAACTCGCTTTCTTTTTATACATGCTGTTATATGCAACTCTTAAAATTTGTAAGCGAGTTTGTATGCAAGATAAATAGCACCTTTATAAATTCTAATGAAAATATTTTTATTTCACATTCTAATTTGGTATTCCTCATTTTCTCTAACATTTTCTACAAATGTTGACTATAGCTAAAGAACCACGTGTTACATCATCACATAGTTTAAGGAAAAAGGGTTGCCACTACATGAGCTAACTCATTTGCTTTTCTTTTGAGCCAACTGAAATTACAACAAACAAAAAATCTCTAAGTTATGCAATATTGTTAAGCAGGGTGATGCAAACTAAGGACCATCAAGAGCTCCCTTGGTGATTCTCTCAAAGTTCTCATCATAAGCAAATTGTAATGCCCACAAAAGTATTAATTGATTGTGTTTTGGTGGCATTTATTTTTTGTCAAAATTCATTGTGCCAATAGTTCATACGTAATATTTTAGTATTAATTAATTGTGTTTTGGTGGCACATACGTAATATTTAAGTTTGATTTTCAGAACTTTGAAGCTGGCACAAGGGATGAGGTACATTGTTCAAGAGAAGGGAGTAAGTTTGCATGGAAGATCATTGAGGATATATTAGGAAATGGAATCCTAATGTTTAAATTTTTGTTTAATTGATATTTTCCATTTAGTCTTTAAGAATTTTTGAAGTAGTAATCCTAATTTGCAATCAAAGAAATAGAAGAAACAAAGAATTGTTTAAATCTTCTTACAAATTTTGTGAAAGTTACATTGGCAAAACATTCATAGACATCTTAAAAAATAAATTGGATAAACATTTTGCAATTTTAAGGTTCATTCTCATACTGTTCAATTTTATCTTAAATTCCATTTGGCAAAATCGTTACAATTACAATCCAAATATGATTTCAATTAGAGTCTAATTGTGCACAACGTGCCTCATTTAAGTTTTTAAATTTTCGTTCCAAGTGAGTCATTCAATGCAAAAGATGAGAAGTCCAATAAAAATGAGTCATAAAAATACACAATCATATATCTGGTTGAAACTCTCTAAAAAATATATATATATATACACACACATCTAATCATATAATTTTACACTAGGAGTATTTTTTTTCTTTTTTCTTTTTTTTTTTTGCCAAGTGACTATTACAATACTAACACAAAAACCGAATGACTATCTCATTCAGTTAAATATTCTTAACTACACAAAAACCGAAGGACATGTCTTTTATATGGATGGTAAAGGGCATGTTATTTTAGCTTACTAGATGATAGAATAGAAGGAGGCAAAGCTCAAACCAACTACTTTTTACAAATTATATAATGTTTTATTCACTTACAATAACTTTAGCAATACACTATTAGACATATAGGTATGTATGTAATTATTATTTATTGTTAGCTTGATCAACTATCTTTTATCTAACTTATGCATCTATGAGTCTATAACTTTAAAGACTACAATTCCTCAACATCTAACTTATACATCTATGAGTAGTCTATGACTTTAGAGATTATTATTCCTTGAGAAAATTTAGGACTCAATAAATTATATAAGATGTATACCATTTTTCTTTTATTTTTTTTTAAGGGTAAATTTCACTAACCTACCTTGTGGTTTAAGCTAATGCCAACTCTCTCTCTCTCTCTCTCTCTAACCCACAAACACAATGCTAATTGCCTTTCTTTTTTCTCAATGAATCTTGTCAATGAAACTAATATAAATATTAGTTGAAAGAATATTATTCAAATTAGTTTCTAATAGTAGTTTAATCATAAGCTGAGTGTCCATTTTTTTTTTTTTTTAATTTGGGTGCCAGGCTCCGTATTTTAGTCACCCAGTCCTACTAGATGACAATACAAAAAATTTGATATTTTCATGTTATGAAGCAAAAAATCAATATGCACTACTCATAATGGGAACATACAAATACTTCTTGAATCAAGAAATCATTGAAGGCAAAAAATTGATTGAAGATGCTATTTCATGTGGTGATTTGATTACTACATATATTCATGGAGTCATTTTACTTTATGAATCAAATCCTTAAAGGCATAGGTAAGCTTTTGGAAGTGTTGAACAATGAACATAGGAAGCATATACTTCTAAAATGCCGAACAACACTTCGACTACTTGCTACTGGAATTGCCATGTATCAAAGTCCAAACTTTCAAATTTGCCAAAAAAGTGGAATGAGACATTGGAATTGTGATGAACCTTAAACCTTATGGTTATGAAGAATTTGTGATTTCGTGCAAGAGATGCTCCATCAATCTTGAAATGATTGAGTTGGTGAATGGGTTTTTTTTTTTAAGTTTGTCAAACAATAAAATATATAATAATGTCCCTTTATATATTTTAAATAATAAAATGCAATATTCTCTTCTTCTTCTTTTTTACTGTTTTATCTAATGATATCCTCTGTATGATAAACCAAAAAAAAAGATCATTATAGCCACTTAAATTATAAAATGCAATATTCTCTCTCTCTCTCTCTCTCTCTCTCTCTCTCTCTCTCTCTTCTTTTTTTTAATAAATTTGATATAATACTATCCCCTGTATAATAAACCAAATATATATATATATTAACCAATAGCATCACTTGAATAATAAAATTCAATATTCTCTTTTTTCTTTTTCTTTTTTCCATTGTTTTATCTAATGGTATCCTCTGTATGATAAATAAAATAAAAAAATGAATTGACCAATAGCATTACTACAATTGACTTATGCACGGGCTACATACTATTCCTTTTTAAGATTTCATCTAAACTCTCATTTTCATCCTATAAAATTTGAATCATCTACATTTTCTAATAAAGTTTGCTAAATTATAAATTAGAACCATCATTTCTAACTAAAAATCTCCGCATTTATACATCTAATCTACCAAACAATACCTACTAAATAATAAAGCAAAATCTTTCTTGTCCAAAGCATATTTTATGTCACTGTGATGACACTGAACCATACTCATGTGGAGGCACATAGTAATAAAATAAAAGTAAACCATCCACTGATCACACATCACATACCTCCCAGAAATCAATTATACAAATTCAATCAAACCATACTCATCTATGTAGAAGATAGACAATACAAACATCATTTCCTATACACCCAACGTACAATTCACCTATCCGCACAAACCACTCTTATACCAATTATATATAAGCAATTACAAGTAAAGCCCCAGTTGATAAGCCATATAATATAAGGTTTGCTGGCCTGTTCGGCTAAAATTGTGCTTAATTATCATCTCCTCTTCCCCTCCTCCTTTCATCTGCTCTATCTTACCCCACCACTCATTCTCATCAACAACTTCCATCTGCACATAAATATCATTTTCAAACCACAAAAATGGAACAAATAATATATATATATATATATATATATATATATATATATACTGCTAAGTTTTGTTAATGAAATTTTATGGTTAATAATATGAATTTAGACTTAACTAAGCCTTTCAAACATGAATAAACTTATGATTAATAATATATCAATTCCCGTGTAGTAGCATAGGTTATATACTACTAATTAAATAGTACTTAATAATTATTGACTTTGAGCAATTTGTATTGATATATAGTTTAGTTAGTTAAAAGATAGTGTGTGCCTATTAAAAAAAAAAAAGAAGACGGTAGTGTATCGAATTGTATTATTTTAAATTTATCCCTTCTCACTTATTATTTAACATATATCATCCTCATTTAGGATTTCTTACCTTCTTGTAATTTTATAATTCTCAATTCAATTCACAAATCCTATACGTATCCTACGTGGGAGTCTAATTTAACAATAATGGATATTATACTTACATACTGTTTCATTTTCAATAGGATTCAATTAATGAGTGTCCTTAGAGTATTAATTATACCATTTTTATGAGAAAAATAAAAGGTTGTCAAAAAATTTATTTTTTTCTTTTCCAAATAAAAAGTTTATTTTCCCTTTTCAATAAAGGAAGAAAAAGAACAACTTCATCATTGTCTTCAATTATGTGCTTGCTTTGTCTTACTTTAACAATCATTTTTGTTGGGTTTAAATTGACCTTGGTTCAATTACCCAAGTTGATTAATTAAGTTAATTGTGTAATGCTTCAATTAATTAAGTGAAAAACACAACCACATCACCAATTCTAAGTGCAATGAAGTAAATTTGAACACATGTGATATGGTCACAATGGAAAAAACTTTGACGAGAAAAACCCTAACGGGTGGTTTGAATGTCACCATCAACTTGAAGAATTCATTATGTAAGATTGAGGTTACAAGTACAATGAATATACTTGATCCCAAAGTATCTGCCTGCAGTAAAATGTAGAATGTACTGAAGTTATCCGAGTGCAGATCCAACCCAATTAGACTACTCTTCCATGTGAATATCTTTGATGCACAGATACTCAATACACTCTTTGATTGTTGAAGGTAGGGGGTGCAAAAATCTTGATAGGAACACTATGAACTTTGTAACTCTGGAAACTCAGCTTGGTGCAAAATTGAGGTGAACAAGCTCGCAACCGGTGAACTCCCATAAAAACCAATAAAGGTTTGCTAACTTAACTGTTATAAAAAATATTGTGATTTTTTTTTTTTTTTTTTGGTATGTAGCATTACTCTTGTAAAAAGGATGTAACTTTGGTCAAGTTAAACTAGATGTGTATGTATATATACACACACATATAAGTATGTGTAAATGCATATCAAATGTTACACTTAATAAAAAAAAAATTATTAATGCTACACTAATAGCGTGCATGTGTGTTTCGCAGCTTAATCAAGAATAATAGATAAATTATATAAAAACAATAATTTAATTAAAACTTAAATGATAAAATAGATATATAGTAAGTATAAAATAACAAAAATTTACTTAAAGTTACATGAATACATCATTTAAGTCAATTTTTTTTTAATAATTAATAAAAGATAATTTATTATAATTTAAAATAAATAATTGTTGAGGGCCGTTTTGGTGTGTAGCCATGTGTCTTCCGCTAGAGGTGTGACTTTGGTAGACCCAGATTTGTTTTGAGGAATTCAATCCGGAACTTGACATTGGGCTACATAGACCAATGGCTTTCGGTGCATTTTTAAGCCTATAAAATAGATAAAGCTCAAAGTCTAAGAATCGTGATAATGGTTGAAATAAATAAATAATATGTTTAATTGAATAATTTTGATTAAATGATGAGTTGAACATCATTATTATATATATTAAGTGATTTCCAATATTGGAGAATAATTAATTAAATGTCATATGTCCAGTAATGTGATGAGTCCAAAATAGTTCGAAATAGTCCATATCCAGTTGTGGTTTAGTTCATGTTTAATATAATAAGGCATGTCCTGCAATGTTGGTCTATGTCCAAAAATGTATGTACAATAGTTTATGTCCAAATAATAGATGTCCAGTGGTAGTTTATGTCCAAATGATATATGTCCAGTAGTGAGATGGATTCAATTTATTAATATATATGTTCATTAATGAAGCATTAGTGAATCCATATTTATTAAATAGTGAGATAATATTAAAGGAGTTTGCATCTAGCGGTACGGTAATAATGAGTTAACAAATACTTAATAATGTGATTTCAAAGATAGAGAAACATTGACTTATCTTAATATAGTTCGTGGTTCCAACTAAGCACCACTTTATATGGTTTGTGACTCCAGCCGTATAGCATCAATGAGCTGATAACATTCCAGCGGTATAGTAAAATTAGTTGAGTGGTACAATGATAATAAATTAAAATATACTTAATAATGTAAATTTGGAGATAAATACACACTGACTTATCTTTATGTGGCTTGTAGCTCCAACTGTATAACATTAGTGGACTTATAACATTTCAGTATCATAATAAAATAAGTCTAATGGTATAATATGATATTATGAATCCTTTCGTGGTGACTTCACAATTGAAGGGGAAAAATTGGTGCAACTAGAGGGAGAGAGAATATGTCCAGCTATGTGCATAGGTTCATTAAGTTTATTCTCTTTATCATGTACTTAAATTATTTTCCCTTTTTCCCCATGTAATACTCTTTTAGTTTTTAGTCAAATATGAGTGACATTGCCTTTCATAAGAAAGGCTTTTAATATTATAATAATTATATGCCTTCCTTGAGAAAGGTTTTTGTAACATGTTTTTGGAAGAGTATTTGATATCTTTTAAGATGTATGGAGATGGTAAGAAATATATAAGTTTTGTGAGATATGGTGTTTGTAATATATATAGACACTTTGTTGAATATGGATCTTGTATATAGATACTTTGTGAGATATGAAATTCGTTGAAGTTATATGAGATGTACGTATGGATATTTTGTAAGGAATGGATTTATAAAATATATGGAAGTATGAGAGATATTGAGGTTAAATATAATAAATACATGAGCTTATAGTTGCTACTAGAGTAGTTTTTTTTGTTATGTCATGGGTTATGTTGTTTTCTAAGAAGAAAGATTTTGTAAGAGAAATGAAGAAAGACATATGTTCAAAGATATGAGTAGCAAGATGATGATATTTTAGAATAATAAAGTGTGGGAGAGATGGGTAGTAGTGTTGTTTAGGAAGAGTTATGGCTTGGTCCTCTTTTTATAGAGCCAAGTATGTAACTAAATTAGAATTAGTTGAGGGGAAAAATAGCAAATAAGGAAAGATTTTTGACAAAATGAATGATTTCTTTAGTTGGTGTTTGGTTTTTAGCCAAAAGAAAAAAATCTGAAACTTTAAGTTTGTTGCTGCAACTGTATAACAGCTGACATCGTAGTACAACAGTAGTTGCTGCAACTGACAGCAATAGCTGTCTTGACATTGCTGGGTAATGTCAACTGTTTGATGTCATCTACTGGAGGAAATATTCAGCATTAAATTCATGTGTTTGGTTGAAAATGGTATGATATCTTTTATGTGATCTTTCTATTTCTAGTACTGCGGCTAGAGGATAAGGATTTGGGTTAAAATGGTAAGATTTCTTTTATAGGATCCTTGCATCTTTAGATATGGCAACAAGTTGCTAGGATTGGGCATTAATGGTTTGATAATATCACTTTTTGACATGTGTCAGTTGTTGGAGCTTCTGCTGGAGTTAAGGCAGTTTCTACTGGAGCTATTGCTAGTATTTTTGGCTAAGTTTCCTCTTTTAAAAAATTAAAAGTTTAGTTCATGGTTTTATTACAATACATTTTTAGTATGTAATAAACTAATTGGTTGATATTTGATGAAGTTATGTTTTGACCAAATCTGGGGAAGCAAGGAAGGCATTTAATGCTAGATGATATATTAAATAGATTTCTTATATTTAGAGATGGCCAATAAGATTTAGATTTTTTTTTGGGATTGATGAAAATAATAATATAATTTATATGAAATAATATATTTAGATTATATGATGAATATTAAGTTTTAGGTAAAGAGTAATAGAGAGTTTTATCATTTTAAATATTGTGTGATATAAGAGGCTTACCAAATGTTACATATTGCACATTGATTCGTCAGAGTTCAGGAAATTGGGGAAGACACGCCTAGCAACATATTTTCTTTATCAACTTTGAATCACTGGGTTTTACTAAACATACTTATTAGCCCTCCAAACCACGACTCCCAAAATTTCCCCGATGAGACTCATGAGCTTGGATCATGAGCTAAAAATGAGATGATGTGCCATGAGCTTGAACCATGGGCTTTGATAAGATAATATTGCCATGGGCTTTGGACAATGGGCTTTGGCATTATTTTGTTTAAATATGGGCTCTTTTGGGCTTTAAAATAGATTTTCCCAAAATTCATAATATGTTGATGTGGTACAGGTTTCCAATGAAATAAAGGCATGTAGCTTGAAAATTTTGTCCTCAACAATAATGAAAATCATTTTAAATATCTTGAAACTTTTTGATAATTGAATTCTAATTGGAGTGGTGTGTTTTTTTTTTTTTTCCCCTTATATAAAAAAAAATAGTTGGTAATAGATTTCATTTAAAGTAAATTATGTAAATAATTTAATGTATCTCTAATAAATCACACGAAAAAATTATGGCATCTACTTATAATACTTACATTATGTTAAATAGTGCAAGAACAATGTGCACGATCTAATTTTTATTAAAATAAAAATTATGGTTGATTTTCAGAAAAATATAAAATAAATAAAGAAGATTCTTTTTTATTTTTTGAAATTTTTGGTAGCAAAATTTTAGTCGAAGAAATCTTTTTAATTTTTTAATTTCTTTTTTTTTTTTTTTTTTAACTTTAGCAATAGATTTTCACTTAGTAATGATGTTAATTATTTTTATGCACTTATAGTGGGTCATTTAGCAAAAGGAGAAAAATAAGAAAAATTAGTTTAAAAGAAAAAAAGAAAAGGAAATCATTTCAAGAAATCACAGCGTGTAAACATAACTTTTATGTTATAGTATTTCAGACTATGATATGATATGATTAGCGCATGAACTTATATAATGTATAATTTTATATATTTTATATAAAATTATATAATTAATATATAAAAAGATTAGGGCAATCATTTCCACACAAAAAAAAAGACATGAACTTATATAATATATAATTTTATTGTGAATTTTTTTTTTACAGTGATTAAATAACTATTTATTATATAATTTCACAATTCTTATATAATATTCCAGAGGTCCCCAATAGTTTCACATGATATGATTTTGGTGTTTAGATATATTTTAGTCACAACTAATATGAAATTTTGTTACTTTTTGTAAATTGAGATTTATTGAGGTTATGAATTGGAACAACTTTGAAATTTATTTGTTTTTTCTTTTTTAAATTTAGGGTTCAATTTAGAACCACCACAAATTATAGGGGTATGTAATTTATATAAATATTTAACTAAGGGAGTTGCTTGCTACAAAGAGAAACCATCCATTTGGCATAACTACGATGTCTAGGACCCAACTTTTATTTTATAGTATATGATGTAATTTAGACAATTTCAATTGTTAACTACAAATATATTTACTTTTTATAATGACGCAAAAATTAGATGTTAATTGAATGTTATTTATTATCTGATTCATAAACTCATGAGATATATATATATATATATATATATATATTAAAATACAAAAAAAAAAAAAAAATATACAATGAGTTCCTTGAATACAAGAAACCAATTTAATTGAATTGTTATTTGTAGGGACTGATTTTGTGACCTAAGCCCAAAAGTATGAGTTAAAGGCCCAACGTACCCTAGACAATAAATTTGTAGAGAGTGGGTGAAAGAGCTGGGCTGGGTCTGAAATTAACAATGATGGATCGAATTACGTTAAGCAGAAGTAACACAAAATAATGCCAAGAAAATTCTTAGGTCCATGTCCGAGGAGGTGTTTCATTGAACAATCAGTGATTACAAGGTTCAGGGCTACAGTAAAACTATTCTTTTTTTTTTCCCTGTTGTTTTCTTTTTTTTGATCCCCTATTAGGACTTCTTCTTCTTTATATAGGATCTTTCTCCATCATCTCCATCGTCCACCTGTTCTTCATCTGTACATCTAATTGAGTGCATGTCACATCAATGGCATGCTTTAGTTGTTTGGGAATGACGGTAGCTGAGGTTACACTGTTCAAGGGTCTTCTCCACATAAATGCGGCCAGAAAAGCTGTTGTAGTGCATTAAATACGGTGGTAGCAGCTTTCCCTTTAGATATTTCTTCGTTCTTATCATCTCCAATCTCTGCTCTGAGCTTATCCTGATCAGATAAAGTCTTCGGACAGTCACTCTGGTCTTTCTCGTACTCAAATAACCTGTGACTTCCTGTTAAAGTGAAACGTCCTCCTCGGACAGGAGATACCCTCCTCGGACAGCACTGATCTTTCATCATGAAGATCCTACTCCTAGCTGGGCCTTCCCCTTTTCGGATGTAAGATAGCCTTTTCATGGGCCCTCGGCCCATTACATTGGGCCTGGCCCCTTTTCCCCCACATTATTAATTATTGATAAATTTGATATTTGCAAGTATGAAAGATATAATAAATTTTTTTGATGAATACAAGAAAAGCTCGTTCTATTAACTATTAAACAATATAACATTAATGAATAAAAAACTCATTCACACATTAAAAATAAATAAAAATAGAAGAGGAATATACTTAATCAAGCTTCTCAAAATATTAAAAAAGTTCAAACATTATTAAAAAGTAAAAACTAAGCAATATATATATATATATATATATAAATCACTCGTGATAAATTAAACCCTAACCGTAAATTCTTTTAGCCTTACATTAAGGTTACCTAGGGTTAAGTTAATGTCCTAAGTGGTGTGGGGCACCACATAAGCAATTTAAAAAATTGCGAAAACCTAAAGAAGTAATGAGATTTAACAGAGTAGGTCTTTAATCAGGTTACTTTGTTTTTTGATGAATAGCTTTTTTAGTGCAATATAAGCCTTATTTTAGTCTTTAAACTGCTCGATTTATAAAACTGTTTCAAAGCCTGGAGTTCAGAGATATAAATGAATTCAAATTCTAGGGAAAAAAAAATCTAACAAAAATATGCCAAACAAAAACAAACTCTAACCAAATACAAAAATCGACAAAACATAACCCAAAAAATTTTAAAAATTAATAGAAAATTAGGGTAGCCGCTAGCCGAATCTTTCACTTGGATTCAATAACTCTTATTGCAAAAGACCCAATGGCTTTATTTGGCACAGAAATACAGTATTCTGCGATTGAAAAAAAAAAGGAAATTAAAATTCAGAAATTAATTAGAAAGATGGAATTTAAACAATAGTGAATGACATAGAAAGAATAAAGCACAAATTGCAGAAATTAAGAATGAAACCTTTGTTGTTGGAGGGAAGGAATAGTGAACACTGAGAGAAAAATATGTTGTTGTTTTGTTGTGACCAAATGGATGCGGTGTTGGTAGCGTTTTCAATTGGATGGGTCGTTATAAATCGTTAATAATAATAATAATAATAATATTATAAATGGAAATGGGGTAAGGCAATATCACGCAGTATTTGTTTTAAACATTGCAATTGCATACAAATTTTTATGTTACTTGACCCGAACAGTGACATTTGATGTGCCACACGGCATAGTGGGAGGGAATTGAGAAATTGGCTTCTATAATTATATATAGTAATAGATATTTAATAGTATTTTTTTTTTTTTTACCGTGCTTCATCTCCTTTTATTTATTTGATTTATGTGCTTCATCTCATAATTACAATAATCAAACAAATTTGTTGATTGTAATTTACATTAGAGCATTAGTATTGGCACCACCAAAGATTAAAAACAAAAAACAAAATGCTGAAATGGTAGAGTTTTTTGGCTTTCCCGCTACAGTGCACAATCAAACTGTGCACTTTAACTAAGAAGGTAAAATATATATATATATATATATATATTATTAAAAAGTTATATTATTTTATTGTGTTAAAAGCTAAAATAAAACCATTGATGTTAGGTATTTTGTAAAGTGGAGTAGTAAAATAGATAAAATAGCTTTTTTTGTAATGTCAAATTACTAAATTTATAACTCTACCAATGTAGATATTCTTATAGTTCAACTATCTTAATCAAAAGGGTTTTTATGGGAGAGGTGCCCAGGGCGGGAGAGGTAAAACTAGAGAAGCTTAACTTTTTTTTTTCTTTTTTGTGAAAAATGAGTAGGAGGCGACTTGAGTTGGCCTTTTCCACTTGGGCGTGACCACAGTGATACCCTACTCACTGGGCCCTAGCTTGCGGGAGCAAGGATCCAAACGATGCAAAACTAGAGAAGCTTAATTGTAATCTAAATATCCCTTCTTATGTACATTGAAAATGGTACACTACTTATTCTGAAAAGTAAAAAAGGAAAGAGCTTAGCAACTCGCAAGAGACGTCCATTTCATGACAATTGACAAGTCTAGCAGTACAAAAGTAGAATTGATACGGTAAGATAGAAAATCAAGATCACCCAACTTCTACAAAATATATTTATGATTGGCTGCGTAGCACACAAAAGACCTGACAAAAAAATTGCATAAAAGACCAAGAATTTATGTCATATTTCGTACTAGGTACCAAAATTTTAATTTTATCAGTAAAAGTCCCTAATTTGTGAAATCATTATAATTAAAGCCTTTAATATTATTCATCTCCATTGTTCAATTCCGTTTTTTTGAGCAGAACAAAGAACTCTACATTTCAACTATTTTTTTTTTTCATTTTTCATTTATTTTATATATAAAAAAATAATTTGACAACCATTAAATAAAGAAGGTAGAGAGAGGAAAAGCTTAATTTAGAGAAAGTTTGGTTTCAATTGAGAAAGTGAATTCTAGAAAATCAAAACTAGTTACCTACGTAAAACTCACAATTTTATTCATAATTTCCATTTAATATTTGCTTTGTTACTATTCAGAATAATAAAAATGGTCAGGAGTTTCAAATTGAAAGAGTCATATATTTTAGAACTTTAATAGATGAAATTAAGTACTTAAAGACCCATTTTAAAACAAGGAGTAACCTCTACATCTTTTTATATAATTTCACACAACTTATTTGGCAACTGACATGCAATTGAGCCCCTAATTAACTCAACCCCACAGCCCCACTGGAACATAGCAGCAGTTCTTGCAGATATAAAGGAGCTTATTAACACTGTCGATTCTTGTTCTTTCTCTTTTGTGTATAGGGAGGGTAATTCCCTTTCCCATCTTTTAGCCCAGTAGGCAGTTTTGTTCAATTGAATAGGCCAGTTCCCCTCTCGGACTTCCTAGCTTGGTGGCTCAGGCGTTAGTCATAGATGGTAACAGACCCTCTTCTCTTTTGTAATCCTGTCTTTGTTTCAATAAAGTGGTTATTTAGCACCCAAAAATAAAATAAAATAAAATAAAAAATGACATGCAACATTTGGTATTAACTTTCAAACATACTGGTATAAAATTCAACATTAAGGCTGCTAAAAATGACGTCCCAAATGAATAGGCACGGAGTATGTTGGGGATGGGTGGGTGTTGATTGCGCATACTAATTTTATGGATATTTATTATCCAAAACCAAAAACAAGAGGGACGCTCAAGTTATCCGAGGTGCTATGAAAATATATATATATATATATATATATATATTAGTTAAAGGCCTGTGTTACACGGTTTACTTAAAAAGATATATGTAAATAAATTAAAATATTCATAACTCTATTAATAATTAGTTAGCCACATTATAAAACATATTAATATTACGACATATAATTAATACATTCATTTGAGTCACTTTTTAGGAGCACAGTGTGTAATATATAAATTTTACATATTAAAACATAAAATAATGATATACAATCAAAATAAATATTAAATTTATTTTAATTATATACTTGAAACTTTTGCTGATAGAATTTTAGATGAAGTAGAATTTTTAATTTCTTATGGTTTAGAAAATAGATTGTTATTCTTAGTAAATTATTGGTAAAAGAGTTTGATCTACATTAACTATCTATTGTCACACTATATTAATAATTAATGACAATTAACTATCTTTATGCATTTATGGCACATTTGGTACACTGTAATGATTATTACATGGAAATAGGAATAAGTATTATAAGGAATATATTAAGTTGGAATGTAATAAGTATTACTATTCATTAGTTTGGTGATCATTTAGGAATAGAATCCTAAATATGCATCCACAATTTAGTAGAGTATAAAAAGAAGGTGTAATTAAATCATTTTTAAATCAAATTTCCTAAAATGCACTTATTTTAGGGTGATCAAAATAGAACTAATAATTAATAATAAGGAAAATTTATTTTCTTTCCTTTCGAAGATGTGGCAACTAATGGCTTTTTAGGAAAAAAAAATTAAAAAGTTATAACATAAGGTGAAGGAATAGATATTTAATACTTTTGATAAAGAATAGTTATTTCTCATTTTGAAGAATAATTATTCTTAAGGAATAACTATTCATTGTAATAAAAACATAACCAAACAACCGAATAGTTATGCCATAGGAATATCTAATACATTAGAGTGTCTATTACAGTCTACTAAACGTGCTTTTTAATTTTGAAAGGAAAAAATTGAAAAATGAATGGGCATTTTGAGGAGATAAAACATGGCATTTGAGGCTTTTTAGCATTATTTTGACTTTCCTAATGCATAATGTAAACAAAGAAAGAATAAGTGTTAACCTTGTGTGTGGAGTAAAGTTACTTGAGATGATTATATATGAGATCTTCACATGCTTTGTAACCAAATTGACAAACAAACTCTTCATAAGAGTGTCATTAAAAAGAAAAATAAATACTAAACTAAAACTCTTAACTCATGAAAAAAAAAAAAAAAAAAAAAACAAAAAAAAACTGAAATTTGTAAAACTTAAACGTTTTCAAGTGTGTGGGTTGAAAAGTTTAAAAGTAGATAAATTAACACTTAAATTAAAATCGATGATAGAAAAACATTTATTGACAAAATAAAAATTGTATATAATTCATATAGTGATGAAGAGGAAAAAAAAGTTGATATCAAAAATTAAGCATTTGTATCTATCCAAAAATTAATATAGCAATAGTTTAAAAGTTGTAAGCTTACTGGATTTAGTTGAAATTGAATATTAATGGAAATAGAATTTTATATTGTTAAAATTTTAGCTAATAGAGTTTAATCTCAAGCAAACTACCCTCATAAGAGTGTCATTAAAAAGTAAAATCAATACTAAACTTAAACTCAAACTCTCTTAATTCAAGGGAAATAAAAAGTGAATTCGTAAAACTTGAAGCTTTTCAAGTTTCTAAGCTTGCACGATTGATGAAGATAAATAAAATAATATATTTATCTAAAAAATTATAATAATAGAAATTTTAATGATAGATAAAAATCATGTCTAACCATATTTAATGAGAAGTTGATATGAACAAAAGTATAATGTTAGTCTAACTTGTAGAGTTAATGTTAGTCTAATTTGTTGAGGTGTGAAACTGAAATCTAAATCTTCAAAACATCATGCTTTTGCTCAATTATTCTCCTTTTTATTAATAAAAATTTGAGTACTCAAGAAAATTAATTTAATCTAATAACGCACATATTAACATAACACAAATACAAATAGAACCCTTGTTGTAGGAGAGAATACAAAATTTGATAATTCTTAAATAGTTAATAGATAAAGCATATGTATTTATAAAGGTTTATATAATTGATTTCATGAACACACACACACACACACAAAAACAAAGTAGAGAAATACATACATGTAATAGTTTGGATGGTAGGTTTGATAAAGACTTCTACTATAGATTTCAAAAACATCAAATGGCATGTAATAAGGGGGGGAAAAACAAAGGAGAGTTAGATTTCTAAACAACATAAAAATTGTAAGAGAATGAGAAGTATTGATAATGAGGGAGAGAAAAGAAGAAGAAGAAGAAGTCGTGCCTAAGAATATATAAGAATACACGCAAAACAATATATATATATATATACACATACATACATATATATATATATATATATAGAGAGAGAGAGAGAGAGAGAATTTTCAGTTGTGATGAAATTAGATTTCTAATCATTCTAGGAATTATAAGAGAAGAAGAATTAACTTAAGATGTATGTTTATCCCCAAAAAAAAAAGTCATATAGATTGAATGAAAAAAATTAGAAGTAATTATCTAAAAACAAAAATGTCATATAGATTGAATACATTGCTTTTTTTTTTCTTTTTTTTTTACATGGAGTAATATAATTTAAATAAAAATAAAGGATTAGACGAAGATTGTTGCAGTTTTTTTTTTTTTTTTACACATCATAATATAATTTAAATAAAAAAAAATTAGATGAAGAGTTTGGATTTTAATTAAATTAATATTTTTATTAACTTAGAAATTATAGGAGAAGAAGATAAAAGCAAAAAAAATATTTATTTATTTTCTTTTTAAATCAAAAAAAAAAAAATTCTGCAATTTGGTAAAACACTTTGCGCAATCATAGCTTCTAAGCCCAACTTTTATTATATAGTAAAAATCTATTTGATTTCAATCAAAATTCTTCATCTTATCCATGTAATCCATTGTGGGCTTTCAAATTCTTTTTACGTGTAGTGTATTAAAAATTAATTACTACACTACACATAAAAAGAAAAATTTTATATAAAAAAAGTTATATATTACTAATAAAAGTCTAATCAATATTGCGGATTTTTTTTTAGATTTAAAATGATAAGACACATAAAAAAAATAAAATAAAAATAAAAATAACCCTAGAAACATGGATAAGATAACTAATTTACTTAGATTACGATTGTGTAACCATTAGTATTTTATTTAAAATTTAAAATTATAGATAAAAAATAGTTTTAGAAAAAAATATACACTAATTTTTTTTTTGTATAGAAGTATTTTTTAACAACATATATAATTGATTAGAATTTCACGTAAGATAGGTGTTTCTTTAATTCCAAACCATTTAATAATTTCTCTTATAATTTAACTTCAATATAATTTGAAATTCTATGTCTAATAGAACTCTCCCAAGTTCTAACTTCCAAGTTTTTTGGATAAACATGCATCCTAAGTGATGAGTTTTACATTTTTTTTTTTTTTTAATGTTAAATGTGATAATTTTTTAATACATATCTGTAGAGATAAAAACCCAAATTGGATATGGATATATCCAAGGAGAAGCGAATGATTGGGAGAGGCCCAAAAGTTGAAAATTATGTAAGTAAAAAATGAAGGAATATAGTCCAAGGAGCATCTCCTTGTCAAATAAAATGAATATCGGTCAAGTACATATTTGGATGATGTAGATGACCTTCCAAGGAGTTCCAACGATTAGGACGAACCTCAAGCACATACAAAGATGATAAGAACACAGAAATATCTAAAAGAAAAACTATTACCACTGCATTAAATGCACTGCAGCAACTTTTCTGACCGCATTTATGTGGAGAAGACCCTGAACATTACAATTTCAGCTATCACCGTTCGCAAAGAGCTAAAGAAGATGTTTGATGAGACATATACTCGAGTGAAGGCTTAGATGATAAACAAGTGTATGATGAAGATGGCCTGGAATGAACTATATAATATAAAAGACCTCCCATAATAGAGAGACGAAAAAACAAAGAAAGAAAGGAGAGAAAAGAAATCCCTGTAACACTAAGAACTGCATTAACCATCAAAACTATCAGAGTAATTGATAATCTATCCCCTTGGACAATTATTTTATTGAGGTTTTTGTGTGCTGCATGCTTGTTCATATTTTGAAATCCTTATTAACTGTAGTCCAATCCACCACAAGCCCAGCTCTTTCATTCATTCTCTACAAATTCATTGTACTGGGCTCATATCTCATATCTTTTGGGCTTAGGCTACAAATTCAGACCCTACAATATCTTTTTCCCAATAATTCTAAATTCTATTTCTCTTATAATTCCTAAATTGATTAGAAATCTAATAAGGAAAAAAGAAGAAAAAAGAAAAAGAAAAGAGGAGAGTTAGATTTGTAAACAACATAAAAATTGTAAGCGAATCAAAATCATTGATAATGGGAAAGAGAAAAGAAGAAGAAGAAGAAGAAGTTGTGCCTAATAATATATTACACGAAAAACAATATATATATATATATATATATAGAGAGAGAGAGAGAGAGAGAGAGAGAGAGAGAGAGAGAGAGAGAGAGAGAGAGAGAGAGAGAGAGAGAGTTTTAAATTGTGAGGAAATTAGAAGAATTAGCTTAGGATGTATGTTTACCCCCAAAAAAAAAGTCATAGGTTGAATGAAAAAAACTAAAAGTAATTATCTAAACAAAACATAACAAAAATGTCAAATAGATTGAATACGTTGAATATGTAGTTGAATACATTGCTTTTTTTATTTTTTATCCATGTATTATGTTGTTTTTTCTTTTACACATAGTAATATAATTTAAATAAAAATAAAAGATTAGATGAAGATTGTTGCAGTTTTTTTTTTTTTTTTTACAACGTGATAATATAACTTAAATAAAAAAAATGATTAGTTGAAAAGTTTGGATTATAATTAAATTAATATTTTTATCAATTTAGAAATTATAAGAGAAGAAGATAAGAACAAAAAAAATTATATTTATTTTTTAAAAAAATTTTACAATTTGGTTAAATCACTTTGTGCAATCACGACTTTTAAGCCCAACTTTTATTATATAGTATATAATATATTCAAGCACAGGAATCTTCCCCATGCAAAGAATCAAATTGAAGATAACAATGGCGGCTTCCAGAACTTGAAAAAACTACTTTGGGGGAGAGGAGAGAGAGAAAGGAGCATCTAGGACATGGCAGAACAAAAAGCTATGCTAAGCAAGGATCTTCAAATTCTTCCAAAATGCAGCACTTTTTACATAACTAACAATTTACAAAGAATATTCTGCAACATTATACAACAAATTTTCATAAAATAAATCTGAACAAGGTAAGAGACCTTTGACCAAAATTTTAAATATTTCAACATAACCTGACCCCTCAGATCACGTCCAGTGGAGAGAGCATTTTATACACTTCTAGAAAGGACTCCAGCCGCAAAAAGAAGATTTCTTCGAGAAAACTGCGTGGAAAACAATATCACATCATTAGGAAATCATTAGAACAAATTGCAACCACAATTTTGAAAGAGAAAAATGAGGCTGTTTTGCTTTGTGATTTACCCGCAATGCATAGACAGGGCTAGACTTGGTTGGAAGCGTTCTCAATGATCTTAGTCTGTTTGTATTTCCACTTTTGCTGATGAAATTCAAGATTCTTGTCAATCTCTCTATTCAAAATTAGTTCTAAAGATGCAAGAAATGCGATAACATCTAACAATCCTTGTCATTAGTCTATTTAAAATGAATCAGATTTGGATGTTCTTACTTTTCTTCAGTTCTTGGCACCTTCGTACTAGCAGTTACATCCCATAATTTTACAGTGCAATCAGCAGACCCAGATGCAAGAAGTGAGCCTTCACAACTGACATGAACAAGGAGGGCTTAACATAAAACGTGTGAATTAACAATTCAAGATATTCTGTTTCAGGAGCAAGAAAATGACATCCACCTGAAAGCAAGCGACCATACACATGAGGTGTGGCCCATTAAAGGTGTGACACAGCGACCACTTGAGAGGTCCCACATCATGATTGCTCCATCTTCATCACCAGAGGCCATATACCGACCATCAGAAGACATTGCCAAAGACAAAACCATACTCCTGTGACCAATAAATATTCGGACACACTCCCCACTTTGTACATCCCACAATCGGACTGTTTTATCACTAGAGCCAGTGGCAATGTAGTTGCAGTTGACGTGCCATTGAACACACTGAAATAAAATTGTCCAATCCATCAGATATAACTAAACATCTTACAGAGATTGACATTTGGTGGACAGTCAGTAGGCAACAGGTTATGTGCGTCTGTGTGAAAGAGATCTACTTACATCGACATCAGATAAGTGCCCTGCCATTATTCTTAAAGGCTGTATTCTGTCCATCGACCAAATCCTTGCTGTTCGATCATGTGAAGCGCTGGCAAAATAATGTCCTAGAGGACTAAACTGAACCAAGAAAAAGAGGAAAACATGCAATCTTAATGTATTGAGAGGGATACTTACGTTAAAAGGAAATTACTTCAACTGGAAAATGTAGAGGTGAAAAACTATAGTACTCTTATGCTGAAGGTGACTAGGAACAACAGGCTTTGATACAAATGTTTTTTATGAAACCTTGGTTGCTAGCTCAGTCTAGTAATGAGAGTAGAAACACAAATTCATATAATAACTAATCCAGGGATTACTTCAAACAATTGCAGAAGTACATAATATTAAACCAAACGGACAAGAACATAAAAATATAATGTTATTTATTTGAGAGTCGACCATATTCGTATAGGGTTATTTGGATGTGACAGCTGCCCAATTCTTGGTTATGATTATAATAAGTGCAATGCAAAAATTGAGACTCATTGGTGCTACTAGATCCATATGAGAGAAATTAAGATTTAGGTAGCTATTGTCAGAAGACATGGAAGTTATAAGAAAATCAGGTTTACATAATCATCTTTACCTGAACATCCCATACAGGATAATTATGGCCTTTATAGCAGACAAGATTTGCATTCATTGTAGTGCTCCATAACCGAACTGCAGCAGAGTAACATAACTTTTTACTTTTATATAGTAGTGTCAGGCTGTCAGAACAGACTACACTATTATGATTTATACAAAAGAAGTTATGGCTAAACAACAGAGAGAGAGTTTGAGCCAGTCATCTTCAGATGATAATCTAGAAGAACACACCTGTTGAGTCTGCTGAAGAGGAAAGTAAAAAGTCCCCAAGAGGGCTAAAAGTGGCAGAATAAACTGGACCCGAATGACCCTGAAATAATGAATAAGATCTTTTCCCGCCGTTTGACCCTAAAACATGTTCACTTGAAGTAGTATCATTTTCACCCTGCAAAACAGCTGACACCAACACCATTCAACATTGCTGTTTCTCTTTAATAAGAACATCTAAGCAGTAACCAAACATACAGTAACATACGCATAATCCTGTTACAAAGAGACGGTCTACTGCCCATTAAAGAACATATGGCACTAAGACAGCCAGCAATGCTGTATATAAATTTACCAAGAGCATCACATATAATTTACTCCCCTTGGCCCAAAATGAGTTCTTCCTTGAAAAGGACATGTTTGTAATAAGTGATAAATGAATGTATTGAGAACTCACATTTTAGTCTATGATCTTCAAAGTTGCCCTTCTACTTTGTTCAAAGAGAGAATAATCGCTTTTAAGGAAATGGGCAAAATAAAAAATTAACGAGGATACACTTTTAATAGATAGGGAGTAGGGAGTAGAGGAGAAGGTTTATCCTTTATTCTACTAAAGTAGGGAGTAGAGGAGAAGGTTTATTATGTTGGAACCTGTATAACGCCGAGTATTGGAGGTAAAATCTTTTCTTAGTGGCATACCTCAGCTAGCATTCCTCCTATAATAATGGGATGGAGGGTAAGGTTGTGGATATGAAACCCACCGAGTGGATAAATTACCAATCATAATAATAAAAATAAAAATAAAAATAACATTTTATGGAGCGTCTTTCCCATGGAAAAGCATTTGGAAGTTCAAGGTTCCAACTAGAGTGGCTTTCTTTGTTATAGACTGCAGTTTGGGGAGAATCTTAACTTGACGAAATGACATAATTATGATAGATTGGAACTGTATGTGTAAGAAGAGTAGGGAGCCTGTTGAGCACTTGCTTATTCATTGTGACATTGCTAGGGAATTGCAGAGTATGGCTGAAAGTCTTCAGGATTCAATGGTCATGAATTGAGATGTGATTGATCTTTTCACTTCTTGGTGAGGTTGGTTTGGTCCACATTAGAGCATTGGCGTATGGAGTGCAATTTCTCAGTCTCATGTGGTGCATTTAAAGGGAATGAAAATTCCTGGAGCATTGACAGGTGTGAAACATTAGTTCTAGACCTGAAACTCTTGTTCAGAAGATTTTTATATGAGTAAATGGAGACCACAAGACAATATTCTTTCCAAACTTCTCTGAGTTGCATGATGTTTGAAATTTTGTTTGCTTATTGTTGGTGTATCCCTTGTACAGTTCCCGAGTACTTGGAAATTGATGGGCTATGCCCATTTTATGCCTTTTCAATTACCATTTACCTAAAAAAAAAGGGTTCTATTTTAGAAGTTAGGGTTAGTTATGTATTCAAGGGCAGAACTGTAATCTTCATAACTCCTGCGCATTAAGGTTATTTTGGTAATTGATTTTAGAATTTTGTCTAGGAGATTTTAAGTTCTCTTAGGTTTATTTCCTTGAGTCCAAGTTCATCTTTTATTATCTTACTAGGTTTTTAGTTAATTAGTCCAATTAGAAGCTCTAAGGCTATTTACAAGAAAGAGTCCTTGTATGTTTGTGCTCAATGTCATTAAAGAATTAACAGAAATGATTGATAGAAACAAGTGTTTTGAGCATTGAAGCATGTTGGCCTTACTTTGTTTCAACTTTTCTCTTTCCTCTCTTCTCTTCAGCATTCTGTCATTATTCTTCATACATATTGTTCACATGCATTATACATAACCTTTGCACAATTCAATATTAAGCTCCATTTATTTCAGCGTAAAATGTATTCCAACAAAAAATATTTTCAGTGGTAAATGATTTGTTTTTTGTTGCGATCTAGAAAATAATTTTTTACTTTTGGTTGAACTGCAAATTTCCAGTAACGCTAGCGATATTAGGGAGGAAAGTGGTGGTGGTGGTGGTGGCAGGGGCAGATGATTAGTGACAACAGGCAGGTGGTGGCCAGTGGTCAGTGATGGTGGCGACTGTGTTTGGTGACCAATGGTGGTTGGCAATTGATGGCCAATTTGGTCAATGTCTGGCAATCAATAATGCTTAGGCAGGCTACAATTGGTCAGGCATAGGGCAAGTATAGTGGCAACCAATGGCCGGTAGTGGGTGGCAACGGTGACCAGTTGTTGGTGGCTATGGTTGGGCTAACGACGATTAGTGGGTGAGTGGGCTGTGGTCATCAGCAATAGGTGGTAGTGGCAGCATAAAGGAGTTGAACTTGAAAGGGGTAAGGCTTTTTCTGGAAGTGTAATTTTCCATTGACCATGGAAAACATTTTCTCAACTCTTTTACAACCTCAAATCAAATCTTTTGCCTTCCCTGTCAACCTTCTCATTCTTGAACCCTACACCTCTCTGAAGTTTTAAATTCTAAATCAACAAATTCTCTAAACCTCAATACTGCAAACATATATAGATTCCCCAACCTTTCAAATGTCAAACCCCCCTACCCATAGATACCCCTTGCTAGAACACTTCAAAGTGTCGATAAATTGAATTTTGCAAAGATACACAGAAGCCCATGAAGTGGAAGTGTGAGAAATACTTTGGGGATTCCTCTTTATTTTTTGGGAAGGAAGGGGGGGGGAGGGGGGGGGGGGGGGGGGGGGGGGGGTGAGGGGATGGAGAAGGCATTGCCTTGATGTTCACAAATAACTTCATAATACCTTTCATAATGAAAATAGTACTTTTAAGAAAAAGGAAATATCACTTTGGGTAAAAGATAAGTTTTCTATGCAGAATGTGTAAATCAATACACAAACCTAATTGATAATAATGATTTGAATAAATTTTTTAATCAAAATGGTCTAATGATATACTCCTACATCCGGTTCATCTTAACAATTGAATTAATGTCAAACCTTTAAGTAAGTGCAATACTTCTTGACCATAAGCAAACAAAGCATGTCCACATGCAACATACTTATCAAGAAAAATATAATCTGCATAACAATATCAAAACCAATCCTGAATTTATCAGTTCTATAAAAAGCACTGCCAATGAGCACTAACTCAAATGGCATTTCCTCTCCTTGTAAGAATAAGGTGGAAGATAAGGCTGTGGGTTCAGGACCCACCAGATGTGTGAATTTACCAATCAAAAAATATATATTATATGAAAAGCACTCTTTGACAAAAAAAAATTTTAATCCTCATATTCCAAAACTATATTAAAAGACAGTGCTACTCTATCGGTAAGCAGAAGGTGATCCTCCATGAAATTCAGCACAATACCCTCTTGACACTAACACAATAATTCTTATAATTCATAAATTCCTCATGCACAAAGAAACATGAAATTCTTTTTAGATTCTTTTCATAGAAATAGACTCTTAAATAGTCGAAATAAGCTTCTTCCACAATTTTTTGGGCACATCAACTCTATATCAGGTCTTTTTTCTTTTCTTTGACCCCAAAGGGCGGAACAAGGGAACATTCAAACTAGTGACCTCCAATTGTGCTAACCCTAGGGGTTTCAGCCCTATATCAGGTGTAAAGTATACGCATAATTTTTTTTTTTTTTTTGATAAGTTATATGCATAAAAAATTTAGATCCTATTGCATTAACGCTATTTTGCAAATCTAAGTACATAGATTCAAATGATAGTATGTTGCAAGCCAAAACAAGGAAGTAAAACTCATTCAATGGAAAGTAAATTTAATTTTTACAAACTTACAACCAACAGCTTCTTGTCCAAGCTTTGCCATGTCCCAAACCTGTGGAGGCAAAATTTCAAAAATTAGCAAACATTAACCACAACAAGAAGCATATTGGTTATGATATCTGATAAGATACAACCTTCAATGATGAGTCTGAAAATCCACCAGCAACCAAAGAACCATCATGGGATATTGATGAACAGTTTAAGCTGGGACAATTTATAAAAAAAAAAAAAAAATATATATATATATATATAGAGAGGAATTTGAGTATCAAATATAACACAAGAAACAAAAATTAATCTTAAACCATCAAAGTTATGGAGATTACCCATTATGTGTGTTGATAAATGTATAGAAGTTGACAGATGGCAGTGAAACACTACTCAACTGTACACGGTTTCTTAGGTCCTCAAGAATAGACTTTTCTACCTCTGTTGAACTGAAGCAATCAATAAAAGATCAATCAATGGCCTGCAGCAGAACTTCAAAATTAAGAGCATTGTGTACTCTTACGCCAAGATCCATATCCAAAATTCATCCAACAAGTCTTATTTAAGAAAACATCAGCATCAGAATCATAACACAATGAGGACAACTAGATTTTATTCCACAGCATATCTTCTAATAAAATGTGAATGCAATTGGTATTAATAAATGTAAGGGCTCAACCAAACCCACATCTAACCTGGCTTGCAAATCTTACACTATGTTTGGGAGTTGACAAAAGTACGGAATGGAATCGAAGGGACTATGGTGTATTTTCTCTAGTGTGTTTGAGAGTTATCAAAAAATGAATGGGACAGGAAGAAATATAATTTTACTACTATTTTTTACCCTTCATCTTTTATTTAGTTTTTCTTAGAATAAGAATAAAATCGATATTTCACCTCCACTTCATTAAATGAATGAGTATTCTTCTCACTTTTATAAGGAAAACTTAAGAGGGAATGGAATGAAATGAGCATTCCCTCCTAACCCTTCCATGCCTTCCTACCAAAAATTAGGACGGTAATGAACCAAGTTGTTAATGAGCAGCTCGAGAAAAAAATTGTTTATGTTTGTTTGTTTAGTAAACAAGCCAAGCTCAAACCCAACTTTGGGATTAATTATTAAACCAACCAAGCTCAAATATAATAATGTGCTCGTGAAGAAACTCGTCAACATGAAAGCTCGAATTAACTATATATCATACTATATATTTATACGTATACTTGTCTAAAAATATATTTATATATACTTGAAATTTGGTTGTATAGTTTTGTAAATCGGATCATATGATATAAAATTATTACTTGTAATAAAAATTCATAGATTCGTAAATGGGTAAAACATTTTAGTCATGATTTTACTATATATAGGAAAAGAATAAGTTAATCAAGTAGCTCATGAACAAACTCAAGCTTGCTCAACAAGTAAATGAACCAAGCTTGAACATGTAATCTTGTTTGGTGATGAGCACAAGCTCAACTCGTGTTCAAAATAAAATTAAATGAACAAGTTTGAACTTTTAACACTCAACTCCTTAAAATACCCTTCAATCCATTACTTTCCCCCCTCTCAAACAAGCTAGAAGATATCTAAATACTTAATTTACAAGGTAATTTTGAATTCAAGATATGATTTAAATTCAAAACTTTAACTCCCAAACGTAAAGTCCAATCTAGCATTTTTGGCCACAGCAAAGCAGCTCAATATATCAATGAATCTTTTAAAACCAACACATGTGAAGCAAGTATTTAAAAAGAGTACAAAAGAAAACTGATTCCAATTGACAAATGACCTAGACTATCTGCTAATTATGTTCCAGTTGACTGCACTAAAAGAATCAAGTAATCAACTCCCAATTTAGCAAGAAAGAGAACTCAGATTTTGTTCGAGGATGGTGTGATGACGGGTTTTGTTTTTCTTATTCTAATAGTTTCATATTCTGGTACAAATCTATAAAACTCACCTATCAAAAAAAAAAAAAACAAATCTATAAAACTCAGTAAAGCAAAACCCCACCAATACCATAAACCATTTCATGTTCTGAGCCAAACTATAGATATATGATTCGATGAAATAGAAGTTGATTTTTTTTTTTTTTTTTCAATAATCCATTACTTAAATACTTAACAATAGAAAGGGACTTTTTAAATCTTTTCTGGCACCAGTCAAACAATTTGATAACCCTATATACAGTCCTCAATCACCCCAATCCTTTGGTAATTAAGAAGTACAGAAAGGGATAAAAAGAAACATCAAAGCATGGTTTCTGCTCATAGCTATAACCTTTGTGTAATGACAAATAAAAAAGATAACAGAGGATTCCAGAAAATACATTACTGGCAAAGCAAGCTCTGGTTTAACTCGTGGTGCCGTAATTACAGCATTGGCCTCAGGACGCCCAGTTTTCCCTGTTGCACTTGCAGCCTTGTCTTTCTTCAACTTTTTTGTTGACGTGCCTTGCTTTCCTCCTTCGATTGATCTTTTCTGAACAAGAAACAGACAA
Source organism: Quercus variabilis (assembly GCA_030445155.1). Classification (NCBI taxonomy): domain Eukaryota; kingdom Viridiplantae; phylum Streptophyta; class Magnoliopsida; order Fagales; family Fagaceae; genus Quercus; species Quercus variabilis. Next base: position 20,479,947 of record CP129446.1, on the reverse strand, counting down.
CACAAAAGTTGAGAAAAAGAATCCTGAACGCAAGACCATCAATCAAAATGGAAACAACAGTATGACAGGAAAAAAAAAAAATCATTGATAACTTAGTCAAGTATAAATATTTAGATTTGGGAAAAAGTCAAAGGGATTTTAAGAACAATATACCTTATTCTCATCCAATTCCCCCTCTTTCATTTCTCCTTCAGCCTTTTCCGAATCTGAAAGCAAAAGCCCGCTCTTTTCCAAGCGTTCTTCTAAAGAATCTTCAAGCAGCTATAACAAATATACAATAAAGCTCAAAATTAAATAACCGACCAGAAGAAATACACATTTATTTAGTTAACTAACCTTGGCATAGAGCTTCATAGCTACATTAAGGCTGACTGATATTCAAATACCAAAAATTGCTTTAAAAAATATCATATGCCAAAACTAACTTTCAACAATGCCTAACCCTAACAACAGCCGACTTAAGGCCAATTTGGGATGGATGCAACTTTTTCATAAGATGAGAAGCTGTAGTTGCCTAGAAAAGCAACCAAGGACTGCTTCTCAAAGCCACCCTAAAACCCCAAGCCACTTCACAAACTTGGTGAAAGTTGCAGCACCTTTGGAGGAACCAAACAAGCTGTAAGTAGCTTCTACTTTTTTAAAGCTGAAGAAACCCTGGAAAAGCCCCAGCAAATGGAGCCTAAAACTAAAGGCAGCCATGTGTAATTTGTTACAGCACCATAGGGGGGTTAATCATAAATGACTCTTTTGAAACTTACAACAAAATAAGTACAAAAATATCAAACGGCTTAAAGAATGCCTATTACCAAAAGATGGGAAGTTTACCTTCCAGTGAGCAGTCATCAACAGCATGAACGCTTTTTCAATGAGTTTAATTACTTTATTAAAATTCAACAGCACAAAAACTTTGGACTTTTTTTTCCCAATTGCATTCCCCCGGGGAAAATGTCATGAATTCAATCAAAACCATTCTTAAGAACTCAATTCAATACACGACATTGGATAAGACTCAAATTCTCAAATTTAAACCTAAAAAATTTAGACCAAAAGTAACTCAGATAATCCTTCCTAGTTGCTAAATGATTCTTTCACGGTGGTAACCTGCATGCCACATATTGACCAGCTTACTTTAATCACTCAAAAATCCCATACAAGCATAATGAATATATTTAATATGCAGTTGAAACTATAACAAAAGAACACTTAAGACACCACATCATTTTGAAAGTATATATTCATCGAGAGCCAAACTCCTTATTTTGACTAACTCAGATTCGAAAGTTCACAAGTAAAATATTAGTGTAACATCAGAAATTTATTTTAGCAATTCAGTAAAAATTTCAGCAATATTTCCATCAACATTCAACTTAATGTTTGCACAAGTTAAAAAACCCATACCTTAAAAGCAAAAGCTCTATCAAAATCAATGTCAAATAATTTAAAACACAGAACAATAGAAATATATGGGGCAGTTATTTGGCATTTCAAAAAAGATGAAAGCCCAGAGTATATTATCCTACTAACTTGCAATAAAAAAAGATGGCCACTATACACAATTATAAGACTGCCATCCTTTTGAATTTGAAAATATATTCTCCCTTTTGATACATAAATAAATGGAACTCAGCATCTTTTATGACTCACCCCCCATTGTATTTCCTTCTGATTTATCTGTGTGGCCTCATCCTGGCTGCTTCCAATAAGTGTAACAACTTCGGCATCATCAGAGATTGAGATGGGCTGTCCCGGAGAAACTGCAAAACCAGATATATAGACAACAAAAAATCTATGACCATAACCCAACATATAAATAATAATATACATATGACCAAAAGGCAAACATTTGTACCTTGAAAGTTAATATGCTCATTTATAATCCCAAGCATTATGGTCAATTGTGTCTTGTGTAGATACTGCAGCAGAAGCTCATAGGAGTACTGGCAGGATAATTTACAAAACATATTTCAGCAGAGTACCAACATATCTAAATGATAACCATCAAGCAACTGTCGAAGTAACATCAATCTCCACAGCGATTAAAGTAAACAAGGCAAGCAATAACTCATAGCTAAAAAGAAAAAGAAAATCGTGTCTGCAGATAAAAAAAAAAAATTATAACTAATATATTTGTAATTACAAATACTAGTTGTCATCTATCCACCATCTAAAACTCAAACAAAGGTTGAAGTTGGTATACCATCATTCTAAATAGATATAGCACCAGAATCATTTTAATTCAAATATAGCATACATCCCATAAAAAATAAAAAATAAAAAATAAAATCAGATCCAAATATCTAGAAAGTAGTGGGTATAACCGTATAAGCAGATAGACATCTACCCCTCTTGCAACATCAGATCACTCCATATATCATGATAAGAAAAAGAAGATAGCCATAGCTTAAGGACAGTCTACATACATTATAATGAGCACATATATAATAATCATTTCAGAAAATTTTAGCAAATTCTAGAGCAATCATAGTACATTAGGATATTGATAAGCATACCAATCAGATATTTGATCCATAACAAAAATAAGTCCAACATCCACTGAAATTCCCAGCTAGCATGATTTTATGTGTGATAAGCAAAATGAAGAGAATATTACCTGAAGATATAAGGTTAGGGAGTCTAACATGTATACCATAATGTGCAATCTCCTAAAACACAACTATTGCAAAGAAACAGCAGCCAAAAAATGGGGTTGAACCAAGTAGCTGTATTTGATGCACAACAGTGGATGCTGTCGAAGTTACACACATGGTTTTAAAAACCGGTCCAGATAGAGAACCGAAAAAGGGAGTGGTTCCTGGTTTTCTGCTTGGACTGAGGTTCAACTGGTAGTTGAACTGTTGACGTCATAAATAATGTTTTAATAATACAAATAAATTAAATCAATTATTAATTTATAGTAATTACTGACAATTTTCAGATAAAATTAAATCAATTTTCAAGAGAGTTTTCTCATCTATTATATTTTATATATTTTCTGTTACAAATTAATAAATTTTAATCCATATCTATTTGGGTTTGCCAACATCTCACTCCAATTACCCTGCCCACATCTACTCTAACCCAACCTAACCAATCTGAGAGCTACTAAAAAAAAAGTAAAATGTAAAAGTTATAGAATAATAACTAATCTAGATTAGTTCTTTATAAATAATAAGAAAAATATAATGTAGATGATTTATAAGAAAGAGTTATGCTAATAACAAATATGCATTCCTATCAATTCATTTCACAACATTGAAACCCCCATGCCCTCTTTCTTTTTCACACAACTGATCTGTTCCTATCCAAAGCAAACAAATGAGCAATCCCCTCTTCTTTCACTGATGTGGGTTTGTTCCTTAGCTCACTTTTTTTTGATAAGTAATAGATTCATTGAAATCAAAAAGAGAGGAACACCGAAGTACACAGGGAGTATACAGAGGTGAACAAATCAAAAACGAACATTACAAAAATCAAGAAAATCCAAAATAAAAGAAAAAGGATGGTTTCTCCACACAGAAAACCAATCAAGTAAGGTTCTAAAAAAAAGAAGCTTGAGATCAGGCATGGAACGCTCCTTGTCTTCAAAACACCTACTATTTCTCTCCTTCCAAATACACCACATCAAACAATGAGGAACAACCATCCAAAGATCTCCATTACGATGGCGACCAAAACGACCTTGCCAGCAAGCCAAAAGCCCAACAACAGAGAAAGGCATAACCCAACAAACTCCAAATAACCCAAAAACCATATCCCACAACTCTAGAGCAACCATGCAATGAAGGAAAAGATGGTCAATAGTTTCACTATTACACTTGCACATGAAACACCAGTCCAAAATGCAAATCTTTTTTTTCCTTAAGTTGTCAATAGTCAGACATTTCCCCAAGTCTACTGTCCATACAAAGAAAGCCACTCTAGAGGGGATCTTCTGCTTCCAAATGTTTTTCCAAGGGAAAAACTGCTCACTATGGCCAGCTAGAAGATGGTAGTAAGTACTGACCGTGAATCCCTTACTCTTACAAGGCAGCCAACATCTCTTATCCTCCCCGATCCCCCTTACAGGGGTGCAATAAATGAAATTGATGAAACTCCTGAAAGCTTCCAATTCGCACCTCCCTACAGAACTGAAGATCCCAGTGGAGTACTCCATTAGTGAACTTCATAAGATCCCCTACACTTGCCTCTTTGTTGCAACAAATCCTATATAAATCAGGATAACGATCTGCAAGGGGAGAAGATTCACACCAACGATCAAGCCAAAACTGCACTTTTGATCAATCTCCAATTTCATATAGAATAAACCGAGATAAGGAATGCCACCCTCTTCTAATATTTTTCCACAAACTAACACCATAAGGACTAGAGAAAGAGCTAGAACACCAACCGCCCCCATCACAACCATACTTCACCTCTATCACTTGACGCCAAAGAGCATCCCTTTCTTGCCCAAATCTCCATAACCACTTCCCTAATAATGCTACATTGAAGGTTCTCAGATTTCTAATCCCCAGCCCGCCTGAAGAGAGCGAAGAACATACTGTAGACCAATTAACCAAATGAAATTTGGGCTCGTCTCCTAGGCCACCCCACAGAAAGTCTCTCTGGAGTCTAGCAATACGGTTGGCCACAGAAGCAGGAATATGGAATAAGGAAAGAAAATAAGTAGGGAGGTTAGAGAGAGTGCTTTTAATCAAAGTGACTCTACCTCCCTTGGAGAGATATAATTTTTTCCACCCTGCTAATTTTCTTTCCATCTTCTCTAGAATTGGATTCCAAATAGACTTGTCCTTAAATTTTTCCCCCAAAGGAAGACCCAAGCATTTCATTGGGAGAGAACCTTGCTTGCAGCCTAAAACAGCCACCAAAAGATCCATATTATGAACAGCCCCCACAGCCACTAGCTCAGACTTGCCCAAATTTACCTTCAGACCAGACACAGCCTCAAACCAAATAAGCACCATATGGAGAATCAAAATTTGATCAATATTAGCATCACAAAAAATCAGAGTATCATCTGCGAAAAGAAGATGGGAAATCATCAAAGATCTTCCAGAGGAAGCTCCTACGCTAAAGCCTGACAAACGACCCTCATGAACAGCCTTATCCAACATTCTACCGGCTGCTTCCATAATCAGAACAAATAATAAGGGGGACAAAAGATCACCTTGCCACAACCCCCTAGAACTTCCAAAAAACCCATGGGGAGTACCATTAATGAGGATGGAAAAGCGAACCGTTGATATACAAAAAGAAATCCATTGCCTCCACTTATTAGAAAAACCACAACGCTCAAGCAAGTTAGAAAGAAGTCCCCAATTCACGTGATCAAAGGCTTTTTCAATATCCAATTTACATAACAATCCTGGCTGACCAGACTTCAATCTACTATCAAGGCATTCATTAGCAATAAGAACGGAATCAAGAATCTGCCTATTTAGAACAAAGGCGTTCTGGGGAGCTGAGATGATCTCTCCTAAAACCATACGAAGACGAGATGCCAAAACTTTAGCAAGAATTTTATAAACCCCCCCAACAAGACTGATAGGCCGAAAGTCTTTTACCTCCACTGCCGCAGCTTTTTTTGGAATGAGAGCAATGAAGGTTGCATTCAAGCTTTTTTCAAACTGACCAGTATCATGGAAATGGTGGAACACAGCCATGATGTCTGGTTTGAGAATCCCCCAGCAAGCTTGAAAGAAAGCCATCGAAAAACCGTCAGGCCCAGGAGATTTGTCCCCATTAAACTCCTTGATGACTTCAAAAATCTCAGTTTCTTCGAAAGGTCTCTCTAACCAATCCACATTATCCCCAGAAATCCTTGGAAAGTCCAGAACCTCCTGTAAAGGAAGCTTCTCTTGCTGCTCAGAGTAAAGGTTCATATAGAAATGAACAATATGGTCTGAAATCCTATCCTGATTGGAAGACAAGGCCCCATCAATCATAAGATTTTCAATACAATTATTCCTTCTATTAGAATTATCCATCCCATGAAAAAACCTTGTATTGGAATCGCCCTCCTTTAAAAACAGCATTCTGGACTTTTGTCTCCAGCTAGTCTCCTTTAATAAGGCTGCCTTTTCAAGATCGGCGCGAAAAGATGCTTTTTCCAATTTCTCCTCTTCCGTTAGAGGTTGAAAATCCTCTTTTACATCTAGAGCATTCAACTTGCTCCATAAATGCTGTTTCTTGGCAGTGATATTGCCAAAATCTGTTTCGTTCCACTTTTTGAGATCTGCTTTTAGGGCAGCCAACTTCTTGGCTAGAATGAAACTAGGAGTCCCTTGAAAATGGTAATTTTCCCACCAAGCCTTCACCTTATCTAAAAACCCCTCCGCCTTCAACCACATGTTCTCAAAACGAAAAGGAATACGCCCTTTGCGGTGACTCCCACTCTCCAAAAGAATTGGGAAGTGATCGGATAACACTCTAGGAAGCCTTTTTTGGGAGAAATGAGAGAGATAGTCTGCCAGGTCTGGAGAGAGAAGAAACCGGTCAATTCAGAGGCTGAGGTGGAGTTAGACCAAGTGAATAGGCCTCCCTCCAGAGAATTGTCCATAAGCCCATGATGAGATATAAAATCCGAAAAATCATACATGCAGCGAGTAAATCTTCCTGCCCCTAACCTCTCCGAAGGAAAGCGGATGACATTAAAGTCTCCTCCCAGGCACCAAGGCAAATTCCACCAACTGTTCAAGCCTGCCAATTCTTCCCACATAAATAGATGATTCCTGTTCAAATTTGGACCATAGATACCTAAGAAAGCCCACTCAAATTGGTCACTGACATTTTTGAACCTACATGAAATCGAATAAAACCCCACTGCTTCCTCTATCTTTTCAACCACCCTTCTATCCCACATGAGCAAAATACCACCGAAGCACCCTCAGAACCCAAATAAAGCCAATCTATGTAAGGACAACTCCAAATACTTCTAACAATTCCTCTTGTAATCCATTCCAACTTTGTCTCTTGCAAACAAACGATATCTGCCTTCCAAGAACGTAGAAAATTACACACCCTGAGCTGTTTTTTCTTCTCGTTCAACCCTCTAACATTCCAAGATAAAATTTTCAAATTCATTGGAGAGTAAGTAGAGCCCTGTCTTTACCAAAACCAATGCGTCTTGGAGAAGCTGGACCATAGTTGACAGAGCTAAATAAACCCCGCAATTCCCTTATTCCTTTCCTCCCAGAGCTCTTCAGGGCTTTTTCAGTTTGTTCCTTAATGGCCCTCTTCTGTAACTCAGTTTCAACAGCCAACAGGAAATTGGTTGCTGGCTCTTCCAAACCTTTGAGGGATGTCCCAAGGAAATCATCAAAGCCACTGAACTTTTCCTGAAACCATTCTGAGAAGTTGTCCTTACCCAGCAAACTCTCCTCATTCTGAGTTGCTGACCCTTCAAAAATATCCATGACGCCCCTAGGCAAAGAGATAGCCAGTGGTTCGACATTAAGAGGTGGCGAAGAATCTCCTTTAACCAATTCTGGATTAGGCTCCTTACATTCCGTTGACACAATCGGTACCGTCGGCCACTGGTCTGAGTCATCCACTCCAAAAACGACATCTCCCGGCAGTAAAGAAATTTGGATCGGGACAGCCACCCTCTTCCCATCACGTAATTCAAGAACCCATTGCTCAGAATTCCCCCATTTCTTGATGACGTTGTCTGTGTGCTCATGGATGATCCGTTGAATGTCATGTTGCAAGGCCGCTTCATCATTGGAGCACAGGGACTCATCCACGGAAGCATCGGAGCACATAGACTCAGTCACGGAGGCCTCTGAGTTGTCGAGCACCGAGGGAATTGTCTCGGAGCAAGTCGATTCCACGTCGGAGCACTTCGGTTCATTCACGGAGGCATCAAGGTTGACGATCATTGAAGGAATCGTCTCGGTGCTTAACGGTTCAAAGTGGGTCAGCGATGGCTTATCAGCGATAACAGCAAGAGAAGATGCCGATGAGGTAATCTGGGCAGGAGTGACCGGCGAGGAGGATAAAGTGTGTGAGTGGGTCAGATTTATGTGTGAGTGGGTCAAAGAGGGCTGGGAGTGTTTGGGTTTCCATTTAAAGACAGGTTTATGTTTGAGCTTAAAACGTCCATTGGGCTTTGGGTTTGAATTTTGGCCTACTAAAGGGTTAATTTTGGGCTTAATAGCAATGATGGGCTTTGGGTCAGAGGCTTGGTTGGAGGGCTTAGGGTCAGAGGATTGGTCAACTGAAGGGTTCACCTCAAGGCCACTGGGCTTTGGGAAAGGATTATGGCCAACCGAAGAATCAAAGGGCTTAAAAGGATTATTGGGCTTAAAAGAAACAAAGGGCTTTGGGTCAGGGTTTGGGTCAGTGGGCTTTGGGTTAGAGGTTTGGTCAACCAATGGGTCCACCTCAGACACGTTTGAGCAGCTGATACTCCACTTACCATGAGCCTCACGTTCCAACCTGATATAAAGATCCAGTTGCACCCCATTCTTAATATCTTCTGAAAAGACAGATGAGATCTTCGCCCCTACCAGAGCACTCTCCTTCCCAAGACTGCTCTCACGAGAATCCCGGATCTGAGCACTCGGATCGGCTAAGTTAGACTTACAAGAAGCCAGCATTAAATGTGCAGGATTTACCACGTCATGGGGATCCTGGGTTAGAGCATTCACCGCCGTTACCTAACTTCGAGTTTTGGGTTCACTTCGTCGGCCTTGCACCACTGCTGCTGCAAAGGATTTGGATTCTTTAAAATCAGACCCAGTTAAAAGCTTTAGAGGCAGATTGATGGCGAGAGTCCCAGGAGCTATAGCCTTCCTTAAGTGCAAACTGAATCCTCTCCAGCCACTACCCAATTTTCCTTCCGGAACAATTATGAAACCTTTCCGACGGCCATGAAGAAGTTCTGACATTATAAGAAAAGAGCCATGTGCATTGGAGCCCAATTGTAGTATAAAAACCTTCTCTCCATCTCTAACAGTTCGTGCAAAGTGTCCAGGGGGCTCTAAGGAAATAAAGTCTTCCATCATAGATAACATTTTCCTGGCACACTCTTTGCCCAAGAACACAGAACGTAAAGAGCCTCTGCTTCTCTCAAAAATACGTAAAAGGAAAAAGGAACCCCCCTCTTCAACAGAAAATTCAAAAGATTTTGACTCTATGAAGAAAAAAAGTGAGCCACCCATGCCAAAGAAGTGTTCCTTAGCTCATTTGTTTCTCCTTAACCAGACCACTTAGCTTTTTATAATCTCATGATTCAAAATTTTACTAGAAGCTAAAGCATCTCGTTTGCTTAATAAATCACATATCTTATAAACCCGATCAAACAAGTAAATTGTCTGAACAGGTTTACTTATCCAAAAAAAAAATACCTGATCAAATAACTTACTTACTAGCTAGCTTATTCCCCTCATCCCTGGATACAAAAACAACCAACATGGTCTTTCTAGAAACTATGCAAATTACTTCTGGATCCATTGAGCGACCTTCAAGTCCTAGGATTTCTTAGTCTGCAGAATTTTTGGATGAGAACTTCACCTCTATTAGCCCAAACTCAGGATGAAAAAGATGGAGGCTTGGAGATAGAGAAAGCAAGAAATGCAGAATTTCAGAACAGTTTCTACAGTGTTTTGGCATCCTTACTGAACAGGTTGAACCAGTGCAGTTCCCAGATTTAATGGATGAACCGGCAGTTTTCAGTTTTTACTGTTATTTTAGATTTTCAGTTTTTAAAGTGAACTGGGCCGGACTAGGACCCTGTTCACAATAGAACCAGCTGGTCTGGTCCAATTATTAAAACCATGGTTACACGTTCGTAAGTGAAAACAAATAGAGTTGAACACAAGTGCACATGCAGGCATTGCTGTCAGTATCGTACAATGCATATTGTATCGTGCACAAAAAGTTCTGTATGCGTATTGTGTCGCGTACAAAAAGTTCCGTATCATAAGGGCATATTGTAAGTATTCATGAATTGTACAATACATAAGTGTGTATAGAATATTGTAAAATTGTACGTATTATATGATACTTAGACAAGTGGGTTAAAATAAGTTTTTTTGTTTAAAATTTGTGCTTTTATTTGAATCCAACAAGTTGTTAAACTTGTTTTAATACAAAATTATTGGGCTACTTAACTGTGCCCAATAAAATAACTTGTCCATGATTTTTTACCCCTCTCTTCTCTATTACTCCTACAAAATTTGGACTACACACTTAACGCTTAACTTTCATATTTGCAAATTTATTTTCTATATTATATATAAGGTATTAATTGACATTATATATTATTTTGTTATAAGTCTAAGAAACTAGAATGCCAAGAAAAAAATATAAAGAAAGTTATTAGAATAAAAGAATAAGATGTAGTAAATTATGATGACAAAGAAGAAAATGTTAATGAAGAAATAATTTCGCAAAATGATGAACATTATAATAACATTGACTTACATGAAGTTGATTAGGCAAGATGATAAGTATGATGAAAAAGAATTATCATTTTAGCTCATTGTCATGTATCACTTTTGAGTTTAATCAATTTGAATGTGTATGTTATAAATACGTGTCAATTTGATTTATTTAGCTAGCTTTGTTAAATATTATTGTATAAGTACTAATTAAATTAGTCATTAGTTGAATCTATTTTAAATTTATAATCAATATAATTTTTATACGTATATCTATAATTTTTTTTATTATAAATTTTATTAGGTGCTTGTGTTTCTTACGATACACAATACAATATAATACGATACACGATACACAAAAATAAAAAATCAATTCACAATAGGATTCACATATTGACAACTATGCATGCAAGTATGGTCCAAGTTATGATGCAGCCATGGAATATTAACTTGCTACTACTTTGCAAATTTGTCTATTCAACATTCACTTATGGCCTTATGAGACCCACATGCGAAGTTCAATTGAAGTATAAGTCGTGTGATTTCTGAGGTCTAGGTATGTGTTCTAGGGGTTAAAAAAAGTTTCTAATTTGGGATTTTATTTTACAAGTTATGGTCAGTTTTGCATTCAGGTGCACTAAACTTTCTGATGTCTAGTTATATGTGTTCTAGGGGTTAAAATAGTTTTTAACTTGGGCTTTATTTTACAAATTATGGTCAGTTTTGTATTCAGTATTCATGGATAGACTATAAATTCTGCAACCTTTGCTGATTAAGGGTATTTTGGTAATTTAGTTGAGTCCAGAATTGTCTTGAAGATTTAACTCCTTTTGTTAGTTATTCCCTTCATAGGTTTTTAGTTTACTAGTCAAAATAGAAGTCCTAATTTTTTTTTTATTTGCTGAGTAAATAGGGGGAGGGGGGGGTTCGAAACCCAAACACTGGGCACTACAAATGGTGCCACTACCACTAGGCTAGTGCTTGAACCCCACCCAGAGTCCTGATACTACTAGTACAAGAAATAATCTATACACACACACACACACACACACACACACACACAAGTGTGTGTGTGTGTGTGTGTGTTCTCAATTTACTCATAGAATAGGAGTTGATTAATAAAAAATATGGAGTGTTTCGAGTATTGAGGTATGTTGGCCTTATTGTTCTTTTTCTCCTTTTCTCTTCTCTTTGTCCCATCTCTTTGATATTCTGTCCCTATTCACAGTACTGTTTACTGTTTATTCTGTTGTTCACAAATCATGAGCATTTTCGATCTCCATTTCTTCTAGCCTCTTTGCAACCCTAAATCAAATCTTTTCTCTTTCCCTACAAAACCTAAGTCATTCTTCAACACTAAGCCTTCTTTCTAAAACTTCTAAACCACAAATCCTCCTAACCCTAACCCACCATGAGCACACATAGACAAATTCCCTAACTTGTATATGTTGTTTCAAAACAGGATCACCTTGCAGATGGCAATTGATGCCTTACAATCATTAAAAAAAATTTAAGTTTAGTTAAAAATGGAATTCCATACTGGTGACACATTGAGGAAAAAGGGTTTTGCTTTTGTTGACTAGTGTTGTATGTGTCATTGTCATGAAGAGACAGTGGATCAATTATTGCTTCATTGCAAGAAGGCTTCTCAGTTGTGTGTTTTTTCCGATCTTTTGGGGTTTCTTGGGTCTTACGATGAACGTTACTAGATGTTATTTTTGGTTGGAGGAATTGGTTGGGGAAGCACTCATCAGACATTTAGAATTTGGTACCGTTGTGCCTAATGTGGTGCATATGGAAGGAGCATAGCAGATGCACATTTGAGGATGTGGATAGTTCGAGAGACCAATTACTTGCTTCTTTCTGTGGTTATTTGTTTGATTGGTCTCAGGCTTGGGGACTCACATCTAGTGATTCCCTCCCTTTGTTCATATGTTCTCTTCTCTCATGTAATTAATTTTCTGTCTGTTTTCCTTCCGTAGTTTTTGTCTAGTCTTGTACTTTTTTTGCATAAAGTAGTTTTTTTTTTTTAATAAAGACTTTTCTTATTTTTAAAAAAATAAAAAATAAATTAAAAAAAAATGGAATTCCATGCAGAAATGTAGTGCAATAAGGCATCATAAGCCTAAGCTATATCAATGATCTTGAGACACAAATGTGGAACGTATAGGAAAAATGGCTCCAAGGTAACTTAATAGGTACTATGACTTGCCAATGATCTCTACCTCAATTGGTAATTCCTCTCTTCATAAGTTCTAGGTGGAAGGTGAGGTCATGGATTCAAGACCCATTGGGTGATTGTAACTTACCAATAAAAAACAGGTACTAAGACTTGAGTGAACTAAAATTAGAATAAAAATAACCTGCATTCATTAAAAAATTATAGGTAATACACTTTATTAATAAAATAGATTATTTCATGCTCACAATGGCGAGCACTCCATAACCTAAAAGAACTACAAAAGAAATAAGTACAAAATAGTAGAGATTTTGTGAAACCTATAAGAGTGCTACTATTCGTAAGACCTCAGGCTTGGGACTAATCAAACACAGTATGAATCAACAATGCTTCCAACTGATTCATTGATCTAACAGTCTTTTTCTACAATAGCCACTTCAAACATAATGGTACAACATTCCAAATATAAATTGCTTTTAATATTAACAAGTTCACTCAAGAGGAACAGGATCTTACCTGACATATCTTTATTTTGACTTTGCTGTGCCTAAGAGAATGAGCAAATTCCATCTCCTAAAAAAGAATATGATCATAAGATTATTTTGAATTACAATTTAGCCATATAAAGAAAGGGGAATGAGATATGAAAATTCTAAAATAATAATTACCTCCAGATGAGAGGGAGAAAGAACTCCTTCCAACTTTTGAAGGTCTCGTGAGTGCATCATTTCATGGTCTTCACGGAAGCTATTGAAAAAGGTTCGAGCTGGAGATACCAACCATAATCATTAAACATACAAGCATTACAGTTGTTGCATTTATGAGCAACTTTGGTGAGTTTGAAGGGCAAGATACAACATAGTAAGAAAACAACAACATTAGTCACGTAAAAATAAACACATAATAGTCGTTACGATAGTGGACCACTTCAGTTAATTTATGATATTAGATACAAAACATTAAGAAATAAGCTCAAAATATACCTTCTTGAATATGCCCTTTCACAACCAGATCCATGAAACAATGAATAAATACAGGATAAAGCACACGAAGCAACTCATGCTGCATATGTTATAAAGCTGATTTAGTCGAATCTTAAACACCGGGATTATGAAGTGAATTTCCAACTTAAAGCAATTTAAAAGCTAGTTACCTTGTATAAATCTAGTGAACTATAAGTCCAAGACCTTAGCTTGCTATATCCATCCTGATATCGTGCTGGAACATTCTCCAATCTGAAAAACAAGAACATTCAGTATATAATGAAAGCAGCTTTATGAGAAAGAACAAGAGCATAAACACCCAAAAGAAAAAGTATTTTCCAATCCATTTAATGATCGCCCTCAAAAGAATGTATTCAGTAGAAAGAGACCAAATTTAGTCCTTATATCAGCAATGCCAATTACCTGCTACAGCAATAATTACTCTAATTACCACAAATATCCTAGCTAAGTTAGAAACGAGCAATGATTCTCCCCACCTCTCATGTTCTTAAGTTCTAAATCGTGGCACAACCAAAAGACTTTCAAACTGAGGATCTGAAAACTTTGGGAATATTGTTTGAGAAATTTAACAACTGCTCTTAGCAAGTCCATAAAGAAGCCACTCAAGCCAGCCAGACCAATATTGAGGGAACCACACTTAAGAGCAATTTCCCACAAACAAAGGCATGTATTCACATAAAAAGCAATGCACGTTACTAATCCGTTCAACATCTTCATTCTAGCTTATAGTGAATGATGTAAAACCATGGCACATTGATGGTCAACACCTTAGTTGGATTAAAGCCGTGGTAGGTTTTGTCAACTGTTGTGTGTACATACAATGTAAAGTTGGATAACTTTTATTTTTTTTATTAGTATGTTACACACACATCTGGTGGGTCTTGAACCCATGACTTATCCTCCACCTTGCTCTAAAGTTGGACAAACTGCTCATAGAAGTTCCTAAAAGAACAATCTCAAATTTTTATCCCTGAAAAGAATAAACCACTGACACATCAACAGGTAAATTTTTCAAGTTGCAATAGGAAAACTTCAAAACTGGATGAGTATGGTAATGCATCTAATGAAAACAAATGTACTAGAATGTCATTTTATGAAAATAAATATTATCTACACTATTTATAAAATATCAAGGTAAAAAATATCCGAAAATTTGGGCACATGTTCCAATAATGATACTATAGAGATGAGAGTAACCTACAAGCACAAACATATTCACTAGCCCTCTCACTTTCCACTAGTTTATTTTGCATGACTTACAGTTTAAAACAAATTGAACAATGATGATATAATACCACTGATGCTCTAATTTTCCAAAAAAAAAAATTAGTTCACTATATATCCCCCACATAATTAAAATAAATAAAGAAATAAACCCAACTCTCACAACATAAAGAAGTGTCAATGAACCATAGGCAAAACCAAATCTTTCCTACACGGTCACCCTACTATCCAACCCACCAAAGAGTAGAAGCCCACAGAGCTTTACGACCAAAAAAAAAAAGAAACATCAACAGGATCCTAGAATAAAACATGGGTAGGCAACAAAATAACCATTCTGACAAAGAAGTGTCAGAGACAATAAATCAAACACTTAAACTACAAAACGAAAAACACAGAATACATAACACAATCTCAAAGTTTTTTTTTTTTTTTTTGACCTCATCCTCCACCTCCACCTCCACCTCCACCCACAACATTATTCAATGATAGAGACGAATGCTACACATAAAATGAATCAATTTCAGTGTTTTATTCCTTTTCTTTCACGGTTTTTGAACTAAAGCCCATTGGCTTGCTTTTGAACAAAGTAAGTTACTTGTTCCTTTCACATTCTTGAAATTTTACATATATATAGAGTAATAGAGAGAGAGAGAGAGAGAGAGTACTCGGAGAATGAGAGGAGGTGCTTGGCGAAGTCAGGGTCAGTGATGGAGTTGGTGGAGATGGAGGATGAAGAATTGTTCTTGCTCTGATGTTGTTGAAGTTCTTCTTGGAAAGCGTGCTCAGCTTGCTTAAACCCTTTCTTCTTCAAATACGCTACCACGAATTTCTCTAATTGATCTTCCTCCATTTCTCTCTCTCTCGCTCGCTCTGAGTGAAACACTGGTTTAATTTAGGTATTGCAGTGTTCCCTGTGAGAGCACCCGGCTGTACCACAGAGAAGGTTGGTTTGCTTTGTTCAGGGCAAAAACGCAGAGTTTTGTATGTTGAGCTGACTTTCTATTTTTTTTTTTTTTTTGGGACGCACCGTTTACACAAAAACACAGTGATGGGCCTGTTGGTGATTGGACCAAATCCCATTTTTGTGGACCTTATAGAGAATTTCAAATTTCAGATCCAATTGGAACTCGGTGAACCCGAAGTGGGATTTTTTAACTTGTATGGGCCATTTGATCCACGTGATATTTTTATTTGTTTGCAAGCCTTCTTCGGAACTCATTTTTAAGAGTATGTTTAGAACAACTTATTTAGTTGAAATTGAAATTTTTTTACTTAAAGTACTATAGATAAATCTAAAAGGTACCTGAAATAATATAATAAAACTCATAAATAGTAGCAAAAATAAGTTAAACAATAAAAAAAAAAAAAAAAACTGATTTTTTAAGCCAATGTTAAATGCACACTTAACTAGAGCATTTGCATAAGACAATATGCATTATAAAATAAAAAATAGACTCAATTTTACATATTCAAGTCTTAAAATCACCTGCATTAATCAAGCTAAACAATGTAAATTTACATAGGCACTATTCATTTGGCATTTAGTTTTTTATTCTTGTTTATGTATTCCAAAAATAAATGAAGAGAGTGGATGACAGTTGTTGTGTGCGAGGAAAGAGAAAAAATTTAAAAAAATTAAGAAAATTTTATATTTTAATAAAATAAAGTTTAGAATAGATACTCTGACATGAGTATTTTTTAAAAATGATTATATAAAATAGAAAAAGTAGATCTTTATGTTCAAATAAAAATAAATTTTTGCACAAGCTAACGTGAATACTCCTAAGCAACAATGTCATCACCAATGTATAATTGTCACCAAGTGCTCACGTAGCTCAAAGAGACAGTGAGTACACCAGTCTCTCTCTCTCTCTCTCTCTCTCTCTCTCTCTCTCTCTCTCTCTCTCTCTCTCTCTCTCTCTCTCTCTCTCTCTCTCTCTCTCTGAATTTGCTTTCAAATACTTATAAATAAATAAATAAATAAATAAAATTGCTTTCAAATAACAAAATTAAAACTAATAGAACCAAAAAGAAATTACATTTGATTTTCTAATCAATGAAAAAGCTTTAGAGAGTAGGGGTTTTTTTTTTTTTTTTTTCCTTCCTCAGGTCCCAAACACAATAATTGAATATTAAATTTGGGATAATTATAGTAAACCCACATGTGGTATGGCCTGTTTTCACTTTGCCTAGGTGTGGTTTAATCATTTACACTATGACCACCTGAACTTCAATCTGTTACCCACCTCACCCTCAAACATTAGAAAAACACAATTTTATTAAAAATCAGAACATAACACTGATCAAAAACACAAACTATTGAATCTTTTCCTTACGAACCCTGGAAACACAAAAATCCCTTGTATTGAGCTGGGGTCTTGATTTTTTTTTTTTTTTTTTTTTTTTTGTGCTTTCATGTGAGGGTGAGGTTCTGACTTTAGGATGTCTCTCTCCTTCCAAAACAAAAAATTCATACAAAATCAAAAGAAAACAAGATCAAAAAAATGTCATTTTGTAAAAATGGTAAAAAGTTGCTTAAGAACTTCAAAAATGCAGAAACTTCAAGAACTATTCAGCAAGAGGAAATGTAATCATAGGCACACCATAAAAAACTCCCTCCAACATATGAATGTTTTTCCAACAACCCGAACGAATGAACAGTTGGAAGCCTCAATAGCATGAACAATCTTAAAACTAAGTTTGCTTCTAAAAACCCAAAATTGGGTTTGCTTCTAAAGACCCAAAACTAGGTTTGCCATGTCCAAATTTGTCTTTCCTTCTCTCCTGTCCACCAACAATCACCACAACCATTTTGAAACCCATAACAAAATCAGATCAACCCACAACCCAAAAAAAAAAAAAAGGAGACCCATGAAGCAGAGCAATTTCATCGTGGTGGCTTCTCCACCTTTGAAACCCATAACCAATTGCAAACCACAACACACAACCACTGCCAAAATCAAATCAACCACCGCCGTTCTTCCTAGTGATTTAGAACCCCTACAAAACCCAGAAAGTAAGATAAAGAAGAAGAATAAGAATAGGCAAAGGAACAAGGACAAAGCCGAAGAACCTGAAGCTAATAATCCCAAGCGAAAGCACGAAGAAATCAAGGCCAAAGAGAAGAAGAGTAAGAATAAGAAATCGAAACAGGATGACAAGGAAGGCAAAACCCACCAAGGAAACGAAGAGGATGAAACTGTGAAAGATGGCCTGGTTATGGTGAGTGGGCATAATGTGAAATTGGATAAGTATGCTCCTTTGAAGTCCTTCGCCGAGTTGGGTTTGCCCCAAGAGGTTTTGAAGTGCTACAAGAACTTCCAGAGCCTATCTTCCATTCAGTCCCATGCCTAGCCTTTCTTATTGGATGCTTGCTACTTTATTGGCATCCAAGTCATCCTTGCTCCATGTACTTTGTTCTTGTAGAAGTTCTTAAGCAATCAAAACCCTAACTTTTTGATTCTTTCTATGTTTGTTTTTCTCTAAAAATGTGTTTTTCTAATGTCTGTGGTTGAGGTGGGTAATGGATAGGTAATGGATTGAAATTAAGGTGGGTAAAGTATAAATGATTGAACCACAGATAGGCAAAGTAAAAAAGAGCCTAACCACAGGTGGGTTTACTATAATTATTCCATTAATTTTTTTTTAAAATCACTATTTAAACATTTTCTTAGCAAGCCTTAGAGCATTCACATCAAGATTGCTAAAAACTATAATTTTTAGTAACTTAAAACACTATTTTATCTATTTTAAAAGCATTCACATTAGAGCATCACGCACCCCTTAGTGTGATAGTCACTTTACAAGTATAAATGCTTGTGGGGTGTAGAGGATAAGGGTCGGAGTTCAAATCTCCAGGAGGGAGTTTCACACATATATATATTTAGATTAGGTTGGAGTAGAATTTCTATCTTATATCAAAAAAAAAAAAAAAACATTCACATTAAAGATGATATAACTACCGTACACCCTTGGTGCAGTGATCACTCTACAAATATAAATGCTTGTGAGGTATAAAGGGTAAAGGCCGAGGTTCAAGTCTTTAAGAGGGAGTTTCGCACACATATACACTTAAATTAGTTCAGAGTAGAAATTATATCTTGTATAAATAAAAAAAAATTAAAAAAGAAAAAGAAAAGAGAGATGGTATAAATGCTAAAATGCTATATTTGTAACTAAAACACTAAAAAGTGTTATACAACAAAGGTGCTATAGCTAAAAGAAATAATACCTTAGCTACAATAAGTTGTTATCTTTGATAGCTTACTGTAGCTATATGATATAAATATATATATATATATATATATATTTTAAGCTTTCTCCCTCTTCTTCTCTTTAAAAAACATATTTTATTTCTCTCTTTTCTTTTCTTTTTTTCCTTCTTCTTTCTCCTCTCGCTCTCTGAACTCAATCTCCTTGTGGCTTCCAATTTTTTTCAGTAGTGGCTAGTTGTTTTTGTGGTGGTTGGGTGGTGGTTAGTCATGATTTTGGTGGATGGTTGTGGTTATACTTTGATTTTTTTTCTTTTTCTTTTCTTCCTACAGGGGGTTGTGATTGCCATGGTGGTACCTGTGACTTGTGGCGGTGGTGGTTGTGGTGGGTTGTAGTTGCTACAATGGTGGCTATGGCAAGTGAAGTGGTGGTAGGGGTGGCAGAGGAGGTGGTTGCTATAGATATTTGTGTAGTTGTTTTATTATTATTTTAATGAGTAGTTTATATTATTTAAATAAAGTAGTAAAAAACATAGAAGTTTTGATGTTTGATGTATCTTAGGCCTTATTTGGAAGGAGGGGATGGAATGGACTAGAAAGGAATGAAAAGAATAATTTTATAATGGAGGGAATGGAAAGTCAATTTTCTTATTTGGGAGTTTAAGTGGAAAATAATGGAATAGGTAGTAGGGAACACTCATTATTTTCTATTCCCTTAAAACCTCAAATTTTTATTAGCCCAGAAATTTGGAGGAATGTGAGGGAATGGAATTAGATTTAATGAATTTTTTACTAAAACTCCCAAAATACCCCTATATATTCAACCATTTATTTTAAAATAAGAGTCTAATTGTAATATTGTCATAAAATGATTTCATTACATTCCCTCTATGTTACTCCCAAACAAGATTACTTACATTCCATTCATTTCCATTCTTTTATTTTAAAACATCCAATCAAGGTTACTTAATTCCATTCCATTCTTTTCCATTCCTTTCCTTTACTTAAATACATTCCATTTCATTCCATTCATTTCCATTCTCTTATGATCATTCAATTCAATTCCCTTATGAATTCCCAAACGAAGCCTTAAAGTGGGGTAGTATAGTAGATAAAATAGGTTTTTGAAGTGTCAAAAACTAAAATTTTTAGAATCCTTGATGAGAATACTCTAAGGAAGCTAAAAATTATAACTTTTAGCAACTTAAAAATTAATTTTATTTATTTTAACAACTCATTTTACAATACACCTAACATCAAAGGTTCTATATTTTTAGCAACTCATTTAAAATAATATAAATAACTTATTAAAATACTGATAAACAAACACCACAAAAATCAACACAATAACAACAGCCACCTCCACCATCGCCCTAACAGCCACAACCACAAACCACAATAGAAAAATGAAAAAAAAAAAAAAAAAAAAAAAAAAAAAAAAAAAACCCATAACCTTCCTTTTCCACCTCTCAACCATAACCATGAACGTAGCACAACTTAATAAAAATCAAACAAATCGACCCACGAACCACGTTGATACCCACAAACCACTCCAACCCACGAACCAATCAACCCACTCCAATATCCACAATCAGACCCACAAACCACCGGAGATAGAGAGAAGAGAGAACAAATAATAGAGAAGTGAGAGAAGAGAGAGAGAAGTGAATAAAAAAATGAGAGAGGACGGAATATAAAAAACAAAAAAAAATGTTTACCTTCATGCTACAATGAGTTGTTATTGATAATATCTCACTGTAGCATGAAGGAAAATATAGCTAAATATTTTAGCTATAGCAACTTTATTGGAAAGGGTTTTTTTGTGTGGTTGAGATGCTAAAATAACTATTGAGTAAGTTATTTTAGAATCTTTATTGTGAGTGCTCTAACACCACACTTTACAAAACACATAATATCAATGGTTTTATTTTAGCATTCAGCATAATAAAATAATATATCAAACACAATAAACAATAGCCACAACCACCACCACCACCACCACCACCACAACTACCCATAACAACCATCACCATAGTTGAAACTTGAAACCTAGCCAAAATCAAATCACAACAAAGAACCACGAACCCACCAAGTTATAAAATCAAATCACACCCACCGAAATCAAATCATAAAACCACCAAAACAGGCCAAAATCAAAACAACCCACACTCAGTGAAGAGCAGCAAACTCGACCCATGAAACACCAATCGATGAAGAGCGATGAATTTGACCCATAATAGAATCCCACCAAACCCACAATCCACCGAACTCACAATGAGAGAAAGGAGACCCATTACCCACCACACCAATTGAAACTCACCACTTGCCATCATTGCAAACCCCAGCCTAAAATCAAAATCGAGAGAGTAAGAGATCAGACAATGGTGAAGAGAGACAAAGACCACCCACGACCATAGCAAAACAGAGAAGAGAAAAAAATCATAGAGTGGGTGAGAGGAAGAGAGAAGAAAAGAGAGAAAAAGGAGAAAGTGATAGGTCTGAAACGTTAGGGAAGAGAGAAAGAGTCAAGGGAAAGAGACGTTAGGGAAGAAAAAAAAATTTTAACTAGAGGAGGAGAGATAGTAGAATAAAATATTGGTTTTTATTTTTAACTTTGTGCTACAGTAAGTTGCTATAGATGGCAGCTTACTGTAGCTCTGAAACTTAAAAAAATTATAGGTTTAAGAGCTCTTGATGTAGTGCTGTTTTTAATGGGATAGGTGCTATTATAGATTTTTAGCACTTTTAGCATTCTTAATGTCAATGCTCTTAGGATGTTATTATGGGCTTTAGGCTAATCACATGTTCCCATCCAGCATAGTAGAGAATGGCCCGTCCGAGAGAAACTTTGGGTTGAGCATATTAGGCTTCATCCTTTACTTTTAAGCCACTTGAGCCTTGAAAGTCTTCCAATCTTAACAACATTACGGTGGAGCTAGGATTTTGTGTGTGGGGAACTAGAAAATGAAATGATTTTTTTCTTCAATGTTATTATAGGGTGCGGATAATGAAGTGTTGAATGTGCTTTTGTTGAGTTTAAGTACTTTATAAGTTTATACAAATCAATAATATCTAAGTTTTCCATAAATCTAGATTTTTAAATTAAATTATATATTATTAAGTATAATATATAATTTAAATATCTAAAAAGAAATTATATACATATAATCAAATATTACATTTTATATTTTTATGATGAGCAATACTGCAAACATAATAATTTTTCATAACTTTTCCCATAATAGTTGAATTGGTAAGCTCTTGCTGATTTTTATTTAGACCAACTACTAATATTATTTTATTACCAACCATTAATAGCTTGCCACCTTGAGAAATGTCAATTTTTTGTGAAATTGTTTGTTTACATAGACTTATGGTTATATACTTATATGATATACTAGGCAATTTATATGTGTGTGTATATATATATATACATATATGCGTGTGTGTGTGGAGGAATAAATCTTTCCCTTAGAAGGTATTGTCCGCTTTGGAAATGGGCCGAGGAGGCCGATGCTACCCACATGGATTTGCTCAATCCCACATTGGGGAGAGATGCCTCTCATCCACAACTGATAAGCATGAGCTCAAAAGTGGGATGTACCCATCAAGTAGTCACATACACTATGGTACATATTTCCTTAGGCCAAGTGCTTATAAGGCAAGGGTGGGAGGCGTCTCTCTCCGATGTGAGATTAAACAAATTCATGAGGGTGGCATCGGCTCCTCGGCTCATTCCCAAAGCGAACAATACCTGATTGGGGAAAGATTCGTTTCTCCCACAAAAAGAAAAGGCACCTTTTAGGGTTTAAGGGGAAACCTCCACCTTCCCCTTTTGTTGGCCAATGGACCCAAAAGAGTGCCATCAAGCAGTACCAGCAAATGCAGATGCTAGGCCTTGCTCACTTGTAGTACTACTTGATGGGTACACCCCACATGTGAGCTTATGCTTATAAGCTGCGGGTGAGAGGTGTCTCTCCCCGATATGAGATTGAGCAAATCCGTACGGGAGGCATCAGCCTTCTTGATCCATTTCCAAAGCGGACAATACCTTCTAAGGGAGAGATTCGTTCCTCCACAAAAAAATGTGCCTTCTGGGGTTTAAGGGGAAACCCCCACCTTCCCCATTCGTCGGCCAATGGACTCAAAGGAGTGCCATCAAGCAGCACTAGCAAGTGCAGATGCTAGGCCTTGCTCACTTGTAGTATTACTTGATGGGTACACCCTACTTGTGAGCTCATGCTTATAAGCTGCGGGTGGAAGGCATTTCTCCTCGATGTGGGATTGAGCAAATCCGTGCGGGTGGCATCGGCCTCCTCGACCTATTTCCAAAGTGAACAATACCTTCTCCCTTGACCTGAAGGAGTACCATCAAGCAGCACTAGCAAGTGCAGATGCTAGGCCTTGCTCACTTGTAGTACTACTTGATGGGTACACCCCAATTGTGAGCTCATACTTATAAGCTGCGGATGGAAGGCATTTCTTCTTGATGTGGGATTGAGCAAATTTGTGCGAGTGGCACCGGCCTCCTCGACTTATTTCCAAAGCGAACAATACCTTCTAAGGGAGAGATTCGTTCATCCACAAAAAAGGCACCTTCTGGGGTTTAAGGGGAAACCCCCACCTTCTCCCTTCGTCGGCCGATGGACCTAAAAGAGTGCCATAAAGCAGCACCAGAAAGTGCAAATGCTAGAGCAAGTCTTAAAAACTACTAACGCATACTGTACATAGTGCATTTGGGTGGCATCGGCCTCAACGATCCAGTCCTAGGGAAGGTGGGGGTTTCCCCTTAAACCCCAAAATGTGCCTTTCTGTGGAGTAATGAATTTCTCCCTTAGAAGGTATTGTCGTCTCTCCCTGATGTGAGATTAAGCTAATCCGTGCAGTGGCATCGGCCTCCTCGACTCATTCCCAAAGCGGACAATACTTTCTAAGGGAGAGATTCGTTCCTCCACAATATAGAAGATATTGTCGTCTCTCCCTGATGTGAGATTAAGCTAATCCATGCAGTGGCATCGGCCTCCTCGACTCATTCCCAAAGCGGACAATACTTTCTAAGGGAGAGATTCGTTCCTCCACAATATATATATATATATATATATATATATATAATACATAAAATTAAACAAAAAAAAAAATTCCTATAAAAAAAAAAGAATCTTCTAAAAAATAATTAAAAAAAAAAAAGGAATTGAAGAAGAGTCAAATCACATATGGGGAGTAAATAAAATAGATTAAACAGTGTTTAGCTTTTGAAGTGTCTAATTTTTTAACCCAATACGTGGAGCTGTGGAGGTTAGAATTGGAAGGCAGTTGTGCTTAGCAATTTGAAAAACTCTAGAATAGAACAACCATGAGTAAAGAAGAAAAAGCTAATCAGACAGATGAATGAGAAAAATTGAGAAAATGATGGAGGAGAGAGTGAGAGAGGAAGAAGAAAAATTGAAAAGAGTAAAAAGACTCACCCATGGCTATGGGTGTTGAATAGGTTGCCTAAGAGCATCCGCAGCTGGGCATGGATATGCCAAATGTAAGATTGATTTAGCATAAAAGTCCCAAAAACACCTAGCATTTGGACTTGTAAACATTCAGAATTGTAAAAATTTTTACAATTCTGCTACAGTAGCATCTTATTAATAAGATGCTACTGTAGCACAATCCTATTTCTAAAAACTATTTTTTAATTGTCTCTCTCCTCTGTCTCTCTCGTTATTTCCTTTTCTTTTCTTTATCTTCCTTCTCTCTCATTCAGCTCTCCTCTCTTCAGACTCAACCCCATAGCCACCACACCATGGCCTGACCCACTGTCACCGGCCATGGCAAGCCACCACCTAGTCATTATTTTTCTTCTCTCTCTCGTTGCAGATCAGTGTGGTGGCGTGGAGATCGGTGTTTGGGGTTTGGTGCGGCGTTGGGCGTGGGACGTGGAGATCGCCGTTGGGCATGGAGGTCGTCGTTGGGCATGGGATGTTGAGATCGCCGTTGGGCATGGAGGTCGCCGTTGGGCGTGGGATGTTGAGATCGCCGTTGGGCATGGAGATCGCCGTTGCGCATGTGGAGATCGGCGTTAGGCGTTGGGTGTGGAGATCGGCGCAGAGATCGGTTTATGGGTTTTGTTCATTTATGGTGCAAGTTTCTCATTTATGGGTTTGATTTTGCTGGGTTTTTGTTGGTCATTTGTGAGTTTTGTTTTGGCGGTGGTGGGTGATGGGCAGTGAAGCAGGGGTAGTTTGTTTGTGTTTTGTAGCCTTTTTGGATGGTGGAGGTGGTGGTGGTTTCAGTGGAAGAGAGACAGAGGAAGAGAGTTAAAAATTTGTGGGTTTTGTTTTGGCCGTGGTGGGTGATAGGCAGTGAAGCAGGGGCAGTTTGTTTGTGTTTTGTAGCCTTTTTGGATGGTGGAGGTGGTGGTGGTTTCAGTGGAAGAGAGTTAAAAATTTGTGGGTTTTGTTTTGGCGGTGGTGGGTGATGGGCAGTGAAGCAGGGGTAGTTTGTTTGTGTTTTGTAGCCTTTTTGGATGGTGGAGGTGGTGGTAGTTTCGGGGAAGGTGGTGGTAGAGAGTTAAAAATCAGAGAGATGAGAGAGAATAGATATGGATTTGGGATATATTATTTTATTGGATAGATATATTATTTTAAATAGTAGAATAGGAAAATAAAAGTTGGGATGTTGGGTATATTGTAAAATTGTATGGTATAATTGATAAAGTAGCTTTTTGAGATGGTAAAATAGAATAGGATAGGATTTCCGGCTGCGGATGCTCTAACAGCCCAAATGCAAATCAACTGATATTGTTTTTTTTTTTTTGGAAGACAAAGGAGACAAGTGCACAGAACACAGTCTCCTTTCCCCGTTAATTCCAAAGTAAGCAGAAGAATTTTTTATTGAATGTGGAAGTTTGAATCCCCTTTTTTGTCTTATCTATTTTATGATATAATTGTTATAAAAATATTAAAAATTTGTGGGTTTTGTTTTGGCGGTGGTGGGTGATGGGCAGTGAAGCAGGGGTAGTTTGTTTGTGTTTTGTAGCCTTTTTGGATGGTGGAGGTGGTGGTAGTTTCGGGGAAGGTGGTGGTAGAGAGTTAAAAATCAGAGAGATGAGAGAGAATAGATATGGATTTGGGATATATTATTTTATTGGATAGATATATTATTTTAAAGAGTAGAATAGGAAAATAAAAGTTGGGATGTTGGGTATATTGTAAAATTGTATGGTATAATTGATAAAGTAGCTTTTTGATATGGTAAAATAGAATAGGATAGGATTTCCGGCTGCGGATGCTCTAACAGCCCAAATGCAAATCAACTGATATTGTTTTTTTTTTTTTGGAAGACAAAGGAGACAAGTGCACAGAACACAGTCTCCTTTCCCCGTTAATTCCAAAGTAAGCAGAAGAATTTTTTATTGAATGTGGAAGTTTGAATCCCCTTTTTTGTCTTATCTATTTTATGATATAATTGTTATAAAAATATTAAAAATTTGTGGGTTTTGTTTTGGCGGTGGTGGGTGATGGGCAGTGAAGCAGGGGTAGTTTGTTTGTGTTTTGTAGCCTTTTTGGATGGTGGAGGTGGTGGTAGTTTCGGGGAAGGTAGTGGTAGAGAGTTAAAAATCAGAGAGATGAGAGAGAATAGATATGAATTTGGGATATATTATTTTATTGGATAGATATATTATTTTAAAGAGTAGAATAGGAAAATAAAAGTTGGGATGTTGGGTATATTGTAAAATTGTATGGTATAATTGATAAAGTAGCTTTTTGAGATGGTAAAATAGAATAGGATAGGATTTCCGGCTGCGGATGCTCTAACAGCCCAAATGCAAATCAACTGATATTGTTTTTTTTTTTTTGGAAGACAAAGGAGACAAGTGCACAGAACACAGTCTCCTTTCCCTGTTAATTCCAAAGTAAGCAGAAGAATTTTTTATTGAATGTAGAAGTTTGAATCCCCTTTTTTGTCTTATCTATTTTATGATATAATTGTTATAAAAATATTATATACGTAATATTTGAAAAAAAAATGCTAAATTTATAATATTTTTTAAATAAATCATAGTTGATAAGTTGTTATTGATCTCAATTTAAATTCATAATTTAAAAACAATCAATAATAACCTATTTCATAATATTTGTTGTTAAAATATTGTCTACGTAGTATTTCTAAAAAAGAGCTTTTATTGTATTGATGTCCAGGTAACTATTTGTGTTTTTTTTAGACCAAAAGTTAGAAAGGAAAATAAATTTAATGGTGAGATTGGGGGAACTTATATTGGGAGATCGGTTTTCATATATTTCAGATGTCAGACGTACAAAAAAAGCATATATTCTAATTTTTTTGAAAAAATTTGGGGGGCCCCAATGTGGCTTTGCCACTGCACAACATGTTGGGCTTCAACCTTTATCTATCTCATATTAATTAATTAATTACGTGTTGAAGCCAACTTCCAAGTTCCAGGCTCCAACAGACATTTTTCCTAAAAAATTCCTCGTCAAGTAGTTGATGATTTGCTTGCAAATTTTTCTATGATATTGATACCACACACAATGCATCTTTTTAAAAAAAAAATAGCGTGTGACATCTTTTAGATGCAGGCTGAAACATGGCTAAACCCTAAATGGACGCACCATTGTAATAGTCCAATGAATGTGCCTCAATAAACACGAAATTAATGCATGTTAGTTTTTAACACTATATCTTCTACCTATCGTGAAGGCTAATTAAAAATAAAATAAAGTTAAGCTAAATCTGTGGGTTCAAATGATAATCTAGTATTAATTCCATTTTCAATAATGTCTTATAAAATAATTCTTAAGTATTCTTAGAGCTTCTCACATTCATGGTAGAATTCACTCATAAATATGAGATGAGAAAATATTATTTCTCCATATTTTAAAAATACCTAAAATTTTTTCATATCTTATATATATAATTTGATTTTTTTTCTTTTTTTAATACGTGGTTCGAAATTCAAAGTTCAAACTTCACCTCCCCTTGTCACTATTATCCTTTTTTTTTTTTTTTGAGAATCACTATTTATCCATTTAAAAGAAAAAAAATGATAAGTCAAATCTTTATAAGCTTATTCACTTTCTAATACATGGTTCCTCAACCCTGATTAGTGATCACTACCTTTTTCTTTTTCTTTTTTTTATAATCACTGCCTAATTAACGATGAAGGAATCACTCTCATGCAGTAGCTTGCTCTTCTCTAATTCCACTTTCCACATGGAAATGCAAATCTGAATCCTTAAAGGCCCCACCTCTCTCGGTAGAAGCGTGCAAAGCAATAATTGCGTTTGCGTATATTTAATTTCAAATGATGCAAGTCCGTTCTTATAGTTTCCATTGTACGATTGAAAAATATCCTTCCACTCAAGCATATATGATATTCCTATTTTTGCACAATGTATAATAATACGCAGACAAAAAAAGAATAAATAGATATATTTCATCACAATTTAAACATAAATATGACAAAAAAACTAAGAGTTGCAATTAGGGCAAGACGGATCTTTCAACTATGGAAGAAGATTATTCTATAAGCGGCTGCTTAAACTAATATTCATACTGTATGCATTATATATTGCTTTGCTTAAAAAGAAAAGTTTAGTGCTCTATGATAACTGATAATGCTTATGGTTGTGAAATTCAGACCGGACCGTACGGTCCAACTAGATTAACCGGAAGCCGTTCATCAATATGGGTTTTTAACTCTCAAGAACCGGCCTATACAAGAAAAGCAGTGAACTGTGCAAACCATGGTCAAACCTCCCGGGTTTGAAAACCGTTGACGGTTCTTGCGATTCAGATCTGAATTTTATTTTTGGAACTTACCACCATTGTTGATGCTTCAAACTGCCATGTGATGTTGTTAGACCTTTAGATCGCATCGCCTCTCTTCTTCTTTTCTGTCTCACTCGCGCTTTCCCTCTAATTTTTCTGCGTTTTTTTTCCTTTTTGCCGTTTCAGTTTCTGTGTCTGGACTGAGAACTCTGGAGTTGCTTTGCAAACGATGGAGATGGTGAAGAAATAATGCTTGGCTATCATCTACTCACTGACCAACCACTTTATTCTTGGGTTTTGTTTTGTATTAAGGCTATTATTTAATGAGTAGACTTCTAGTTTCTTCTGTTTAAGTCCTTTATCTTTTTTGTTTTCCAGTTTTAAATTTCATTGGATAGTTGACCGTTCAAATGGGTTTGGTTTAATTTGTGCCTAAGGCATGGGCTTAATTTAGACGTAGGTTTCATAAGTATATATATATATAATTTATTTTTATAAGATTACGTTTTTTGTACCTAAATATTTTCTTATTTTAGTCAAATTTTCTATTATTTCTAATTTAAAATATTTATTTATTAAATAATTATTAAATTAATTATGACGTCATCACGGTTCGACCTTGAAAACTTTGAACATCTCCTTTTTACAGTTCAGTGAACAGTCTGGGTCTGAAAACCCTTTATGCTTTCACTAATACGTAGCTAATGGGACCCAAAACAAAAGTGGTTATTTTGTCATGATCTTGATCGAATCACGTCGGCGAGCTCTTTTTTTTTCTAGATTGAGTTTTTTTGAAACATTGGATCAAGATATTAGTATTTGTTTGTTATGCCTAGTAAATTAAGATTAAGTTCAACGAAACTAACGCATCGATTGAAAGGTCCATAGCGATGACTGCTCGACCAAGTAATAATAATGCGGTGTAAAGCAACTTAAAATCTTTGTGGACAAGCTTGTCTCATCATTTAAATTAAGTATATATATATATATATAAAAAAAATGAATTACTTAAAAGTTAAAACTATAAGTACTCCTTTCAATTTAGATTAGGTTTGAAATTTATGGTAACAGACTTCATCTCTTCTTTTTTTAAATGAATATAAGATTTCTCCACGGGGCCACACTCTACGTCTTGAATTTTAATCTCGTAGGCAATGTATGTTTCTTGCCTATTGACTGAAAGCATAATAATCAAAAGAATGTAATAATATGTTTGGAAAATGGATAAGTTTTAAAATAACAATAAAGCTCTTTAAAAATTGGTTCTATTAACAAGTGTCTTTTTTTTTTTTTTAGGGACATTAACGAGTGTCTTTAGAACAATTATTAACAAATTATTTTTAAAAAGTTTTGATATAACTTTTGTAGGGTTAGGATTTGTGGCCCAAACCTAAAACAAGGAATTTGTAGAGTAGGGGTGAAAGAGTTAGGTTAAGTATGGGATCAATAACAACGAATCATAACATTCAAGTACAAACCAACGTGAATTTACACGTAGAGAATGGATATTCGAAGAACTATATTATTGATTATCTGATAAACACAGATCTTAGGGTTACAGTCAAGTTCTTCCTCCCCCCCCCCCTCATTTTTGTTAGGAGCTTCTTTCCTTTATATAACCTCCCTTCCCTTCATGTCCATCGTCCACTTGTACCTTATCCGTTAGTCTACTTGAGTATATGTCACGTCAAGCATCTTCTTTAGCTCTGTGTGAGTGGTGGTAGGTAAGGATACACTGTTCAGGTGTCTTTTTCACATAAATGCGGCCAGAAAAGTTGCTTTAGAGCATTAAATACGGGGGTAGCAGCTTTTCCTTTAGATATTTTTTCATCCTTATCATCTCCTAGTGTACTCAGAGCTTATCTTGATCATAAGGAGTTCTCGGAAGATCATCTTGACATTTTATACGTTCAATTGATCTTTACTATTCGCGTTAGAGGAATGTAACATCTTTGGACAAAAGGCGACCTCTTCAGATTGTAATCACTTCTCCCTCTGTGGATTTCTCTTACAGATGAGCCTTACCTTTATCATCTCCTTCTTCTCGGTCGCACAGTAATCCTCATATGGGCTCTCGGCCCACTATGTTGGATTTGGCTCTTTCCCCTCTCCCCCCCCCCCCCCCAACTTTTATGAAAAATATAAAAATTTGTCAAAACAATTAATTATTTTTTTATAAAAAATTTATAAAAATATATCTTAAATCAATGATTTTAAGATATTTGTTAACTTTTCTTTTTTAACAATGTACCGACAGAACAAAAAAAATTAAATAAAGTGCTTTAACAGCAAGATGCCAATTAGCAGTAAAGGTTACTTGTCAAATGGACTTTTCTTAGGCATGACATTTCGTGTACTTGCTGGTAGTATTTTACAATATACAGCTTAATATTTTTGTCTTTTGCTAAGTAGTGGCAGTAGTAGTTTGTACGTAATTTAACAAAAAAGAAACCATAATTATTACCATATAAAATTGGCAACTTGAAATTAGATAAAACTTCAATTCTCAACTTCCTACTTCTCCCATGATATGACAGAATATCACACTAGAATATTCCCAATGACCTCACCACCACCACCACCACCACCTGCATAATATATGGTAAAAGTCTTCCCTCCAGAGCGGGATTCTCAGGGGTCACGGGCATGTTTCTACATGTGTCGTGCATCTTCAATACACATGAGCTTTATAGTACTGAAGCCAAGTCCTCAAAATATTGTCAGTTTTCCCTAGTTTATACCCGAGCATTCACATTCGGGTTTCTAAAAAACAATACTCTCTTTCTTATTAAAAGAAATGAGATTTTTAAATTTTTTTTAGAGAGAGAATAACATAATATATAATATAAGTTTACAAACAAATGAATTGTAATTCTTATATTTACCAACATACTGTTCATTACTGTAAAAAACTTTTAGCAATAGCAACTCAGATAAATCAGGTTTTTGGTGCATCCAGAACTAAAATAGCAATGCTAATTCTTTTAGTAATCTGAATCTTCTATCACATTTTTTTTTTTTTTTATTTCGCTTTATGTTTCATAAATATGCACACCTATTTAATTAAAATTTAATTTTTTGCCTTTACTTATTTTAGTTTCTTAATTTTTTATATTAAAATAATCTCAAACCATCCCCACCGCCCACCGCCACCAAACTTTGTCAATGCTAGGAGATCTTTGATGTCATCAATGGCCAATCACCACCTTCTACTAGCCATCCACCACCTTTGACTAGTTACCAAAAATAAATAATAATTAAAACCCAACACATCCCCACCACCCTTCTTTAACGCCACGGGTAATAGATCTTGAATATTGGTGAATCCACGAATGTTGGTGGTGGCTAGGGAATGTTTGAGTTTATATTTTATTTATTTTATGAAACTAAAATAAGAAAAAGCTAAAAATTGGATTTTAATTAAATAGGTATACATGTGGCAAGTTTTTATTAATGGAGCATGAAAATTGAGACAAAAGATTTGTACTCCCCAATTAACTAACTTGTTATAAACTTGATAAATTTTGTGGAAACTAAAGTAGCTCTTTATATTTAAAAAGGTACTATCACTAAGAAATTAAAAAAAAAAAAATACACATTGCATCCTCTAAATTTGATCAAATTTTATTTTAAGCATCTAACTTTACTTTAATTTAATTAAGTCTTCTAAGATTATTTAATCAAGGTTTTTGTTAGTCTTCATTTAATCATTTGTACTCCTTTAAGCATCCCAAAAAGGGTTTCGTTTTGCATTTTAGGCTAAAATTAATATTTTACTAATATTATTAAAAAAAATAACAAAAACAAAATAGAGATCAGAGAGTTATAGATTAGAAAACGCTAAAGTCACAAATTAATTTACAAACTTTTTTTTACAAACGTTGATATGATGGATAGTTATTAGAAATTAAAAATGTGATGTTAGTACAAAGCTGAGATAAAAACTAGTAATAATTTATTATATTAACACTTTGTAAAAATATTATAAAGAGTAAATGCTATAGTCATAAAATATTTTACAATATTTTTACAAAATATTGATGTAACCAATATTTTATTAGTTTTTATCTAGACTTATTATTAATATCACTTTTTTATTTATCAATAATTACTCATTACATCAACAGTTTGTAAATTTTTTTTGTAACCTAGTTTGTATCACTGTCATTACTATTATAGCATTACTATTACAGGTTTTGTACTCGCTTTAATCCAAGAATTATGGGTCGAAACTAATCATGCCTAACGGGAACCATCCGACTTACCAATTGCCATGTGTGTATCAATATATGAATAACAATCAATTCAACACCAGAGACTCACCACATCAACGGTTTTAAAATTTGTTGTAAAATAGTTTTGTATCTCTGGTTACTATTATAGTATTATTATTGGTTTTGTAATCGCTTTAATCCAAGAATTATGGGTCGAATCCAATCATGCCTAACAGGACCCATCCGACTTTCCAGTTGCCATGTGTGTATCAATATATGAAGGGCAATCAATTCACAACAAAGATTACAGACACAATCACGCACCAAACCGACAATTTATAAAAAGTTTTGTAAAATAATTTGTATCTCTATCGATACTATTGTAGCATTACTAGTATAGGTTTTGTAATCGCTTTAATCCAAGAATTATGGGTCAAATCCAATTATGCCTAAACGGACCCATCCGACTTACCGATTGCCATGTGTAATCAATATATGAAGGGCAATCAATTTAACAACAGAGACTAGAAAGATAACTCGCTGTACTAGAAAATAAATGAAAGATGAGAGAAGAGACCCAAACATCGATTGCCATGTGTGTCAATATATGAAGGGCAATCAATTCAACAACAGAGACTACAGAGATAACTCACTGGTGCTAGAAAATAAATTAAAGATGAGAGACGAGAGCCAAACATCGATTGGCATGTGTGTCAATATATGAAGGGCAATCAATTCAACAACAGAGACTACAGAGGTAACTCACTGTACTAGAAAAAAAATGAAAGATGAGAGAAGAGACCCAACATTTAAATAATTTATTTTCTAAAAAAAAAAACATATTTAGATGTCGACTCTGATAAATAAAAAAATAAAATTAGAAGTCTCTTTTGTAATCTTTCCCTCCAACGTGTCCTCTTTCCGTTTGGCCACTCTCCTATATAAAAAATTTCACAATTATTTTCAATCTATGTGCACCCACAAAAAATACCAGGTGCCCCAACCTCTAGTGGTTACAAGCCAACCTTCTTGCTCGTCTTCCCCAACTCCTTTGAAAAAAATTACTTAATAGTAAATCCCTCAAACACACACACACACACACTTTCTTTTTTTTCCTCTAAAACCCTTTCATGGAATCCTTCGAAATTTGCATCACTGCCGTTCTTTCTTGGATTCCTTTACAACATATTCGTCCAGTGTTATAAACCCAAATCCCAAATTCATTTCTTTTTACCAAAGCAACGTTTGAATTTTTTTTAGTTTTATGCAAATCCCAGTATCATTACCAATTCACAATCTGTATTTTTGTTTTTGTCTGAATCCATGGAGGAGAGGAACGTTTTGTTTGGGAAATACGAGATGGGAAGGTTCTTAGGCAAAGGGACTTTCGCAAAGGTTTACTACGGCAAAGAAATCGACACAGGTGAAAGCGTAGCGATCAAAGTGATAAACAAGGAGCAAGTGAAGAAGAAAGAAGGTATGATGGAGCAAATCAAGCGTGAGATCTCAGTGATGCGCCTAGTTCGCCACCCCAACGTGGTGGAGCTCAAAGAAGTGTTAGCCACAAAAACCAAGATTTTCTTCGTCATGGAGTACGTTAAAGGAGGCGAGCTCTTCGCCAAAGTAGCCAAAGGAAAGCTCAAAGAAGATTCAGCTCGCAAATACTTCCAACAGTTGATCAGCGCCGTTGATTTCTGTCACAGTAGAGGTGTGTCACATCGAGACCTCAAGCCAGAAAACCTCTTACTCGACGAGAACGAGAACCTTAAAGTCTCCGACTTTGGTCTCTCCGCTTTACCTGAACAGCTACGAAATGATGGTCTTTTGCACACTCAGTGTGGGACTCCTGCTTACGTGGCTCCGGAGGTTTTGAGGAGAAAAGGGTACGATGGATCGAAGGCTGACATTTGGTCATGTGGGGTCGTTCTCTATGTGTTGCTCGCTGGGTTTCTTCCTTTTCAAGATGAGAATTTGATGAGAATGTATTCCAAGATTTTCAAAGCTGAGTACGAGTTTCCACCGTGGTTTTCGTTCGATTCCAAGCGATTGATTTCGAAACTCCTTGTTACGGACCCAGATAGGAGGATCTCGATCCCAGCTATAATGCGTGTCCCTTGGTTTCGCAAAGGGTTTCCGATCAAAGAAACTGTGATTCATAATGATCAGACTCAATTAGATGCTGAGAAGGTCAAGGTCGAGATCGAGGAGATTGAAGAGGAACCCAATACGCCCAAGTTTTTCAACGCGTTCGAATTCATTTCCTCGATGTCTTCCGGGTTTGACTTGTCGAGTTTGTTCGAGAACAAGAGGAAGGTGGGGTCTATGTTCACCTCGAGATGTACAGCCAAAGCAATCGTATCGAAGATCGAGGCGGTGGCGAAGGGGCTGAGTTATAAGGTGTGTAAAGTGAAGGATTTCAAGGTGAAAATGGAGGGCAAATTGGAAGGGCGTAAAGGGAAACTAGCTGTTATGGCAGAGGTGTTCGAGGTTGCCCCTGAGGTTGCCATTGTTGAATTCTCGAAGTCTTCTGGTGACACTTTGGAATATGCTAAGTTTTGTGAGCATGATGTTAGGCCTGCACTCAAAGACATTGTGTGGACTTGGCAAGGTGACACCATCTGCGACGCTAATTAGTTTTTTACTTTTTGTTTGTTACATGCTCGATCAATACAATTAGCACCCATGAAAAACAAAGAAGAAACAAATAGAAGGACAAGAAAAAAAACACAAGCAACTTTTTTGTTTTTCATCTTAGGTTTTGTCTTGTTTTGTTTTCAATTTTGTTGTTTTGAAAGGGGAAAAAAAAGTATGATTTGTAAATAGTTTGTGGTAACTAAATTAGAGTATGTGATACAAGTCAAGGAGAAAAATGATAAGGTTTTTCGATCTACTTCTTTTAATTTGGTGTTTGCTTGTTTTTCATTGTTTTGCTAATTACGGTTCGAAATTTTTCTTTATGAGCTGAGAATTTTGTTGGGTCGAAGCGAAAATACATGTAAGGAACAATGGTTAACTATTTGATTACATTAATGGGAAAGTTATTTAGGGATTGGTTGGAGACTTGGAGTAGTGAAAAAGTGCGACCATAACAAATGGTGGGACGATGGAAAGTGAGATGATAGAAACTCAATTTTTTATTTTGTTAGAGTGAAAATGTTAAAGGATGAAAAAAGTAAGTATGTATAAATAATTAAAAAATGATAACCAATTAAAATAAAAAATAATTAAAAAAAGAAGTAATTATCTAATTTATTAAAAAATAGAAAGTGTAAAATGTAAAATTGATTCTTTAAATTTTTTAAAATTTTATTTTAGTTTTTTAATTTTATTTTTGTTTATATCAGTTTTTTAATTTTTAAGTTTATTCAATTAATTTTTTTTTAATTTTATCTGTTGTGGTTAATTTTATAAATTTATAAATTTATTTTCAAAATTTTTAAATTAAAAAATTTAATTAATGATTGAACAATATTTTTCAGATTTTTTTTTTCTTAAAAATTTTTAACAAAAGGGAATGAAAATGCCTTAATTAAATAAATTTGAAACTTAGAAGACTAAAATAAATAAAAGTAAAGTTAGATGGCTAAAATAAAACTTGAAAAAAAATTAAAAGGTCAATTTTATATTTTAGTCAAACAATAATCATGAAAAAAAAATCATGTTTAATTAAAAAAAAAAAACAAAACAACTATCATACTGACAGCCCAAAAAATAAAAAAAAATATAAAAAAAATGAAAAGGAAGAAGGCAACGTCCAAGAAAGAAAAAAAAAAAGGGAGAGGCAATGAGCCCAGGAAAGGAAAAGAGAAAAAGGAAAAAAAAAATTGACAAAGGCACCAGGAAAGGGAAAAAAAAAAAAAGGCAAAGGCAACATGCCCAGGAAAGAAAAAAATAATTTAGTACAGGTCTCACCATTTATTTTCCTTTTTCTTTACTCAACTAAACATATTTTAAAATATTTTTTCTTATTTTTTTCTTAAATTTTTCATCAACCCTATTTTTCTTCCAAACTAACGTTCCTTTAGCTGCCCGGTGCTGGCAATGATGGACCAATTAGAAAAGCAAATTAGTCAACTCTTTACTAATGTACATTTGAATCAATTATGGTTCTGGTGAATAACCACTGATTCAAATCAGCAGAAAACACCTGTCAAAAAAAAAAAAAAAAATTATCACACTGTGACACACATTCTTTGCCATAGGTCGCCCTCTATCTTTAACATTGTTTTACATCAAGTTGTGCCCTCTGTTTAATTTTTCTAATCCTTATTTACTAACCAGATTAAGATTATGTAAAAAATCTAAGGGATTCTGGATAGAACTTGGCCGACAGTCTACACTGGTCAATATCCAAGGATTTAAGAAAACTGCTAACGTAATTTTTTTTTAAAAAGGGGTAAATTTTTATTCAATATTTTAATCACTTCAACCCCAAAATAGTGGGATTACAAGACAGAGCTTTGGTGATGGGTCAACTTGTTTTTTTGTGACAAACGAAATGTAGCACGAAACTATTGAAAACCGAACATTTTGAATTGAATAGTCGTGGCACCAAACAAAGTTGGAAGATCGAGGAAAATTGGCTTTCACTCTGCTGGTAGTTGGGAAAGAATTAGAAGTAGCTGTGCTTTCATTGTCAAATTTTCTCGATCAATCTTCGGTGGTGGATTTTGCGACTCGTGTCCAAGTTCCAATTAAGCAGGCAATTGATGATAACGTCGAAAATAAAATTTGCCCATTCTGTGACTTCTGTCTCACTTAACTAATAGGGAAAGAGAAAGACAAAAAAGAAAATCCGCATAATTTCAAATCTCGCGCAATGAATATTCATATTATGGAAAATTTAGATTTAACGTCACTCTCTCTCCTCAATCCCTTCAATAACTTGCTACAAATATTATCGCACATTGTTAATATAATGGTCACTCTATAAGTATAAGTATTTGCAAGATGTGAAAGGCAAAAATCAAGATTCAAATTTCAATAAATGAGTTTCACACACATATATACTTAACTTTAAGTAAATCAAGTTAGAGTAGAATTTTTATTTTGTAAAAAAAAAAAAAAAAAAAAACTTGCCACAAATCACATATTATCCCATAAACATAATTTTTTTACCAATATTCAGTGAAAAGACTCTCCAGCAAACTGATAAAAATGATCCATCGAGAAGAAAATTTTACCTTAAGTGTGATCTAAATTAAATTAAAAAGAGTAATTAGATGTATTTAATTAAGAGCTATAGTTAAAATAATAATAATAATAATAATAAATTAAGAGCTATCAATTGGATCCAACCACAACGATAAGATGTGTATTGTTATTTTCAAGAATGTGGTCATCACGGGAAATTCTTAGAAAAAAATCATGTGGAGGTCGGTGGCCACATCGATCTAGACTTTGAGTTTTGTGTTCTCATTAAATTTGAAAACCATTTTTTTCTTTCATACAAAAACTTGAAAAGGCAAAAAAATGGTGTGCTTATTTTATCTAGGCAGACAGCGAGGCATATAATAGCATTCTTGAATTTGGGGTTTCACTGAATTTGCCAGCAAATTGGTCAGTGCCCACCAACTTTTAAGATTCATCATTCATTAAGATGGTGAGCATAAGGCATAACTCATCAGTGATGTGCAATACAAGGTGCATTAATCAAACTATTTCGATTCATGGTTGGTACGTGATCTACGCTACAGGGAAGTATTTACGTGTCGGTCACAGCTATTCGAGTTTTAACAAAGCTTCTCGACAGAATTTAACTGTTTCATTTCAAACCACAATTAACCAAAAAAGCATCAACGGTTCCTTATCGAGTTTTTTTAAATAGCTTCTCGACAAAATTTAGCTTGATTTCAGACAACAATTGACCAAGAAGCAAGCATCAACGGTTACTTATGCGCAAAAGGAAAATTCGTTGGGAAAGGCAACCATAAACACATACAGACACATGGGTTTGGTATTAAATTAAAATTTTCTTTCATTGGTTTAAATGCAATTCGAAGACGGGAACGTAAGAGCATACATGGCAGTCCCTTCAAAAAATGAAAAAAAGAAAAAGAAAAAAGCATACATGGCAGTTTTTATAACAGTTTTCAGGCCATGAAAATTAGATGCAAATCAAGAATAAAAGTGGTATTGAAGCCGTTCTAAGCAGTTACAGAGCACCATCTAACACTGGTGTTAGTAATTGTCAAATCTCAAGGATGAGAAGACACGTGGAAAGAATAACGGTGACAAACTGTCTATCCTTAAGTATAAATAGAGGGCTCATTCTCAAGAAGAAGACAACACTTGCTACTAAGAAACCTACATATACGGAAATCATTCTCTTATTATATATAAATATCAAATCTCTTGTAATGTTTAGTTCATTAGGAGATTTTCTCATAGTCACGGACGGATCTAGGGTTCAAGGCCAAAGCTTAAAATAATTTTTTTTTTTAATGAAAATAAAAACTAACACAAGTGTTTCTTAAACATATGATATTATAAAAATTTTGACAAAGTATAACATACAAGATAAGTGTTTTTTAAACATTTTAACACATTTATTAAAATAAAACTTGACGCTCTTTTAAGTCTCGAAAGTCGTCTATGATTGAACAAAATATTAATAATGAACAAAAGTAATGAACAAAAAAAAGTTGGAAAAGAAATAAATTTAAAGGATGGATTTAAAATCTTACTGAAGCCCAGAAGAATAAGTTTTGTTGGGGACATTATTCAGGAAATGAAATATAAACTTAAAACTACCCCCACAAACTCTATAGTTTATGGCATGCGAAAGAGATGAAGTTAAGAGTCAAAAACGGCGAGTAAATGATTAGTACAACATCAAGTTCGCAACAAAAGAGAGAATAACTCATCTTGAATTCAATGAAATTTCCAAAATGAGAGCCATGTTTTGACCAATATTCCTAACTTTTTTTCTTTTTCCTTTTTTTTGGGGGGGGGGAAGGGGAGGGGGGTGGGGGCAATGGCCCCCCACCCCTATGTAGGTCCGTCCCTGCTCATAGTTCTTAAGGATTTAGAAGTTGTACATGACTACACGCTTGTAATTTCTTCTTTGTAAATTTGTTACTCAGTTAATGTTGTTTATACAAGGTTATTGAAGTTTTGATTCAAGTCCCTTGGTGTTAGTTTAATTTGTTTACTCTAAAATGCATTGCCATTGAATATGATATGATGTTTAGGATCTTCCTTTGAATTGTTGAATATTTAGAATGCTTTTAAGATTTGAACTACTCCATTTATTAGGAAGAAAATTGAATTTCTAGATATGTGAGAGACAAAAAGAAAAAGAAAAATAACACACAAAGGCAATCACACGACATAAGAAATTTATGTGGTTTAACAATTTGCTTACATCTACAGATAGGGGTGTTTGCGGTGCAGTATGGTGCGATTTTGGGCCATTTTTAACATCACATTTTGCGGTGCGGTTTAGCTAAAACCATAACTGCACTGCATCTTATTTTTGTGGTCACATGTGCGATGTAGTGTGGTGCGGTGCGGTGCGGTTTAAAGTTTAGCCAAAACCATAACTGCACCGTACCTTATTTTTGCGATCACATATGTGGTGCAGTGTATAAGATGCGGTTTGAATGATTTGAAGTTGATATATTTTTCAAATTTTGGACTTTTTCTATCTAGCCAAAAACTAATTTTTCCCTTTGTTTTGGTCCAAGTTTTAAACTATTAAGCTAATTTTTCTTTATTTTGGCTTAGCTTTCCTAATCAACACTTGCTTGGATTATCAACTTTTTTTTTTTTTTTTTTTTTTGAAAATTAGGGTTATTAAACTATTAATAATATATTTAATATTAAAAATATTAATACATTGAGAGGGTGCGATGCGGTGCAGTTTGTGCGGTTTTTTTATTATAAAACCGCAAACCGCATTGCACCATGCGATGTGGTGCGGTGCGGTACAATGTTACTTGCGGTGTGTGCGATTATGCCATTTTACGGGCGGTTTTAATGCGATTTTTAAGATTTGTGCGGTTTGATGAACACCTCTATCTACGAAGTTGCTGCATTTCCATTATGTTAGAGAGAAAATACAAATGTGGCAGTTACAGTAAATCAATACATAAAACCATAATATGAAGCAACAAATAAAAACCCAAACTGGGGTCCAAAATGAGCTAAAATAGGGCCAAATTTTTTTCTTGGGGGTGTTGCCCTCCGACCTGGCCTATTAACCGAAGCCTTCACTCTATGAACTAAGTGTTAGAAATGGGTTGAGTCAAAAACCAGATCAAAAACAAAATTAAGTTCCATGTAGCCCAACACTATTCACACTTTAGGTTTGGAAAATGAATATAAATAACTTAGTTTTTTGAAATCCAATGGTATCTTATTTAACTTAGAGGTTCACCTTTTAGACTTGGTATAAAAGTCATTGCTCTAACAAACCAGAGAGATACGTTGATCGTATTATATAATTTATATCAATCCGATATATAAAACAATCACATAGGATTGATGAATTTTGAATTTTCGACATAACAATTGAATGGATCATTTTCATGTTGGTCCATGTAATCGAATACCTAATCTTGACAAGATACGAGCATGGCCCTTCAACTAAAGTTGGCCACTCCTTATGATCAGTCTCCCGATTTTGTTATTCCCTCTTTTATCTTTTGCTTTTTTTTTGGTTCTTGTTTGTGTGTCGGCACATAATTGTTTTAGTTTTATATTCTTGTTTTTTACCTTTTTTTTTTTTTTTTTTAGAGAGTTTCAACCTATAACGTCTGCTCCTGATAATGTTCTTTATCATCAGACTAAAACATCAATAAGTTTTTGATGTAGACAGGGATTGAACTCTAAATCTCTTATTCAACTATCAGAGACTTTACCAATTGATCTAACTGGAACCTACTTCTTGTTTTTTACTTAATTGAAAATAGTAAACATAAAATCAATGTCCGACCTTTTACCAGAAATTGATTGAGATTCATGTTATATTATTCATCGAAAAGCAACACTTTATTGTAGAACAAGGAACATGGAAATTTACTGTAAAGCCAAATTAATCAGGGTAAAGATCCTTAACTTACGGGAAGGTTGCTTTAGAACTGTGGATTTTCCTCCTCACTTTATTATATGGGAGACATGATTCATTACAAAGTCACATCCACCCCGTCAAAAAGGAGTTTTAATATGTTTTAAGATTAATCGACTCCTTTTATTTTTTATTTTTGGTAAACAAGAAATCGATTCAATAAGCTGCAACTTCATAAATCAAGGAGGCATGGTGGTCCTATTAGTGAAAATAAGGATTTATTAAGGTATCACAGATTGAGGATTTGACTTTTTGGGAGGCAAAAGGCATTATTAATTGCTTGTACAAATTTGGAACAAACTCTTCTTCTACTAATTTGACACTCTTCCTTTCAAGTTATTATTTATATCTTTTGTTTTCTTCGTAAAAAGAAGCAATAAGTTATTGCTTCTACAAATTTGGAACAAACTCTTCTTCTACTAATTCGGGACTCATCCTTTCACGATACTATTTATACCTTTGTTTTCTTTCTTAATTTATTTGATTTGGCACAAATTTAAAACTATAGGGTATTTTTTTGGATCCCCACTTATATATATATACACATATCTATGATTTCAAATATATAGGATTTCTCTGTGGTGACAACACTTTACAATCCAGCCAAAATATCAATAATTTTTTTTTAAGTGGGATTAAATGTCAGTTTGAGAACAATTTATTTAGTTTTTTGCTGCAAGTATAGGGTTTCTAGTGACAACTCTTACGATCAAGCCAAAATATCAGTAAGTTCTAAAGTTCTATGGTGACAACTCTTTACAATCAAGCCAAAATATCAATAAGTTTCTATTTAGTGTAAGCAGGATTAAAATTCAATTTTCTTATTAATTTAGTGGCTAAATAATTAATTACATTAGAATGAAGCACTATATATCAACCTAATTATACCTAACTCAGACCAAAAACGTTAGGAATTATATTTGGGTCATCATATTTAAGTCAGACCCAACCTGATGAGGTGCAAATCGTCAGTCTTTATAAGTGCATCCAGATGGAGCTGAACTATTGTCT
Organism: Quercus variabilis; assembly: GCA_030445155.1. Classification (NCBI taxonomy): domain Eukaryota; kingdom Viridiplantae; phylum Streptophyta; class Magnoliopsida; order Fagales; family Fagaceae; genus Quercus; species Quercus variabilis. The sequence continues at coordinate 20,436,869 of CP129446.1, read as the reverse complement.
GTGGCTCTGCAAATATGGTAAGATGGCTCCCTTAAGGTGGTCATCGGTGTGGTGCCTGCCATAACGCCTCCGATGCCAAAATCAGTATAAGGAAGCTTTTAGAGAATAACACAAAATATCAGAGTAGCTATGAGAGATTTTAGGTGTGTCTATGTACCTTATTCTGGTGCTTGTGAGGGCTTTATATATGTTTCCAGAGACCCTCGCCATTGTGGCTATTATTGTGGTTTTAATGCCTCTCTTGGTAACGCTTCATGCTTAGTAATGTGGACCTCGATGATCTTCTAACGGTCTACACATTTGGTTTTGTAACCGTCCGAAGCGTCATTGACTGCATTGAATAGCTTCCTTACCTTCGTCAGTGACATAGATATACTGATAGGGATATTTGGTTTTCTCGTTTGTGAGGGAGATATCGTCGATCCTATCACAACCTATCCATATTAGTTTCAATCGTTGATGTGAGGATACTTGTATCTCTTGTATTTCTCACTCACAAAGAAGGGGAGTGGTTGGTTATTGAGAGTCGGTCGTATCTGATTAATGCAAACAAATAAGAATGTCAATTCCTTAAGCTTTATTCCAAAGCAGAACCTTTACCTCCTCGACACTTGGAATGAAGCAATGAACTCCATGTCCATAACAAAACAAAATAAATCTATCCCAAAATATTTTTCAAAAGGGAATAGCACCATAGGCCATTTTCATTTCATATTCGCAGGGTTTAACCAAGTAATCCATACTTCTTCATGTTTACTTTACTTGGTGCCCCCACCCCACCCAAAAAAAAAAAAGATAAAATTTTGGGCAAAGCATATTAAAATGGGTTATATATTAAGGGAAAGACCTATTTGTAATTTTTGCCAACACTACTACTTGTGTGCCAATTAAATTACTAGCCTTTTTCTTTTTCTATCTCTTCCCATTACACCTGCAAGATTGGTAAAAAAATGAACAATGGTGCAACGTTTAAGAATTTGAGTGAGATGGATGGTCATGTAGTTAAATTAGGGTGTGTTTGGATATCGTTTATTTGCTGAAAGCTGAAAACTTATTGCTGAAAACACTGTAACAAAATAATTTTTAAAGGTGTGAATAGTGCTGTAGAACTCAAATTTACTTAGAAATTTGTGTTTTGCTGAGTTTGGTGATCCCATGAACAGTGCCGTGGGACCTACCATTTTTTAGTAAAATGCACAAAATTTTCATCCCAATGCTTCGTAAACGCACACTTTTAATATCTATCTTTCTCAAATGAGAGGACAAATTCTATATCTCACAAATCTCATTCATAGTGCTCTTCAAAATATGAAAATAAATAAAACTCATTCATAATGACTTGAAGACTTGAATTTGAATCTTTTTGAAAGAGGAGAAATAACACTGCCATAAAATGTAGTGTAAAATCTAATAAATATTGAAGAAAAAACCTCAATAATGTGAGAGAAAAATTGCATATAAAAGTGGTGAAGGAGGTATGGGTTCTATTTAGCTCAACAACTGAAGTTTCTTGTTGTCAAATAAGAAATTTGAGGTTTGAACTTTGTTTACATCAAAAATCGATTGATTTCTTAACTTGATGATAAGAACAATCATCGTGGAGTAAATGTCATAGGTTATAATACTATCTTATCTATTAAAAAATAAGTGGTGAAGGAGGTAAAAAATAGAATGGCGAAAGAGGCAGTGTGGGAAGTTTGTTTGACTCTGATCTATTTGGGCTCAATCTTGTATCGTTCAAGGTCAAAGCTTATTATAATGACCAATACTATGGAAGCTTGTAATTGTAGGCTAAGTAACATAGTCTTTTAGGATTAGAGCATTCATATCCGGTCTTCCATATGCCATATGTTGGTATATTTTAGAATCAAGCCACAAAAATCACCCAGCATCCAATCTTGCAGAATCTTAGATTGCAAAAAAAATTGCAATTATGCTACAGTGTCATCTTAAATGTAGGATGGCACTGTAGCACAATTGTAAACCAAAATATAATTTTTTATTCCAATTTTCCCTTTTCTTTCTCTCTTTTCTTTCAACTCCTCTCTCTCTCTCTCTCTCTCTCTCTCTCTCTCACACAGAGCACATCTCCTTTGTCTCTTTCTTACACACCGATCACCATTTGCTCTTTCTTTCTCTCTCATGCCTTTACCGATGACCCATTTTCTCATCACTCCCTCTCTCACGACAGTTGGCTCTGGTAAGTTGGTGGGTTTGAGGTTGAGGATCATAGTGGTGGGCTGTGGGTGGTGTTAGATTTGCTTCTTTTCTCTTCTTTTTTTTCTTGGTGGTGGTGGGTTTGATGAGTGTGGATATGGTTGGGTTTGTGACTGATGTGGTGGTGGTGGTGGCCGGGGCTTGCCGTGGGTTTGGTTGTGGGTATGGGTATGGTGGTGGCTTTTTTTTTTTCCCTGGTGGTGGTGGGTTTTTGACTGATGTGGTGGTGGTGGTGGTGGGGGCTTATCGTGGGTTTGGCCTTGGGTATGGGTATGGTGGTGGCATTTTTTTTCTTTTTTTTAAATTTTTGGTGGTGGTGGGTTTGTGACTGATGTGGTGGTGGTGGTGGGGGCTTGCCATGGGTTTGGCTGTGGGTTTTGGCTGTGGGTATGGGTATGGTGGTGGTTTTTTTTCTTGGTGGTGGTGGTGGTGGTGATTTTTGGTGGCCATGGGTGTGGTTGAGTTGTGTTTTGGTTGTGGGTGATGTTCATGGGTTGCTTGCTAATGATGTTTGTGGGTAGTGTTTTGGGTGACGTTCATGGGTTGCTTGCTAATGAGTTGTGTTTTGGCCATGGGTGCTGGCGATGGTGGGGGGGTTGTCGTGGCGGAGGTGACGGGTTTGATGAGTGGGTGTGGTTGGGTTTTTTCTGGTGTTGCTAATCAGTGTTGTGATTGTTGGTTACTTGAGAGAGAGAGAGAGAGAGAGAGAGAGAGAGAGAAGAATAGAGAAGAATATTTAATTAAAGTTGCAAAAAATATAGAGTGTGGGATATTAGAGCATTAGCATTGGGAAATTCCAATTCTACTCTAGTTTACCCTTCCAAAAAACTAGTTTATCATTATAGCATGCCATTTTACAATATATTCAACATCCCAAAACTTTATTTTTATTAAAATATTATTTTTTAATCTTTCTTTATTATTTATTTCCAACCGTCACTTTTTTTTAGACTTGGTTTTCCTGGGCTTTCCGACAGTCTTTTTTTTTCCTTTCTTTCTCCCTCAACCTCTAGCACCGGTTCAACACACAAAGCCACACACACACACAGACCCATGATACACCAATCAACCTATCCAAACCCATCACCACACACGCAGAGCCACACACACACACAAACGCAAACCATCAAACCTTCAACAGCCATACACACAAAAACCATCAAACCAGTTGGAGCCAACAATGGCCACCACACCCACCACCCAAGCCACCGATCAAAAACCCACGTTGCTGATTTAAAACCTGGGTCATCAAAAATACCTAGAAAAACGTTGATGATCAACCCAAAAAAACGTCGAAAATACCCAAGACACCGATCAGAAACCCACACTGTCGATTTGAAACCCAGGTCATCGAAAATACCCAGAAAAAAGCTAATGATCAACCTAGAAAAACGTCGAAAATACCCAAAAATACCCAAGCCACCGATGATCAACCCAACGAATCCACCCATCAATCAACAGATCCACACCTAGCACGCCGATCCACGCTGATCCAACCTCCAAAATCCAAAACCCAGCATCGGTGAGAGACAGAGAGAGGAAGTGAGAGTCAAAATGAGAGAGGATAGAGGGCAGTTTAGAGAATAAATTATTGTTTTTGGTTTTATAATTGTGCTATAGTGCAATTCTACCTTTAGAATTGCACTGTAGCAGTATTGCAAAAAAATTTGCAATACTTGAGTTTAGAATTCTCTGATGTAGTGACATTTGGGGTTGCAAATGCCACGAATGCTCTTAAAAATGTTGAAAAATGGTATGGTATAAATAATAAAGTAATTTTTAAGATGGTAAAATAAAATTTTGTTTAAATATGGGATGTGAATGTTCTAATACAGTTAAGCTAGGATTTCTTATGAAAACCACGTGGCTTACTATTTTATGATACGAAAATCAATTTAGTTTGTTATCTTTTATAAGAGTTGTTGGAATGAATAGTATAAAATAAATGAAAGAAGAATGAGCTTGGTATTTTGGACTGGGGCTTTGGCAGCCCAAGAAGGTTAGTTGTAGGCTATACACTAATATCTTCGAAAAAACAACGATGAGGCTAACTCCTTTTTAGTTGAAAGAAAAAGTTTTTGGATTCTGTGTATTTGTTTTATTCCTAGTCCAATGGTTTGAGATTATTGGGGAAGATCCTTCCCCTCACTCAAGAGTCAAGAAAATAACAATTCAATTGTTAGGCTCTGTTTCGTTGGGAGGTTTTAAAAACATTTATTTTTTCTATTATGTGTTACGTAGAAATGATAGAAAAATGAAAGGATAAAAAATAAAAAATGAAATACTTTTATCTCCTTATTATTAAAAGTAAAAAAATGAAAAACTTGGGGAATTTTATATTTTCTTTCTCAAAACCATTTTTTTCCCTCCAATTTGGGAGGAAAAGATGGGTGAAAAACTTCACCCTTCTTGTTTTCTTTCCTCTGCCTTTTCACTCAAACCAAACAATAAAAATTTACATTTTTTTTTTCTCTCTCTTTCATTTCACCATTTTCCATCCTCTCCCTCTTTGTTCGGAACAAAAGGAAATAGAGGGAGAGGAGTACAACATAGAGGGGAATAAGGTCTCAAACTAGAATATCCTCTCCCTTAAATCTAATCTATGACGTAAACAATATTAATTTTGTTTTAATTATTTAAAATTTTTTTAGGCTACAAAAAATGACATGATATCATTTTATTAGATAAACTAAACATTCGTGACAAGCTTAGTTTATGTAGCACTTAATGAAAAATATAGATAAAGGGTTATTGATGTAAACAAAATATAAATTTAATGAGTAAAATTCAAATTTTAAAATTTGAAAGTATAAAATTTAAATAACCCAAAACTTTAGAGTTATAGTTTGACTTTTAACCTTAAAATTATAACGCCAAAAGCTTTATCACTTGGGCTATGAATATATGAGTTACCCAATTTTAGTAAACATTAATGTTATAGGGATACCTTAGAATCAACAGTACGTCAGTAGCTGGGCTGTTCTCAAATTCCTATACGGATCCATGGAGGAGTCTTTTAAGGTTTGGGTAGCTAGGAAGCATGGTGCAGTAAAGTTGGTTTGGGCCCAACATTTCTTATTGCGTCTCTCAAAACCTCTTTGATAGTCCCGACTCCCAAGAACTTGATTGATTCTTTTTATTTATTTTATTTTATTTTATTTTTTGTTTTGTTTTGAGAGGACAAGATTGAATTAGTACTATAAAATTTAACTTAATAGATATTGACTAAAAGCATGAAATGAATTAATAAAAATAAATTCATAAATTCATAAATTATAAAAGATTTGGGCAAAGCATATTAAAATGGGTGATTAAGGGAAAGAACTATTTGTATTTTCTGCCAACACTACTACCTGTGTGCCTATTAAATTACTAACATTGTCTTTTTTTATCTCTTCCCATTACACACCTGTAGTATTGGTAAAAAAAAAAAAAAATGAACAATGGTACAACGTTTAAGGATTTGAGTGAGATATATGGATGGTCATATGGTTAAATTAATATCTAGCTTTTTCAAATTAGCGCACAAGTTCTGTATCTCACAAAACTCATTCATAGTGCTCTTCAAAATATATATATATATATATATTTTTTTTTTTTAAATTATTGATAGCGTCTTGGATTTGAATCTTAATAAAAGAGGAGAGAAATAAAACTACCATAAAATGTAGTGTAAAATCTAATAAATATCAAAGAAAAAACCTGAATAATGTGAGAGAAAAAGGCCTATAAAAGTGGTGAAGGAGTGATACCTGTAGTTTTTATTTAGCTTAACTGTTAAAGTTTCATATTGTCGAATAAGAAATTTGAGGTTCAAACCCTACTTACATCAAAAATCAATTAATGTTTTAGTTTGATTATAAGAGCAATTATCATTAAGTAGACGTCATAGATAAAATTTTGTCATATCTATTTAAAAATAAATAAAAACTGGTGAAAGAGGTAGTGTGGGGAGTTTGTTTGATTTATTTGGGCTCAATCTTGTATCTCTTATGGCTTGTTAGGATTAATGGAGAGAGAGGGATAGTAGAGTAGAATTGGTCGGAAATTGAGTAATTTTTGGTAAACTTTATTCTACTGTGACTCTCTCTCCCTCAATCCAAATAAGTCATTAAGGTCCAAGCTTATTACAATGACTAATATTACAAAAGCCTATAATTGTAGTTGTAGGTTAAGTAACTAGTCTTTTAGGATTATAATACGGTTAAGCTAGGTTTTCTTATATGATTTACAATTTTATGATATGAATATCAATTTAGTTTGTTATCTTTTATAAGAGTGTTTGGAATGAATAATTTTAAAATAAATGAAAGAAGAATGAGTTTGATAATAAGGATTGGGACTGTGGGCCTGTGGCAGCCCAAGAAGGTCAGTTATGGGCTATAAACCATCATCTTCGGAAAAACAACGATGTGCCCATCTCTTTTTTAGTTGAAAGAAAAAATGTTTTTGGATTCTATTTGTTTGTTTGATTCCCAATCCAAAGGTTTGAGATACAATTGGAAGACTCTTCCCCTCACTTAAGAGTCAAGAGAATAACAATTCAATCTTTAGGCTCTTTTTGGTTGGGAGGATGTAAAAATGGGAGGATAGAAAATATTTATATTTTCTACCACGTGTGTTTAATAGAAAAGATGGAAAATTGGAAAGATAAAAAGTAAAATACTTTTACATCCTTATTATTAAAAGTAGAAATATGAAAAAGTAGTGAAAATTTTGTATTTTCTCTCTCAATAATTTTTTCTGCAATTTGGGAGGAAAATAAATTGTGGGTTCGAGTGGACTCTACCCATACTATTTTCTTTTCTCTTACTTTTCACTCCAACCGAACAAAGGAAAATTACATTTTCCTCTCTCATTTCCTTCCTCCATTTTCCATCTGCTCTTTTTTCTTTTGGAACAAAAGGATATGGACGAAGAGGGGTAGAGCATAGAGCCATAGAGGGGAATAAGGGGTCAAACTAGAATATCCTTTCCCCTAAATTTAATCTATGATGTAAACAAGATTCATTTTGTTTTAAGTATTTAAAGTTTTTTTTAGGCTACAAAAATAACATGACATTATTTTATTAGACAAACTAGACACATGTAACAAATTTATATGGCATTTAATGAAAAATATGGTTTGAGAGATTGTCGATACAAACAGTAAAATTCAAATTTTGTAAATAAAAGGCATAAAATCCAATGACTCCCATACTTTAGAAGTGAAGTTTTCACTTTAAAACCTTAAAATTATGATGCCAAAAAGCTTTATCACTTGTGCTATGACTATATGAGTTACCCACTATTAGTAAAACATTAATGTTAGCTGCACCTTAGAATAAATAATAACTGGGCCATTCTCAAAGTCCTATACGGATCCATGGAGGAGTCATTTAAGGTTTGGGTAGCCAGGAAGCATGGCCCAATAAAGTTGGTTTGGGTTTGTATCGAGCTCACTGAGCCCAACATTTCTTATTGCGTCACCCAAAACCTCTTGATAGTTCTAACTCCCAAGAGATTGATAATTTTTTTTTTTTTGTTTTTTTTTTGAGAGGACAAGATTGAATTAGTACTATATAATTTAACTTAATAGATATTGACCAAAAGCATAAAATAAAATAATAAATATAAATTTATATTTTCATAATAAATACTAGCCCCTTCATAAGAGTATGATTAGAGACTTAAATTATATTTTATTAAAAATAATATATATATATATATATATATATATATAATGTGTCATAATCTCTACAGCTTGAATTATAAATTTATCTTTATATCCTTAATTTATTTTATTGTTCTAAATTTTAAGGAATTTGAAATATTAATTTCTTAATTTATGTTTATATTCTTAATTTGTTATATTGTTAAACAATTTCATTTAAATTATAGGTTTATTTATTTATTTTTATATATATGGTATATAAAACTGGATATTGTTAGGTTCTAAGACTTTATGAACTAAATATATTAGAACTTCAATTTGTAATGTGTTGGCAAACCATAATAAAAATTTAGAGTCAAGATTTAGGCTGCTCAAATTGTGTTTATTTGTAAAGTTGGAATCGAGTAATTGTAGGATTTATTTGTATAAATCTGCAAGGCTCGATCGATCGAAAATTAGGCTCGATCGATCAAATCTCGTGCAGATCAATTTTTTTTTATAGATTTTTCCAACTTAGCTCAAGCCCGATTTGATGTGTAGAGTTTTATATTTTACTTCAAGTATAAAAGAAAAAACCCTAGCTATGTTTTGTGATTGTTGATGTACTGTGTGTTGAATATCTTGTGAGATCTAGAGGTATTTACCTTCGTACACACTTAGGGTTATCAAGATCAAGATTATGTCAAGAACTTAGTGATCGCTTCAGTTGCTGCATAAAGAATTTAAAGAAGATCTAAAACCTTTGAGTAGAGTTTCAAAGTCATAAGTGGGAGTACTTGTGGTTGCAGTAGATCAAGGAAAGAAGTAGTTATGGACTCGGAACTGTCACGTGGTCGTGGTAGTAAGTTTTTTACTCGAAGTAGCAATAGAATGTTAGTGGTCTAATTTTTATTGTACAAATTTCAATTCTTTCATAGTGGATCTATTTTACCTTGAGGATAACTATGTTAAACCCTCTCCAGGTTTTTTACCAGTTTGGTTTTCTTGGGTTATCATATTGTTGTGTTCTTTACTTTTCTGCATTATTTACATGATATGATTTGATTGTATTAACCTAGATCTGAATAATTTATCTATGTAATCACTTGGCTAAATAACTAGGTTAAACAACTTGTGTTCTAAGGGGTCTAAAAACGTACAGACATGAAAGAATTCTATTCCAATTATATACATAGATAATAATGGGTTTTATTGAGCTCAACTTGTATAGATTTTTGTTGTGACTGTCAACTAATGGGCCTAAGATTGATTCCAATCTAAATAATAAAAAAATTCAATTGATGTCTCAATCTAATGGTAAAGAATAACCATTATTAAGCAGGATACATAGTTTCACTCTATCAATAATATAAAAAGAATATGATATGTAAAATTTTCATTTATTATATAAAAATTAAAAACATATTAAAATATTACTTGGATTTCAAATGGCACAACTGGTAGGATTTTTTGTTTTTAAATAAGGGATTTGTGTTTGAATCTCATGTACATTAAAAACTAATTAGTATCTTGATTTAATGGTAAAAGCAATCCTCATGGAGCAAACTTAGGGTTAAAATCCTATTATAACTTTATATAAAAAAATGGGAAATAATATTGCAAATATTCTAGAACAAGCCCATTTTTCCCCACTTCTATCAATTCAACCTTTAAATGGTTTTATAGCTTTCTTTCAAGCAGACTACCACAAGGATTTAATAGAAATTAAAAAAAAAAAAAAATTCTTAGGATATAATTATAGGAACTAAAATTTTGTAGCTGTTTATGTAATGCGACATACACATAATAGAAAATTTTGTAGTTTTTAAAGATTACTAGTTAGGGTAGCACGTGCTTGCCGGGGAAAAAAAAAGTACTGTAGTAATTAAGGTCAATTCTAGATTTTATTTGTATTATAAAACAACAATATGAATAATTTGATTTTTAAAGTATATAGAGATTTACATTAATTAAAAGAGACATTAATTTTAAGAATTTTGATAATTATGTTGAAAAAATTTAATCTCATTCGTTTAAGAATTTTGATCAACAAAAAGTTAGGGTAGCTATTTAACATATAAATATTTATTTAACTATAATAATTTTTTAGTACCTGCTTGCTAAAGACAATATATCTATTCTCTAAAAACTTCTAAGAATGATAATGAATATTATCATCTTCCAACAATAAACAACTGAGTTTTGCTAAGAAATTAAATAATAATAATAATAATAAAAGATAACAAAAGGCTTGTGTAATCGAATATCATCATTCTAACTTTCTAAGAATTTTTATCACTTAAAACTCAAAATATGTATAGAAAATTTTTAGGATGTTAAAATTTAGCAGGAGTAATTTAGATATTACACAATAAAATATTTTAAGAATCGTAAGCTTTCATTAGGGTTAAACTGAGAGTATAACAATATGACATATTTGCTCTTTTCCAAAATATTAAGGGAAAAATTGCATGATTTTAAAGTTTAAGGAATAATTGTAAACTACCCCAAACATAAAAGATGAAAAATGTTTTTTTTCCTAAGTTTTTGTTTTTGTTTTTGTGTGCAAAACTATGTGTTTTTACTTAAAATAGTGTGTAAAGAAAAAAAAATATACAACATTTTCATAATACCTTTATAATTTTGTTATATTTTATTTTAACTTATAAAGAATTGACAGCTCAACAGTTTTGAAAATATTGTGACAACATCAAGATGTCTTTACATTTTTCACACAAAAAAATGTTATGTCAATGGTATTTTCACAACAAATTATAAGTAGTAGATTACTACAAGTTGTTATTGGTGGACAAAAAAGTGGTTTCATTGGTAAGTTTAAATTAGAACCAATAACAATTTACCATATATGATTTGTTATGAAAGTGTTGTGGAAATTATTGTAGACAAACCAAAAATAATATAGCAAATATACTACAACTTTATTCATTCACAATTAAAAAAAAAAAAGGCCAAAAAGTTAAACAAACCATAACTACTGTAGCGAATTTGTTGTAATTTTTTCCATTCTCTCTTTTTATATATAATGCATATATATAAAAATATACATTGCACTTACAATGTAAATTTATATTGTAAACACATAAAAATTGGTAAATGTTGTACACATTTGCAAAATTTGAACAATTTTTTTTTTTTTTTGCAAATGTATATAATATTTGCTACTTTTTGTATGTATACAATGTAAGCTTACATTACAAGTAGAAAGTAAACATATAAAGATCCTCTAAAAGAAAAGAAAAAAAAAAAAAGCTCAAACCAAGTTGGTGAACTTGAAGGGAAAAAAGGAGGAAAAAGGCAAGTTACTAAACCAAAAATACTGTTTATAACACTATTCATGAGCTTATTCACTCTTTTTATATATAGAAAAAAGGGAGCACAAATCTATGACTGAGAAAAAATAAAATAAAATAAAGTGATGAACAGTACATATTGAATATACAAAAAGTACTGTAGTTTTTACACATTCGCCCAACAAGTGTCACAACATTTTCACAAAACATTTATTATCAGTTATAGTTGCTCACAATTTCATATTTTATTATTTTATTTTGACTTATAAGAAATTGACATCTCAATAATTGTGAAAATATTGTGAAATTTATTGTGTCAGCATAACAATATATATGCGGCTTCTTATAAATATTTAAAAAAAAAAAAAGTACAAAAGGAAGACTAAAGAAAAAAAAAAAAAACGCTGCAGCTAATGTAGCTATAGTGCCACTTAAACAAACCAAAGTGGTACTGTAGCAACTGTTCAAAACTTGGGGGAAAAAAATGACTCACTACACCAAAAGGGGTATTGTAGAGGCATTGCCTCTTCTTATATAGTTAGTAGAAAAAAGAGCACAAATCGATGATTGAAAAAAAAAAAAAAAAATACATATTGAACAAACCAAAAGTACTGTAGCCTTTACACATTCACCTAATAAGTGTCACAACATTTTTTCAAAATATTTAGTTTCAGTTGTGGTTGGTCACAGTTTCATATTTTATTATTTTATTTTGACTTATAAGAAATTGACACCTCAATAATTGTGAAAAATTGTGAAATTTGTTGTGTCAATATAACAATATATATAAAAGGAAAAAAAAAGTACAAACAGAAGACTAAGGATCCGTTTAGATACAGCTGAAAACTGAAAAAAACTGTAGCAAAATAATTTTTAAATGTGTGAATAGTATCGTGAGACCTATTTTTAATAAAAAAGTTGTTGAAAGGTGAGGTTTGTGGGTCCCGTGACTGAAAAGTTGCTGAAAAAGTTACTACGTGTACTGTTCAGTCAACAATCACGGCTTGAGAAAAAAAGAAAAAAAGAAAGAAGAAAACGCAAAACGTGGATGTGTGAAGTGTGTTTGATGTGGGAAGTGCAAAATGTGCTTTCCAAATGCACACTAAAAAAAAAAAAAACTGTACCTACTGTAGCTACAGTGCCGCTTGGTACTGTAGCTATTATTCAAAACTTGGGGGAAAAAAAGAAAGTGGCCCGCTAAACCAAATGTACATTGTACGCGCGCATTCACGCAGTTGTGGTTGGTCATAGTTTTATATTTATTGTTTTATTTTAACTTATATGAAATTGACACCTCAATAATTGTAAAAATATTGTGAAATTTGTTGTGTCAGTAGAACAATATATATAAAAGGAAAAAAAAGTACATACATAATACTGAAGAAGAAAAAAAAAAAAAATTGTAGCTACAATAGCTACAGTGTCGCTTGGTACTGTAGCTGTTGATATTGGGCCCGTGTGGCTTGAATTGCCAAGCCCAATTCGATCATCTAAACCAAATACAAATAGTATTAGGAAACCAAATACAAGTAGGATTGTAACTCCTTGTAATAGCCGACCTATGACATATATATATATATATATATATATATATATATATATATTAGGTTTGTGTTATAGGGCAAGTTGAGAGTAATTTCTAATAATCTAGCAACAGCCGCGTAAGAAGAAGAATAATATTTTCTTATCTTGTGGGTGATAGAGAGTTAGGATGTATTGGGATTTGGGTTTCTTGAGAGCGTTATTGTGCACTATTGTATCTCTCTATTTTTATAGTAAAATTTCTCCGTCGTCGCAGTAGAAGTAAGCAGTTTGCCAAACTACGTAAATTCTTGTGTTCTTTGTGTGTGCTTGTTATTTAATTTTCGCTTATTTACCGTTATTAATTTGAGTCCTGAGTTGCTATTTGCACATCAGTAGACAGTAGCTACCGTTGAAAACATGAAAAAAAAAAAAAGAAAAAGAAAAGAAAGAAAGAAAAAGGAAGGCTGCCTCACGAAACCAAAATGCCCAGTACAGATCATTGTAGTGGTATAACCGCTTTTTATATAATTAATAAAAAATTAATAAACTAAGGAATATGTTAATGGGTGTGCAAATGTAGTCGTTAAGTAAAAAAAAAAGGTTCTACTGCGTAATAAAAGCTATTAAGCAAATACATATATTAACGGGTGCACAAACTTCCTCATTAATAAAAAAAAAAAGCCGGGTGCACAAATGCACTAGTTAAGGAGGACACAAGTGGATCCCACTGTATTGGAAATTAGCGAAATTAATAAACAAATACAACCTGAAAGTCGTGTGACTTTTCTATAAAAATTGATTGATTATAATAAAAAAAATACAACATTAACCAATGCATTTTAACGCTCATTAATCAAACCCATAAACTAAAAAGTCATCAAAATCAATTAGCTCATCTATTTGTTTTGTTGGATTAGGAGCAGAGCAACTAAAAGTAAAAATTCAGAGACAATCAAGCATGACCCCGGGGGGGGGGGGGGGGGGGGGGGGGGTTGTGGAGAATTGGCAAAGTAAAATTTCAAAGACATTCAAGCATCTTGGCTCAAGTGATATTACTAGGAAACTTCTTTCTCTTTTAAGGGAAAAAACAAATTTATGTTTATATATTTATTAAAAAATTATACATGATCTTTATTTGGTGAATAATAAATTTACCAACCCACATTTTACTCCATTCTTATGAGAGGAAAAAAAATGCTATTTATATTATAGTTTATTAAAAAATTTATTTTATATTTAGCTGTAGACTCATTAAAAATATTATTTATTTACTTATTTTTTTAATATATAGTTGAAGGTTCATAGACTTATTTAATTTACTTCTTATTTTTAATGTTTAAACTCATTGTCACATTTATTTATATTTTCTTTATTTTTAAGTTTTAATTTAACTTTTAGTTTTACAGCTTTTACTATTGGACTTTGAACAGCCACAGCGTGCAATCCCCTGGACTATGATGATAATGACGTTTCCGGATTCAAATCATCTTTGATTTACAGAATTTTTGGTTAAGAATTGTCTCCTGATCATTTATATACGAAAGTCCTTTTCTTATTATTAATTATTATTTTTATCACCTTATTTCTTACTTTTGGTTTCTGCAGGCTTAAATTATAAGGCTTGGGCCGCTTGGCCCAATGAGGTGCACCATACTTCTTGTCTTGTCTTGTCGTCTTCTTCTTCCTTTTTGTTTTTTTTGTTTTTTTAGGGTTAATTGTAGAAATCAACCTTAAATTTTGGGGTACACTTACCATTTACACTCCAAAGTCCAAACTATGAAAATTTGCAAACTCCACCAAAATTTAGACAAACCTTACAAATAACATCACATCGTTTATTTGAAGGTTAATTTTTAACATTCAGTCAGTCGCATGTTTTGCATATGACAAAAATGTGCTCCCACAACGAAACTCTCTTAAATGTCATTCCCTTATTGTCTCCCCTCTCCCCAATCTTAAATATACCTATAACCCACATAGGATTGAAACAAAATCTAGAACCAGTGGGGATTGGTATTGATACAAATTAATGGATTTGCCATTACCTTTAAGTTTCCTAAAAAATGGAAAGAAAAAAGTTGTTGGAAATATTGATTGAAGAATAAAATTGCACATGAAATTTTGAATACCACCTCATTCCCCCTTCCCCCCCTCCCCCTCTAATCCCTTTTGTTGTATGTAGCTAGAATTGACATGCCTGATTTGTTCTCACCTCCAAATTTCATCTTGCTGTTGTGTGGATCAATTGTAGGTTTGATTTTTAGGAGGAAATATTCTAGGTTTCAAAATGGGGAAATGAGGTAATAAGTAGGAGCATTTGAGTAAATTTCAATATGGGAGGGCATTTTTGTCATTTACTTGGTTGATGAACACATACTTGATACTTTGCACGTGATCGATAAAGTTAACCCTCAAATGGGCCGTAAGGTGTTATTTGCAAGGTTTGTCACAAATCACAATTATGGTAGTAGTGATTACTAGCCTTCATAGTTTGAAATATAAAATGCAAGTTCCCTCGTAGTTTAGGGTGTGGATTGTAGTAATTAACCATAGTAAAATATATAGATTAAAATTCTTAGAGTTTTTATAGTGACTTCATCATGTAATTTCTAAAATTTTATCCATCAATTTTAAAATGAGGTAAATGAATTTTATCATGCTCTTAATTATAATTATTTTGATATTTATTTGAATTATGGATGACATGACTAAATTTAATCTACTCATTTGAGAGTATATATATTGATAAGGGTAAAATTATGAATGTGAATATTCATGAATATAGTATCATGAAGCGATGTTCAAAATAGACCTGTCGATCTCACTTGTCATAAATGGCAGTCAAATAGCTTTAGAACGTCTACAGCTTTAGGAAGACGGGGTTAACTTGTCATAAATGGAAAGCTGATACTACTAAACTGAAGGGAATAGGTGAAGTTGACGACCCTAACCAGGTAGTAGGCGAAGGTGGCGACCTCGACGAGAGAGTAGGCGAAGCTGACGACCCTAACGAGGTAGTAGGTGAAGTTGACAACCCCGACGAGGGAGAAGACAAAGTTGACGACCCCGACGAGGGAGTAGGCGAAGTTGACAACCTCGACGAGGGAGTAGGCGAAGTTGACGACCTTGATGAGGTAGTGGAAGGCTGACGACCCTAAATCTGACGGCTCTAATATAATCTTGACTTGTCCACCGTGCATAAGTATATAAACAAATGTCTTGTATCCCACGCTTAGTGTTAGTTTCCTGCAAGGAAAGGATTTCGCAATATACGCCCATGAGGATTCCTATAAGAAAAAGACTTCTGGCCTAAGGAAGAAATGTCAACCCTTTACTACTATAAAAGCCCTAATATCCTCACCAACCAATATATGCATAATTCACCTCAGCTCGGTATTCTAGAGTTATGAACAAGAGATTTCTCTAACTTGACTGTCGGAGGGTACTTGGCCGGTACCATACTGGTACTCCTCTTAAGGTCTTCAGCTTTTGTGTTGTGCAGGTGCTGTTTCGAGTGTGCGAGAGTTGTGTGGTTTACTGGTGATTTTTCGATATCATTAGTTGGCGCCGTCTGTGGGGAATTTTGCGATTTGTAAGCCATATTATCGCTTCCCGGACAAAAGAGTTGCATGGTACTCGCTCGCTCGATGGTAACCACTAACAACATTCAAGAAGAGGAACCACCCACGACTACCTTCGAGAGGCAAGTTCAAACTCTCATCATTGCCGTGGAACGCTTCAACAAACAAAACCACGACCTGGAAGAACAGCTACGCTAGAAAAATGTAGCACCAAATAATCATAGAGAAGATCAAGAAGGAACTAGCGCTGAAAGAAGGAACCAAGAGGGACCTGAAGGCAGCATCGCCTCAAGCAGACAAGAATGACAGGATACCAGCCATCCCTTCGGCTTAAATACAGCTCCCTTAACATGGTTACAGAGATGCAGATAATGAAGGAAAGGATGGACTTTATGATGAACGCCCTTGAAGGACGGGTGTCCAGTGGCCTCAACGATTTGGTCCACCGAACCGATTCGTCTTTCATCACCTCTGTCAACTCCTTCCCCCTTCCATCAAAGTTCCGTATGCCGCAGGTGGAAAACTACGACAGAAACAAAAACCTTCTAGATCATTTGGATTCCTTTAAGACCCTGATGCACCTTCAGGAGGTACCTGACGAGATCATATGCAGAGCTTTCCCCACCACGCTGAAGGGTCCTACAAGGATATGGTTTAGCAGGTTGATGCCTAACTCCATTAATAATTTCAAGGAGCTAAATGCCCAGTTTGCTTCGCACTTTATTAGGGGACACAGGTATAAGAAGTCTATAGCATGCTTGATAAGCATTAAGCAGTGGGAAGATGAGACGCTAAGGTCTTACATAGCATGCTTTAACAAAGAGGTGCTTTCAATCAATGAAGCTGATGACAAGATACATGTAGCCGCTTTCACAAATGGGCTGCGGAAGGGTAAGTTCCAATTTTCACTATACAAGAATGACCCGAAGACTATGTCGGATGTGCTTTATAGGGCAACCAAGTACATGAATGCTGAGGACGCGCTTTGACTTAAGAGAAGAGAGAAAGAAAGGAGGATACGAGACAGGACAGAGGGTGGAAGATGGCAAGAACTGGAGACGCTGGATAGACAAAAGCTACACCACCCATGGAACACCAAGCACCTATGGAAGTACTATCAGTAAAAAGGATGGCATGAAGAGCAGCGCCCATTTATTTCTAGTTTACCTTAGTGAATTTTAGCTATACTCCTCAATTTTCTTTTTAAGAACTATTTTTTCTATGAATGCATGGTTTATTATAATAAGAGGAGTTTATTTAGACATGGCCAAAGTCGCCTACGGGTGGATAGCCTCTACACTAAGTTACTTACGGGTAGATGCATGACCAAAATCGACTATGAGTGGATGATCACCATACTAAGTCGCCTACAAGTAGATGACCAACAAGGTGACGAGGCACCAAAATTTAGTCACCTCAATTAGTCCACGGCTCCAAGTGGACGACTCACAAGGTGACGAGGTAGCAATACTTAGTCACCTCAACAAGTCCACAAAGTGGAGGAATCCAAATCTATAAAGTAGACGACCCTAATATGCAGTCCATAAAATGGACACAAAGTGGACGGCATTGATAAGTCCAAAGTGGATGACCCCATCCTAAGAGAATGAAAAATTATTAAGTCCACAAAGTGGATGAGTTTATCATTAAGTCTACAGATTGGATGAGTCAGTTAGTAATACCCACGAAATGGACGATTGTGCCAAGTCCCCAAAGCGGACGAGCCCATAAAGCTGACGAGTTCATCCACCAGATGATATGACTAATATTACAAGATGACGGTTTTAACATAAAAAATAACGAGATAAACAAATTTACTGAAGAGACGAGTTGGAATTGTCCAAATGAAAAGGACTTAAACCCTATAAACCTGTCAGTTTAAGCTGACGAGATCATGGAGTGGGGGGCAGCTGATAAGGGTAAAATTGTGAATGTGAATACTCATGAATATAGTATCATGAAGCAACTTTCAAAATAGACCTGTCGGCCTTACTTGTCATAAATGGCAGTCAAATAGCTTTAGAATGTCTACAGCTTTAGGAAGATAGGGTTAACTTGTCATAAATGGAAAGTTGACACTATGTTAGGAGCTTTACACGTTGCTGATGATGGCATGAGGAATTGGAGTGCTTGGACAACATTAGGCCAATCATATGGCCCAATGTTTTCTCAACACACCAATGGCTCCTCATGCCTATCTAGTGAAGCTCCTAACTGCTCATTGAGGGGGACAAGCACTGTCTCCCTGCTGGATTCATAATGAAGAGCATGATGAGGGGTAACATGTGGAGGCACTTTACTCCATATGATGCCCTAAGGCCATGGTGGAGGAGGACCATGATGGGCAGAGCTGAATTTTGATGTTGGGCAGCAGCAGGTGGTGTTGACCCTACGTGATGATGCATGGCATTAGTGGCTTGGTTGATGGTTGCTTTGAGTGTGGGCTTGGTGGCTTGAATGCAAGGCAGTGCTGGGCTGTTGTGATTATGAAATGCTGTGCAAGGCATTGGGCTGGTTGGTGCTGGCAGAATGCATGAACTTGAGTGAGTGGACTGATGGCAGTAACTTGGTGTGCTGCATATGGATATGTGATGTGGGTTGTGATGCTAATGAGAAGGGCTTGGGCA
Source organism: Quercus variabilis (assembly GCA_030445155.1). Classification (NCBI taxonomy): domain Eukaryota; kingdom Viridiplantae; phylum Streptophyta; class Magnoliopsida; order Fagales; family Fagaceae; genus Quercus; species Quercus variabilis. Next base: position 20,417,977 of record CP129446.1, on the reverse strand, counting down.
GGGGGCCAAGCCTTCTAAAACGTGATGGAATAATTGGTTTAGGTTGCTGAAGCATGGGCAGAGGCCCTATGATGATGTGCTGATACATGGGCTGGCATGTACAGAGTGTGTGCAGCAGTTATTGGTAGTTATCAAGCAGTTCCTGGCTTTCTAGATGATCAGACCTGCTGTGTAGGGGCTGGAAACGTGGAAAGCAAACCAAGACAGCATCAGACAGAGGTGTCTTAAGTCAGGCCACATGTGGCAGCAAGTCTTGGACAGGGGCAGTTACTTGGCAGTAATTGCTATGACAGTTTATTCTATATATTTATCCTAGGCTATTGGGGCTGTCAATAACAGAGAGTGTATATTTTTCTTAGAGAATTTCGTGTGTATTCTCCAGGCTTCCTTTGTACTTGATATTGAGTAATAAAGGTTGGGGTTGGTGCCCTGTAAATACTGTGTGTTCGAATTTCCTTAATAATTCTGTTCTAAGTGATTGCTGTAGTGTATGTGTGTGTGTTGGTTGAGACTAAGTCAGGGGGTTAGTGCCATCACAGGCAGAAAATTTAAAAGAAAAATTTGACCCTGTGACAATTGATATCAGAGCCAGGTTGCAATGTCTTCGGACACCAAGGCAAGGGTGACTGTCTTGGAAACCATAGTTGGAGTTCCTGTAGAGGGGGAACAAATTTCTTTGTGTGACAGACTTGATACTATCTCTGCAGAAACAACTGCAGTACAGAATGATCTTGCAGAACAGAGGGAATTGGTGTTAAATCGTTTTGAAGAGTTGGCTGCTGTAATGGACGCCCAGAACCAGGCAGCAAGGGAGACCCAATGCCAACTTGAACAGAAATTGCTCTGTTGAAGAGAGCAATAAGTGGCATGCCTAAGGAGGGGGAAGTGGCCACCAAATTAAAGGTGCCTGAACTAAAGCCCTTTAATGGTGCCAGGAATGCCAAGGATTTGGAGAATTTCCTGTGGGATATGGAGTAGTATTTCAAGGCTGCTAGGGTGCCTAGTCAAGAGATGGTAACGATTACTAGCATGTATCTTTCAGGGGATGCCAAGTTATGGTAGAGAACCCGTGTGGAAGATAATGCAGATACTGGTAAAGGGAAAATTGACTCGTGGGAAGCCTTAAAGAAGGAATTGAAGGACCAATTCTTGCCAACCAACACTGCGTGGGTTGCAAGAGACGCCTTGAAGAAGTTGAAACAGATTGGTATAGTGAGAGACTATGTCAAGACGTTCAGTTCTTTGATGCTAGATATCAAGAACATGTCATAGGAGGACAAACTGTTCAATTTCATGTCTGGCTTGCAGCCTTGGGCACAGTTGGAATTAAAGAGGCAGGCAGTGCGTGATCTGCCTTCTGCTATGTCTGTTGCAGATGCCTTAGTGGACTATAAGTTCAGTAAGCCCAGTGGGGAAGAGGAAAAATGTAAGTCCAAGGACAAAGGCAGAGACAAGCAGAAGAAAGATGGCAAGAAGAAGGATAAGCAGAAGAAAACGTAGGGTAACAAGAACAAGGGACATAGTTCTACCTCTTAACCAAGCAAAGAACAGCCTAAGCTTAATGTTGCTGCTTCATTTGTAATGGCCCTCATCATGCAAGAGACTGTCCAAAGTGTGAGAAGCTTAATGCCATGGTTGCTGAAGATGGTAGTGGGCAGTCCGATGAAGAAGTTCCCATGAGAGTGAACCCTTTGCAATTGCTGAATGCACTACGTACAGGAGGTACTTCTAGAGGTTTGTCTTATGTTCAAGTCGAGATGAACGAGCATGGGGCTGATGGTATGCTTGATTCTGGTGCTACCCACAATTTTGTTGCTGATCGGATGGTTCAAAGGCTTGGTCTGAAAGTGAGCAAGTATCCAAGTAAGATCAAGGCTGTAAACTCAGAAGCAAAACCTGTGTTAGGAATTGCTTATGGAGTGAAGTTTAAGGTGGGCGAGTGGACAGGAAAGGTGAATTTCCTAGTTATGGAATTAGATGATTTCGTTGTAATCCTGGGCGATGAGTTCCTAGTGGCTGCTAAGGCTGCATTGTTGCCATTTCTTGGAGTATTGTTAATACTTGATGAGAAGCAGCCATGCTATATTCCTGTGAGGCGTGGGGCAGGAAATAGCAAGATAAGCAAGGGGAAAGAACCAATGGTTTCAGCTATGCAGGTTGAGCATGGGCTGAAGATGGGTGAGACAACTTACTTGGCTACATTGATTGAACTGAAGCAGGACAAGTATGTCGAAGTTCCAGATGCTGTGGCTGGACTTTTAGGGGAGTTTGTTGATGTGATGCCTTCAAAATTGCCCAAAACCCTTCCACTAAGGCGTGTTATTGATCAGAGGATCGAGTTGGTTCCAGGATCAAAGCCCTCTTCTAAGGCCCCGTATAGAATGTCCCTAATGGAGTTGGCTGAAATGGGGAAGCAGTTGACAGAACTACTAGATGCAGGCTATATTCAGCCCTCCAAGGCCCCTTATGGTGCTCCTGTTCTGTTCCAGAAGAAGCAAGATGGTTCATTGCAGATGTGTGTTGATTATAGAGCCTTGAACAAAGTGACTGTGAAAAATAAATATCCAGTCCCTTTGATTTAAGACCTCTTTGACAGATTGAGCAAAGCTGTTTACTTCACAAAGCTGGACTTAAGATCAGACTATTGGCAAGTGAGGATTGCTGATTGGCAAGTGAGGATTGCTGAAGGGGATGAGCCTAAGACTACTTGTGTGACCCGGTATGGTTTTTATGAGTTTTTACTTATGCCTTTTGGTTTAACGAATGCCCCTGCTACATTCTGTAATTTGATGAATGATGTCTTTTATGAGTATGTGGATCGCTTTATTGTTGTGTATTTGGATGATATAGTGATATATAGTGAGTCCTTGGAGGATCACTTAGCACACCTTAGGAAGGTGCTGTCCAAATTGAGAGAACATCAATTGTTTGTTAAGAAAGATGTTAGGACATATATGTTTTAACTTGATTAAAAACATATGTCACTTATTTATGTAAATTGGCTAATCTTTTGACAAAACGCACTCTATTTGTAATTGGGTAGTTCTAGGTATTTTTAATACTTCAAGAAACAATGTTTCAAGGTCAAGTGTTGAAGCCATCAAGTCTGTCCAAGAAAAAGCAAGCTGAAGTGCAAAGTTTTTAAAGCTCGACACCTTCTCGATAACTACCTCGACACCTGCTATCTGTCGAGATTTAAAATTTTAGATTTCCAATCTGATTTTCTTGGGATCCGTGAATATGTTTTTAGGCCTTCTTTTCTTCTAACCCTAAACATATAAAAAGATTGTTTTAAGAGCCGTTAAGTGTGACACAAGTTACATTATCATTGAGCAATCTCTGTTCAAGCAAATTGTGATCAAAAGATGAAGTTCTTGACCTAGTTCATCTTGCACCAAGAAGTTGCTGTGTATTTGCACCGTATGGTTTTGTAACCAAGCATCTTCCTGCTATTCATTATAAAGGATGAACTGAAGAACTTTGCAGCCAACCATTCTTCCTTAGTTGGTGTTCTGAAGTCGCGTATTTGGATCCGCGCATTGGTTAGTCACGTACTTGAGAGCCGTGCATCAAACGTGAGAACTGTCGCTACAAATCAAGTCCAATTGGGTATTGGGGTAAGGGTTCAACTGTAGGTTGGTAAGGTACTTGGGATTCCTTTACTTGTAACCGCTTGATTTGATAATAGTGGAGTTTCGAGAGTGGTGACCTGAAAATCACTCGGTGGGGTTTTTGCCGTTAGGGTTTTCCCCATTCGTAAACAAATCACCGTGTTATTTATTTTCCGCTGCATATTTAGTTTTTGGTGATTTGTTTGTGCTTCCATAAAATTGCATGATTAATTGATTAATTAATTACTTGGCTAAATTAATTAATTAGGGTTAATCACAAGGGGTCATTCAGATTGTGACCTATCAAGTGGTATCAAAGAGGGCACACTCTGATTAGGGTTTAATCTTTGCTGTGTTGATCCATTGACCCCTGTTTGTCATGGATAAAGGACAATCTTTAATTATACCTCCTTTATTTGATGGCATTAACTATGCATACTGGAAAGTACGCATGAGAGCTTTCTTGCAGTCTTTAAATGAAAAGGTGTGGCAAGCTGTAGAGATTGGCTGGACTAAGCCAACAGAAGAGCCAGCCGATTGGGATGATACTAAGATCAAGGCGGCTAACTTCAACAGCAGAGCGTTAAATGCCCTATTTAGCGCAGTCACAAATGAGGAGTTCAAAAAGATATCCTCAACTGAAACTGCTAAGGAGGCTTGGACCATCCTCCAGACAACTTATGAAGGAACAAAGGCTGTCAAAGATTCAAAGTTTCAGATGCTCACTACAAGTTTTGAAGAAATTAAGATGGAGGAGGATGAGTCGTTTGATAAGTTCTATGCCAAGCTTAAGGACATAGTGAACTCAGCCTTCAATCTTGGGGAAACCATCCCTAAACCCAAGATTGTAAGGAAGGTGCTCAGATCTCTACCTGAGAGATTCCATGCCAAGATTACGGCGATAGAGGAATCAAAGGACATTGACAAGATTCCTTTGACTGAGCTGGTAGGAAACTTGCAAACCTATGAGATAGGATTATCTAGGATTGGCAAGTCAAGTAAAGGTAAAAGCATGGCCTTGAAGGCAAAGAGCAGTGATACAGATGAGTCTTCCGATGATGAAAATTCTAAGATGAAGTCCTACATCACTCGGCAATTCAAGAAGTTTATGAAGAATGCCAATGGAAGGAGCTTCGACAAGGACCGTAGGCAGTTCAGTTCTTCTCAGTTTAAAAGCCAAGACAAAGGGAAGAAGGATGCTAAGGATGGCGGTCAGTACACTGTTCCTGCAGGACCAAAGTGCTTTGGATGTTATGGGTTCGAACACATGAAACATGAGTGTCCTACATATCTCAAGAGCATTGGAAAAAGTAAGGCACTTGCTGCAACTCTAAGTGACACTGAGCCTGAAGATGACTCCGACAATGAGGATGACGGAATCTTAAATGCCTTCACTGCCACAGTCAATCCTATTGAAGGGATTGTTGAAGAAGTGGATGAAGAAGAAGAACTGGTGGAGTCAAAATTTGAGAAAATGGATGATCAAGATGATATTCATTCAGCCTATGAGAAGCTTTACAAGTTCTCTGAAAAACATGAGAAATTATACAGACTGGCTACCAAGAAGCTCAGTGATGTGGAACTTGATTGTGAAGAGTTGTCCACAAAGTTTGATGAGGCGAATCAAACTATTGGAGCACTGAGATTTGAAAACAACTTTTTGGCTAAGAAGACCAAGAAGCTTGAAGCAGAGCTGTTTCAAGTCAGAGCTCAACTAGAGAGGACTTCAAGTGCAAAGCTTGATGAGATGCTTAGCAATCAGAAACCTGCTTCGGATCGAACTGGTTTGGGGTATGGTATTTCTTTCTCTAATACTGCTTCTACTAGCAATAATGTTTTTGTACCTCCTGCTAATAATACTGAAATTGAGAATATTGATATTAAAACTGAATTAGCTAGTGAGAACTTAGACAAGGGTAAATCTATCTTAGGAGCACCCCCTAAGTAAGATAAGAAAGATGCTAAAAACCCTAGGGCTAAGAAGGCTAACTCTCAAAAGCCTAAACAAAAGAAGCAGCATCTCTGTCATCATTGTGGAGCTGTCGGTCACACTAGACCAAATTGCTATAAGTGGTTAGCCACTCAACAGAGCAATGGCATGATAGCATCTGGAAGCCAAAATCAGCTTCAATCTTCTCTTGCTCCTCTTGGAGATCTTCTGAAAGCCTTCATGTTCCTTTCGAACTTGAACGAGTTAAATTCTTCCCCCTCACCGTTGGTTCAAGGATTCAATCAAAGGAAAGGCTCTTCCAAGGTGTGGACGAAAAAGGACTTTAAGTGATTTCATCACCTTCTTTTCCCTTATTGTTCTTCTGTGTATTGCATTGCTTGTGTTTTGTTTTTCAGCTGAGTCAGTCTAGTTTTTGCTTCATTTTGTTTAACATGTTTTGTGTGTTTATTTTCAGTTTTGTTTATTTTGTTTTTGATATAAAAAAAAAATTGAAAAATCAGAAAAATACAAAAACAGTGTGTGTTTTGTGTACTTTGGTACTTATGTACCTTGGATGGCCAATGAAACAAAGTTTTCTAAACTTTGTATCTCTTGTAACTTAGATGAGCATCTCTATGCATAGCTAAGCAAGTGAGCTTTGTGGCTCTTGTATGTGATGAGTAAGATTAGGTTATCTCTTAAAACTTAACACTCATATCACTCTTTTTGATGGGTAGGACTAGAAAATCCTAAGAGAAAAGCATAAATAACCATCTCACCACTGTTGCCCGCCAATCATAATATGACACCTGTATGCTTCGACATAGTAAAAGTGTAGTGTCAAAGACATTCGTATGCTTCGGCATAGCAAAAGTGCAATGTCAAATGCTTAACATCTTGTTCTTATATTTTTGTTGAGAGATGTTTTTGAGAGATTTATATGTTGAGTGGATCTTTGGTTGAGATGTGTGTTGGATTGCATTCATGTCTGTGTTTTTCCCTTCTTGAAAAACTGCTTTTTACTACTGGCTCGACACCTCCCTCGACACCTCCTCGATACTTGGTTATCTGTCGAGCTTCTCAAGTTGTTTCTTATCGCAATCTCGACACCTCTTCGACACCTGATGGATCGATCGAGAAAGTTTCTGTCCCCTCGATAGATTCTCGACACCTGATGGATCGATCGAGATTCACTTATTGTGTTTGAGTCTTCTTTCTCGACACCTGTCTCGACACCTTGTGGATCGATCGAGATATCTTCTGTCTCCTCGATACCTTCTCGACACCTTTGCGATCGATTGAGCATCACGTATCTGAATTTCTTCTTGCATCTCGATACCTCTCGATACCTTCAGCTGTCGACGGCAATTTCCTCGATACCTTCCTCGACAGCTTCCTCGATACCTCTCGACACCTCAGCTGTCGAGATTTACTGAGGTGCCTATTTAAGGATCTGTCGTGTTTTTCTTCAGTTCTCACTCGATCTCTCTCGATCTCTCCATGGCTGTTCATCTCCTTTTCACTCTCCTCTCACTCAAATCCTCCAATCCTCTTGGATCTTGATCATTTCTTGCTCAAATCACTTGGTAAGATCACTTTTCTCTTTCTTTTTCATGCATTGCATGTTTTAAAACCTAGCTTTTGGAATTTTTCATAAAAATTTGGGGTTTTTCAAAATTGTTGAGTTTTTCTTGAAATTTTGGGTTGGGTTTTCACTTAAATGTTTTTAAAATGTCATATATTGTATTTCATATGCATTATAATGATATTTACATGCATTTAGATGTGTGCTATATGCTGTGTGCTGGTAGGATTGGATTGGGCTGAGCCCATGATTAAATTTATGTTTTGCATATCCCATGATCATGCATTCTCATGCATACGTACTTGTTATTCAAGATATTTGTCATTTATGAACTGTTTTGTGAAATTTTCTGAATGTCTCTCTCTCTCTCTCTCTCTCATTCTTTTATGTTAGTAGTGTCTATGGCACCCAAATGTAAATCCACTTCTGCTCGGAACCATCTGCGTTCTGGAGCTTCTACTTCTTCTGATACTGCTCCCTTTAACCTTCGGTTCCGTGATGGAGATGCCCATAAGGCATTTTCAGAGAACTTTTCTAAACGAGGTGTTCATTCGAAACGCCAAGTTATTCTGGCGGACTTCGCCGATACTGACCTTCCCTCTGTCATTCACAGTAGGGGATGGGGGTCACTGTGTGACATCCCGGTCACTTGCTCTCTCGTGCTGATACAGGAGTTCTACTCCAACATGCAAGGGATTGATCTTTTAGTACCTCTCTTTTACACTCGCGTTCGAGGTACGCGCATCCCTGTCACACCGCAGCTTGTTGCGGATGTGCTTTGGGTACCTAGGATAGAGTTTCCTGATTACCCCTCTTGTGAGCGTCTGAGGACTGTGTCCAAAGATGAGCTCATTTTCGCTTTTTGTGAGCGCCCTGCTGATTGGGGTGAGCATCAGTTCACATCATGTAGGCCTTTTGCTAAAGGTCCTAGATTTATTAACATGGTGATGACTTTTATTCTCCATTCTCTTTCTCACTATAACTCTATCACAGAGCCTCGTGCTCGATTTTTGCTATCTCTGCTAGAGCATCTTACCATAAACTTTCCTTCTCACTTCATCTGGTCTATCATAGATGTGTATCTTGATTCGGTGTCCCGTGATAAGCTCATCTTTCCTTCTGCTATCACGCGGATCCTACGCCATTTTTTCGTTCACTTTCCTGTGTCTGACCACTTCACACATATATCTGCCATAAATGTCGCTACCGTAAAACGTAGTGAGGCGCAGTTCAGGTCGAGACAGCCGGGTGCCACTCCTCCCTCCCGTTCGGCTCCATCCAGATTAGCTCCATCTACATCTGCTCCTTCTTCCTCTTCGAGCGATGTATCCCTTGGAGATATTATGGCGCAGCTGCAGCGTATGGACACTCGTCTTGATACACTATCTGCTGAGTTGTATCAGGTGAATGTTCGTATTGGTTGTATTGCACAATGGCAGGTGACCATGGGTGGATTTGCTCCAGAGGCTACACCTTCACCACCTACTCCAGCAGCTTCAGATTCTAAGGATGATGAGGATGATGATGATGATGATGATGATAATGATGATGGGGATGCTAGCTCTGCCGATGAGATGTCTACATGACACTCTACCCTTTGTCACTCGTGACAAAAAGGGGGAGTAGTTTTGGGCTATGAGAGTAGTCATCTTAGAGGGAGAGTTAGTATAGGACATTTTTGATAGGGAGAGTGTTGTCATTTTTGAGGGATGTAGTGAGGCTATATATGTATTTATTTCTTTTCTTATCTCTTAGATACATTGATCTTGTATATGAGGTCCTTTGACCATTTTACATACATTGCACTTATCTTATCTCTTATATATGTTGATGTATGTTTCTTTCACCTCTCTTCTTCATGTGTTGTTTCTTTTCTATCTTTATACACATGTTCTTTATACTTGTATGCAATCTATTTATTTCTGTTTCACACAAGATGCTTTGATGAGTTTTGTTTAAAGTGTTTCAGAAATACAGGTTGTCAAAGTTTACTTGCCATAAACTTTCTTTTTGCAAAGTTTTTCAAGAGTTTGTGTTATGATAGATTTTATTGTATTCAACAAGTGAATATGAGTTGAGTGATTTATGACTTCTCTCATATGCTCATTTGTTTGTTGTGGTTTTGTCACGGATTGCCAAAGGGGGAGATTGTTAGGATACATATGTTTTAACTTGATTAAGAACATATGTCACTTATTTATATAAATTGGCTAATCCTTTGACAAAACGCACTCTACTTGTAATTGGGTAGTTCTAGGTGTTTTTAATACTTCAAGAAACAATGTTTCAAGGTCAAGTGCTGAAGTCATCAAGTCTGTCCAAGAAAAAGTAAGCTGAAGTGCAAAGATTTTAAAACTCAACATCTTCTCGATAGCTACCTCGACACTTGCTATCTGTCGAGATTTAAAATTTCAGATTTCCAATATGATTTTCTTGGGATCCGTGAATATGTTTTTGGGCCTTCTTTTCTTCTAACCCTAAACATATAAAAGGATTGTTTTAAGAGCTGTCAAGTGTGACACAAGTTGCATTATCATTGAGCAATCTCTGTTCAAGTAAATTGTGATCAAAAGACGAAGTTCTTGACCTAGTTCATCTTCCATCAAGAAGTTGCTGTGTATTTGCACCGTAGGGTTTTGTAACCAAGCATCTTCCTACTATTCATCATAAAGGATAAACTGAAGAACTTTGCAGCCAACCATTCTTCCTTAGTTGGTGTTCTGAAGTCGCGTACTTGGATTCGCGTATTGGTTAGTCACGTACTTGAGAGCCGTGCATCAAAGGTGGGAATTGTCACTATAGATCAAGTCCAATTGGGTATTGGGGTGAGGGTTCAACTGTAGGTTGGTAAGGTACTTGGGATTCCTTTACTTGTAACCGCTTGATTTGATAATAGTGGAGTTTCGGGAGTGGTGACCTGAAAATCACCCGGTGGGGTTTTTGCCGTTAAGGTTTTCCCCATTCGTAAACAAATCACCGTGTTATTTATTTTTCGCTGCATATTTAGTTTTTGGTGATTTGTTTGTGCTTCCATAAAATTGCATGATTGCATGATTAATTAATTACTTGGCTAAATTAATTAATTAGGGTTAATCACAAGGGGTCATTTAGATTGTGACCTATCAAAAAAGAAGTGTGAGTTTTTCCAACAAGAGATTTTGTTTCTAGGGCATAAGGTCAGCAAAGGTGTGGTTATGATGGACGAGAGGAAGGTGCAGGCTATCCTTGATTGGCCTCCACCAAGTAGGGTTGCTGAGTTGCGGTCTTTCCTTGGGTTAACTAACTATTACAGGAAGTTTATTCAAGGGTATTCAAAGAAGGTGACTCCTCTCATAGATTTGTTGAAAAAGGACTGAAAATAGGTGTGGACAGATGCATGTCAAGAAGCTTTTGAGAAGCTGAAGTTTGCTGTATCGAGTGAGCCTATATTGCGTCTGCCAGATTTTGCATTGCCCTTTGAAGTCCATACAGATGCTTCAGACAAAGCAATTAGTGGTGTGCTGGTGCAAGAGAAACATCCTGTTGCCTATGAAAGCAGGAAGTTGAATGGGGCAGAGCAGAAATGTTCAGCTCATGAGAAAGAGATGATTGCAGTGGTACATTGTTTGTTGGCATGGCGTGTGTATCTGCTTGGGCCAAAGCTCGTGGTAAGAACAGATAATGTGGCGAACACCTTCTTTAGCACACAAAAGAAACTGTCACCCAAGCAAGTTAGGTGGCAGGAATTGCTGCAAGAATATGATTTTGTGTGGGAACACAAACTAGGCAAACACAATGAAGTAGCTGATGCACTTAGTCACAAACAGGTACAAGAATATGTGGCTGCCTTGACTAGAGTGAAGTCAAATTTTATGGATTGGATCAAAGAGTGCGCTAAACTTGATGCTACCTATCAAAAGCTGGTGCAGGATGTTAATGCAGGCCTTGTGAGGCGTTACTGGCTTGAGGATGGGTTGCTTTATGCCAAGGGTGGCAAGCTGTTTATACCAAGTGGGAAGATTCGAAGAGAGTTGTTGAAGGAAACTCATGATCCACAATGGGCAGGACATCCTCGTAAGGATAAAATGTATGCATTACTGTCCCGTTCTTATTATTGGCCTAAAATGGAGTTAGATATTGAGTTGTTTGTGAAGACTTGTCTAGTTTGCTAGCAAGACAAGGGATTAACTCAAAAGGAAGCAGGTTTGCTGTAGCCTTTTCCTATACCAGAAGGTCCTTGGGTTTCAATTTCTATGGATTTCATTACTGGTTTGCCAAAAGTTAAGGGGATGGGTTCAGTATTTGTGGTGGTTGATCGATTCTCAAAGTATGCTGTTTTTATGTTTGCACTGAGTACATGTACAGCAGAGGTGGCTGCTGATTTGTTCTATAAGAATGTGGTGAAATACTTTGGGTTACTTGAGGATATTGTAAGCGATAGAGACTCAAGATTTACTGGTCAGTTTTGGACTGTTCTGTTTGGTTTGATAGGTTCAAAGTTGAAATTTTTGACTGCTAATCACCCACAAACAGATGGGCAAACAGAAAGAATTAATGCTGTGTTGGAGGATTATTTGAGGTATTATGTGATTGCCAGCTAGAAGAATTGGATTGACTTATTGGATTCTGCGCAGTTTGCCTATAATCTACATAAGTCCTCATCAACTGGAATGAGTCCATTTGAGTTGGCTATGGGGCAGCAACCTCTCACACCTCAGGAGATTGCTAAACAGCGTGCAGGAGGTAGGTGTCCTGCAGCATACAAATTTGCTATCAACAAGCAAGAGTTGATGCAAGAGGCACAAGATAGCTTGTTGAAAGCATAGAGGAGAATGAAGAAGTATGTTGATAAAGGGAGGAGGCCTCCTGAGTTCCAAGTGGGGGACAAGGTGTTGTTGAAACTGACTCCACAGATTTGGAGAAAGTTTAGAAGTGAGGCAATTCACAGAGGTTTAATTCCTAAATATGATGGTCCATTCGAGATTGTAAAGAGAGTTAGTGCTGTAGCTTACAAATTGAAGCTACCAGAAAGATTGCAAATTCACCCAACAATCCATGTAATTCTTAAAGCCTTATCATGGAGATGCAGATGAGCCTACAAGGAATGAGGCAAGGCGTGCCCCGCCTACTGTCATGGTTCAGTTTGATAGAGAAGTGGACAAAATTCTTGACAAGAATGTGACAGGTTATCGAAAGGGAGGAAATATGATAACTTTCTGCTTAGTAAAGTGGAAAGGGGCGGCTGAATTGGAAGCAAGTTGGGAGAAAGCATCTACGTTGTGGCAGTTTGAGAAACAGGTAAAGGAATTTGAGGATACCCTACCGACGAGGACGTCGGCTTCTTCTGGTGGAGGTGGTTTGTTAGAAGCTTTACACGTTGCTGATGATGGCATGAGGAATTGGAGTGCTTGGACAACATCAGGCTAGTCACATGGCTCAATGTTTTCTTAACACACCAATGGCTCCTCATGCCTATCTAGTGAAGCTCTTAACTGCTCATTGAGGGGGACAAGCCTAGTCTCCCTGCTGGATTCATAATGAAGAGCACGATGAGGGGCAACATGTGGAGGCACTTTGCTCTATATGATGCCCACTTTGCTCCATATGATGCCCTAAGGCCATGGTGGAGGAGGACCATGGTGGGCAGAGCCGAATTTTGATGTTGGGCAGCAGCAGGTGGTGCTGACTCTACGTGATGATGCATGGCATTAGTGGCTTGGTTGATGGTTGCTTTGAGTGTGGGCTTGGTGGCTTGAATGCAAGGCAGTGTTGGGCTGCTGTGATTATGAAATGCTGTGCAAGGCATTGGGCTGGTTGGTGCTGGCAGAATGCATGAACTTGAGTGAGTGAGCTGATGGCAATAACTTGGTATGCTGCATATGGACATGTGATGTAGGCTATGATGCTGATGAGAAGGGCTTGGGCAGGGGGCCAAGCCTTCTAAAATGTGATGGAACAATTGGTTTGGGTTGCTGAAGCATGGGCAGAGGCCCTATGATGATGTGCTGATACATGGGCTGGCATGTGCAAAGTGTGCAGCAGCAGTTATTGGCAGTTATCAAGCAGTTCCTGGCTTTCTAGATGACCAGACCTGCTGTGTGAGGGCTGAAAACGTGGAAAGCAAACCAAGACAACATTAGGCAGAGGTGTCCTAAGTCAGACCACATGTGTCAGCAAGTCATGGACAGGGGCAGTTACTTGGCAGTAACTGCTATGACAGTTTATTCTATATATTTTTCCTACGCTATTGGGGCTGTCAATAGCAGAGAGTGTATATTTTGCTTAGAGAATTACGTGTGTATTCTCTATGCTTCCTTTGTACTTGATATTGAGTAATAAAGGTTGGGGTTGGTGCCCTGTAAATACTGTGTGTGCTATGTGTGCGAATTTCCTTAATAATTTTGTTCTAAGTGATTGCTGCAGTGTGTGTGTGTGTGTGTTGGCTGAGACTAAGTCAGGGGCTTAATGCTATCACAGGCAGAAAATTTAAAAGAAAAATTTGATCCTGTGACACACTACTAAGCTGAAGGGAATTGGCGAAACTGATGACCCCGACGAGGGAGTAGGCGAAACTGACGACCTTAACAAGGTAGTAGGCGAAGTTGACGACCCCAACGATGGAGTAGGTGAAGCTGACAAACCTGACGAGGTAGTGGAAGGTTGACGACTCTAAAGTTGACGGCTCTAATATAATTTTGACTTGGCCACCACGCATAAGTATATAAAGAAATGTCTTGTATCCCACGCTTAATGTTAGTATCCTGTAAGGAAAGGATTCCGTAATATACACCCATGAGGATTCCTATAAGAAAAAGACTTTTGGCTCAAGGAAGAGATGTCAACACTTTGCTACTATAAAAACCCCAATATCCTCACAAATCAAGGTACGCATAATTCACCCCAACTCTGGTATTCTAGAATTGTAAACAAGAGATTTCTTTAACTTGACCGTCGGAGGGTATTTGGCTGGTACCACACTGGTAATCCTCTTAAAGTTTTTAGCTTTTGTGTTGTGCAGGTGTTATTTCGAGCGTGTGAGAGTTGTGTGGCTTACTGGTGATTTTTCAGCATCATAAAATTAGGAACTCTATAATTAAGTTACCAAAAAAAATTTAAATGATATAAAAATTAAAATACCATGTACCTTATGTAATTTGAACTGACACACCTTCAAGCTAAAGAAATCAAAGCAACCCGCAATCCTCAATGGGAAACCCAAAAAAAAAAAGAAAAAAGAAAAAAAGAAAAAAAACATAACAAAACAAAACAAAAAGAAGAGAGGACAAGATATATTTGTAGCCAGTTTTAAATTCTAAATTTCAATGTGAAACCAATCTACTCTTTTCAAATAATTGTCCTTGGTTAAGAATGACAGAAAAAAAGTTAATGATACCCAACAAAAAGTACAAGAGCTGGGAACCTGACAAAAGAGAGAAAGAAAGAAAGAGGGATTCCACCTTTTACCACTTCAACTCAAATAAGTGAATAACGTAGCTGCCCGTACTATTTTTCTTTCTTAGTTTTATTTTTTTATTTTATATAAAATAATTTTACTTTAATTTAATTTAATAGGATATATATGTGTGAAGATTTTTTTTAAAAACTTGAATTCTGACCCTGATATTTTACGAGTATTAATATTTATAGAGTGACTATCATATTAAAGATATGCGATGATTTTTTCAATTTTATTATATTTTTTTGTACTTAACTTTCATGACTGCAAGTAATATTAATTTTTTTTTTCTTTTCTCTGACAGCCGTCCCGATGGGCACCTAAGAAAGTTTTTGTGATTGTGCTGAATCGTACCTTGACCTAAGAGGAGTACCTATATTGATGGGTTGAGAAAAAAACACAAGAAAATGCAAAACACATCATTATCAACAATAATAACGAGGGGAAAAAAAGAACCAACTACCATGATTCTCTCTTTCCTCAAAGAAAAAGAAAAACCTATATGATAATCTAATGATAATTGTATGAGCATGCGCATCATACTAATAAACTTTTACTTAAATTTTGTTTGATTTGACATATAAATTATAATGTTATTTTAAAAAAAACATTTTTGAAAGATAATGATATATTTTTTGTTGTTTGCCTGTGATCTAAAAATTAATTTTCTTGCATTTAATTGCATTAAAATTTCTAAATGACGGTGGTAATCCGTAATTGGTGTGATCAAAGTGGTATTGGTATTCATAAAAAAAAAAAAAAAAAAAATATTGGTACCAACAATAGCAAGTGACTCATGACAACGATAATAATAGATAGGCGATGATTAGTGTGGAAAACGGTGGCCAATGGTGGTGATGACAGTTGCCGACAAGCAATAACAGTAGGTAGATTCAGTGGTGGCTAGGAATTGATAAGTGGGCAAAAGTGATCGAGCAACCAGTTTGTAATTTTTTGCAACGTGTGGCATTGATCGAGTCCAATGCAATAAGTGAGTAGGATAGACAGCAACGGATGGGGAGTTGTCAGGAATCAGAAGGGTTAAGAGTGGCGGAGATAAAACCAATCATCTTAACCCATATTTGTTTCTCACACCAAACATCAAAAATAAAAAAGATATATAATTTTAAATGTTTTGTAAAAAAAAAAAAGGAGAAACTTAAGGGTGTGTTTGTTTGGAGCTAAAACAAGGTGGATGAAAAATTTTGGAGAGAAAATAAGAAGGAAATTTTTTTGGAGTGTATTTGGTTGGGTAGGAATTTTAACCCATATTTGTTTGTCACACCAAACATTAAAAAAAAAAAAAAACATATATATATATATATAATTTTAAATATTTTGTAAAAAAAAAAAAAACTCGAATGGTGTGTTTGTTTGGAGGTGAAACAAGGTGGATGGAAAATTTTGGAAAGAAAGTAAGAAGGAAATTTTTTTTGGAGTGTGTTTGGTTGGGTAGGAAGGAACACCAAGTCCGGCCACCAAAATATTTTTTCTTGAAGTTGCCATTATTTTATTTTATTTTTTTGTTCTCCCTAGGCAATAACGTTGCCTTCTGCTTTGGTTTTTTTTTTTTTTTTTTTTTTTTTAAATTTTTTAAATTTTTATTTATTTATTTATATTTTATATTTTATATTTATTATTTTAACTAGATGTGATTTTTTTTGGGACAAATTTTTTTTTTTTTTAATAAAGTCCGGTGATTGTTCTTTTTTGTGGTTATTTGTCATTTTTTTTTTTAATTGGACATCATTCTTTAACAAGGATAAATGAGTAAATTTATTCAAATTCATTTTTTCCATCCTTCCACTTTTTCACTTCTCCAATCATATAACATTTTAAGAGCAAGTTATTAGGTGAGAGGGGAGATGGTACAAAACTTACAAAATAAAAATATTTAATAATTACAAAATAATTATTAAAAAAAAAAAAAAAAAAACTTTATACATCATGTAATCCACCTCTGGTGCTGAACTCATGAAATGATCCAATGCTGATCTCATTGTGTATATATAATGAAAACCAAGTTCCATTTAAGTGCTGGACGTGATGACTTGACTCACAATAGTCATCCCAGATAATATTTCCCTTGAAAAATTCGCTTGACTTAAACAAAATTTAAGTCTTCCACGTATCTCATCTTCATGTGTCATACACAATGAACGCACTAACATCAACCAAAACAAAATATAATGGACCACATGTTCTATACGGTCTGCTTGAATTTTCTTTTCTGAAACTAGTGCGTTGTGTTGGCACTTTGCACATTTTTAATCATAAGTGGATGTGTTAATTTGGTTGGCTGAAAAATCATATTATATTTATATAGTCTGAGTCTCTCTTCTTTTCAATAAAAAAGTGTTACTCTAGTCTTTAGTCAAAACTCAAAATATTATTTTTCTCTTTACCTATAAAACATTTCAAAATTGCATAAAATAATAATGTGACAAATTGAACCTGAGGCCCCCAAATCAATAAACTAAACACCCAAGTACCCTAGTGGAGTTAGTCTAATTCATAAATAATGGAGACATTTTTGTTACAACTTTTGTGCTTGAACTCTTGAAATAAATAAAGTTTACGGTGAGAAAGGAGGCAAGAGGTTTATGGCTCCGTTTAGGAATTCTTAAGGGAATGAAAATGAATAGAATGGAATTGAATGTATTTAAGTAAGGAAAAAGAATGGAATGAAATGGAATTAAGCAACCCTGATTGGATGTTTTAAAATAAAGGAATGAAAAGGAATGGAATGTAAGTAATCTTGTTTGGGAGTAATATCGAGGTAATGGAGTAAAATCATTTTATGATAATATTATTATTACACCTCTATTTTAAAATAAATGGTTGAATATATAGGGGTATTTTGAAAGTTTTAGTAAAAAATCATTAAATCTAATTTCATTCCCTACCATTCCTCCTAATTTCGAGTGAATGAAAATTTAAGATTTTAAGAGAATAAAGAGGAATGAGCATTCCTTCCTACCCATTCCATTCCTTTCCACTTAAACTCAAAAATAAGAGAATGAGCTTTCCATTCTCTCTATTAAAACTCTTAAACAAAAGAAATGAAGAATATTCTAAATTCATTCATTTCATTTCATTCTATTCCCTCCTCCCAAACAAGGCCTTAGAGTTTGCAAACTGAGGCCAAGTGTTAGAGGAGTCGTATGAGTTCAAATTCTTATTTACAGTTGATTATTATATACAAAAGTTTAAGCAAAATATTACAAATAATCTCTACCTATCTTCTTTTTTTATTTATTTTTTATTTTTTTTTTAATTATGGAATCTTTACCTATCTTTGAACAAGGAGATATGTACAGAATTGGAAGTATCATCATATTGTTATTTGGGATTGTATTATTACTTGTCTCTCAAGAAGAGTAGTTGTTGATGATGACTAGATAGAAGTGACGCAGAGAAAATGAACAAGGATGACGAAGCCGGCACCCATCATGTATGCAACGTATGCACGTGATTTTGCACGGCAGAAATATATGAATTTTTTAAATCACGACTTTGGATTGACCTAATTAGGGTTTCATAAAGAAGCTGAAGATGTACAACCAGTTACAGCGTACAGGTACGGTTGCTTGTGCACCTTTAATTTATAAAGTGGCTTTCAAATTTTGAAAGTTCATATCAAAATATCTTATTATTGACTTGGGCAAGACTGAATATATGAGATGACTTGGTCGCATGGCAAAAGTGATTCATACCGAACCTTTTATCTTATGATGGTATCATTTCCCATTATTTTTATAAAAAAATTTAGAGAATTAACATATTTTCAAGTAAATTTCTTTGTACAATGATGACATTCTCGTTATGTCTGCTGCCACCTTAATTAATTATATGAGATTTATTAACTTCTTCATTTTATATGTATGAGATTTTTTTTTTCTTTTTTTTGGGTATATTAAGAAAACCTCCTATGGCCTAAAAAAAACATAAAAACCCTGAGTATTAATCTCAATCGCTTGTTAGTTGTTACTGCCATGTAGAAAATAATGATTAAGCAGAAGAATCCGAATAGTTGTTTAGCTATCACTGTCACACGTATAGCCCGTCAAGATCACAGAGCAAAATATTGTTTGCCTTTTTGTAAAAACAAAAAGGAGTATCAATCTCGGAAGAGATTCTCTTACTTTTGAAAGCAAATATCATTGATTTTCATATATATACGCGTTCACATTGCGAACAACTACTCATTTATTGTTTTTTTTTTTGGGGAGAATGAAAAAAGTCTATACTTTGTTACTCTAGCAAATGCCACGTTCAACTGAGCTTGGACGAATTAATTAAGAGTCTGACAGTGAAAAGTATCAACTTGCTGGGTCAAATTAATTGCAACATAATAAAAATAATTAAGAATTTGATATGCTAAAGTTCAGTGGATATGAAAGATTGACACAAAGGCCTGGGCATTTGGTTGTTAACAAGAGTTTGCCCCACTCCGTTCTTTAATTAGGACGTGGGAAACAAAACTTATCTGTACGTATAGAAAAAAGGTGCGACAACTACTTTAGAAAAACATGTTCTTTTGAAGAACCTGCTTTCTTGTAGCGTTGTAGCTAGGTTGTAATTGATAAAGACACAGTACAAAAAACACGAGCTATACGGGCATTTTGTCCCCGGCGTTATAGAGCTATCTATTATTTAACATC
This sequence comes from Quercus variabilis, assembly GCA_030445155.1. NCBI lineage: Eukaryota > Viridiplantae > Streptophyta > Magnoliopsida > Fagales > Fagaceae > Quercus > Quercus variabilis. Next base: position 20,398,752 of record CP129446.1, on the reverse strand, counting down.
CCAAAAAAGAAATTTTTTTTTGCTACCTCCTTCCCTTATTGATCCATATTAAAAGTTTATTTTTTTGTATTTATTTTACATTTTTTTTGACCCCCACCCACCCCAAATGAATTCACACGGATATATATTGTTTGTCATTGTAGCCAATGAAAGGAAAAAAAAAAAAAAAAAAAAATCAACTTGCATTGCATCTTCAAATTATTATAATACTATTAGTATATAATAACAACAATAATAATTAGTTGTAAGGTGGCCGACAATTACAACAAAATTTCGTAATTGTTATGATAACCAAGTTAGCACTAAAAATCATTTCTTGGGTGCATCTATGAATGGACTGAAATTTTTTTTTTTTTTTGATATTCAATTTTTCAGGGCATCCAATTGGCCAACTTGTTCACATTAATTATAACCTTTTAGTTCGAGTCAAATGTTGAGTTGGTTCGAGTCAGAATTCACACACACACACACAAAATTTTCCTTCACTATGTGTAAACAGTCTCCGCTGAAAACAACTTTGATAAAGTCATTTGAATTTGATATTGCCGGCCGACTGATTTTCTTTTACTAATATACTGATTCTTCAATCACTTATCGTGCCAGAATGAATTATTTTAGGATGATAACTTTTGTTACACTATTATAATTGATTTTCTATCATTTTTTACATGTAAGAGTGCACGTATGATAAATATTGTGTTCATAGAATTATTGTGCGAGTATCAAGGAGTCAATCTCGTACCGGAGACTGTACTGGTATGACTAGTAGAATGATATATTTTGGTACCAGTCAATACTGGTGTACCGTTTCGGGTTTACCATTATTATATATATATATATATATATATATATAAAAGTAAACCATAAAACATTACCTTAATTCAGAATAAATTATTTATAGTTTTAGACTTTAGTATCAACAAAAAGAAAAAGAAAAAACACTATATAAAAAATAGAAAGCTTAATTGTACATTGTATACTAAGAAAACAAATAATACTAATAAGTTACCATTCTGCCCTTACAAAAATTCAAAAATTACAAAATATAAAAAAAAAAAAAAAACTTTTTTTCTATACCGGCCAATATGCCCGGTACCAGCCGGTACACCCGAAATCGACTGGTATGCCTGGTACACGGCCGGTATGCCCGGTACACGACTAGTATGCTCAATATTTAAACCGGTACGAAACATTGGCGTTTTTATACCGGTACATGTATTGATACAGTACATACTAGCCGGTATGGCCGATATCAGTACGGTTTTGACTACCTTGGCGAGTATGCATGTACCTTGTTCACTTTTAAGTACTGATTTTATAGTCATTCATAGCCATCCAAATTACCAGCCATTTCACATGTGCCCTAGGGATTCTAGATAAGGTGATTAGGGTCAAGTTTTGCCTCATTGCTTTGATCATTATTTTGAAGAACATGTGAAAACCCCAAAAATGGGGAATTTTTCTTACTTTCCCTCTATCAGTAGATACGTTAGAGCACATATATATACGTTTTATTTTTCTACCATTTATATTTATTAATTTATTTATTTTTAATAGCTTATTACTGTCAGAAATCGTATGTTAGGCATGGAATTTGTTGGTAGTTATTTTTTACATTTACATCAATATTTGTAGATAAAACTCAACATTCTTTTAAATACAAAATCATATATAATCGATTTCTTAATAAATTTTCACGCAATTTTCCTTTCATTGTACAAGACCAAAGAATCTTTTAGAAAATTATCTTCTTTTTTGGAGAGCCTAATTTTTTCAATATCCATCACAACTATTTGGCCCAATTGAAAAAATGATGAAAAAAAAAAAAAAAGCGCTTTGGATCTGCCATCATCTCCTTCAAATTGAAGGAAAAAAAATATGAATTATATTGATAAAAAAGAAAAGAAAAAAGAAAGCGTACACACACATATATCAAAAGGCACGAAATTATCTCAGAATATAAATAAAAGAGTAATATTACTTAAATTAAGCTCCTTAATCTCATATTTCCTAGGTTGCTCTTAAAATTATGTTAACTTTTTAATAAAAAAATATTATGTTAGAATTTGTTTTCCCTCTCTTGTTACTTATGTCATGTACTAGGGAATCAATTTTGTATCCAAGGCCATTTTGGTTTGGCTTGGGAAGCAAAATATTTTGATACTAGTTGATACCTATTTAACGTTTTGGAATTACCGCTATTTATATATTTCTATTCATATATGTATTTTTGTATTTATATATGTAAGTATGATTTTTTTTTTTTTTTTTTTTTTTTATGTTTATTGACATAAAATTTTAAATTCGCATATTTTATAAGCCTAAATATTAGCGAAGTACATTTACTCAACCAATTTTTTAACATTCTTTTTTTTTTATTTTATTTTTTTAATTTAGTGTATTGGTCAAAACACCCAAAATATCCTGATATAGTATAAGTAGGTACAATCCGGTATTTTATCTAGTACACTTTGAAGGAGTACTAGTATCTATTTAATGGCCAGTACAATATATTTTCTCAGTCTGGCCAATATCGATGTGGTATTGACTTCTTTGGAACTACCCGAACATTTCAATTTACTATTTTTGTAATCTCTTTGGACCAATTGAATTCTTGGGACAATTTATATTTTTTGGACTAATTGTAAATATCATATACTATATAATAAAAGTTGGGTCCTAAAAAGTATGAATGCACCATGTGAATGTCCTAACTAATTTTCATGTATACTACTTTTGAAAATAGTTTTACTGTTTTCTATTAATATTTTTCTTTTAAAAGAGGACTCTTTTATTCTTATCAACTTTTTTTTTTATTGAATTATTGTTGTCAACTTTTACTACCAGTTTTAAACTTTGTGAAACACACCTCCCTCTCTTTCTCCCTCTCTAATATCTTTCATACTTTTATGCTATTTTTTGGCTTATTATTCAAAGGATAAAAATTCGGTAAAGTAATTATGTGATGTTCCTTAGAATTTCTTCTTAAGATTCAGTTATGGGGCTTTTTTCTCAGGAGATGAAAGTGCATTTTTAATTAAGTACAGTTACATGACTGAATCTTAAGAGAAAAACCTAAGAAATAACACCCAAATACTGTACCTAAGTTTTGCCTTTACTCAAAAATCTCGAACCAACTCAAGCTAATATTCATATTTCATTTACAAATCCCAAATCAAACTCTAGCAGCCAATATTTATATTTAAATTATTTTATTATAAAAAGTCAGCACATATTTGTGTTAGGGTCATATTTTCTTTGTAATTGGCTTATCTTTTGACAAAACGCATTTTACTTGTAATTATGTAGATCAAAGTTGGGTTTAATATATTAAGAAGTATGTTGTTCAAACATATCAAGTGGTATCATTAAAGACACGAAGTTTGATCGAAAAAACAAATGAAGAAAAAGTGTTTCTTTAAAGCTCGACACTAGCTGCTATTAAGGATTAATGAAGAAACGACACAATCTCAGGTCTGAAATTCGGCCCACGATGACTTAAATGATTAGGATTTCTTTCTCTACAACTATAGTCATATATAAAGCTTATTTTAAAAGTCATCAAGTATGGAAACAAAGACCTAGAACTTATATACTCTGTGTAAAGTTACTGCGTTTTTGTGTCTTAGAGTTTTGTAACCAAGTGCTTCTTGATCTTTAACGTCTATGAAGTGAAGAATTTTGCAGCCAACAACTATTGATCAATCAAGTTACTGGAGTTAGTCACGTACTGAGATTTATGTAAAGAAGTTAGTCAGAGATTGGAGATTTGTGCAGCAAAGAAGTCTACTACAAGATCAAGTCCAATTTGGTATTGAAGCAAATGTTCAATTGTAGGTTGGTATTTTAGGATAGTTCAGGGTAGTGGTAAGATTTTTTATACTTGTAACTGCTTGATTATTGATTAGTGGATTCTTAGGAGTGGTGACCTTAAATTCACACGATGAGGTTTTTGTCTTGCGAGAAGTTTTCCTCATTTATAAACAAATTATTATGTTATTTATTTTTCGTTGTATATTACTTTTTGGTGATTCATTGGTGCTTCTACAATTTGCATGTAATTTGACCTAATTAATTAACTTGGATAATTGAATTAATTAACCGGGGTTAATTTATTTTAACCCAATAATTTGTAATATGATTGGATATAGTTCCAAAAAGAAAAAGAAAAAGAAAAAGGATAATAGTCCGTAGATAAGGATGAATTTGTTATTTATGAACTAGCATTATCCATTTGAATCTAGGTAGTGATGGTTTTTTTTTTTTTTAATATAATCGAATCTAGGTAGTGATATAGTGCAAGAGTTCAAAGGGCACCTTTATAAATTCACTTTTCAAAGATAAATAAATAAATAAATAAATAAATAAATAAATAAACGCCAAAATGAGGGGGATTAAATTCATGATTCTATTCATAAAGAAAACCAGGCAATACAGCTTATTCACAACACTCTTGGTACTTCCAATTTTTTAAAATTTTTAGAAATTTGATTAGTTTTTAATTATTGAATAGCTTCTGCTTAAGTCTGTTTTGAATTGATTTTTATTATTATTTATCTTTTATAGTTTAAAATTATCAACCTCAAAAGACTTTTTTCCTATAAATTTGTCCTCTGCTTGTGTTATATAATAAAAATTAATTTAATTATTATTTTTCAATAACATTATATATTCTATAAGTTCATATTCAAAACCATGTGACGCATATGCCTTTTAACTAGTTTATATAGTAGTAATAAATTTGGGAATGTTAGTACCGTAGAAGGCCAAATATTATTTTTCCTAAAAAAAAAAACCATTTAAAAGGGAGTGGTGTTTGGTTTGGTTTTATGGTTGGTGGATTTTGCATGTGCCTTGGTCATAAGATAGTTCCATCTTTGCATAGTTAGAGCATTTGCATCCGGGAATTTTATTCCATCATATTTTACCATTCCAAAAAGCTACTTTATTAACTATAACATACAATTTTACAATACTCCCAACATCCCAATTTTTATATTCCTACTACTCATTAAAATAATATATCTACACAATAAAATATATTTTTTCCTTTTTTGTTTTTTCTCAATTTTCTCCTCCACCTTCCCTCAACCTCTATCACCGTGCCTTCATTGCCCAGTCACCACTACCGTGCCTCCACCATGCCCACCATGCCACCACTGCCCATTGCCCACCAAAATCCCACCACCACCAAAATCCCACCGGAACAAAAACCCATATTTAAAAAAAAAAAAAAAAAAACCCTAGCGTCACAATAGAAGAAAAAAAAAAAAAAAAAACGCAGAACCCAGAAGAACTAGAGTTCAACCATGCGGAATCCAAAACCCAACCAAAGTCCAACTGATCGGATTTACCACATTAGAAATCCATAGCAAAACCCATCAGAATCCACCCCCATCTCCATCATGCATGACCTCGCCGTGACCCCACGCCGATCTCCACCAAACCCATCACCAATCTGAGCAACCCAGAAACCCAGCAACACTGGCGATCTTGGATGACCAACAAAACCTAGCAACACTGGACTTGAGAGAATCGCAACCCACAACCCACTTTAGCCATACCCACCTCTTCCTTTAAGCACTGGTCACAGCAAAAAAAAAAAAAAAAAAAAAAAAAACCATAGAACCCACCGATCCACCAACATGGAAGCCCAACCACTGGCATAAAGAAAGAGAGTGAGAGTTGAGAGCAATTCACAGAGAGAGAGGGAGACGAAATGTGAGGAAAGAGAAAGAGTTGAGAAGTCTGACATAGAGGAGAGGAAAAGAATAAATCATATTAAAAAACATATCCAATAGTCTACAGTGCCATTCTATATGTAGAATGGCACTGTAGCAAGATTGTAAAAAAAAATTACAATTCTGAGCATTTGCAATTCCGAATGTGGGAGGTTTTTGAGGGAAAAATGCTAAATAAACCTTACATATGGCATTTAGCATTCCGGATGTGAATGCTCTTACAATTTATCAGGCATGACTCATGTGTTCTCAATTGTCAAATTTTAGTTGTCCTAAGACCACACAACATGGGGTGCTCTAGAGTTTTTATGGTCACTTTCTATTTATTTATTTTATGAAGTCAATCTATTTTTTAAAATAGGAACATCTCAGCATGGTTACAACTTATTAGGCATGATTCATGTGTTCTCAATTGTCATTTTTCTTTTTCTTTTTTTATTTATGAGACAATTGTCATCCTTCAGTTGTCCTAAGGCCACACAACATGGGCCATGGGGTGCTCTAGAGTTTTTATGGTCACTTTTTTTTTTTTTTTTAATTTTATGAAGTCAATCTATTTTTGAAAATAGGAAATTGAATTTTAACAAACTATCAAAATTTAAATAAATATTGACTACCACTATAATTAATTGGTCACGACTCACAAGCAATCAATGTCCTTTTGGTCAACTATACTTTTTGATACTAGGAAATGTTTAAAATTTAAATCTTCTTTTATTATATTTAATAATAAAATGTTAAAAAAAATGGTCATGGTATTAGGCTAAGTTAAAAGGGAACTAATTTGGATATTTTTTTGGAGAGATAATTACAACATACTGCTAACTCGCAGGTCGAACTTTTTTCCCTTAGACCCCAAGCACAGAAGTTAGGATCAAATTAACAAATATAATTCATATATATATATATATATATAAAATTTAAATAAATACTATTGATAGTCATTTTTATATTTTTTTAATTCTTTAAAGAATTTTGCAAGAATATTATTAGGTATAAAATGTAAATTTTCCATTTTATTATTATTATTATTGTTATTGTGAAGCATTTTTTTTTTAACAATTAATTTATTCTAGACTCTTTAATTTTTGTATTTAATAACTCATTTGGATGAATATTTATGATGTGGTCTCACATTTGATTCTAAAATTAAGAAATAAAACTCTTTAAGAATAAATAATTTAGAACATATGGCGTAAAATTGGAATTCGAATTTAGAATTCTAATTTGAGTTTCTCTTAACTTTACCTATTATTATATATATAGATTTCCTTTTTATTTTTAATTTTTTAAAATTCGATGGTTGAGGTTGAGGAGAGAGGGTTTGAACTCTAACCAGAGAGAGGATTTAAACATCTCTGTTGAAAATAATAGGAAGTATCAGTGAAGCAACAAGGTTCTTAGCCACGTTTCTTTTATTGAACACTAATTAATGCAACAAAATTACATGTTGGCTTTGTGGAATTTTTGAATTTTTGATGCATATGAAAGAAATAACAGGTGTGAGGTTTTTTTTTTTTTTTTTTTTTTTTAACATGAAAGAATTTTTTTAAGAAGAATAAATAGTTTATTTTATTTTATTATTTTTAATATAAATAGAAGTATAAATAATTAAATACCATAAGATTTGAAATTTATAATGTTCGCTTTATGATGATGTTCTTTATCCTCAAATTAGGACACCAATGTATCTCTTTTTGAATATAAATTAAGTACAAATAAATCGACAAAAATGAAATGCTTGATATTAATTGGTTTTCATTTTTTAAAACTGTTTTTCCAAAAATAAAGAAGGTAAACAGTTGGTCATCGGGATGTTTGGTTAGCTAGTTTTTAATCTTAGTTTTTTTTCTTAAAAACCACTAAAAAAATACCTTTTAACTCTTAAGACTTTTAAGTTGCTATCATTTTGGTTACTCAAATTTCAATAATTTACGAATCAATAATTTTAAAATCGTTTGGAGTTAACTGGCGGTTTTGTTCGATCAATTGGTCATACATATTACATAGTGGGTGGAAAACTTTTCCATATGGAATGATTGGATCAAATGGTAGATTAACAACAAACCTGATCCGACTTGACTTCTGAGCACCTCTACACAACTTATTACCTAAGTTGAATAGAATATGAAAATAGAAAGATAAATTACACCTACTCCCTTGAAATTTATCAACACTCCTCAATTATTTGTGTAAAAAACATTTCCTCCTTGTGGTTTCAATAGATATAACAAATAAGTCCATGCTCTCTCATGTTGTTTCTTTCCTAGCATAATATTTTGCTTATTTGTACAAACCTTGAAGGAGAAAATGATCATTTTGTCCATATATAATTTAGGTAGAAAGTCAAGCATAGCTGCATAGACTTATTTTCTCTTCTCAATAAATGCCTCATTGCCTCAAGGAGAATGTTTAATAGAAAATGTAATTTCAATAAATCTCAAAGAAGATTATTTTAATTAAAAATAGAAAATAAAAAACCTCTAAACACGCGACTATCGATATTTTTAATTTTGAAATTTGAAGCAAAGCGTGTTTGAATAATATATAAATTCTAGCGTTACGTGGAGTGAGCTTGTCCAACCAAGCTTTCTCTCAGCAAGAGAGCCGTCAGAAACACACGGCCCAAAAGGCCTAAAATAAAAAAATTAAAGGAAAGTGGATTACACAAAAAAGTCGAATCTCGGTTGAAAAACGGGGGTTACACGAAGCTTCAAAACCGTGTTTCCGAGTCAACAAGAAACAGGACCAACTAGAAGATATTATTATCTAGTTTCTAGATGGGCCTATTTCTTAGGATAAAAACAGCGTCCTTGCCAATAGATAAGGTCTGAGTGGAGCCCATTCTTGTCATTATTCTTGGATACCCGTCCGCTTACGGACTCACCTAAATTTATATCTAATTTACATACTGTCTATTTGTGATTAAATTTCAATTCTTATTTATGAGACCATCATATAAGTTATTGTGAATTTAGGTGTATGTCTAGAATTATCCTTTGGTACAGCCGTGGAAATAGCCTCATCTTTTCATAATAATTTGTAGCAAACTCTATAATCTATAATTAAAAAAAGAAAAAGGCATGGAAGGCAACGAATGGGCAGCTCAAAGCTCAAAGTCTTACAAAGATAATTTTAAAGTCAACATAAAAAAACTTGTTTTCAGTTCAAAAGGGACCGCCTCTATTACTTTTTTTATAAATCGGTATGCTTGACCTTGACATCTCCAAGAATTCCAATATTCTAGCTATAGGTTAGAGAGCACAACCGACATGAACTTCCCTTGCTCCCTCTCTCTCCGTGTATAGGAAATATTGGCACGTTATTGAGAGTGACGATTCCCATATGATGTCTTTATGTGAATGCTTTCTCAACCTCTATTTCCTTGAACTTTCCTTCAAAATAAAGCGCATAGGCCTCTCTTCCTTCTCCTTTTTCTCTATATATTCACTAGTTATTGGGGGTTAATTTTCTCTCATTCACTTTACCAAGTTTCAGAATTGAGACACAAACTATGAGCTCTAAAACAGCCTCTACAATGGACTCGAGGTGCCTCGACACTTCTCTCGACCTCAACCTTGGTACTTTGGGGCACATGAAGGAGGAAGAAACTCCGGTTAGTACAACTTAGTTTATATAAAACATGTCCTCTATATAGTTTTTTTTTTTTATTTTTTTTATTTTTTTTATATTCTTTTTAGGACTTATATATAAAATCTTCATCTACTTTGGAACAGAAGAGAGAGTATTTAGGAGATTTACCTCATGTTGATGGGAAATCCTTGGTTAAAGGAGAGGTGAGTCCAGAGACAAATTCAAGTATTTGAATTTAATTAGTTGATCACCTTCTTAATATGAAAATCACAAATTTTCTTTTCTTTTTGGTCTATAATACTACTTTTTTCTGATTGGTTCGATTCCAATACTAGTTCAACTTTTGATTCCCCGCTCTCTCTCTCTCTCTCTCTCTCTCTTGCTGAATGAACTTTCGATTTCCTCGAGGACACAAAGAAATACTATTAGGGAAGACATTAAAGCAGATTATTACCACTACAAATATATGATTAGGCATAACTGATCAGTCCCAAAATTTCTGCTATTACCATTTATCTAAAAGATTATTACAATTACTAATCGCAAGAAAGATTGTTGCTAATATTTGTCACAATTACCGATTGCTACATTTACATTAGCGTCAAGTGTGTATTGAGCAATGGTTTCGTTCAATATAAGAGACATAGTATATGTTAGCTTGATTAGAAAAAATAATAAAAAATAAAATAAAAAATAAAAAAAATGGTAAGAATGAATTTTTAAACGTTCTTTACTAATTGGCCTTTTACTTTTTTTATTCTTATTTTTGATAAAAGATTGGTAATTTTGGTATTAACATGTATATCTCCAAACCATAATTGTTAGTACATCCAACCATAATTTTAACAAGGTACTTCACTGTTTTCCACTTTCTGCGTCTTCTTCTTTTTTAGCTTTTGATCAAACATATGTATTATAGTTCATCTTCAATTTGCTTTTGTATCTCACTACCCTTTACATTGTAAAACCGTTGGTAATTTTACTAAACACGTACAACTGATTTAACTTACCTGAATCTTTTAGTCTATTTTCAACAACTAAATTAGAAAGTTTTGTTCTTATGAAGTATGAAAAGGCTGGTCTTTTAGTCGAAGAATTGCATCGGATGAGCTCTGAGAACAAGAAGCTAACCGAGATGCTAGTTCACTTGTGTGAGAATTACAATGCTTTGCAAAGCCATCTGAAGGATCTGAAAAGCAAACACTCCGAACAAGAATCCATGGATTCAAGGAAGAGGAAGGCTGAGAGAGACTATCATGGGAATATGATAGGAATTAATGGAAATAATGAGTGCAGCTCTAGTGATGATCATGAAGAGTCACGTAAAAGGCCAAAGGAAGAAACCATCAAGACAAAGGTTAAAAGGTTTTGCGTACGGAGTAGTGATACATCCAATAACAGCTTAGTAAGTTCTTGATTAGGGCTTCCATTACGATTATTGTGCAATTCTAATATGCTTTACTTTGTTCCATGATATTGAAAAAGATCAAGTGCGTGTTTGGTGATGAAAAGATTAAGGGGCAACCATTTTATCTCTTAAAAAAATTTACAACATGCATTACTTTGTTTTGTATATGGATTTTAGCCTAGCTTCCAAATACTAAGAAACCCTATTGCGTTGAAGCCTGTGCAGGATGGATATCAATGGAGAAAATACGGTCAAAAGGTCACTAGGGATAACCCATCTCCTAGAGCTTATTTTAAGTGCTCCTTTGCTCCAAGCTGCCCAGTCAAAAAGAAGGTATGCCAAATCCTCTCTCTCTCTCTCTCTCTCTCTCAAATATAATTGTAAGTCTTTATGAAGATATTTAAATTTCAATTAATTTTGGTAATTGATTGTAGTTTTTTCTTTATTTTGGTTTTCAACTTCAGGTGCAAAGAAGTGCTGAAGATCCATCTTTCTTGGTTGTTACTTATGAAGGAGAGCACAACCACCACAAGAACCCATCTCAAGTTGAAGTATCATTAGGCTTGAGCCAATGTGAAAACCTTGAGTCGCCTTCCATTTCAGCATCCATGAGATCTTCAGCTCCTACGACCGTGACTCTCGATTTGGTCCAACCTGGAGGGCTTCATGACAGTGCCAAAAAATCCAATCAAGGAGTTGAATCACCGGCTTTCCAACAGTTTTTGGTCCAACAAATGGCTTCTTCCTTAACAAAAGATCCCAATTTCACATCAGCGCTTGCCGCAGCAATTTCAGGAAGAATCTTGGACTATACTACGAATTGAAAGTTGAAAAGAGGACATGCACTTGCAGATAGTTATGTTGTTTTCTTGCCTCCAGTACTGGGGAGAGTAGCTAGCTTGGGATGTATATAGAATTCGAATGTGCCTCTCTGTTGATTTTATTTTCTGGGAATTGGCTAGTAACAATATTAAAATTATGGTTAAATGATTAAATTCATTATATCTTTCCAACATAAACTTTTAAAATAAAAGTTTATGATATCAAAGTAAACGGGTCCTTAATTTGATCCCTATCTAACCGGAAGTGAATCATATTTGTCATAATTGAACGCAAGATTTTTGTTTATGCATGCTAGTTCTTGACCAAACACTGGAATGATCTATGAATAGCAATAAGGAAGAAGTACTATTCATCCTATAAAACCACAATATAATTAGTTTTTATCGGAATAACACGGTCTAGAGGGAGATCGATGCAGCACCACGAGGAAACCCTCTAATAAAGGAAAGATGATGTATTGATAGGCCCTTTGAAACCATTTTGAGTTAATCTAAAGAAGAAATTGCAAAATAGAGCACCATTTCCACTTATTTCCAAATCATGAAAAGAAATCACCGAATTATAAAATATTTACTAGCTTCCACTCATATAAGTGCTAGTTTCAGCCCCCATTATATATCATATGTACAATATTTACACCAACAATTATATGTACATATTCTTGTTACTTAATTAGTATGTTGTGCTTGAAACAAGTGAGGGTGGAGGATTTGAAGTTTTGAATTGAAGCTCTCCCTAACTTTTCTAATTGAATTTGATCACATAATTGTATTGACTAATACAATAAAAACTGTGATTTTTTCATTTACAATTAAATTCAACAATGTGCTTCATTAATCAATATAATTACATAGCTTAATTTAATTAGAAAGTCTAAGATACAACACATTGTGAATTATATCTAAGTTTTACTCATTTCTTATTTTATTTCAGTTTATATCTATTTTTTAGAACATAAAACATAAAACATTTTGAAGTTATTGCTATATGAGCAATTAATTATAAGTAATATATTCATCTTCATCCAATGATTTTTTGTCCCGGATGAATGAATAGATTTTTATTAAAAGATATAAGTACAGCCCAAAGAACAACTTACAACATATCTTGACCTAAACACGTGAGAAATTGCGCCCCTTACTCACTTTGATCGAGTTGGCCGAACTCATGTGAATGGGTAGTCATATTTGCGCCTTTCCAAATGGCAATTAGTCTTATTATACCTTTTCCCCTAGATCGATGGTTTTACAATAGATCGCTACTTATTTATTTAAAAGGAAAAAAAAAGGAAAGAAAAAAGAACCACATAAAATAATTCGTTGTTTTATTGATTGAAAATTTGTACATTGATTTGAACATAACTAGGGGTTTACATGGCTAAGGTCCTAAATACAATCTAGGCTAAAGTACATGACTTTGATCCTAGTAACATTCTAGAAATTAAAAATTGCATGGCTAAGAAGCTAGTCTATGAACCCTTGATCTAAGTTTGTAGGCCAAGTCACTAGGGATGACAAAAAGTACCAGACCTGCGGGTACCCGGCCCGACCCTAATGGGGTGGGTTTTACCCGACTTGTGAGACAATAAGGGTAGGTTTGGGTTCTAATAATTCAACCTGTAGCAGGTGTTGGGTCAAAATGAATTGACCCCTTGTAAATTAATTAATTATCCAAGTTAATTAATTAGTTAAATTACATGCAATAGCGTGGTAGTACGAACAAATCACCTGTTGAGGTTCAAAAAATCACAATGTTGCACCAATGCCCAAAACAACACAAAGGATCGAAATTCAGGAAAGTAAAACATTTGGGCTTCCAATAAAGAAAAATGAGGAGATGTCCAAACCTGTTAAGGGTCCATAAGGAGGGATCCAAATCCATGAATAGGCAAGTTTCGGACCTCATAAAACAAAGGAAAGAAAAAGCCTAGCTCAGCCTCAAAAGGTTAGAAAAATCACTGGGCGCCCAAGAACGGAACTGGGCCAGGATACCTGGGGATTCCCAGGAGCCTGGGATCCTTGAGACATGTAGCAAAGCCAGGTTGGGATTAAGACAGTTCAAGGGGGCATGCCAAGAAACACAAGGAATCAGAATAGATATGTCTCTATTAGCCACCCAATGATGCAAAAAAGGAATTAGAAGGCTTAGGAACCAACAATTCATGAGTAAAGGTCTGGTACGTCGAGAAACCCAGGAAGAAAAACCTCTAAAGAAGGTGGCTGGGGATCTTTCAGCTTGGCAGAATGGAATCAACTCACTTAGGAAAAATAACAAAAGGGAAAGTAGCCAAAGGTGGGTCTGAAAAAGTGGAATCTAGAAGCCTTGGAGAAGGAAAGACCAAAAGTCAGCCTTTTAGGACCCCCTCAGAATGGGAAAGTTAGCTAGAGGCTTTTGAAGAAGGAACCTCAAAAGAAGAAAATAATGAGGAATGAGGAAGGGACTAGCCACCAATATTGCTGACACAACATTGGTTCTAGTACTCAGGGGAGCAAATGGAGGGAATCAATGGTATCCCAGGAACCTTAGGGTGGCATTAAAAAAGGTTAAGTAGCCAACAGTGAAAGACATTCAAAAACAGTGAATTAGAGTAAAAATACTTGAGAAAACTTTGTCAGAATTCAAAAAGGAGAGAAATAGAGGGAAAACAACGTCCAGGATCCTCAAACGGTCACTAGAGAACACACTTAAATTCAAGGGGATTCAAACTTCACAAGACTTAAAGGCCTGAAGGGCCATCCAAGTCTGTGAATTTTAAACTTATTTGAACCTTGTAACACGTCCTAGTGAGCATGATGTATCATAAAAATTAAGAAAATAATGAAGTCTTTCACTTTATTTTAAGGACCCTAGACGTCTTTTACATTATTTTCCTTTCTTTTTTCTTCTTTATTGCATTCTTTACTGTTCCTTACTATTCAATACATATATGCTTGTTGTATGTTAGTATGTATGTGTTGTAGGATTCGTGCTTTGTGCACCACTTGGTTCGAAATCAGCTCAATTTAGCTGCGGTGAACTAAGCCCAGTCCCTTAAAGCATCAGGCCCAGGATCCTTGCTCCTTAACTTGGGCCTGTGTGCTGTTTTACAAAAAAAAAAAAAAAAAAAAAACGCACACATTAAGGCGACTCCATTGGGGACTAGGCAAAGGAGAGGGAAAAAGCAGTCCCTTCACAAAGTATGACTCCAAGACCAAGGAACAATAAAGGTACCAATGTGCCACCTACGACATCTGAGCCCGTTGGAGAAAATGAGGTAGCTTCCAGGCAGAGGAATGAATTACTTCTGGTGGAACAGGAGGTCATCTCAGGACAGAGGCGTAGGTTGCAGGAGCTAGACCTTGTGGCTCGGATGACAAAAATGATGAAAAATTTGCAGCAGGAGATCTGCCTCCTCAAAGAGGGAAGGATCCAAGAAATCAGGGATAACGCCCCCCCTGTGGTTAACCAAAAGAGAGCCCAGCCAGAGGGAGTGTCTGATGGAAATAAATATGAATGCAGCGGAAAAATAATGGATCTACATCGTTCGAAATTGACAACATGTGTTAAGTAAATTTCAGAATTTGAGAACAAGAGAACGTACCTTGAAGCGGTGAATTTCAAAACCGAAGATTGAAGTACTTAGGAATACTTTTAATCTTCACTTCAATTCCACTAACGCCTAAGAAGTGTGGACTCTCAATTGGTTACAAAGGGATGGTTAGATAGTGACATACACTCACTTCCACGCCATTAATATGATGTTTTTCTCACATCCAAAATTCTGTACGTTTTTCCCTTTTTATTTAATCAATTATCTAATTGGGTTGGCCTTTTGGGCCTTTCCAATTGGGCTTAAGTGTGTGGCTTGGAGTGGGACCAAAAGGGACCAATAAGACACTAACTCCAATGAGCTTTGACTTTTTTGTCAACTCTTGATAAGTTCAAAGTTACTATTAACTATATTTAATACCACTATATAAATATAGTTGCACTTTAAGCCTTATCTATAAATTATATCCCAAGACTTTATTATACATGCAACCCCTTCATAAAATATTCGTAATAATACAAGGTCATTAATGTAGACTGCCACTTTGTAAATTACTATATCTTAATCCTTGAGTACCCGGTTTAATCCTTTAATGTTATTCATTATATATTTATGAAATCCAATTCCATAAATATATACTTTAGTCTTACTAAAGTGGTTAGGCCTAACTCTCTGAATAACAAACTCATTAAATTTATCTCAAGGGAATACTTTATATCTCCGTTAAGAGATTATGAATTCCATCTTGAGAATACATGTTCCATCAACACTAAATGTGACTGCCCAACATATTGAGATTTTGACCATTACTATAGATTTCACTCCTAATATATCAAAACAACCTACACCTCATAATCAGGTACTATATCTTAATCCTTGAGTACCCGGTTTAATCCTTTAATGTTATTCATTATATATTTATGAAATCCAATTCCATAAATATATATTTTAGTCTTACTAAAGTGGTTAGGCCTAACTCTCTGAATAACAAACTCATTAAATTTATCTCAAGGGAATACTTTATATCTCCGTCAAGAGATTATGAATTCCATCTTAAGAATACATGTTCCATCAACACTAAATGTGACTGCCCAACATACTGAGGTTTTGACCATTACTATAGATCTCACTCCTAATATATCAAAACAACCTACACCTCATAATCAGGTCCATTATTCTCTCAGGATTAAGAGTTCATGCAAATACAAGTCGTGAGATTTATTATTCATATGACAATCCTTAGGAAAATAATAAATTTCACAGCGGTCCAGTTCAATATGTCTTAACTCTTAAAACATATTAACACATCAATCAGAAGTCTCTACTTCCATGATCAAGACAAATCATTGTGGTTGATATGTTATAGTCTTCGCAGATGAAATTAGGAAATGCGAGTTATATAATTCAGAATTATATCTAATTCATGCTTATTAGGAGTTAAAATATAAAGACCATCCACAATATTGCCAGAATAGATAAACACTTTATCCTTCTTTATTACAACATTGTCTTTCAGGATAACACAATATCCATGTTTACCTAAGTAAGTAGCAGAAATTAAATTCTTACGAACATTAGGTACATACAAACAGTCTTCCAATACTAAAACTCTTGACTTAAAACATAAATTAAAAACTCCAACAGCTACAACTGGAATCCTGCTCCCATCAGCTAAAGTAAGAAACAACTCCTCTTCTTTAAGCTTTCTGGTCTCCTGAACCCCTGCAAGGAATTGCAAATATGATTAGTACAACCTGAATCCACACACCAGGAATTCGTGGGATTCTGTACCAAATATATTTCAAGAAGGAATGTATTAATCATACCTTTATTCTTGGCAGCTTTGAATATTGGACAATTTCTCTTCCAATATCCTTTCTCACCACAATGGAAACACTTTCCTTTGATCTTCTTTCCTTTATCAGCAACCCCTAAGGCAATTTGTTTACCTTCCTGCTTGGTGAAATCCTTCTTCTTCTTCTTCTTACCCTTGCCTTTCGACTTAGGTTGAGAAGTAGAAGCTTCACCAACATTGGCTTCAACATTAGAAGTACCAAGAATGCCTTCTGCCGCTACCAATTCATTCATTAATTCAGACAAGGTATAAATCTTTTTGTTCATATTATAGTTAAATTTGAATTCCTTGAATGATTCTGGTAGCGACTGGAATATCATATCCACTAGGGATTCTCCATCAATATCGGCACTTAAAAC
This sequence comes from Quercus variabilis, assembly GCA_030445155.1. Taxonomy (NCBI): domain Eukaryota; kingdom Viridiplantae; phylum Streptophyta; class Magnoliopsida; order Fagales; family Fagaceae; genus Quercus; species Quercus variabilis. The sequence goes on along the minus strand of CP129446.1, from coordinate 20,381,423 downwards.
TTCCAATGTATTCAGATTAGAGATCATTGTAAGACAATGCTCCCTCACTGAAGTACCTTTAGCTATTTTAATATTATAAATTTGCCTCATGGTCTCTTGCCTTGCAGAACGGCCTTATTCACCAAACATCTCCTTCAGACTTAGCATGATGTCTGAAGCTAGTTCTACATCTTGCATTTGATGCTGTAGAACATTTGAGATAGATGCTAGGATGTAGCACTTGGCCATCTCATTAGATTTCTGCCAACGATCATATCGTTGTTTTTCCTCAAGAGGAGCATCTAATGAAGAAAAGCTGGGGCATAGTTTAATAAGAACATACTTATGCTCTTCAGCAGTAAGAACAATGTCCAAATTTCTTTTCCAGTCAACATAATTGGATCTAGTCAGTTTGTTTTGATTAAGAATAGTAACAAGTGGGCTAAATGATGCTATGTTCTAAATCTGAAAACAATAAACATGAATATAATCAATAAACTGGACATTATCTATTTAGCATATAAATATATAGTATGGAACCTTAATAAAACCATAATATAATATATGCAACGACAACCTAATCTCGCAATTAATATTCCTCGGAAGCGAGGTCATACCAATCACTATGATTAGGCGAGAAACATTCTCATTATTAATGCTATCATGGTAACTCTTACCAAACAAAAATAATTTGTCATTTTGCCTTCAGCCTTTAAGTAATAATGACATATCTCTAAAGGGAGGTTAACATTACACTTAGTCTAGTGTACACCATTGCCTAGAATCAATGTGAATAACCAAGTAACTCTACGGAAGCGTGGTCGTTCTCAATGTTAAAACACATTTCATCTATCTTTAAGAAGTTTAACTTGTAGTACCATGAATCAAACTCCCTCCGAAAGGAGCAAGGCATATACGCCAAGGCGAGGTGCTTAATCACACTACTTTAAACCGACAATGAAGGCCGTGAGATGCAACCCTTGCTTAATCACACTACTCTCTCCCACTAGATGTTTTGAAATAAAAGGTTTTTGATTTTGAAACATGCATAATCTAATTACATATAGTCTTAGTACTTTTACATGTGAAAACACTTAGAAAAAATTTCTGATTTTCTTTCTTTCGATCGATCGAATGTGCCCCTCGATCGATCGAAAAAATTAAAGAATTTGATCTTGACCTCCTAACTTGTTCGATCGATACTCGATTGACTTTTGATCGATCGAAAAACAGATTCGATCGATTGACCAGCAATCGAAAATCAATCTATTTAAAAAGTCTGATCACTGTTTCACTCGATCGATTGAAAGTGATTTTCGATCGATCGAAAATCGCAAAACTCGAATTTCCAGACATTTTTCTAAGGCAGTTTTCTTCATTTTTCATGAACAAACATTCAACATATGAACATTACAGACAGTGATTGATGTCAGAAGTGAATTCTATTGATGCTATAGCCTTAAAATTCAATTTAACGTGCTTAAATTTAAATTTAAACAACATCATAACATCAATTTCAGTTTTCATCAAATCATAGTTTCAACAATATGCAGAAAATTAAAACATAATTTTCTAACAATATGAAACTATCATCTCTAACTCTAAAATTCATAAAACATGTTATACAATTCGAAATTGATGACCGCTCTGATACCATTTGATGGAAATAAATGTGAACGCAGCGAAAAAATAACGGATCTACATCGTTCGAAATTGACAACATGCGTTAAGTAAATTTTAGAATTTGAAAATAAGAGAGCGTACCTTGAAGCGATGAATTTCAAAACCAAAGATTGAAGCACTTAAGAATACTTTTAATCTTAACTCCAATTCCACTAATGCCCAAGAAGTGTGGACTCTCAATTGGTTACAAAGGGATCGTTAGATAGTGACATACACTCACTTCCACACCATTACAATGTTGTTTTTCTCACATCCAAAATTCTGCACGTTTTTCCCTTTTTATTTAACCAATTATCTAATTGGGCTGGCCTTTTGAGCCTTTCCAATTGGGCTTAAGTGTGTGACTTGGAGTGGGACCAAAATGGACCAATAAGACACTAGCCCCAATGGGCTTTAGGCTTTTCTGTCAACTCTTGACAAGTCCAAAGTTACCATTAACTATATTTAATACCACTATATAAATATAGTAGCACTCTAGGCTTTACCTATAAATTATATCCCAAGACTTTATTATACATGTAACCCCTTCATAAAATATTCGTAGTAATACAAAGTCATTAATGTAGACTGCCACTTTGTAAATTACTATATTTTAATCCTTGAGTACCAGGTTTAATCATTTAATGTTATTCATTATATATTTATGAAATCCAATTCCATAAATATATATTTTAGTTTTACTAAAGTGGTTAAGCCTAACTCTCTGAATAACAAACTTATTAAACTTATCTCAAGGGAATACTTTATATCTCCGTTAAAAGACTATGAATTCTATCTTAAGAATACATGTTCCATCAACACTAAATGTGGCTGCCCAACATACTGAGATTTTGACCATTACTATAGATCTCACTCCTAATATATCAAAGAAACCTACACCTCATGATTAGGTCGATTATTCTCTTAGGATTAAGAGTTCATGCAAATACAAGTCGTGAGATTTATTATTCATATGACAGCCCTTAGGAAAATAATAAATCTCACAGCGGTCTAGTTCAATATGTCTTAACTTTTAAAACATATTAACACATCAACCAGAAGTCTCCACTTCCATGATCAAGACAAATCATCGCAGTTGATATGTTATAGTCTTCGCAGATGAAATACCCAATTTCATCACCTACTACAAACTATAATTCTGAGTTTACAAAGAACTTGTGATTTATATCTTCTGTGACTTTTCACATAAATCACATATGTGCAGCATCCAAACCGTTAGGCCCACTCAGCCCCTAGCCTCCGCTTCGAGTGTACAGTAATTGGGCCCAACTCTCATTCGCCCTAAGGCCCAACCTTTACTGCCACAGCCCGGGGGCCAAAGTGTCTCTACTAAAGTTATACTCGGCATATATTTACCGAGCATGATCGGAAAGGTAATTGAACAGCATTTTATCTTCGTTTGACTCAGAGAAGTCCTTCTAGGCGCCGCTGCCGAGCTACAAACGGAAGTGGGCACCAAGTTCCAAAGCCATCCAGGCCTAGATTCTCACTTACCACCTCCCTGATTGGACCCTCCGTAACACTAAGCGCGCACCGACCCTGCCGAGCTGTAAACGAAAGTGGGAACCAAGTTCCAAAGCCACCCATACCTGACCTCCCACTTATAAAAAACCTTACTAGACCCTCTGTGGCACGAACCATGAGAGTATTGATGACCTACGTCCGGGCCAGGAACTATAAATAGGGGAGGAGGATAAGAGGGTGGGGGTTGGTTGAAGGGGGTGGGTGAGAGGAAGAAAAACTATTCAAAGGGAGAGAAGAACTTAGGGAACAAAGAGGAAGTAGTGTGTTGCTGAAAAGGGAGAAAAGTCATCTCATTGAGCCCTTGGTTGGAGAACGATCCATAGTAGGAAATTTGGCCCAACAAACAAATAAGTTGTGAGCCCAAGTGGGGCTGAGCCCATCGGTCTCACTTGCGACCCGCACAATTGGCGCCGTCTGTGGGAAACTCCTACACTGCTGTAGTTCAGCTAAGGCTCGCACACGAGATAGATGTCCGGAAGTCGTTCAGGGAGTGACGGCGTAAGTGGCTCGGTCGGATCCTCTCGGGGGTCGTCTTGGCGAGAGCGAAGGCAGAAGGGGCGTGAAGACAGGCATCATAAGAGGACAGAAGAAAGTCCCGGGCTCGGAGAGGGCTCGTATCAAATGTAACAAACTGTATCAGGTGCCTCGAGGCGTAGGCAGCTTGATGAAAGAGACGAGGAGCTTGAGCGGTTGCGAAGGTTGGTGAGAGATTTAGAGTTGGAGGCAGAAGATAGGCACTAGAGGATGGATCAGGACAACTGAGCAAGAAGACCAGGTGCCGGGGAGGAACGGCAAGGAGCGAGATCTAATCAATCTGGATACCGCCGTTGCCGAGAGCGCTCGCCGTCCCGAGAATCTCGCATACGCAGGGGTCAACATCGAGATCGCTCATGATCGCGGGATTATCACGATCGAGGCTCGGATTCTCCGGATGAAAAGCGGAACCACAACGCGGCTATGGACGCAATGAGCCATGCGTTACGCCGAGCTGCTCGGTCGCCGTTCTTAACCGACATCGAACACGCCCTAATGCCGGACAGATTCATAAGGCCCCCGTTCAACTCTTACGACGGAAGGACTGATCCGGTGGAGCACGTAAGCCACTACATCCAAATGATGTCATTGCATGCCCGGAATGACGCACTGATGTGCAAGGTGTTTCCCTCAAGCCTGGGCCCTACCGCTCTCAGATGGTTCAACGGTTTGCAGAAGGGTTCCATCCGCAGTTTCACCGAGTTAATTCAAGAGTTCGGGGTCAGATTTGTTACATGTAGCCGTGTACCACAACCGGTAGATGCGCTAATGTCAATGAAGATAAGGGCGGGGGAGACCCTTCGTAGTTACGCCAGTCGGTATTGGGAGCTTTACAACGAGATCGGTGGGGGGAACGAAAAAATTGCTGCGAGTACTTTTAGGATGGGGTTTCCCGAGGATTCGGGCCTAAGGGAGTCACTGACTAAGAAACCTCCCGAGGACATGAGACAGCTAATGAGGCGCATAGAAGAGTATAAACGGCTAGAGGATGACCGGCTGCAAAGCAAAGGTAAGGCACCAATGGTAAATCATCCCCGGCAAAATAGTTTCCCACCGAGGATACGAGGGAACGTTAGGATCCAGGAACCAGAGGCGCCGGTAGGGGAGGTGAATGTGGCGTTCAAAGAGCCGATGCATAAGATCCTAGACAAAATCAAGCATCAACCCTACTTTCGATGGCCGAACAGGATGGGTGGCGACCCAACGAGAAGGAATTAGAACCTGTACTGCACTTACCACAAGGATAAAGGACACACCACCGAGCAATGCCGTGTACTGAAAGATCATCTTCGGCAGCTGGCCGAAGCCGGGTACTTAAAGGAGTTTGTGACGGGCGCAGGGGACCACGGAGCAGGGCAAAGCACTCTGCATAAAGGCAACGTGCTACACCCCCTCTTGGTATAATTGAAGTCATCCACGCTCCCACCAAGCAATGTTCCACGGCAAGAGGGAAAGGGGTGTGGGCATTAGTAACGGCCGCGGGAAGACAAGACGGGCCGTCACCCATGAAAAGGATGAAGCCCACCAAAGAACCGATCGCCTTCGACGATAGCGATTTGGAGGGAACGGTCCAACCACACTACGACGCGCTGGTGGTCAATGCCCATATAGGCGGTTTCCTGGTGAGGAGGGTGATTATAGATCAGGGAAGCGGCGCAGACGTGATGTACCCAGACTTGTTCCACGGACTTGGACTGAGAAGCGCGGACCTCGCCGAGCATGGTACACCCCTGGTCGGTTTTGACGGCAAGGTAGTGATCCCCGAAGGTCAAATCTCTCTGCCCGTGAACATGGAGGGTAAAGAAGTGCTGGTAACCTTTATAGTGGTAGCTTCCTTCTCACCGTACACGGCGATACTGGGAAGACCGTGGATCCATGAAATGGGGGCTGTCCCGTCCACTTTACACGTGAAGGTAAAGTTCCCGTCCAAGCGAGGTGTGACGGTGGTAAGTGGGAGCCAGCAGACGGCAAGGCAATGTTTAGTCGCACTAGTTGACTGGAGGAAGGAATCATCCAAACAGGGGAAGAGTGCCGAGGAAGAAGAGGCGCAGCAAGATGTCCCGTTATAGCAACTACAGAGTCCCCAAGGTGAGAAGGGGGACAGACGCGCCGAAGAGATGATGAAAGTACGGATACTCCCGGACTCCGACAAGTGTTTTCGTATAGGGGAAAGTATGGATGCTGAAGATAAGATAAAAATGTTGTTACTGTTAATACAAAACGTGGACGTGTTTGCTTGGAGCCCTTATGAGGTGCCCGGGGTGGATCCCGAGTTCATCGTTCATAGATTCAATGTTGACTCCTCGTATCCGCCTAAGAAACAAAGGCCGAGGAGATCGTCCAAGGAGCATGCCGAGGCCGTAAAAGAAGAGGTCTTAAAGTTGAAGGAGTCGAGAGCAATAAAGGAAACTTATTTCCCAGAATGGTTGGCAAATACTGTCGTGGTAAAGAAGAAAAGCGGCAAGTGGAGGGTTTGCGTGGATTTTACAGACCTAAACCGAGCATGCCCAAAGGACCCATTCCCCGTGCCCAAGATTGAACAGTTGGTTGATGCCATGTACGGTCATCCCAGGATGAGTTTTCTAGATGCTTTTTAGGGGTACCACCAGATCGCCCTGGTAGCCGAGGACCAGGAAAAAACTGCATTCATCTCCCCGGAGGCCAATTATCATTACACGGTGATGCCCTTTGGGCTAAAGAATGCCGGGGCGACTTATCAGCGAATGATGACAAGGATGTTCCGCGACAAAATAGGACACACGGTCGAAGTCTACATTGTCGATATGGTGGTAAAGAGCAGACGAGAGTAACAACACACGGGCAATCTCCGGGAAGTATTCGAAATACTGAGGTGTCACAAGCTACGCCTTAATGCCGAGAAGTGCGCGTTTGGAGTGGGGGCTAGAAAATTCCTGGGATATCTGATCACGAACCGGGGAATAGAGATCAATCCCGATCAAATCGAAGCAATAAGGAGGCTGAATCCACCGAGCAATCCAAAGGAGGTACAGGTCCTAACCGGGATGTTAGCAGCACTTAACCGGTTTATCTCCAAATTCGCGGATCGTTGCCGCCCGTTTTATCAACTTTTAAAGAAATGGACGGGGTTTTTGTGGAACGAAGAATGCGACAGGGCCTTTCGGGACTTGAAGGAGTATTTGGCAAGGGCGCCCATGCTAGCTGCACTGGAGCCGGGTGAAGATTTATTTATGTACTTGGCAGTATCTGGTCACGCCGTGAGTGCCATGCTATTGAAGGATGGGGGGATCCAGCAACCCGTGTACTATATCAGCAAGACCATGGTCGATGCCGAGAAGAGGTATTTGCCTCTGGAGAAGTTGGTATTGGCCCTTATCCACGCCACGAGAAAGCTGCCCCACTATTTCCAGGCCCACACGGTTTATGTATTGACCGAGTATCCTTTGCAGTCACTTTTGAGAAGATCTGACTACACAGGACGGATAGCAAAATGGGGAACCAGACTGGGCTCTTTCGACATACGGTACCGACCACGACATTCGGTGAAGGGCCAAGTACTCGCAAATTTTGTGGCCGAATTCTCGCCAAGAAGCGGCGGAGAAATGATCTGCCGCGTAGAAGCTTGCCCGTGGAAGGTTTTCGTGGACGGAGCCTCAAGCTCCCAGGGAGCCGATGCCGGGATTGTTATCTTCTCTCCTGAAGGGATCCGGCTGGAGCACTCTTTTAAGTTGGGATTTAAGGCCTCCAACAATGAGGCCGAGTATGAAGCCTTGCTCACCGGACTAAGGACAGCGTTGAAGCTTGGTGCTCGGAACGTGGAAATACACTTAGATTCCCGATTTGTTGTAAATCAAGTCCAGAGAAGTTTTGAAGCAAGAGATCCTCGGATGAAGGCCTACTTGTGCACGACAAAACTGATCATGAGCAAGTTTGTCTCGGTGAGAGTGTCCCAAGTTGGACGGGCACGGAACAGGCACGTCGACTCCTTAGCCACGCTGGCATCATCAAGCGTCGAGGATATGCCTCGGCTGATCAGGGTGGAGCTCATAGCTGATCCAAGCATACAGGTCCCTGACGACACCACAGTCAGGGTGAATAGCGTCGACACAGTTCCGTCGCCGGCACCGTGTTGGATTGATCCCATCGTTGCTTTCCTGACCGAGAATAAAGTCCCGGAGGATGAAAAGGAGGCCGTTAAGATACGAAGGACGGCAGCTCACAATTGGTTGTCAAGAGACGACAGGTTGTACCGAAGATCCTTCGGAGGACCGTACCTTTTGTGCTTGCACCCCGAGAAAGTTCCCGAGATTTTAGCCGAGCTTCATGATGGGATATGCAGAAGTCACGTGGGAGGGCGTTCCCTGGCACATCGGGCGATGACCCAGGGGTTTTGGTGGCCAAAGATGCAAAGGGACGCAGCTGAGTATGCTCTAAAATGTGAATAATGCCAAAAGCATGCCCCCTTGATTCACCAGCCTGCCGGCCAACTCAATCCGATCAGCTGCCCATGGTCGTTTGCACAATGGGGGCTGGATATCCTTGGTCCATTCCCGCGGGCTACGAGGAACCGCCAGTTCGTGATTGTGGCTGTCGATTACTTTACCAAATGGGTGGAGGCCGAGGCCCTCGCCAATATCCGGGACACAGATGTGAAGAGATTTGTTTGGAAGAATATAGTGACCAGGTTTGGGGTGCCGGAGTCGTTAGTATCCGATAATGGGTTACAGTTCGACAGTAGGGCTTTCCGCACCTTCTGCGAGGATCTTGGCATAAAAAACAAGTATTCTACCTTGGCGTACCCTCAGAGTAATGGTTTGGCGGAAGCTACGAACAAAGTAATATTGAACGGGTTGAAGAAAAGACTGGACGGCGTAAAGGGCGGTTAGGCCGAAGAACTGCCGAATGTGTTGTGGGCTTATCGAACTACCCCTAGGAGATCCACGGGAGAGAGCCCATTTTCCTTAACTTACGGATCACAGGCTGTCATACCAACCGAGATAAACCTATGTAGCGCGCGAGTTGCAGGGTTCAACCCTACCCAGAACGAGGAGATGTTGATCGAGCGGCTGGATAGCCTGCAGGAATGCTGTGAAGTAGCCACTGTGCGACTCGCAGAGTACCAGCAAAGGCTCGCCGGAAGATACAACCAAGGCGTAAGAGCCAGGGAATTCGGCGCGGGAGATTTGGTCCTGAGAAAGGCCTTGGGGGGAATGCGAGATACCAACTCCGGGAAACTAGCTCAAACATGGGAAGGGCCCTACAGGGTAACCGCAATCGCGGGTGCGGGAGCGTATTATCTGGAAGACCTGGACGAAAGACCTCTGCCGCGACCGTGGAACGTTTATAACCTAAAAAAGTTCTATCACTGATCGGCCGTGTAATAAAAAAAATAGAAAAAGGAAAGGCGAATGTTTGAAGCACCATATGTATAAGGAGGCTAATGGAAATGATGGTTTATGCTGATTACTGTTGTCCCATTTTACAAAAATATGGCAGCCTTGTTGCATCAATCCCAAGGACAGAAACCTGACTCTCGGCTCGATCTATATCACCGAGCAGGTGTAAACCTTATCGGTTCTAAGGACAGAAGCCTGACTCTCGGCTCGATCTATATCGCCGAGCAGGTGTAAACCTTATCAATCCCAAGGACAGAAGCCTGACTCTCAGCTCGATCTATATCGCCAAGCAGGTGTAAACCTTATCGGTTCAGGACAGAAGCCTGACTCTCGGCTCGATCTATATCGCCGAGCAGGTGCAAACCTTATCGGTTCTAAGGATTAAAGCCTGACTCTCGGCTCGATCTATATCGCCGAGCAGGTGTAAACCTTATCAGTTCTAAGGACAGAAGCCTGACTCTCGGCTCGATCTATATCGCCGATCAGGTGAAAACCTTACTAGTTTTAAGGACAGAAGCCTGACTCTCGGCTCGATCTATATCGCCGAGCAGGTGTAAACCTTATCAGTTCCAAGGACAGAAGCCTGACTCTCGGCTCGATCTATATCGCCGATCAGGTGAAAACCTTATTAGTTCTAAGGACAAAAGCTTGACTCTCAGCTCAATTTATATCGCCAAGCAGGCGTAACCCTTACTAGTTCTAAGAACAGAATCCTGACTCTCAGCTCGATCTATATCGCCAAGCAGGTGTAACCCTTACTAATTTTAAGTACAGAATCCTGACTCTCAACTCGATCTATGTCACCGAGCACGTATAAACCTTGCTGTTCCTATCCGAAGGATAGGCTTGACACTCGGCTCGATCTAAATTACCGAGCATGTGTGATCCTTATAATTTCTACCCAGGGGACTAAGGCTCGACCTTTCCGAGGATAAAACCGGTAAACAGGCCAAATCCCCGCCTTATGACGAAACAGGACTTGGCCTACTGGTAAGTATCGCACAAACACGGAACAAAAGAATAGAGAAACTGAGAATTAATTGCAAACGTTAGGAAATCATTGTCTCGGCAGCAAAACAAGGCGGCCATTTCGAGTTTTAAGAAAAAAAAAAAAGAAGAGGGGGGTTTAAAACTGTTCAATCACCCCAGCCCGGTGATATAGGCAAACCAAAATTATGAAAGCAAGTAAAAAAAAAAAAAAGGAGTCTTCTTCAAGCAAACTGGGCAGGGTTCGGAAGTCATGATGCGGAGGTCGCAGGGTGTTCTCGGGCCTCGGACTCGGATAATTCCTGGACGGAATTGTGAACGAGAGCTTGGCCGAGGAGATCTCCATGGCGAGAATGGCTGATCACTTCTGGTTCTTCCATCCCCACGTGGGAGTCAATCTGTTCCACCAATTCCCTAAGGCTGGTCGTTTCTTCCTTGTCAGCGTGTCCGGCTGCAGCCATCGGCTCTGGCGGGGGGACTGGAAATAGGATCTGGCCGGGGTTCCTCAAATGAGAATCCTCGGGGACCCCCAAAGCCTGCAAAGCTGCCAACCAACCCTCCTCGAAGCCAAGCCGCCGTGCCTCGTGAATGACTGGCTCTGCCGAGTTCTTCGCGTCCGCGAATCCCTCCTGGTACCACTTGTTCTCACTCTCCTCCAAAGCCGCCCTCATATCGCCCAGCTCCTCGGACCGTGCACTGAGCGTACTCTCAGCCTGTCCCAACTTGAGCTCGGTCTCCCCCAGCTGGACTTCAAGTTCCTTGTACCTCTGTTCCACGGCCAGCCTCGCCTTCTCCGCGGCAGCAGCTTTCTTCTCGGACGTCGCAGCAGCCACCATTTTCTCCTTCACAGTTACCTCGGCCACGTCCTTTAAAGCTCTCTCTCGGCCAACATCTTCCGCCAGGTCTGTGACGCGTCGGTTAAGGATGTAGGCCAGCTGGGTAGCCTGGCAAATCATATGTACGGAAATTTAAAAAAAAAAAAAAAAAAAAAAAGGTCTTACCGCAACAGTGTGCCATTGCAGCCGTCGCCCCATCGACTCGTCGGTGCTATCCTCAAAGGCGCGCACATCCTCGGGCAGAAGAAGCCCCCGAGCCAAAGTCTGGGCGATATGGCCACCGGCCCCTTTCCCCCAGACGTGTACACATGCGTCCGAGGGAAAAGGTTTGCCATCCAGCATGAAGGAGGGCTGCCACGCGGGCACGGCACGGGAGGAAGACGCCACGTTCAGCCCCGCCTGGGTCGCGGGTTCACGAATCACGATGCCGCTCGTGGGACGCGGGGATGTTCTTGACCACGCGTGAACCGGATCGGCCGGAGTTTGTTCGGTAGTACGCGGCCTCTTTCGTTGCCGTGCAGGAGCTGCCGGCGGTGGTGGACTGGGCTGGGTTCGACCCTGAGCTTGTTCTTGTTGCTGCTGATGCCCGGTAGACCGGGCTCCGGGGACAAAACGAGTGATTGACATTACTTTTCAAGTCACCATCACTTCACCTGCTGACTCACCAACTACTTCGGTATCTGGGGGTGGGGGTTCCTGGTCAACTTGTTCTTGTTGGGTGGGGGCTTCTTGCTCGATCTGTTCGTGTGCGCGTTCCCTTCATGCTCGGGAGACACGTTCGGTTGATTCGTCCCTCACCGGTGGAATCTCGTCGGAATAAATGAGCCGAGGACCGAGTTCGCGTGCCTCGCCTGCTGTGAATTTGGGGGGAAGAAAGTTCGCGTGCCGAACGTCTATATAAGAGAGGAGGGGGTTGTCAACTAGCAGAGATTGACTGAAGTTCTGCCAAGTGGTATACACGGGGTCAACTCCGAGTATAAGATGAGAGGCCCGAAGCTGTCCGTCTGTATGTACGAAGATCTCGGACCTCAGGATGAAATTGAGATCCCTTACGTGCACGACTCTGACGTCCGGGGCGAACACCCTGCCGTCTGAAATAGTCAATAGAAATGAAAGTTAGAGTAGGCAAATTACTTGTGCGTGTATGTCCGAGCATAAACTCAAACAAAAATGTACATAACAATGAAAAGGAGAAAAAGGATTAATGATCGGGACGAACCCACTTCTCGCCTAGTAAGCGGACATGGAAAGTCGCCGACAAACCAATTGCCGCGCACCATAACGAATTCTCCAGCAGAGTTTCTATTCGAATCGGGCAGGCAGGATATCAGTCGTACCCTCATGTCTCTCACTTTGAGGTAATAATTCGTTTTCTTACTTCCGCATAGACTGTACATATGGTTTATATCATGCTGGTTTAGCTGTAAACTAAAGGTCTGGTTTAATCTACTCACACAACTCACTAACCGGTAAAAATTTGGTGGAAGTTGGTCCAGGCACAAGCCGTAGTACCTAAGTGTGTCTATTATCAGGGGGTCTATGGGAAACCTCACCCCACCCTCCAAGATGGCCATTAAAGGGAAGAAGGCAGTATTGCCCCCCCTATGAAGTGCCATCTCGCTCTCATGACAATACGCAACCTCCACATCGCTGGGGATGTCGAAGGCTTGCCTAAAGGTAGCCAAGGCCGCAGCTGTATCTAAGAGATATGACTACCCCATCCTAAGACCCAAAAATTTAAGACGAAATGGAGATGTGGAAAGAAGAAGTTAGAAAACTTACTGTGGGCTCTAAGAGGAGAGAAATTTCTGGGCTGGAGTGTGAAGAAACAGATGAATGCACGGCAGAGAAGATGTTGCAGAATTCAGAGTTTGTAAAGTGAAAGAATAGTTTTGAGTGTACCTTTTATAGTGAACCCAAAACGGATGGGTAGCGGTTAACCAGCCATTATGGAGAATTGATTAGCAAGCTTTGATGACTCCAGCACCCGATACAAACTGCGCCTCTTCGGTTCACGAAACGTCAGGCAATGATGGAGGTTGTAACGCATGGCCAGGTCTAGCGCACCTTTTTAGGGCGCATTAATGGAGCCCTGCAACGCCCCAGACGTCGCTTCACTGAATTCGTAACGTGCGCCCTTTGAGTTCCTTGATTCATGCCGGGCGCCGAGCATAAATCTAGGGGGGGCTAATGTGCGGCATCCAAACCGTTAGGCCCACTCAGCCCCTAGCCTCCGCTTCGAGTGTACAGTAATTGAGCCCAACTCTCATTCGCCCTAAGGCCCAACCCTCACTGCCGCAGCCCGGGGGCCGAAGTGTCTCTACTAAAGTTATACTCGGCATATATTTACCGAGCATGATCGGAAAGGTAATTGAACGGCATTTTATCTTCGTTTGACTCAGAGAAGTCCCTCTAGGCGCCGCTGCCGAGCTACAAACGGAAGTGGGCACCAAGTTCCAAAGCCATCCAGGCCTAGATTCTCACTTACCACCTCCCTGATTGGACCCTTCGTAACACTAAGCGCGCACCGACCCTGCCGAGCTGTAAACGGAAGTGGGAACCAAGTTCCAAAGCCACCCATACCTGACCTCCCACTTATAAAAAACCTTACTGGACCCTCTGTGGCACGAACCATAAGAGCATTGATGACCTACGTCCGAGCTAGGAACTATAAATAGGGGAGGAGGATAAGAGGGTGGGGGTTGGTTGAAGGGGGTGGGTGAGAGGAAGAAAAACTATTCAAAGGGAGAGAAGAACTTAGGGAACAAAGAGGAAGTAGTGTGTTGCTGAAAAGGGAGAAAAGTCATCTCATTGAGCCCTTGGTTGGAGAACGACCCATAGTAGGAAATTTGGCCCAACAAACAAATAAGTTGTGAGCCCAAGTGGGGCTGAGCCCATCGGTCTCACTTGCGACCCGCACAACATACTATACATCTCATGGACTAAATGATAATGTCCGAATATTCATGTTACCATTATTTCAGATAATAATAAAACAAATTCATTAAACACAATATTAAGTCATACATAATGTCATACACAATGTCAAACTTAATATCATACATAGCATTATACAATTGGATTTAAGGGTACTAATCTTAACAGTGTTAGCGGTAAGAGGGAGAGCTAACCTCTAGTATCTCACATTGGTAGATGTCAATGCCCTTTTGGAACAAGAAAGGGAAAATCTCTTAGGGATCCCCAAGCAATTTTATCGGGATCTCCCATTCCCACCAGAACTCCTTGGCAAGCCTTACCCCAAGGGATATGAACCCCCAAAGTTCCACCATTTTGATGGAAGGAACGAAAGTGATGTGGAACACGTGAGTAGGTTCATTCACACCATAAGTCCTTACACAGAAGACAAGGATTTGTGTCTAAGAGAGTTTGCTAAGTCCCTAGTGGACAGAGAATCTTGTCCAGTTCATCAAAAGATTTGAAGATGTTTCTTTGGACTACTATGGAGATCACAAAGAAAAGGAGATCATGGAGACCTGCATATCCAACATGCTCTTTGATTACAGGCTTAATCTCAAAAATCTATGCATAACCCACTTTTTCGACTTGCTACAAAGAATCAGGATAACTACATTAACTATGAGAACAAAAAAGGTGCTAGTACCCCAGGCCATGATAGCTTCAATAGGCGAAAAAAGGAAGAGACCTGAATGAAAAGTGGCCGAGGAACCATTTGTGATCCCATGTACTGTAGAAGAATTGAATCATGTTTTGGATAAATGGATTGTAGACAAAATCGTTAGGCCATTCACCGTATCCAGACCACCTACTGAGGAAGAAAGAAAGAATCCTTTGTTTTGTAGAATTCAGAATTATGTCAAAGACTCTACTAAGGATTTTTGGACCCTCCATAGGCTTTTTCACAAGAAGCTTAAGAAGGGGACCCTAGAGCTCACTCAATGGGAACCCAATCACAAAGGGAAGGGAGTGGTAGCTGTGGTGGTTCATAGGAACTCGACAGAAGCAAAAGAGTCTAAAGGATCCTTCCATCCAAATATAGTCAGGACACTTTAGAAAAGCCCTAATTTCAGATCATTGTTTAATCAGTTGGGGTTTGGGCCAGAAGTAAAAAGGATCGCCATAGAGTCCTTCATGAGTATAGCTGTAGACGTAGAGGTAGAATGTTTCATTGCAGAATCCCATACTAGCCAAGCTTACTTGGAAACAACTAATGCAATAACCTTCACGGATGAAGACATGAAAATTGAACACCCAGACCGTCGCAGACTCCTTTATTTAATGGCCATCATAAACGGTGCCCAAATTAGAAGAGCGTTGGTAGACACAAGGGCATCACTCAACCTTATAGCCCTAAGTACCCTAGAAGCTGTGGGCCTGACTGGCAGAAGAATCCTAGGGGTTCCCATGGAGATAATAGGATTTGGAGGAGCAGCAGAATCGACGGAGGGATATGTGCAGCTGGCCTTAAGGGTAGGCCCAATGTAACCCTAACCAGATTCCATGTGATTAATTCAGAAGTTTCTTACCATATTCTGTTGGGACGCCCTTAGCTCCATAAGCGTCGCCTTATTCCCTCCACATACCATCAATGTGTTAAAGGGAGATTAAATGTGAGGCCTGTAAAAATCCCTGCTAACCTGAACCCTTTCAGCTAAGGAGCAGTAAACTTTGTAGAAATAATGTTTTATGACGAGTTAGAACCAGATGATGAGAGCCCCACGACAGGGACACCAGGAGCACCTGTCTTGGAAGAAGAAGAAGGATGGGGTACCTATGACCTAAGGAACCTTCTGGACAAAAAAAAAAAAAAGGCAAAAGAAGGAGACAAGCTCCTCAGGATACTGGGAATGCATAGTAGTACGGAAGCCTGACGGGAGGCTAATATATCATTTATGAAGGTACGCGAGACCTAAATGCATTGTGTAGGAGGGTCCTAGACCTCCAGACTGTATGATGGCTCAAGAAGAAATCCTAGAGGACTTAGAAAAGGAAGCATAAATGCAACCTGAAGAGGAATTGGAAGAGGTAAACTTAGGGGCTAGTATGGGATCCCTGAAGCCTGTTTTCATTAGTAGCCAGTTGATAGCACAAGAAAAAGAACGGTTAGTAGCATTACTTAAGAGGTATGTGGATGTATTCGCATGGACATACTATGAGATACCTAGCCTGGATCCAAGACTAGTAGTCCATTCACTCAATGTGGACCCGGGAGTTAAGCCAATAGTTCAACCAGTCAAGATTTTTCACACTGACATAGAGGCTGAAATAACTCAGGAAGTCAAGAAGCTACTGGCAGCTGGATTCATCAAGCTAATCTAGAATCCCAAATGGCTCTCCAACATAGTACCCATGAAGAAAAAGAATGGCCAAATCTGATGTTGTGTGAATTTTCGCAATTTAAATAAGGCATGTCTAAAAGATGAATTCCCTCTGCCTAATATTGATCTCCTTGTAGATTCAGCTGCGGGAAATTCCATGTTTTCATTTATGGATGGATATAGTGGGTATAACCAAATTTGCATGGTTGCTAGAGATGCAGAGAAAACAGCATTCAGGACCCCGATTGGAATTTTTTATTACACTATGATGCCCTTTGGCCTTAAAAATGCAGGGTTCATATACTAGCAAACCATAATAACTATCTTCCATGATATGATGCATAGGGAAATGGAAGATTATATGGATGACATTGTGGTAAAGTCAAAAATTAGGGTAGGACACTTCCAGGTACTTGAACAAGTTTTTGAAAGGTGTAGGAAGTACAAATTGTGCATGAACCCCGTGAAGTGTGCCTTTGGAGAGTCTGCCAGAAAATTTTTTAGGTTCCTAATACATCACAGAGGTATAAGTGTGGATCCAACTAAGGTCATAGCCATCACAACAATGAAAAGGCCTACAACAGTCAAAGAGCTCAAAAATTTCTTAGGGAGGGTCTCTTACATCAGGAGGTTTATGCCAGGATTAGCTTCGGTCATAAGTGAATTATCCAAACTGTTGAAAAAGTGGGCTAAGTTCACTTGGGGAACTGAACAGCAGGAAGCCTTCTACAGGATCTAGCAGATCATGAATCATCTACCTACCCTATAAGCACCAGTACATGGACAACCTATGTTGCTATATTTAGCATCAAACTCCCAAGCTGTAGGAGCCTTGCTAGCACAGGAAGATGATGATAGGAATGAGTAACCCATTTATTATGTGAGCAAGACACTAAAAGATACGGAGATCAGGTACCCCAGGATAGAAAGAGTGTGTCTAGTGGTTATCTATGCATCTCAAAGGCTCACTAGATCCTCCTAGTGACCAAGTCTCATTCTATAAAAGCACTCCTTCATCAGCCTCTCATAACAGGAAGAATAACACAGTGGCTGGTCTGACTCTCTCAATATGACATCAGTTTCAAGACCCCCAAGACTGTCAAAAACCAAGCCATAGCAAATCTGCTAGCCTAGTTCCTAGGGGAAGAAGAGTGTTCATTAAGCGAGGAGATCCTTAAAGAGGTGGCAGTGGTTGTGGCAGAAGTCCCAGGAAAGAAATGGACCATGAGGTTTAATGAGCCAGTAACGATAACTTCAAATGGCCTAGGAATTATGCTAAGTTGCCAAGATAGGGATACTATGCCATTATCCTTCAAGCTTAAGTTTCCCTGTTCAAATAATGTTGCTGAGTACGAGGCATACCTGACTAGGCTGGCCATAGCGCTCAGCATAGGAGTAAAGCATATGAAGGTTTTGGAAGACTCTAACCTCGTGGTCTCCAAAGTAAAGGGTGACTTCGCACTAAGAGAGTAAAGTTTGGCAGCTTACAGAACTTAGGAACAAAAGGTGGAGTAGAAATTCTAGACCTTCAATATGAAGTACGCCTAAAGGAGTGAAAACAGATTCACTGACGCACTAGCCACCTTGGGATCCCAAATAACATTTAAAGGAAAAAGTACTTTGATAAGGGTAAGAAAGCAGGAACATTCCATCATAGGGATCCTAAAAAAGATGTTCCCTGAAGAACCAGAGTAGAAAGATTGAAAAGATGAGGTAAAAGGGAAGATAGAAAAATTGGGGCATGAAGGAAGTATCAAAGAACTAAAAGATTACACTTTGATAGAAGGAAAGCTGTACAAGAGGCTGCCCAGAGGAATCTTGTCTAGATGTATCAATGAGAAAGAAGGGAAGTTGAGATTAGAAGAATTACACAGCCAGGTCTGTGGGATTGTAGAGAAAATCAGCTTATACAGAAGGATGCAGTGCATGGGGTACTATTGGCCAAATATGAACAAAGAGGCTACAACTGTACAGAAGAAATGTCAAAAGTGTCGGCTTTCGATGGACAAAGAAGAAAGTTATGCTGTGTTTGTAACAGAGGATTGGAGGACCTCATTCATGAAATACTTGGCTCAAAGGATCTTACTAACCAACAGGACAATGGCCCACCAGCTTAGGAAACTCGTTGTTAGATATTTCTTGCAGAATAGAATCTTGTTAAAAAAGGAGTACAACGGGGATCCCCTAAGACACCTGAGGCCCAGGGAAGCCAGAGAAGCAGTCAGGGAAGTCTATTATGGTGACTGTGGAAGTCACCCAGGGAAAAGAAGGCTCTATAGGCACTTGTTGCAGTTGGGGTACTATTGACCCACAATGAAAAAGGACTCCGAGGAGCTGGTTAAAACGTGTCATCCATGCCAAGTACTTGGAGACGCAATCCATACTCATCCAAATGTGCTGCAAGATATGACCACACCATGGCCTTTCCATACTTGGGGACTTAATCTTATAGGACCTATAAATCCTTCTTTTAATGGCCATATATGGATCTTGGCGGCCACCGAGTATTTTACAAAATGGGTAGAGGCTGTCCCTTTGAAGAAGGCCACTAGAGTAGCCATGACAAACTTCATTCGGGAACATATCATTACACGCTTTGGGATCCCCAGCAACAATGGTACCCCATTCATAAATAAGGATATAAGGAACCTGACCGAGGCATATCACATTAAGCATAGGAGATCCATGCCATACTACCCATAAGGAAATGGCCAGGTTGAGCCCACCAACAGGGTGATACTAGTGATGCACGGATCCCATTCAATGCACAAATCCCAGTATGTGACTAACTAATGATGCACAGATTCCAGTACATGACTAACACACTAACTTGAGGAAGATTGTTGGCTGTAAAGTTCTTCAGTTCATCAACAATAAAGACCAAGAAGCTCCTTGGTCACAAAACTCTTGGCGTAAAGACGTAGTAACTTCTACATAGAGAATGATGAACTAGAGTAATTTTTGCCTCCGGTCATAATATGCATGTATTATCACTTTGCATCACCTTATGACAGCCCTTTAAATAATCCTTATATATGTCTAGGGTTGTGAGAAAAGAAATTCTACACAAATACTTAAGGATATGCGTGTAATCAGATTTGAAAAATTAGATTTCGTAATTCTTAACAGATACAGCTTGTGTAGAGCTTCAACATTAAATCTCAATAGAAGTCTTTCTGTCAAGATTACTGTCGAGCTTTAATGAACAACATTTCCTTCACTTGTTTCTTGGTTAGACTTGCATAGCTTCAATACTTAACTTGAACACTTATTTCTTAAAGTACTAGATCTACCCAAGGATCTTGAAAAACTTTGCAAGTAGAAAGTTTATAGCATGGTAGACTTTCACAACCTATCTTTCTGAAACACTTAAACAAAACTCATCAAGGCATCTTATGTGAAATAGAAATAAAGACTGTATACATAAAGAAACAAGTGTATAAAGAGAGAAAAGAAACAACCTAGGTAGAGATAGGTGAAGAAAAACATACATCATCATATATATGAAAATAAAGTACAATGTATGTCAATAAATGGTCACAAGACCGGTATACAAGAGGCTGTAACTAAAAAGAAAGAAAAGTACAAGTAAACCTCACTACATCCCTCAAAAAGAATAAACACTCCCCCTATCTAATATGTCCCATACTAACTCTCCTCCTAAGTACGAGACTACTCTTGAACCCAAAACTACTCTCCCTTTTTGTCATGAATGACAAAGGGCAAGTCACTGAGAGGTCATCATCTCGTCATCACTGGAAGAGCTAGCATCATCCTTATCAGCACTAGCATTATCATCCTTATTAGCCGAGGCCTTGGGTGAAGGAAAGGGAAAGGGTGCAAAGCCAGCCATGCGAGCCTGTCGGCATGTAATGTGTCCTACTCGGGTGTTCGTCTGACACATCTCATCAGTGAGATAGTCAAGACAAGCATCCATCCTCTGAAGCTATGCCATGACGGTGTCTAGGGTCACACCACCAGCTGTGGAGGTAGAAAGAACCGAGGAAGAAGGTGGAATAGCAGAAGTTGCAGGATCTATCATCTCTACTCATGGCCGTTTCGGTCAAAGCTGGGCTTCACTTTGCCAAACAGAGCCGATGCTGGTGGCATCCATAATGGTGAAAAGAGGAGAGAGAGGAATAGGAATGGAGAAGTGCTGAAGGATCTGCGTGATAGCGAAGGAAAGATGAGCTTTATCACAGGTAGCGTTATCTTGATACACATCAATGATAGATGTGATGAGGTGAGAGGGGAAGTCAATGGAAAGATCCTCCATCAAGGAAAAAAGAAAACGAGCATGAGGCTATGTGATGGAGTTATAGTGAGACAAAGGTGTAAAAGTGAATGTCATCACCATGTAAAGGAACCTTGGGCCTTTGGCAAAGCCCGAGCATGGGGTGTTTAGCTTACCGCCCCATATAGAATAAGTCTCACAAAAGTTAGAGATAAGCTCGTCTCTAGACACAGTTTGAAGATATTCACAGCTAGGGTAGTCAGGATGCGCTATCTTGGGAACATATAGTACCTCTAATATAAGATTCGGAGTAACTACGATACGTGTATCTCAGAATGTGGTAGCAAAACGAGGTACAGAGGTATCGATGCAGTGCATATTGGAGTAAAACTCCTAAATGAACACAACCGGACACCTCTCGTGTTTCCCACAGAGGGACTCCCATCCCCGAGTCCGAATGACTTTGGGTAGAGTAGTGTTGGAGAAGTTCGATAGAATGACCTGGCGTTCCGGATGAATGCCACGGTTGTAGAAGTTTTGAAAGAAGTCCATCTTAAAAATCTCATCACAGAACCGAATGTGAGAGAGAACAGGAGGATCAAAACAGGATGACCTATAACCATGAAGAAGGTTCCAAGCCAAAGTGGATTTGTGTGCTTTAGGTGCCATGGCGCAATCTATCCAAGAGAAAGAGAGAGCAGAACACATCACAAACCAGAAAAGGAATGAAAAGATATAACGTATGCATGAAAAATGCATGAACATGTGATGTGAAAAATCTAAAAGCATCATGGGTAAAAACCTAATCCAAACATACCAACACTCAATCAACAATAATCAATCACACATCTAAAATGCATGAAACATTATTATAATGTAATGAGAATGCAATGCATGAGCATATATCACCAAAACAACACAACCCAACCTAAAAATTTCACAAAAAATCTCAAAAACCCCAAAAATTTTCAAAAACTCCGAAACCTAGGTCTAAGAACACTTACTAGAGGATTGAGACTTGATCTAGGCTAAAATAGGAGTGGGTGAGGAGATTTGAGTGAGCGATGGAGGTTTGGTGCAAGAGAGAAAAGTTTCTGTCGAGAGAGAAAGAGAAAAGATGAGATTTGATATCAAGTCTTAGCTTTAAATATAAAACGCAGCTCAATGGATCGAAATATCTATCGAGATCTATCGAGCACTAAATCTCGATAGAAATGAATTTGTCAAGGTGCTGTCGAGGATCTGTCGACGGCAAAACTCACCTCGATGGATCGAGAATTTGTAGAGAAGCTATCGAGCAGACAGAATGATCAGAAATTTGGCTCAATGGATCAAAGAAGCTCTCAAGCATCTATCTAAGAATCTCGATGGATCGAGAATTTATCGAGATCTATTGAAAAAAAGAAAGAAAGAAGGCTCAATAGAAAGAGAAACTATTGAGGATCTGTCGAGAAGTTGTCGAGCTTGAAGAAAATGAGTTTTTTAAGGAGGAAAAACATAAAGAGATGAATGCAACAAGCAAGCTATTCAAACAAGGATCCAATCAACATTTTAAGCTCTCAAAACATCTCTCAACATATATGAAAAGCATAGATCCAAACACACACACACACACACACACAAAACAAGTCTAACCAATTTTATATTTCAAAAATAAGTTAAGACAATTTAGTAAACATATATTAACACATGTATTCCTTGTGATGGTCAAATCACATTGTACCTGCACATGTATCAAAAGTAGCAAAGAATTTTGCATGTTATGTGTGAAACATAGTAAGAATGCATAAGTTTCTCATATTATGGCAATTTGAGATATGAGAAAATCTAATACACTCACACACAATCATAACTGTTTGATGGGGACTATCACATTCGAGGTACATCCTATAACTCCCACATCTCCTAGAAACATGCTTGCAATCATTTTTAAAAGCATTTTGATTCTTTTTGATTTTGTATTCTTTGCATATTTTCTTTTTGAACATATCATGCATGGGCATATAAGAGAGAGAAGAAAATACCTAATTCTGTAAGCCAAAACATCATAATTTTGCTATGCCAATCACAAAGATGTTATACATGATTGGCAGGTTTTAGTGATGAGATGGTTATTTATAGATTTCTCTTAGGATTTTCTAGTCATTCTCGTCAAAAAGAGTGATATGAGTGTTAAGTATAAAAGATTAGTTAATCGTACTCATCACCAACACGAGCCACAAAACTCAATTGCTTAGTTGTGTATTAAAATGCTCATCTCAGGTACAAGATATATAAAGTTTAGAAAACTTTGTTTCAATGGTCATCTAAGGTACACAAGTACCAATACACACATATACACACTGTTTTTGTATTTTATTTTTCAATTTTTTTAAAAAAATAAAGCAAAAACTAAAAAACAACCAAACAAAAACATGAAAGAAAACACATAAAGCATAAAACTAGATTGCCTCAAAAACTTGAAAACAAACAAGTAATGCCAAAACATAAAGGGAGAGAGAGAGAGAGAGAGAAGTGACTGAATCACTTTGAGCTTTTTTCCTTCCACAACTTAGAAGAACCTTTCCTTTGCGTGAACCTTTGATCTTGAGGAGAAGGGGAAGAATTGAAACCGTTCAAGTTTGAAAGGAACTTGAGGGCCTTAAGAAGATCTCCCAAAGGAGCAAGAGAGGATGGAAATTGATTCTGATTTCCTGATGAGACCATACTATTATTTTATTGAGTGGCTAATTATTTATAGCAATTTGGATGAGTATGTCCTAAAGCTCCACAATGATGACAAAAATGCAGCTTCTTTTGTTGAGACTTTTTGTTGTTTGCCTTCTTAGTCCTAGGGTTTCTAGTCTCTTTCTTTTCAACCTTAGGGGGTGCTCCTAAAATAGATTTGCCCTTGTCTAAGTTCTTATTAGCTATTTCAGTTTTAGATTCATTGTTCTCAGAATTAACATTATCAGTAGGTGAGACAAACACAGTTGTACTAGAGGAGGCAATATTAGGAGAAGAAAAATCATACCCTAAACCGGTTTTGTCAAAATCAGCTTTCTGAAAACTTAGCATCTCATCGAGCTTTGCACTAGAAGTCCTCTTTAATTGAGCTCTGACTTGAAATAGCTCTGCTTCAAGCTTCTTGGTCCTTTCAGCCAAGAAATTGTTTTCAAATCACAGTGCTCCAATGAATTGATTAGCTTCATCTACCTTGGTAGAAAGCTCCTTTCGATCTAGTTCCACATCACTCAGCTTCTTGGTGGCCAACCTGTACAGTTTCTCATGCTTCTCGAAAACCTTGTACTATTTAGCATAAGTTGTATGAATGTCATCTTGATCGTCCATTTTCTTAAATTTGGATTCCACCAAGTCCTCTTCTTCATCCACTGCTTCTACGACCCCCTTAGTAGGATCCACTGTGGCAGTGAAGGCACTTGAGATTCCCTCATCATCACTATCATCTGACTCAATCTCAGTCTCGGTATCACTTGAGGTAGTAGCAAAAGCCTTGCTTTTTCCAATTGACTTGAGATATGTTGGACATTCTTGTTTCATATGTCCAAAACCTTGACATTCGCAGCACTTTGGTTTGGAGGGAATAGTATACAGACCGTCATCCTTAGCAACCTTCTTCCCTCTGTCTTGACTTTTGAATTGAGAAGAATTGGATTGCTTATGATCCTTGTCAAAACCTTTCACACTGGCGTTCTTCATGAACTTCTTGAACTATTTAGTGATGTTGGACTTCATCTTGGAATCTTCATCATCTGAAGACTCATTAGTCTCATTATTTTGGCCTTCAATGCCATACTCTTACTTTTTGTTCTTTTCCCAAGTCTAGTCAGACCCAATTTATAGGTTTGCAAGTTGCCAATCAGCTACATCAAAGGAATGGAGTCAATGCCCTTTGATTATTCAATGGCAGTGATCTTGGCATGGAATCTCTCAAGGAGAGACCTGAGCACCTTTCTCACAACCTTGGGTTCGGGAATAGTTTCCCTAAGATTAAAGGCTGAGTTAACTATGTCTTTCAACTTGGCATAAAACTCATCAAATGACTCATCCTCCTCCATCTTTGTCTCCTCAAAGCTAGTAGTGAGCCTTTGGAGTTTTGAATCCTTAACAGTTTTAGTCCTTTCATAGGTTGTTTGGAGGATGGTCATGCTTCCTTTGTAGTTTTAGTCGAGAATATTTTCTTAAATTCCTCATTCATGACCGCACTGAAAATGGCATTCAATGCTCTGTTGTTGAAGTTTTCTGCTTTGATTTTTGCATCATCCCAATCAGCCGGCGCTTCCTTTGGCTTAGTCCAGCCAATCTCCACATCTTGCCACACTTTCTTATCTAAAGACTAAAAGAAAACTCTCATGCGTACCTTCTAGTATTCATAGTTAGTACCATCAAATAAATGAGGTATAATAAGAGACTGTTCTCTATCTATGACAAACAGGGGTCAATGGATCACATAGTAAAGATTAAAATCTAATCAGAGTGTGCCTGCTTTGATATCACTTGTTGGGTTAAAATGAATTGACCCTTTGCAAATTAATTAATTACCCAAGTTAATTAATTAGTCAAATTACACGCAATAGCGTGGTAGTACAAACAAATCACCAAATAACTAAATGCAATGGAAAAATAAATTTGACACAGGTGATTTATTTACGAATGGGAAAAACCACCGAGGCAAAACCCCGCCGGGTGAATTTAAGGTCACCACTCTCGAGAATTCACTATTATCAATCACAAGCGGTTATAAGTAGGAGCAATCTTACCAAACCCTTTGGCCTATCCCGAAATACCAACCTACAGTTGAACCCTTACCCTAATACCTAATTGGACTTGTATTGTAGCGGCATTCTCTCCGTTCAATGCACGAATCCTAGTACATGACTAACCAATGATACACAGATCCTAGTACATGACTAACACACTAACTTGAGGAAGATTGTTAGTTGAAAAGTTCTTCAGTTCATCAACAATGAAGATCATGAAGCTTATTGGTCACAAAACCCTTGGCGTAAGGACGTAGTAGCTTCTACAGAGAGAATGATGAACTAGAGTAATTTTTGCCTCCAGTCACAATATGCATGTATTATCACTTTGCATCACCTCGTGACGGCAATTAAAATAATTCTTATATATGTCTAGGGTTGTGAGAAAAGAAACTCTACACAAATACTTAAGGATATGCGTGTAACCAGATTTGAAAAATCTGATTTCGTAATTCTCAACAGATATAGCTTGTGTCGAGTTTCAACATTAAATCTCAATAGAAGTCTTTCTGTCGAGATTGCTGTCGAGCTTTAATGAACATCACTTCCTTACTTGTTTCTTGGTCAGACTTGCATGGCTTCAATACTTAACTTGAACACTTATTTCTTGAAGTACTAAACCCATCCTAGATTTACTAAATTACAAGTAAAGTACGTTTTGTTAAAGGATTAGCCAATTACATAAATATGTCCCTAACAATAGGTTCAGGTATTATGCATACTTGCCCCGAACCCGACCCACATACATGAAATTTTACTTAAATACCCTTAATAAAAACACACACACACACACACACACACATCTCATAAACCCTAATACCCTAATTCTATCTCATTCTCTCAATCTCAATAGTTGAGCTACCACCGTTTCTCAACCTCGATCACTCTCATCAATCCACATAGCCTCACCGCCACCTCCTCAATCACTCTCACTCTCCCTCCTCCATACATCTTCACCTCACCATTGACGCCAATTCCCCCTCTATCGCTGACTTACCGTAACTCGCTCTCTATGATTTAGATTTGTTCTCCACCATTTTTTTTTTTTTTTGGTTTTTTGCCATTCCTATTTGTCAATGATCAGTTCCTTTTTTTTTTTTTTTGTGATTTTTGTGTTTGTATTTGTGTTAGGATTTGTGTTTGTGTTTGTGATTATTGTTAAGTTCTAAAGATTTAGGAATTTATGTATTTAGAACTTTAATGTGTAATGTTGGCAAATCATGATCAAAACAATATGTTTAGTCTTGTTTAGGCTTGCACAAAGTTATATATTTTATGTAAAGTTGGAATCGAGAGGTTGCAGATGCATTGGTGCATTTTGACTTGGCTCAATCGATCGAAAGAAAGACTCGATCGATCGAATCTCGAGTAGAATGCTTTTCCGCAGAATTTTTCAACTCAGCCCTAACTCATTAAACGTTTTGGGTTTTCTTTTTATACCTTAGATATAAAAGGCAAAACCCTATCCACGTTTTTAGAGTTGCTCCTGTTGTGTTGTTGCTCATACTTTTCTGTTTTATGTAAATCTCTTGTGAGATCTAAAGGAGCTTTCCTTTACACAAAGTTTAGGGTTTTCAAGGTAGAGATAGTATCAACATCTTGATGATCAACTCGGTTGCTGCCATTGGAGTTTAAAGAATAACAAGTGTGGGTACTTGTAGCTGATTGGAGAATCCAAGAAAGAAGGAGTCTATGGATTCGGAGCTTGCACGTGGTCGTGTCAGTAAGTTCTACTAGTGGGTAGCATTAGGAAGTCAAGCGAGGAGTTTGTAAGTCCTTTTGTATGAACTTCGATTCTTTCGCATAGTGGATTCAGGTTTACCTTGAGGATAGCTAGGTTAAATCCTCCTCAGGTTTTTATCGTGTGGTTTCCTGGGTGATCATATCATCGTGTCTTTTATATTTTCGCTACTTTATGTTTTTGATATGATTGTATGTTTGTGATAACCTAGAACTGCATAATTTGACTAAGTTAATTACTTGGCTAATTAACTAGGTTAACCTAGTTGGTTTAAGGGGTCTAAAACTGTTCAAGTGGTATCAAAGCAGGTAGCTCTCTTATTTGAGATTTTTTTTTTATCTCTGAGCTGATCCTTAACCCTTGCTATCATGGAGCATGGACACTCTCTTGTTATTCCTCCTTACTTTAATGGGAATAACTATATTTATTGGAAAGTAAGGATGAAAGCATTCCTGAAATCCATTAATGAGAGGGTTTGAAATTCCGTTGAGTATGGATGGAAGAAGCCCACTACTCCTGTGAGTGAGTGGCAAACTTCTCAAAAAAAAGCAGCTGGTTTCAATAGCAAAGTTATGAATGCCATCTTTAATGCTATTTTCATGGAGGAATTTAAGAGAATCTCAAATGTTGAGGTTGCTCATACTGCTTGGAAAATCCTCCAGACTGTGCATGAAGGCACAAAGGCAATTAAGATTAATAAATTGCAACAATTGACTTCTAGATTTGAAAGCATTAGAATGTTTGACGATGAATCTTTTGATGAATTCTATGCTAAATTGAATGATATTGCTAATTCTGCTTTTAATTTGGGTGAAATCTATGATCAACCTAAAATTGTTAGGAAGATTCTTAGATATTTAACTGAAGATGTTAGACTCAAAGTGACTGCCATTACTAAGAGCAAGGATGTGGACTCCATCCCCGTTGATGAGCTTGTAGGATCTCTTAGTCCAATGAGTC
This sequence comes from Quercus variabilis, assembly GCA_030445155.1. Taxonomy (NCBI): domain Eukaryota; kingdom Viridiplantae; phylum Streptophyta; class Magnoliopsida; order Fagales; family Fagaceae; genus Quercus; species Quercus variabilis. The sequence goes on along the minus strand of CP129446.1, from coordinate 20,353,513 downwards.
TGACCTACCTAAAACTTCCAAATCCAAATCAATAGCTCTTAAGTCAATTGATAATGTTGAGGTTGGTGGATTTGATGATAAGCTCTCTGCTATAGAGATTGCGTACCTTGCCAAGAACTTTAGAAACTTTCTTAGGAATAACAATAAAAAAGTAAGAGGTACAAACACTGCTGAACCTAGAAACTTTAGGAAGAATGCCACTAAGGTTAATAACTTTGAAAAACCTAGAGAAAAAGTTGGTCAATCTTTAAACAATTCTTTTGGTGCTCAGTGTTTTGGCTGTCAAGGGTATAGTCATGTTAAATCTGAATGTCCTACATTCTTAAGGTCTAAGGATAAAACTATAGCTATAACTCTTAATGATAATGAGGTTTATGATGATGAGTTTGGATGTCGAGAATGAAAACTTCATTGCTTTCACTGCTACTGCTGTAATCAATGAAAGTATATCTGTTGAAGAGAACCCTTCTGGTGGGAAACTCTCTGAGGATGCAGATCTTCAAGAGGCCTATAATAAACTTTGCAAAGTTGCTGCAAAGGATACTATGAATGTTGAACTTGGCCTGAAGAAAATTGATTCTCTTGAGCTTGAAAAGAAAAATTTGCTTGTTAAATTATTTGATGCTAATGATCTTTTGAACCATGTGAAATCTGAGAACATGTTCTTGCTTGATAAAGTTAAAACTTTGGAACATGATTTATCTATTGCTAGATCTGCTAGTTCTAAACTTGATCAAATGCTGAATGTTCAAAAGTATTATTCTGACAAATCTGGTCTAGGATAGGTTGAAAGCATCTTTGTGTCTACACCTACTTCCACGAACTTTGCTCCTTCCTCTTCTTCTAAACCTTCCGTGAGTGAGGTTGTGAGTGAAAGTGTTAAACCCCCTGTGAGTGAGGTTGTCAAACCTGTAGAAGTTTCACCCCCTAGGAAGATTAGGGTTAATCTGAAAGAGTCTAAACCTAAGGAGTCTACCCTTTCTAAGGACAAGATGCATGGTAAACCTACTTGGGTTTGTCATTATTGTGGAAAGTCTGGACACATTCGTCCTAACTGTTACAAGCTTCAAGCTACTAAGAGAGCAAACAAACCAAAAGTACTTGTGCCTCAAGCACAAGATCCTATGGCACTCATTGGTGAATTGGTAAAGGCGTTGAACCTTTATTCCAATCCTGGAGTTGGAAATCACTCGAATGTGAATAAGAACTCTAATGCTCATGGTGCATCTAAACGGTTGTGGATGCAAAAGACTCGATCTAATTGAGTCTTTCTAACATGGTCTTTGTACTTCATTGCTTATTTCTTTGTGACCATTGTTCTTTGGTGTTTGTGTTTTTGTGTTTTTTTCTAGGACTTGCCAATCATAAACACCTTAGTGCATATCATAAGATTTTGTGCTCGAGAAAGTGTAGTACATGCACAAAAAGAACATAAAGTGTAGTCTCGGTTAATTGCTTAATACTTAAAATTGGTGTGTACTATTAAGCTTGATGCCATTTCACATAATTAAAATTGATGTATACTATTAAGCTTGATGCCAATTCACATAATAATGAGGCAAAATTCAAGAAACTTACATGATTACAAACTTATGTTCTAGGAGATGTGAGAGTTATATGATGTAACTCTTTTGGTGATAGTCTCTTTTAAATTCTGTGTGATAAATTTTGTAGACTTTGTGATTGATTTCTATTCACATATCACCTTATATGTATCTCAAGTTTTTGCTAGTTTGCACACACTATACAAGTTAATCTTTGCTAAACACTATACATGTTATTGTGTGTGTTTTTGGTCTGACCAACCAACTTTGAAAATACCTTGAGTATTATGCAAAACATTTTTTTTGCTTGAGAACTTAAAGGGAGAATGGCTGAAATTTTCCTGGGAGAAACTGGGATTAAAACTTGGGTTTTTGAAAAGGCAATCCATCTCATACTCATGCATTTTGTTCATCAACTCTAATGCTTTGAGGAGTTTGTGTCAAAAAGTGTTTGTTCTTTCAAAAACTGTGTTTTTTCTTAAAATTTTTATGAGTCTTTGCCTGTTTCGATCGATCCATTCTGTGTTTAGATCAATCGAAAATGTGTTTCAATTCTTTTAAAAGTCTCGGATTGATTCGATCGATCGAATGTATTTCTCGATCAATTGAATATCGTGAATCAGGTTTTTTTAAAATACTGTTCTTGACTTTTCAAAGTCACTTTCATTAAAACTTTTCAAACTTTTTTCTCTCTTTTCGACTCGGCAAGGCTCCACCTTCAATTTTTGTCGTTTTCCTCCGAAATTTTTACAAGGTTTTCCTCTCCCAACACCGGTAAGACCTTTTTGTCCTTCATTTTGAATTTACTTTCATGATTTCATGCATAAATCCATGCATTTTAGGGATATTTTCGGACTTTGCATATTTTGGGATTTTTGTTAATTCAAACCCTATATTGGGAAATTGATCAATGGGTTTTTGTGGGGACATGATATAAACTTAATATTAATAGTTTAATTTGATCAATTTTGGGTATTGAGAAAAATTAAAATTCTAGGGCTTGCATTGAACCCGAATTGGGGATTTTGTTCAATTATGTTGAAATTGATGAAACTGGCTTGTTGTTTTGATGTAATTAGGCATTATAATCTGTGTATTGTGTTATGTAATACTCAATTCATCAAATCTGTTTCAAAACATTCAAGTGGTTTTTCAAATTTTTAGGGTTTTTGGTAAAAACTCTATGCTCAAGCCAAATTTTATACAATTGAACTTAATTTGAACTTTGTTTACTGCATTAGTACATGCATCATGACTTTGTGATTGTTCATGCATCCTATAGATTTTTGTTCTATATCTTTTTGTGCTAACTCGCAGTCTGCCCTTAGTTTTTATGTTACTTTGGTTTTCTCTTTGTGTCTTTATCCTTTCCTTAGCACTATGCCTAGAAAGACTAGGGCTCGTAGGTCTATTCCCTCACCTATTCCTTCCTCTTCCTCCTTTGACCGAAAGAAGTTTCCGAGTGAGAAAAACCAAGAGATTTATGGGAAGCTGAACCTTAAGAGAAAGATTTGGGCTGAGTGTTCTGTTTTTTTAGATGAGCTTGATCTTGCCATTAGGGAAAATTTTGAGCGTCGGGGCTGGTTACCTCTGTTGGATGTTTCTGATCCTCCTCCTCCTCCAGCTACCCTGATTAGAGAGTTCTTCTCGAACATCTCTATCCACGTCTATGATTCCAACATTTTAGTAAAGAGTTGGATAAGAGGCGTAGAGTACTCCATTACTCTTACGATAGTGGCTGATGCTCTAGGGGTACCCTTGGTCCAGCACCCCGTCTACCTTTATAATGAGTCTCCTCTGTTGAGTGATGTCATGTCTTACATCACTGGGTCTTCTATCCAGTGGGGTTCTGATCCTAGGTTAACCTTTGCTGAGCTATCTAAGTTGCATTATCTCTTCTTTAGTATAGCTTGTCATTCTATTTGGCCCATTTCTCATCTTCACACCATTCCTCTTAAGCAGTGTGTCTTTTTGAATGCTCGAGTGACAGATGCTCTTATCAGTTTTCCTCATTTGTTTCTTTGTTCTTTGAACGAAGTTTAGAGGAGTTCATCTTCTTCTCATGCTCTTGTTTATCCTATTTTTATTCATAGGATTTTGCTTTATCTTGATCTTGGTGGTTTCCCTTCCTCTAAGTCTAGTCATGTGATTGCTCCCATAGGTGCGTCTTTTCTTAGACAGAGGGCTGCTCATCTTCGAGCTGGCTCTAAACACCCTAGGTCTGAGCCTTCTAGTAGCGCACCTCCTCTTTCTTCTTCTACAGGTCCTTCTAGTGAGGATGTTCCTGATCCTGTTGGTGATGCTGCTGCTGTTGATGTTCCTCCACCTCCTTTGAATGACTTTGATATTCATCGTACCTTGGAGACTGTCATGACCGTTCAGACTGCTCATGTTAGATTTTGGTGGACTTGCTTGATGAGATTCGTGATCTGCAAGCCAACGTCGTACATCTTCGTTCACCCTCACCACTTCCTTTTGATGATGGCGTGTGATTGTCCTTTGACATTCCGTCACAAAAAGGGGGAGTAGAGTTTTGACACTATAGAGGAGTTTTTGTAGTTAGGGGGAGAGTTTTTTTTTTTTTTTTTTTTTGAGGAGCTAGTGGAGATGTTAGATTGTATCTAGGTGCTTCACTTTATATATCATTGTTTTGGGGCTATTCATGTTAGGGGGAGTAACTGTTTTTGGGTGTTACATTGTTTTTGATATACATGATTCTTGTTTCTTGTGATTCTCTGCTTATTGATTTATATTTATGAGTTATTCATTGATATATGTCTGTATTATGTGTTGTGTGAATCATATAAGAATGTTATACCTGTTTATTTACTGTTTTCTGTCACACATGGGTTTATGCATTTGTTGAGTGTTTCAAGAATATACAGGTTGTTTCAATTGAGCTGCTGTCTACACTTGCAACTGATGGATAGTAGTTAGGATTGAATTTTATTGTTTATGAGCATTATTTTTGTAAAGGGCTTTTTACTTGTAAACTTTGAGTTTTTAATTTGTGTTTTGTCACGGATTGCTAAAGAGGGAGTTTGTTAGGTTCTAAAGATTTAGGAATTTATGTATTTAGAACTCTAATGTGTAATGTTGGCAAAACATAATCAAAACAATATGTTTAGTCTTGTTTAGGCTTGCTCAAAGTTATATATTTTATGTAAAGTTGGAATCGAGAGGCTGCAAATGCATTGGTGCATTTCGGCCTAGCTCGATCGATCGAAAGAAAGACTCAATCGATCGAATTTCAGGCAGAATGCTTTTTTGCAGAATTTTTCAACTCAGCCCTAACTTATTAAACGTTTTGGGTTTTCTATTTTTACCCTAGGTATAGAAGGCAAAACCCTAGCCACATTTTTAGAGTTGCTCCTATTGTGTTGTTGCTCATACTTTTCCTTTACACAAAACTTAGGGTTTTCAAGGTAGAGATAGTATCAACATCTTGATGATCAACTCGGTTGCTACCATTGGAGCTTAAAGAATAACAAGCGTGGGTGTTTGTAGCTGATTGGAGAATCTAAGAAAGAAGGAGTCCGTAGATTCAGAGCTTGCATGTGGTCGTGTCAGTAAGTTCTACTGGTGGGTAGCATTAGGAAGTCAAGCGGGGAGCTTGTAAGTCCTTTTGTATGAACTTCGATTCTTTCGTATAGTGGATTCAGGTTTACCTTGAGGATAGCTAGGTCAAATCCTCCCCAGATTTTTACCGTGTGGTTTCCTGGGTGATCATATCATTGTGTCTTTTATATTTTCGCTGCTTTATGTTTTTGATATGATTGTATGTTTGTGATAACCTAGAACTGCATAATTTGACTAAGTTAATCACTTTGCTAATTAACTAGGTTAATCTGGTTGGTTTAAGGGGTCTAAAACTGTTCAATTTTGAAAGGGAAAATCATAAATTTGAAATTTTTGTGTTTGTGTTTATGTTAGGATTTGTGCTTGGTTTGTGATTTTGAAAAGGAAAATTATAAATCTAAAAATTTTGTGTTCGTGATTTTTATGTTTGTGTTTGTGATTTTAGGCTGGGCATGACAGGATTGGCCCACGGGGGCTTGATGGGGTGGGTTTAGGGGTTAAAAAAAACTAGTTTATTAAACAGGGCAGGTTCAGGTAATAGGGGCAGGCCCACAAGGTGGGTTTGGGTATAAAGAAATCCGACCCGAACCCAACCTATTTCCATTCCTATAAGTCACAAGGTAAGAAGGGATTAGGCAACCCACCTTGCTTGGTGAAACCGGTCTTCTAGACTATGGTGGCTAATGATCATGTCACATCATCCATACAACAAACATACTATCAATCAATTGCATGTTGTTGCTTTAAAGTAAAAGTGACATGTCATATGCTTGAAATTAGATGTGTGTGTATGGTGGGAAACCCTAATTTCATTTTATTCAAGATTGCATTTGGATTGAAAAAGAAATTCTAATGATTGTGTGGGAATGGTGACATCCTAAATTCAAACATATTATTGAATAAGAGGAGTAACATTGTGATTATATGTGATTTGGTGCTACCATAGATCTAGCATATGAACATGTTGAGTAAAGTTAAGAACTAACATATTATTTCATATTTTCAACATAATTTTAAGATCAAAAGCCTAGTGTATGTATGAAAATGTGAAGAACATGTGAAGATCACTCAAGAATATATGAAGAACGTTCAAGCATACTCGAAGAAATTAAAAGCCGAGTAGCATGCTTTGACCCTAAATTAACATTACAATAACATAAAAATTAAGTTTAGAGTAAGAAACAAAACTTGCATGGAAATCCAACACAGTGGTGGAGGAGGCTTTAAGATGAGTACTTACTCAATATCTTGAGTCTCAAGAAGACCGAGGTATGACAAGCATTTTCCCTACTTCCTTAGGACTTTAGGAATGGAAGAAAAAAAGTTCTATATAAGAGTGGAAGAGAAGTGCAAACCTAATATCCCAAGTTTCAAGAAGACAAGGGTATGAAAAAATCTTTCTCTACTTTACCAAAGCTTAGGAGAAGAGGAGATTGTTTTAACTTGCTTTGGAATGAAGGTTTAGCCCCCTTTTTATATTGGAGGGATGGTGAATTATGGAATAGGAGCATTTAATTCGTATTTGGTGGAAAAATGATAGAAAAAGATAGAGAACTTGTGGTCTATACCGATAAGAAAATGGCATGCCACTCATTCTAAACTGATCACTAATTGGACCAATTAAGATTAATTGTTCATTACCACTTATGGTTGGACTTAATTTGTGAGGATGCATCTTTATCGATAAAACTTGATTTAATAATATCTTTCAATTTGGTGGTTTGATTGATGATGGTGGCTTGTTGTTTTCTTCATTATTACTTCAAATTTTATTTTATGTGAAACATTTGGAAATCAAACGATCAAAATTAAGGTCTTAGCCCTAGGATGTGATTTGACCATTTTACCCCCTATGTGAGGTTAACGCTCTATTTGTTTTGAAGTAAACTATTTTTCGGAAAATGTTTTCCCATTTTTAAGTGTTTGCTTGCATGTAAAATGTGGCCAAAATTGTAAAATATTTTCCGTTGATAAATCCTTTATAAATAGTTGTAAAATGTTTTACCTTTAAAAATTTGGTAAAGCATTTTACAAAAACTCATAGTGGCTCCACCTCCTCCACTAGTGGGCTGGGTAATCTATATTGGCGATTTGAGCTGCTATTTTGGCTACCTGTTTTGGCTGTATGGTGATCAAAGTCGTCATTCCAATGACAAGTGTTGACTATCTAATTACCAGAGCCATTGTTCCTAAGGCAGTCCAGTCATCGGAACCATCGTTCTAGAGGCTACTGTTTGTGGTTTGGTGGTTGAAGCCTTTGTTCCAACGATCAATGCCAAAGGTTTGATCACCAGAGATGAAATTTTAACGGCGGCCTAGTTGCTAGAGCCACTATTATAGCGGTTCAGTCACTGAACTTTCGGCATCTACGACCTCGGTTGCTAAGCCACCAGTTTTGGTGTTATGCTTGAAAATTTTTACATGTCACACCAAACACTCAAAAATATCTTACTTCAAAACAAACGAAGCATAAATATAGGTTACAAAATGTGGTGTCAATAGCACCTTACAAGCATCAAGCTTCTTTTGTGTGTATGTGTGTGTGTGTGGAAAAAAAAGCATTCGCAATTCCTCACACAAACTGTCTCTAGGCAGCAAAAAACAGAACAATTCTTACAGATTCACTAGGAAGGAGATTTAAACACAAGAAGAGAAATACCTCAGATATCACATTTCCTGTTTAGAATTGTATTACAAAAGCCTTTCCCACCCAACTACTTTCAAAATACCTTCTACAATTTGAAGCCTACCACAATGAATCAAAACATTTCTTTACTACCATATGTGGGCCAAAATGGGGATATACCCCTTTTGCTGAAACTTTCCAGCAAAATGCCCCATGTCTGAAACTATTTAGGGATATCCCCATGTTTTAAACTTGATTTCCTAAAAATTGAGTTTCAATGAAAAACTCGATTTGGCAAAAATCGAGTTATAGGCAATCAAACTTTAAAAAAAAAAAAAAAAAAAAAAAAAAAAAATCCTGCATGGAACTCGAGTTCCATTCAAGGAACTCAAGTTCCATGCAAGATTTTTCAAACAACTCAATTTTCGGACATGGGCCATTTTGCTGGAAAGTTTCGGTGAAAGGGATATTTTACCATTTTGGCCACCATATGTGGTAGATAGAACTCCATAAAGCAAGTTTGCAAACCACTAATTTTGGATTTTTGTTCTTTAACTCTACTTCCCTCCAACTTATGTCACCTTGTAAATTTGGGATGCATGACAAGGCACCAGAGCATAAGATTCTTCCAAATTCTCTTGGAGAAAGAGAATTGAAAAAAGATGATCTCTACTCTCTAATCTGTTTATGCATGAGTCACAAGTTACATTTCCCCAATGCCGTATTCTATCTTTTGTTGTGAGTCTATTTCGAATTGTCAACCAGTCAAGAACGCATTTAAGGACTAGCACTAGGAAACCAATTCAACTTTCACCAGATCACTTTCTGGATATTTCCTCCATTAATTCATTTGAGCTATAATAGCACATTAGCACACAATCGTGTGAGTGGATTTTGTGCTACTTTGAGTAACTGATATTCTATCATCGTTACCACTTTGATAGTTAGATATAAGAATCCTATTAGGGCCGGTCAAGTTTAACTTTTCTAGCTTAGTTTTTACAGGAACAAAAACTGAAAAAAAAGTGAAAAAGGAGAATGTGAAAGTACTTCAACACCCCACAGTGGGTATCATTGAATGTACTTATAGCAACTATATATATATATATATATATATAAAAGAGAATATTACATACATCCATATAAAATTGTACCCCATACAATATAATTTGTTTATCATACGCTCGCAACCTAAGCAAGATTAGGAAGGAATGTTCAACTTGATTTTGTCTTTCAGGTGAAAAGCCACAAGAAATAGAATATGTCTATTTTAGGATGGTTAATCTTGAATCCATAAGGAGAATTTTGGAATCTACTATTAAAAAAAAAAACTCTTTCTAAAATTTTATTAGAGTAAATTACCTATTTGGTCTCTAACATTTACATTGTGTGTTAATTTGGTTCTTGACCCTTGAAATATATTAATTTAATTTCTAACATTCTGGTATTGTATCAAAATGATCATGCCCTTCATAATAAGAGTGAGCAATCCATCAATGAAGGACCAAATTGACACAATATCAAAAAGTGAGATTAAATTAAGACATTTGAAATGTCAATGACCAAATTGATACAATACCAAAATGTTAGAATCAATTAGGTAATTCAGCCATTTTATTAATGAGAAAATTGCATTGTCTTAAAGTTACAATAATCTTAAATAGGAAAAGGAACCCTAGGGCTACCAACCGCGCTCTCAAGGTAGTTAGGAGTCAATAAAAACCCTAATTGATGTCGCGGAAGCCTGAAGAGAAGCACACACGATGCTCTCTTGATGGAACAGAAACTAAACTGTTAGTTCCTGGTAGTAAACCTCGAATCCACGAGGGGTTTCCTTGAATCCACAAGGAGATAAAACTGGAATCCACCAGAAGAAAATTTGACAAAAGTCTGTGTTTTATTGATAATAGTCTATGAAAAACGTTTACAGACTTAGGAGCCTATTTAAGGGCTCCTTAAAACTTGACTGACAAGAAAATATAATCTAAATTAACTCCTAATTGATACCTAACCATAACAGGAATCAAATTTGACCTAAAAAGCATTAAATGCACCTAAAAACAAGGAAATAAATGCCCTAAACCTAAAATAACGAAAATTACAAAAAAAATACAAATATAAAAGATTACAGAAATTAATTAGAATATTTTGTCCTACATCAGACCCCTCCACTTGAAATAAACTCGTCCTCGAGTTCATTCTTGAAATCTGAAATCTTCCACTCCAAATAAACAAATACTTTGAATGTTTTAATAACTTGATCTGGTTTTGAAACTTGAATCTGTCATAAAGTGTAGCATAAAATTTCTTCTCATCTATCTTCAATTTATTTGCAACATCAATCAAAAATGGGTTGATAATGAAATTAAAATTTTCTACTCCAAGAAAATCAACATATTGTGTAGTCGTCTTCAATAAATCAATCGGAACTTGGGGGTTGTGGGTAATGGACTCGTCCTCACCTTTGACCCCAAGTGGATCTTCCACAATATTCTCAATAATTACCATCTCTTCATTCTTGTCATTATTCACAATCAACTCAACCTTTGTTTCTTTGACCTCTTCTTCAAATTTTTGACAAGTGGTATTTTCAATCTTCAATTCAGTAACTTGTAGCAAATCTTGATCTTTTTTAACCATTTCAAAAATTTCTTTAGAAATAGGTTGCTTCTCAACCCTCAAACTCTTTCCTTTACTTGACACATGGACTTGGTTGTGATAATTTTGGTTTTGACCCTTCATGTTGTGAACATATTGATTTTCATATGAATATACAGATTTATAATCAACACTTGTATAATCTAGTATATCATAATAGTCATTAGGAAACCATAAGTCAATTAGTACTTTTTTCATTCTTTGCCAAGAGCAGATTGGATGCTTACCTCGCCGCTTTCTATCGATTTGAATGTCTTCCCACCATTCCTCTGCTTCATTGTCTAATTTATTAGATGCAAGCCGCACCTTTTCTTCATCACAAATCTTCCAAAAATTAAAATACTCTTCTAAATCAAGAAGCCAATCAATAAAGTCCATTTTACACATATCCCCGTCAAAGAATGGAATTTTCTTGTAGTTAGGAGTGCGTCTTTGAATATATCGAACATTGTTGTTGCAAGATGATTTCCTAGCAAGAAGAGTAGCAATCTTTTGCTGGATTTCACCCATAATTTTCTGACTCTTTTCATGAAATTGTTGCTCATCACGAGCCTCTTCACGAAACTTGAGGAACTCAGCCCTAGTGAGGACTGGGTTGTTGACGTCGTCACCGCCGTCATTGTTGTGGTGGTCACCGTCTCGCCGGTTAGCCATCAGACCAGGGTAAGTCAAGGCTCTGATACCAACTGATGTCGCGGAAGCCTGAAGAGAAGCACACACGATGCTCTCTTGATGGAACAGAAACTAAACTGTTAGTTCCTGGTAGTAAACCTCGAATCCACGAGGGGTTTCCTTGAATCCACAATGAGATAAAACTGGAATCCACCAGAAGAAAATTTGACAAAAGTCTGTGTTTTATTGATAATAGTCTATGAAAAACGTTTACAGACTTAGGAGCCTATTTAAGGGCTCCTTAAAACTTGACTGACAAGAAAATATAATCTAAATTAACTCCTAATTGATACCTAACCATAACAGGAATCAAATTTGACCTAAAAAGCATTAAATGCACCTAAAAACAAGGAAATAAATGCCCTAAACCTAAAATAACGAAAATTACAAAAAAAATACAAATATAAAAGATTACAGAAATTAATTAGAATATTTTGTCCTACATCACTAATTCATATTATGCATAAGATTAGGCTAGAAAATAAGAAAAATTAAACCCCCCCCCCCCCCCAAAAAAAAGCAAAATTGAAAAAATTGCATAATTAAATCCTATGGTTTCTATGAGATGTCCTAGAATAAACAGAAAGAACTTATTTTGACTTTTAAATTGAAAATTACAACAAAAGGAAAATTTATCATATATATTATAAATAGCAAAAGCAACTAATTAAAGGGCACCTAAATGAAGGAATTTCCCCCTAAAAGTGATATTCAATTCTGTGTAATGTATAGTTACGATAGATTAGAGAGTAGTGGAGGCAATTCAAGCTTATATTCATGTATAAATATAGGACATTGTTCGGAGCAAGGTGATAAGAAATTAAGAATTTCATTCTCCAATTCACTCTCTGTTTCCTTTCCTCAACCTCAACCTCTGCATCTTCTTTAATTCATCTACATTCTCTACCTGCATCAATCCATGTTTCCCTTCATTTCATTCATTCATGTTTTAATTCACAATTAGGTCCGTTTAGATAAAACTTATTTTGCTGAAACTGAAAACTAAAAACTGAAAACATTGTAGCAAAATAATTTTTAAATGTGTAAATAGTGCCATTTGACCCATTTTTAATGAAAATGTTGCTGAAAAGTGAATTTTGTAGGTCTCATGAATAGTGCACGGAACTCACAAACTGATGAAAATGGCTGAAAAGTCAGTGATATACAGCTACTGTTCTTGAATAGTAGCATGAACAGTAGTCATTATTCCCCTGAAATGCGTAGGGAAAAAAAAAAAGAAGTCCAAAATGCAGTAAACGCAACGTGGATCCAAACCCACTTAACTTTGACTTGTATTAAAACATGTAACTAGCATTATGTGTGGCTACAATTCTACTTACACTAAGATTTGTACATCATATGTCTAGCTATAGTGTTTTAATATTTTTAGGTTGTATTTTTTTTAAGTCTCTTTTAATTGTAGCTTATATTTAACTTAAACCATGATAATTTCATGTAATTTTTTGTTAGCACTAGTTTTAAATATTCTATCATACAATTTTAAGGATGTGTTTTGATCCTAGTTAACCTATATATACTTTGGTCAATAACAAATATTTATCTATTTTTTCCATACTAAAACGAAACTTATCAGTTTCTCACATAGGGCTTCTAGCATGTTACGGTCCATTAAATGCCACATATATATTATCCCAAAATCAACCTTTAAGGTGGTTTAGATCATAGGTATCTAGACAAAACAAATCATTAGATTAGATGTATGAGTAGTTTTTCATATGATTTATTTAATATTGGGCTCTTTGTTTTTTTTTTCAATGAATAATTAACTTGACACAAAAATTAAAAATCTTAAATAGGACATATGGCACAAAATTGAACCTCAATTGTAATCTAAAATCTAAAATCTAATTGGATTTTTCCTGTTCGACACCAACTTTTTAAGAAAATTATTATTTGAAATTAATTGCATTTATTTCTTTGGCTCTCTCAAATGGTTTTGCATCTTTATCAGCGAGAATATAATTTTTAACTTTTATATTTTTTTAAATTTTAAATTATAATTTTTTTGCATTTTTAATAAAAATATCCAAAATTTAAATTATCTTCCTCAAAAAAAAAAAAAAAAAAAAAAAAGAAAGAAAACAAAACAAAACAAAAAAAAAAAAAAAAAAAAAAAAAACAAAAAAAAAAAAAAACCAAACCAAACCAAACCGTTCAGACTCCACTCTTCAGCAATCAATATGACTACTTGGTCTTGGTTGGTATCTAATAAGTGCGAAGGGTAAAGAAACTATTGATTCAATGATAGCGTATATATTTGAAATGTTTTAACATCAATGTCAGCAAGGTAGGGTGACAATGCCATTTTGGTATGATTCTAGTTGCCAATTGGCAATTGCAATTTTCAACAAAAGATGAGCCACTTGCTGCATTTAGAATTGACAGATGGACATGTTGAAAATATGAATACATCGGCCAAAAAAATGTATAGTAACACTTATATTTTGACAGCGTCAAGATCCTTGTAGCTATTAACACATTTTAATATTTTTAATAAAAATATTTAGAATTTAAATCTTCTTCCCCAATTGTAATTATTGAATTAAAAAAAAAACAATAAATTAATTGATGGCTTTATCTCATACTGGTTTGATGAGAAGTTTCTCCAACATTACATGACGGTTTATAAAACTATTAACTTGCACTTTTAGTCAAAAAAAAAAAAAAAACTTTGTCTAAAATTAAAAGATGATTTGAATATTCCAAGAATATTCAATAATAGTTTTCAAAACATCGTAGCCCGCATGACTCGTGGGTTAACAGGAGCAGTTTAATAACTACATCAGATTCAGATGTCATCCTTCCATGCTTGAACGACAAATCAGAGCAGGAAAAAAAAAATGGCTAGTTAGTCAAACCAGAGGCATGTTGATATCCTTGATTCCTTAGTTTTGTCCACGACATTGGGCCCCGATCTTACAAAATCACATAATGGCATATACACGTCTAGCCGTATTAATTGACTAGAAAAATTTATGACCCTAACAATTATTTTGATGATGATGTTATCGACAGGTTTGTCTTTGAAACGTCTTGTTCTGGGTCTACTTTCCTTACGAGGAAAAAAGTCTTCAGTCTCTGCACGTGAATAAAGCTAGCATCTTTTGCAGCTTAAACAGCCAGGGAGGGATATGCTTAAATTCAACCCATTTGGGGGCTAATTAATTACAAGATTAGAGATTTAATTTGTTAGTTAGAGAATACTAGCGATGACTGATGACAATTTAATACTAAACCCGATTGATCCCGCCCCCTTTGGAGAATTTATTAGGTCCACCGAAAAGACTGTTAACGTAATAAGTCATGATTAATGCTACACATGTACAATCATTTGATGTGATAAGTTGCCATATAAGCTTGAGCTAATGCAGTTATTCTTATTCATGCAACTCAACAAGAATTAGGACAAAATTTAGCTCCAAACTAATTTGTAGTTATCTTTTCTAATCCATTACGTGACGATTTTGTAAGACTATCTAAGTGTATTATTTAAAAGATAAAGTTTACCTACAAAATTGGTTGTAACCTTACTCAATATCTTTTTATTGTAGGTGAATTTTGATAATTCCACCATTGGATTATATCTTTTTCTTGTATCCTCCATACTTGCAAAATTTCTAGAAAATTAAATATCAATAGTTATGCTATCAATAAATTGTTCAAATTGCAAGTTTTTGTAATTTTAAATTATGTATAAAATATAAGCTTATAGATCATATAGTATATAATATCTGATTTATATGAAATTTGACATGTGTATTAAGAGTATAAAGAACATGTAATTCAACGGCTAGATTTTCAAAATATATAGTAATATTTATTTTATTGAATAAGGTTTGTAACCTTAAACTACAATTAATTTTGTAGCTAAACTTTGTCCTTATTTAAATAAAACACAACTCATTAAAAAAGTCATGTAACTAAAACAACATATAAATAATCTTATAAATCGACATATAATGGGTTGGAGTAAGATAACTCCACCCCAGTTTTTCCCCAAAATTGTGAAGAAAGGAAAAAGTTTAGACTAGTAATGGAGGAGAGAGAGAATGATTTGTGGGGCTGCGAATAGAGGAGAGAGAAAGGGTTTAAGGAGGAATGGCAAAGAGAGAAGAGAGAGGGGACAGTAATAGTTATTAAGTTGCAATTGGCCTGTTAAATGGTGTAAAGAAGGTTATGTATTTTGCACATGACCAAGATACTTATTTATTTAAGAAGATGCCACTTAGCAATTTGAAAGAATCTCTTCCAAACTAATTTGTAACTAAACTTTATTTGTGAATGAATTAGTAAGATTTAAACTTAGGTTGTGTTTGTTTCGGATGTAATGGAAATTGGGAAAATATTTTACATGATGGTCAATGTTTGGTTTGGACTGAAAATTTAGTCAACCCAAAAATTGGGATCTTTGGCTGTAAAATAGGTGGGCCTAAAGTGAAATATTGTTTACACTTCAGATTTACCTTTAAACCATTTTCATGGTCTACAAGAGAGAGAGAGAGAGAGAGAGAGAGAGAGAGAGAGAGAGAGAGAGAGAGAGAGAGAGAGAGAGAGAGAGAGAGAGAGAGAGAGAGAGAGAGAGAGAGAGAGAGCATTGGCCACCAGAGACAGCTTCAGTCCAGTCCACCGCCGTCCATGGCTGAGCCTATCACCGCTAATCAAGGTCAAATCAAAAGCCCTCTCTCTCTCTCTCTCTCTCTCTCTCTCTCTCTCTCTCTCATACCGATCTTACTTCTTTCTCTCTACCTGTTTGTCCTCCCTTACCAATCTACTCTCATTGGCCTCATTGTTGTACATTTTTTTTTATTGTAAATATATTTGTTTTGGGGTTTTGGAGGATCGATGGTTAGGTTGATTTGTAGGTTTCAATGGTGGTGGGTTGGGGTGAGTTCTAGCGTTGATGGTGGCCAATTAGGGGTGGGTTTTGGTAAATTGGTTGCTTGGGTGATTTATGGGTTTCAAAGGTGGTCGGTTGTGGGTTTTGTAGTTGGGTTTTGATTTTGATTACGATTTTTTCAAGTTAATTGGTTATGTGGTGGTTGATGGTGGCTAGTGGTGGCTAGGTTTATGGTGGTGGTTGTGGTGGCTGGGTAGATAGAAATAGGTTTTTACATACAAAACCAAACACTGAAAAATAATTTGACGACATATTTTCCATAACACAAATAAACAACTGAAAATATTTTCCTTTTCATATAACATTTTCACCTGAAAATATTTTACACTTGGAAAATATTTTACATATTGCCAAACACAGCCTTAAAGAATTACATTTTACACACATGTAATTTTGGATTTTTTTTTTTTTTTTTTTGAGGTAAAAAGATACACTTTTTATTTTTAAAATTTACTCCATCAATATTAGTTGTACTTTCTCATCAAATATTATCATTCTAAGAGCATTCACACTTGTTAATGTTTTTAGCATAAGTCACACATTTTACCCAACCAACCCCCCTAAAAATACTAACACTAACTCATGCAAAAATAAATTCTAGCTACAGTGATTATGCAAATATATGTGGGCACTGTTCATATGTATTGGATTAAAGATTGACCCCAGTTAATTAATAAAATTTCCCAAGTTGATTAATTAATCAAATTACAAGCAAATCAGATTAAGGCACACTCAAATATCCAAACTAAATTAGTGTAATGGAAAAGAAGTGTGACATGGTGATTTGATCCTGATGAAGAAAACATTCACAGGCAAAACCCACAAGGTCAATTTTAGGTCACCAAAACCTTCACAGGCAAAACCCCACAAGGTCAATTTTAGGTCACCACTCCTGAAGAATCCACTAACAAAAAAAAATCGATTACAAGCACAAGGAATCTGACCCTATTGGCCTATATCCAAGTACCTACCTATAGTAGAATCTACTAAGATATACTAGTCTCAACTCTAATCCTCAATTAGACTTGATATTGTAGAAGAATTCTCCTTTACACGAATCTCCCTATTCATGATTTACTTTACAACAACCTTTTTTATTATTGTAACTTTGCAGAGTTCTTCAAAACCCTAGACACATAAACATTGTAGCAACTCCCATTATGCATGTGTCTCTCTGTCTCAATGATGACGGCTGTAAAATGAGTCTTTTATATGTTTTAGAAGCCTAGTGCACAAATTCCTAGAAAGCCAAGTTATCATGGGCCGAAAATAGAACTTTACATTCAGTTTTTCCAAAACTCAATAGATCAAGAGGTGCTGAACTTGGTATCAAGATACATTAACTCTCGATAAATCGACAAGTAGCGAGCTAGGTATCAAGACCTGCAAATTCAACTTTTTATAAGCAATCTTAAGTCTTCATTAATACCACTTGTAAGTAACATTATGACAGACTTAAACTTGGACTCGATTACACAAAAAATATGTTTTGATCTCGAATATGCTAATACATAAAAATATGACCCTTACAATATGCAAATGATTTTTAAATTTTTTTTCTTTCTTCGTAACAAACCTCTTTCGGTTTGTCCTCTTCCTCATTTTTCCCTCCGTCATCTTCCTCTTCCTCTTCCCCTTTGTCTTCTTCCTCTCTTCGTACAAAACACACCCCATCCCAAGCACAAAACCACTACCTTACCCAACCTTAACCACTGGCGAAGGTAGTTCCACCCAAATACAAAAACTCCAAAACTAAAATTAGCAATAACCCATTACAAAACTAGCAAGAAAGAAAGAACTTGGAATTAAAGTCAAAAATCCAAAATTAACATAAACCCAAATTAAATCAATCAAAAACTCCTCCCCCCCCCCCCCTCCCCCAAAAAAAACTAACCTCCAAATCCAAAATTAACCAAAATCTAGATGAAATCAACAAGAGAAAACCTCCCCAAATTTTACTTTTTCAGCACAAAACTAATCAATAAACACAAAACTAATCAATAAACACAAAATCAAACAATACTCAAATAAAATCAAGTGGGCCATAGTGGCAGGACATCAAGAACGGATCAAAGATTCTCATGGTGGGTCACTGCAACTAAGGCATACTTGGGTTGTTGGCAATGGTGTGATGCAACGTGGTAGCTTGGGGTAGGCTATGATGGTTCAAATTTGTGGTGGTTGTTTTAAGAGAGAGAGAGAGAGAGAGAGAGAGAGAGAGAGAGAGCTAATAAGGGTTAAAGGAAATAGTAAAAAATGTAAAAGAAAGAATATTTTATCGAAATATTTTAGAATAAATAATTTGATGTAAGTGTTCTTGAAAAGTGGTTGTGTAAAATAGTAAAAAAAAAAAAAATTAAGTTCTTATGCTAAAATAGACATGAATTTCTGTATAAGTTGATGCGAATACTTTAAGAGTGGGAAAAATGATACTTGGCACAAAATTGAACGGAAATCAAAATCTACTTGGAATTCTTTATTGGGCTTCCACTTTAATTTATTATTAATTACTAGTATGTAGCCCCATGTACATGTACGGGTATAATTAAAAACAATCACAACTATGTGGTTCAAATTATACATTTTTTTAGAAGATGTTCAAATTATACATGGTATTAGCTTACACATTTTTTAAATCATACATTTCTAAAATATATATTAGTTTCTCATTATATATATATATATATATATATTAGAATTTAATTAGATTTAGACTTTTCATTTTTTGCACTCAATAATTCACTTGCCACAAAAATTAAAAAATTAGATGGACACGTAGCACAAAATTGGACTCTAATTTAGAATCTAATTGGATTTGGGTTCTTCGATTTTTACACCCAATAACTCACTTGTTACAAAAATTAAAATTAAATGGGATACATGGCACAAAATTAAGAATCCAATTGAAATCTATATAGATTTTCTCTTAGTTTTGACTTTTAATATATATATATATATATATATATATGTAGGGGCTCCTTTTTCGGAGGTGGGCCCCCTGACAATGAATTTGTAGAGAGTGGGCTCAAGATCTAGGCCCTAGTGAAGGACGCGACGGCCATGCATGGTTATTCGTGGACTGTGGTACTCTTAGTACTAACTGAGGGGGCACAACAGGGATCCTCGGACGTGTTCCTATCTTATTCAAATGAGCTTCACAGCCTACCAAAGAAAATGCACTGTTACAGTCTGTCTTCTTTCCCGTTTTTCCCTTACGTCCCCCCCCTTAGTGGGGGACGTCCTACATTATATATCCCTCTCCCAGATGATCTTAGCCCTACACTTGTCGATCAACCCGGTTCCCACTTGAGTGCCTGTCCTGTCAGCCGCATTCCTATCTCTCTGCGGGTTGCGGCGCCCAAGGTGGCGCTGTTCAGGGGTCCTATCCTCATTAATGCGGCCAGGACGTTAGTTGAGGGCATTTAATGTGGAGGTGACAGTACGTCTGGGACTTGTGCCTCCACCATGCTTCCACGTCCGGTGCTCGGCACCTGCCAGGTCCTCCTTGGATTCCCTGAGAAGTTCCCCTTGACGGACTGCAGCTTGCGTATCTCCTCACTTCGGGTTTCCGAGGATGCTTCTATCCTCGACGCGTCTTCCTAGCATGCAAGTCCTTTGCGCCTCGTCCTCGGACCTATGGCATGTCCTCGGACTCCAGGCGATCCTCGGCATGGGCTTTTGGGCTTGATCGAGAGTGGGCCGATGGTACCAACTCTTTATGGCCCCACAATATATATATATTAGCTTGTAACTCATGCATATGCATGGAAACATTTAAAGACATATATAATAAGATGCATAATATAATTCTTATATATATAATTTAAATGCTATTGATAGTCATTTTTATATTTTGTTAACTCTTTAAAAAATTTTGTAAAGATATTATTAGGTATAAAATGTAAATTGTCCTTTTTTTTTAAAAATTATTGTGAAGCACTTTTTTTTTTTTTTTTAAAGATTCATTTATTCTAGACTCTTTAGTTTTTGTACTTAATAACTCATTTGGATGAATATTTATAATGTGATTCCACATTTGATTCTAAAATTTTAAAAAAAAAAAAAAAAAAAAAAAAAAAAAAAAAAAAAAACTCTTTAAGAATAAATAATTTATGATACATGGCGCAAAATTGAAACTCTAATTTAGAATTCTAATTTGAATTTCTCTCAACTTCATCTATTATTATATATAAGTAAACATTCGGTCAGGCTGTGGCGTAAAACCAGTGTTTTATGCCAACCAATAGGAGACTGCCATGTCATCTCCTTTTAAAACATTATTATTTTAATAAAAATATCTCATCATTCTCTCTCTCTTCACAGTCACTCTCTCCCTCTCTCTCTTCTCACTTCTTCCTTTTCTCTTCTTTCTCTCTCATTCTCACTTTTTTCCTTTTCTCTGTTGTTTGTCTCCACCGCCATCACCTTGAAGGCGACAGAAGCCGTGGGTCCATGGATCGTTGTTGACTGGGTTTCATCAACTCTCTCTCAAAAAACTCAGACTTCTCCCTCTAAAAATTCAAGCATCTCTCATCAAATCAAGGCTCTCTTTGCCAATCTCTCTCAATGGTGGCAACGGTATGCTAGTGGCTTGGTCGTGGCAATGGTAGCATAAGGGTTGTAGGCTATGGGGCTGTAGGTTATGGGTTTTGTGGCATGGGTTTTTATTGGATTGTAGGGTGGTCCAATGGTTGTGGGGCAGTGGTGGAGTGGTCACGGGCCATGGTAGCATATGGGTTGTGGGTTGTGGGCTAGGGATTGACGTCGACAGCGCGTGGTGTGTGATTAGGAACAACGGCCTCTCTCTCTCTCTCTTCTTTCACTCTCCGATTCTCTCTCTTCTCTCTTCTCTATTTCTCTCACTCAGATTCTGTCTCTCAAATTGGGTTTTGGTTTTGGTTTGATTTGGAGAGGGATTTAAGTGACTCATTAAAAGAAAGCCAGTGTAGAGTAAAGCATAATCCTTTATGAAGAATAAAAGAAAAAGAGACGGTGGCTACCATCACCTTTAAGGTGGTGGCGGTGGAGACAAACGGCAGAGAAAAGGAAAAAGTGAGAATGAGAGAAGGTGAGAGTGACCGTGAAGAGAGAGAGAGAGAGAGAGAATGATGAGATATTTTTATTAAAATAATAATATTTTTAAAAGGAGATGATGTGGCAGTCTCCTATTGGCTGGTGTAAAACACTGGTTTTATGCCACAGCCTAACCGAATGTTTACTCTATTATATATATAGATATATAGATTAGTTTTATCATAAAATATATATATATATATATATTAGAGTTATTTAAAAATATTTTTATAATGACCTATTATAGCATGACACGCGGATGGCCATTATATTTTTGATAATTGGATGGCCATTAAATTTAATAGCATATGAATTAGACTAATGATAAGACTCTGTCGATTGAATTAATGATAAGACTAATGGCTAAAATGATACTTTGGAACAAGAAACTAGTCCCATGTCAAGCGTGTGTCAAGGGCTTGGCAACCAGACCATAGCGAGAAATTTATTTATTGTGAAATATCAGTTCGAGTAACTGTCTATGCATGAGACAAAATTCAAAGAAAAATAGGTACAATGATGTAGTCAAATAACTACTACTACAAAAAAAAAAAAAAAAAAAAAAAAAAGATAGACTGATAGTTTGGGAGGGAGGTGAGGGGAAGAAATGGAATAAAATGGATTAAAATGCATTTTTTTATAGGCTATTTCATCTTTTTATTTGAAAGTTTTATAGAAAAAAGTTGAATGATGACTTTCGGGGAATGGTCATCCCATTTCATACTCTCTTAAGAATTAAAACGAATTAAATATTTATCTCTCTTGTAGTTGAATTGGCACCTCCTCATGCACAAAGTGCTTGGGGGTCTAGAAGAACAGAATTTGAGCTGCGGGGTTAGCAGTATGTTGTAATTATTTATCAAAAAAAAATAAAAATGAATGGAATAAAAAGTTGAATGGAAATAAATCTTTATAACAACATTACCATTATGTCATTTATTTAATAAAAAAATGAATATGGAAATTTAAGGGGAAAAAACATGGGTATTATGGGTATTTTAGTAAAACTCATTAAAATATATATTTCTTTCCCTCCTATTAAACTACCAAATGAGGGAATGAAAATACCAATTTAAAAAAAAAAAAAAAAAAAAAAAAAAACTTTCCATTCCATTTTCTCATATTTCCCTCACCCAAACAAACTGGTTTGAATTATTTTTTCTATTCTTTTAATAATTCCCAAACATAGAATAAGAAAATTTCTACAAGGCCTGATCAGGTAATAGTAATACTACGTGTCTTGAGCAACTAATTGTAACCTTCTTCTAAATTAAAACCCAAAAAAAAAAAAAAAAAAAAAAAGAATAGTAACCTTTAAGTCTCACTTATAAAATAAAAGGACATTTATAAGAACTCATCGAGAGTAAGAAGGTTTAACAAAATATGATTTTTTTTGTCTCTCTCTCTTTTTTTTTTTAATCTATATATGAAATTTTATAATTATGATAGTTCTTAAAAGGATTTTTTTTTTTTTTTGTAATTATATATACTACTATTTAAAGAAAATATGATTTATCAAAATTTTAATGAAGGATTTAAATAAATAATATAATTTAAATTCAATTAAAAATTTTTATTAATATAATAACGTAAAAAATTGCAAAGCCTCAAAATTTTATATAGTACAATATTATGAGGTCAACTAAAAGTCAAAATGTTTCGACTTTTTATATTATACTAGTCAGGGCAGCACGTGCAAGGCACGTGCTAGCCATGGGGAAAAAAAGTAGTAATTATGATTAATTTTAGATTTTATTTGTATCACAAAATAAAGATATAAATCATTTGATTTTTTAAATACATAGAGATTTACATTAATCAAAAAAGACATTAATTTTAAGAATTTTGATAATTATGTCATAAAAAGTTAATTTATTCGTATAAGACTGTGACAGATCTCAGTTCAATATTTTATTATTTTATTTTGACCTATAACTTACACCTCAATAGTTATGAATATATTGTAATAACAACAAAATGTCACGACATTTTTAGTTGTGCTAAATCTCGGTATAATATTTTATTATTTTATTATATTTTATTTTGACCCATAAGGAATTGACACATGCATCACAACATTTTCATAATATCTCTATGTATACATTGTACTTAATTACAATGTAAATTTATATTGTAGACACACAAAAATTGGCAAATTTTGTACACATTTACAAAATTTGTACAATATTTACCCTTTTTTGTGCAAATGTATATAATATTAACTACTTATGTATATTTACAATATAAACTTGCATTGCAAGTACAAAGTAAATATATAAAGATCTTAAAAAAAAAACAAAAAACAAAAACAAAAACAAGGCTCAAACCAACTAGCATACTTGAAGCAAGAAAAAAAAAAAGTACACCTCACTAATTGAATAAACCAAAAAAAATACTATTCATAAGCATTTGGCTCTTTTTATATAGTTAATAGATATGCCAGCTTACATAAATATTTTAAAGAAAAAAAAAACACAAACCAATAATTGGAAAAAAAAAAAAAAAAAAAAAAAACCTTTAGGCACTATATAAATTAATGTTAAAATATTGTGGACTTAGCATTTTTTTATTTGATGTATAAGAAACTGAGATCTCAACAATTATGAAAACATTGTGATAACAATAAGAGTCGTAACATTTTCTCAAAATATTTATTTTTAGTTGTGATTGGTCACAATCTTATATTTTATTATTTTATTTCGACTTGTAAGAAATTGACACGTCAATAATTGTGAAAATATTGTGAAATTTGTTGTGTCAGTATAACAATATATATACCAGCTTACATAAATATTTAAAAGAAAAAAAAAACACAAATCGATTACTGAAAAAGAAAAAAAAAAAAAAAAACTTTATTCACTGTAGCTACCATGCTAGTTGAATAAACCAAAAACACTACACAATAAGTATTGTAACATTTTCTCAAAACATTTATGTGGGGCTAGAAAGTCAGGCAGCCTCGACCCACTTCAAATCAGGCCTATGCCGACGAGGATAAAAGTACGATATCCAGCCCCCAAGGAACAGGTCCGAGGACGATCCCGTCCTCGGACATTCGAGACCTCAGAAATACACGAGCACCCCACCACCAAAGAGGGGTCTTCTTAAATATCCGAGGAGGAAAGGGCAAGCGCCACGCGTCGACAATGGGAGCATGGTGAAGGAGCAAGTCTAAGGCGAACTGTCACCTCCACATTAAATGCCCTCAACTAACGTCCTGGCCGCATTAATAAGGAGGGGATTACAGAACAGTGTTGCCTTGGTTGCCACAACCCACAGGAAGAACGGGAAGGTGGCTGATGGGACAGGTACTCAAGTGGTGGCCTGGTTGCTCAACAAATGTAGGGCCATGATCAATGGGGAAAGGAATATATAATGTAAGGGATCCCTCTTAAGGAGGAGGTTTTTTTTTTTGGAAAAAGAGAAAGAGGGAGGAAGTCATAAGAACAGGAAGCTCATCGGAGAAAGGTCGAGGAGCATCATTGTTCACGTTCACCTGAGAACTACCACGCGTGGTCGTTGCACCCCTTACTAGGGCCTAGTTCTTGACCTCGCTCTCTACAAATTAATTGCAGGGCTAGCTAGGCTTAGGTCCATTCCCGTAATACACAGGGAGGCCTGAACCTGGTCCCTACAATTTATTTTTAGTTGTGGTTGGTCACAGTGTCATATTTTATTATTTTATTTCGACTTGTAAGAAATTGACACGTTAATAATTATGAAAATATTGTAAAATTTGTTGTATCAGTATAACAATATATATACCAACTTACATAAATATTTAAAAAAAAAAAAAAAAAAAAAAAAAAAAAAAAACTTTAGGTATTGTAGCTACCGTGCCAATTGAATAAACCAAAAGCACTGCACAATAAGTGTTGTAACATTTTCTCAAAACATTTATTTTTAGTTATGGCTAGTCACAGTCTCATATTTTATTATTTTATTTTGATTTGTAAGAAATTGACACGTCAATAATTATGAAAATATTGTGAAATTTGTTATGTCAGTATAACAATATATAGACCAACTTACATAAATATTTAAAAGAAAAAAAAAAAAAAAAAAAAAAAAAAAAAACACAAACCGATTACTGGAAAAAAAAAAAAAAAAAAAAAAAAAAAAAAAAACACTTTAGGCACTGTAACTACTGTGCCAGCTGAATAAACCAAAAGCACTACACAATAAGTGTTGTAACATTTTCTCAAAACATTTATTTTTAATTGTGATTGGTCAGTCTCATATTTTATTTTTTTATTTCGACTTGTAAGAAATTGACTCGTCAATAATTGTAAAAATATTGTGAAATTTGTTGTATCAGTATAACAATATATATACCAGCTTACATAAATATTTAAAAGGAAAAAAAAAAAAAAAAAAAAAAAAAAAAAAAAAAAAAAAAAAAAACCGTAGCTACAGTGCCACTTGGCACTGTAGTTACTATTCAAAACTTGGGAAAAAAAAGTGGCTCATAAAACCAAAGCACGGTACCTATAGTGATTTAGCGCATTTGTGCTTTTATATATATAGATTTATTTTTAGTTATGGTTGGTCACAGTTTCATTTTTTATTATTTTATTTAGACTTATAAGAAATTGACACCTGTGAAAATATTATGAAATTTGTTATGTCAGTATAACAATACATATAAAAGGGGAAAAAAAGTACAAAAGAAAAACTAGAAAAAAAAAATTGTTACTACTATAGCTACAGTGCTGCTTGGTACTGTAGCTACTGTTCAAAACTTTAAAAAAAAAAAAGTGGCTCACCAAAATGACACTGTAGATGAATAGTGCAAAAACATTGAATGAAAAGTGCTAAAACACTAAAACGGCAATGAAATTGACATCTCAATAATTGTGAAAATATATATTGTAAAATTTGTTATGTCAGTATAACAATATATATAAAAGGGGAAAAAAGTACAAATGGAAGACTGGAAAAAAAAAAAAATGTAACTACTGTAGCTACAGTGCTGCTTGGAACTTTAGCTACTGTTCAAAACTAAAGAAAAAAAGACAAAGTGGCTCATCAAAATGACACTGTAAATGAACAGTGCAAACTTTAGCGGCATTGCCGCTTTTTACAAAATATTTATTTTCAGTTGTGGTTGGTCATAGTTTCATATTTTATTTTGACTTATAAGAAATTGACACTCCAATAATTGTGAAATTTGTTGTGTCAGTATAACAATATATATTAAAAAAAAAAAAAATACCTCACCAAAGCACTGTTGCCGTTACAGTTTTTATACAGTGCAAACACACTGAGTGCATAGTACTAAAGTACTGTAGCGACATAGCAGCTTTTTATATAAAGAAATTATAAATGATAGATGAAACATGAACACAAACTTTTAGAGCAATTCATTTCAGTCCAATTTCCTATGTAAGCTCCACTATTTTCAAATAACTTACTCAGTTTTATGTGTACTCTTTCTAATTAATGCAAATAAGTAGACTCACTTAATTCTTGTCTTAGTTTATTACTCTGTTCAATTTAGCTTTGGTTCACTTTTCCGGCTCACTGTAGTTTTACTTTACTTTTCTCGCATGATCTAGTTTAATTGTAATTTAATTTCTTGCTCAATTAAGCGTAATTGATCTATTTGAAGTTTAATTGTTGCTCAATATAGAACAATCACTTTATCTATTATCCAAAATACTTACTCAAATCTTGCTTAATTTTGAAATACTCAATGGGTTCCAATTAAGTCAATAGACAAAGGGTCTATTTGAATACAGTTGAAAACAGAAAATTGAAAACTGAAAACACTATAAAAAAATAATTGCTAAATATGTGAATAATGCCGTAAAACCCATTTTTAATGAAAAATTGCTAAAAAAAGAGGTTTGTGGGTACACTCCCATGTGAAATGCACACATCAACAATAATAATAATAATAATAAATAAATAAAGAGGAAAACGCATGATCTAGTTTACTTTTCTGGCTCAATCTAGTTTTACTTTACTTTTCTCGCATGATCTAGTTTAATTGTAATTTAATTTCTTGCTCAATTAAGCGTAATCGATCTAGTTGAAGTTTAATTGTTGCTCAATATAGAACAATCACTTTATCTATTATCCAAAATACTTATTCAAATCTTGCTTAATTTTGAATTACTCAATGGGTTCCAGTTAAGTCAATAGACAAAGGATCAGTTTGGATACCCCTGAAAGCTAGAAATTGAAAATTGAAAATACTATAGCAAAATAATTCTTAAACGTGTAAATAGTGCCGTATGACTCATTTTTAATAAAAAAAAATTACTGAAAAAAGAGGTTTGTGAGTCCCATAAATAGTGCACAAGACTCACTAAACAATGCCACTTCAATGAAAATTTAGACTGTCAAAGAGGTGGTGGGTCCCGTGTACAGTGCATGGGATCCATTAACAAACACTCCCGCGTGAAATGCGCATGTCAATAATAAAAAAATAAAAAGAGGAAAACGCAAACGCAGCACTGTGGACGCCAATCCAAACGCATACAAAGTGTCACACCCCTACTGATCATTGGCATGATATTGTCTGCTTTGGTAATAAGGACTTCACAGTTTTGTTTCTCCCTTGTGACACCAAGCCTCAAGGGAAAAGGCCTCATGCCAATGAAGAGTTGGAGTGTGACATAAAATTTCTTATCTTCAAATAAGGGACCTAGATTTAAATTTCTCTTACACCAAAGATAAATCCATTGGTGCTATAGATGATGATAAACAAAAACCATTATAGAATAGATACCATAAATTTAAAATATTATTGTATTTGTCATAAAAATCCCGAATCACTCATTGGTTAAATTCATTTTAATTGAGGTAATTCTAAACCCATCTAAAGTGGATTATCGATTTCTAGAAAATCTTCAACAAAACTTTAATTATATTTCTCGAAGAAATTTATTGTAAAACAATAGTAATTAATGTTCAAATTTTTGTACTAATAAAAAGAGATATAGTTTCTTTGGATGGAATTATTTCAAAAAGTTTCTCCAAAAAAAAAAAAGGAATTATTTCAAAGAGAGACAGAGTAGATTTGGATTTAAACTTTTAGTTTAAACAATTTGATTAAATAATCAAAACATTGAAATTAAATTCATAAATGTATTTAAATTTTATTAATACATAAATTTGAAATAATGATTTGTAACATGTTATTAATGTTTTTGTGAGGCAAAAAATTTAAGGTTAAAATTATTTTTTTTTCTTAAAATTCATATCAAGCAAATTATATTATTAACTTTTTTCTATCTCTCAATGTTAAGCCCTCAAATTTAATAACTTTTTTTATTAAATTGCTAAAGAGACTTCAAAAGACCCCCATAACAAAAATTAATAATAAAAAATTTTGAAATTTTAAGTTGAGAATGACTTGGTTTTTTTAAAAGTTAGTCAATTGCAATATAAATTACCCGGTGCACAAGGCTCATTTACACTTCGTTTGTTTCACTATAAAATATTTTACATTTAAAAACATTTTCAATAAAATATTATCAGGTTTTTGGTTTGACATGTAAAATTTTTCAATTACAAACCACCAAAATTGGCAGCTTAGTCACTAGATCCATCGGTGGTGGCCATAGTCAATGATATGGTGACCAAATCGTCGGCACCAACTGCCGAACTGCCAGTTTCGACAATCAGATTGACGACCCAACCACTAAATAAGAGAGTAGAACTATTGTATATTTTTGTCAAATGTTTTACAAATTTTTTAAAAGATAAAACATTTTTTAAATAATTTTACGTCAACGAAAAATATTTTTAAATTTGATTAAATTTTACAATGAAATAAATACCATAAAATGCTTAAAATATTTTACAACAAAATATTTTATAGCAAAACAAATCCCGGTTAACAAAAATTGATCTTTTAGGGTCTGTTTGTTTGGACAGATGGAAACATAGAAGGATCTAAAAATTTAGTTTTCTCTCAGATGTGTTTGGTTGGAATGGGAGAATGGAAAATTGGAAAGATGAAAAATGATAGAAAAAGTAGATTGTATAAATTTATTCTCATGTCCCTAATAGATAATTTTAAAAAATATATATCTTATTAGAAAAAAAAAAATACACAAAGTTGAGTTAATTATATTGTTGTGGGGGAGGATCAGATGTGGATGAGTAATTCTATCAACCCATCTATTTTCTCCCAATTTTCTCTCCATTTTGGAGGGATTAAATTTTGATGGACCCAAAGAAAAAATTGCACAATCTCATCATTTTCTCCCCCTCTCCTCTCCCAATTAAACATACTTAGTTTTAGTTTTGTCTCCTATATTCTCTCATTTATTTTTCGTCTCCCATTTTTCACCCACAATCAAACGGACTCTTAATGTGCGTTTGGATTGAGATGAAAAATTAAAATTATTTTACTATTCAGCTTATTTTTGCTATTATTTATGAGCTTCACTATACTTTTTTATACTATTCATAAACTTTATTATACTATTTCAACTAATTTTTACTTTTATTTACAATACTTTCAACAATAATTTTTAATTCAACAAGAACAGCGGTATCTAATCATATCTTTACTATTTTTTCTTTCCTCCTCCCCCCAATTTCTAAGATGCTTCTAGTTCTGCATCCTATAGCAGCCAAAACAAAACAAAAACAAAAGTTAGGGTGAAGAACGGTGGCCCAGGCAGTGACACATGTATGTACCTGCATGGCTGCATGTGATGGTGTAATAATAGATAAAGTCAAAGACTGGGGTCAAGTGGGAGATATCGTGCCTGGATTGAGTTGATTTGTCTTTTTATCTTTTGTCTATTCACCTGTCTTTAATTGATTGACTTTCAACGACTATTGACTGGCGTAAATTTCCCCACCCCATTATACCAATCCAAAGACTTGACTTTGTTCGCCGCCGCACGCCCACCTTTTACTACAGACTACAACTACGACCACAGTTTATTCCTCTATTTCTATCGCTTTGCGTGCCCCGCGACAGCTCTATAACTTATTCCTTTCCTATTATAATCCTTGTTTTTTTTATTTGTTTTCATTCTTTTGGGATTCTAGATGGAATTATCACCGGAATAATTCTAATATCACACTTTTATACACATTTTATTACAACAATCTTAATTGATTGATTGCGAGTAATGAGAAAAAAGATATTTATGAGTCTATGTAATATTAACAAACTACTGGTCACACTCTGTTAATTGTTTTATTAAATGGTACACACAGCTAAAATCGTGTTTTTTAAACACAAAACAAGATTTTAGTTGTAATAAATGAAAAATTAATTATGTTTTCAAAATACAATTTCTCAATAAATAAAAAAATTTCAAAATACAGCTAATGCATACGGCGCAATAATTATTAGTAATAATGACTAACGAATTGTTTTATATTAGCTTTTTTTTCTTTTGGGATTCCGGATTCTCATCACCTTTTTAGGATTAGAGGATTTTAAGATGATGAAAAATGAAGAAAATGTGGAAATCCTCTACTATTGGGTAGAAAAAGGAAGAGAAAAAAAAATGTGAAAATTAAAGTGGTGTGGAAGGAATTTTGTCACCCTATCCTATGTTTAAAGCAAGTCTAGGTTGATGAGATAAATCATAAATTTACCTCTTATTCTCCAAACATTCAACATTACATTTATATATTTATATATATTTTTTAAGTCATCTTTGACGTATCCCACTAATTTCTAATATCACTTTTTACTTATTCCAAACATGACAAATAATTTCCACGTTATTATTATTATTTATGATACTTAACAAGGGTATAATAATAAAATAAAACACCCAACAACAACAAAATTTAAGTAATAAATATTATATATTGTCTTACTTTTTCTTCTCAAAGTAAAGGAAATTTACATCAATTTTCCATTTTCTCATTTTCTTGGGCCATATATTTATCAAATCAATAATTATTTTATGTATCCGACAACTTTATCTTTTTTCTCACATTATCTCGGTTACACACGAGGACTACCAAACACATACCAATAAAATTTCTTGAGATATCACGTACCATAAAATTTGGTATCTTTAATTTGAATACTTCAATCCAACTTTTCTATTTTCCCCCTTCCTTTTCCACATTTTCGCTCCTTTTTCTTTTTAGCTGTATCTAACAATGGGGAGCTTTAGACTTACTATCGGGTCTTAGCAACGAATATTGTCTTTTCTTGAAACATGTTTTTGTTTGGAGGTTGGCTCTGTTGCAAACTCGAATGATATTTTTTGTGAGCTTTCATATATAGAAGTTGGACTCGAGAAGAACCAATTTTGTGAGGGATAAATGTGTTTACTTAATAGTATTTTACGTATTGATGTAATTTTTATTGATATGTTTTTGAAGGGTTGATACTAGGTCTAACTAAATGTCTTCTCTTTTTTTCTTTTTTCTTTTAGAAGAACTAAATATGTTGTGTTAAAGGTTAAGGATACTAAATTAAGCTACATGAAGACAGCTAAATACAATAGTTTAACTCAAGGATCGACATGTTTTATAAATCCATAGAGGTTATAAAAATAATGGAGAAAGAAATTTGAAATTTAAAAGCTTTTTTTTTTTTTTTTGAGTTCTTCTATGAGTACAACAAAATGTCACAATATTTTTATTACAAGTTAATATTTTTATTACAAGTTGAGGCGTCAACCCATCATAGATCAAAATAAAATAAAATAAAATATTGTACTTAGACCCACCACAACTGAATATATGGTATTGTAAAAATGTAGTGACATTTTTTTTTTTTTGGAGAAATTATTGTAACATTTTATTGTGTCCTTGGAGTTCTCTCTTCTTCTTCTTCTTCTTCTTTTTTTTTTTTTTTTTTTTTTCCTACAAGTATATAAGTATTTCAATTAAGATAGTGTTTTCATAGGTGTGGTACATTAAGTTCTCTAATTAATTTTTTTTCTTGCTAAGAAGTCCTCTAATTAAATTCAATCACATGACTACTTTGAACAATATAACGCAAAGAATATTATCTATTCCAAAGAAATTAAATTCAATACAACTATTTGTTTGTTTTAATTTAAATGGAGAACCTAATAAAAATTTAGGTACAATATCTAAAGATCTATAACTAAATTTTCCTATATTTTTATGTTTGAAACCTACTGGCCCTCGTATCAAGCCAAAACTATTAGGTTGAAACTTGAGCGAGGATGAAAATAGTAATCTTCTATTATGATTTTCTATTATGGACCCAATTTTTTATTGATTGTTTTGAGGGAGGCGAGACCTCCTAATTTGTTAAAATGGACTTCATCTAGGGAGACCAAACTTCCAAAGTGAAACTTCATTCCATAATACTAACGTTTTTCATTTTGATTTAATATTCACCATCAAGCTATATAAATAGATTGTAAGATTAACCTAGCATTTAAAATTAAAAGAAACCTAATTTTTATCTACTGCAAATAGATAAGATATATTTATATTCTAACCTAATCATTCTCTCTCTCTCTCTCTCTCTCTCTCTCTCTCTCTCTCTCTCCATTATATTATTATTCCTAGTTTATAGCCTTCCTTCTTTTTGAATAACTAGTACCATACAAATTCCTCTCCTCCAAAAATTGATGCATTATATTATTATTCCTAGTCTATAGCCTTCCTTCTTTTTGAATAACTATAGTACCATACAAATATTTCTCCTCCAAAAATGATAATTAGTCAAAGAAATTTCATTCATTTCTAGTTTTTGGGTGTTTATGTTCAACAAATCACTTGGGTATTGACTACTTTGGCCTTTGAGACATCCTAATTGGTTTAAGTTATACGAATCTTCAACTTGGTCACAATCCTAACCATCCAATAGTTGATTAGGACTCATTTGGCCATTAATTGGTACATAGCCGTTCGATTCAATTGTGCGAATCTTCAACTCAATTAGGATTTACGTTTCTTGTAAGTTGATCATGGTGAATGTTCAATGTGAAAACATCTCTCATGTCTCCCTAAGCATGTGCTATTGCCAAAATCTAACAATGCTAAGCTTGGTTTCAAGCCGCTCAAAGCTTGAATTGTCCATAACGTGGCTTTGATACCAATTGTTATGGACCCAATTTTTTATTTGTTGCTTCAAGGGAACCAAGACCTCCTCATTTGTTAAAATTGACTTCTTCGAGGGAGTTTACTGTTTAGACCTCCAAGGTGAAACTTCACTCAATAATAATATTTTTTGGCTTGATTTATTATTTAACATCCATCTGTATAAATAGATGGCTTTATAAAACTTATCTCACCCTTATCTATTTACCCAAACTAATAACAAAAATACAATTCTAAAATGATTATAAAAAAAAAATAATAATAATAATAATAAAAAGTCATAGGATAAAAGCCACATAATACTTTCATTTAATTAAGTTTGCCTCATTTTTTTGTGAAAATTTATCCTCACAATGCTCAAAATAGATCAATTATCACATGCATTGATACAATGATGAATTGTTAAGAAAAATTAGTTCTTACCGAAGATATGGAGAAATTGAAGGCTTCTTAGATGCAAGAAATTAAGGAAGATTCATCAATAAGGCGGTGCACAGAAGTTGAAACTAACTTCAGCTGTTAAAATATCACATCTTGGTTCCAGTTAACTTAGAGTATTTGTTAATAGAACATTTTAGAAAAGTGTTAATACCACTTTCATGAGAAATATAAAAAATTATCAAAAAAACAATTGTTTTTTTCTTTTTCTATACCAATATCCTTAAAACATCTGTTAGCTTTTCTCTAAAATCTTTGATCTAAAGTGAACATTATCTATATTTGCATTTTCTTCCTTTGATTAAATAAAATGATGTCCATATTCCCTCCGCTGCTTACTATTATTATTAGCAAATATAATTTTTTTTTTTCCTGGTACAAATTTTCTACCTGCTTAAGAGATTGTCCTGTGATTCAGTGCTTTTACCTGACTCTTTATCTTTTGACCGGTTTTGAATATTAATTTGTCCATTATTCAGTTTACTTGGAAGAATTCAATCATCATATTAACAGAAACTTTGGAAAAAATTGGCCTTTGCCCTTTTTAAAAAAAACAATCCAGTATTTTGCTCTCTTTCTCAAACTAATTATAAAAATGCCCCTCTTTTGAAAATCGATTTTCTTAAAATCGAGTTAAACCTTATAATGGCGTTTTTAAAGAACCTATAATGACGTTTTAAGGACTTATAGTGGCGTTTTGTAACTCGATTTACATGAAATCAAGTTATAGGTTAAAAAAAAAAAAAAGAAGAAAAAAAATATTGCATGTAATTCAACTTCATGGAGATCGAGTTACAAAACATCACTATAGGCTCCTTAAAACGCCACTATAGGGTTCTAGATTTTTTTTTTTTTTTATAACTCAATTTTGAGAAAATCAAGTTTCAGAAGATGAGCATTTCACTAATTAGTTTGAAAAAGTGAGCAAAATGCTAGATTTTGTTTTTGAAAGGGGCATTTGCCCATTTTCTCCCAGAAACTTTTGATAAGCCAATTAAGATGATTGTGGTCATAAAGAATTTCAACATTTGAACCACATACAGACGAATACACACGCCAGGATCAAAGAGAAATGAGTTTGGTCCTTGGGGGTATTAGACTATTAGTCCGCAATAATGTCAGGTGTAAAAAAACAACAAAAGGAAAGAAAGTATATTAGTAAAAAACCTAGCCAACTAGCACGTCCGCGTGTTTTTGTGATTACTTTGTCATTCATAAAATGATAAGTAATGTTAAAGATATAATAAATTTTATAAATATTTTTACATTTTATTGAAATAATAAAATTATGATTTATAAAATATCATTCTTATATATATATATATATATATATATTAACATCTCTTAAATTGTACACCAATCATAACTTACCATCAAGCTATAACTAAAAATAAGTAGACTTTTTATGACATAAGTAGACTTGTTGTAGTATTTGGTCTAGCTGGTATGCAGTCAGAGAAAATTACAACAAAAACAAATTTCTAACATCTTGAGAGAAATAATAATAATAATAATAATTTATATAATACTGTTCAAGCATGAAAATACATTCCACGTTTATTATGCCATTGTTTATCTTTTATGACATTAAAAACCTCTTTATCAATTCTTTCTTTTTTTTATAAATTAAATAAAAACTCTTAACAACTTATTTACCAAAGGGGATAACAATTTCAAAATATTTTGTTATTATAATTTGCCACCAAAAAAAAAAATCTTTCTAATTTACAAACAAAAAAAAAAAAAAAAAAAATCTACCTCCACTTCCTAAAGAATCTTAAGTGAGCTTTATTATGTTTTAGTTCCTTTCTCCTTGTTTTAATTATGTACAGAGGAATACTGTCAAAAAAAAAAAAAAAAAACAATTATGTACAGAGAAATTAATTCGCCGGGGACCCAAAATAGAAAAAGAAACTGAGTCAACAGCCAACGTAGACTTGAGTCTTTGAATTTTGTTTTCATGCTTCCGTGACCCAAAAAATAAAAGTATAAGAAAAAAAGTTAATGGCAGAAAGAAATGCAGGGCTTACGTCATGGATAGTGATGTAATTAGTGTTTCGTAGTTCTGTGTATGATTCAAAGGTTCTTATATACCATGAATCTATTTTTTTTTTCTAACACATGGATTTGATTTCAACATTTTTCTTACAAAGAACCAAGACCAGCCTCCGTGTTAGTCTTTATTGATCTTAATGTAAGTTGAATATAACCAGGCCTAATTAGACTAGCAACCACTGCATGAAAACAACTTATATTACATTATAGATAAGAGCTTCTCCAACTCTTATTTATTTTTTTCTTCCGAAGGCTTAATCAGTTAGTAATCATCGAAGTTCATTCAACATGGAACCTCACATCTCCTACAAAGAAAAGGTAATTTTTCTTTTGTTGCTTTACCTTCTCCTGGGCATGTTGAACAGAATAAACATGTTCAACTTGCTTCTTTTTTTTTTTTTCTTTTTTTTGGGGGGCGGGGATTAAAATAAGATCTTTCAACAGAAAATCTTAGATGCTTGTCTGATAAAGAACTTAGAGGTACATCCATGGGTTCCACGTTTCATTTTTTTTTTTCCTGGCTTCGCTTTGGGCATTTTTTCCATGTTTCTTTTAGCATAGGAAATAAATCACTTTTTGAATTACATGAAACATGTTTTGTGAACTTTTTTTTGATAAACACATGTTTTGTGAACTTAAGACCACAGAAGATGGCTCCATGATATATAGTGGGGTTAGTTTTTGCCTTCAAAATTTGTGAAAAATAAGCTATATATGCTTAAATCTACTTTATTCTAGGTAGGAAAAAGGTTTAAACTTAAAAATTATATTAGACATCAAATACCTTTGATTTTTTTTTTTTAATGTTTTTGGGAAAAAGATTTAAAGGAAAAGATGTTTCTCTCCAGGTGGAGACCCTCCAAGAGGACTTGGAACGTTTGCGAAAAGAGAATGAAACTCTAAGATTCATGCTTAGCGCCATGAACACCAAATGCAACATCCTTCAAGCCCGTCTCCAAGAAATGAAGGTAGAACAAATGGAAATCAATTTACCTCAAAGTGGCTCAATCTATGAAACAAAGAAGAGAGCACGGACTGAGATTCCTATACAGACTAAGACAAGACAAATCTTTGTGAGAACCGACTCCAAGGACACTAGCCTAGTAAGTCTTTTTTATTTGAACATGGGCATTTGTGTGTAATGGTTACTATTTCTATGTTAATTCAGTTGTTAAAATCGATTTATTCGTCTTCATTCATATTTATTTATTTATTTATTGTGGATGTTAGATAGTGAAAGATGGCTACCAATGGAGGAAGTATGGGCAGAAGGTTACAAAAGATAACCAATCACCTAGAGCTTATTTTAGATGTTCCATGGCTCCTATATGCCGAGTCAAAAAGAAGGTGCGCTTGATTGGAACTCTACAAATTCCATCACATATTTACAATAAACTGTTTAGTTGTTAGATTATTATTGCTATATTAGATCCATTTTATTACCAGTGGTCGTTTTGGAGACAGAAAAGTATACAAGATAAGGGAACTGATCAAGAAAATAACAACTGTACTTTTAAAAATTACAAAACTATTTGACTATAATTACTATTTGACTAGAAAAAAATACTTAATTAGAGTGTATTATTGGAACACGCACCTATAAAAAAAAATTCAAAAATTAATTAGTATTTCAATTTACACAAAATTTGACTAATTTGTTGGTAATCCATAAAACTTATAATCCACAAAATATAAATTGTTATTAATCCTTTCCATCCAAATGAATAAAATATAGATTTTGAATGTGAATTGATGGCATAGTTAATAAAAACTACAGTCTAACTAAATGCTATTAATTTTCTTCCACTTCAGGTACAAAGATGTATGGAAGATAAGTCTATTCTTGTAGCAACTTATGATGGGGAGCACAACCATGAAGCTCATGGTTCTCTTGGGGACTCTTCATCTTCATCAGATATAGTGAACACAGGCTCAATAGCTAATGTTATCTCTCCTCTATGCATGCCTTATAATAACCCATTCCAACCAGCTATCGCCCTTGATCTTAGTCTTTCCATGCCAAATCAAGAAAATCGAATACCATTCCAAAATTTTGTGGAAGACTACCATAGCAACTACAACAAAATTGAAGAATATGTTGCAACTTTAACTAAAGACCCTAATTTTACCGCTGCTTTAGCTGCAGCTGTTGCAAACTCCATCGCCGACCAACCTAAAATATCCAAGATTTGAGAATCTGAACATTATTCATGATCACTGTCACTGTAAAGAGACTAGAGTACCTAGATTCTAAATTTAAGGTTAATGGTTTTCTTATAGGTGTCTAATTGTTAAGTATAAGGTTCACGTGTATTGGTTTCTTTAATTCTATCTTCCCTTCTATGAAAATGAGACGATTAAGTTTTATTCGTCCTTATTAAGATGCTATCAAAGTCAAAATGATATAATCAAGAGTCGAGCGATTTAGCGGTATTGCCCAAATTCTATCAGGTGTAGGAGAATTTGGGTTCAAGTCCCCCTCTCCTCCTGTTTGTGAAAGGAAAAAGTGAAAATAGCATAATCATATGTGTCATGCATGCGTTTTGTAGCACAAAAATGGAGGAATAAATTTCTTTAGCCTGCCTGAAGTGGTTGCTGCTGCTACTGTGATGGAAAACGGAAGAAGGAAATTGAAGAATTGTTGGATTATGGTAGTCTATATATAATAGTGCCTCTGTTATTGATGCCTAAATAATGTACTTGCTCACTCTTAAGCCTTTTTGGTTGTAACTTGGAGGGATCCACCTCCATCAACCTCACACCCAAGTCTCTAATCTGTAGTGAAGGGGCTGAAGGGGAAGGATCCTCCTCTCTTTTGTACGTAGCAATAATACCTTAGGCAATTGATGCAGATTGGTCGAAGAAGAAGAAAATATTTTAATATTTTATGTTGTTTTCTCTTTCTTAGTGGAATTAGGATTTATTTTCTTTTTCAAGTTCAATTAAAATCATTTAACAACTAATCCAGAGGCATGTAGAAGCAGAATCTGTAACACACAATTACTACAACTCTTTCACGAAATCCAAATTCTACAAGAACAATATGCTAGTAGGCAAAATAATAGAGAAAACCTCTCTAATATACTTTTATTAATCAACATATAATAATAATCCACTTTCTATTTATAGGAATGGAATTTCTCCTACTCCTTTAAGGAAAATAAATAATAAACTTACTTCTATTTGAGAAAAGATGAACAATTTAAGTAAGAAAAGAAAAACAATTAAAATCCTAATTCAACTAGGAAAATGATTTTAATTAAACTTAAAAAGGCAAATAAATCATAATTCCACTAGGAAAGAGAAAACAACATAAAATATTAAAAAAATTTCTTCTCCTTCAACCAATCTACATTAGCAATTATCACAACAACAATAACAACAAAACCCTCAGTCACAAATGGATATTGTAAGTTCACATCTATCAATTTGAATCAATCAATACCTGAAGAAGCTATCCTATATTTTCTAAAGAGTCATATTATCAACCAGAAATTGAGCAAAACAAATATTAGGTTGTGGGTGGTGGGTGGTGGGTAGAAATCCCACAATAAGTAATTAGATTATAAATTGCAAATTTGGTGTTCAAGTGATAATCCAATGGTAAGTGCATTCATGTAGTGTTTTATAAATAAGAAGTTCTAAATTCTAGCTTGCCATATTGGCGTGAGCAGTGTTTGGCAAGCCCCTTCCCCACCCCCACAATGCCAAAAATAAATAAACAAATAAAGAGCTTTTTGGACTTTTCCCTCGTATTTTCTCAAGTATATTCAACAAATAAGCTTAAATAAAGTGAATCCAAACGCATAATGTAAATAAAAAAGTTATTCAATTTTGAAAATATAATAATTATAGAAATAGAATTTTTTTACAATTTTTTTCAAAATGGCTAACATAACTTATTGCAATTGATACGTAATAAAAAGAGTGTCAATGATGGACCTAAGAGAAAATGATATTGCTCTAATCACAACATATCATATTAGAAGTTGTAAAAAAAAATGTTGTATAGTGGAGTATTACTCTAGAAAATAAGTGGTTGATAAGTTCTGCTAACTCATAGGGTTAAGCTTTGATTTGCAATTCTGAAGCAAACAAGAATTCATCGGGACCAGTGGATTCTAATTAGCTCAATATGTGAAATTTATTTACGTTGAATAAAAGACCTGGGTTCAAACCTTGCTTATACCAAAAATTAATAATTTTCTTAGCCTAATACTAAAAAATAATTATCATAAAATAGACGTCATAAGTTTAAATTCATTATATCTACCAAAAATAAATAAATAAATAGAATTCATCTTGACCCACCTACCTACCACCCCTACTTTAATGAAGAAATATTCTCCTAGGTATTGACATGAATGCATGGAATGAATTATAGGATAACATTAATTGTCTAATTGAAGTATATAAATTATGTTACAATTAGGGGTGTGTACGGATCAGTTTAAGATGGGTTGGATAGTTTTTACAACCCAACTAGATCTTGTCAAGTTAAGAAATTCCCAACCCTACCCAATCCACATGGGTTGAGTTGGGCTTAAATGTTTCATATCTTGTAAAAAATTGGGTTTTCATTGGCAATGTAAACCCATTTTTTAATGAATTACTACAATTCCTAAAATGTCTTAGTTATATTCCAAATGTCTAAATTCATCAAAACTTTTTTTTTTCTCCATATACCAAAATAAATCAAACTAAAAAGTTATTATAAGAATAAGAAAATGCATTTGTATAATGTTTGAGTCAAGCTGAATTAAATGAATTGAAAAAACTATCATTCCAAGTATCCGACCCCACTTTGAAGCTCAAAAAAATTCCAACACAATCCAAGACCTCGGGTTGCGTTAGGTTGGACCAATTTCATTCAGTTAATGGATTAGATGCATGCCCTAGCTGCAATGTCTTTGATGTTTACACTTTTTAATTAATGTTGTTGTAAACTCATCTTATAATAATATGAACAATAAAATACTCTCAACATTACTGTCTGCATTTGTTGGTTGTACTGGACACAGGCCGCTCCATCTTAATAAGACTTTGAAAGTATAAAAGATTTTATTGTAATTGGGTCCAATGACCTTTGAAATGGTTTTAATTGGCAGCCAAATTCAGTTGCTTTCCATCCAAAAACCATTTCTTTTTGTCATTTCGAACTGGTGCATTTAATTATAGTAGAATAAAGATGCTCAAGTACGTGCCACAAAATGGTCTAGATACATGGTACCCCTAGCATCACCTTAAGTTAAACGTACAAACGAAGGCTAGTCCATTTTTAATACTAGAATGATAGTCATTTGAAAGGTACTTTTTAATGTTGAAAGCCCTACATTGATTTTCTGAGACCACTGACTTCAAAGTGTGGAATATATATCGATAATGTGTTTGGAAGTTGCTAGGAACCTGAGGCCACAATCCGGTTTTCAACGACGGCTCTAAAATAAGCCTGTAAAGTGCAATATTGAATGCCATAAAAAATTAGTGTATTTCTCTAACTCATCACTAATTAATTTTAAGATAAAGTGACACAATTTACGGTTCGATAAAAGTTAAGCTTAATTAGGGAAAGTATTGCCTAAGAATTCATACTTTTTTTATATTAATTACAATGTTTACATACATCCTCCAAAAAAAAATTACAATGTTACATACACATTTAGTAGTGTTTAATTTGAACCCACAACTTCATCTTTTATCCAATTACCAAGTGGCAATTAAACTATTATTCATTGACACTTGAGCATTCAGTGTTAAGGGTTCGACTCCCCTCCCTTGTAAAATCCTTTCATTCTCTCTTACTTTTATTTTACTAAATGACGTGTGGCACATAAATAATCTAAAGATTTTAAATAAATAAAAAGAAAATTCATGTCAATCTTTGTAAGATTCTCCTCCTCTGCCTCTCCTTCTCTTACCTCTACCATAATCACCTAAAGAAGAAGGTGACCCATTAAGCTAGTATTGCCGCCAACTTTGATTCAATCCAAGGTTCCAAACAAAACAAAATTAAGAATACTATAAATTTTATTATATATATTTACAAACTAATCATTCCTAGTACCCAACTGTCAAATTATCAACAACAACAACAAAAATGTTAAAATTACTTTTTTATGATTAGTGACATATTAATTTTATGTAGTAAAATTCGTTGAATTCTTATCACCCCTCTTCTAACATTACCAACTTTAGTGTAAACTCAGTCATGTGATGCATTTTCCATCTCCCTCAAGGCATAGCGTAAGGCTCTTTGGTTACCAACACCGATCATTTCCACCTCCTTACACGATTGAATAATTTTGTTAATGATCTTCAATTCGTTCATGAGCTACAAGAATCCATAGGCCAAAGGACTCTTCAATTCAATTGGGATATAAAGCTATATATCTCCTTGGGTGTTATTTGTTATCAACATATATCTGTGGTGAATCTGGTGATGGGCAACCTTGGTTAGTAAATTAAAGTCACAGCTAAGATAAATAAATTCCATATTGCTCTCATCTTAAAGTAAAGATATATTCGAAATCTACTGTTTTACCCACAATTCGTTTTTCGGCCTAAGAACACATATTTCAAAGGCAATTATCTTCTCCACAACCATTAGCGTAGAATGGTTGAAAGTTGGGGAGGGCTCTCAAAGTTCTTAGTTGCACTTAGAAGTTTATAATATACTAGTCGAAAACCCACGCAATACGTGGGAAAATGTAATATAATTTATGTATATAATAATAGATGAAACTGAGAAAAACTCAAATTTGAATTCCAAATTAGAATTTCAATTTTATGTCATGTGTCCTAAATTATTATTCTTGAAGAGTTTTATTTCTTAATTTTAGAATCAAATGTGGAACCACATCATAAATATTCATCCAAATGAGTTATTAAGTACAAAAACGAAGGAGTATAGAATAAATGAATCATAAAAAATAAAAAAGTGCTTCACAATATTTTTTTTTTTTTTTAAACATAGACAATTTACATTTTATACATAATAATATCCTTACAAAATTTTTTAAAGAGTTAACAAAATATAAATATGATTATCAATAGTATTTAAATTATATATATGAATTATATTATGCATCTTATTGTATATCTTTAAGTATATTCATACATTTGCATGAGATTACAAGCTAGTTATTTTAAAATAATATAATGTAAAATTTATAGACTAAATAGTACATGTGTTATTTAAAAGTATTTTTTATTTTAATAAGTTTTATATAATGTATTTTTCATTTAACAACAATATAAACGTAATTTAATAAAAATATTTAAAGTACATAATTATGATATTGTTTTATATAAATGGAGAAGATGTTATTAAAATGACTCTTTAAAAAATATGTATATACTATAATCAGTTGACCAATTTGAATATATCCAAAAATATTTTAAAATATATATATACACCATCACTCTATGGAGCACATCACACATGTAATATGTTACATTAAGTTTAAATTATTGTATCATTCTAAAACTGTAGCATTTTTTTTCTTTCCAAGTATAAGTATAATGCGTTAATGCCTATATTATTGAAACTTGTATTTTAAGGTAATCTTTTGAAATCTATCATTTTTATTTATTTTTTTATGGCCCATATCTCTAATTTCTAATACCTATTTTGTTTGCATTTTTTAGTACAAAACTAAAGAATTTGGCCCAAATAGAATAAAATTTCATACTTTCAACCCAAAAGTTAAGGAAAAAAAATGAATTTTTGAGTCCAAAACTGAAAAGGCAACCTACAAATAAAATCAATTTAATACGCAACTAGTCCAAGATCAAACTAGATTGAATGGACCAAAATGGACTAAATTATACCAAATAGACCGAATTAGATCAAATGGACCAACATGAACCGAATAGACCAAAATGGACCAAGGTAGACCAAAATATATTGAATGGACTAAAATGGGCTAAAGTGGACCGTAGTAGACTGAATAGGCGAAAGTGTACGGAAATGGATCATATGGACCAAAATAGACCGAAGTGGACCGCATTGGACTGAATGGACCAAGTGGACCTAATTGTACCGAACTGGACTAAAATGCTACATTGATGTAGCATTTCAGTCCAGTAAATGCTACAATTCAGCTTTTAGATTTTATATAGGTATCTTTATCAAAGAAGGCTAATGAGGAGAGAGTTGAAAGACTAAGAAGGACATTGGATTTCTATAGAAGTTTCTATGTGAACTCCCAAGCTTAAGAGGAGGTCTAGCCTGTTATGGAGGGCTGGGTTTGAAATTAAAATTATAGAAGCAAACAACTGGTTGAGATGTGGTCAAGTGCCCGTTTGTTTGCACTTTCAGATGACAAAAAGCGCTTTTTGAAACCAAAAAATTTTTATGCGCGTTTGGTAAGGTTTTAAAAGCTGCTTCTTCTAAAAAGTCGCGTTTGAAATGTGAAGGAAGTCCATTTTAAGACTGGGTAGCTCTTTAGAGCCTTTTGCAAAAGCCAATGCGCATTTCATAAATATTATCATTGGGTGCAGTGTTCAATTACCAAATTGCCCAAATATTTTATTAAAAACCCAATTTTACCCTTTGATAAATCAAATGATAACACCTCTCTGGAGCTCACCTCACGCTAGATTCCTTTCATCTCTTTGCTCTACTACAGAACAAGCCTCTCCGTGCTGCTACAAAGGTCCTCTCCTTGCTGCTGATCTCACTCTCAAATCTCAACATCTAATCTCACTTCCAATTTGGTTTTGGGATTATAGAGAGAAAGAGAGGAGTTGGTTTTGGGTGAAATTGAGAAAAATTGACTCACCTTAATTGATTTTTAATTGGCATGCACGAGGTTGGATGACAAATTTGAGAGGAGTTCGGCTTGGTTCTTGGAAGTTGTTTGATGAAATTAGAGAAAATGAGAAGCAGAAAGAAGATAAAAGTGGATGGGAGAATATTAAGGTGGAAGAAGATAAGGGTGAAAGGAAACATGTTGTTAGAAAAAAAAAAGTAAAAAAATAAATAAATAAAAGTAAAAGGTAGAGTGGGATACATGTCTGTGGGGCCTGTTATTAAAAAATGTTGGGATCATTAGAAGTGGGCTCGGGGCCCAACGGCCCAATCCGAGGACACCTGGTTGTCCGAGGATAGCTTAAAATTTTTTTATTATTATTAAATAATTAATACAGGAGAAAGGAATGGATATTACATATAATGGTGTAACTCACGTCCGAGGACATCAGAG
Source organism: Quercus variabilis (assembly GCA_030445155.1). Classification (NCBI taxonomy): domain Eukaryota; kingdom Viridiplantae; phylum Streptophyta; class Magnoliopsida; order Fagales; family Fagaceae; genus Quercus; species Quercus variabilis. The sequence continues at coordinate 20,308,723 of CP129446.1, read as the reverse complement.
TCCGAGGTGAATGTAGCTTTCATTTATTCCGAAGACTCCACAAGACTATACCTGAACTGGAAGTTGGGTGCAAACCAAAGGAGGAGTCGGGGAGAATAGCAAATATCTTCCAAGGCCATCACCTCCACATTAAATGCTTTCCAGCTAACCCTCTGGCCGCATTAATGTGGAGGTGATACCTGAACAGTGACTAAACAGTTTTATGGCCACTAAACGAACGTTCCGGTAGGGGCTAGATGGGACAGAAAGGAGCTTCCCAGATAAGAACTACACGTGTACGATGGGAATGAGGGAGAAGGTGGTGTATATAACTGGGAAACGAATGAGAGAAAGAGGACTTTTTTGGGAGGGGAGAAAAAGAATCAGAAAGAGAAAGAAGAAGATAAACACCCTGAAAACCATGCCGAGAAGGATTTTTTCCTTTGAATCAATCTGAAATACCCTTGATTACTGAGTGAGTAAAACCTTTCCCGTCTAACAGTACCAGTTCTAATACCCATTCTCTATAAATTTATTGTTTGGGCTTGTTAGGCTGAAAACCCATTCATATTTTGGGTCCAATCCATTTTGAGTCCCTACAATGTCCATGCAAGGAAATTTACAAAATGAAAACTACAACTGTATTAGGACACAACAAATTATCACAAAAGTTTCACAACAGTTGAGGTATCAAATCTTTTATTAGACTAGGATCGATAAAAACTAGAAACAAATAGTATTGTGAAAATATTGTCACGTTTTATTGTATCTCTGGACTTTTTAAATTAGTGCTATTTTCTTTAGGAAAAAAAAAATAGTGTTATTGACACAATATTTTCATAACAATTTCATAATAAATTTTACACAATAAGTTGTTATTGGTTTTCATTTGAACCCACTATTGACATTATTATTTTTTTATCTACCATTAGCAACTTGTTATATGGACTTTATTGTGAATTTTTTGTAAAAATGTTATGTCCATAATTTGCATTAAGAGAGATTATTAAAACAGAGAATTCTCTTTTATATATATATATATATATTGTCCTTTTTAATAATTTATAACTCAAACCTCTACTTTTATAAGTGCTAGCCAAATACTCAGCTTTTTCAAAAAACACTTTTTAACCGTTTTTACCAAATACTCAGCTTTTTCAAAAAACTCAGTTTCATACCGCACTTTTTGAAAACCCCACTTTTTCAAAAAGCTCAATTTCAAAAAGCTGAACCAAACTCACCCTAAACCTTAAATGATGTCATGGGCTTGAGATCCTAGTAAATTGGAAGTTGTCAAACATGCATGAATCAGCACAGTTCTTAGCTAAACGACATTCTAGCTCATAAGGAAAATTCATGATACTAGAAAAGTTTTGAGAAAGTGGAAAAAGGATATTTTTGAATGATGTCAATTAAGGATAAGTGAAATAACAAAGATGTTGGATGCTTGTCAAAAGGTAGAACCAACAGCTCCAAATTTGAATCTTGAAGCCCATTTGCAAATGGAGCTTGATGAAAGTAGAAGGCTATGAAACTGTGGCTTGAGGAGGGGGATAGAAATACCCTTTTTTTTTTCCATCTGGCTACTATAGTGAGGAGAAGGAAAATTTATATAGATAGATTCCAGTAGGGATATCAAAGGTGGCTAATAGACCCAGATGAGATTGAGAACATCTTGAAGAACTTTAAGTGGGTTTATGAGTCCAGTAAACCTTCCTGGCACAAAAACATAGAAGATTTGATCAAGTCTATGGTGGTGGGAGTTGGAAAATGAAGAGTTTTGCCAGTACCTTCAATGGAGTAGATTAAAGTATTGGTATAAGCAATGAATTTATTGAAGATGTAAGGCATGCTCCAATAGTGGTGTCCAATCTAACAAACTACAGGTCATAGGGATGACTAAAAAAATTGCAAGACTTGTTTGATGAGGAGTCAATTGCAGTAAGCAAGAAAATCCAAGCGTCTAATAGATCTAACAAGGTGACTTGGATTAAGGAATGATCGAGCAAGTCTACTGTTAAGTCGGCTTCCTGGATAGATCATGGAGAAGAATTTAACAGAGAAAATCAAGGCATTTGGAAGAAGTTGTGGGGATGCAAATATCACAAAGAGATTGAAACTATTTTTGTGGAACAAGGGACAAAGTCCGTATGCTGTGTGGCTTGGAAAAATGAAATTGAAGCATGTGTTCAAGGAGTGCGATATGGCTAGACTGGTTTGGCTCAAGTTGGGGCCTAAACCTAAAGAGATTGCAATTGTCCTCAAGCCTGGATTCAGTGAAGCTGTTTGTGGATTCTCATAAAGAATTTTCTAATGACTCTTTGTCAACGGCATACTTTTCTAATCTTGTTGCAACCACAGCAGATGGCTTGAGGAAATTGAGGGAATGTTGTTCTTTATAATTGAGGCAAAATAGACCTCTTATCTTTGTCAATAAGAATAAATCAAACCTTTTTCACGGTATGTTCAATCTTGTAAGCCAAATCCGATACTCTTTATGGTTCAAGATCCTAGGGAAGTGGAGTTTGCCTACGTTGTGTACTCTGCTCTGATGCGAGCCTCTCTCTACCTCTTTCGCGGGCTATTCTGCTCTTTTGAAGACCTTTTTTTGTCCTTTTGTGGCAGTTTTCACCGTCTCCTTCAAGAGTCTCAAGTCGATCCTATGTGGTTGCGTCTCATTCGTTGGTTGACAATTAAGCCACCCTCAAATTCCCTTAGGGGGTGGCCCCGGTCCAAATCTAGCACAGAATGGTCCGAATCTAATGGTTTGGATTTCAAAGCTGGAGTTCTAACACTAAGGTGGATTCTTCCTCTTAGCTACTGCAGGTATGTGCTTTCTCTCCTAGATCTATTGCTTCCCTACATGGTTTTGGTGATTTTAGGGTCCGTTTAGTTGAAGACTGAAGAAGTGAAAATGTGGGAGGGTAGAAAATGAGGAGAGGATAAAAAAATTGGAGTTTTCTCTTATATATGCTTGGTTGGAATGATGGAAAAGTAAAATAAATAAATAAAATTGGTATAAATTGATAATTATGTTCCTCTTAACTAAAACAAAAAGTAACACTTCTTATAACTAAATAAAACTGGTATATAGACACCTCCTAAAAAAGAGCACAAGTCTTGATCCAAAACACGACACACACATATATAAACCAACACCAACACAGTTCTATAAATAAATAATAAAAAAAAGAATAAAAGAAATGGACAAAACACAAGAAAGCAAATAATATATGTAAAATAAAAAAAGGCAAAGAAGATAAAGACAATGAAAAATATTGTAAATTACTAGGGAAGAACCGAGGGCAATTTTGTCCAACAAAAACCTCACATTCTCTCTTGTATTTTCTTCTTGATTTGGAGAAATCAATTTTTGATAGGCTCAGAGATAAAATATTGAGCTCCACTATTTTTTCCTCCCTTTTCTCTCCCAACCAAACATCTCTCCTACCTATTTTCTCTACTCTTTTTTCCATCCTCCCCAAAAACGCCCCAACCAAACATACCCCTTAAGGTGGATTTGTGGAAAACATGGGCCATCTTCTAAGTTCGTATTAATGTCTGTCCTCACGTTGTTAAAACAAATTTGGTTTGTAACTGTCTCTAAGAGTTTAGATATCTCCTTGCCTATACTACATTGTATACTTTTTTGTTTTTTCTTTATACTTGTAATTATTTTATTTTAGTAGTAAAATTTTCTGCCGCTGTCTCACATAAATATATATATATATATATATAAAAATTTTGAATGTTGATGCGACTTGGAAGCAAGACCAAGCTTGTATTGTAACAGTTAGAATCCACAAGGGTGAGGCCGAGCAAGCATGGCCGTCCAATTTTACTGCGAGTTCAGCTTAAGTAGCAGCAGCCATGACCCTTAAAAATGCTGTGGAGTTGACACCAATTAAATATTGGCCTAAGATATAATAAGTGGAAGGGGATGCCAAATTGGTGATGAAGGGTGTAGATTCCGAAGGAAAGCCAATGAACTGACAGATAGTTAATATTATAGAAGAGATTAGAGAGTCAGTTCAAAACAATTCACGTAATATCAATTTTGTTGGGTGAAAAAGGAGAAAAATATTGCTCTCTACTCATCTTTGATAATTGCTTACTTTCAAGAGAAAATATTGCTCTCTACTCATCTTTATGTACTATCTATGTATATATATGTATCAACATTTACATCCCTATCAATCAAAAAATATATACACATTAAAAAATGATGATAACGGATTAATAAGATTTACACTACATAATTCTTAAAGAGCATCATAAAAGTAGCTCATCGAACAGGACTCCAACTCCAGCACAACTGCGCCAAAAACAACAAACCATTTTTAAAAATAAAACGAACATAAATCTCAATATTCATAAAGTGAAATAAGTTCCAAAACTTGAAAGGGGTGTAGTAAAAGGCTTACTGTTTAAAAATGACTCTTGCAGCCATGCACCACCTGCATTCCATTAACTGCTTATCTTCCTTACCATTCAGATTAAACAATCTCCATGTCATCAACATCAGTGCTGCCAGTTGTGGTTTGTTTTCTCAGTCCTTGTTAGGGTTTTTTCATCCATGGGGCAATTATGTTATCATGTGTTGCTCATCAGAATGTAATTTTTGTAACACTTGATCATTTGACGTTGCCACTCTTGATGGCAGTCTGCATCCAGTGTAAAGGCCCCTTTTTGGGTGCATTTAACTTCAATTTCTCTTCTTCCTCCTTCTGCGCTCTCTTTTTTTCAAGCTCAATCTGCTTGCAGTTTTCCTCATGTGCTCGTACAAACATCCTCACAAAGTTGAACAGAGTAGATACGACTACAAGACATACCAAATAAAATTAAAGACAGAAAATGATATCCTTTAGAAAGGAAAAGGCAAATATGTTTACTGCAAAAGTAAAGACACAAGGTTATTACTGCTTGGCATAACTGGGAGCCAAGAAATGTAATATATGTATAAACCTAGTAAGTATCAATTAGAGAAATTCTAAAAGCTAATATATATATATATATATATGCAATTGATTGTTCATCAGCTCAAAGAAAAAATAAAAAGAATAAGCATGAAGGTCAAGTGTTGCCCAATAGGACAAGAAGTGAGGGATCAAGATCCTCTCAATTTGATTTGAAATGGAGAGGATCCATTTCATGGTATAGATTTAATTATTCATGCATCTAAAGGTGTACATGATGCCACATCATTCAAAATCAATTCCACCAAAAACGGAATGGTAATTGGTTTTAAATGAAATGGCACAATATTCACCAATAGATTCGCAAAAACGAAATCCTCACCTTAAAATGGACTATCCATTTCAGAATCAAAATGGGAGGATCCTTTTCTAGTAGTGAGCATGTTAAACACGGCTCAGACACAAGAGTGCAGAAAGGTAAACGAGGGAATTAAGAAAATAAAACATAATACCTATCAGAAATAAAGAACAGGTAGACTTAATTTTCTTTAACATCTAACAGGAATACAAATTAATCAAAACTATGCCTGGGTTTGGATACAGCGTTAAGCTGCGGCGCGTTTTCGGTTTCAAGTTTTCTTTTTTTTTTTTTTTTTTTTTTTTTTTGGGCCGGCTTTTTTGACTTTGGGGGCAAAATTCACTGTGCATGTACTGTTCACGCACTGTTCATGCAATATTTAATATTAAAAGTGGGTCCCACAACACTATTCACACATTTAAAAATTATTTTGCTACGGTGTTTTCAGCAACAATCAGTTTTTAGCAACTTTCAGCAACAATAAATGCTATCCAAACGGACCCTATAAAACCGAAAATACCTTGCTCAAATGGACACCGGGCTGGATCTTCCCCAAAATACTGAGCCAAAGCATCAGCATTTCTACCCTGAAAACATTGAAATTCAGATACATGTCTAGTAATGCTTAAATATCATCTTGCAAGCATACACTTGCATCTGAAACAAATTCCATCAAAATAAACTCAATACATACCACATTAGTATAAAGTGAAGCCAAAGACCTCACTTCAGCTTCAGCATGACCAAGGAATTCATTTAATATCTGGAAATTTCCAAATGAAAGATCAAATATTAACAACTGAATTAATTGCAATAAGAAAAATAAATCTAAAATAAAGTAACTTAGATTTGAAAGCAGTTGTAGACAAATGGCAGGTGTTTAAACAGGAAAAAAAGCCATGCCTTCTTGAGATGGTGGTAGTTCAAGCAGAATGCTCTACCATGTTAGTGCACAAGATGACAAATATTGCAATTATTTTGTGGCTTTCATATCAACTCTTAAGTCTTGTCAGAAACCTTTTAACTATGGTTAAAAAAACTAGTAAGAAACATTCAAAGTCAAGTTTACAACTGAACTCCCCCCCCCCACCCCCCCCAAAAAAAAAAACAAAACCCTAAATAAATAAATAAAATAAAAAGCTTCAATTGTTTTCACTGAATCTTTGTAGTTCTATTATTATAGCAAGTGAATAAGCTCTACCTCAAGTGGCACCACCTTCCCTTTAAAAACAGGGTAGATGGTAAAGTTGTGGATTTAAGGCCCGCATGTGCAACTGACCAATAATGGGAAAAACAAACACTATTATTACAGCAAGACTTTATAAGTTTTATCTTACATGTCATGTAATGTAACTTTTGCTGTTTCAGCTTTCGGTAACAATCAATAATGCAACTGATTTTGAGACCTAGGAATTTGACTAGTATAGAGGAAAATCTTCTGATTCCAGACCTTCAAAAGCAACTAATATAAATAAAGATTAAAATTATGTCCTGCCCTCCTCCCCTACCCACACCCCCCCCCCCCCCCCCAGTCACTCTCCCATTCCACAATATTATGAAGTATCCAAGTCTGAGATAATTAACTTTTTCACTCTGAATGTGGAATAACTTTGATCTGGAATCTATAATGAATATGTGCAATCACACCACCATTCAAAAGGTCCAAAAGTCTAGAGAAGATCTGCTGCCACAGATTACAAAGAATCACATCCTAGACAGGGTTTACAGATGTAACAGATACCATTGGTCTATCACAAAAGTCCCGTAAAAACACTTTCAAGGTACAACTGGGAATAGAACTCTTGAAGCTTATTGCATGTCTCAAAGCAATGCATCTATCAGCTGCAGGATATCATGCAGCAACATACATAGAGAAACTCTACTCACACACATGAACACATATGCTGCCATTGCAGAGTACCTTGCAAAATTTTTCAGACACAGGACCATCATTTTCTGAGGCAGTCAATTCCTGTACAACCTTCTCCAGCCCCTTACTAATGGCCTGCATTTCCTCTGCCAGATATTTCAATTGTATCTGCATGGTAATAAAACTTTTAGCAACAAAGACACGTTATACAGAAAATGAACTGTTCCACAAAAATAATACCCAAAAAATGAAGCAAAAAAAAAAAAATACCTTTGTTGAAGCCTCCAAATTCACTAAGTCTTTATGAAAATCTAGAAGTTCTGGCAACTTCTCAGCAAGCACCTACAGCTTGCCAAGCAGAAATTGGTCATAAAGAGATACATACAAATTTCCCTGAACAGAAGCATGCAAAAGTCCCAAATTTTTTTATTTTCATCAGACCAAAAACAGTAAAGTAAGACCAACATGACGTGGATAAAATGGGGGAAGAATATGATCATCAAAGATATACCCAGGGATTAGTCAAGTGCTGAAGGAGCCCCAGATAGCTTGTAATAAAATATGACCTTCTATATGACTGGATGGTGAAAATGGGTCCATGGAGCAGACTAATTAATTGATGCTAAGGCTTACTTGAGCAAAATGAGATAATAAACAACTTAAGGTTAAGCCTAGTTGAATACACTTTATTCCTTTTGTTCTTTGTCCATTTCACGATTCAATATGCACAAAATGAGGGAGGATAGACTTCAGCACAGATTAACAGTAACACCAATATCTCCAAATGCCGACCAACAACAAATTGAAAATAGATCCAGATTCTGCAAGAGCTACAATATTTCTCTCTTCAAATCAATCTCAATGGTGAGACAGCCCAGAAACACTCATATAGTGTCGGGTATAATGTACTAAAAGTCCAATAATGACCATTATTAAGTTCCTTTCACCGAGTACATGCTCAAAATTTCATCAAACTCCTAATGCCCTAAACTTAAAAAGGCACGTGTTATGGATATGTTCAAACATAGTTTCCACATATTAAACTTCCCATGTTAGACACAACTTTGTCTAACCCCTCCTCACTAATGACTCAATTCAACCAACTACAAAAGTGTTAATTTGTTAATACCTCTTCTCCTCTTCAACCAGATGCTCTTCTCTCCAACTCTGATAGGAATCAAAGAGGGGATGAAATCCTTTTTCTGTAGGATGTTAGCAATCATTTTTCCATACTGTTAAAGCTGCTCCACCAAATGCACTTGAAACTTGCCATCAAAACGTCATTATCAAGCTGCATAAGGATGGCTATTTATGAGGTTGTTTTCTTCCCAGAATAGTATTTCTCTCACTTGCTTTAATCAAGCTGCCTCCCTGGATATCCCTCCAATTCGATTTCAACCTTTATTTTATTTTATATTTTTTGGATTTGTAACTTACAAACACACCCAATATTCAACCCTCAATTACAATTCTCATTCTTCACCATTCAGTCCTCTTTCAGGAAGAGCTCTCCATCCATTAATACTTCGCTGTATTTCTTTAATTAGAGAAGCACTTTATGCCACTTCCAGAGAGAGAGAGAGTCTCCTTCATCCAACAGTCCCAAATTGATCTCAATTTGTGAAAAGTAAAAGGAAGTAAATGTTCACTTTCCCATTCTATCCTTAACCATGTGTCAATGTAAGTCTCCTTAAACTTTGTTTTGAGTGAAACATGACACAAAATTTGGGATGGAAGTAGTTTTACTTTATGGAGAGAGACGGAATATGATGCAGTTGGTAGCAATTACTTTCCTACATCAAAATATTTCAATAGAATGTAGGTATTCGGAATCTAGACCTTCTAATAATGTCTAACTACATCAAATGCACAATCAAATAGTACAAATACAATTTTAGAGACATGCCAAATTAGGAGATATTTAACTCTCTGATCTTACATTACACCAAAGACACCTGTGTCTGTGGGAACTTAAAGTGAGTTCTCATGTGATTACCAATGACAACAAAAAATCCCAAAGCAACAAGTGTGCCTGTAATTAAGCTAATGAGGCAAGCTCGACAGAAAAATAAGCATCAGCAAAGGCTAAAATGAACAATATTCTACCTTACAAAGATAATGCATAAGAGTCATCTTGTTGTTCCGGGCCCGTGTATCAGTGAGTTTAAGGAGACTATCCAAACGAAATCCAATTGCAGAACCTGAATCAATAATGTTATAAAATTATTGCAAGAAGAAAGAAAGAGGTATTGGTACTTAAAAAAAAAAATTGCACTGCACAGCTAAAGGCAAATTTCGATAGCTGGTGCATCTAGATAAAAAGTAACGCACAGCATATAAGACAAATGTTAAAGCACAAACACATACACATAATTTAGAGTAGTTAGAAGGTCTTTAATAAAATAGATAATTCATCCCAGATTTAAGCACCCAGTCATGAGCTTGCTATTTCAAGCACAAAGCAGTATATCTTGGAATGACCCAAATGGCATCCATGAGGTTGCAGGTCAAAGTCCACGCTGCAACTCCAACTGACCAAAGGATAGAATATTGGTACCATCTTTTTTTTTTTTTTTTTTACAAGTAAATATTTCGTTAAAAAAAAAGAGAAAAGACATAGCCCATGTACACAGGGAGTGTACGAGTACAACAAGTACACCAACTTTAAACTCTAAAAGAACAACTGTCAAGCATCTCAAGGAAAGATCCAAAAGACAGAAGCCCCAAAGCATATATCCATTCAAACAAAGACTTGAGGAATAAAAGCTTCAGGTCAGAAACAGAATTTTCACATCCTTCAATTGTCCTGGAATTCTGCTTTTGCCAAATGCTTCACTTAACTATTGGTTGCTTCTTCAAGCAAAAGCTACTGATATCATGCTAAAGTAAAGCTATAATAAAACAGAATCTTTGGTAGATCAGCCAGTTCCAATACTAAAGACAAATATTTGACACCTAGTTGCAACTTAAAGGTACACTAAATTCCCAAGCTATGTTTTCCTCTCTCTTTTTTTTCTTTCTTTTTTGGCATTCTCATCAGACCTAGAATGTGGTCAAAATAGGGCTTAACCACATACTAAATTTTCTTTTTTGTTTTAGGGGGCCGGGGGTACACTTAATCCACCATTGACTTGGAATGATTTCACTCTACCTATATGCGGTTTAAAAAGTGACACTTTATACCCTGAGCTTGTCTTGTTAGAATTCAACACAATTCACCATTAAAATAAGGCTAAAATCATCTGTGCATTACTCACTTCTTGACACAGGATAGAATCCTTAAGGGGCTCTGATACCAGTTTTAATGTAGGATCTTTAGGAATTCAACAATAAATTAGGCTCCTTGATTAGGGTTTGAGGTTTAACAGTTTACATAGGGTTAGATAATAAAAAGATAACATCTTGAATAAACTTGATGATTGTTTGGTGTTAAAACAATAAATAAAATGAGAAACAAAGAAAGATATACACTAGGCAATCACACCCTCAAAGCTTAAAATAAGCTGCTAGAATTTAATAAAATTCAATCTCTCTATTTATAAATATTATTTACTACAATAAAGCTTTTATATAGGCTATTGCTAAATCTTTTCCTCAAAAGACTAGGGCTCCTAAATAACCTATTCCTAGAAAGACTAAAACTCCTAATAACAAATTGAGGTACTTAAAAACTTTTAAATGAAATAGAAAAAGGACTCAAAACATAAAATAAGACTCATGGGGGCCTTTGCCAATTCCAAAAAATCTACAAATTATCAAACTACCCCAACTTTAATAAAACTTAATTAAAACTGAAACAGCAACTTTCGAACCTAAACTTAACACTAAGACTCAATATTAACTAAAGTAGCCTATGAAAGGTGCCAAGAAGACCCCACATCCAAACTAGACTACAATTCTTGAATCTTTTGGTATTTTATCATGTTTTTCCTCAAACTCTTTATTGTTTGCATGACTTCTTCTTTTCTTTGTCTCTCCCACATCTGGCCAATCTCTCTCTTCTTTTGGAGAAAGAAGAAATAGACCACAAGTAACAGATCTTAGACTAACTGAAGGACTTACAAGCCTCAGCAGCAGCAGTAGCCTTCACTACTGGCTGCTCACAAGGTTTACCTAATGTATCAAAACCGCTAAATCCATAGATTAAAAACACAGCTTTCTCAGATTAGATGTCTAAGCCTCGTCTTTCACATGGATAGGATGCACAACACATCCAATGGAAGATGCAAAACAAGGTAAACATTGGTACATTCACATACAAAATGACGTGATATCAAGTGAAATTTCAGTCCTCTAAGGTTTTTTATTAGCTAATAAAATCCCCAAAAGAATCCAATGCAACCTCTGACTTCACTGGAAAACCATTCTCAAACTTAGCACAAAGGCCTGTTTTTGCATGTAGCCCTCAATTCCTTTAACACTACCCTCTTTAACCATTTCCGATAAATCTTGAGCCACCCTATAGCCCATCTTGTGATGCCTCACCACCAACCTGGAAGACCCTACACTCTATCGCCTCCACCATACGTTACACCCACAAGGCAATAAAATCCACCGATTTTAAAAGGAGGAAACCAAGCAAGAGAAAAGAGCAACAATCATAAAATCAAACATGTAAAAAGGATACCATAAGAATCTCTTGAAGCAATAGAACATGCAAAAAGGTAGGCATCCGGGTATCCAAACCATTCTTTATTTTTTTTTTCTCCCTCTACAAGCATGTTAACAAGTCACAAACTGTTTTCACCACGCCAGACGTGAGTCCATAAGCACCGTTACCAAAAATATCCAAACCAATCCACCCCTCACCACCACCACCTCAAGCCACATGAAACCCACCCAAACACCCAATCAAACCCATGAATCCATGGCCAGCCACCATGGACCCAACTGCCACCCCATTCAAAAAGCCTAAACCATTCCCATCCAAAGCCACTCATGAGAGGAAATTGGTTAGATAAGGGAGAAAGATAGAAAAAAGAAAAAGAATGAAACTTTACCTAATTTTTTAACAGTGAAGTGTGATAAGGTGGGTTTTGGAAGCTTAAAGGGGAGAGTGAGAAACTCAGGGAGTAAAGTGTCACTACTACAACATTTCTTTTCAAATATAATTTTTGTTGTATAAAATGATAAATTATGGGTGTATTTGGAATTCGCTTATTTTGCTAAAACTGAAAACTTTTTGCTATAAGTACTGTAGATAAAGGTAAAAGTTAGACACCCCAAACCAAAGATGCGTAAAGTGTAGTTTCCCTTTTTTTCTTTGCTAGAATTTCTACATTTTTTTCACTCATTACATATTTGAAACCTATATTATGCATATCCTTTTATAACTCAAGTGGCTTTATCACTACTGCAACATTTCTTTTCAAATATAATTTTTGTTGTATAAAATGATAAATTATGGGTCTGTCTGGGATCCACTTATTTTACTGAAACTGAAAATTTTTTGCTATAAATACTGTAGATAAAGGTAAAAGTTAGCTGAAATAGTACAGTGGACTCCATAAATAGTATTAAAAAGTGCAGTGAGACCTATGAATAGTCACAAAAATAAGCTAACTTTTTAAGCTGGAGCCAAATGCACACTATATGTCTAAAATTCAAATTCTTCAAGATGAAGAAAAAAGCAATATACGCAAATCAATGTAATTTTAACTCACCTCTTGCAGTTCCATGGTTCAAAGCATTACCCAGAGAAAGAATTGTTTGCATGATTCTTTTCAACTTGACTGAATTCCTGATCTGATAAGCACAGCAGTGAAAATGGGGTAAGAGATAAAACTGTTCAGAAAAAAAATTTGCAGACAGTAGAGAATCTGAAATAAATAAAAAATAAAAAATAAAAATTTAACTTACCACTTCAGATGCAGAATTGACAACGTTCAAATTTTTTCTAAGGTCGGAAACCTGAAAGAAATACAAGACAAGCTTAACAAGTAACAACACAAACAACAAGGGAAAGTACGTGGAAAACTAATAAATTGATTGTCATCTGACCTGACAACGGAACTGTATCTTAAAGGAGAAAACTCTCAACTTTGACTCTACCCGTGGCACTTTCATCAATTCTAAGAAGAACTGTAAAGGAACATTTTGTTATATATTAAACAAATAAATTAATGAAAAACATAGGAAATGACTATGGTATGCAGGCTGTCTACAAAAGAACTGTCTGAAAGCATACTAGTTAGTTATTTAGAATATGATAGAAAAAGAGAGAATTGAAATATTTATGAAAGTGATTATCCCAACTTCATCAAGATAAAATTGATTCATATATTCAGTATTACACATTGTCCATCCCCCAAGTGGCTCATGGTAAGCGCTACACATTGTATAATTGCTCTCACCATATGGCTCACTACAAGCAGTATCCACTTTATTTTCCCATGTGGCTTATGGTGTTTTTCTTTTTCCACTATTTTCAAAATTTATCAACTACAATTATTATGATAATTTTCTCTAGGTAAAACTTTTTTGCCAAAGGTTCCAAGAAATATTGAAATGCTACTCCAATTGAAAATATTATCAAAAGTTCAAAGAAATTCAAATTAAGTTTTTAACATTTAATTTTATACATAAATATTTTAATAATCTCCTATAACTTTGGGTTTTGATCAAACCTGTCTCACATGCCAGGCTTCCACCACGTAGCTCATTGTTGGTATGTTCTTTCACCATGTGACTTAAAGCTCTTCTTTTTCTTTTTCTTTTTTCTTTTTTAGCTATTTTGATGATATTAGACATATCTTTTCAGAATTTCACAATTAACCCATACATGTCACACACATAGTATCAGAACCAATACAGGACTCCCTCAAGCCTTGCTTTTTCCTTCAAAAGAGGGATCTAGTTGTATTCAAAAAAATTTGGATAAATTTTTCTGGCTGAAATAATCCAACTGTGGGCTTGCCCTTTTTATAGCTTCATTATGCTGGTTCAACTTCGGTTGGGGTCTACCATGGGAGGTAGACCACTTAGATTAAATTTTATGGTCTTAACTTGAATGATAAGCGAAAAAATTGTGCAACTGCAGCTTATAGATGACAGTCTCTGCATCTTCCTTCCTGGTCCTATATTGATCTACTGAAAGCTTAATTTAAGTACAACTCAAGACATACAATCTGTACATTCAATTTAATAGTGGCAGCAGTCCTGCTACCCAAAGAAAAACTTACAAGTCAAAAAAATTAGCTCCATTACCTGTTCACATTTTCCCAAGTTTTCCTTATTTCCACCATAACCCTGAACATTAAAGCATGATTACAACACAAAAGAAACATGAGAAAATATGTGTACAGTACTCACAGTATGGAAATAAAATATTCAGTGGGCATGATATGCAAACATAGAATGGAATATTTCAACTGAAAAAGAAATCCAATACCTTTAGCAATTCTGTCTCTTCTTTTGTTGGACAAAACTTTATGAGGTTCTCAACCTGATCAATATCTAGCGCTGACTCATCCAAGGCCAGGACTAAACTCTAAATGACATGGGCAAAGAAGAAATAATGTAAGAAGCTAATTTAAAGATTCATTTTATGGAATGAAATCTGTTAAATAATTCATTGTGCATCACTTCAAATTCCCCAATATCCAAGGATGGTAGATATAAGCTGCCATAAGCTTTGTCAAGCTTCATGGAAACCATATACGGCTCTTCAATAAGGGGGTTTGGTGAGGATAAGATGTGTTGGATTCCTAGCAAAGCTAAGGGGTTCCTGGTGAAAAATTATTATAGAATTTTAGCTGGTCCTACTGTCTTCGGTTTTCCTTGGAGAAGTATTTGGAAGCAGAAGATTCCCTCTAGAGTAGCTTTCTTTGTATGGTCTGCTGCCTAGGGAAATACTTGACGATTGATAATTTACGAAAAAGGAAGGTGTGGATTTTGGATTGGTGCCTCATGTGCAAGAGTAATGGTGAATCCGTTGACCATCTCTACCTTCACTGTCCCGTTGCTATGGATCTATGATCTATGGTTTTGGGTTTATTTGGAGTATCTTGGGTTATGCTGCATACTATTTTAGGGCTGTTATGGTGTTGGCAAGGCAGCTTTGGTCGTCATCGAAATGGTTATATATGGTCCATCATTCCTCATAGCTTAATGTGGTGTCTTTGGAGAGAGAGAGAAATAGTCATTATTTTGAAGATATTGAGAGATCTATTCTGGACCTCAAGCTACTCTTTTTTAGAACTTTATTAGATTGGTTGTTTGCATTGCAAAACCAATCATTCCCTTCTTTTATTGATTTCCTAGATTCATGCAATTTTTGTATTTGATTTGTTGTCCCCTTGTTCACTCCCTGTGTACTAGGGTGTTTCCTTTTTTATATCAATATATCTTATTACTTATCAAAAAAAAAAAAAAAAGTGTTTAAGTTGCTTACATTTGTCCATGGTTGTGTCTTTGACGCACTAAAAAGAAACAAGATTCAAGCAAGCAAGGTATGAACAATATTACAAAAAGTCTCTAACAAGTTAATGCTTCTCGTACAAGAGATGGTAATGGGCAAAATACATACACAAATTATCGTTTCTATGTGTGTGTATAATATATATATATATATATATATATATATTAAAAAAAAATGTTCTGATTTTACCATATATGCATTGTTATCAAACATTGAAACTTAAGTATTTTTATTAAAAAAAAAAAAAAAAAAAAAGCCCATTTGGTTCCACTAAATTAAGCACGGGTACATTTTTCAGGTAAGGGTATGGTACAATACGGGATACAGTAGAGATACATGTACATATATGTTTATTTATATTTTGTATATATTGTTAAGCATTTATTTTTTAAATATTGTTAAGCATATATATATATATATATATATCAATTTAAGAGCTATAATGGATACTAAAGTGAATCTATAGCCATTAAATTATGTTTAGCATACAAATTAAGATCCAACATAGTAAATAAAAGATAACTAGATAAATGTTTAATATTGAAATGAATATATAAAAAATATAAACAAAAATCCTCACAAGTTCAGGCTATCTCTAACTATCAAAGGGTTGGGTTATGAGTTACGACCATATCCAAGCTGTATCACGAGAGCATCCCAGAATATATCAGCACTTAAAAAGACAGTCGGGACACACATGTAGAGGTATCCCAAAAGTATCTGATACGAAGACGTATCGGATATGGGTACTTTAGCAAAAATGGAGTATGTGTATTTCCTAGCCGCTAATTCTTAATTTAGAAGATGTCTATCTCTATATTGCTTGTAGATTTATCTGAACGGTTTTGACCAATAAGTAATCTTACCGATCTATAGAAAAACGAATGAGGCCCCGTCATAAATTCACAAATTGATCCAGGAAATATTATCGTATGGTTCACACAATTTCATAGAAACTATCAATGCAAAACGAAAAAATTATATGGAATCGCCAAAAAATAAAAGTGATTAGACCATTAGATTACAAACAAATTATGGACAATTCCAATATCATAAGAAATTTTCTAATAGGTAACTGTTAAAGAATCCCATATTGGTCATGTATAGAACCTAAAGTTAATTTATGTACTAGTTGGTCTTTCTAAATAGCTTAAGCTTTAATGACAGATGCTCTAATATCGAATCCCAGTTTGTTCTCTCTTCACTCCACATGGCAAGCCTGTTTGTTTTTGTTTCGGTTTCGGTTTGGTCATCCACCCCATTTGTCTCAGTTCTAGTCTAGGTTGGACTTGGACTCGAGAAGATGTGCTAAGAAATCCAGATTGGTTGTGTTTGGAATTTGATATGGGTTTACATACTGGTTAGGCATCCCTACTTAATAGCTTAAGCTTTTAGGTTGTATACTCTTAACAATAACATCATGAGCTACACTTTCCTAATTTTTTCTATTCAATAAACATATTTAGAAATTTTTTAATATAAAATAGCTAATATTAACACAATCAAATCTACTACACGGGAACATAAAATTGAAATTTGTCCTGATTTCAAGTTATTGGAAATCTAGATTGAGAACCATATTGAAACCAAATTCCATTGACGGGATGAGTCATGATGTCAAATAGAAAAGGTAATTAAATAATGCAGACCAGTGGTGAAGGGCAATGATGGTGGGGGAAATGGATTATAAAAGAGACTCCATGATTGTACGGTTACAAAGTTGGAACATATGGTAACTATTGAACTGCCGCCCTAGTTAAACTCCACGTTGAACCAAACTCATTCTTCACAAAATCCATGACATCCATAATTCCTGTTTCCAGACCTCCATTTGATCTTCTGCCAAAAATATATACAATTTGGAAGGTATCCTAGTATATAGTACCTATATGTTAGAGATTTTTTCCTACACTAGGGTGGCAAGTTTATAATTAGAAAAGATGGCGTAAATAAGCGCGCACACACACACCAAAAAAATAAAAAACACCATTGTCTAAGCAGCAACAATTTTTTCCTAAAAGTGCACACATTAAGATTCAATTGATACAAACAATAGTTACAGTCATGCCAAGAAAAACATTATGATTAAACCTATAGTTACAGTCAGTCAAGATGAATACCACAAAAGGAATTAATTGGCTACACTAATCGAGTTGAAGGAGTCAAATAATATGTCAAACATTATATAAAATGAACAAACTAGAAAAATAATATTTGGCAATTCAAAACTGTAACCCATACTAGATGTGGAAACACACAGTGCATGTGGGTTTTTTTTTTTTTTTTTTTTTTTTGCCTTTTTCAACACTACTTAAATATAGACTGTGCAGTATTTTTCTTTTCTTTTCTTTTTCTGTTCTTTTGTTCTTTCTTTCTTTCTTTCTTTTTTTGGCTAAAATAGGCGTAGTTATAATCGTAAGAAGTTAAGAGTGCGTGTGTAGCTAAAGAGAATGTAGCACAGTGAGCATAAGACATAAGGAATTATGTGAATAGATGTGGGAAGTTATTTAGTAACATGAGAGAGTGAGTGAGTGAGTGAGTGAAGGAGAAACAAGGGACTATTTTTTTTTTATAAGTAAGAATGTTATATAAACGAACGGTTACTCTATGCAAGAAAAACATAGAGCAAACCCAGAGAATACAAGAAGAAAAAAACAGAGAGAAAACAGAAAAGAACCAGACAACAAAATAATTACAATAGAGAAAGAAAACTAAGAAAAAAAGGAAGAGAATCACTAGTCGTGAGTCTCCATGCCCAAGACCAATCAAAAAGAGTCTCACTAAAAGAAGCAAGAATCTAATCACCGGAACTATCCAAATCCTCAAAAGCCCTTATTATTAAGTATTCTTGAGTTTTTCTTGAACTATTTTAATCTTAGTTGCACATCTCTGAACTTCTAATAAGTATTTACTTTTCCCTAAAGTTGTTTTGGGTATTCAAACGATGACACCAAATGAGAAGAATTATAATGGTACAGATAACTCTATAGAACCTCAACTCCAATTCCATGAAAGAAGAGTTTAAATGCAGAGAAAAGCCATAAGGAGTAGCTTACCATCAAATCAGGAATAGGGACTTTAACTTTTGAGAGCATGATTTCACAATTATATGCTCGCCTTAGCTCAATCTGCAAGAACCAATAAATTCAATATGAAATAGCAAAACTAGATGTTGTAATGATGATGACTAACGATTTCATATATATATATATATATATATAATGCGAGATGCTATAAGGCAAAAATCATCAAACATGCAAAAATACAATCAAGAAGAGGTTATCCCTATAAAAGAAAAGGCACCTATAAAGCATGGGTGCATTTCCGGATTCGGGTGCAGGTGCGGGACTCGGCAATTTTTGAAAAAGTTGGGAGAGAGTGCAGTGGGGTGCGGCAATTAAAAAATTATTAAAAATATTTTAATTTAATTTTCTACATACTTTTACTATTAAAATATTCTTAAAAAACACATTACTACACCTTGATTCACAAAACAAAACACAAAATGATTGTACTTTAAGTCAGTTAGTGTCTCTGAGGTGGGAAATTTGTCCCCCGAAGCCAATTTTGGCTGTTCCGGCTTGATTCAAGGACGATTTTGGCCTTTTTCGGCTGTTTCGGTCGCCGACTGATACGACCCGATTCGGTCGATATGGCCCGATTCTGACCGAATCAGCCCGGTTCAGCGCGAATTCCAAGCCAAGTCAGCACGAATCAAGCCGAGTCAGCACTAATCCATGAAAAAAAAAAAAAAAAAAAAAAAAAAAAAGGCTCATATGCAGCACCGACGCGCGGGCAGCCTCATCGGACTCCGGTGCAGCACCCTCCCAGCCGTGTCCGTGCATCATAGGGCACCA
This sequence comes from Quercus variabilis, assembly GCA_030445155.1. Taxonomy (NCBI): domain Eukaryota; kingdom Viridiplantae; phylum Streptophyta; class Magnoliopsida; order Fagales; family Fagaceae; genus Quercus; species Quercus variabilis. Next base: position 20,289,324 of record CP129446.1, on the reverse strand, counting down.
CACAATTTGTCTATGCAAATTTAGAATGAAGTTCCATTTCTCCACTGGAAAGCACGGGTGTGCCAATTGGGTTGGCGCACCCAAGTCCGATATGCACGGACGCGTCCGTGACTGATTTTTTTTTTTTTTTTCATTTTCCAAATCAGCCCGATATGGTTCGAAACGGGCCAAAACAGGCCCCGAATTGGTCCGATTTGGGCCAAAATAAGTGTTTAAAAAAAAAACGTAAACAGATTTGTCAAAACACACCGTTTTGACATCCTAGTTTAAAGAAAAAACCCTAAACTCATCTCCAACTCTCTCGTTCTCTCCGTCTCCTCTCTCTCTCTAACCCACAACTCTCCCTCAAACTCCATCCATCTCTCCTTTGCCTCACTGAACATCATGGAATGGTTATGTATTCAGTATTCACTTTATTATCTACTATTCTTAAATTGGTATATGTTTACCATTATATAAAAAAATACGTTTAGCAATATATAAAAAATATAAATAAAAATATATTTAATAATTTATTAATAAACGTATGCCGCCGCATCTGCACCCTACTTTTTCAAAAATTGCTAAGTTGCCGCACCACACACCCAAACCCGAATCCACACCCATGCTTCCTAGTTTCTCCATCACCCAGCACTATGAATGAATTTCCAATTATTTATATGATAAGCCAAATAAAAATACAATTACCAGGTAATATGACCATATCACTCCAAATTGATCACCCAAATGCGACCTAATATGAAGTTGTTTCTAGACCCTATCCTATCCCCAGCATTATTTTCTACTCCATATTCAGAGGGCCTCTTACAAGAGACTAAGATCCTCTGACACCTAATGGATCAGTGGGGGTATCAATCAACCACCTCGTCTACTGCTTGCCATAAATTCAAGCTCGAACACCTCAAATGACATGACTCATATACCTGCTTCCTTTTCCACGTGTCCCCTATCACTTTATTACCTTATAACCTCACTTCAGAGCATCATAAAAGGGCAACAAGAAGCAGCAATGTGAGGAGATATTTTATTTTGTCAAAAAGTCATGGGTTTATTATTTGAACAGGATAAGAGCGCTGTACCCCTGAAATTCCTATTCACGACTAGTTATTGCTGCTAAAGTTTTCTCAATCTATCCTTATTGCACTTTTGATAATCAGCACCTCCAATTACATTTTCCAATACATTTCTTTTTTAATTATTATTCTTTTGTTACACACATACCCAATTGGTTGAAACCACAAATTCACCCTCCGCCTAATATTTCCCAAGAGTTTATGCACTCAACATGTCTCCCTCTGTTTTACCAATCTCTCTCATCTTCATATATTAAATACTCAAGTTTATTGTACACTGCCTTATTCCCCTGAATTTCCAAGGATATGCACCTAATATTTTCTAAGAGTTCATGCACTTAACATCCAATCTCCCACTGTTTTACAAATCTCTCTCACCTCCATATGTTAAATATTCAACCTTGTACACTTCTTCTTTTTCCGCTGAATTTCGAAGGAAATTCATGCACTTAAATCCAAGTTGGAATGATATGTGTTTCAGAAGGAGAGAGCTCTTGAGAAAACTAACAACTAGGAGTCATGATTTTCATATCCCATTGAATTTTAGGATGGAAGTGTGTTGACATTTTAACGAGCTTTGATAACATGTATTCATATCTATCAAAAACTCAGGAGAGAATACTCTGCAAGAAAGAAAAGTAGGATGCCATGAACAGGACAGGTTCCAGTTGTATTCTATTTTTCTCTTATATTTTCTCTATATTTATTTGTCAAAATAGGTGAAAATATAGAAATTAGAAAAAGATACCATGCAACATATGTTTTTAAGTAAAAGCTAAGACGACTAGCTTGTGATAAAGCTATTTCCTGGTGGCCAGAAGAGTATACTGCATATGATGTAAAGTAAAGATCAAAAATTGTTCTCCCCTTTTGCCCCACCCCAAAAGAATTTTAAATATATAGTGAGTGAGAGAGAGAGAGAGAGACGTACTTCTCAATGTAATATAATATAATATAATAGAGATGCTACGTCCACAACATTTTTACTACATTTTACAATAAATCACAAGTGGTTAGTTATTATTAGTTCAAATTTGAACCTAACACTAAGATTACTTTTTTGCCCATAACAAAAACAACCAGTAACAACCTGCCATTTATGATTTGTTATAAAAATATTGTGGACATATCATTTCTCATAATATAATATATATATACACACACATATATATAAATAGTAGAAACCAAATCTGATAATTGGGGGCCTTCAGTGGGATTCAAACAATTTAAATTTTGATGAACAGATTTTTGCTTTTTATGATGTAGGAGAATTTTGACGAACAGATGATCACTGAATACCTTACTTCTATTACAAGAGTTACAAAGCAATTTGAACACCCTCAGTGTAAAATGTAAATTGCTGCATCGAAATGGTATTATACAACTAACCAGATTCATTAGTTAATGATGATAAATTCTATCACATATGCCCAATATTGATTTTTCTAAAACACAAGAACTCAAGTGTTCACCCACAGTAATTAACTGTATGGGCCAAAGGGCCTAACCCAACACAACCCCTTGAGAAAATAACCAGCCAGAACCAGGCAAGCCTGGTTGTTTAACAGGATAAAACAATTCATGCCAGTTCTAGCAAGGTGTAAGAACAGAAATTTTGAGTTGATGAAATGTAGAGAACTAACAATAAGCTCTATTGTAGTAGAATTAGACACTAACCAGCTGAACTTTTTCAGACTTAGGTCCAGAGGCACGGCGATTTGATTTTCCTCCTGTGCTTCCATGATCTGAATTTGGCAAAGCTGTAGAGAAAAGACTCTCAAGTTCTGACATGTCAAACTCTGGAGCCCTGGCACAGACAAGACAGGATAAGAACAATTAAATGTCCACAAGAATTGTACAAACTGAAAAATACTCTTTTTAGAAAGTGAGGGAAGAAATGGTTGACAATGAAGATGCATACTTAGTAGCTTCATCAGATTTCTGTGCCTCAGCCCATAAGCTTCCTGACATGGCCCTAGTCAACTTTAACCAATGATATGGCTTAAGATTAGACTTTTTAGGCTGAGCCAGATTTCTAGAACCTATACGTGATAGGCCCCGTCCCTTTGCACTGAATGGAGCACCAGAAGGTGGTCCAGGAATTGGAGATACATTTCCATTACTAACTACAGAGGAAGACTGTGGAGCGGAACTACCCACTTTCGTTAACCCATTCACTAACAGAGCTGGAGGAGGGGGTGGTGCTGGTGCTGAAGATGTTTTATTAGGACCTGAAGCAAATCTAGAATGTGGAGGAGGAGGAGGGGGTGATGGAGGAGGGGCAGATGTAACTGCTGAGTTCTTTACAGGTAGTACAGAAGGAATGCCAGTGGATGGAGGAGGAGGAGGGGGAGGGGGAGTTGAAAATGAGTCTCTGATACTGGAAGATGGGAATGTTCCAGTCAAAGTAGGCGGAGGTGGAGGTGGGGGTAGGGGAGTTGAAAATGAACTCTTGACAGACAAAGATGGCGCCCCAGCCAATGAAGGTGGTGGAGGAGGGGGAGAGGGGATTGTACATGAACTCTTGATAACAAAGGATGGAGATGCCCCTAAAGGAGGGGGTGGAGGGGGAGGAGGAGGTAATGATGACTGTATTGTGGTCCCAGGATGTTGGGTAGGTGAAGAATCTGCCGCACTTGAAATTGGTAGAGGCATTGACTGAGATGTAGGAGCATCCATTGAAGATTGCAATGAGAAAGGGGGCAGTGGAGGTGTTGTTGTTGGAGGAATAGACACATTAGTTGGCTGTACAGGTTTGAGTGTACTTGAAATAGCAGCCAAAGAAGTGGGAGAAGGTAAAGATACTGTCAACTGCTTAACCTCTTCACTACTAGATGCAACATGATCATGCAATAAAGCTGTAATGCCAAGGGCTGAGGGCGCACTATGGTATCTTGATATAGGCACAGGTGAACCTTGCAAAGAATTAGAATATGAATTTGGAGCAGATAGGGAAGTTTGAGGTCCTCTTTGGGATATGATCTTAGGTTTGGCAGGCCGTTGGAGAGAAAACCGTAACTCTTGGGGATCAATCTTCTTCCTAACTAAAAGAGAATCTAGAGATGATTCAAAAGAGGATGTAGATTGTTTTCCCTGGCCCATCAACGTGGGATTCCTGGTGATTTTTTCTGAGCCCTTTGATTCTGATTTTAGACTTTCTGGAGTTGAATCCAGCAACAAGCTACCCACTTCTGCAGAATGCATGGGATCCAATATTTTCTGAATGGCATTTGATACTTTGATTTGTTGAAGCATATCCATCGATGTGAGGCACCTGATGTTGTTTTCAGAGGCACTGGATTCTGATTTTAGTTTTTCATGACTTGAATCTTGCAACGAGCTACCTGTTTCAGCAGTGAGAACAGAAACGGCCTCCAGACTTTCCTGAAGAATATTAGACGCTGTGATTTGTTGAATAACGTTTAGTGCTGCATCAGCGTTTTGATCTAGCCAATCCACATTGCTGAAAATCTCTTGAACTTTAGCAAATGCTTCCACAGGAAGCCCTTCTTTCTCCTCAAAACCAGCCAAATCAGTTGAAATAGGAGGACCAGTAGCATCCATATCCGAAAAAAGAACCTTAAAAAGAGGTCAGATCAAATAAGAGAAGTAGCAGAATTCACATAAATTGCCACTAAATAACAAATTTGTTGTTGTGCCAAGCATAAGTGAAGGATAGATCAATACCTCTGCTCTAAAATCCTTGGGAAATTGATCCTTCACATTCCATACGACATCAATGTCATCACGATTAAGCATTAAAATATTTGATCTTATAAAGGCTGTATTGAACATAACCCGAAACATCATCTGTTCACGTTCCAGATCATCATCCAAACTAATGCACTCAAGAACAACATCACCTTGGATGTGGCAATGGATGTCAAATTTAACAAGTTCACAATCTTCCTGCAATAAGATAATAATAGTAGAAATCTCATTAGCATAATATACATGTAAATTGGGGAAAATTCAATTTACAACTCATTCTCATAGGCAACACAACAACATATAGAAAAAATAAACCATGAGAAGCAAATGTTAATGCTCTTGAGTGGGGTAAGAAGTGATAGTTGATCTTAAACATTAAATTGTGAGAAGGTACCAACCCAGTCAATTGAAGTATATAAGCCACTTAGTCCTGTCTAATTTTTGCTATAAAACTGGATTTGATCTTAACTTCAAGGTCACTGCTACCAGTTTAAATTTGATTAAAATAGCAAGTATATGTGCTTAGTTTTATTAAATTAAAATCCACCCCAAAAAAAAAAATCTTAAGTCAAAAAATACCCAGAAATGAAGAAGAACTAAGCCACTTTCTTAAACAAAACCTTTGTGAGTTGTTAGGGAGTTGTTCTTCTCTAATCTCCATCTCTTAAAGCAGAAATTACCTATCCATACATTGTGTTATAGATATATTCACTAAAAAATAAAAAATAAAATAGATGATAATGATGACAACCGTTAGAGTAATGGTCGAGTGATTAAATTCACCATTTCCTATCAATTTAAGCTTTTAGGACTAGTCAAACTTAGGACCAGAGCAAGTGGTCCTAAGTTCAAACCCTTTCTCCATTCTACCTCACATTGAAGGTAGAAAATTCCACTTATTGGGCCCACTTATTAATGGTCAGTCTGGCCCACACACGAATGGGGAGTGTTAGAATAATGGTTAAGTGATTAAATTTATCATTTTCTATTAGCTTAATCTTTTAAACTAGTGATAGTTTATCAACAACAATAATATTATTATTATATGTTAGCAATAACATGAAGAATGAATGAATATATGATGACGATGATGATGATAATAATAATAATAATAACAACATGTGAACTATTAGGGGGTAAATTTTCCATTTATTCCATGGTTGATTCATCTTATTAGCTGACCTATGACCAGAATAAGATCCTTTTGTAGATTCTTATATGACAGATGATACTAGCATGTGTTTATCAATAGGAGTAACCATGATATGTTCATGTTGGAACACCCCCCCCCCCCCTTAATGAGAATGCCTTTGCTAGAACATAGTGAATATTAAAGGGATTAGGGATCACATTATGGATTTAAAAATATAAAGGTAGATATCCTCTCCATTAGAGGCAACTATTAAAGAGCAAGATTTAAAAATGCAACAGATATACTATATGATAATGGCGAGAACAGCTTTTATATTGATACATCATATGTAGTTCACAAGCTATCCCCCCAGGATCCTGTTTCTTTTCTTTCTTCCGTAGTTCACGCCGGGGGGAGGGGGGGGGGGGGGGGGGGAATCATATATACAAGAATTAAAAGACTTAGATTGACCTGACTGTAGTGCCGAACAAGTTTGCTCCTCTTTGAAGTCGAGAACAGAACTTTGGTTGTCCGATCAGCAGCCATAAAAGGATCCTGTCCATAGATCCTAAATATTGGACGGCAACCACCCGCTCCATCCATAGTAGGAATGAATCTAATTATGACGCAGTCTAATGTAAGGGCCCTGTCCAGTGGAGGCCATTCTGAGCCAACGTTTCTTCTGGATACATACTGAAGGTACCTGATTTGCGAAGGCAATGGATTCAGTGGTGACATTAACTGCAAAAGTTCCCGTGGTGCTTGCTTGTAAATCATGTCCAGAGTTTTTTGTTCACCAGTGTACTGCTTCCTGTAAATCAGGAGGGAAGCCAGCATGAAAGCCAATACCGGCCATCCACCACGTTCACAATGCATCAAAAGCACATTTTGTTGCCCGAGTGACAGCCAGCTTTCACTTGATCTCAAAAAGTGGTGGATCATCTCCATTGTGAGTAACGGGCAACCTTCATAGTGTCGTGGATAATCCATCACCGTCATATCATATTCAGACAATATGTTACATATCTGGCTTTGGTTCTCTCCTTCTCGAAAGTTGAAGACCATGAATGAAGCATCAGGGGAGTGTTCGCGAAGTTGACCAACTATGCCTCCTATATAGACTTTATATTCATCTTCTTCCCAAACATCCGTTGTGAAGCAGCAATCAAATACTACACATGTGCAAACATAGTGATCACAGCCATATAAGTAAAATTTTCTGTCTATTCTTTTACAGCATGAAAATGAACAATGTAATTTATATATACAGATCTAAGACACGTTCATTTCCTCCAAAACATTCAAAACAAGGCAACCGTCAAAGGCTAAATAAGGAAGCCGTTTTTCTTTGTTTATACAACAATCACAATTTAATTCAAATTGTATTTGTTTCTTATTCAAAGTGTTCACCATCGTGAACATGATGTTCAATTTTTTTTTTTTCAATAAAAGTCTTATTACCTTTCAAAAAAATAATTTAATTCATACGTCTTCAGAAAACTAATTTATATATCAGAGTATTGGACAAAATGAAGAACGTAAACAAAGACACGAGCTCATGTGTGTCAGATGCACATACACAGTCTACATAGACATACATTCATGCATACATATACACATATATTTGTGGAGGGCATTAATTGCAATACAATCCTGGGCAAATATAGCATGTCCAAAATTTATAAGAGGTCATAGAGCACCTAAGAACTTTCCCAATGCATATTTTGGAAAATTTCTAACATTATGATAGTTCACAAACTGGGAATACTTCTTGACTGGTTTTCACTCAAAGACTGTCAATAGGTCAAGTTTCCAGAGGAAACAATTTAAATTCTCTTTAGATAATAATACAATTCAGCAGCCAGTCAGAATCTGTGCGACGAACACCGACATGGATTGGGTAAGGCACCACTGATTTCAATTGAAATGAGTTGTTGGCAGCGATTCTGGAAAATTACCTTCTCTCTATGCCTCATTTCTCTCAGAAAAAAATTACTGCCAAGTGTGGGTAAATTTTATTACATTCTAACCTCCCTCATCACCCAGAAAGAACAATGTTACGCAGCTATTTTCCTTCTTTTCTTCCCAAAGATTTTCCCTGGAAAAATTGACCAACAAATCCTTACTATAGACTGTGACAATGACACATTTTGTTCATTTGACAGTCCCACTTCAACTTTCTATTCATTAACATTCTTAGTGCTTCCACTATTAGAGAAAATCTTGGTCTCAAAATATATAAACACATGTTCCTTACAAAATTAGCCACTCCCGGTTAGCCTATGATGATAACATGTATAACCATGAACAACCCATTATGTATTTCACAAGAATTAAACACAATATATATCTTATTATGTCAAAAGGCACTACTATTAACACCAATGCATAAGAATTCACAACTCTGAAATCAAATGGCAATCACAAATTTAAGAGAACCCCATTAATATTCAACCCCTTCCCTTTCATTTTTGGTCAACCAAGTAAACTGAACCGAAAGAAATACATACCATAAACCCTTTCAGAGATCTCCAAGAGCCCTTCTGGTGGCTTCCTATAAAAGAACTTGCGGAACAAAGCCATGTTCTTTCAAGATCCCAAAGAACAACCAACCAAAACACAACGCCTAGGAACGCTTAAACACAACACACATTGCAACAAAGCTCAACCCCCCCATCTCAGATCACACAAACCCCACATTAAATAAATTGAGAACGGTCATAATGGTGTTGAAGGTAGTGTCTGTTATGTGTATATTCAGGAATAAGAGGTATGGATTTTGCTGGGTCTTGAAGGAATACTTGTTTTTTTTTTTCTGGGTATTGCTGTTGTTGTCCTTGTCTTCAAATTCACACTTTTGTGTATCAGAGAGACTTAGCTTTCAATCAAGATAGAAGGAGCTCGAGATAGAGAGAGAGTTTGGTTTATAGGTACATTCTATTCCTATATATACATTAAGAAATAAGAGTCAGAAATGGAGGTTGTTAAGAAAGAGAGAGAGAGAGAGAGATATGGGATCCAAGGATCTGAGGTTTGTCTCTGTCTCTGTCTCTGTTTGTGTTTGTGTGTTTTTGTTTTGTGTTATGAAGAAAAGATTGATGATAATGATGTGCCTCTCTTTTTTTCTTTTTCTTTTTTCTTTTTTTTTTTTTAACATTCTCTATTCCACACATTAGAATAGACAATGGATTAGATCTGTACTTTGCTTGCTCTTGTGCGGCACGTGTGTATGTGTGCCCATCAAGGAACACCCAACAAAAAATATAAAAGTTACTTTAGAAAAAAAGGAACTCGTTACACAATTTATAATCTATTCTTTCAATAAGGTAGTGTGGTTAAATTGTATTTTACGAATGTTTTTTCCTTTCTAGGGTTAAAATTTGATTACAAACTGCATTTTAAATTTAGTTTAAAATTGAATTATAAATTTCAAAAAGTTATGATTAAAACTTGAAGATAAAGGAAAAAATTTAATGGCAAAATTACATAAAATGTTTAGGATTTTATACCCTTTTCAAATTAGGTCCTAGACTCTTAATTTTATTAATTAAAGTCTCAAATTTATGAATTTTTTTTTAATTTTAAAAACCCTTGCCCATATTTGTTATTTATTTTGATTATTTTGGAAAGAACATGGTAGAAATTAAACAAAGAGTCATTGATAAAATTTTGTTTTTCATCTAGGTACCCTTGTTTTTAAACAAACACCTTCTCACTATGAGCAAAAATTTCTTTCCATAAATGGAGATTTCTATCTTTAATACTATAATTCTCTGTTTAATAGCTGCCAAATTGATATATGAACAAGTATTAAATGAAACACATAGTTTAATTAATAGTTTATCGCTTGTCTTTACTTCCGTTTAAAATCATGAAAATTAAAAACGATGGCAGGCAAAGGCATGCCTCATTAATGCCTAATCAAATTTAGACCCCTAAGCAATTTATGCTAACATAATCAATGAAATTATTACACAATTCCATGCACAAGTAAATATCAAACGCAATTTATATTAACCACAAATATCAAATAAGAAATCCAAAGCAATAAAGATAAAGTAGTAACAATCAAATTAAAGATTTGATAACAAAGTGAAAAATCAATGAAAATCCCCCTTCAATGGAAAATTCACCATAAATGATCATATAAAACAATCTATACTCGTCAAGAATCTTGTAGCTCTCTGCCCTTTACCTAAAAAAAAATTTATAGTTCGACCGATTCCTTATGGTTTTTATAATGAAAACATTCAGGGTTCAAATCCCTCCATCCTCATTGTCAATGTTGAATTATCACAAAACAAATCTTATATTCTCGCAAAATCTTTGTAGCTCTAGACTCTCTATGTAACCTCTACAAACACCCTGCTTACCTTTCTAATGTTTGCACAAACTAAATAAAAGTTTCGAATAAGGGCTTAAAGCTCAATGAATTATAAAAATAAAAAAACAAACAAAAAACGCCAATAAGCTGTTTTTTCTTATTTGATAGTTTATGTTGAGTTTTTTATGGCAAAGACTATATGGTTTTTTATTTTTATTTATGAACGATTATATGGGTTTATGGTGACTGATGTGTTTTTGATGAATGAGTTTGGAGGCAACAATGTGGTTGGGATGTGATTCCTTTGAGAAAAGAGAAGAGGGGGAGGGGGGATAATTAAAATGAAGTCTAATAGTTAAATAGTGGACTACTCATTTCTAATAATAGCTACCCCACCAAAGTCCTGATATCATATCATATTGAGTGACGAAATGTGGTAGCCATGTTGCCATATCTAAAATTTAAATAATAATAATTAAAAAAAAAACGTCAAATATGAAGTACAGCAGGACCTTAATTTCTTATTATTATGAGTAATGAACAATTAAGATTAATTAAATGATTTCTTCTTCTCGGCAAAAAACATGGCGCAATACCTGGCAACACAGAACCAAAATCCCGCTTTAATTGGTCCACCAAATCACTTAACACTTTATGCAGCTCTCGTTTGGAGCTGGCAATTTGATGTTTTCTTTGCTTTTTTTAGTTGCTAAAGAATCAACTATTTGACGTGTTTGTTAAAGTCTTAAAGACATAAAGTACATGTTGATTAAACACTAAACACCATCAAAGGTCACATTTTGATAGTTACGGTCACATCACCTTAACTGTTACCTCTCTTTTCTTCTCTTTTTCTTTTTTGGTAGAAACCTTAACTATTACTACTAGTTGCATCTCTTCTCTTCTCTTTTCTTGACTCCCCCTTTATTTATTTATAGTTGTTGTTGTCAGTCAGAAAATGATATGATTGTACAAACCGTGAAAGGCACTTCGTTGCCAGAAAATAACTTTATTGTCGTAAAGAAAAGTAAAGTAAAAAACCCTTAAAACTCAGTCAAAAAGTAAACATCTTGCTTAATTTTAATTTCATGATTTGGTAGATAAGCTCGTGCAAGTCCATGGGAAGGAACTCAAAGTTGACATCTACTAACATTTTTTTTTTTTAACGATACTACGGACCACCTAATTTTACAATATTCTAAAATGGTTGATTGTAAATAGGGAAAAAAAAAAAAAAAAAGTAATGGTCCAACCGTCCAAGTAAAGAAGGGTGAACAGAAATCGTTCACTATCCACCTCTCACATTTGGGGTGTCCCTAAATTTATTTTATTTATTTTCTAAACTTTCTTTAATTGATAATTGGTGCAAATGAACTTAAATTAGAGTTCAAAATTCCTTTTTTTTTTCTTCTTCCCCTCATAAAAAGGTAAACCTAGTAGTTTAAAATACAAAAAACCACTTTTAAGGTTCTGACTAGTGACTAACACTTGGCATTATCAAAAATTTTCAAAAATATCCAATTTTTCCCCTAAACACAAACTACACTTAATATTGTTTGAAAATTTATTATTCTTCTGAGTCAACTACTTCCTTCAAACAACTTGTCCTTACTGCATAGGTCTCACATTAACTACATTATGGTCATTGTTAGATAAATAGAAGCCACCAATTGAGAAGGAAGTAAGGGAATTTTTAAAAAGTGTTAAGAGGCGTTTTTGCTTTAGGAGCAAATTATATATTTTTGAAAAAAAAATTGTACTATCTAACCTAATAAACATTAACCCAAACCTAACGGTAGTATTTTTTTAATTTTACCCAATCTATTAACATAATTATCAAATTTGGCTATATTTGGTGTAAGGGATAGAAAAGTTTGAGTAAAGACAATGTCTGGAGGATAAAAAAGTGGGAATTTTCTATCATGTGTGCTTGGTACAAGGGAAATAAAAGTGAAAGAGAATATATGTGTGTGTGCGCGCGCGCGCACGTATGTATGTATGTATGTGCGTGTGTGTGTGAAAAAAAGGTAAGTATTGTATAAAAAAATGCCGATTTAGTGGGATTGCACATTTCTTTGTGATTAAGGCATAAGGCTGCTGCTTAACTAAATAAATAAATAAATAAATAATAAAAAGGGATGAGGCTGCTAGTTTTCTTTTTTGAAAAACTAAAATTTAGGACCAAATAGTTGGCACTAACTTATACTATAGTAAAGTTAATGTCCTAATTTTTAGCAATTTTAGAGTTCATGGCTTGAAAGCTAGCTTAGAGTCCATAGCTTGGAGTCCACAGTTTGGAAGCCCCTTAAATAGTAGCATAGATATAGATAATATGTTCCTAGAGTATAAGCTCAGAGTATTTGGTTCATATTTTTAAAACAAATTTGGGCTAATTTCAAGGTTAAAACATGTATTTTAGGAGTAATCAAAATCAAACCTCATAGTTTCAAAAGTATCAAATTGAACCTTGAAATTTTGAAAGGTAACAAATTAAACTCTAGAGTCAAAACTGTTATAAAATTTAAGTACACATTAGCTATCAAAAGAGGGAAAAAATAAAAGAAAACTTTGTTTAATTGTGATATTTGAAAATGTCACGGTGCGAGCTTCATTTTATATGAATATGTATGTGTTAATGAGACATTTCCAAGTGTATAAATGTTCCTCTATGTTTTGGTTTAAGTTGCCTATGGTTTGCTTGAGAAAGCTATTGTTCAATTTCATTCATGATGTTTTGAGGATTATGAATACTTTGTAGGGCCTAGCCCAAGATTCCGAATGAGTTTTTGGGTCAAACTCTCAATTTACTTGTTTTCGATGGGTATGGAATTTCCTACAATGGGAAAACCTCCTAAAGCAACCCAACGGCCCAAGGAATGGTGTTTTAGGCCCACTCTACGTTATGTTCCCCTGTGTGTGTGCTTCTTGAGAAGGCTCGAGCTATGTCAAGTTGAAACCTTCTCTCTCTCTCTCTCTCTCTCTCTCTCTCTCTCTCTCTCTCTCTCTCTCTCTTGTTGTTCCTCACTCTTCACTCATGTGTCCCTCCCTAAAAATGCCAAACCCTTCCCCCTTACTAGTTAGTCCTTATCCCTTAGTAGGGGCGTTACGAGGGAATGATGGTTTTCCATACTAGTGGGTCCCTCTAAGATATATTCCTGATCAGATGAGGCTCACTACTCATGACTGATGTGACTTCCTTAAAACTTGCAACTGTCATCGAATGGCACTCGACAAGCAATCTCCCCCAAGGCATTACCTTTCCTATCTGATATAAGCCCCAACCTGGTATTGGACCCCAACATGGCATTAGGCCCCGACCTGGCTCTGGGCCTTGAACCTTTAACCATACAGAGGCTAATGGGTTGGGTCAATACTTGGTGTCTGTACAGTTATGTTTAAATCTTGTCTTTGAGAACTTATTTTATGATATGATATGTGTTCATTTTTACTTAAAATGATTGGAAAGTATTATAAGATTGGAAGTATATGTTTTAAAGATATCAATGGTAGATATGAAATCAATTAATTTTGAAATATGTTGTGAGCACTTTGAGAAATGGTTTTGAAACCCTAAGGCAAATTATGATTCATGAGTAGAAGCATGGTATCATAGATAGTGCATCTTTGGTAGCTCCAAATGGGGAATTTATCGATCATGATTCTAAAGAGGGAGTCGATCTATCGAATGAGCCTTGTTTTATGTGGTTATATTTGATCTATTATATAATATTATTGCATTATGGTGTTGTAGACACTCAATTTTGCAGTCATGATTTAATAAAGGAGAATGACTTGAATGACCATCCATGTACCCCAAAAATCATGATTGCATTACATGCATTAATTTGTTCTTGCATTACATGCATCAATTTCTTTTTGCATTACATGCGTCAATTTATTCATTGCATATCATAAAAATGATCTTGAAGTTTTAACGATCACAATGGTGTGCCTGGTTTCCAAATCAGACCATCGAATTGAAAGATATCGCATGATCAAGTTGCATGGTCAACATATATTGTGTCTAGGTAGAGTCGCAGACATGATCAACTTAAATTAATTCTGATTGGTTAAGTAATTAAAATTAATTATTTGTGATTGGTGGATAATTAGTATTTAAAATAGAGATGTATGCATAGAAATAAAATGGATGATTGGATAACAATAAAATTTTGCAAAATCTGAAATTTATCAAGATTTATTTTAGGATATTTATCTACAAGATAATTATTCCTGAAAAACTTGAATTATCCAAAAAAGAGATAAAAAAATCATAAACTAAGGATGAAAACATATCTAGGTGCGGGGACGGATAAAAAAACCCTAGAAGGAGAGTCCAAAACACACCCGAACACGGAAGAACAGTCAGTGTCCAAGAGCCCATTTGGCACTTTAAAAGTGCCAAATTGGCTCCTTTTGGGCTTTGGCTTGACTCCCTTCGAGTAACGATAAGACACACTCTTTTCGATCTTTTTGCAGAAGGATGCGTCCGGAGTCGCACCCTAATCATCCATGCCTATTTTTTAGAGTTTTATGGTCTTTATAAATATAGACTGAATCTCATAATTCAACACCCTTTTTTTTACGCTCTAAGAGGTATACGTTTTAAGGCTCTTAAATTGCTGATATTTGTTGATCCTCTCTAAGATTTGCTGCTAAAATTAGGGTTTTTAGGTTTCAAAGATAACCGAATAAGTTTATTTGAACCCTAAAACATCCTCTCAAGAACAAGGAGCGCTCGTGCGAGAGGTTGTTTTCAATCACCTTTTCTTTTTATGCTTCTTGTTTATGATGATGAATGTTTTTCCTTATCCATGAATTATTATTTATTGTTTTATTAAATCATGGTCTTGATTTTTATACAATTGTTATGATCTTTTTCTTAATTCCAAAAATCTGCATGTGAATAATTCTTTTTCTTAAAACAAAAACAGATCTGCATCTTTCTTAGATGTAGATCTGAATTTTTCTTAATCCAAAAACAGATCTGCATCTTCATTACACGCAGATCTGAAATTTTCTTAAATAAAAAACTGATTTGTATATTTCTTAGATGCAAATGTGATTTTTCTTTAACACATGCAGAATTTTGAAATAAAGGAAAAAAATTAAACATGATTATGTTTGTGTTTGTTTTATTTAATTCATGTTGCATATATTTAAATTATGAGTGAATCTTTCTTCTTAAAAAATATTTTTCATTCTTTTAAAACATATAAAAAAAAAAGATTTGATTTTCATGTTATCAAAAACCATTTTTTAGTTCTTAAAAAAAAATAGATCTGATATTTTTCAAATCAAAAGACTTTATTTCATGTGATAAACACATATTTGAATTTTCTATCTCCAAAAACCACATTTTTCTACATCCTACAAAATAGATCTGGTATTTTGACAAATCAAAATCAAATTTTTTTTACCAATCAAAACAGATCTGAATTTTTTAAACAAAAGAAGAGACTTCATTCATAAATAAATTTATATGATCTTTATTTAACATGTTCAACATATCATCATGACATGCATAAAAAGGTACATTGGTTACAAGAGTCTAGAAGACCAGACTCTGTCTGGGCGGAATCAGTGCCTAACACCTTCCCATTCCGTAACCTAGCCTCCGGATTTAAGTATTTGGTTAAGTAGATTTAAGCCTTGTCTTTACTTTTTATTTTAGGTAAAATGTAACTAGGACAAAAAGTATGTAATTATTTGGTAGTTTGTAACTAGGACCCAAAACCATATAATTTTTCAAATTTTCATATATGTAATTTTTTTTTATTCAGTCAATGAAGAGAATAATTCAGTCATGTATTTGGTTTTTTTTTTTTTTTTTTTGTATAAAAAATAAGTAGTGACTCCATACCACTTACCCAAAAAGAAAGGTGCCCTAAAAATCACTCAAAAAATCACTCTTTTTTGAGAGGCAACTTTTGAGGTCTCTCACAGTGACCTAAAAGTCCAAAAATACCTCTTAATTAGGGTGAGGTGAAGCAGAGCCAAGTCATGAATGATGTTTTGCTCACATAAATATATTGCTTTATGAAATATTTCCATATATGTGCTTGATGTTTTGAGATATCTACCTGCATTGCTATTTTAAAAAATATCTATATTTGCAATATAACTGTTTTTGCAAAGTAGTGGATTAATTGAAAAGGTATTCTTTTAAAATTGCTTGTTTCCCATGACCTAGGTAATATCTCCTCCTTACTTATTCTCGAGGCAATCATGGATTAGAGAGTTTTTGGGTAAAGGCGACTGCAATAAGACTAATGAGCTTTTGGTTATGTGTTTGAGGAATTTTAATTTGGTCTTTGTTGTAGATGTTTTATTTTGGAGAAAATTTAATGTAATAAAAAACCACGAGAAATTTGGACTCTATGGAAATTGATTATTTTTGTTGGAACCTCCTTTGGGTTGGGAGATTGCATTATCGTTGTGGTTGGAAATATTCTTAATAATGTATTAATGGAATTAGAGCTTTGTCAATCATGGCATAAGAATATTAGTTTATGAGTATTATTTTATTTTCCATGCATGGATGTTCTTAAATTAAACAAACAAATATGTATACGAGTTAGATAATTCAATGATTCATTCTCTCTAGGCCCTAGCTGGGTTTAAGGCATGACATAGTCACTAAGCTAGTGCCATGCCCACAGTGGATGAGTGGGGGATGTTAGAAACTAAAAAGAATATGAAAGGACACCCAAAGTGGGCACGTCCCTCTGTATACCTCAGGATAATTGTAACATCCAGGAGTTATGAAGTAATGGTTTGGACCGTTACTCTACCCCACTAAGTCCACTCAATATTAATGGAGTGGTGTGTATATAAATACCAAGAGTGGTACCCATTGAACAATGAACGAATTCTGCATTTCTCATAGTGTTTATAGAGTGTTATGAGGCTCTTAGATTGTGGGTTATGTTTGCATCATTCTAGTAGTATGCAACACCGTCGAGAAACATTTTTGGTTCGTGGGTTATACAAACTAGAATTCAAAACGTGTTTGAATAGCTAGTCTATGTGGAGGCTGGCTTTAGACAGCGTAGAACAATCTCATAGCTTCTGTGTGATTGTCGGTTTAGGCCAAGAGAGGTATGCGAAAAAATTGATTGTTAATATTCCGCTGCAAGTCTTTATTTCTTACACTTGATATATTGATCTACCATTTAATCATTTTTCCTCAACTAAATAGAGAAGTGATATTTTAAATCGTTGTACATAAGTAAATTGTGTGCATTTAAAAAATAAGTCGAAGTATAGCTCACACAAACACATTCACAATCAAACTTGTTTCTTTTTTTGGTTTTTCACTTTGAAGCAAATGACTTAGGGCCCGTTTGGATTTAGGGGGGGAAGGAGGGGGAGTGGAGAGAAGTAAAATAGAGTTGGCTTAAATTAGTCTAATTTTGGGCTAAATCTACTCTACTTTACTCCCTCTTCCTTCCCTTTAATCCAAATGGACCATTAGTATAAATGAATTTCAACAATAAATGCATAACATGATTAAAAAAAATAAATTTACAGAAAATTTGGCTGTATACACTTTTTTTAAACACAAAACTTTATATACCTATTTAGTCTTAAACGTGAATATGAAATATTGCCTTATTTAATATATATATATATTGAAACTAAATAAATGTAGTATATACAACAAAGCTAAGAGTCTTACAGTTTAATCTTTGTCTACAACAAAAACTGATTGGTGTCTTGGTCAGATGATAAAGAGTTATCATTAGAAGCAGATGCCCTAAGTTGAAACTCTCTAAAAAACAAAAACAAAAAAACAAAGCTAAGAGTTTTATAGTTTAATTGGTACTTTCTAATGTTTCTAATGAAGATATTGTAAATGTAAGGGGTGTAACCAGTGATCAAGCCCAATCAAAAGAGGAATGGGCTCAAAAGCAGGTCTAATACAATTAATTTGTAAAGGTGGGTTCTCAAGGCCAACCCCTCAAGCCTTAACAGCTTCACTTGGTGATTTAACGAAATGAAATAGTCCAAGATAACAGTTTGAGAAGAGAACGATATAGAGAAAAACACAGATTCTTATTCAAATTCTTCCTTGGGCTGGCTGAGAAGCAATGGTTCTTAAGATTATACACTTCTCGGTTATACAAATTTTAATTCCACTATCTTTCCTTTCTATTTCTTTTTTCTGATCCTCCCTTTAGGAGGATCTTTCTTTCTATGGGTCCGTTTTGATACAACTTATTTTTGCTGAAACTGAAAACTAAAAACACTGTAGCAAAATAATTTTTAAATATATGAATAGTATCGTGGGACCCATTTTTAATATATATAATTAATATATATATATATATATATATTTTTTTTTTCTGAATAAAGTGGCTATGGGACCCATGAACAGTGCGTAAATAATGCTGCAATGTGTGAACAGTAATCAACAATACATGAACAGTGCTAGTTGTCCCCTCTGAAATGCGTGAAAAAAGAAAGAAAAAGAAAACATTGGATCCAAACCCCACCTATATATAGTTACTGGAATTGCATCCTAACCTTCCACTTGGATGGTTATTGATCATTCTTTGGATACTTGTCTCATTGTTGCTTTGCTGGTGGTGGTAGAGTAGGATGCAGGCTGTGAGAGCACTGTTTATAGGTCATTTTGCCATTAATGCAACAAATTGAGTTGGTATAGTGCATTAAATGTAGAAGTGATGGGTGCCTTATCTAGGAGTTTCATCCTCTCATTATTTGCATGTCTCTACTTTCTTCCTCGACTTTTAGTCCTATGGCCTTGGTGGTTTGTCTAAAGTCTCACGAGAAGTGTATGCTCTTTGGGCTCCTCAGGCAGGCCGTCTTCTTGGTTTCACTATCTAGATTATCCTAACTATGTTGGGCCTGAGTTGATGAATAGTTGGGCCCGACTGCTCCTCGTGTCGAGCCCAATTGATGATCTTCTTTCTTTGGTCTTCCCCCCCTCTTACAATAAATATCAAACATTAACAAAAAATAAAAATAAAAAAAAGTCTTTAAACTTAAATAAGCAATTTTTTATTTTTTATTTTTTATTTTTTTTATAATGAAAATATTCTAGAAAATTCACTCATTTCATTTGAAATTTAATTAACGAAAGGCAAGTTCACTCTTGTTCACATTATTGACCAAATAGCACAGCTTCAAACAAATATCGAAAAATACTCTCTTTTTGGTACACAACTCTTCATGAGTTGAGTTTTATGTCAAATATGTGCATTAGCATTAGTGATTACGACTAATGTGAAGCTTTTCTTTTGGAGTGAATGACTGATGTGCTCTAACCCATTTGGTTGGGGTGATTTTGGAAGATGGAAAATGGGAGGAAAAAATATAGAGAAATTTGAATAGTGCCCATTTTCTCCCAAATCGTAGAGAAAATGGAGGAGAAACAATGGCTTAATTCAGGTTATTTATTTATTTATTTATTTTTAAGGTGTTTTGTTTTCTCCCATATGTTTACAATGTTACGGTTATAGTTTTCTTTTCTTGTTTTTTTTTTATTTTTTATTTTTAATTTATTTTGTATGTAATAGTAGGAATATGAGAACAAATTTAGACAAATATCATTTTCTATCCTAATTTTTCTTCTCAACTAAATAAAAGATATTTTAAATATATAACACAAAAAAAAAAAAAAACTCTTTAAGGGTCTGAGAGTTTGAAACAATTCTATAATCTATTTGACCAAATCATTTTTTAAAATTACATTATTAAACAAAAAAAACTGCCCAAAAAAAAAAAAAGCATATTCCATTCAAAAGTGTTGGAAATTCAAAATAGTACACTTTGATTTTATTTTATTTTTGTCCCATTTTGAAACAAGCAAAAAAAAAAGATGCTGTCGGTCAGCACCCAGCATTGCTCTCTGATTCATTCAAATAATTACTAGTAATATTAAAAACCAGATAAGGGAATTTAATTTATAGAAAATTTGGCTGTATAAACTTTTTTTAAACAAAAAACTTTATATACCTATTTAGTCTTAAACGTGAATATGAAATATTGCCTTATTTAATATATATATATATATGTGTGTGTGTGTATATTAAAATTAAATAAGTAGAGTATATACAACAAAGCTAAGAGTCTTATAATTTAATCCTCGTCTACAACAAAAACTAATTGGTGTCTTGGTCAGATGATAAAGAGTTATCAATAGAAGTAAATGCCCTAGGTTGAAACTCTCTAAAAAACAAAAACCAAAAAACAAAGTTAAGAGCTTTATAGTTTAATTGGTACTTTCTAATGTTTCTAATGAAGACATTCATGGTTCAAATAATTTATTGTAAATGTAAGGGGTGTAACCAATGATCAAGCCCAATCAAAAGAGGAATGGGCTCAAAAGCAGGTCTAATACAATTAATTTGTAGAGGTGGGTTCTCAAGGCCAACCCTTCAAGCCTTAACAGCTTCACTTGGTGATTTAACGAAATGAAATAGTCTAAGACAACAGTTTGAGAAGAGAACGATATAGAGAAAAACACAGATTCTTATTCAAATTCTTTCTTAGGCCGGTTGAGGAGAAATGGTTCTTAGGATTATACACTTCTCGGTTATACAAATTTTAATTCCACTATCTTTCCTTTCTATTTCTTTTTTCTGATCCTCCCTTTAGGAGGATCTTTCTTTCTATGGGTTCGTTTAAATACAACTTATTTTTGTTAAAACTGAAAACAGAAAACACTGTAACAAAATAATTTTTAAATATGTGAATAGTGTCGTGGAACCAATTTTTAATATTATTTTATGAAGAAAGTGGCTGTAGGACCCATGAACAGTGCGTAAACAGTGTTGCTACAGTGTGTGAACAGTAATCAACAGTACATAAACAATGCTAGTTGTCCCCTCTGAAACGCGTGAAAAAAAAAAAAAAAAAAAAAAGAAGAAGAAGAAAATGCCAGATCCAAACCCCACCTATATATAACTACTGGAATTGTAGACATTCATGGCTCAAATCATTTATTGTAAATGTAAGGGATGTAACCAGTGATCAAGCCCAATCAAAAGAGGAATGGGCTCAAAAGCAGGTCTCATACAATTAATTTGTAGAGGTGGGTTCTCAAGGCCAACCCTTCAAGCCTTAACAGCTTCACTTGGTGATTTAACGAAATGAAATAGTCTAAGACAACAGTTTGAGAAGAGAACGATATAAAGAAAAACACAGATTCTTATTCAAATTCTTTCTTGGGTTGGTTGAGTAGCAATGGTTCTTAGGATTATACACTTCTCGGTTATACAAATTTTAATTCCACTATCTTTCCTTTCTATTTCTTTTTTCTGATCCTCCCTTTAGGAGGATCTTTCTTTCTATGGGTTCGTTTAAATACAATTTATTTTTGTTAAAACTGAAAACAGAAAACACTGTAACAAAATAATTTTTAAATGTGTGAATAGTGTCGCGGGACCAATTTTTAATATTTTTTTATGAATACAGTGGCTGTGGGGCCCATGAACAGTGCGTACATAGTGTTGCTACAGTGTGTGAACAGTAATCAACAGTACATGAACAGTGCTAGTTGTCCCCTTTGAAACATGTGAAAAAAAAAAAAAAAAAAAAAGAAGAAGAAAACGCTAGATCCAAACCCCACCTATATATAACTACTGGAATTGCATCTTAACCTTCCACTTGGATGGTCGTTGATCATTCTTTGGATACTTGTCTTATTGTTGCTTTGCTGGTGGTGGTAAAGTAGGATGCAGGCTATGAGGGCACTGTTTAGGGGTTATTTTGCCATTAATGCGACAAATTGAGTTGGTATAGTGTATTAAATGTGGAGGTGATGGGTGCCTTATCTAAGAGTTTCCTCCTCTCATTACTTGCATGTCTCTACTTCCTTCCTCGACTTTTAGTCCTATGGCCTTGGTGGTTTGTCTAAAGTCTCACAAGAAGTGTATGCTCCTTGGGCTCCTCAGGCAAGCCGTCTTCTTGGTTTCACTATCTAGATTATCCTAATTGTCTTGGGCCTGAGTTGATGAATAGTTGGGCCCGACTGCTTCTCGTGTCGAGCCCAATTGATGATCTTCTTTCTTTGGTCTTCCCCCTTCTCACAGTAAATATCAAACATTAACAAAAAAAAAAAAAAAAGTCTTTAAACTTAAATAAGCAATTTTTTATTTTTTATAATGAAAATATTCCAGAAAATTCACTCATTTCATTTGAAATTTAATTAACGAAAGGCAAGTTCATTTTTGTTCACATTATTGACCAAATAGCACAGCTTCAAACAAATATCGAAAAATACTCTCTTTTTGGTACACAACTCTTCATGAGTTGAGTTTTATGTCAAATATGTGCATTAGCATTAGTGATTACGACTAATGTGAAGCTTTTCTTTTGGAGTGAATGACTGATGTGCTCTAACCCATTTGGTTGGGGTGATTTTGGAAGATGAAAAATGGGAGGAAAAAATATAGAGATGTTTGAATAGTGCCCATTTTCTCCCAAATCGTAAAGAAAATGGAGGAGAAACAATGGCTTAATTCAGGTTATTTATTTATTTATTTATTTATTTTTAAGGTGTTTTGTTTTCTCCCATATGTTTACAATGTTACGGTTATAGTTTTCTTCTCTTGTTTTTTTATTTATTTTTTATGTAATAGTAGGAAATATGAGAACAAATTTAGACAAATATCATTTTCTATCCTAATTTTTCTTCTCAACTAAATAAAAGATATTTTAAATATATAACCAAAAAAAAAAAAAATTCTTTAAGGGTCTGAGAGTTTGAAACAATTCTATAATCTATTTGACCAAATCATTTTTTAAAATTACATTATTAAACAAAAAAAACTGCCCCAAAAAAAAAAAAAAAGCATATTCCATTCAAAAGTGTTGGAAATTAAAAATAGTACACTTTGATTTTATTTTATTTTTGTCCCATTTTGAAATAAGCAAAAAAAAAAAAAAAAGATGCTGTCGGTCAGCACCCAGCATTGCTCTCTGATTCATTCAAATAATTACTAGTAATATTAAAAACCAGATAAGGGAATTTAATTTTTTGGATTGAAAAGTAAATATTCTTGTCAGCTTTTTCATGATTCATGTTTGGCCACAATAAATATAGTAATCAATTAACACAACAGTAAATATCGAAATATTTAGTATTGTACAGAGTACAAGCCAAACGCTCTTTCCCTCCAATTAAATTTTTTTCCCTCTTCTCTCTCTAATTTAAAACACTTTGATTAGTCCTATATTCTCATCTGTCACTGTTTCTCTCATCAGTTTTCACATTCAATTCTCACCCAACGAAATAAAACACCAATCCAAATCCCAAGATATGAACATTAATATAGAACCAACATCTTCGTATTGCAGACATACTCGCCGATGATGGTGACGACGACGACGACGGATATTTTGTTAGAGATTTAGGCATGGAGTGCTGGTCGCCTCGCCGGATTGTTGCTCGCTGGCTGGCGGCGGTGTGGCGGCGGCGGCGGAACAAGGAGAGGTCTATTGTGAATGTGGTGCCGCCTAGGAAGACGGAGGAGGAGGAGGAGAATCAGCCTCTGCGCACAAGGGGTCCCGTCGATAGTCTCGAGGACCGTTCTGGTTCGTCGCTTTCGTCTTCCGAAAGTGAGGCTTTCTATTTGCTTTGCTTTTTGATTATTGAATTTGTGATTGTTTCATTTGATGTTTCTTTGAACAAAATGGGTTTTTTTTAAAAAATAAAAATAAAAAATTACTTTTTGTGCTTAGGATGCCTCTCATAGTCTTAAATTTTTAATCTTTCACTTTTTGTAATATGATCAGAGATTTGAAATTCTCACATTGTCTAATTTGCTTCCCAAATATTATTATTATTATTATTTTTTAATGACGTATGAGAACTTCACTAAGATGAGTTGCTAGAAGTAGAGTATTAAGTATAACAATCCTCCAATTGACTTTCCATGCTAGAACCAGTTATTGGGTAGTCTAGGATCTTTTTACCCCATTCGGTATACGCAGTTTATTCTCATGCCTAAGAGGTTTTACCAAATATTACCATTTAAAGAAAAAGAAAATTGCCTAGTTTTTAAATAAACAACCGCCAAAAGCTTATCTGGCTTGTTGTTATGTATGTGTCACTGAAATCTAGATTAATGATGCAGTTTATTCTCATGCCCAAGAGGCTTTTCCAAATATTACAATTTAAAGAAAAAAAATTGCCTAGTTTTTCAGGCCCCCCTTATTGAAAACGGCTGCGCGTTAGCACCCCTTATTGCAAACAAACTCAAGGAAAGCCTTTTGACAACCTTACTAATAGAAAGGGGAAAGATGCGCTCAATCCTTTGCTTGTTGCTCCAACTTAGGAGTAGGGGCTCAACAAGCCTTTTCCGCGGGCTGCTATGCTAGTTGTAGCTGGCTTGTTCTTGTTACTTATGTGTCATTAAAATCTAGATTAATGGCAATGGTGCCATTATGATTGCCTCATGACCATTTGTACTGTAGTACATGGGTGTCTAATGTCTTTGATTTCTAAAGATGTGTGAACTGCCATGCCATTGCATCACTATCTTTGCTTTCTCGTTGTATAAAGTTCAGACATTACCTGTTTGAGTACGGTTGGTAAATGAAACATATGAGCTTCCTTTGGTAATACCAGACTAACAATAGCAATCAAAATCTGCATTTTGAATTCGAACATTTAAGTTCATCAATTATCAAACTAAAAGATGTGTCATAAGTGAAGCCAGTTTTTGTAAAAATAATTCTCCATATGTGAGTTTAATTGATCATTGGTTTCTTCATGTTGAGAGGGCATGATTTCATATAAAGGCCTGGTGACTGTGTGCCTGTTTGATTTTTCTCCTTACAGTTATTGTTTATTTATTGTTAAGAATGAATTAAATCGTTTAAATATTTTAATATATGCAGGACAGTGCAGAGAAGATGCTTCATTCAACTTAGGACTCGGGTGTAGTTTGCTATATCTCATTGCAGCGGGTAAAAATGAACTTACTAAGATGGTGGAGTTGCGAAAAGAAGTGGAAATGCTTCTTCAAAATGTCAAAGTGGAATTACAAAGGAAGGATGCACTGTGTAAGCCATTTGAGTCAAATGACACAATTGCTTATTCCGGTATACAAGAAGGTTCAAACTCTAACAGCAGAATTTCACTTCAGTCACAAACTACATCACATGTCTTACAAGATTCAGAAAGCATTATGGTACATGATCAGCTTTTGATTAGTAATCATCATCAAAAAGAGGAACATGTAGAAGGAATGGATGAACTTGAGGCGGAACTTGTAGCTGAGTTAGAACTTCTGCAGATCCACTTGGATCGAGAAAATTCGACGAAACATCCACAGCAGCAAAGGATAAAGGTACCTGGAATTACATTTCTGTTTCTTTCTTTAATCTGTAATTGATGCCCGTGTGTCCCTGAGTGAATTGATAAATTACGATGAGATTTGCTTGCATTATAGAAACTTTGTTATCTTGAGTGGCCTTAAATCAGGACTGGTACCAGCAAAGAGGAGCACAAATGGGCAAAGTATTGATTTGAGAATTTTCCTTTTTATGTTTTTATCAGTTTAATCAAGTTATCTCTGCTCAAATGGCACCTCTTCCTCCCTTAAGAGTATATGGAGAGTGAGATCATAAATTCAAAACTTATTGGGAGTGTGTGTAACTTACCAATAATAAAAAAAAGTCATGTATTTTGTATGTGTAAGCACATGCACCTGTTGGATATGTGTGTGTGTGTTTTTTTTTTTGAATATATGGAAGTGCAAGGTTAGTGTCTTAGTGATTAACTAGAAGAGGTTTTACCTTTTGATAGTTGTCGGAACTATTGCATGGTCATCAACCTGGTTGCACCTATTTCAACATTAGTTGTAGATGATCACCAAAATCTGTAATTGATGCCCGTGTGTCCCTGAGTGAATTGATAAATTACGATGAGATTTGCTTGCATTATAGAAACTTTGTTATCTTGAGTGGCCTTAAATCAGGACTGGGTCCAGCAAAGAGGAGCACAAATGGGCAAAGTATTGATTTGAGAAATTTCCTTTTTATGTTTTTATCAGTTTAATCAAGTTATCTCTGCTCAAATGGCACCTCTTCCTCCCTTAAGAGTATATGGAGAGTGAGATCATAAATTCGAAACTTATTGGGAGTGTGTAACTTACCAATAATAAAAAAAAGTCATGTATTTTGTATGTGTAAGCACACGCACCTGTTGGATATGTGTTTATTTATTTATTTATTTTTTTTGAATATATGGAAGTGCAAGGTTAGTGTCTTAGAGATTAACTAGAAGAGGTTTTACCTTTTGATAGTTGTCGGAACTATTGCATGGTCATCAACCTGGTTGCACCTATTTCAACATCAGTTGTAGATGATCACCAAAATCTTGTAGCATAGTCTTCCTTTTTCTATTATGTTTTGCCTGTATCTTACAAGTACATTTCTTCCTTCAGTTTTGGTACGTTGTGTCATACATCTGAGTAGAACAGCTGTACTTTCCCACCTTGACATTTTCATTGGAAGCTTTAATTCATTGACTTTATATATGTTGATGGCCTCATGAACTGTCAACCAATTCTTCGGTCTTTTAATTTACATAGTTGCCTCCAGCAAAAATAGAAGTATTGTAAGAGTTTAGGTGATGATTCCCTGCTAATATTGTGATCCTTGTTCTCATACACTAGTAAAAGATTATTCAAACTATTCATCACTGTAGGAGAATATCACTTTTTGAGTTAATCAATGTCTTTGATTGCAGTTCAAACACATCATGTAAGATCAATAGGAAAGAACTTTAAGACAAAAACTTACTTTTGTTAGAAATTTTGAAATTTTGACTAACTTCCCCAAGTTTGTGGCGACACCCCCTCTTCCTCCTTTTGTTTTTTCTTCTGGAGTAATCTTTGGTATGTTGTTCTATACTTCTATCCCAATTTTACTGTTACACTTTCGTAATATCACAGACTAAAACTAACAAGTGACTGCTCAGGACACTGCTTCTGTCAGAGGCCGCAGTTTGAGTTTTGTGGAAGTAATTGACCCTCAAAATGGAGGTACTGAAATGGAATATGGAGTTCCACCCACAGAACTCGAGATAAGGTTGCATGAACTACTGGAAGCAAGACAGCAAGAACGGGTAGAAGAGCTAGAAGCTGCTCTAGAATGTACCATACACAAGCTTCGTGAAAAAGAAATAGAGGTTTCTTGGTGGAAAGACACTGCACGACTTATTTCACAGCATGTTCCAGGGCCTTCACGATTTAGTTCCTGACATAATTCAGAAACTTCTTAATTATGGAGGTAGGCAGCAAATTGCAAACCACAGGTTTTGAGCAAGATTGTGATCAAGCCATTATGCATGAGTAATTATATTTGGGTGTTTGATGATGAGTTACAGTATCTGTCTGGCTTTTTGGCTTATGGATTGTAACAGCGTGGGATATAAATTGTAAAAAGGTGTAATGCTGACAAATGAGAAGAATAGTACACAATCAAGTATTGCAACAGAGTGAAATTGAACTAGGAAATCTTTTCTTCTTCCTTTTAGGTATTACATAATTCTTGACATGCCTACCATTTCTTTCCTATAGGTCCTGTGCTTCTGAAAGAGTGTGATATATGTGTAGCTGCTACAAATAAAATTTGCATACCAATTAAAATGAAGACATTTAATTCATACTTATGTTATGCGTCTCGAATGATCCTACTCTCATGCATATGATAAATGATGCATTCAATTGATTGATTGTCACAGGTTTTAAGATGTGTTATTGTACAGCTACTAAATTGGTAATCATTGACGTAGGACGAGGGGGAAAAAACAAAATCAGATTTAGAACTCTTGGGGCAAATCTAGTATAGCTTCAATTTTGAGGAATTTGGGTTAGTGTTTGGTGGAAAAGGGTTGGAAAATAATAGGGATTAGAAGGTTTCCAAAGGGACAAGGATTAGTAGGGTTTGGTGATGAAATAAAGAAGAAAAATTAGATTTGGGCAGCTGTTCCTGTACAAACAAGCTCCATCATAAAGTTTGCATCACACAAACAAGCTTCAAAGCTTCTTCAAAATTTGAAAACTTTATTATTATTCTTTTTCAATAGAAACTATTACAACTTTTTAAATCGAAGACTTAGCTATTCCGAGTAGAACTAAGATATCTTGAAGAAGGTTTGGACTCCTTAGGCTTTTATTACTAAGCCCAACTAAATAACTAACTAAAATAAAACTAAAATAAGATCTAATAGAATTAGCAAAGTCCATTTCAAAAAATTATTAAATTACAAAGTTGTCCCTAAAATCTAAAGATAAATAAAATAAAATTAACATTGCCTCCTACATCATTTCCTCAGGTTGGTCAAAACTCTTCCTCGAATTTTGAAGTGTTGAAATATGAAAAATCTTGGTTTCTTGAAGCGTATCATTGATCTTGAATAAACACTTTGAATATGAATTTACTTTCATTTCTTTATCTGAGGTAGCAACGATAATAATTAGGGTGAAGGTTTGGTGGGAAAAGGGTTGGAAAATAATAGGGATTATAGAGTTTCCAAAGGGGACAAAAATTAGTAGGATTTGGGGATGAAAGGAACGAGAAAAATCATATTTAGGCGGTTGTTCTTGTGTTGTGAACAATAACTCTTGAACAGTAAAAATGTAAAATAATAAAAAGAGACTGTTAGAAGTTTGCATCATACAAACAAGTTTCTTCAAAAATTGAAGACTTTATTATTATTCTTCTTCATCAATAGAAAGCGTTGCAACTTTTAAATAGAAGACTATGACTTATTGGGCTTTCATTACTAAGCCCAACTAAATAATTAAACTAAAACAAAACCCAACGGACTATTAGCACAACTCATTCTAGAAAATTATTAAATTACAAAGTTGCTTTGTAACTTAAAGATAAATAAAATAAAAACAAATATGTCTTTCCCCGGCCTCTGCATCAATCATATACCATTGTATTTTTTTATTTTATTTTTGTTAAATTTCATTAACCTCTATTGAAATTTTAGGAAATTTTTTCCCCCAACTATTGAAAAAATGGCAATTCTTTTCTTGAGGTTTGTGAAGAACAACTAAGTTCTACCACTTGATATCAGCGAATAATTTAGTCATAATACTTTTGTTTTTGTTTTTTTGGCTAAATAAACTAACTTAAAAAAAAAAATTAAGGTTAAGTTTAACCACTAAATTAAGTTAACTGTTTTGTTGTCTCCCCTTAACTCTCATCTAACAAGAGAGGTAAATATAGTGAAATCTTAACACCAAAAGATAATTCACTACTTTCAATATCTGAAGGATTTCAAGAATATTAGTGAGATGAACACTCACAAATGTGATAATCATCGTAATGAGAAAAATCTTTGTAAGTTTTGTGGTAGTCTTCAAACGGAAGTGTGAACTTGAAATCCACTGCAAAATCTTCCAACTCTACCTCTTCACCACTGAATAACAAGTCCATTTTGTCTTAAACTTCTTCATCCACCATCACCACTATTAGCAACCGTGATACATTTAGGGTTTTCACTTTTCCTTTAGCAAAGTCTTCTTTGTGACTGTTTATAGGTCATTATGCAATCTATTCTTCAGAGTTTTTGCTGAATAAATATTTTTTTATGCAATCTATTCCTAAGAGTATTTTCTTGTAGAAGTATCACTAGCAAAGTGCATAAGGAGGCCGTGCTTGCCATTGAACCCTTGCCTATACAATGGACTCCTCATAATTGACTTCCCACTTGATAAACACCGAATGTGTAGAAACAAGAACCTAAATAGAAGACATAGCATCACGTTTTAGATCCTATATATCATTGAAGTATTTATCCAAATAGCAAGGCTGGCTCAACACATTTTTGAGTTAAGGTGATAATCTAAAGTAAGAAGTTTAATGAAAAGTTATTAGTTTCTTCCAATAGCCCAATGGTGCAACTTGTTGAATACGTCTTTGAAAAGCCATCAATTTGATATATATATATATATATATATATATTTTTTTTTTTTATAACAATTTTAGCCTTGATTGAATTGGTTTTTTTTTTTTGGTACTAATACAACTATGTTCATGCCAAAATCATGAAATATTAACTACAATATTGACATGTTAAATGCATTTCATGCAAAATATGGCCATAGTACTATGAAGATTTTTCATATGCATATTTTAAATATAAAATAAAAAGTTTTAAAAAATTGTAAATTCTAAATAGTGTCATTTATGGAAATAGCTCAATTCAACTTAAAATATATATATTTTTCAAACATCGCTCAAATCCACAGTCCACAAAAATAGGGTCAAGTGTAGGGTTGTCTTAACACATTTTAGGGTCAAACACAAGTATAAAATATATTATTACTAGTACTATACAAAATACCGCTCTAATCGCACCTAAACCAACCGAAATTTAGGTCACCATACTGTTGACTACGGTGGAGGTGCAAAAACCACACCGCAAAGGTGTGGTTTTGTTTCAGAAAACCACAAAAACCCACACCGCACCTATTAATATATAAGTTATATTTAATATTTAATATACATGTAACATATATTCAATATAACTTTTTTTTTTTTTTTTTATGGGATTCAATATAACTTTTTAATATATAAGAAAACCAACCAAACCGCATTGGGAAATAATGCAACTGGGATGGGGAATATTGAGGACTAACACTTTATTTGTTTCCAAATTAACAATTTCTATAAATGAATTATTTTTCAAAAATCATTTTTTAGAAACCTATCTCATTTTTCTATGATTGGTAACAATCTTAAAATGAGTTGAAAAACTATTAATTACTGTCCTTATTTAGCTTTGTGAGAGATATAGTTATTTTGCAAAAATTTTTAGCTCAAAACAATTCTATCTCATGTCAAACTAAGTAAGGGAATTTTAAAGATAGTTTTCCTTTTTTTTTTTTTTTTTTTTTTTTTTTTTTTTTTTTTTGATACTACCAAACACTAGAAAATGTGACATGCACCAGGTTATTATAGGGAGGAATCCCATGGAGGTGATCTCAAGATGCTGGCGAGAGGTTTCGAAGCTAGGATCTCAAGGATATTATGAGACCTTAGAAACCATAACCCTAACCCCTTGGGGTTAAAGAAAAAAAAAAATTCCTTACTTAGCCTGGCAAGAGATAGAATTGTTTTTAGCTAAAATTTCCTAGAAAACAACTCCATCTCGCACAAAGCTAAATAAGGAAAAATAAGAAAACCAACCAAACCGCATTGGGAAATAATGCAACTGGGATGGGGAATATTGAGGACTAATGCTCTATTTGTTTCCATATTAACAATTTCTATAAATGAATTTTTTTTCAAAAATCATTTTTTAGAAACCTATCTCATTTTTCTATGATTGGTAGCAATCTTAAAATGAGTTGAAAAACTATTAATTACTGTCCTTATTTAGCTTTGTGAGAGATAGAGTTATTTTGCAAAATTTTTTAGCTCAAAACAATTCTATCTCATGTCAAACTAAGTAAGGGAATTTTAAAGATAGTTTTCCTTTTTTTTTTTTTTTGATATTACCAAACACTAGAAAATGTGACATGCACCAGGTTATTATAGGGAGAAATCTCATGGAGGTGACCTCAAGATTTTGGCGAGAGGTTTCAAAGCTAAGAGCTCAAGGACATTATGAGGACTTAGAAACCATTACCCTAACCCCTTGGGGTTAAAGAAAACTTAAAAAAAGAAAAAAAAAAAAACTTTCTTTACTTAGCTTGACATGAGATAGAATTGTTTTTAGCTAAAATTTTACAGAAAACAACTCTATCTCGCACAAAGCTAAATAAAGAAAGTCAATAGATAAATTTTTAACTCATTTTAAGATTGTTACCAAACATAGAAAAATAAGATAGTTTTTGAAAAAATTATTTGAAAAATAATTCTTTTTCCAAAAATTGTTAAAATTGAAAAAAAAAGAGCATCAATCCTCAATATTCCCTGTCCCACTTGCATTCATTTCCCTCAAAATCAAAAACCAACCAAACAGAGCATGAGTCAAGCCTTAGCTCATTATCAAACAAAATTACATGTTTGAACTTGGTTCATTTTCTTGTCAAACAAATTTGATTTTGTTCATGAGTTACTTAATTAACTTATTCTTTTTCCTTATTATTTTTTTAAAAAAATTTATTTTTTCGCATATATATTAAAATCATGACTAAAATTGTTTACATTTTCAAAAATCAATGAATTTTCACAATAAACAAACTGGTTATATTATTAATAAACTAAAAAAAAAAAATTGATATCATATCAACAAGCTATTTATAAATTTACAAAATCAAATCCTATGTAGCAGGTTGTTACTTGATGTTATTAGTGGGTAAGAAAGTAATTTCAGTGGTGGATTCAAATTAAAAACTTTTAACAAACTTGTCAACTGGGATTTATTGTGAAAAACAATAAGTTTCGGTTAGCTCACCTGGTAAAGTCTCTGATGGTTGTATAAGATATATGGGTTCAATTCCCGCATATATAAAAAGCTGATTGGTACCTTGATCTAATGATAAATAGTTTTTATTAAGAGCAGACACTATAAGTTAAAACTCTCTAAAAAAATATTTATTGTGAAAATATTGTGCATGTAGCATTTATATATATATATATATACACACACACTTAAACCGGGCCTCATATTCATGAGCTTGTTCAATAATAAATTGTTATGTTTAAGCCAAGCTTTTAATAATAAAGTTTCAACTTACGTTTAAGATTAATTTATTTACTAACGTAGACAATCTATTTCTCGGATGGAGCTCGAGGTTGGGGTTGTTTAATTTCCACCCGGAGGTGGAAATAACGAAGTGCGTGGCCGCCGCGTGGGTCCTCACTCCTTGCCCGTGCACACGCAAAATCCGCATATAAGAACAGTCAATCACCATTAATCCATTCTCTCATCCACATCCACAAGCTCTTTTCCTGCGTTTTCTTACATCACCTCCTAACCCTCCCTGACTCTTCCGCCACCACAAGTCCCACCAAACTAAACTCCAAAGGTAAGGTAAGTACGTTGAATTTCTTCTCCATTTCATTCATGTCTTGTTTGACCTTTTTTCCATTTTCTATTTAGTATATTTACTAACCAACTATATACAGCAAAATGCTTGACTAATTAATAAAATTTGACCTCTATATATGGCAACTACAGGGTGCCCCTTTTTTTTTGGTTACAATATATATATATATCCCAAGTCCCAATAATAATCTTGGCCTCATCTCATTCCTTTTCTTGTTGCTAACACATAAACATGTCCATCCTACGACTCGTTTTTGTTTTTGTGGTATGGTCCCATAATGTTAGAAACAGCATGGCGAATGGTGTAACGCTTGAATCGGTGAGACAGTCTTTGATAAGACAAGAAGACACCATCATTTTCAGTCTCATAGAGCGGGCTCGTTTCCCCACCAATTCTCCTACCTACAATGAATCTTACGTTTCCACTCCGACCTTTTCTGGTACTTTGGTTCACTTTGTTGTTAAGGAAACAGAGGCCCTTCAAGCTAAGGTATGTGCTATTAAAAAAAATATATTTAATATTTCAAAGGAAATAATTTAATTTTTCTTGGTCTTCGACTTCTGGTGCAATTTTGTTTTTATTTCCTTATCATTGTCATTTGTTTTGTTTTGTTTTTGTTTTGCTATGTTTTGTATTGTCCGCAAAAATTTGAAGTTGGGCTCGTCGTATCGTGTCAATAGGACGGTCCACATTGTGTGTTGACTGTATTTGGGCCATGTGGGAGAACTCGCTCGTCTTTGTTTTTATCTTATGCTGTCGCCTGTACCAAACAAAATGATTTTAGTAGTTATTTAATTTAATAATAATAATAATATTATTATTATTTATTATTATTATAGCAAAGTACAAAACAAAATTATATTTGTTATATAATGATCTTATTACTAATAATATTTGTTATATCGGTTTCATAATAATATTAGCCTAGGACTTGTATTCACCATTTATTTTAGATGGTGCTATTTCCATTTTTTTCCATACTATTCCCAAGTACCATGTGAATAAAGGACCAGTGAAAATTATGTTTCCCTTATTTTTGGTCTCCCTATATGTATGGTTCTTTATATGTTTTTATGATTTTATTATAAGGGAAAGATAGTGGTGCCCTTACCATGACTCCATTGATTTCATATGGTTGTACTCTTAAATAAGTATTAATTGAATGGAGTGTGCGAACTATCTAAATTACAATGTTGTTCAAACATTGTGTACAATGCCTAATTGAGCCTCTGCATCCCAATGCTTGACTAGACTAGTAGCAAGAGATTTCTATATGGTAACATTTCTCTACTTAAAATTGATCATCGCATTTCGGGGAGTATAGGAAGGAGTTAAGAGTTTTTGGTGGCCAAGGTAGTTATTTCTTGCTTCCATGAATGTAGCCAACTTAGGGACACTAAAAATTTGGAGAACCAACAATATGAAAGATCTCCATGGGTGACCTTTTTTTTTTTTTTTTTTTTTTTTTGCTTACAACATATGGGGTTGGGCCAGGTTCTCCTCATAGAGAGAACCATGTTGTGCCATTGAGCTACAAGGCTCTTGGAGAAGATGAACTATGTTGCTTCACACTTCATGTTGAACATCATCATAATGGCAGGCTGACCAGACAGACTATTGGAACTTTTGGGTTTGTACTTTGTATTCTTTGATTTTTGGTAGAATTGTATCAAAACGACGTCAAGTTTTATGTGATATTGTCGTTGGCTAAAGCCTTTCCATGATTATCAATATCTGCAAAACCATAATTGGCTAATTTTAATTAGAAAACATGAACATTGTTGTCATTAGTACGCTACACTGACTCTTCACTCTGTTAAACATATCTGACAAGGGCAACCAAGCCAAGTTTATTTTCAATGCAGGATCTGAAACTTTAGCACTGAGATTAGTTTCTTTACTGTATGTAATTTCGTTTGTTCCAGCTTTCTATCTACTAAGTTACTTGTATCCTTGATATGTCTACTTTCTTGTTTACTGTGAATGCCAAATGCGATTATGCAAACTTAGTAAAACCACAGTAATGAGACTCAGTTGACAGAATTCTTTGGTTTGGGTTGTGCGGGTACTTCCTACTTCAGTTTTATTAATAAAATGACATGGAATGTTACAGGCTGGAAGATATGCAAACCCTGAAGAGCATCCCTTCTTTCCAGATAATCTACCACCCTCAGTGGTGCCGCCTTACAACTTTACAGAGGTAATCATATGCTGCAAAACTCTTGTTTTGCTTTTTAATTTTGAAATGGTCCATTAGTTTTCATCTAATTCCAACTCTAGGTTTTGCATCCTCCAGCTGCTTCGATTAACATAAACAAGGACATATGGGATATGTATTTTAAGAAACTACTTCAGTTGTTTGTTGCACCGGGTGATGATGGCAATTATGCATCAACTGCAGCTAGCGACCTTGTGTGTTTACAGGTAAAGGTGCATGTGAACTTGTTCAGTATTCTGCTGTGCTGTTGTTAAAATTAAAAATTTCCTGGCTGCTGATGATCATTTGGATTCTTGTGCAAAGTCATTTGTTGTTGTTGTTTTTTTTTTTTTTTTAAATAAAAATATTCTTTGAGAAGGTAAATTATTGATTACTGTCATAAGCCATATTTTGAGGTTTTGACAATGAAAAATACAAAATATTCCGTGCAGGCCCTCTCCAGAAGAATTCATTATGGAAAGTTAGTAGCCGAGGTAAAATTCAGGGAATCCCCTGGAGAATATGAGCCTGCAATTCGTGCTAAGGTATTAAGGATGCATCATTAAGGACTATAGTAAATAAGGTTTTGCTAGAATATTTGCCTTATTGTGATCAGCAGATTGAAGAACCAGTGATTCTTAACTCCCAAGCAATTAATTAGAATCACTATAGCAATATTTTGTTGGATTTTTATTTATTACGATAATGAGTTCAGTGACACCATGACAGGAATTTGAGAAAAATGAGAACATATGGATTGATTCTTTTTATTAAGCATATTTTAACTTCCTAAATTGTTTAGGTGCTACTTCTTGAAGAAATAAAAATAAAGGTCATGCATTTTACTTCAATAATGTGTTGCTTTTTTCAGGACAGAGATGCTCTGATGAAATTGTTGACATTTGAGAGTGTAGAAGAGGAAGTGAAGAAGAGGGTTGCAAAGAAGGCCATGGTGTTTGGGCAAGAAGTGACTCTGAATAATGATGACAACAAGGGAAAGTACAAGGTTGATCCATCAGTAGTTGCTCGCCTCTACGGGGATTGGATAATACCTCTCACCAAACTTGTCCAAGTTGAGTACCTACTAAGACGCCTTGATTGAAGCCGTTTCCTTTATGAATCATCCAATAATGTGATGGGAGTTTCAAAGGATTGAATTTTTCTTATGATCACATAATCGCTTATTCAAGAAAGATAATTTTGAAATGAATATCATTTTAAAAGCTAGCGAATAAATCTTTGTTTAATTAAGAAAGTTCGTCTACATGAATGTGTGTATCCATGATTGGATATATAGAGATATCGATGTATATATATATATATATATATGGATTTTACTAATGTGTGCCCTACGGGCATACATTGATTTTCATTTTTGGAAAAATTTTTCTCGAGACTTGAAAAAATATTGACAGCTTTTTCAATTTCCGAGAAAAAATTTCCAAAAGTGGAAGGCTTAATGTGTGCCCTTAGGGCACACATTAACCGGACCCTATATATATATATATATGCATGCATTATTGACAAAGAAATGAAGGTAGTGAAGCTTACAATCCTTAAAAAAAATGATTTATATAATATGTTGTTGACATAACTTTTTCTGTAACTTGTTGAGATGAGAAGTTGTGAGTGGTGGATAATTTCATATACTTTCCACTAACACTACTTTTGTTATCAGCTACTCATAATTTTTTTAATTCAACAAGTTGTAAAAAAGTTGCATTGCTATACTTATTCAACATTATATTGGTACATGAAGACTTTGTTGTTAAGACCATGACAATTTGCATATTTACACACATTGGAGAAAAAAGAACGGTTTTGAAACGCCTTGTTGCCTCAAAAGTTGGTCTATATAAACTATCAACAGTCAACACAATTTACTACCTGAGGAGGGTAAGGCATAGAGTAATATATAGGGCTTAATACAAAGGTTTTGGTCCAGATGGATTGAACTGCTTGAGAAGAAATGACCCAAAGGCAATGAAATAAATGAGGTTTGGGTCATCTCTGTTACACTTTTTTAATATCTGTAGCCTAAAAGCAAGCTTTTTTTACTATTCATCTTATGAATCATCCAATAATGTGATGAAGTTTCAAAGGATTGAATTTTTCTGATCACATAATTGCTTATTCAAGAATGATGATTTTGAAATGAATATCATTTTAAAAGCCAGCGGATAAATCTGCGTTTAATTAAGAAAGTTCGTTTACTTGAATATGTGATATACAGAGATATCAATGTATATATATACATGCATTACTGATTGTACAACTATCGCTCTACTCAAAGTTACCCAGGGGCAGTTTTTGAAGTATGCAGCCTTTAAGAGAGAGAGAGAGAGAGAGAGAGTGCGTCAGCTGCTTAACGACATTAATTCTTTTGACAAAAAGTTGAAACACCTTTAATCCATCAATCGAACTGCAAGTAGCTTCGGCTTTTTGAAAGTGAGGCATCCTTCATCCTAGGAAAAGCCACACCAAACAATTGTAAATCTACATGAAAAATGCAAGCAGATGCGGCTAGTTGCCAATATAACTAATGACTTGTTTGTACTTACACCGTTACAAATTCATGTCTTAGTGGCCCAAGTACTGTACAGCATCATTCCTGAAATATCAAAATAACATGCTTAGAGCATTCACATTAAAAAGTTATTTTAGCACCCAAAAAAGCATGTAACATTGGTGGTGATAAAGTTAAAAATTTATACAAACTAGCTACAGTTTACATGACAATAAGTGATAAAAAAAAATTAGTTTATTCTGTGAGGTCACATCTTATTACTGTAGCACACAATGATAAAAATAATAAATAAATAAAGAATATTTAAATGAAGTGGTAAAAAAAACACATTTGATTTTTTTTTGCATAAACACATTTTATGTTAAGCATATTGAAAAGTGATGTGTTAACATAAATAAAATAGTTTTTTAATTTACTAAATGCTAAATTTTTTAGCATCACCAATGTGAATGCTCTTACTAAAATAGTTTTTTTTTTTTTGGAATAAGCAGTAGAAGATTTATTGAAAAAGAAGTATAACGTGTTCACAATGATTAACACACTATACTTGAAACAATTACAGACAAATAAAAAAGAAATGCTAATAGATTGAAGAAAATCATAAATAGAAATATAAATATAACTAGTCGCTAACTCGTGCAATACACCGGATAGTTACAAATGAATTAACTTTTTATAAGACAAAACACTTTATATATATATATATATATATTGAGAAATAACCATATTATGTCATTTTTTATAAGATGAAACAAATACATACTACTAATGTTTCTTCCATACTATTCATTTCCACAAAAACAATTAATAGATATTCACAACATGAGGGAAGACATGACAAACATACTTATCACCTCCTAGACATCAAATTTCAAAATGAAACATACATCATCCACATTTTCATATGCATATTTTCAGATATCAAGATACTTTGATGTCAAACATGAATACAAATATTTCTCTTAGCATTTACTCAATTTGTAGTTTGAATAGAAATCTCAACCATGTTGCCACAAAGCATTAAAAAAAAACAGTATTCATCATGTAAAACTTTAGTTAAGTCCATATGCTACCATTAAGGGAGGCACATAATAGTTGCATGTTTAACTTCATAGGATCTATGCATTACTAAATATTTTGCAATTTTAAGTACAATCCATATTAGTAGGAAACTGTCTAGAAATTAAATTGAATTAACCATTATTTTTTTTGAGAGAGAGAAAGCAACACTTATATTTTTGAATTAAGAACAAAATAAATTTAAATTCTTGGTCAATGACATTGATCATCAATCAATTAATCATAACTTGATTCATGATCATATTTAACAATAAAAGAGGAGTTACTAATAAATTATATATTTCATAATTTAAATCAAATTCAAATCTATAGAGGTGCAATTCATCCCTCTGAGTGGACTTTTTCTTCTAATGAAAAGAGGAGAAAAAAAAAGTATAATTCAAAATTTTTCACAAGCTACAAAAAAAAATCTAACAAACCTCAAAGTTCATGAACATATTATAACATAAAAAGAAAACCAAAAACTACCCTTAAGTTATGGAAACTCGTTTATCACAAACCAAAGCAGTATACTTTCTCATTAGAAAGTCAATCTTCTATAATAATACATAAAAGAATTTCTAAACACCGTACCCAAAAAAAAGCCAATATAATTAATGTAAGCCTTGAAAATAAAAAAATCTGATACCCACTACACATCTATCTATAATTTGATTTTTATCTTTTCTTTTAAATTTATCTGTCAACCTTACCTAATTTTGTAACTTCAAACTTAAAATATGCAATTCAATATTTCCAAGTGAAGATTCTCATTGGAAAAATCTAATAGTTATAAATCAAAACATACAATTCTTAAAAGTATGATGTCAAGAGCATAAAAATGCTTTGGATAAAGGTGTAATATATGCCTTTTGATTTCTCAAGAATAATGCTACAAGAAACTGTAATGCATCCAAATGCTAATAATCACTATTACATACCTATCACAAACCGTTGTTACAGTCTAGAGTTTCTTTTCCATGAATTTGGTGAGATCATAGGAAAACAAACCAAATTTCTCATACATGTATATTCACTTTATAATCTAACAAATAAATAAAAAAATTATATTAATTAAAAGAATTATATTAAAGATGAGAATTGGAGGAGAGGAATAGAAACACCAAAACTAACTCTGCCCACTCCTCTTTTATTCAAACATGAACCACAAAAAATTAATTAACCTCCACTCTGGAATAGTAAACGACGAATATGGTGGAAATTAAGCAAAACACCAGGCCTACAACTTTTCATGCAAATTGAAAAATACGGACTCCTAAATAGAAAAGCTACAGACTTACCACAACACTATGACTCCAACTTGACCGTCTGGTTTTAAGAGAGGAGAAGTTGCTACAACGATTTTACGTTTAGGGTTTGTGGAGCATAATTTTTATTTTATTTTTGCTAAAAAAATCCATACATATTCTATGGTAGTTTTTGTATTTGTATGACTTCTTCAGGACTCTTGAGCCACATCTCAACATTGCCATTCCACAAATTTTTTTTTTCATAAAGAAGGCTCTGCATTTGAGCCATGAGAAAACAAAAGAGAGATAGATAGGGGCAGCGTGAAGAGAGGAGTGATTGTGCGAAGGAAGACTGGAGTGGGAGAGAAGGAGGTTTACTACATGTGGATCGTTTGAAGTAAAAATAATTTAAAGAAAAGAGAGATGACTTGGAAAATTGTGGTGCAAGTAATAAAAAGTCAACCAAAAGGTCAGAGGCTTTGGTTTTATATATATATATATATAGTCCCAACTAGCAAAGACTTCACCAGATCTTAGGGTCTCTCAAAATCTTCAAAAATACATGTATTAGACATGTCGTACCATAATCCAAATACTTAAAAAATGTTTCCCCAACTAATTCCTCCAAGCAAAAAGTAGAGAGGCTACAAGCTTTAGCATCACCCACTGAATCCCAAAAAACAACAAAATTTTACTCCATAAAGCATGAGAAAACTTACATTGGAGTAGAATATGATCTATAGTTTCCTCATCACATCGACACAAGCAACACCAATTAACAAGGGGCAACCCCCACTTAACAAGATTATCAATAGTAAGAATCCTCCCCCATGCTGTTGTCCATAAAAAGAAAGACACTATTTTAGGAACCTTAATACACCAGATGCTCTTCCAAGGGAAAGAAATAGTAGGAGGCTCTAGTAAAAACTTATAATAATAACTCACTTCAAAAACGCTTGTCTGAGTCAATTGCCAAATCAAGGTATCATCACCCTCACCCCTAGGCAATTTGGAATAAAGAAGCTCAAAAGAAGTATACACTCCCTCTAATTCCCAATCATGAAAAGCTTAGTGAAATTGTATATTCCAACTCCTACTTCCCCTTTCTGATGTAGAGGAAATCAAATCAGAAATCCAAGCTTCTCTAGACATAAAACATGCAAACAAATCTGGATAGAGATCCTTTAGGGATTAAGCCTAAACCAAGGATCATGCTGGAACTGAATTTGATGGCCCTCACCCACCGCACAAACCACATTTCCAAAGAATCTCTCTGCACCAGCCCTAATATTCTTCCACATCCTGCATCCATGAGTCCCTCTACAATCTCTAATACACCAGCCCCTCTAGCCTCTTCGTATTTGGATGCTATAACTTGACACCACAAACAGTTAACTTCCCTCCTAAACCGCCATAGCCACTTACCAAGCAAGGCTTGGTTAAACAACCCAATCTTTTGGATCCCCAAACCACTTGCCTCCATCGGCAAACACACCCTGTACCAAGCAACTGACGGATATTTAAACTCTCCTCCAATGGCCCTCCATAGAAAATTCCTTTGAATCCTTTCTAATCTATCAGCCACAGCTTGAGTGATAGTGAACAAAAATATATAAAAGGTGGGAAGGCTTTACTGAAGTAGACATACAATTAATTGAGAAATCGGTAAGGGATCGAGTCATAGAAAGATGCTAACATCATTAAACAAACCTTTTCAATGTTTTTGTTCTGGCTGCCAACTTGAATACTGGTTTAGAAGTGGGACAAACAATCTCATCTTCACATAGTTTGCGCTTCCGACCCTTTTTTCTGTTTATTAAATGGGATGTTTTTATTCTAAAAACTTTTACCTGTAGCCCAACAGTAAATTAAAAGTAAGGCAAGTTTAAGATGTCAATACCTGTAATTCCTTCCGCGATGCCATTTCCATATAGAATTTCTCCAATTGACTGATTCTGTCCCTCACTTCTAGCTCTCTATAGGAAGCAGATGTTTTCCTGCACTTGGAAGACACAAGAATACGTCACTAACAAACTGCTACCTAATAATAACACCACCACCAACAACAACAATCATAATGATAGCCTATGTAGAGTTGAGTTCAATATGAAAATGTAAAATTAACAAGCATTTTGCGCATTAACCAGTAGGATAATTTGATATTCATGATTTTAAAGAACAATATGTAATCTCAACACCTCCCCCCCCCCCCCCCCCCCCTTTTCTTCAACAAATGGCAACAAATGTACTTGGTAAATGTGTTGTTTAAAAAAAAAAAAGAAAATCATTTGGGAAAATGATATTTAGAGATAATTTTTTAAAATTTAGAAATAAGTTTTGTGTTCACAGTAAATGGAAACACAACTCCAAAACCAATTTATGACAATCACCAACATTACCAGCAACAATAGCTCCATTAAAGTCAGCGCAACCAATACCATCAATGCTTCTGCCAAGACTGCCTCACCATCAGCACTAATCCCCCCACCATCATTGTCATAATCAACACCATCAATATGTTTGCTGCCACCGCCCATGCCAACACAATAACTATTATAGTTGCTGCTGTCATAATGACCACACTAACAGCACCACCACTAAATTATCACTGGCACTGTCATCGCCAAAATCACCACCTCTGTACTGCCACTTCATGTCCATACTGCAAAACCACCCTACCACGATCACCAATGGTGCCACCACAATTACCAGTCTTATGTCTCTCTCATACAGCGCATGTACCGTTGCCCTTGACACCATCACCGTCCTTTTTTTGGGTATCTGAGACCATGTTTAATTATCAAACATTACATCAGTTTTCAAATATTGAAATGAAAGAAACTTAAAATAAATGGCTCAATTCCTTTAAAAATAAAACCAAAATAGAAAATAGCAATTTAACTGAATAAACTGGTTAATCCAAATGTAAGTTTATTGCTTTGGTAGCAAAAATGTCAAACTTCTACATTATAACACCATGAAAACCTTGAAGAGTGTGTTTGGATCTTGGACTAGACACAAATAATTAAATAACCCTATCAATAAGCCATATCAACCATACAATAATTTCAATTGGAAAATTGGAGTCTTGTGAGGATACCTGTAATTGTGTTCAATGTCTTAAGTTAGTAAAGAAGCAGATAACTACAATAGTATAGCAACATGAAAACCCCATTGACGCAGGACAACCAGAACAAAATTGAAACAATAATAAAATAAAGGATAAGACCTAGGAGTCAGCACCTAGGCCTGGCCTGGAGTCAGCATCAAGTGGGGAAACCACTAAAAGTCTAGCACCTAGGGTAGACCTGGAGTCAGCACTAGACCAAAGAAAGACCAAACGGCCATTTTTTCATTTATCAAAATATCAACTATCTCCTCAAGGAGTACAATAAGTTGCTTATAAAGGATTGCTAAACCCTAGTTCTAATTGGCTAAGAAACCCTAATTGCCTTATTACAAAAATAACCTTACTTCCCAAATTAAAATACTAATAGCCCAATAAACTACGACCTAAAACATAAAAATACAATTGACTTGCAAACATAAATAATATTAAATAATAATTTTTTTTGCATCTCCCGCATCACCCATGGCTTCATTTTGTTTTATACTTCTTTTCCCATTGCTCCTATAGTCCCACCCACAGAACCAACTCTTCTTTTCCATGTTGCCTCCACAGATAGCCTGCACCCCAAACACCCAACATCTTCAAACCTTCCAACACCACCTGCCCCTCAAACTCAGGGTCCTAACACTGGCAAGATCACCAGAAATTAGCAAGAAAGACGGGAAAAATTAAGGAAAAGTCTTAAATATTTGTAAGTATGAACATATTTTTAATTTTTTTGGGCACTAAAGGCCATGCCCAAGTGAAATTTTGTAAGAAAAATATGTTCAAATGGGCAAGGCCTGCTGAAGTTTGAGTTTTCCTTTCACTATTTATGTGTGTATTTGCATGATAGACTCCTACCAATTAGCAAGAATTCACAACTCGGTAAAATATAGAAGTTTCGCAAATTCACCTAAAATTTCCAAATAATTTTTTCCTTTGTTTTTCAGATATTTATTGGAATTACTACGATCTTGTCACCAAAAAATATAACTGATATAAAAAAATAATAATTTAAAAAAAAAAAAAAAAAAAAAAAAC
This sequence comes from Quercus variabilis, assembly GCA_030445155.1. NCBI lineage: Eukaryota > Viridiplantae > Streptophyta > Magnoliopsida > Fagales > Fagaceae > Quercus > Quercus variabilis. The sequence continues at coordinate 20,244,901 of CP129446.1, read as the reverse complement.
ATAGCCTTAATCCTAAAATTTTGGGGTAGGCTATGGAACCTCAATAGATTAGTTAGGGTATGATGATGACGATGACGATGATTCTGCATCCATATTGCTAGAGTAGAATACATTAAAACCTGGAACACCTAATCCTAATAGGTATTCTTAATCTTATCAAGTGAACATAGGGCCATCTAAGTTCTAACCTCTGGGCATAAGCATAAATTGCTTAGCTTTGCTCATTAGGGGTGAATGCCCCTCAATTACCTGGCAACTCCTTATGTTGGGTGGGATTAGTTGCCCATAGGTTTTAATAGCTAGAAGCAAGTCCAAAGAGCTCTTCTTCAGAAAAATGCCCTACGTTATTTAAAAAAAAAAAAAAAAGTAGGTTCATCTAATTGTATTCAAACACGAGTATCTATGAAAGGAGCAATAATATTGTAGCCCAAAAAGGAATAGACAAGTGAAACAGGTACTTTTAAACCTTGCCTAGTATACAATGAATTTTCAAAATTGGTGCTAACTGCTAATAGACTAATGACCAAAATCCTAATACACATATTATGCCAAAACAATATGGAATATTAAATTAGAACATGAATTTAAGCCCATCACAAAGAGTGAACAACTTCTGTGTGTGCATGAGTGCGTGCGTGAGAGAGAGAGAGAGAGAGAGAGAGAGAGAGAGAGAGAGATGATGATGATGATGATGATGATGCAATAAACTTGTACCTGTTTATTTTTGAAATTTCTATTATAAAAACAAAACAAAAAAGTGCTTTTTCCATTATTCTAATAAATTAAGTTTTTTTTTTTAATAAAAAAATTATAATTTATTTTCAAAGATAATAATCCCACATGCACATAGGTTTGAAACCATGACCTCATTTTCCACATTGTAATTTCTTTTTTGATAGGTAAGTAGGGGGAGGGGAGCGGTGGGCTTCAAACCCTAGTGCCCAAGCACCACAAGAAATGCAGAACCACTGGGTATCTCTTGAACCCCAAAATACAATTTCCACACTGTAATTATATGGAGTGACATTCTGATTTTTCAATTATATATTAAAAAAAATGCATAAAAAAGCATAGCCATGTTGCATAATCAAATGATCACCTACTACCAAGAGTGCCCAAAGTGCAGCAGCAAAGGCATAATTAACCAGGCCATGTTGAACTAAACTTAGACTCAACAAACTGGTTATCTCAAAAGGCTCTCATAGAAAAGGGAAGATATTTTTGGCCAATTCCTGAATAATGTCTTGAACAGTTAAATTGCTAAAAAGGAAAGGTTAATGCTCAAATCACGAATAAAAAATCTCAAAACACCACATATTGTGTGTGATCAAATTCTTTGTGGAGTTTTAGGAAGTAAAGAACTTGATCATGCACAATATATTTGGTAAATTACACCCACCTTCTTTGAGATTTTCTAAAATGACTCCCCCAAATGTTTCATGAATTGATACTCCCCTCTTGAGGTTTATATAAATGCACTAACAGAATATTCCGTTTAAAAAACATATTTCTATTAATTATGCATACCTCACAGGTCTCAAGGGGGGAGTATCATTCATTCACAAACCTCAAGGGAGGGGAGTGTCATTTCATCCATAGTTTAGGCAAGAATCTTCTCTAAAAATGAAATATTTTGTCAGTAAAATCACAGTTTGAGAGGCCATAGACTTAACTATTACATTTATACAAACCTCATGGGGGATGTCATTTATACAAACGTTTAGGAGTGTCATTTTGATAAACCTTGTAGTTTGCAAAGGCATGGACTTAACTATCCTTTCAAATATATATATATATATATACATATCCAATTAATGAGAATTCACAGCTCTTGCAGCCTAAATATCAGTTTCTAGGACAGTTTTCCTTTTATTTTTGGAAATTTGATTAATTGCTAAGACTTGTCCACCAGAAAATGGAATCAACATCCACTAGAAATTTATCTTGAAGTGTAGTACGATAAAAATTCCTTTGGTCAAGTGTGGTGATGATGATGATGAGGAGTCGGCATCCTTATTTCTAGAGTAGAATACATCAAAATCTGAAACTCCCAATCCTAATACATATCCTTATAATGGGGAAGTAGGCTCAGCTAAATTTATTCAAACGTGAGTACCTTCAAAAGAAGCACTGATATTGTGGCCAAGAAAGGAGTACACACGTGAAATGGGTACTTTTAGACCTCAACATACGATTAATTTTCAAAATTGGTGCCAAATTTTATAAAACAAAATCCTATTTCACATATTATGCCAAAATTAAATGATAACTCTATCAATGGTGTAATGGATAAGAACAAAAACCTTTTTTTTTTATAAGAACAACAAACTTAAGTTGATCAAAGTGTGTGTAACTTATTAGAGAGAGAGAGAGAGAGAGAAGAGAAGAAGGCACTGAAATATGCAAAAGAAACAATGCTACTAAAGAAAGAGACATACCTGGTCAGTAAACAACACAACAAAAGTCAAATGGAAACGACGAAGAAAATACTTTCACGCTTATTTTTTCAACAAGATTTTCTCATTTTCTTCAACACATTGAAGTCGGAGTCATCTTTCAAAAAGGTATAGGTCATTGAAGACAAACCCAAAAATCCACTACTGTCGGTTGAGCCAAATTCTGAAACTGGCCAGCCCAAACCTAAGTCAGACCCAGTGTTGGTGGAGTGACATTTGTGTTGCATCTCTAGTTCACTAGGTGCCATATTTTCTGTAACATTTACAATGTTCAACATCATACAGTGACTTTCCTGTCTTGAGTTGTCAATAACATTTTCATAGTTATCATTGAAGAAATCAGAATTTTGAGGATGACAGGCGCAATCTACATGGACCCCGCACCCTTTTATGAAAGCAGGAACACTTTCTCCTCCATCAGGAAAATATAAATTACATACAACCTCAGCGTGATTCCAGTTAGATGGATTTGAGTCATCCATTTGCTTTTGCAATTCCCTATGAGATTTAGAAAATAGCCACAAATGATCACAAACTTCTTTTTTGCAATTTAAAACATTGATACGTTTTTTACAGCCATTGATGGAAAGGTAAACTTGACAAACAAATCCACCTCTATGTGCCTCCGGTCCAAAAGCAATACAGATGGCTAATTCTGGAAATTTTGGACCAACCCAGAATGATAAGGAATGTCCAACGCTTCGATATTTGAACCACTTTGGTATATCAACTCCTGGTAGTATAATTTCACAATCAATGTCCTCATCTTCAGATCTAGAGCCTTCAGTTTCAGATGCAATGTCTTCAAAGACCAAGGGAGAGGGAACAAACTGATGCGATGGTCTGTTTGATGACTGTGGATCAATTAATATGTTGCTTCTTGCACCTTGACAAATTCTCTTAGGTAAAATCCCTAGAATTTCTCCAGCCTGCTTAAAATTAGCAAATACAAGAAACTGCAATTTAGCATAGTAATGAATTTGGTGTACGTAAGGAAAATGTTTCTTCATAACTTTGAGAGAGAGAGAGAGAGAGAGAGAGAGATAGACCTGACTTAATAAACTGCTTAATGACCGTGAATTCAGCAATGGGCAGTTCATTGCGCACACTATTCTTATAGCTTGTGGAAGCCTAGGAATTTCCTGAAGTTGCATGCAATTTTCTATTCCAATTCTTCTTAATCTAGCAAATTTGCTAATGCTTTCAGGGATCATACCAATATTGGTTCCATCTAGATATAGATATTTCAATTCGGGGAAGTAATCAGGCATCATTAAAAAATCTAATTCAGTTAGATTTTCACAGTTGCTGAGATTCAGATATTTCAACTTAAGAAACCCATATCCAGGCAAGCTACCAAAAGAATTACACATCAGTCTTCTATCAATCTTCAGTCTGGTACAACCACAAATCTCAAATACTCTAAGATTTTGCAATTTATAGATGCTATCTGGAAGATCCATAAGGTTTTGACAATAACTTAGGTCCAACTTCTCAAGCCCAATGAGGTTCCCTATTGATGAAGGCAACCCTTTAATACCGGTCCTCGACAATAATAATATTTGTAAACTTCCCATTCCTGGCTGAATATTGGGAAACTTCTCAAGCCTTGAGCAATCACGAAGATCAAAATAACGAAGAGATCTTAGCATAAGGCTTCTCGGAAGAGTTTGAAGTTGTTCACAACCTTTGAGGATCAATAATTCAAGCTTATCAAGAAATCCAACCGATTCATGAACCTCAACTAATTCTTTACACTCAGAAAGATTCAATTCCTTTAAGTTTGGGGTGCACATGGCAGGAAACTTCATAATGGTTTCACAAGATTCACACCTAATATATTCCATATTTTTGAACTGGATCTCCTGTACAAGGAAAAAAATTCAAAATTATCTTTTAAATAAAATTTAATGAAATCATAATTCATAAATACTAATAATCATACCTGCTTGAATGGCTCCTCCAATTTGATGTGACTATATGGCATGTTGAGTTCAACAAGTAGTTGGGGACAAAAAGTAGCCGGCAAGGGAAAAGTATAATCAGGCCAATCAAGCAACCTTAACCCATTGGGGATATATTCAAGGCCTCTAAGAATTTTTACATTACGAACTATAAGAAATTTGAGATTTTTCATCTCTTTGAAAACTTTAGCTTCCAATTGCACTGTTGTTGGTTCAGGTGAGCACAACATTAGGCCTCGAATATTAACTGTCCCCTGTTTAGATAAAGCATTAAGTACTACACAACAGAATTCGCCTAAAGAATAATGAGTTTCAAATTTTTTTTTTAAGATATTGATAAACGTACATTTTGCTCAGCATTAAAAAGGGCAAAAAGAAACAATGAAAACTAAAATTCACTACATATGCCTTGTGAAAAAAAGAAAAAGAAAAAGAAAAAAGGGCAAAGCAAAGCAAAAGAATTATACCGTATTTCCAATGAGTACTTCAAGAGCATCTGTATGATACCATAGCCTGCTACGTTGTCCAGCATTATATGGAGATTCTTCTTGGACAATTCCCCTACCCATATCTTGTACTAAGTCATGCATCGACAATTTGCCAAATTGATCAACAGTTATGAGACACCTATCAATAAGTTTTGGAATAACGGAATTTGGAAATTGTCCGCAAGCTTCTAACATATTCACAACATAATCCTTGTCGAATCCCTTGAAGAAACATGCAATATCGAGGAAAACATCCTGCTCAATTTTGTCCAACCCTTCATAACTTACTTTGAGTACATCTTGAATTCCTTTGTTAATAATTCTTTCATACTTGTCTAATTCACTTTGCCATTCAGAAATACTTTTTCCCCGTAAACCAGAACCAATTATTTCTAGAGCTAATGGAAGGCCATTGGCATAACTTATAATTTGCTTTGCAAGTTGCAAATAAGCTGCATCAGGTTCATTTTTGTGGAATGCATGCTTGCTGAAGAGTTCAAGAGCTTCATGTTGAACCATTTCCTCAACCTTGAAGTAATGAGGGTTTTCAAGAGTGTTTAGCACTTGTTTGTCTCTTGTTGTTATAATGATTCTACTTCCTCTAGCAAACCAATCACAACCTCCAAGCAAATTTTCTATCTCTTTCCCTTTATCCACATCATCAAGAACTAAAAGAACCTTTTTACTACAAAGTGCATCCTCTATCTTTTTGGTTCCTTCAGGTACACTACCCAAATGAAATCCATCCCCTAAGACCTTAGAAAGAAGTCCCTTTTGTAGTTGGATTATGCCTTCTTTTGTACTTGACTTTTCTCTAACATTCTCTAGAAAGATGCTTACATCATAATGATCAGCCATATTGTTATAAACAGCTTTTGCGATTGTAGTCTTGCCTACACCGCCCATGCCATGAATCCCTACCATTTGAACATCATTTGGCTTAGTATGCAAAAGCGATTCTATGGCCTTTGCACGATAATCTATTCCAACGGGGTATTTAGCAACAAATAAGCATGAATGATTTAATTTAGTTATTAATATCTCTTCACAAATTTCCTCGACAATTCTAGATTCAGAATTGCTGCCAATCACAGAGAAAAATAAACATTATGAGTGGGACTAGCTGGAAACATAAATACATAGATAAAATAAATTCAAGTTTTCTAGTTGTATGTATTACAACTTACATCCATTAGTAAATAAATGGCATTTAACTCTTAGATCTAAGAGCTATCATTAATTTTAGTTTTTTTTTTTTTTTTGGCTGAGAAATTAGTTTAACCTTTTAGAAAGTACATGCATGTATGCATGTCAGCTTTGCTAGGTGAGGAAACATACTTAATGATAACCCACTACCAATATTTGATCAAAAGCATTATGAGATTTAAGTAAAATTTTCCGTACAATACATGGGATAAACTCTTAATTGGTAACACTATATTATCTTAAATTTAACCAATCAAAAACACTTTTTTTGGTCCCTATATTTTGGCCTTATTTTCAATTCAGTCCTCAAGTTTTTACAACTTTCATCTTGGTCTTTATATTTTTAAACTTGCTGTCATTTTGGTCCCTACCGTCGTCTCACTTATGGAAAACACCTAATTGGCTAATTGACTGCACTACTTGGCTACAGTACCATGCTTCTCTTAAAACCAATGGTAGAATTGTAGTAATGCCACCAGTGCAAGAAGGGATCGCTAAGTGGTTTACTAATTTGGTAGGCCAATTCTTGGAGAAGCCACTTCCTTTTCTCTTAGTCAAGAAGTCTGTTCAAGGTCTCTGGTGTCTGTTTGGTTGGGTGGAGGTATTCTCTCTTGATAATGGATTATTTCACTTAAAGTTTGATGATTTGAAGAGCAGAGATGCAGTCCTTGAGGCTAAGGTGTGGCATATTGAAAACAAACCGCTAATTATTTGCAAATAACACGTGGGTATGAAACTTCTTGACTTTTCTCCAAGGCAACACCCAATCTGGATCAAGATCGTGAATCTCCCAATTGAATATTGGAATCCCATTTACTTAAGCCATGTTGCAAGTAGAGTGTGTGTAGAGTGTGTAGGCCCTGTTGGGGAAATAAACACTTTGGGGAGCTTCTTTGAATAATTAATATAACATATAGAAACACACTTTAACCTAAAAGGCCTAAACCCAATGGGTATGTGCTCAATTATGTTATATTAACCACTCATTCTTTTCATCTTTATTCAATGTGAGACTTCACTCACATTTGTAACCCAACAATCTCCCCCTCACGTGTGAGTCTCTACCTCTCTGTGGGCCATGAACAAGTCTTACTCACTCCCCCTTGCCTAATGGGCTTTTCACTTCATCAACGCATCATCCATGGGCCTCTCATACGCCATCCATGGGAACCATGTATCAATCCCGCATGCACATCCATGAGAACCCTGCACGTCCATGTCCATGGGAACCTCACACCACACCATTATTAGCACCATTAGCAATATTCCTTTGTTGGGTTTTTTTTTTTTTCCTCTCCAAAATCTTTATGTGTGGGCCGTTTCGGCTTTTTCTGTCCCCGCTGGGTAGGGACCATGAACACTAAACCACCTTCGCCACACATAACCTTGCGCTCTGATACCATTTGTTGGGGAGATAAACACCTTGGGGAGTTTTCTTGAGTAATTAATATAACATATAAAGACACACTTTAACCCAAAAAGTCTAAGCCCAATGGGTATGTGCTCAATTATATTATATTAACAACTCATTCTTCTCATCTTTATTCAATGTGGGATTTCACTCACATGTGTAACCCAACAGGCCTTTATATGCAGACAATGTCACAGAAACAAATAATCAGCTAGGGTTTGCAAGCCTAGGCCCAATGAGTATGTACTCAATTATATTATATTAACCGCTCATTCTTCTCATCTTTATTTAATGTGAGATTTCACTCACATGTGTAACCCAACAGGCCCCTATATGCGGACAAAGTCATAGAAACAAATAATCGGCTAGGGTTTGCAAGTGTGTGTTGAAGTGGATATTGAATCAGTTTCCTAGTGAGGTTGAGGTGGACAATGCAATGGTAAATTTCTTTACATTAAAGTAGAACATCCATGGATTCCTATGAGGTTCACTAAGTGTAAATCTTTTGATCGCAATGCAAAGCCAGAAGAACAGAGAAAAGGAAAGTCTGGGTTCCAAAGAGTTAACAAACTAAGAAAGAACAAAATCAGCAGGAAGATAAAAGGCAAGTGATTGAGGTTGCCAATTAAAGCTTTGGGCAAGGAAAGACTCTGCTCATAAAATGAGGAAATGCAACCTTTGCTGGACAAAGAAAAGAATAAGCGTACAGTGGGCAGGAATAGGTTTGCTGCTCTAAGAATGGATGCTGATGCAGAGGCAATGGTGAGTGATCGTGAGGAAGAGGAAATTGTGGAGGACAAGTATCTGAGCTCTCATCAACAAAGTTTCTCGAACTTAAAATAAGAGCAGCACTTGTATGGAATTGAAAACAAAAGGGGGAAATCACTGGGAGCAATTGGAGAGTCATCTTACAAACCTGGATCTTCCTATCTTCCTTCTAGCATACCCCTATGAAGCTGTTAGTTTGGAACATTAAACAACCCCTTCAACAAAAGGAGGTGAAAGCTATAGTGAAAAGATTGAATATATATTTAGTGTGGCTTGTGGAAACTAGAGTGAGAAGAGATAATACTAAGGCAATCAAGGACAATTTGTTTCCTAACTAGGGGCAAGTAGACAACTATCTTCACATGATTTAGGGAGAGTGTGGGCATTCGGGGATTCTAATAAATTAATGTGGATCTTCTCTCTCAGTCCAACTAGGTGACACATTGTCGAATCAAGATCAAACAGGATAGCAGTTGCAGTTATGCTCTTTTGTGTATGCCATGAATGATGGCAATGAAAGAAGACAGTCATGGGCAAACCTAGAATCTTTTCATAACTAGGTTAGCTCTCTACCATGGCTAATTGTTGGAGAATTTAATGCTGTAAAAAGTTCTAGAGAGAACTTCGGGGAGGGCTTCTTTCCTTATATGAGCAGGGATTTCTGCAATGTGTCCAAAATCTTGTGGTGGTAGACCATCCTTTTATTGGATGTTATTATAGATGGAGTAACAAGTCAGAGCAAGGGAATTTCATGGCTAAAAAAACTAGATAGAACTCTAATGGGGAATTTCATAGCTAAAAGGTTGGATAGAGCACAAGTGAACATGAACTGGTTGGCATGTCACGAGCATTCTTTAGTTGGGTTCTTAACCCCTGGTGTTTCTAAGCATTCTCTAGCCCTAGTCTCAATAAAACCAGGAAAAAAAAATAGTCCAACACCATTCAAAAATTTTAACTTATGGACTGGAAATGAAGAATTTATGTGCTGGATTGCTGAAGCTTTGGATGTGGATGTGAGGGTTCTCCTACGTTTGTCCTCTACCAGAAATGAAAAGCTACCAAGTCATTGTTGAAAAGAATGAACAAAGACATTTATGGAGAAATCCCACAAAGGGTGAAAGCTACTCCAATCAAACTTGAATGTGTCCAAGGAAGTATACTGCTGCAATATGGGAATGCCAGCCTCGTGTTGAGAGCAAATGCGTTGCTACACCAATATATCTGCATTAGGAATCCTGAAGAAGCTTTCTTTAAGCAAAAGGCTTGAAACAAGTCATTTTAGAAGTGCATCATTTTTCACCACTGGCAAGTTTCTTGAAGACAGTAAATTCTACAAGCCTGACTTTGGTTCCTAAAGTGAATAGTTCCTCTAACGTAGCTGATTTTAGAACCATAGCATGATGTAATATCATTTAGAAGTGCATCATGAAGATTCTAGCTAACTGGATTAAAGATTGATTGACAGACGTAATTAGTTCCAACAAGACAGCATTCCGACAGGGGAGGAGTATCGCTGAGAACATCTTACTGTCTCAGGAATTGGTGAAAAACCATCACAGTAGCAAGGGTCCAGCTTGATGCATCATTAAAATAGACCTCAAAATGAGCTACAACTATGTTGATTGGTACTTTCTTTTTATGTGTCTTCAGGCTGCTGGTTTCCCTAGCAAATATATTGCTTGGATTAAAGAATGTATCACTACTCCTAATTTTCTATTGCTTTAAATGAAAGCCTAGTATGATATTTTAAAGAGAAGAAATGCCTTCGGCAAGGAAATTCAGCAATCTTAGGCATTCGAGAATGCAGGATTTCAATACCTTCAGATATCCTAATTGCTCTAAACTGCAGATTACTCATCTTAGCTTTGTAGATTATCTCATGATTTTTATAGAAGCTGATGTTCATTCTGTTCACTTCATCAAAGGAGTGGTTGAAGATTTTATAGGGCTATCTGGCCTTATTGTGAATGTGCATAAAAGTGAGGTATTTTGTGTTGAGCTCTCTTTAACTCTCAAGCAACGGATTCTTTCCAAATTGCAATTTAAGTAAGGATCCCTACCAGTTAGATATTTGGGTGTGCCCCTCATTTTCGGTGGACCCAAATTATCAAATTGTAAAGCCCTTATGGAAAAGATCACCTGCAGCTTAAATGTAGATATACTCAGGTAGTAGGATCTTATATTTGGTCTGGTAAGAAAATATCTGCTTGGCTTGTGTTTTGATAGTATAGTCCGGGCTGGTCTTATTGTATAGCTTTCTCATTTGAACAATTTGTTGTTAGTTTCTTAGGCTCCCGTTTGCCCAAGAATCTGTATGTAACTTTAGTTTTAATGAATTTACCTAATTTATCAGATAAAAATAAATAAAGAACAAAAAATCAAAATAAAAAAACTCATAAAGCACTAGTAATCATTAAATACATACCCATCTTTGAGAGCAAATCCAGACAAATTAGCAACTTCAGTTAGAGCTTCCCTCCACTTCTGAACCTTGCCTATGTTATCTCTTTCGTGTTCAGCCAGTGCTAACCCATACTTCCCCGTTTGTTTACGTACCTCTGATGGGTCCACTTTGTAAAACACAGGTATAACCGACTGGCCATATTTCTTTTTACACTCGAGAATATGGACAAGTTCATCCAAGCACCAACTGGAAGATGCGTAGTTTTCAGAGAGCACGACAAGTGATGTCTTCGACGACTCAATGGCTTTAAGAAGTTCGGATGAAATTTCTTTTCCTCTAGGAAGCTTATCATCATCCACGTAGACTGAAAGACCCTTTCGCTTCAAAGCCTGATATAAATGGCCTAAAAAATTAGAGCGGGTATCTGCACCTCTGAAGCTCAAGAAGACATCATAGTCATATCTTCTAGGAACGGGGCAGGCTCTTTCATCGGTCAGCGAAGCCATCGGAATCTATGAGCAGAAGATTGGGACGATTAAATAAAATAATTTGTGTAAATGCATGCAGAAAATAATTTTTGGACAAAACGCAATCTGACCCTGTTGACGGTGGAGCAATAGGCGGAGAAAGAACCAGAGCCGCAGCACCGGATGCCGCCCTCGCCAACACAGATTCGACCCGCAAGTTCTGATCGTCAATTGACCGAATCAGAAGCCAGAACCTAAAATCTATGCGTTTGATTTGGAAACTGACAAAAGAGTGAGATATGAGTATCTTCACGAAATTAATATGTCCGAATTAGAATCGATTTGCAAATTTAGCATTGAGGATTAGAGTAACTTTCAATACTTGTGAGAAAATTCCACCCTGTAACGGGGATGTCAATCTCAAATCCTCTTTACAGGAAATTTCCAAAAAAGATAACGAGCAATTTTTTATTTTTTAAAGAAAAGATAGAGGAAATTTGTAGTGATAAAGGTAAATGAGAAAGAAAAAGACCACCCACAAAATTTCGTAGATCGTAATTAGGTTGTGATCAAAGACTTCTTTCAGTTTTCATTTATAATTATCCAAAATTATTACATTTTTTAATTACAAAATTATTTAGCCAGTGTGATAATATTTGTACCATAAATTACAAATCCTATGATTTAATTTCATTTTTCCCAATTGTGATTTCTTATCCTTTATTGGCTAAGAATTTCCTCGAAGGTACGTAGAATTTCCTCTCCATTTCATGCATGTTTTATTTGACTTTTTCCATTTTCTATCTACTAATTTTGCGTTGCACCACATGGGTCGAGCCCACTCATTTGCCGTGCTCATTGATCAAATGAGCTTGTTGTAAAAATTGCCAAGAAGTCAGCAAAGTCGATTGAACTTGCTGGAGAAGCTTTCCAAAAAGAAGAATTGAAGTGATACTTTTTTCTCTGTAATTACGTACAAAAAACAAGCCACGTGAATGACGATGTGATGTTAAGCTTGTCAGACACGCAGAGTAGAAAAACTGAAAAGAAAGGGGCTGATGGTCATTTGGATTCTTGTGCAAAGTCATTTGTTGTTTTTTTTTTTTTTTTTTTTTTTAATATACCATATTTTGAGTTTTTTGACAATGAATAATACAAAATATTCCGTACAGGCTCTCTCCAGAAGAATTCATTATGGAAAGTTAGTAGTCGAGGTAAAATTCCGGGAATCCCCTGAAGAATATGAGCCTGCAATTCGTGCTAAGGTATTAAGGGTGCATCATTAAGGACTATAGTAAATAAGGTTTAGCTAGAATATTTGCCTTGTTGTGATCAGCATATTGAATAACCAGCGAGTGTTAACTCCTAAGCAATTAATTAGATTCACTATAACAATATTTTGTTGAATTTTTATTTATTTTGATAATGAGCTCAATGACACCATGACAGGAATTTGAGAAAAAAGAGAACATATGGATTGATTTTTATATTAAGCATATTTTAACTTCCTAAATTGTTTAGGTGCTACTTCTTGAAGAAAAAAAATAAAATAAAGGTCATGCATTTTACTTCAATAATGTGTTGGTTTTTTCAGGACAGAGATGCTCTAATGAAATTGTTGACATTTGAGTGTAGAAGAGGCAGTGAAGAAGAGGGCTGCAAAGAAGGCCATGGTGTTTGGGCAAGAAGTGACTCTGAATAATGATGACAACAAGGGAAAGTACAAGGTTGATCCATCAGTAGTTTCTCGCCTCTATGGGGATTGGATAATACCTCTCACCAAACTTGTCCAAGTTGAGTACCTACTAAGACGCCTTGATTGAAGCTGTTTCCTTTATGAATCATCCAATAATATGATGGAGTTTCAAAGGATTGAATTTTTCTGATGAGTGATGATCATTGCTTATTCAAAAATGATGATTTTTATCATTTTAAAAGCTAGCAAATAAATCTGCGTTTAATTAAGAAAGTTCGTCTACTTGAATATGTGTATCCATGATTGGATATACAGAGATATTGATGTACATATATATGCATGCATTATTGATAAAAAAAAAATGAAGGTAGTGAGGCTTATAATCCTATAAAAATGATTTATATAATGTGTTGTTAACATAACTTTTTCAATAACTTATTAAGTGGAAAGTTGTGAGTAGTGGATACTTTTCACTAACACTACTTTTGTTATCAACTACTCATAATTTTTTAACTTAACAAATTGTGAAAAAGTTGTATCCCTGTACTTATTCAACATTATATTGGTGCGTGAAGACTTTGTTGTTAAGAACTATTTATTGGGTGAAACCATCTAAAATGGATCAGGTCCAGCTGGGTAGGTTAGATGGGTCAAGTTTCTGTAAACTTTTTATTTGTTTAATAATTCGATAGTTAGAGATGAGTAAATTTGAACTGAGTTTTTCATCATTTAATTTGGGGTGAGGCTTAGGTCCAGTGCATGTAGTGCATTGGACCTGTTAAGATAGTAACATATGTTTAAAAGTAGACACGTGATATAATTTCAACGAATCTAGTGCAATTGGATACTGTAACAAACCTCACCTTTAATTTGTATAATTGCCTCCTCCGGAAATAGAGGTACTTTAAGAGTTTTGGTGATGATTCCCTGCAAATATTGTCATCCTTGTTCTTGTACGCCAGTAAAAGATTATTCAAACTATTCAACACTGTGGGAGAATCACCTTTTGAGATAATTATTGTCTTTCTTTTCGGAGTAATACTAAAGTTATAAACTATTTTACAGTATTTCTACTGATTGTTGTTGTGACTAATTTTTTTTGATTCTCATAAGTCATATGAGCCCACTACTAATATTAATTTTTTATTTACCAATAAATCACTCAACAATTTGTAAAATTTTTTGTAAAAAAGTTCATATACGCAGCATTTTCCTTCTTTTCGTCACACGGGTCTGCAGTTCATACACATCATGAAAGATCAATTTCTCTGTTAAAACTTTCTTAACATCTGTAGACTAAAACTAACAAGTGACTGCTCAGGAAACTGCTTCTGTAAGAAGCCACAGTTTGAGTTTTGGGTAAGTAATTGACCCTCAAAATGGAGGTACTGAAAGGGAATATGGAGTTCCACCCACAGAACTCGAGAAAAGGTTGCATGAACTACTGGAAGCAAGACAGCAAGAACAGGTAGAAGAGCAAGAAGTTGCTCTAGAAGGTGCCATACACAAGCTTCGTGAGAAAGAAATAGAGCTGTCTTGGTGGAAAGACACTGCACCACTTATTTCGAAGCATGTTCCAGGACCTTCACGATTTAGTTCCTGACATAACTCAGAAACTTCTTAATTATGGTGGTAAGCATCAAATTGTAAACAACTCGTTTTGAGTGAGATTTTGATCAAGCACGAGTAATTGTACTTGGGTGTTTATGATGATGAGTTACAGTATCTGTCTGGCTTTTGGGCTTATGGATTGTAACAGTGGGATATAAATTGTAAAAAGGTGCAATGATGACAAATGAGAAGAATACTACACATTCAAAAATTGCAACAGAGTGAAATTAAACTAGGAAAATTTTTCTTCTTCTATCTTTTCTTTTAGGTATCATATAATTCTTGACATGCCTTACAGGCTTATACCATTCCTTTCCTATAAGCCCTGGTCTTCCAAAAGAATGTGATTTATGTGTAGCTGTGACAAATAAAATTTGCATACCAATTAATAGTATTTTTGAAATATTCTTAACTTTTTTATGGTGAATTATTCCTAACGAAACTCCATTTTCTTTCCAAAAATTTTATAAAAAAAAATCCATTTGCTATTAACGAAGAAATTTTTAACAATCTTCAAAATCTAATAAATTATAATATAGATTCAAATTATTCTTCTTTGTTTAAAATGAAAATTTAAAATTATTCTTCCCTGTAACATATTTTTGTAATTTTACAGATCCAAATTGAATAGGACATGCCCGTCATCACAAGATAAGCTCACCGAATTTTATAGTTATGTGCCAATAGAAGCACTCCTTTTAGTTTTGTATTTATGATTTTTAGATAAATGCCAATATCCATAAGGTAAATTTAAATATTTTATTTTATTTTTACTTCAAATCACTTTTTATATAAATACAAAGTGTAGATAGAACCCCAATATAGAAAACACCAAGGTTGAATTAGTTAGTGTCAATTTTGCCCTAGTGATCTACATGTCTACAAATTGCAGAAAATAAATAATATAAAAAATGATGCTTATAAAATGTTTATGCCTTTCCTTTATTTTTTCCCCAATCAAATGCATTACAAATGAGTATAGTGCGCCAACTATTGTGATAGAATTAATATAGTACAAGATTGCGAGAAATTATTCGACACACTTAGAAGTCCACATAAGCAATATCTAGTGATCAATTATATATATATATATATATATATATATAAAATTCAATGCTACAACTGCAAAGGAGATTTCTACCCCTTATTGTTTTAATTTCATGTGTGCAAATTAATTCTAATTATACCATCCCAATAAAAGTAATAAAAGACACCACATCACAACATCCACAATATTATGGAAGAAAAGAATATTCAAATCAATTTAAACCATGAAAATTACATTTAATCAAACAAAATGTGCACATAAATTGCATGAAAGACACAATGGATGGTCCTAATGGCTTGGAACCACCATGTTGCTAAACGTCCTTGATGGTTGAAGAGCATATAGCTGTCATTGATAATTTTTTTTTTTTTTTTAAATCTTCAAATTAAACCAAACTTATTAATCCAATCAAACACTAAATATTTTAGAATTTATTTTTATAATTAAAAAAAAAGGATAGTAATAATAAAGAATTGATGAGGAAAACATAATAATAATAATAATAATAAATAATTGATGAGAATTTTGTCCAATTTAGCCAGCAAGAAGGTGCCAAATCTAATGACACATGTAGGAAGGGGAGATTTTCACACACTTAGGGTTTGTTTAGAATTTGTTTATTTTGCTGAAACTGAAAACTTTTTACTGAAAGTAGGGGTGTTCACGGTGCAGTGCGAATTTTGGCATTTTTAGTACTACACTTTGCAGTGCGGTTTAGTTAAAATCATAACTGCACCGCATCTTATTTTTGCGGTCACATGCGCGGTGCTATATATAAGATGTTTGTATATTTTTCAAATTTTGGGCTTTTCCTACCTATCCCAAAACTAATTTTTCCCTTTTTTTTTTGCCAAGTTTTAAATTATTTAGCTAGTTTTTCTTTATTTTGGGTTCGCTTTTCTAATCAATACTTGCTAGGGTTATCAATTTTTTTTTTTTTTTTGAAAACTAGGGTTATTAAACTATTAATAATATATTTAATATAAATAAATAAATAAATAAATATATTAATATATAGAGAGAGTGCAGTGTGGTGCAGTTTGTGCAGTTTTCTTATTAAAAACTGCAAACCGCACTGCACCATGCGGTGCGGTGTATTGTTACTTGCAGTGCAATGTGGTTATGTTATTTTGCGGGTAGTTTTGGTGCGGTTTATGCGGTTTGGTGAACACCCCTAACTGAAAGTACTGTAAATAGTAGCAAAAATAAGCTGAATAGTAAAATAAGTTAGCAAAAACAATATTTGCCTAACACCCACTCAATATTATTATGTCATGGGGCAAACTAATCCTAATTATACTATCCGAAATAAAAGTAAATAAAAATACACCATCACAACATTCACAATATTATGAAAGAAAAGAAGAATCAAATTACTGTAAACCATGAAAATTACATTTAATCAAACAAAAGCTACACATAACTTGGATGAAAGGCACAATGGATTGGATGGTCCTTTTGCGCTGCTAAACGTATTTGATTGTTGAAGAGCATATACTTACCATTCATAGAAAAAAAATCTTCAAATTTATCCAAACTTATCAATCTAATCAACACTAAATCTTTTAGAAAGTATTTTCCTAAAAAAATCATAATAATAATAATAAAGAATTGATAAGGAAAAGATAATAATAATAATAAAGAAGTGATAAAGATGTTGTCCAATTTAGAAAGAAAAGTGTTGAAACTTGTAGGGTCACAATTCATGGCCCAAGTCCTAAAGATATGAGATATAGGCCCAATGAGTCCAGTGGACCAGTACAATAAATTTGTAGAAAATAAGTGAAAGAACTGGGCTTTTAGTGAATTGAACAACGGTTAATAGAGATTTTAAAGATAAACAAGTAAGAAGTAAGAAAGAAACTGGATGAACTGGTTGTCCGAGGAGATGGATTATAAAACAATAGAACTAAAATGCTCATACAGATTTGAATACCACAATCTCCCTTTCCTGATTTTTTCCGATCCCCTTTTCATGGGAGGTCTTTTACATTATATAGTTCATTTCCGAACATCCTGATCGTACACTTGTTAATCATCTAAGCCTTTACTTGAGTGCATGTTCCATCAGACATCTTCTTTAGCTCTCTGTAAATTGTGGTAGCTAAGACTGCACTGTTCAAGGGTTATCTTTACATAAATGCAGCCAGAAAAATTGTTGCAGTGCATTTAATGAGATGGTAGCAGCTTTTCTTTTAGATATTTATGAGCTCCTATTGCCTTTGTACGTGTCTGAGGTTCATCCTTATTGGTGGAACTTCATGGAAGGTCACCTAAATTGCCTAAATACAGGTTTGACTGATATTCATCGTATCTGAGAGGAAGCTACTCCTCGGACTATATTCCTTCATTTTTTCCTTATGTGATTCTCAACTTTGGGGACTCTCCCAATCGTTTCCTCCTCCTTGAACATGTCCACGTCCTCGGATAAGGCTCAAAGCCCAATATACAAATTTGAGCTCTTACCCCCACAAAACTAATAAGGATGATGACATATCTTGATTATTATAAACATGTGACTCAATTAATTGGCACACATGACATTACACTATTGAGTGAAGAAAACAATCAGATATTGCAAACATGATCTTGAATGCACTATCTTATCCAAAAAAATAGAGGTGTGTCGGTTCGGTTTCGGTCGGTTTTCTAAGTGTTGGCCAACCAAAACCGAAATTTTCGGTTTGTGAAATTCTCAACCGAAACCGACCGAAATAATTAGAAATCCATTGGTTTCGGTTGGATTTCGGTTTCGGTCGGTTTTTTGATTTCCTTATTATTTATTTTCTAAGAAAGCAAACAAAGAAAAAAAATTAACAAACCCATAAAATATTAACAAACCCAGAAAACATAAACAAACCCAAAAAATCCCTTGCTTTCCCACGTTTTCTCACCACCCCCAAACACCAATTTTCTCACCACCCAAACACCAACAAACACCAAGCACCAAGCAAACAGCAAAGTAGCAAACACAAAACCCAAAAAAAAAAAAAAAAAAAAAGAGAACGGCGGAGAAGCGTACTGGCGAAGCCAAACTCACAACCTTCTACCTTGAAACCTAGAAATCACGAAGAACAAAACCCAAACCATGAAGAACAAAACCTAAACACCCAGAAACCTTAAAACCCAAACTGAAACCCACAAAAAACAAAACCCAAACCACGAAGACAAAAAAATCAAACCGGAGAGGCAGCGACAGCGAAGGAGGCGGCAGCGATTGAACCCAGGTGGCGAAGACTCCAGGCGGCGGTGACAACGGGGTTTGTTGATGTTTTCGCTCTGGATCTTTGGGTTGGTTTCTTGATTCTTGTTCTTGATTCTCTCTGAATCTTGTTCTTGGTGTGGGTTTTTCATTTCTTGCTTCTTGATGTTCTCTCTTGATGTTGCCAACGGAAGTGAGAGAGAAGAGAGAACAAAACCCACACGTCGGCTGAAGAAAGAAAAGGGAAGCTGAAGAAAAGAAAAGGGAAAAATAAACAGGGGTATTTCTGTATTTATGCTACTAGTAGGATTTTAAAAAATTAAATAGCAAAAAATACCCACCGCGCAAAGGCTTGAACCTGGGATCAGCTAGCTAAACCATAAGGAGCATACCATTAAGGCCACTAATCAATTGTGTATTAATATTACATAAATATATATATTTTCGATCGGTTCGGTTCGATTTCGGGTGAAAAAATCCAGCACCAAAACAGAAACTGAAAATTTCAGTTTTTAAAAAATGAAACCGAAACCGAACCGAAAATTTGGCAACGGTTCGGTCGGTTTTGGTCGATTTGTTTGGGTCATTGGTTTTTACACCCCTACAAAAAAAAAAAAATATATATATATATATATACAACTCAACTAAATGCACTAAATAATTTTAGGCAAGAAGCAAGATACAATTTAATATATACAACTCATATATTTTTTTTAACATATATATATATATATATAAAATCAAATTTAGTGATGAATTAAAAGAGGCTAACCAAAAAAAAAAACTCTATTTGATAATAAATTAAATTTTTTCTTCAAACGTTTTTAATTCTAATATTTACAAATTTATAAATTAAAAGAATTTGAATAAAAAAGAAAATAAACCATGTGAAGCACAAATTAATAACTAGTTTATATCTATATCTATCTATATATATATATATATATATATATGATATATCTAAAAGTTAAAGAGTAGTAATTAATTCTGTCACTCTCACATTATGCCACATCATTCACTTAATTCCAATATTCTTTCCCTTATTTTAAACTCTTTTTCCTCTTATTAATTTTCCAACTGATTGTTACACTTTCTCCAACATTTATCCTTCATTTTTATATTTTCATCTCCATTGTACTCTTTACCTTAATGTTACTATTCCCTTATCCCTTTATCTTTCGTTATTTTGGCTCTTCTTATTCACAACTTTTTACTATAAATTTATCATTCTCTTTCCCGTTTTATGCATATTTTTTCCACACAAGAATGTATTCTCTCTCTATCTCTCTTAATTTTTTTTATTATTTTTTGGTGGTTTTTTTTTCCTGCATCTCTAATTTAGGATGATAAATTTTAATGTTCTATAGAACTTTACTTTGAGTTGATGCAATTTAGTTTTGTGTTTTTAAGCTGTTATCTTTTTTTTATTGTTAAATGTTATTCTATTTCATATAAAGATAGTACATGAGAATATAATGTTATTCTATTACATAGCATGGCTTGGATAATTTGCTATTTATTACCATATAGTTTATTTTCTATGAATTTGCTACTCTCTCTCTCTCTCTCTCTATCTCTCTCTCTTAATTTTGTATTATTTCTTACAACTCTCTCCCTCTTATAACTTTGATTTGATTTTTGTTTAAGTTAATTTGGAAGTAGAAATTTGAATTTATATCAAAACACAATATTGGTTATGCATTTAAATGTGCCTATCAATTATTTGAGTAATATTTTTTTTGAGTAAACAGTAATACTTATTAGAATACACACAAAAATAGTAATATTAGTATTTTAAACTGGGTTTATAATACATTATTTAATCAGAGTACAACTACAAAAGGGCCTAACTTTTATAGTTGTAGACTGAGATTATAAACAACGGACACTAGACACACACAACCAATGTGGGATAAACATCCTTTTTTTTTAGTAAACAGTAATACTTATTAGAACACAAATGAAAATAGTAATATTAGTATTTTAAACCAGGTTTATAATACATTATTTAATTAGAGTACAACTACAAAAAAACTTAACCTTTATAGTTGTAGACTGAGATTGTAAACAGCGAACACTAGACACATATAACTAATGTGGGATAAACATCCATTTTTTTTAGTAAACAATAATACTTATTAGAACACACACGAAAATAGTAATATTAGTGTTTTAAACCGAGTTTATAATACATTATTTAACCAATGTACAACTACAAAAGGGCCTAACCTTTGTAGTTGTAAACTGGAGTTATAAATAGCGGACACTAGACACACACATAACTAATATGGGATAAATATCCTTTTTTTTAGTAAATAGTAATACTTATTAGAACACACATAAAAATAGTAATATTAGTGTTTATTGTTGGGATTTGTGCCTTAAAATCCAATTTATTGGCATGTTATAAATAATTAGATTGTTTAATTATATGAGACTATTTATAAATAAACTAATGGGATATTATCTTAGTCCATGAGATGCATAGTATGTGATTTATGTGATTTAGTCACAGAATATATAAATCACAAGTTCTTTATAAACTCATAATTTTAGTTCGTAGTCGGTGATGAAATTGGGCATTTTATCTATGAAGACTATAACATATCAACTAAAATGATTTGTCTTGATCATGGAAGTGGAGACTTGTAGTTAATATGTTGATATGTTTTAAGAGTTAAGACATATTGAATTGGACTGTTGTGAGATTTATTATTCTCCTAACAACTGTCAAATGAATAATAAATCTCACGACTTCTATTTACATCAACTCTAAATCCTAAGAGAATAATGAACCTGATCATGAGATGTAGGTTGCTTTGATATATCAGGAGTGAGATCTATAAGTTACGGTCAAAACCTCAGTATGTTGGGCAACCATATTTAGTGTTGATGGAATATATATTCTCAAAATGAAATTCATAATCTCTTAACGGAGATATAAAATATTCCTTTGAGATAAGTTTAATGAGTTTAGTTATTCAAAGTGTTGGACCCAACCACTTTAGTAAGGAGTTATTAAAGTATATATTTATGAAATTGGATTTCATAAATATATGATGAATAATATAAAGGATTAAATCGAATACTCAAAAATTAAGATGTATAAATCTTCAAAGTGGTAGTTTATATTCATGATTTTGTATTACTAAGAATATTTTAATGAAGGGGTTGTATGTATAATAAAGTCTTGAGATATAATTTATTAATAAGGCCTAGAGTGCAACTATATTCTTATAGTGGTATTGAATATAATTAATGGTAACTTTGGACTTGTCAAGAGTTGACAGAAATGCCCAAAGCCCATTGGAGCTAGTATCTTATTGGTCCATTTTAGTCCCACTCCAAGCCACACATTATAGCCCAATTGGAATGGTCTAAAAGGCTAGTCCAATTAGATAATCAGTTATATATAAGGAGAGAAACATACAAAATTATGTAAGTGTGGTTTTCATTTAGATCACATAAGGAATGCAATGATGTATGTGAGTGTTAGACACTCTTTTATTCTCTTCTTTGAAACTGATTGAGAGACTACACTTCTTAGGCATCAAGTAGAATTGGAGTGAAGATTAAAAGTTTTCCCAAGTATTCTCAAATTTAGTTTTGAAATTCATTGCATCAAGGCACGCTTCCTATTCTTTGTTCTAAAATTCATGGTTACATGTTATCTTTCATAATTGAAGTAGATCCATGATTGTTGCTTCCGCTGTGTGTTTTGTATGAGATGCAAAACTAGATTTTCCAACATTTTAAACCGGGTTTATAATACATTATTTAATTAGAGTACAACTACAAAAGAGCCTAACTTTTATAATTGTAGATTGAGGTTATAAACAGCGGACACTAGACACACACAACTGATGTGGGATAAACATCTTTTTTTTTTTAGTAAGCAGTAACATTTATTAGAACATTCACGAAATAGTAATATTAGTGTGTTAAACCGGGTTTATAATACATTATTTCACTAGAATACAACTATAAAAGGGTCTAATCTTTGTAGTTGTAAACTGGGGTTATAAACAGTGGACACTAAACACACACAATCAATATGAGAAATAATAAGTGTAATTTTGTTATGAGTTTTGATTATCGTGATAATCTCCTTTGAAAAAAATGAGGAATTTGAATAATTTATTTGAAACTTAAAAATTTTAGTTTTACATATAAAAAAATTAGGAAAACATACACTATAATATAATTTCAAAGAATATAGACCACCTCAAAAATGAATAATACCAATCAAACACACCTAAAATAATAGAATAATATATTGTAGAGATAGAAATATGGAAAATAGTTTTAGAAATTGTTTAATTTTCAGAGAAAACAAATTATCTTCAACAAATTTTGGAGAATAAATTATATATTATATCACAATTATAAAATAATTATCTATTTACACACATCGCTAAGTTTGCGACTAGTAATTATTAAATTTGGACCAAACAGTAACTCGGTATAAGAATCATGTCATTGGTTAAAGTTCAAACCGCAATACCACACTATTAAATAAAAATAAGTTTGAGAAGTCATAAAATAAGTATGAAAATTAAAAGAAAGACATGCCTAAATTACTAAATTAAAATTAAGCATTAGGATTTTGGATATCTACATTTTTAAAAGGGAATTCCTATAAAAGTGGGATTGGGTGGAATCCAAATGCACAATAAATTTTGTGTGATTTGTTGCCAAATTTTCTCATCTTATGAAACATTTTCCTAAAAATCTTAAAAAGATTATCATTTTTTTAGTTCAAGGAGGAATATCTTTTCGGATAAGCTAAATATAGATCAGATGTAGATCCTAATGATCTAAGTGACCTTCTAAGAAGTTCTAGTGATAGGGACATGCGCCATAAACATACAAGAAAGATGGGAACCCAAAAATATCTAAGGGAAAACTGTTATTATCGCATTGAATACATTGCAGCTACTTTTCTGACCGTATTTATGTGGAGAAGATCTCTAAATAGTGTTGCCTTGGTTAACACAACTCACAGGAAGCCAAAGAGGGCGTCTGATGGGACAGGTACTCAAATAAGAGCTCAAATGATTAACAAGTGTAGGATCAAGATGGTTTAGAGGGAGATATACAATGTAAGAGACCCTTCATGAGAAGAGGGGAGGAAAAATAGAGAAGATACACCGTAGCAATCTAAATTGCACTTGTACTCTATTTAAACAATTTATATGAAAACATACCTACTCAGACAGTGAGTTCATCTCCTTGGATAATGAATTCATTCAGCTCTATATTCCTTGTTCTTACTTAATCATCTTCTACATCCATACTAGTCGTTGTCAAATTTATTAGTGCCTATTTATTTAACCCACTCTTTACAAATTTATTGTACTAAGCTCACTAGGCCAATGTCCCATAGTGAAGCTCTTTCCTAGAAATTTAAACCCCGTCTCTTACCCTTCACAACCCACAAGCACTTATACTTGTAGAGTGATCACCGCACCTTGGTGCGCGGTGGTAGATTATCATGTTCTAAACTCTACCTTAGAAATATCATATGTTGGGGGGGGGGGGGGGGTTAAGAAATTTTTTCCTGTAAATCTTTTCCAAAGCTACCTAAGAAATACTCAAATACCATATCAAGGAAAATAAAATTACAGAATTTTCCTTTTTTCAATAATATGATAGTTACAATAATATATTAGTGAGATTTGAATATATGGTAGAAATTGTGTATGTTAAGTTACAAAACTTTTGAATCCTTTATTTTACCCCAAATATAGGGCTATAAACAAGTTGAGTCGTGTTGAGTGTTAAAACTTCAGCCTCATTCATTTAATTTTATTTCAAACATGAGTTAAGCTCAAGCTCTTTATCGAACAAAATTACATATTCAAGTTTAGTTTATTTTTTTTATTAAACAAGCTTAAGTTTGTTACCTAGCTAGTAGCTAGTAGCTACTTGACTAATTTATTATTTTTCTTACTTAAAAAAAAAAAAACTTATTTTTTTACATATACAGTAAAACCATAACTAAAATTTTTGACCCGTCACAAATAAATGAATGTTTACAACAAATGAAGTGATTATATTATCAATAAACTAACAAAATAATAATGTAATACATCACATCAACAACCTACAGTATTTACAAAATGAATATCTACGCTAACTAAAAGAGGCGACACCACCAATAGGTGGAAATAAAGAAAGTGCGTGTGGGTCCTCACTTACCTGTCTTCCTGCCTAAGCAATACAACCGCAATCACGCCACGCCATGGCCACTATTACACACGCAAAATCCGCATATTAAGAATAGAAATGGCCGCTCCCATCAAACCTCACTTTTCTTAGATTCTTCTTTCCCACGATTTTCGTTTCCATATATAATAAAGATCATGACTTTTATCATGTTCTCAGAGCCAGAGAGTAGTCAGTCATAGAAAACAAAATCACCATTATTCCATTCTCTCTTACCTCTTTCTCTCCTCCACTACCTCTTTTCTCCTCTGTCTTGACTCTTCCATCACCACAAAGTTCCAGCAAACTCAAAGGTACCTACAATTTCTTCTCCTTTTTTTTATTCATGTTTTATTTGACCTTTCCCATTTTCTATTTATTTTACCAACCATACAACAAAATGCTTCACCAAAGGATGCCTTTAAAAAAAAAATATATATATATATATATATATATATTACAATTACCATATATCCCAAGTCCCAATAATAATAATAATAATAATGGCCTCGTTCCTTATTTCCTAGTTGTTTTTTGACAAAATTGTTGCTAACATATAACATAACATGTCCCTATTATTATTACTTATTGTTTTTTTTTTTGTGGCATCCCATAATGTTAGAAATAGCATGGCGACGAATAGTCTGACGCTTGAATCGGTGAGACATTCATTGATAAGACAAGAAGACAGCATTATTTTCAGTCTCATAGAGCGAGCTCACTTCCCCATCAATTCTCCTACCTACAGCCAGTCTTACGTTTCAAATTCCATTCACACCTTTTCTGGTCCTTTGCTTCGCTTTGTTGTTAAGGAAACCGAAGCCGTCCTAGCTAAGGTATGTATGTATGCGCTTTGCTTTTCATTCAAAATATTCATATTTTAATTAATAAAATATTGATACTATCATTATAATAAAATATATTAATGTTTTGTATTGTCTGCAAAAAAAAAAAAAAAAAAAAAAAATTGAAGTTGTGCTTGTGGTGTCAATTTGGACGGACCACGGATTTTGGGCCATGTGGGAGAACTCCCCCTCCTTTTCAGCAGGAATACAGATGAAGCTACTCAGGAGGCTCTCAAAGTGGCACTTAATGTTCCGGTCATCAGACATTATGAGAAATACTTGGGTTGCTCTCTTAATGTTCCGATCTCAAAGTGTCCAAATTGACACCACCCAAAATAAATGGTGAATACAAAGTCTTAGGCTAATAATATGTTATGTACTTTTACCCACACACGTACATATATATATATATATATATGAAATTTTTTTTTTTTGAAAACGTATATATATGAAAGTATTTGATTAAACCAAATTACAAAACTTTCATATATACTATACGTTTTCAAAAAAAAAAAAAAAAAAAAAAAAAAACTTTCATATATATATACATGTGTGTGTGTGTGTAAAAGTACAAAACATATTATTAGCCTAGGACTTCGTATTCACCATTTATTTTGGGTGGTGCTGTTTCCATTTTTCCATACTATTCCCAGTTCCCACTGATGAATTGATTATGGTCCTACCATGTGAATAAAGGTCTAGTAGAAATTATGTTTTCCTTTTCTTTCTTTTTTTGGTCTCCCTGTATGTATGTATGTATGTATGGTTTTTTTAATATGTTTTTATGATTTTATTATATGGGAAATATAGTGCCTTTTTACCAGTGTTGTTCAAACATTGTGTAAAATGACTAATCGAGCCTCTGCATCCTCTAATGCTTGACTAAACAAATGGCAAAGAGATTTCCATATGGTAACATTTCTGTTGTTGAAATTGATCATCACATTTCACACAGTGTAGGAAGGAGTGAAGAGTCATTCTTGCATCCATAGATGTAGCCAGTTAAGGGACACAAAAAATGTGGAGAACCAATAATATGAAAGATCTCCAAGGGTGAACCTTTTTTTCTTATAACAAATGGGGTGGACTGACCAGACATTCCATTGGGAAATTTGGGTTTGTGTTCTTTGATTCTTAGTAGAATTGTATCAAACGACATCAAGTTTATATGGTATAGTCATCGGCTAATTTTAATTAGAAAACATGAACATTGTTGTCATTAGTACGCCACACTGACTCTTCATGCTGTTAAACATATCTGACAAGGTCACCCAAGCCAAATAAAATTCGAACGCAGCATCTGAAAATCTAGCCCTGAGATAAATTGCTTGACTGTATGTAATTTCGTTTGTTCCAGCTTTCTATCTACTAAGTTACTTGTATCCTTGATATGTATACTTTTTTGTTTAGTGTCAATGCCAAATGTGAACTTAGTAGAACCACAGTAATGAATCTCAGGCGACAGATAATTGTTTGGATTGTGTTGCGTGGGTACTTTCTACTTCAGTATTATTTATAATATGACTTGGAATTTTGCAGGCTGGTAGATATGCAAACCCTGAAGAACATCCCTTCTTTCCAGAAGATTTACCACCTTCAGTGGTGCCACCTCACAACTTTGCAAAGGTAATCATATGCTGCAAACTCTTGTTTTGCTTTTAAATTTTGAAATGGTCAGTTTCTCTTGATCTAATTCCAACTACAGTTATTGCATCCTCCAGCTGCTTCAATTAACATAAACAAGGACATATGGGATACGTATATCAATAAACTGCTTCAGTTGTTTGTTGCACCGGGTGATGATGGCAATTATGCATCAACTGCTGCTAGTGACCTAGTGTGTTTACAGGTAATGGTGCGTGTGAACTTGTTCAGTGTTCTGCTATGCTGTTGTTATAATAAAACATTTTCTGGCTGCTTATGATCATCTGGATTGTTGAGCAAAGTCATATGTTGTTATACATATAAAAATTTTCTTTGAGAAGATAAATTCTTGATTACTGGCATAAGCCATATTTTGATTTTTTCACAATGAATAATACAGAATATTTCCTGTAGGCCCTCTCCAGAAGAATTCATTATGGAAAGTTAGTAGCTGAGGTAAAATTCAGGGAATCCCCTCAAGAATATGAGCCTGCAATTCGCGCTAAGGTATTATAGGTGCATCATTAAGTACTATAGTAAATAAGGTTTTGCTAGAATGTTTGCCTTGTTCTGATCAGCAGATTGAAGAACGTGTGAGTCCTAACTCTTAAGCAATAAATTAGATTCACTATAACAATATAAAGTTGGATTTTTTTTTTAATACAATAATGAGTTCAATTACACTATGACAGGCATTTGAGGAAAATGAGAACATATGGCAAATTTAAACATAAAGGTCATGCGTTTTACTCAGATAATGTGTTGGTTTTTTCAGGACAGAGATACTCTGATGAAATTGTTGACATTTGAGAAAGTAGAGGAGGCAGTGATGAAGAGGGTTGCTAAGAAGGCCATGATGTTTGGGCAAGAAGTGACTCTGAATAAGGATGGCAACCATGGAAAGTACAAGGTTGATCCATCAGTAGTTTCTCGCCTCTATGGGGATTGGATAATGCCTCTTACCAAGCATGTTGAAGTCGAGTACCTACTGCGACGCCTTGATTGAAGCCTACTTTTCCTTCATGTATCAACTACTAATATGATGGAGTTTCAAAGAATTGAATCTGTCCGATGATCATAATTGCTTATTCAAGAGTGGTGATTTTGGAATTGAGTATCATATTAAAGGCCAGTGAATAAATCTGTGTTTAATGAAGAAAACTCGTCTGCTTGAATATGTGTACCAGTGTATCCACGACTGGTGCACTTCCTGGTGATGTTGTTTGAAGGGAGGTTCTCTTTCTCAAACTTATTGGAATTTCTTGATAGTTGTACTATTTAAGCTTAGATGTGATTAACATCTGGTATAATACATGTGTAATTATGATCTTTTATTTGAATAAAATTTAGTTAAAAGTGCAAAACACACCCCTAAATTTTGGGAGTCTTGAAATTTTATACTTGAAGTTTTAGAATTTGAATTTTGTCCTCCAATATTATATGTTGTTTGGATCGTTAGCTCCATGATTAGTTTTTCGCATATATGTTTGTTAAGTCCTACATCAGCTTATAACCTATATTAATAGGTCCAATCAAATTGTGACACATGGATTTAACATTTACATGTAATTAAATTAACTAAAAAATCTTTTAAAAATAAATAAATCCTAAAGTCTATAAAATAAAATAATTTCATTGGGCTATTGGTATGACACTTAATAGATACATCAACAAAAACCTGACGGAGGGGTAGCGATCCAAATAGCATATAATGTTAGGGGGAAAATCAAATTTTGTGAAATTCAAAAACCTCTTAACTTTTAGGTTGTGTTTTACACTTTAGCCTAAATTTTATTACTTATCAATGTTTATCCATCATTGGATATATCATAGATTCATAATATTGATGTCTATATATAAGGGCTGCTCAACCTTTAGGCAATGGGCCAAGGCTCCCAAATAAATAAAATAATAGATTCTAAAAAAAAAAAAAAAAAAATTTCAAGGCCCACTATTGGTCAAGAGAATGCATTATCTATTTGTCTTGAGAAATGCTCATCCATAATATTTTTACAACAAATCTTATGTTACAAGTTGTTAGGTTGTAATTAGTGAGCCAAAAAATAATTTTAGTAGTGGGCTCATATTAGAAGTAGTGATAACTTGTAATTTAAGATTTGTTGTGGGAATATTATGGATGTAGCATTATTCATTTGTCTTACAGAGCAAAAATTGTAATTAAGGCCCAAATATTTTAATTAACAAAAATTATTTTTTGAAATTATCTTCAAATGTTGTGCGCTTTGATAATGTGTGATAATGTGTTTCACATTTATAGTGAGCATAGAAATTTCCTATCTTCTAAATACATGGAAGGTGAATAAACTATTCATTTCTCTATCATAATTAAAATAAAATTAATAGTTTTTTCAAATAAACTCATTAATGAAATCCAGTGTTCATTATCAAAATTCAAATAAATATTATTTAATTAATATTTAGATATAAGAGATGGTCCAACTTAAAGTTATTGCTTTAGGACCTAAAATGTATTGAGTTGGACCTGTATATATGCATACATCGTTGATAAAGAAATTATGGTATTGGGCCTTACAATCCCACAAAAAATTTAATTTGTTGTTGACTTAAACTTTTTCTATTACTTGTTAGTTGTTAAGATAACAAGTTGGTAGTGGTAGGTAATTATTTTCATTTAGGTCTATCATTTATACTACTTTTATTATTAATTGCACGTAACTTTTGTTTTCTAAAAACTAAAAAATTAATAAACAAGTTCCCGTAATGTTTTAACTCAACAAGTTATGAAAAAGTTGTGTGAGTATACTTATTCAACGTCATAATTGCAAGCGAAGATTTGGTTGTTAAGAACTATGACTATTTAAATATTTACACATAATTGGAAAAGAAAAAAAAAACAATTCTGAAAAACCTTGTTGCCTCAAAAGTTGATCTATATAAATTTCAACACAATTTACTACTCGAGAAGGGTGAGACATAGAGTGAAATATAAGGCTTTACACAAAGGTTTTGGCCAATATGGTATTGAAATGGAATTTAAAAACTTTGACAAAAAGTATTTTTTTTTAAAAAAGAATTAACAAAGAGTTTGAAAAGAAAAAAAAAGAGTTTGAATTTTTTTTGTTTTGTTTTGCTTTGGAGAAGAGCATTAACTATCTTTTGAAGTTTGAACAGAAAAATGAGAGCTAAAAGACGCATGTGGCCTTGAGAAATAAGCAACCCTTGTGGTAGGACTGTTTTGTTAAACGATTTTGAGCTAAAATACGCGATTACAATTTTAAATTGTGATTTTTTCATTTTTTTGGTGTTTGTAAGATTTCCAAGATACAACTGAGATTTAAATCGAAATTTGGATTGTAAGTTGTAACTTGCAAAGGTACAACTGAGCTTTTCTTTTGGGAGTAAAGGTTAAACAAATTTATAGGTAAATCAAAAATTTCAACCAATATAGTATTTAATGATAGGGCAAGACTTAAGCATAAAGTGTTGGTTTTTCATTATATAAAACTAAATAATAACTTGGCAATTCAGCCAAAGTAATTTGAATTTTACCAATGTGTGTCTTAAAGATATACATTAATTTTTATTTTAAAAATAATTTATCTCAAAAATTAAAAAAGTATTGACAACTTTTTAATTCTCAAAATTTTTTTTTTAAAAGTGGGAGGTTTATTGTGTGCACTCAGGTCACACATTAACGGCACCCCAAATAATTTTTGTAGCGAAGCTGGAATTATCTTATAAATCAGCATAATTTCATATTATCCAAAAACACCCTCACCTTTTTGGGCCCACTGCAGGGTCCAAGACCCAGTGAAACACAGAGCTCGAGTCCAAAAGAGGATATATTAGTCATTTCAGCTCTTGGAACCCAGAAGTCATATATTCATCTCCTCCTTTCTTCCTAGTTGACTACACTCATTTTCCTTTTATCAGACACACAAAAAAACTCAGAGAGAGTGAGTGACAGAGTGAGTGTGAAAAGAAAATACCTCACACTCTCTCTCTCTCTCACACACACATTGTGTGGCTGTAGCAGTGACTGTGAGCAAGCAAATTCCTGATTTTTTTTTTCCTGAAGATTTTAAAGAGAAGGGTTTAGGGTTTTATTTTCAGACTTCACGGACAGCCTCTAATGTAAGTCCCTACTTTCATTACTAATTTTTTTTTTTCTTCTCATTCTAGGTAAAATGTTGCTAACCCTGATTTTGTTTTTTTAAAAACAAAAATTTAAATGTTTTTTTTTTTTTTTTAAATGATCACGTTGTAGTTTCAGGGCAAAAAAAAATTTGTTGGAATCGGTTTGGTTTGTGTATATCATTGAAAAAGTAAAAGGCTTTTAGTTTGGAGCATTTTGTAATCAATACTTAGGTTATTTCAATGAAAAAGTTTCTATCTTTTCCTAAAAAAAGTATGAGCATTTTATTGAATGCAAGTACTGGATGTACTAAAAAAAGTGCATTTAAATTGATTTGTTATAGGAAAGCAATGGTCTTTGTTTTTGGAAACAAGGTAATAGGATGGACTGGTTTACAATTATTAAAGAAAAAAATGGCGAGGGAAAAATTAAATACTCTATTTTATTTATAATTCATTTTGTTTTTGGATGGCAAAAAATTGTAAAAAAGAGGAAGAAACTGGTTTTTGCATGTGGGTTTATTTGATTTTGCTGTTTGGGATTCATGGGTATGCAAATAAGTGATATTTCAGAATGTTTGAAGGTTTTGGGTTTAGTTAATGATTGAGGCACTTAAAGAAAGGATAAGCGTGTCCACATTTTTAGAGGTCTGTTTGTAACTAAAAAGTTGTAAACTTCAAAACTATGACACATAAGGTTGAAAGCTTTAAATTAATGCATGTTTAAGATGTTTTTTTTTTTTTTTGGAAATATAATCAATAACTGATCAGTTTATAAATAAAGCTATGAGAATTTGGCTTATATTTAATTTGAAAAGAGAGAATCAGGTAGTAGAGAATAAACTGGTGCATTTCTTGCTTACATATGTTGAATTTTTTTACATCTGAGCGTTGGGTTTATTATCTGTTTTTATTTTTGTGGAAGATTCTGTGCAATGCCTTGTCTGTGTGGTTCTCACTTTTTTTGCTGTTAAGCCAACATGTTCAAGCTTTATGTTTCTTTTCTTTTCCACCGGTGCCTCTGTTGCGAATTTTGATTTAATGGTTTTTGACATAATTGCTTTGATGGTTTTAATTTTAATATTGGTTGTTTTGTCCTTTTTTTTTTCACAGATTTTGAAGCCAATGGGGGCGTCATCAGATGCCAAGGAAGAAATAGGCATGAGTAGTAAGGGTGAAGCGTATTCAAATGGGGTGGAGATGGATACCGATGATGATGAATTCCTTGAGTCGACTAGCATACATGAGTTGGGTGAAAAGTTTCTGAAGATTTTTTGTAAGAAGGCGGCAGTTTCATTCTTCAATGAGTATGGTTTGATAAGTCACCAAATCAACTCGTACAATGACTTCATCAAGAATGGCATCCAGAGGGCCTTTGACTCTTTTGGTGAGATCATAGTTGAGCCTGGATTCGACCCATCAAAGAAGGGGGAAGGTGAGTGGCGCTACGCCTCAGTTAGGTTTGGGAAGGTGACCCTTGATCCGCCGATCTTTTGGGGTGGTGAAGGAAATGTGAAGGAGTTTAATATGCTTCCTAGGCATGCCCGGCTTCAGAACATGACGTACTCAGCGAGGATGAAAGTGAATATCGATGTTCAGGTCAATAAATCTAACTTTTTAACTGAATTAGTACAGTTTTTCCCATTTCATTTTGACAAGTGCTTGACATTCTTGTTGATGCTATAGCTATCCCACTTATCATAGCTTAGGTTTTGTATGCTAATTTCCATACGCTGATTTAACATTGCATATTGTATAAGAGTGCACTTGAGTTGTTATGTTATATTAATAAGTACACTTAGTTGCTGAATAACTGTAACTTTTTCCTATAAAAAAAAGGTGAATATCTGTAACTTTTGTGTGACATTGGATAATGCTTAATGTAATTTTGGGGAAATGAGTGTAGCCATGTGCCTAGCTGAAGGTGATAGGTGCATGATTGTTTGTTCTAGTAAGCCAGTCAACTGACTAGGGCCTTACTAGCAATAATTCAAAATTATTTTCTTTCTCCTAGATGCAGTGCTTGGTATGTTATTGGTTTGAGAATTGAACTAACCAATGCAGCATTGTGCTGTTGGTTCCCCCATGAGTTATGCTTATACATTCTGATTAGTCATAATTTTCGTCTGCAGGATATGGAATTCAAGGTGTTGTCCATTATTAAATACAAATACACTGTTTTTAATCTTGGTTGTGCTTGGTTTTCTTATTACTATGGTGCAATTTAGGTTGCTTTTTGTAAAGTGTGAAATCTTTATGAGAAGGATCTTACAGATGAAATACTGTGCAAAGTATTGTTATTTGATGAATTGTTTATGTATATTATGTGGCGTGCGTCATTTGTTGTGTAATCTGTTGACAGCCAAAGAGACCTGACATTGTGTTGCACCCATGTAATTTATCAGGTATACACACAGAAACTAGTCAGAAGTGACAAGTTCAAAACCGGGAAGGATCAATTTGTTGATAGGGAGATCCTAAGTGAAGAAAACAGGGATATTTTTTTCGGAAGGATTCCTGTGATGGTGAAGTCTGACCTGTGCTACATGAAAGGAGCTGAGAATGCCGATTGCGATTTCGATCATGGAGGCTACTTTTTAATTAAGGGTGCAGAGAAGGTAAGTTCAAATTATGGTTTCTTTTAGTTTCTGTCCTATATATTCATTGTTGCAGCTCTAATAGGTTTTCCTTTATGGCACTTAAAGTGGAACAAACAAATGTTTTAGGGGGATGGGGAGACTTTTGATCACTTTCTTTTCTATTGTTCTATTGCTTGAGAACTTTGGTGTGTGGTATTCTTGCGTTTTGGGGTTAGGTGGGTTATGCTAAAGGGCGTTGAGGTGTTAACAAGTTGGCAAGGAATGTTTGGTAGGAGGAATACTGTGGCGCTTTGGAGCATGATCCCCCATTGTTTCATGTGGGGTATATGGCAAAAGCGGAATATTAGGACATTTGAAGGATGCAGAATTTCTCTTTCTAACTTGATGCTTTTATTACTCAAGACTTTGTCTGAGTTGATAAATGCTTCGGTTTCCTTCTCTTTCAATTCTTTGTTTGAGATGCTTGATACTTGTACTTTTAATGCTTGATGTTGGTGACCTGTTGTACACTTCCTATGTACATTGCTATGCCTTCTCTTCCTTCTCATCAATGAAATTTTTACTTATTTAAAAAAAAAAAAATCAAAATGATTTTAATATCAAACTATGACACTTGTTGCAAGGTTACTTCTAAGGGCTCAAATAAATGACGTGTGGTCAACTACTTTATTTTATTTGTAAGTAATAATTTTTTTTAATTATTAACACTAAAGAAATGTACAAGGGAAACTATGGAATATACAGGCAGTATACCCCATGTTTCCTTACAAACAGTTATAAATACAATGCATAAATAAAGTCACGCAGTGTTGATGGTCTACTTGGATCTAAAAACAGCCTCTAGAATAATGCTGATATTTGAATCTCTGTATAAGTAGTTCCTGATCCTAATAGATTCTCCTATTCTTCTCTTTCCAAACATGCCACCTTAAACAACAGGTAGCAACATTCTAAGCATGATTTTGCAAGGACTTGGAACTGTGGTGCCTACATTGATACAGATCTTTCAATTTCTTTGGCATAACCCACTTCATCCCAAAGGCAACAAATAAAAAAAATCCCATAATTCCTTAGCAACTGGACAATGCAAAAGCAAGTTATCCATGGTTTCCACTTAGTGTGAATTCACAATGCCATCTTTGTTGTTTTACATTATTAGCTGATAATTCCCTTCTTGGAGAAGTTTCTGTCACCTTTGGGCTTGAGATTTTAGGTTTCTGAAATTCTCTTTTCCTCCTCCACTTCTTATTCTGAATTTTAACTGTAACTTAAATATGCCATGCAGTATTTTAATTATAGGTAGATATATATTTTTTGTTTATCTTCTTCTTACTCTGCCAATTATATATATATTAATGGAAAAAGTATGGTGTTTATTGCAGACATTTATTGCACAAGAGCAGACTAGTATGAGGAGGCTTTGGGTTTTGAACAATCAAGGTTGGACTGTTGCATACAAGTCTGAAGTGAAGAAGCACAGGTTAATTGTGAAGCTAGTGGGGGTTCCTAAAGTTGAAGATATTAAAGGAGGAGAGCAAGTTCTTACTGTATATTTCTTGTCAACAGAAATCCCTATATGGATATTGTTTTTTGCTCTTGGGGTATCATCAGACAGAGAAGTCATAGATCTTATTGATTATGACAGTGAAGATGCCAGCATATTGAATATTCTATTTGCCTCAATTCATGATGCCAATGAGAACTGTGGGGGCTTCCGGAGAGGGAAGGCAGCTCTAAATTTTGTAGAAAAATGCGTAAAGAACACCAAATTTCCTCCTGGGGAAGCTATTGAAGAGTGCATTAACATGTATCTGTTTCCCAGTCTCCAAAGCTCTAAACAAAAGGCTCGTCTTCTTGGGTACATGGTGAAGTGCCTCTTACAGGCTTATAATGGCCAAAGAAAATCTGATAACAGGGATGATTTTAGAAACAAAAGGTTTGACTTGGCTGGTGAGCTGCTTGAGCGAGAGCTGAAAGTGCATATTGCACATGCACGGAGGCGCATGCAGAAGGCTCTGCAGAGAGACCTTTATGGAGATCGTGATATACGTCAAATTGAACACTACCTGGATGCTTCCATAATCACCAATGGCCTTTCAAGAGCCTTCTCAACTGGTGCATGGTCTCATCCTTTCAAGAGGATGGAAAGGATTTCTGGTGTGGTGGCAACACTAGGGCGAACAAACCCATTGCAGACGATGGCTGAAATGAGGAGAACACGCCAGCAGGTTCAGTACACAGGAAAGGTTGGAGATGCCAGATATCCGTAAGTTATTTGAACTTATATTGAGTGTTGAATTTCAATATGTTACTGGCTATACCTTCAACATAGCTGATATATTGGTTGAATGATATATGCTTTAGTTATTGTGCCAAACATTCTCCTTTTGATATTTATGCCTGGTTAGACTGAAATAGGCTGCTGGCAAGTTAATGGTGTCATCAACATTTTTTCTAAATATATCCTGGTCCATTTCATATGGCATTAAACATTCTTCTCCCTTTAAAGCAAAGTTAATATTTTAGTGGTGGCTTTGGTGCACAAGGTTTGTGTGTG
Organism: Quercus variabilis; assembly: GCA_030445155.1. NCBI lineage: Eukaryota > Viridiplantae > Streptophyta > Magnoliopsida > Fagales > Fagaceae > Quercus > Quercus variabilis. Next base: position 20,208,211 of record CP129446.1, on the reverse strand, counting down.
CAATGTGTGGTGCTTGATCTAAATAGCTAATCATGCCTCAAGATAAAAACTGACAATTCTGACTATTTTTTTTAAAATCAGATTAATGCTTGATTTAAACAGCTAGTTATGTCTCAAGATAAAAACTGACAATGCTAACAGTTTTAAAAGATCAGATTTATTTTCAGAAGAGTAAATTAACGATAAAACTATTTAAGCATCTCACTAAAGAAAAAGAGCATCTTTTTATGTTCCATTTGTTCTGGAAATGATTTCAGTATAAAATATTTTTCGGGAAAATAACTTATTCTATGTTGTTTGGCTAGAATTGTGAAAATGATGAAGAAACTATTTTTTCACCATTTTTGTTTGGAAGTACAGATGTTAATAGAGATTTGACAATGTAGAGTGGGGAATCCTTATAGGAAAGAGGGGTTGAAATGAATTGTGATCCAATATCCAGAGGTGTCATGAAGCTTTAAGGCAGCAAGAGAGAGGGATTTTTATTTTATTTATTTTATTTTTTTTTGTGGGGGGGGGGGGGGGAGGTGGTTGCTAGGAGGCTTAAGTTGTTTTGTTTTGTCTGTCTACATTTAATTTTATTTGCGATTTATATTATGAAAATACCTCTCTCTCTCTCTCCACGTAGTGGTGAATGTGGCTGCAAAGTGATCCTCTGCCTTGCTTCTCCAATCAAAATCATTCGGAAGAAGAGGAATATTTTGAGACCTAATTAATTATTAAGACCTAAAATAAAATCCAAATTACCAATAAAATTTCAATTGACTCCTAAAATTAAATAAGGCTAACTTACCTCTCCCCCAGTCTCCCCCCCCCCCCCCCCCCCCCCCCAACCTCTGCCGGGGAAAAAAAAAAAAAAAAGAACTCTACATAATGTATTTTTACCTCTTGGTCATTTTTTTAGCGGATGCATGTTCTTTCACACCTTAATTGAAGATCAAGCAGGAACAAGAAAGCAATTGAAATTTTTCTTGGCATGTATATTGATTTCTCTTAAGTACCTCCTTCATTAATCTCTTCTTCCTATCAGGCTTCTCAATTTAGATGTAAATTTTCTTTGCTTGGAACTGATATAATTAAGTGGAAATGAGAAGGTGAATGATAAGAAAACAAACATGTGCAAAGATAGTACATTAAATGAGAAATGGAAAAAAGAAGGAAATTATGTCAGAAGTGACATCCTGGATCAATTGGTGTTAGACTTCCAGATATAATTATTTGCTACTACCTATCAAAAAAAAGATAATTATTTGCTACTTATAGAAAGAAAAGGGATGTGAAAACATGTTAAGTTAAATTAAATTCATATTGCTATCAGCATTTGATTGAGCTGTTTCCTCTAATTGTGTATGCATTCAATATTATTAAATGTTTGAGTCCTAGTGTTGGGTGGTAAATTGTATATGCTCAACTTTTGCATATTTGATTGTTGGAGTGCTGAGTGGTTGACTGGGTTTGGTTTTTGAGTGGTTTTCAACAGGGGCTGTAATATACCTGATTGAATTTTCTGTGTGCAGACATCCTTCTCACTGGGGGAGGGTATGTTTTCTCTCTACTCCAGATGGTGAAAATTGTGGGCTTGTAAAAAATTTGGCCATCACCGGACTAGTAAGCACAAACATATTGGAGCCTATAACTTCCAAATTGTTTGATTGGGGGTTGGAGGAATTGGGGGATGATGCTCCATTGGGTAAAAAGTATAAAGTATTTTTGAATGGGGAATGGGTTGGTGTCTGTACAGATTCGATTACATTTGTTCAAGAGCTTAGGTATAAGCGACGCAGGAAGAAATTGCCACATCAGGTACATTATAAGTCTTCCCTATTTCCCTAGAGGCTTTTCAGATTTCTTTTATTTTGGTTTTATATGCTTCCATATTTTTTTGCTATGGTTGAGGTGGAAGGTTAAATTATGATCTGAAATATTACTTTGAGTAAATAGTTGTTAATATTAGCTTGGGGAAGTTAGTTCTGCAAACTATCCTCTATGTGGCAGCTGTTTCTGGCTTGCAAAGTATATACATAAAAGGTTTGACTTTGATTTATCCTGGTGTACAATGTCACTGCAAGCAAGATATGTGTGAGGAGCCGAGCTCTATTATTTGTATAGGCTATCCAACAGTGGATGCCTTCTGGTTGAATTCCTTGCTGCAGGAAGTTCCTCCTCTCACCCTATATCTCATTTTCTGTTGTTTTGTTCCTTTTTTAACATCTATAACATTTCCTTGATTAGATTATATGAATAACACAATCAATGCAAATTCAAGTTTTTTCAACATATTCTGAATAATTTTATGCCACCAGCAGTGCTGTGTCCTGCTCATGTATGATACAGTGCTGGTGTTATAAGTTCTTATTTTAGTATTATTTATGCTGGTCTGTCACTGTCATGGTTTTAAAAACTGGACTGGGTCAACTTGGAACCAGCCACCTGTTCAGGTTTTGGAAGTTAGGGCTTGTTTGTTTTACCATCTCAGACTCACATTTTTACATTTTAAACAACGTTACACTTTACACACATTTCCACGCACTTTTTCACCCACACGTATTTCAAAAAATTACAAATAACATTACTACTCTACCAAACACCCCCTAAAATTCATTATTTTTCTGGGAACTGCTTGAACTGCCGTCAAAACCTGCTAAACTGTGCATGGGTTTACCGGTCTAATTATGAAAAAATTCACTAAAAAAGCTGGAATTGATCTCATCTTTAATCAAGATATATTTGAACCTCTTTAAATATTGTTTAGATTAAGATTACTAAACTTTGGCCATTTATTTTCTTTATTTTTATATTAATTAATTATAAAAGAATTATTATGTCATCATAGTTCCGGTCAATCCGTATAACCTTGAACTTTTCCTCTTTATGGATCTTATTGCAGTTCACTTTCTTAAAACCATAGTCAGAATACTGAATTATTCTGGATCTTGGTCCTCTTTGTGCTAATGCTTTGACAAATATGTAAATTATCTTCATTTCCTTTGATTTTTGGTTGAACTAATGAAGTAGTCTTTGATTGTGGTTTATTCTTCTTTTAGTTCTTATCCTGCAGTTGCAATTCTGCTGTGGATTTTGAGTTGGTTTGTTTTATGTATATAGCATTAACAATAACAACAAAGACTTAGTCCCAAAACTTTGAGGTCTACTATTCATCCTCAATAGACTAATTGGGGTTGTCCACATGAATTTTTCTCTATCATTCTATCATTATCCTTCTTAATTAGCATGTCAATTTACTACTTCTATTAGTGTTATTCTAGGTCTTCCTTTACTTCTTTTCGTTCCCTTTGACTTGTATAGAATCACTCTTCCTCACTGGTGAATTAATTTCTCTCATTTGCACATGATCAAACCATCTCAAGCGACTCTCTTTCATCTTTTCATCATTAGGTTCCACCCTTATCTGTGAACGAATTTTTCATTTCGTATCTTATCTTTTATTGTATTTCCACTTTGTGTGTGTGTGTGTGTGTTATAAAAGAGACGAACAACATGAAGAAATGTATATATATCCATCATTTTTAATAATGATTTACTCTTGCAGGTGGAGATTAAAAGAGATGAACAACATGAAGAAATACGGATATATTCTGATGCTGGAAGGATTTTACGTCCACTTTTAGTTGTAGAGAATTTAGGAAAGATTAAAGGAGATAAAGGTGAAAATTACACCTTCCAATCTCTTTTGGACAAGGGAATCATTGATTTAATCGGAACTGAAGAAGAAGAAGATTGTTGCACTGCATGGGGCATTAAATATCTGTTCATGGAAAAAGGAGGGAAGTCATCTGATAAGTATACCCACTGTGAACTTGACATGTCGTTTTTATTAGGTTTGAGCTGTGGACTTGTCCCATTTGCAAATCATGACCATGCAAGGAGGGTCCTTTATCAATCTCAGAAGCACTCTTCACAGGCTATTGGCTTTTCCACTACAAATCCTAATATTAGAGTGGATACTCTGTCTCACCAATTACATTATCCGCAAAGGCCACTTTTTCGTACGATGACTTCTGATTGTCTTGGAAAACCAGGATATCCTCTTGGTCATCATGGAATGCTGCTAAAGCCTGAATTCTACAATGGCCAGAATGCTATTGTGGCAGTCAATGTTCACCTAGGGTACAACCAAGAGGATTCCTTGGTGATGAACAAGGCTTCTCTGGAGCGTGGAATGTTTCGGTCTGAGCATATCAGAAGTTATAAGGCTGAGGTTGACAACAAGGACTCATTAGAAAAAAAGCGGAAGCCTGAGGATTTTGTAAACTTTGGAAAGATTCAAAGTAAGATTGGACGTGTTGACAGCCTCGATGATGATGGTTTCCCTTTCATTGGTGCAAACCTGCAGAGTGGTGACATTGTCATAGGGAGGTGTGCAGAATCTGGGTCTGATCACAGTATAAAACTGAAGCACACTGAAAGGGGCATGGTTCAGAAAGTTTTGCTGTCTTCTAACGATGAGGGAAAGAATTTTGCTGTGGTGTCCCTTAGACAGGTAATTTTAGACCATATTGTACTTGAACCTTAATGCAAACACATGTTTATATGCGAATGTGCATATGTTTGTGCGCGCATGCATGTACCTTTATGCATATGTGCACAATGTGTACTATGTCGATAATGTCTATATATTAGTCTTTTACTAGATGTGGGAATACATAGGCTTTCACCTTACTTTACTATCTTTTTTAGAAAGATTGAACTTCTTGTTCATTAATTGCATTTTAATGCAGGTTCGTTCTCCATGTCTTGGAGACAAGTTTTCAAGCATGCATGGTCAGAAGGGTGTCTTGGGTTTTTTGGAATCTCAAGAGAACTTCCCCTTCACAATACAAGGGATAGTTCCAGATGTTGTAATAAATCCACATGCATTTCCTTCACGACAAACTCCGGGTCAGCTCCTAGAGGCTGCTTTAGGGAAGGGAATAGCCTGTGGTGGTTCAATGAGATATGCCACTCCTTTCTCCACAGTCTCTGTTGATGCCATCACTGAACAGCTTCATAGGTAACTAATACTCGGGCATAATTATTTATTCAATATCATTTCACCATCCAATAAGTTCCTTTGAATTTTCTTCTTACACGGTTGCTTTAGAAAAAAGAAAGTTTGTGGATCCAGATAAATTATGTGTTGTTTTGTACGTTCTCCCTCCATGCAATAATGAGTGCCTTACTTGACAAAACACAAAGCTTAATAAGAAAAGACATTAATGCAAGGACGATTCAGATCCTTGAAGTATATTTCCATTATTACCTTATTAAAGGCTTTGACAATTGAGGAGCACTAAGCACATTTTTATTTTTTTGTTTTAATTTTATAAATAAAGTAATATAGAAATAAAATAGTTAATGAATTGGCCATTGAACAATGGATACTCATGTTGGGACACACCAAATATAAAAGACACCATTATGGCATGGAAGGCATATATATCTGTGCAGCCATTTGAGGACTCGGCAACAGTTCCCTTATATTGTGGTATGTTAAGTATAGGTCTTGTTTCTTTCAACTTTTTAATAAATTTTATTCTAGTTTAGTTCTATTTGATTTTGCAAAGAAATTATATTTTTATTGGTCAATTGTCTTTCAGTTTATGTATTATTATTATTATTATTATTATTTTAGTAGGTTAATTTATTAATTTCCTTGAGTCGTGGTTGTTTTTGTAAGTCAGTAATTGGGATTTCCCAAGTCACTTAGAATTAGGGTTTCCTAAATTAACCGGAATTTGGGTTAACTTATGGTCTATATAAGCGTAGTGTTGTGATTCTATGGAGACTTGTTATAGTTTGATTGATCAATATAGTCTCTCTTGGAATTTTTCCAATGGTTTGGTGCTGATTCTAGCCAACCCTAGGTACTGACTCTCGGGCTTTTTTCTCTTTCGCTTGGTGCAGACTCCAAGCAAGCATAGGTGTTGATTTATCTATCTTTTATTTTTATGTTCTTCAATTTTGTTGTTGTGTCTGGGAATCAGTCTCTCCAATAAATTGGAAGTAAGCTGCCAACCATGATTTCTCCTAGACACTGCAAAATTGGGACCTTAGTGCACTGGATACAGCTTTTATCCGTATTAGTTGTCTTGCATCACCTTTGCTTGTATGTCATGTACATTTCATTTCATTTTGTCTAGGATCTGGCTCTTTATGCTAATGATTATTAGTTCGTCTGTTCCTTGTCACTTTTGCTTGTATGTCATGTTCATTTCATGTTCATGTTCATTTATTTTGTCTAGGATATGATATTAGTACTGTGATTCTGTTCCTTCTCAGATTTACGTGCTCAGTTGATAGGTTGCATGTTATTCTTGCAGTTCTATTTGTCTTAGGGGTTATTTTCTTATTTGATCTGCTATTGTTCGGAATCAATTCTATTTTTTAGCTTCAAAAATGTTCAGCAGACTGATTCTTGTATTTTTTTTTTTTTTTTTTCTAATTTTTTATAATAATTTTTGAATAAACTGATTCTTGTATTGTTAAATATGTGGCAGGGCTGGATTTTCAAGATGGGGAAATGAGAGAGTATACAATGGACGAACCGGTGAAATGGTTCGTTCCCTCATATTTATGGGTCCAACATTTTATCAGCGTCTGACTCACATGTCTGAGGACAAAGTAAAATTTCGCAACACAGGTCCAGTCCATCCTCTTACCCGACAACCAGTGGCAGATCGGAAGCGGTTTGGTGGGATCAAGTTTGGTGAGATGGAGCGTGACTGCCTTATAGCCCATGGTGCCTCAGGAAACTTGCATGAACGCCTCTTTACGCTCAGTGACTCCTCCCAGATGCACATTTGCCAGAAATGCAAAAATGTTGCAAATGTGATCCAACGGACTGTGCAAGGTGGCCGTAAGATTAGGGGTCCATATTGCCGGGTTTGTGAGTCAGTAGATGACATTGTTAAGGTTAATGTACCTTATGGGGCCAAGTTATTGTGCCAGGAGCTTTTCAGCATGGGCATAAGTCTGAAGTTTGAAACCCGGCTCTGTTGAGTCTTAAGGGTCCTGCTGGTTGTCTTTTGGGTTGTGCTACTTCTGAACTGCTTGTCAACCAGTATTATCTTGTTAATATTTGAATAGGTTCCCCTGAATTTCTGTATATCTCAGTTGATGGTGTTTATTTTGAAATTTACTTGCTGGTCTCTTTCAATTATCAAGGCTAGAAAAGGGGATTCAATTAAAAGTAGAATTTACTACTTAGGTCATTTGTTCTTGTGTCTCTGCACAATAATCATGACACTTTTTGGCTGAGTTATATTCGTAGGACGCTTATAAAATGAGGTTTTATCAGTGATATTACCGGAGATGGAGGGCACATGCTATAAGCGGCTAAAGCATTTTCATGCTATACTTATTAGTCTTGAGCCAGGGGTTGGGTTGGGTTTTTCATCCAAATGCTTCTATATGCCGGGCTTGCGAGTGACCACTACCTAATCAAAACAAATAAACGAAACGTCGAAGACAACAAAGTGACAATATCAGGAACAAGATGGACCTCACTGATAAGAAAGCTTGTCTGGTATTGGTTCATGGTATTGCTCTTCAGCTTGAGTTTGGTTTTTTGCTTAGTTCTGAGTCTGTCAAAATTCGCAATGTTTTGTGTTTGGGATTGTTGTTCAATCGCTATAAAGTTAAAAGAATCCTTTGATTTTGATTTGGGATCGTGAGGAGGTCTGAACCCCCATTAACAACAATGTTTATATACACGGTAGGGAAAATATAATTTTTTTGAAATGTGATATAATTTGTAATTTATTCTCTAAAATTTATTGAAAATAATATATTATGATAAATTGTTTTCAGAAGAAATATGCTTACAAAATAAATAAGTATTTAACAATTAAAATTTTTCACTTAGCCGAAGTCATGAGAGGGAGAGGGGACATGTGATGGAGAATTACGAAACACAACTGGAACCACTAAAAGCACATCAATCCAAATTGGAGTTGTCAAAATTCAAAAATACAAAACTCTACAAGAAAGAGAAAAAAAAAAAATCCATCAAAACAAAGGAGAGAGAGAGAGAGAGAGAGTAATCACTTTCTTCTTCATCTTTTTTTTTTTTTTTTTTTTTAATGGGCAAAACATGAACTAAATAAGAGAGAAATGAACAAAGCGAGTAATAGTAAATTTATAGAAAAGAAGATGGGGAGAAGAAAAATAAAAAATAAAAATAAATAAAAAATAAATAAAAGAAAAAAAGAGTGGAGGAAGAGTTACTTTAAGGTAGGGGATTAATAATGGGAAGAAAAGCCAAAAAGAGAGGAAAGAGTTGGAGTAAGAGTAATGGTAGATAATAAATTATGGGGAGAAGAATAAAAAAAAGGGAGGAAAATGGTTAAGTAAAATTAAATGAATGAATTGGTGAAATTTCTTATAGTTGGATTTGTAAAGTTAGTAACAGAATAGTTTACATTAAGTGTAGGATACTATTGTAAAGATAGGATGATGATTTGTGGGATAATATTGTAAAAATATTTGAAGGAATAACCTGAAACTTTACCATTAAGTGGCTTCAAGGTACAATATAATCATCTGTTAGTACCAGTAAGCAAACAGTGACCGTAGTTATACCAGAACCATATTTGCAAGCTATTGCAGCTGATAGAGGAAAAGGATTGGAAATGCTATGGAAATCATAATGAAGTTAAGTCAAGAAGTGATGCAAAATACATGGGAACAACACTTCTACAGTTCCATGGACCATGAGAACACAAACCCTCACGTATAGCTCCAGGGAATACACTTGTACACCTAATGTACCATTAAAAAAAAATAAACTATTTCCAAAAATAATGGCCATGAAAGACTGCTCTCAGAATGATAGGCTACTTACAACAAAAATGTCCAAAAAATGATTTCTCTAAGAAAAACCTTGAAATGGATACATTTATTCAAAACCAACCACCAAGGCAGATAATCATTACACAGTATTTATGAATGTATCTCACATGTGAGGTTCTCGCAGAGCCGTGGGCAGCTGCAGTTCAGGCTCAAACTCATCAAGCCGGGAGAAGCAGCAGTCAACCATGTCTTTTGATACATCTGCTAAACTAGGAGGGTCCCACTGCATATTGGGAATTAAAAAGTAATTCACACTTTTCTTTTATCTTGAAACATGATTTAATGATTAAGATATACGAATTACGGAAAGAAAGATTGGATACCTTTGGCGCAAAGTCCTTATCCACCAATCGTGCCCGAACACCCTACAGATGAATGAAACGAAGGGGTAACGTAAGAGCAGATTCAACAGTGATCTTCACATTAGAAATGGTTTATACCATACCTCACAAAAGTCATTTGAAACCCGTTTAGAAACCCCATTAAGGGAAATCCGGTATTCACGAGCAAGACATTGATCAAGAGTTTGAAATCTACCTTCACGTATCTAATTGCAAAGGAGAAAGTCAAGGCATGGAGTGTAAAGCAAACACCGTTTACAACCACGTGTAAGCAAACAAGTAAGGTAACTCACAGATTGCAAAGTAATTTTTAAGCTTAATGGGGAGGCTTCTCTTAGTTTCTTGAGGGCTGTTTTACACCATTCATCATAAGACTCCGCTGCCTCCTTTTCCTGAGCAAATTGGTAGGAAGAAACAACAAATCCATCAGGATGCAAATTCTAACTTATCAAAGAAAAATATATCAGGACGTAAATTCTAGCAAAAATTGAGATAAAAAAGAGTTGCTAAATGTTATCCACACACAAAAAATTGCCCCACCAGAGTTGGCTATCTATCAAATCAAATTTAATAACAAGTAATTTAAAAATGTGTTCTGTCTCTTCAATGCAAGGAACAATTTTTCAGGCCTCATAAAATGCAGAATACCAGTCTTCCAGCTCTTTGCCTGAGACTGATGTGCAGTGAATACAAATTGACAGTTGAAGATTGATTTGTATTATATCTTTCAATCCAAGGCTTAATTTTTACCACTCTTTGTATAGAGTTCATTAGTTTTCTAGTAAAACTTTCTATATAACCGTCAGAATAAAATGATTAAGCTTGGAACCCACTTTGCAAATCAGGCATATCAACAAATAAATCAGAATGAGATAACAATATCAGCTATATGAAATCAATCATGGTACTTCAAGCAATTAAGTTTTATGACTTCTGCAAAGATAGTGCTACAAATAATTAAATCCTAACAAATCCAGCTGATAATGGACTAAACATTAATAAGGCACTTGATGCAATTTGTTGCCCTTGATATTCTGAGAGCAGTGATGGACTTTTGCTTCCCACTGAAAGGGAGACAAAGTGCCTAACAAGATAATTACTGACTGTTTAAAGAAGTTCATTATAACTTTTATGATAGAACCAAGTTCCTTTTTTTTTTTCTTTTTTTCTTTTTTTAAATTTTAAATTTATAAATATGATAGAACCAAATTTCCTATTTGGAAGGCAGAAAATATTTCCATTATACTCTCTAAAGTGGAAAAACCAAAATAATAATAATGATGATGACGATGATCAACCAATAAAGGAATATGGTTCACACTAACAGTCTAGATTCAGGAAGCATCACAAAGACACGATTAGCCAACAGAAATCAACTTCAGGATGTGGAATTTATTTCAAAATTACCATAAATTTATAAAATTTGCTGAACATTCTTTCTAACTAAAAAAGATTCTTATCTTTTACAGAAACCCCAGAAAATTTCTAGGGGGAAAAAAGGAAAGACAATGCTCATGTACAAGAATAGAATCAACCTCCAACTAATTTTGCTGGGCGGTGGACCTTTATCTGACAAAGTTAAATTAATTTTTTAAATATTCACTATCATCCAACTCTATCAAGTACCTAGTGAAGAAATATTGTTTTATGCTTACCAAAGCATCAATAATTTCCTCAACTGTATCATGGCAGAAGCATCTATCAACTGTGTCAATCCTGAGTCAAAATCAAAACAGGACGGGCAAGTAAATTAAGTCAGAGACATCAGTGCCGCTGCATGAATTTCTAAAACAGACCATCAAATACTGAATCCTCTTATTTCAAGAATACAGAATTTATATGAACAAAAATGAATTTATGCAGAAAATGCCATCAGCATCCGTTAATGTTTTTGATCTACAGATCAATATTATGGAAAATCAAGATTTCAGACTATTTATAGAGGCAGAGAGGAACATTTGCACAGAGAACTATGTTTTCCATGGGGAATATCAACTTGAAACTTAGAAGCATGCTTTTCCCTTCACTCTCATGCATGATTCGTGCAATTAGGCACCCCATGTAACAAAAATAGTAAACTAAATCAACACAAGTCATTGGATATCGGTTATATCAAAGCAAGGTGGATTTGCAATTTTCTTATTCCAAAAATCTGAGAAACTGAACATTGATTTTTCAAATGCAACAAACTAAATAGATTTGTCCAGTTTCTTAAAGCATGACAAGTAGATGTGTAAAGCACCTGTTTACACTACTAGTGTATAATAGATAATTAGATGATAATTAGATATCAGCTGATACATCTTCAGGTATTGTAGTTTCAGATGGAACTGAAATCAATGATGTCCCAGCAATCAAATTATGGGTCTTTATGATCTTTTAGAGAAATGAAAGTGTCCCTTCTTTCACCCTAGTAGTAATATCACAATGTCCAGTACTTCCATACTACACTAAGTGAAAACAACAGTCTTACAATGATCTGCAATATGAACATAGCCAAAGATAACTAGCAGCCCTATATATAATTTTACTTTTATCCTTAATAACTTTACTTTAAACATTAAAGAATTTCTACACAAGCATGATGGACAATAAATTTGATAAAAATCTGCAGAACTAAGATGTATTTGTCAGATCATTACTTATGAAGAACACTCCCCCTGTCTGGATAGACAAGGTCACCATATTGCGCAAGGGCAGTCTCTATAACAGAAGGTTCATCTGTGATCAATTTACCAACGCGTTCTTCAACCCAAGCAAGTCTCTGTCAGAGAGAGTTGATAGCTAAAACTAAAAGCTGCCAATAATGAAGAAAAAACATAGAAAACAGAAACGAAGAAGTAGAGGAAGTGAAAACAAACTGCATTTAATGAATAGTGTGTAGCAAGGCCACAGGCAATCATTTCTACACCATTGAGCTTGTCTCCTGTAAGAGCTAAGTATTCCCCTGCAATGAAAATAGAATCCAACAGTTTGCAAATCTGTTTTTGTGTTCACAGAAGAAATGGATAACAACTCAAAAAGTTAAATGCTTGGTCCTAGTGATTGAACAGTATAAAAACCACGTGAAATTAAGTACGTGTTTAAGTTTTTCTTGAAGATATTGCATACTTCAAATTGAACAAAATATCTTACCCAAATAGCCAGGTAGACGAGAAAGATAATAGGAAGCTCCTGCATCAGGATGGAAGCCCATTTGAGTCTCTGGGTTGGCAAAAACCTGCAATTTCATGCTGACGTTAGAAGCTTTTGACTATGCATCTACTTCACCAAAACATGGTGATTATACAAAAGTATATAAAGCACACCAGAAAGCAAAATTTCAGGATGCTTTACTTTTTCGTTTTTTTGATAAGTTCAGGATGCTTTACTGATGTTTGGGAGATTGAAAAATGCTACATAGAGTTTTTGCTACTAGAGGTAATATCATGGAATGATTCTAAAGATTTATATTTCATTACTTGGTTATTATACTGGTAAAAAGAATTTTAAAAATTGATCCTCATCTCCCTGAGGAAACTGAACATACATATTCTATCTGGAAGTCCTAACAAAACAGCAAAAACATTCTCACACAATCAAGATTATGCGCTTTTCATCTCATCCAAAGGTTAAGACTATATACTATTTTATTAGTCAAGATAATAGCATAAAATCCAATAGCGCTCTTCATACAGCTGTTCAAAGCAACCTAGCCCTTTTTGGACGATATCACCAGCCAGTTTGGTTGGCATTGAATTTTACAAAAGCAAATATGATCCGTGCAGGTATCAGATTGAAGGAAGTTTAATTGATTAACACGACCAAACAATCTTCAGGCATCTCTCTCTCTCTGACAGTCACCACCATTTGCAGGTGAGACAGTCGCTATTGTGGTCATGGGACGCCGGTCTGACTTCCACAAGTTTGAGATCTGGCAACAGTGAAGCCCCTCTCTCCCTCCCTCAATGTTGGCTGCTTGTCATTTTCATCGACTTGCTAAGCCAACACAACCAACTGAATACCTGAAGACACTATTCCTTCGGCATTATTACTAATGTTTGAACCTGACATGATGGGATCAGGTGGCACTTTGAACAAACACCCGACGAACCCGACCCGTCAACAACCCTAGAGCTTCACTTGGCTTAACTTTTTACAGTTCATATAAAACAGGAGGATATTGATAGCTCAAAAGGAAAAAATAATTATATATTATAAATTCAGCTGGGAGTAGCAGCAGTTACATACTGTTTTTTCAGTCACCACACGAAACATTCCTGGAAGTGAAATTCCAGCCCCACCTCCCATAGTGATACCATCCAAGATAGCCACCTGTATAGATGTCAATTAAATGATCATCAATTTGCCATCTGGACAGTGATAGTCATACGGGTAAAAGAATTTTTTTCACCCTAAGACAGAAGAAACCACAAATATGCTACAACTCATCACATGATTAAAAAAAATGATAATGAAATATCATTCCATCACATAAACATCAAATGCAAGATACCAAGTCAATGCTACAGACATCCTAACAAGATAAAGCAGTTGATAACAAAACTTATTTTAGTGATGATACATGAGAGAAGCAATTAACACATGACACTAGCCAATGTTTTTTATGACACATTATATGATACATTTTATATTAGATCAACATTACTGAGGCTTAATAAGCAGCCAGACTAAATTATGTTAGCGCTTCCTCAATACTTTAGATATGGGCTTACCCTCACTATGCCTATGGGGTATTTTACCAACATTTTTCAGTTATTCATAATGTCTCACTAAAAAGAAATAATTTAATTATCCATATCTTTAGTAACATTACACCAATACAGAGGGGAAAAGGGGACAAGCAAGAAAATACATGGTCTAAATCCCTAATATTTTCACAAAATCAAAGGCATTAAAAATGATTGAAACCTGGCCATGCCCCCAAGAAGAAAACTGACATCTCAGATAATTAGATTATTCATTAAAATTTTCTGAAATTTCAAATTTAAAAGGTAGGAGATTAACTAAAATTTTCTGACATTTACAAAAGTAAAGGGAGGAATACTTACATGTGGCTTCAAATATGTTCGTTGAAGATATACAAACTTATATAGTGTTTCAAAAAACTTCTTACACTCCTCAACATTCCCTGCGTATAATCAAAATAAATATAAAGATATTAACAACCAATTCAATTTCTAATGAGACCGTGAAGGTGACAACTGTTTCCCGACCAGAAGAAAATTGTAATAAGAAATTTGAAACCACAAATAGTCAAGAAGACACCAGTTACACCTTATACATAGTTGTTGAAACTTGCTGATTCCAAATATACAACAACTATGTGTGGAACATTTTCATCCAAATTAAACCATGGCAAGCACCTCTGGACAACCTCTTAACACCCCCCCCCCCCCCCCCTTTTGTTAAATTGATTCAGAATTCCAAAGTTAATTTTGTTCTATAGCCCATCTGCCAAACCTGGTCTAAATGAGCATAACATCTTCACTGATGTGCTTATCCCTAACAAACAAGAGGTCCAAGACATAAAAATATTTATTTACTGGATTTTAGATTATAACTACCATTGTTTGAATATCAAATCCAAAAGCCACTAAATGTAAAAATTTATAAGATATTAAGATCTTCAATTTTTTATTTTTTTGGATGGTGATGAATAAGCAATTTTACTTGTTGAGAACAAACTGTAAGATTCAATACAACGCCAACATTTTGGCTTGATTACTGAGAACCATATTAAATAACCATCTGATTCATCATTACTATAATCTGTAATATGACACTGACCTAGTTAAACAATGGGGCATATGACCAGAATCAGTATTCTTCTCCTCTATAATGAAAATTAGCCAGATATGCACATCTGAAACAACAATTTTACTAATTGAGTGCTTGTTGATGTGTAAATAAGTTCATACCCACAAAAAAAGCAGAATTCTTTAGACCCACTGCCATGAAAAATGAAAGTAGGTCTTAGAAGGTTCCAGAGAAAAGGAAAAAATTATTTGCTTTTGCATTGGTTCCAAAATTAGTGACTACATTATGTAAACCTAATCACTCTTAATAATACCTTAAGAAAAGTATGAAGGACATTGAATCTAATAATTAAGGAAAAGATCAAAGGCAACGCACCGTCATTGATTAACTGATAAAGGGTAACAACATCCGCACCAGAACAGAAAGCCCTGCCACTACCCTTCAAAAAAATTCAAGATAGCATCTCAGACATCAAGGTGACCAAATTTGAAGCATAGGGGCATGTTTACATGTTCAATAGCACTTACGCAGATGATTTTAATGAATTAGACACATAGAATACATTTTGAAGCTCATTTCCATTAACAGTTTCACGAAAATTATTTAAAAAATGCATTCCTCCGGAAACATCCTAAAGCAGCTTTCCATGTATTCATTTTTATATATCATTTAAATAGAAAATAAGAGCACAACACATCCCCAAGATTAGAGTCCATCTACATTCTCAATGTAATCTTTTTTCTTCCCCCTAATGCAAGGGCCACTCCACACCTCATGCCTTTTTCACTGTCATATGACAACGTTGACCAATTTCAGTGTAATCATAAAACAATATTAGCAACTCACATAGACGGCAAACTTGTAGAAGATGTAATTGAACATGAAATCAAACATGCCCCCCCCCCAACAACAAAAAAATAAAAATATATGAAGAACAAAGAGTTTTGTGTGTGTCAGAGCAACTGCAAACAATGTAATACCTTCATTAAGACGAAGCCGATATTCGAGTTTTCTTCCCATGATTCATACAATCTCTTAAGCCGAGCAACCTACAAAATTATAAAGGGGAGAAAAAAAATTACCAAATGGGCATGAACTAAAATGAACAAACAACCACAAGGAGAAAGTGATGGAAAATGAAGAAAATGTAACAAAAAGAAAAGAAAAGAAAAAAACCATAGAAGTAGTGAGAGCATTGAGAGCAGAAGGTCTGTTGAGAATGGAAGCTCTTGACTTAGCTCTTCCTTGAACCAAAACCTGAAAGCACACGCAAATTCGAAACCTTTGAGATCAATAGAGCAGGACCCACAAATGGGGTTTCATTTAAGAAACAAAAATGAACAAAATTTGTAGAGAAAAAAAGAGAGCACAGGCATTGAAATCTCTAAAAGTGAGTACATACATAGAGGTAGAACAACATATAGATAAAGATAAATGGAGAGAGACCTGGTCTTCGAGATCATCGTTTTGGGGGTTGTAGTTTGGTTGAGCAGAAAAGGGTCTTTGGTAATGGTGAGATAGAAATCTGGGTCTTTGAAATGAACAACTGCTTCTACTTCTCAAACCCACCAAAGCTTTCAAACTCTGCATCTTCTACTCCTACAAACACAAAAACACACTCTGTCTCTGCTACACTACACTACACACTCTCTCTCCTCCCAAGTCACAGTCACAGTCACAGAACAGAACAGTAGAAGTTGGTTTCTTCAGCTCTCAAATTCTCTAAACCCTCAACCTCAACCTCAACCAGTGGGCTACTTTGGTCATCATACGATTCATACTACGTCGTATTGTGAGGCACACATTTTGTCCGGTAATAAATTCAACATTCTAAGATGCTCGGGCTTTAGTGTAGCCCAGTTGTATTATGTATGGGCTTTACTTGATTTTTAAATTATTTTATTTTATTTTAATCTTAAGGCCTCTTGATTTTTTTTTTTTTTTGGTACCAGTTCCGTAATGATTGCTTTTTAGTCTTTGTTATCAAGCTAAAACACTAGTAATTTGGTATAATTAGGGTTTAAATTTCAAATATCTTATTTAACTATAAAAAATTTTACTAGTTAAGTTATATAAAATTCACAAAAACCTTTTAACTTGAGCTGAGTTGTTATATTTACGTATAATCAATTTTAAATAAGTGGGAAAGTCGTTAATCTATGAATGTATCTTTTTTTTTGTTGTTGAGAATTATGCATCTATCATTTTTCTTTTTGAAAATATTGAGTTTGAGTCCTATTTGTTCTAATAACAGTATTGATTATCAGTTTATCACTTATATCCATAACAACCATAATTAAAAAAAAAATCATAAATATATCTCTATAATACAAAGCAGTAAAATAACAATAAGAATAAATCAACATGCTGATTCCAAGTGAAATAATGGAAACTTTTTGAAGAAATCTTCAATAGAAAAACGCTCCATAATCCATATCAGTATAGAAGAAGTTTGTTATTTCTTGAAATGTTGACTGATGGGTTTGTCTTTGGGTGGGTTTGTTTTGTGTAAATGTGGGTTGTCTTGGTCTATTTTAAGATTGGGCCTAGTGTCCATTGTGTTGGGTCTGGGTTTTTGCCGTGTCTTTAATTATGAGAAAAGAGAATAGGCCTTGATAAAAAGAGGCCTGCTATATGATATTTAAGATAATTTTATACAAATTTATTAGTAACTAAAATATTAATAATTTAAATATTATAAATTTTTTAAAAATATGAAAAAAAAAAATTACATTAATATATTTATGGTCTGAATAAATAGAAACATTTTATTTTCCGAAATTAGTTACATATACTTAACTTTAAGGGAAAATTGTGAAAAATTAAAATGTCACACTAGTAATTCTCACTAATGCAAGATATGTGAGAATTTATATCTCCTTAACTTAAAAGGAAAGGTTTCTCCAAAAAAAAAAAAAAACTTAAAAGGAGAGATGTAGAATTCCCACAATTCATGGAAATTGTCATTTTCGATAAATTAATCAAATGAACAACCAATTTTCATGAATGATCACAATTTTTTATCCTGAATTCTTTCATAAATAACATACACTCATTAGCTTTAGTTTTATCTCTTACATATGTTGAACTTTTAATTATTTGTGGTTCCGAATTTTGGGTTTGATGATTGGGAATACTGGGTTTTGGCACGTGTTGAACTGGTTGAATTTGGGTTCTCCCTCTATGGGATTTATTTTTTTTCACACATTTGGATTTATTTATTTTGTTTACTGACAGTATCTTGTTTGAATGCCACAATAATTTTTTTTGGGGAGAGATGCTACCATTTTTTTTTTTAATGTTCATGGAGACATTAACTATAAAATTGCTTAATATTCATAAAACAGGATGCTAATTGAGACCCACAAAAAATTTAAATATAATTTTATAAGGATATCTATGAAAATTGGCTAAAATGCAATTTCGTTCTAGTGTTAAAAACCAAAAACATAAATAAGAATAATTATTCAATTGCAAACTTTTATTCCTCGTAATACCAAATCCAGTTCCTTAAATAATTTACATCAAATGTACTAAACCCTTTGTTTCAAGCCTATCATTTTCTGGTTTGGAACTTGCCTAAAGCAACAAGTTCAGCTACTCCTTAACTTTAATTAATTTCAGACCATTATTTACTGATTTGGAACTAACCCAAATCAAGAAGTTCAATTACTCCTCATCTTGGACAAGCATGGCCAACCTCCAACTCTTCAACCGGAATAGCATATGGCGAACTCCAGTCAGCATCAAAGATTTGTTGAAGTTGTGAAACAATGGCAGGGTTGTATGTTCCAAAGCTGACCCCAGCTGTTGTATAGAAGTAATCCCAAATAAGATTGCTTGTGCCAATGTGGGCTCGCACATCACTAACTGCATATTTTCCATGGTTTACCCTGGTATATCCAGGGTAAACATTTCCTGTACTTGTTCCCTTTTGAGTAGCAGGTCCTGTCAAATTGAAACCTGGAACCCTGTAGTACTTGATCTCAACTTTTCCAGAACATTTGTTGTACTTTGATGAATTGCAGAGAACATTGGAGTAAAGGAGAGACTTCAGGTACTGATCAGTATTGTCGATAAAATGTGCCCAGTAGGCTACTAATATCTTCACTGTTGCATGCTTGGAGAAGACAACCTACTAATCATAAATTTTGCAAGACTATAAAATCTGGAATGTTGAAGGTTCTAATAAAGATATAAACAGGTGAAAATCTATTAAATTGAGTAAATCATGTTTGGTAACAATGAAAGATAATCCATTCCACCTTTTGGTAGCATTTGAAATAAGTCTCTCGTTTTCCTTGCCAATAGAAAGAACACTTCTTGTGTGCCTTCAAAGATAAGGAAACTCGAAACAGCAAGATAGCATGAATTCATTTCACCAGGTGTTAAACAGGCTGCCAAAACCTAGGGAGTTCTCTCTCTCTCTCTTTCTCTGTGGGTTTGGGGGGGGGGTGGGGGGGAGGTTCTTCGTGCCAAGTTCCCAAGCCACCAACCTCCATATATATATATATATATATATTTACTGCATATAAGATAATTGGTCCAGATTTTTCTGGACAAATTTCGTTTCAACATGGTCAGAATCTTTATTTGAATGACTTAGGTATGTTAAATGGTCCTGGAAATGCATATTGCAATCATGGACAAGTAACAATGACAGCATTATCAATCGCTATTCACTACTTTGCTACAGAAACTCTTTTTTAAGGAACACATATGGGAGTACCATTAAATCCTCCACTGGAGAATAAAACTCAAATGAATACTTAAAGCTTGCTATTTATATTGGGTCCACCAATATCAGGCTGATGCCAGTGCATTTAGATAAGGAAGGGTGCGTGGCCTGGCATAAAAAACTCCACTAGTATCAGAAACTGGTCTGTAATTTTTTTCCGTATAAAATCTCATCAATTGCTTATGTCCTAACCTGAAAGTGAACAGGCTTTTGTTTTATGAATAAGGTATTTGAACACACCAAACCTAGAACACATGCACAAAATGTTAGGTGTGGTGGCAGATTGGCCATTGAACCATACTTTCCCAGCAAACCAATTAAATAGATGAATGGTAAGCCTCTAAGCACATGGTTTCAATCTCAGAGTATAAGTCCTCAAGTTTAGAAAAATGGAAATAAATTTAAAAATTACAAGATAATTCGAATTGATGTGTTAATACATGAATTGGTGTATGTGATACCCCAAATTGTTTGAATTGGATTAAATTTTATGACTATGTGTTGTGTGGGTGTGTGTTTAGTTCCACATTAGGCCATATAAGCGATCATAAGGAGTCTCGATGTAACACTTTCCTCGGGTAGTGACAAATGAAATCAGAAGTTGGGGGCGGGGGGGGGGGGGGGGGGGGGGTGGGGTGGAGATAGATTTCATAGAGATTAGCACAAAAGAAGGGGAAAATTTCCTCTTTGCATAGAATATGACAATAGGAGCCCAAAAAGCAGTCATGCAAACGATATTGGAGGCGACTACTTTAGATCATGTTGGCATTGAATGTGGAACTCCCTACTCTTAAAAAGTGCCTGAAACAAACCTTAAATCCTCCAATACACAATAAGAAATAAAATGTAATAGATAATAGGGGTGATGATGACGGTGAGGCTTCATGGCCAAGGCAGGCCCTAAGTTTTGTTATCTACGCGCACACACACACACACACACACACACACACACACACACAGAGAGAGAGAGAGAGAGAGAGAGAGAGAGATCAGCCTCTAAGGTGTCACCCTAAACCTCTCTCCTTATGTAATGGCAGCACACTCCTAAGAAACTAGAAAAATTGGCCAACACTACTTTGCTAACTAGTTGTAACAAGAAGCTAACAATGTTTCAAGAATATAAGAAGCAATGACATTGATAGTTACCTCTGATACAGCAGAGGAAAGGGATGACCAATAAACTGTTGGCTTCATATATTGGGACTGACCAAGCCAGTCCATGGTACTAATTCTAAGAGTTGCTCCACTTCCTACAGACTTTATTGTCTCCACCCATGCCTGTTCATCTGGCGGGTATTTGCCAAATGATAGCTGCCAAACACAATTGCAACAAAATTAAAGCATAAAACACAATGCTTCCAAAATGCTAAACATCACTTCCAGAAATAGCAATGAGTTAACAATTAAAAATAGGCTATAAGTGCAGATAATATCAACCCTATATATACTCCCCAATGGATTTTCTATGACATCTTAATGGTCTTAGAACCCCTCTGTTGACACTTTATAGAGGGTTTTAAGCAAATATTAAATAAAATGATTTTGAGTAAGATACACCTTTATTAGGCATTTGCACTTGATGACCTTTGCCTAAAATCACTTTTGGGCATCATTATTTGGCAAAAATCACTTTCTGCATATGTGCCATTTGGTACTAATGCAAAAAAGTGTTGTTCCAAGGCCATTACATGCTTTGGTATTCCAGTTCATTACAGCTCAGCATTTGAAATGTATTGAATAGGTTACCAACTAATGTCATTTCAGTTCAACATTATAATTGGTTGTAACAGTTTCAATCTAAATGATGAGTTTGTGCCTTAATATTACTTAATATAATGAAAATTCAATTTCTAAGCAACCCTAGATTTGTATTAGATAACAGAACAATACAAAAGCCACATCACCAACAAAATGTTAGGAATTCCCAGTTACCTCCGGAGGAGCAAAAGATAGATAGCTAAATTCAGGCTGCAAAGTTGAATAGCTCTGCCCGGGACTCTGAATTGGCAATTTAAACATATGAGGGTGGGACAATGTAGGATATCCTGCTACATGGGGAATCCTCACAAAATGATCATCAAGAGGCGACCTGTGATGATACAAATATATGTATACAATTAACTATCATGGCTTTTTTCCCCTCACTTCATTTGCTTGCCAACAAGACAAATGACCATAAAAAAGATGAATAAAATTGTGCCATTCAAGCAAATCATTAGGCTTTCTTTGCTAATGGTATACGAGCTCATAAATGACCAAAATATCATTTTTTTATTGGGAAGAGAGAAGGGTGGAGGAGTGGGGGGGGGGGGGGGGGAATAAATATAGCTGCAGTGTGCATGTTAAGCTAGATGATCAGGTATAAGAACGAAACTAGTAGCTGCAAAAATAAGCTTTCTAAAATATAAATAAGATTGTAATTTTTCTTACAAAATGAAAAAGAAAGCTCTATAAGAAACTTGGAGATGGAATTTTGACTATACTAGAAATCCTTCTGCGGGTAGATCAAGTTTAAACTCAGCATATACACTAGGAATTATTATAAAATAAAAAAATAGGGGGAGGGAGCCTTCAGCAAGCTTGCTTGCTTCTCTCTCTCTCTTTCCAAGCAATCACCACCAGTCAATTTCAAGCAAAATAGTTTTTTTAATTTTTTTTTAATTTTTTATTTTTTTAAAGTTTAACTAATCTCTTGTTATAATGCTACCCATTATTTCTAAATTCCTGCAAACAAGATTCTTGTACATCTATAAGCCAAAATGTTATTATTGGTCTCATAGGCTTGAGGCCACCATTCAGAAGGGGCCATCACAAAATTAGGGACAAGCAAACTGATTTTGCAAGCAATTTTGCAGAAAAGTACCAGCTTAATTGTAAAGCAGATGTAATGTATATATTATATTTATCTTACACTTACACTATTCTCCCTTCCTTAATAGCAAAATTCCAGAAAAAAAAGGAGACACATAGTGATCAAATCTCAAAATGTATACACACACAAAAAAAGAAAAAGAAAAATCAACAGAAAATGATATCCTGTAAGCATGAGTAATAATACCAAGCGAAGATGGCAAACTATCTAAGCACTTGGTGAAGAGAAATCATTTTTACATGATTAGCACTTCTGAAGATAAAAACTTAACTGAGGTTGTTTCTTGAAATAAGCCTCTGACTTACCAGCACCTCTCTTCGGAATCAACAAAGCGTGACCAGCAAGGAACTTTTCTTTCTGCCTGCCATTGTTGATCCCACACTGTTTTGGTGTAAGCTGAAGGATTGAGATGTGCAAGTTGCCACAGGTTTTCAAAGTAGGCTTCAACCTTCTTTGCAATTTTTGGACAACCAACAAGATAAATACCAACTTCCTTTACCTATAACCATTCAATAATGACACCTTATAACATGGTTGAATTGAAAACCAACTTGCTGAAACAACTAGAAGAGTGAACTTTTAAAATAAACAGTTCAATATGGTTTTATGATTGCTCCTAATCTGCCGATTTGCCAATTCTTCTCTTTGCAGGATTCTCACTCTCACCTCTTTATCATTATTTTGAGCTACTGACTAACAAATCGCCCCACGTCTTTATCTGGTTATGGCTTTTACTACTTTTTATAGATAAATACCAACTTCTAGCTTTTACTATTTTTTACTGAATGATTTTGCTCCAGGAGACTAAGAGGTTATGGTTTTTCTCTACATGACAAGATAAAACTGTGTCAGAATACCTGTGTGAGAGACTTCCAGTCATTGTTTGCAGATCCAATATATACATCTCGACGATTTGATATCCATACTTTAGCATGGACTATGCCAGAACCCCACCATTCACTATGCAATAAAGTCACATTCTTCACATTTGGCCTTCGTGAAGCAAGGTTGGATGGTTCTTTTGTAAAGTCTGGATAAACTCCTGAGTGTGACACTAGCCTACAGAGTAATCAATTTCATTTTATTTTTTTTGATAAGTAATCAATTTCATATAAAGAACAATTAGTTTAAATATGTAGAATATAGTAAATGCAAACTGAAAAAAACAAAAAGAGGCAGATATGCAAACTTAACATGAACCATGCCCATGATATTGATGTGGTTCTATTATTATCCATCAATTAGGTAGAAAAATGACACATTACCCACTAATGGCTGAGTTTTTATAATTGTTCACACAATTAGTAAAATACACATAGTATATTTTATGTTAAAAACATATGTATTTTTCAACAAAAAAATTCCATTCATCATACAAAATAAAATTGAATACACACACACACACACACTCTAAATATATTAAATGCTTTGAGGCTGTTACAAATTTGAAAATGTAAATTTGAGTATAAGTGGTATGGTGCTTGTAGGAGATGTTGGAAGTATGGATGAGTTAGCTAATATTATCTGTTATAGAATTGGGAGTTTGCTAATGAACTATTTAGGCATGGCTCTGGGTTCATCATTCAAGGCAACAACAGTGTGGAATCAAGTTTTAGAGAAAATGGAGCATAGATTGTTTAGGTTGGAAAAAATTAAAATTATACCTGTCAAAAGGGGGAAGGTTGACGCTACTGAAAAGTATGATTTGAAGTCTTCCAACTTACTATCTTTCCTTGTTTATCATTGTTTCCTATGTCAAATAGGTTAGAGAGGTTGTAAAAGAGTTTTTATGGATTGGTCTAGGAAATGAGTTCAAATTCCATTTAGTGGATTGGAATACAATGTGTTCTCCAATTGTCAGAAGGGATTTGGGGGTGTGCAAATTAAACACCTTTAACCAAACTTTCCTAGGAAAGTGGCTTTGGCCTTTTAGGGAGGAAGAAACACATTTATGGAAAGTCGGAAACAAGTAATAGCAATAAAGTATGAGGTGGATTGGAGAGGCTGGACAATGAAGCAAGTGTGAAGAACTCATGGTTGTAGCTTATGGAGATTTAGTTTTCATGTAAAGGTATCTGATGCGCCAAGCTCCAAAGTTGCTCACTTTCTTTGTGTTGACAATAACATGTGGGAAAATTTTGATTAATAATCTTAAGAAGACAAGAATCAAGCGAGTAGATCGGTGCTATATGTGTAGGTGCAGTAGGGAGACATTGGGTCATTTGTCGCTTCATTGTGATCTTGCATATGCTTTGTTGAGCTATGTTCTTTGTGCGTGTTTGGGGCTCAATGGGTGAGGCCGAATAGAATGATTGACCTATTGGCTAGTTAGAGAAATTGGTTTTCTAATCACTCTTCCACCATTTGGAATTTAACCAGCTTATGCTTAATATTGGATATTGTGGATGGAGTGGAATAATCACACTTCTGAAGATACGAAAGCTTTGTAGATGCAATTGAAGACATCTTTCTTTAGATTACTATTTGAATGGTCTGCTGTTACTCAGGTCCCAATGATAGTACCATTGCACATATAATCTCATTCATTTGCTTGTAACTCTTTGGATGAAATTCTTTAGACTATCTTGTCTTGTGTATCACTTTTGTACACAAGTCATTAAATTAGTTGTAAAAGTAATGTATTCTGAACCCCATATATTATTTTCAGTAATTACTCTTACACACACCTTGTTTTTAAGTAACAATTTCAGTTAAAATACAAGTGGGTGTGAGTATCAAGCATTGATTATATTCTTTTCCCAACTCATAAATCACTGTATACGTTTTTCCACCTCATATACTACTGTATATATATTGTTTTTTGTTAAGTGAAGTGAAGAACAATATAAAGTGGATGGGGTTTTACAGGAAAAGGAGCACTCTGTTACACTTTGTAATTTGTCCAAATACAATGATGCATATCTTTTGCTTGAGAAATCGGTTGAAGTAAGTAGCTAGTTTTAAAAAAGACATGAAATTGAATTATTGAAAGCCATCTTATCATATATGTATCTATCATCACACAGACACCAATCAACTAAAAAAAAAAAAATAGACAGAAACAACGGAAACGTGCGTGCGTTGAGTTGCAGTTGCGTATTGTACCTAATGGAAACATTGCGATCAGCAGCGTCCTCAATGGCCTTGTAAACCTGAGACCCTTGAGCAGCACCGAATCTTCTCATATCAGCTTTTGAATATCCATAGTCCCCGGAACGAGGGTCTTTGGGTTGCGCATTCAGTTGCCAGTACTGGGCTATTATGTCCAGTTTATGGCTCGAGTTCTGAGCTAACCAGCGAAACACATCCCCTTAGCCAAAAAAAAAAAAACAAAACCCAGAATCAGTATACACTTTTGACACTCATAAAAACAAAACAACATGTTAATATATATATATATATATATATATATATATGTGATATTATTACCGGTGGAGAGGACACCAGAGACTCGAGCGAGGTGGGGCATGTCGGTGGGGATGGATTGGACCAACCATGCTTTGCATTGGTGTGCTGATACAGACAGAGACGCACGTGGCAAACACAGAGTGGCTGACACAAATACTAAAACCACAAACATGGTTCTGCTTCTTCTACTTCTGTTGTCAATGCTCACTTCCATTTCTCTCTCTCTTTTTCTCTCAAGTTTTTCTAAAATGCGTGGGTGGGTGAGGGGGGTTGAGTTTTTGTAATGAGGAAGTTGAAGTCTGAACGAAAAGTTGGAAGGTCAATGAAATAGAGCAGAATATCTTTATCGAATCATTGAGTTTCCTCACTAATCTACAGGGAATTATATAACTAATATTATATTATACGCTTCAATCAAATAATATACTAATAACTAATAATATACGCTATTCTCAAAGGAAAAAAAAAAAAAAAAACTAATAATATACTTTATAACAATCATAATATGAAACATCATTTATTGTCTTGTTTATTTTTTAAAAATGTATAAATTTTCAAAACTACCCTTAAATAAATTTCTTATTGATTTTCTTTTTAAATAGTTTTGAAAATAAAATATGGGAATAATAGAAATATTAGTAAATTAATGAATTTTATTTTTAGAAATAGAATAATATTTTGGGACATCCCAAAATAGAATAGAGGACAAACAAAGTAGGACGGAGGGAGTATTTATTATTATTATTATATAATAGAATTTCCCTTTTTTAACTGGACTTTTATATGGTTCAAAAATACCATCATTAATAAATAGTAACTTCATTTAAAAATAGGGCCATAAATGTCAAATAACAAATTTTATTTTAAATACAAAAAGAGAATTTCTAAAATTTAGGATTTTTTTTTTCCCTTCACATTCAAAAAAGAAATTAACTTATTTGGACTCGTTTAGAGTTCAAACTTTTTATTTGTTTGAAAATTTTTAAAATAATTCTAAATTATAATAGTTGCAAATTATTAACTTTTACTAAAAAAACAGAAAAGCCTCTGGGCATGCACATAAACGTGTGCTTACAAGCTAGTATATATGTGTGTGTGTTACGTCTAAAATATGTGGTAAATTGTTATTAATTTTAATTAAAATTCATAACTTAAATTATTCTTTTTCTCATTTATAACAAATATAAGTATTACGTTTAAAATATGTGGTAAATTAGTTCTAATTTGAATTCATAACTTAAATTACTTTTTTTGCTCACTTATTACAATCAATAACAACCTACCATTTATGGTTTGTTGTAAAAATATCTCGACATAACATTTCTCTAAAAAGGAAATTATGTGAATATTGCATTCTTGGTTAAGCTATTATGAATTATTATTATGCTATTATACACTTCCAGTATTTCTTTCCGTTGTCATTTTCAAATACTAGATATCGATGTTGAAATTATTACTTTACCTTTTAGTTTCCAGTAATTTTTCAGTTTTAGTGTTTTTGCTTTGCTTTTCTCCTTTCAGAAGTTAGAGAATCCTTACAAGTTACAACTTATAAACAATCTCTTTTTAGACTTGCTACAGATTTCTTTCTCAAGCTTTCATTTGTACTGGCAGTACAACTAATACTACAACAATTACACCTAGCAGATAATCTATGATAAATTTTAAAAACTACCCAGTTGATCAAACATTGAAAACATTTATATTTGTATTTGAGAAATGCCCATCAAATTTGATAAATTTAGTATAAAAACATATATTGAAAATGAGTAGGGTAAGGGTTGGACCTAGCCGGATCCGGATCCTCTCCATTTCTATTTGAAATGGAGAGTGTCCATTTTATGGACAAGATTCATTTGAAATAAATCTAAGGCCTGAAGCATGACACGTCAATTAAAATCCAACTAACTTAACAAGTTCAACCGTGGTTAGCTGTAAAGGTTAATACTGAGTTGCTACCAGTTTACTTTTTTTTTTTTAATTACCTCGTCTCTTTGGATCTGGATGTTGAACAATAAACATAGAACAAAGCAATTGAATGATCAAAGAAGTATAATATTGTTCCTAGCAACTGGATTCTCTAACCTCACCGGATGATACTACTGAGAGAAAGATCAGGAAGCATGTTGTTCTTCCAACAAAATTTGATCAAGTTTTGCTTCAAGTCCCAAATAATCACAAATATTTTCAAGCAATGAATGGAGTGAGTCCACTTTTCTCTTTATTTTTACATTTGAAGATGAAAATTTTCAGCTGTGTGAAAATTTTCCACTCTTATTTTTATTTTTATTTTTTTTGTTCCTAGTTCTTTCGATACCCATGTGGATTTCTATGATGACTGTGAATAGATTTTGATGGAATGATGTAGATTAAATGAATCATGTATTAGGTTTTTTGGATTCCATGGTCAATAAAGTTCACAGCGTAGGTTCATTCGTTTTGCATTCCAATTGTTTGATAAATTGTCCCATTGATTATGCTTTCCGTTTGCAATTGGGTACACACATGTTACACATGTACCCAAAAGGTGTGATTAATGAAAGAAAAATAATTAAGCTTGTGAATCTTTCCCCAAATTTACTTTGATTTTTTATTTAGGTAGGTGATATTATAGTTGAGTTTGTTTGATGTTCGGCCCAAATATGGAATAATTTTACAATCGAATCAGCATTCATAAAAAATCCCTATTGTAGTGTATACGTTGTATTTATACAAGTTGATGGTTAGCTTCTTTTGTACAACCGTCAACAAGATGATCATGCTCACTCAATTCAATGGAAAATGTATTGGCCATTTTCAAACTTTCATACTAATGCTATGAGTCTATTGAAAAAAGATAAACAGATGATGTCTATTTGCATTGTGTCATGTATTCAATGTTAATCTAATTTAATTTAATGCTTGAATTGTAACAAAGCTGTCGCAGATTATCTGTCTCGTGATCTTCCATACACGTTATCGCCAGATGATGTTTTTCTCACAGTTGGCTGCATCCAAGCAATTGAAGTAACACTGATGGTCCTTGCTTGCCGGGGTGCCAACATTCTGCTTCCAATACCATGCTTCCCATCCTATGATGCTCATGCCTCGTCTAACAATCTTGAAGTCCGTTATTTTGATCTCATTCCCGAAAAGGGTTGGGAGGTTGACATTGAAGGTGTTAAAGCTCTTGCTGATGAGAATATTGTTGCTATGGTTGTCATAAACCCTGGCAATCCTTGTGGAAGTGTCTATACACACCAACATTTGAAGAAGGCATGTTAAAACTTCCTTTTTCATGCCAATCAGTTGATCAAAGATAGAATCCTATTTGTGGGTTATATGTTCAAATGTGCAAAGTGTACTCAAATTTGTATCTTGTTTAGTTAAGTGTTCAATGGTAATGGTGTAACGGTTATATAATGATAAGTGTTTGTGAGAGGTGCAAGGATATATAATAGCTTCCATATATTTTATGTAATGACAACTTGTGTGTAACATAATTATGTAATGTTTATTTATAAAAACAAATGCAAATTTGCATAGGAATTGAATAGTATGCAATGTGGACCCGTGTGTGATAATTTGTCCACAAAATATTGGTTGTTTGCAAATTTTTGTTGACAATAACAAAACCCAAATTACACAGTAAATTATAAATAGGTACAAAGTTTTGATTAATGACAAATTGAGGATCATAATCTGCATAAATTGCACAAGCTGCAGAAAATTTTATTAAAAACAAAATTGCTCATGATAACATCATGCACGAAACACTAGTACAAGCTACAAACCAATTGGCATAGTATAAACAACCATTAGAGCACTTAGTCACAACAAGTCCCAAAGATTACAAAACACGATCCTAAATTAGAAAAAATTGCTCAAAACTATGAACCACTATTCTCTCTGCTTGCAACATTTCCTTGAGTTAAGGGACCTCTTGCATCATCAATTTTTGCGGCTAAAGCTTGTAACACTTGCAAATAAACCTTGTTGACCTGATGCAGCACTAGTACAGGACATCTACAAGAAAACAATTACACATTACACAAAAGAACTATATCAAGCACTTATCATATTTTTACTATGACTCATCAAGAGATCTAAATAAGAAATGTAAAGCATCAGTAAAAAATACCAAGGCAAACTTCATAGTCTCTAACTCTATTATCTTTATTTCAACATGCTTAAACTAATGTTCTATTGAAAGTGTGTATATATAGTATACTGGTATATTAAGTGGTTTTCAGTCACAGTTCATTTTGTTCCTTTAGCCATAGAACATAGGTAAGGTTTTTTATCATCTTCCAGTGGGGAACTGAGTGCGCTATCTCTTTCTTTCATTAATCACACCTTTTGGGTTCATGGGTAACGTGTGTACTCAATTGCAGACGGAAAGCACTTATCACATAATCAACGGGACAATTTATCAAACAATTGGAATGCAAAACGAATGAACCTACGCTGTGAACTTTATTGACAATGGAATCCAAAAAACCTAATACATGATTCATTTAATCTACATCATTCCATCAAAATCTATTCACAGTCATCATAGAAATCCACATGGGTATCGAAAGAACTAGGAACAAAAAAAATAAAAATAAAAATAAGAGTGGAAAATTTTCACACAGCTGAAAATTTTCATCTTCAAATGTAAAAATAAAGAGAAAAGTGGACTCACTCCATTCATTGCTTGAAAATATTTGTGATTATTTGGGACTTGAAGCAAAACTTGATCAAATTTTGTTGGAAGAACAACATGCTTCCTGATCTTTCTCTCAGTAGTATCATCCGGTGAGGTTAGAGAATCCAGTTGCTAGGAACAATATTATACTTCTTTGATCATTCAATTGCTTTGTTCTATGTTTATTGTTCAACATCCAGATCCAAAGAGACGAGGTAATTAAAAAAAAAAAAAAGTAAACTGGTAGCAACTCAGTATTAAACTTTACAGCTAACCGCGGTTGAACTTGCTGAGTTAAGTTAGTTGGATTTTAATTGACGTGTCATGCTTCAGTCCTTAGATTTATTTCAAATGAATCTTGTCCATAAAATGGACACTCTCCATTTCAAATAGAAATGGAGAGGATCCGAATCCGAAGAACAACATGCTTCCTGATCTTTCTCTCAGTAGTATCATCCGGTGAGGTTAGAGAATCCAGTTGCTAGGAACAATATTATACTTCTTTGATCATTCAATTGCTTTGTTCTATGTTTATTGTTCAACATCCAGATCCAAAGAGACGAGGTAATTAAAAAAAAAAAAAAGTAAACTGGTAGCAACTCAGTATTAAACTTTACAGCTAACCGCGGTTGAACTTGCTGAGTTAAGTTAGTTGGATTTTAATTGACGTGTCATGCTTCAGGCCTTAGATTTATTTCAAATGAATCTTGTCCATAAAATGGACACTCTCCATTTCAAATAGAAATGGAGAGGATCCGAATCCTTGTTCTTCCAACAAAATTTGATCAAGTTTTGCTTCAAGTCCCAAATAATCACAAATATTTTCAAGCAATGAATGGAGTGAGTCCACTTTTCTCTTTATTTTTACATTTGAAGATGAAAATTTTCAGCTGTGTGAAAATTTTCCACTCTTATTTTTATTTTTATTTTTTTTGTTCCTAGTTCTTTCGATACCCATGTGGATTTCTATGATGACTGTGAATAGATTTTGATGGAATGATGTAGATTAAATGAATCATGTATTAGGTTTTTTGGATTCCATTGTCAATAAAGTTCACAGCGTAGGTTCATTCGTTTTGCATTCCAATTGTTTGATAAATTGTCCCGTTGATTATGTGATAAGTGCTTTCCGTCTGCAATTGAGTACACACGTTACCCATGAACCCAAAAGGTGTGATTAATGAAAGAAAGAGATAGCGCACTCAGTTCCCCACTGGAAGATGATAAAAAACCTTACCTATGTTCTATGGCTAAAGGAACAAAATGAACTGTGACTGAAAACCACTTAATATACCAGTATACTATATATACACACTTTCAATAGAACATTAGTTTAAGCATGTTGAAATAAAGATAATAGAGTTAGAGACTATGAAGTTTGCCTTGGTATTTTTTACTGATGCTTTACATTTCTTATTTAGATCTCTTGATGAGTCATAGTAAAAATATGATAAGTGCTTGATATAGTTCTTTTGTGTAATGTGTAATTGTTTTCTTGTAGATGTCCTGTACTAGTGCTGCATCAGGTCAACAAGGTTTATTTGCAAGTGTTACAAGCTTTAGCCGCAAAAATTGATGATGCAAGAGGTCCCTTAACTCAAGGAAATGTTGCAAGCAGAGAGAATAGTGGTTCATAGTTTTGAGCAATTTTTTCTAATTTAGGATCGTGTTTTGTAATCTTTGGGACTTGTTGTGACTAAGTGCTCTAATGGTTGTTTATACTATGCCAATTGGTTTGTAGCTTGTACTAGTGTTTCGTGCATGATGTTATCATGAGCAATTTTGTTTTTAATAAAATTTTCTGCAGCTTGTGCAATTTATGCAGATTATGATCCTCAATTTGTCATTAATCAAAACTTTGTACCTATTTATAATTTACTGTGTAATTTGGGTTTTGTTATTGTCAACAAAAATTTGCAAACAACCAATATTTTGTGGACAAATTATCACACACGGGTCCACATTGCATACTATTCAATTCCTATGCAAATTTGCATTTGTTTTTATAAATAAACATTACATAATTATGTTACACACAAGTTGTCATTACATAAAATATATGGAAGCTATTATATATCCTTGCACCTCTCACAAACACTTATCATTATATAACCGTTACACCATTACCATTGAACACTTAACTAAACAAGATACAAATTTGAGTACACTTTGCACATTTGAACATATAACCCACAAATAGGATTCTATCTTTGATCAACTGATTGGCATGAAAAAGGAAGTTTTAACATGCCTTCTTCAAATGTTGGTGTGTATAGACACTTCCACAAGGATTGCCAGGGTTTATGACAACCATAGCAACAATATTCTCATCAGCAAGAGCTTTAACACCTTCAATGTCAACCTCCCAACCCTTTTCGGGAATGAGATCAAAATAACGGACTTCAAGATTGTTAGACGAGGCATGAGCATCATAGGATGGGAAGCATGGTATTGGAAGCAGAATGTTGGCACCCCGGCAAGCAAGGACCATCAGTGTTACTTCAATTGCTTGGATGCAGCCAACTGTGAGAAAAACATCATCTGGCGATAACGTGTATGGAAGATCACGAGACAGATAATCTGCGACAGCTTTGTTACAATTCAAGCATTAAATTAAATTAGATTAACATTGAATACATGACACAATGCAAATAGACATCATCTGTTTATCTTTTTTCAATAGACTCATAGCATTAGTATGAAAGTTTGAAAATGGCCAATACATTTTCCATTGAATTGAGTGAGCATGATCATCTTGTTGACGGTTGTACAAAAGAAGCTAACCATCAACTTGTATAAATACAACGTATACACTACAATAGGGATTTTTTATGAATGCTGATTCGATTGTAAAATTATTCCATATTTGGGCCGAACATCAAACAAACTCAACTATAATATCACCTACCTAAATAAAAAATCAAAGTAAATTTGGGGAAAGATTCACAAGCTTAATTATTTTTCTTTCATTAATCACACCTTTTGGGTACATGTGTAACATGTGTGTACCCAATTGCAAACGGAAAGCATAATCAATGGGACAATTTATCAAACAATTGGAATGCAAAACGAATGAACCTACGCTGTGAACTTTATTGACCATGGAATCCAAAAAACCTAATACATGATTCATTTAATCTACATCATTCCATCAAAATCTATTCACAGTCATCATAGAAATCCACATGGGTATCGAAAGAACTAGGAACAAAAAAAATAAAAATAAAAATAAGAGTGGAAAATTTTCACACAGCTGAAAATTTTCATCTTCAAATGTAAAAATAAAGAGAAAAGTGGACTCACTCCATTCATTGCTTGAAAATATTTGTGATTATTTGGGACTTGAAGCAAAACTTGATCAAATTTTGTTGGAAGAACAACATGCTTCCTGATCTTTCTCTCAGTAGTATCATCCGGTGAGGTTAGAGAATCCAGTTGCTAGGAACAATATTATACTTCTTTGATCATTCAATTGCTTTGTTCTATGTTTATTGTTCAACATCCAGATCCAAAGAGACGAGGTAATTAAAAAAAAAAAAGTAAACTGGTAGCAACTCAGTATTAACCTTTACAGCTAACCACGGTTGAACTTGTTAAGTTAGTTGGATTTTAATTGACGTGTCATGCTTCAGGCCTTAGATTTATTTCAAATGAATCTTGTCCATAAAATGGACACTCTCCATTTCAAATAGAAATGGAGAGGATCCGGATCCGACCTAGCCTAGCTAGGTCGAGTTGAAATCAGGTTAGGATCAAAAACTTATCAAACTAAAATAGGTAGCTATTCATTTTTCTCATACCTTATTTGTTCATTTGGGTTCGTTTAATGGTTCAAGTCCAATTTTGTTAGGTCTATTTACAATACTAGTATGATAAGCATAATGCTACCCTGATATCCTAGATTAAATCTATTGCAACGCAAAGTTTTATAATAAAGATGTAATTGTTCAGGACTTTGTTATAGGTGTAAATTTTCAAGTCAAATCATGTTAATTCTTATTTGCTTAGGTTATGTCATGTTCTCACACTACCACCATTGACTAGTCATTGACCTTTTTTTAATACCATTTTGCCTCTAAACCAGCTCCTTTTCCACCAAGTTTTTGGTAAATTCAAAATATGAAGCCCATTTTCACATTTAAGGCCACTAAATCTCCTTGAAAGGGCATCGGTCATTCTTTTTAGCTCAATCGACGTAAAAGATATCTCAAAGGCCATAAACTTGTACATGTGCACCTCACAAAGTGCCTCTCGAATCAATTGTCGACCAACCACCAATGATGCTATCCATAATCGATATCATCATTCCAACTATCAATGTCATTATCATCGGTGGTACTACTAATACTATAATACTTTAAGTGTAATTCTATTTTGTGCTATAACCCTAGGATTAGTCTTTCACTATAGCCCTACTCTTGCAACACTTTTACACTTGAAAATCGAGAACTGCTCCTCGGTTAGAGCTTAAATTGGCCACTGCAATGCTGCAAGGGTACAAGATGTCTTCCCATTACCTTTGGAAACGTACGAATAAAGAAAAATTAATCCCACTCCATGTCACCATTTGTGAGTGTGGCGTAGTGGTTGGATGCCTTTGTCACCCTTGAGGCCAAGGTCTCGAGTTCAATTAGTGGTGATACCCATTATTGCGCAGTTGGTACCCATGAAATACTGTGGGGCATAGGGCAAGGTTTACACACGTGAGCCCTCCTTGAAGTTACATTGAGTCACCAATTCTACCTACCATTCCCATTTGGTGCCTACTAGTCTCCCACCTACCATTCTCATTCAGTGCCAAACATTCTTATCTACCATCCCCACCAAAAATTCCCATCCACCATTCTCATTTAACATACCCGTCTACCATTCTTTGTCTCTTTGCTGTAAATAGGAGGTTCCAATTCATTGAAACTTATCTAGAAAAATACATTGAACCATGAAATGAAGATTTGCTTCTTTCAAATTTTCAAATCCTTCGTTTGTGGTGGAAGTTCTTCGAAACTTTTGGGGCTTGAATTCGTAGAGCTTCGTTGAATTATGGTTTCTTGAAGTTTCTGGAGGCTTTTGGGCTTGATTCCAGCAAACTTTAAGATCTAGGCAGGTACTTTGGATAATTCTAGTTCGAATGTTCTTCATACTTGAGGTTGAAGTTCTTGAAATTTCTAGAGGCTTTAGGGCTAGATTCCAGTAGAGTTTCTGTACTTCTGAATCTTCTTTGATGCTACTTGTGGCATGTATGTCTTAGTGTCTTCCAAGATGTCTTGGTGTGTAGAAATGCCTTAGGAAGGCTTCTGCTTATAGGAGTTTAGGGGTGAGTAAGCGACACATAACAGAGTCTGATTGGCGACACATGTCACAGCTTGATTGGAGTAGCTTTAAGACTTTTCCTCCAAGACACATGGCATCATTTGATCGGCCAAAATGTCTTAATTTTCAAAATGACATATGTTAGTAATCAATTGGATTGCCTATGTCACTACTTACACGGGTCGATGTGTGGCCTATGTCATTGCTTAGACATGCCAATGTGTGATTGGTTTTGCATGCTTTTTTATGCTTTAATTTCAATGACACTCAGCAAATCTTTGTGTTTTTCTAAATAGTAAAAGCAAAACCTAGTAACAATACGTGGCGCTTTTGTAATTGGCCATACTTTGTGGACTTGGTAATTGTGATAAGTCGGATATTTTCCCTCTCTACGCCTACATTAATTTCAATGTAATACAACATTTATAGAAACTATTTAGTTGTTTATGACTTTCCCCTATAGTCATAAGCCTTTTAAGCCAAACCATGTTAATTTCTATATAATTCCATTCACTTTATCTATTGTCTTTCATTCTCAAACTCAACCACACTACAACAATATCAACAATGTTATCTAATTTCATGAGCAGAAAACAATTGTGTTTTCCTCTTAGGTTAGATATTACATCATATTATTTTAGTTTCTCCAAAGATAACAGATTCACGAAAGAGGGGAAAAAAAGTCTTTGAAGCTTTATGATGGGTCTTATTCAAGCTCATGTAATCAGCTCTTGTTCATATCAATGTACATTTTTCAATCATCCTTACCCGATTTGGAAGAGACCAAATCCAAAAAATTTAAGTATGTCATTGTCACCAAAATTTATTTGTTTGTTTATATTTTTACTGCTTATTGTCTAGTATACTTATCTTATTATCTTGAATTAGAATGACAGTTGCAAAGCTTTAATTGGAACAGCATATGGTGAATTCCAGTCAGCATCAAAGACTTGCTGCAATTGCGAAACAATGTCAGGTGTGTAAGTCCCGAAGCTAACACCGGCTGTCACATAAAAGTAATCCCACACAAGATTGCTTGTGGCAACATGGGCTCGAACATCACTAACAACATACTTTCCGTGGTTGACCCTTGTAAAACCAGGATAGATGTTTCCTGTGCTAGTTCCATTTGGAAATTTGGCAGGTCCTGTCAAGTTGAAACCAGGAACCTAATAGTACTTGATCTCAACTTTGCCTGCACAGTCATTGTACTTTGAAGAAGAGCAGAGAACGTTAGAGTTGAGGAGAGACTTCAAGTATTGATCTGCATTGCTGATAGAATATTTCCAGTATGCTACCAATAACTTCATTGTTGCTTGCTTCGAGAAGACTACCTGACAATTATAACTTTGTAAGAATATGAAACTTTGATAAATGGAAGGATACTTATTAGAGAAGGAGTATACACCCTATAGCACATTGGCTAATGTTAATTTGCAAACTAATTACTTATGAAAAGAAAATATGTATGGAAAAAATATAAAGCAATGACATTGGAAGTTACCTCTGGTATTGCAGAGGAAATGGATGACCAATAAACTGTTGGGGTCATATACTCAGATTGACCAAGCCAATCCATGGTATTAATTCTAACGATTGATCTACTTCCTACAGATTTAATTGTATCCACCCATGCTTGCTCGTCAGCTTGATATGTTCCAGATAATAACTGCCAACCACAAATCACATCAAGATAAATGAAGCATAAAACAGAATAAACACGTTAAAATTAACACATCAATTTTATTAATTTAGGAGGTTCTTATTTTTCTTATTTTAAATAGAAGTACAACAGCATTAGATATAGAAAAGAAGAGATGTAATTCCAAATGCAAAGCAGAAAAGATAGTATTGATCCTTCAATAAAACATTATCCATTCTCATTTCATTTGTCAACTCAAATAAAGTCAAAATAGAAATTTGGGCTAATTTCTAACAAGCATGTATGAGATCTCATTCCAAATGATTAATTTTAGTTATGTATCATCATTTGTAATAGTTCTATACTAAAATTATGAATTTTCCTTTGTTTATATATAGTCCAATTTCCAAATGACACTTTTAGACATCATATTTGATACCAGAAATATGAGAGCTTTGGAAAAAATAAAATAAATAAGGAATTTCAGAATTACCTCTGGAGGAGCAAAAGAAAGATTGTTGAAATGAGGCTGCAGAGTTGAATTACTGTATCCAGGAGTTTGAATTGACATCTTAAACATATAGGGATCTGACAATGTAGGATATCCAGCTACAAGGGAAATCTCCACATATGGAGGAAGAGGAGACCTGTGATGACATAATTATATACAAATAATTGGGGGAAAAAAAAAATGTCCTAAGAGTTTCATCTTCCAAAGTCTACCAACAATACAGCAACCAAAAATAGTTATCAAGTCATAATTTGCTCATTGCCAAGCACAACATTCAGCCTTTGAATTTTGATGATAACTACAAATAGAAAACCTAGGGTTATAATCACCCAAAGTGAAGCAAACAGTTCCTAACCAGAATTCTTAACTTATATAATAATTTAAACTTAATGAAACATCTTACAAAAATATTATTGAAAAGCCTCTGCTTGAAGCTATTTTGATATTTCTAAACTCGAATTCCAAGTAAAAATCGAGTTTAGCAAATGCAAGTTCCAAGCAGATAGCCGCCGTCTAATTGAAATTTGAAAATACCACATTAGATGATCCACATGAAGCTATCGACATGAAACTAGAGTTTGCTAAACTCAATTTTCACTAACTTGGGCATAGACATTTCAATAATATTTTTTACAAAAACTAAATGTTTGGCAAAAATAAAAAAGCTTTAAATACATGCATTATTTAACCTACAAATTTTACATTATTTTCTTATAAAATATTTATATTATATTTTTCCACACATTACGTGGGTTTGCGACTAGTTATACTAATAGGTCATTTTCTCTTCGTTAACAAAAAATCCATGACATGAATTCCATAATTACAAAGGCAAAATAAACCCTAGAAGACATAAAACACCAATATATGATAGTAAATAAACAAAAAAATCTAGACACTTCAGGCAGAGAAATCTATATCAGAACATAAAATTAATTGCAATGATTAAAACTGGTACATGGTTTTTCACAACAAGCATTTGACATACCTACACCTCTCTTTCGGATCAATGAAATATGACCAGCAAGGAACTGTTCTATTAATTTGCCATTGTTCATCCCAAAATGTTTTTGTGTGAGCTGAAGAATTAAGAAATGCAAGTTTCCATAGGTTGTCAAAGTAGGTCTCAACCAGCCTTGCTATTGTTGGACAACCAGCAAGATAAATTCCAAGCTCCTTCACCTATAACCATTTGGTAATCAGAACACACTATGGCATGATTTTATAGAAAACCAACATGCTCACAGCTCACGACATAAATAGAAGAGTAAACTATACAACTTAAACAAATAGTTTTGCAATCGTAAAGTTCCCCCAAAAAATCTTGATAAATATATACCTGCATAGGGATGAAGACAAGGACAAAGAAAAAAAGAAGAAGACATCTTGAGTAGATTTTGTAGCTGCTCTTATTAGTTATTACATATACATCAACCAAGAGGCAACAGCTAACAACTAAGGATGGATTTCCCCACAAGTATAGAGCAACTGTTGATGATTATGAAGTAGTAAAATAATTAAACAAGGGCAAGTAACAAAATGAAGAGATGGTTTTAGACCCTGGTTTTTAAAATAAATTAATTTGATTCTCCTGCTACATAGTAAGGAAACAAAAAAAAAAAAATTCAATTAGATACTTGGTAAAATCCCACATTGATCGATTCATGCGAGATGTAAAAGGAGAGAATCTGACCTTTGAAGCCATCAAATTTGGCTGATATATATTCAAGTTCTTATACCTTTTTATTAATGAAGTAAGCATGATTGATAATTAGACTTGTTCACTCT
Organism: Quercus variabilis; assembly: GCA_030445155.1. Lineage (NCBI taxonomy): Eukaryota > Viridiplantae > Streptophyta > Magnoliopsida > Fagales > Fagaceae > Quercus > Quercus variabilis. Next base: position 20,168,322 of record CP129446.1, on the reverse strand, counting down.
AATTAATTTTATTTACAGTATCATGTAAGTGCTTTGATCCTCACAGATGTAATCACCAGAGAACCTACTTTTACTATCCTTACAAAATGATTTGGCTTTGCGAAAATGAGAAGTTATCCCTTGATAGTCATCACCAAATATGCAAGAAATATGATTTATTACAATACCTGTGTGAGAGATTTCCAGTCTTGATTAGTAGATCCAATATATACATCTCGACCATCTGAAATCCAAACTTTTGCATGAACTATGCCTGACCCATACTATTCACTAAGTAACAAAGTCACATTCTTCACATTTGGCCTTCCTGAAGCAAGGTTGGATGGTTCTGTGGTATAGTCAGGATAAACTCCTGAGTGTGATAATAGTCTGCATCATATGCATCAAATAGAGAATGGTTGATTTTACTATTTAAAGTACGAGGATCATTTTTCATTTGCAGGTAAATGGTGTATAAATATCATTAATTAAAAAAATAACAATTTTAAAGCAAATAAGAAGATAGCATCATTCTATAAAAAGGGAATGTAAGCATATATCAATCATTTTCTATTAATAAAGGTGCAAGCAAAATGAAATTCCCAAATCCATATCGTCCCCCACCCCCCCCCCCCCCCCCCCAAAAAAAAAATAAAAAACACGCTTGACAACTTGGTATTAGAAATTGGCTTTTCAAAACCACCAAACAGACTCGTGTCCATTTCAGCATTTTTTCCACAGACTATTATCTGCATTGTATGGTCGCATATTTATTTTGATAAGTGTAGTCTTCAAACACACAGATGCACACGCATCTTTAAAATAAATCAAGAGTTAAACTTTAGCTTGTCAAGTGACCAGAAGCCATCAAAGGCATAGAGACCACTCCACAATAACTATCAATTATGGTATAAGAGATTAAAAAGGGGGGGGGGGGGTGGGGGGGGGGGGTGGGGGGATCACCTCCAACAGAGTAAAGCTCCTAGAGGAACATGAGGATAAGGCTATTGACTACCAAACAACTTAATATGGGAATCATTCCACCTTATAGCAATAAGATATTGCATACATAATAGTTGAAAACTGCCTTCATCTTAAAACTACAAAAGAAACTTTCATATATACACACACGCACACTAAAGAAATTTGCAAGTTACATGCAAGAGTTGTGAGCTTCAATACCCACCTGCTACATCATCATCTTGATTCTCTTATCAAGTTTGCAGACCAGTTCTGAAACTAAAAGACCATTGTGGCTTCTATAACATAAGCATGCTAAATTAAAATAAAATAAAACCCCACCTAACATTAACATTGCGATCAGCAGCATTCTCTATAGCCTTGTAAACATCATAACCTTCTTTAGCACCAAATTCTTGCATGTTAGCTTTGGAGTATCCATAATCCCTGGAACGTGGATCATCAGGAGCCGCTAGTAGCTCCCAGTACTGAGCAATTATACACATAAATTAACAGTCTTTTCAGAACACAACTTGCTGAGCATTGGTGGAGAATTTTTGTTTAGGGGCCTATAGTTAATCACAATTAGAGAGATATACCCATTATGCATATCATTTTTCTATATCTAAAAAAGAAAGAGAAAAGGTTATGATGCAGTAGATGCTATAGTTTCAAACAAGAAACAAAATGATGACATAATAATTTTATTTTGCTTTGCTGAAAAGTTTATAATACATTACGTGATAGAATAGTTTAGTATAAGCTCACTATATAAATTCAAGTTCACCCTTTAAAAATCAAATCGGTTCCTACGCATGTTTTCAAGAAAAAAATCATTTAACTTTCAAATTGGTCTTGTATAGCATTTACTAGAATGAATACCATTTGGTCCTGTATACCATTTACTAGACTGAATACCAGTTTAATGTTTTAATTCTTAAGTTAGAGTACATGTTTTATTCTGAAAAATCATCTAATTCAAGTTTATCCCTTTGAAAGTCAAATTGATTCTTGAAAAAAAAAAAAAAAAAATCATTGAGCATTCACTTCACTTGAATTTTGTGTGTCAAATTGATCCCTAATACCATTTGCTAGAGTGAAGGAATTGTTTGTTTGACTTGGAAATTTTTTTTCTTTATTATGTAGCAATTAGCATACTTTGGAGGGGGAAAAAGGCCTAATATACGACGGTTACAACTACAGCAAATGTCCAAAATGAGAGAAAACTAGTAAGCTACATTGCTGATGTTTACATTGTTAAATAAACTCATTTTTATTTATAAAAAAAAAAAAATTGTTTTTCATTATTAAAATAATTTCTATATTAACCAATTACATCACTTCATTACGTTAGAATTGTTTGATTAGATAATTAAATTTTCCATTTCCTAAGAGTTTAAGCATTTGGAAGAATCGATCACCAACTTTATATAAATCATCAAAGTTTGACTGTATTTTGCTAAGCTGCGGTTCTTGCATTCTACTTCTCTTTCATTTTTACAATAGATTCTCACTAGACTCGATTTCCTAGGAAATGGCAATGACAACGAAATGGAGTATGAAATGCTGACTACTAACTCCACCTACTAATATTTTATAGTAGAAATATTTGAAAACGTTGATATATTCAAAGATTATATATTCTCTTTTGTGATTTCCAACACTTTCTAGCCTACCAAACAGTGCTGAAAAGTTGTACCAAGACTAGTGTAAAGTGTAAACATACCGGTGGATAAGACGCCAGGTACTCGAGGGAGACGGGGCATGTCTATGGGGATTGATTGGACTGGACACCCTTTGCATTCTTGTGATGATTCAGAAACATGTGGCAGTGAAAAATTGGCCACGATAATGAGAATAACAATTATATAGGCTCTTTTAATATAGCTGACGTTCATTTTTTCTTGTCTCTCGGTCTCTCTTCGTGTGCACCAAAGTGCAAAGTCTATAGACAATGCTCTTATAGAGAGAGATAGACACAGAAACAAAGTCAAAACACTCCAACAAAGGGAATATTCATAGGTTGTTTGGCTGATATTTTAGGAAGTATGGGAAAGTCACTCTCAAAAGTCAAGACTCGCGGCTATCCCCATCCTCCAAGAAGTGAAAACCGAAATATTCTAGAACCTCGTATCATTTCACATATACAACGTAGCTAATTATAAGTGGTTGGTTAATTTAAAAGTAACAAATGACCGAGTATAGTTTATCACATAAAATAATTGTGAAAATTGATATAAAATAGGTTGTGGTCCTAACTAATGAAAACCGTGCGTAAAGTCTCGCGTAAATGAATAACGTATCACTTACAATTTAGATTTCAAGAGAATTAGTTGATTACTATTGAATAATCACATTTATTGCTTCAACTCTTTAGTCTTTTCTTCTAATACTACATTTTTTTAAATACAATTTAGATTAGAATTTTTCCTTTATTTGGATCGTTATATATTTGGATTATTATATATTTAAATTTCGTTAACAAGTGTCCTAATGCCACAAGAAAAGATGCATTTTGATGATAAATTAATGGTCCGGTGCTCAACATGTCAATAGAATACTTGCAAAAACCAAGATTGACCTGTAGCAACGAAGAAAAACTATCATGTATTTGATTCATGTATTCACCCTCTTACAGGAGTACTACATGTAAGTGGACGGATGCATATGCTGGATACATATAATACCACATTCTAGCAAGGAAGTAGCACTTCAATGCTTAAGTATGATGATCTCACCAAGAAATAGCTTTTAGGAGGTATCATGCACATGCACTCATATTTGTATACCTTAATTTCTTAAGCTCGTTAGGACTTGGGGAGTGCACGCTTCTTGATTGTAGCCCTCATTTTGATAGTGAACTTAATGGTCTAGTTGATATTGTTGTTACGAGCGTGATTAGTAAGGTTGTATCTATCATGGGCGAGGTTCTTGGCCTCTAGACCGTTGGTTTCCCATAAATGAGGATTGTGTGCCTAAGACTAAGAGGTCGCCTTTCAGGTCATGCTTGTCCTAGGAGCTTCGAGATTTGAGGTCCAAGCTCTAAGAGTAAGCATGCTGCCTTTCATTGGTTGCCCCGTCCAACGTGTCCCAAGTCATTCGTTCAAGCTGCGATGATTTGGCTGGTTGTCTAATCTTATGCTAATGGGGCTCTCTTAGACTTGTTTTCCTGTATCACATAGTATAGCAGCATACGAGGGGGGTAAATGAAAAAGAGGATAGCGAGGATAATTTTGAATCACATTTGAGTAGTGTCATATCACATTCTGGGAAACATGTTTTATGTTAAGTTGAGGTAAGAGAAATGGCTCGTGTCAATCTTGAGGATTGGTAATAAGATATTGGAAGAGAAAATACTACCACAGAGAAAGCTAGTGAAAGGGAAAGTTTGAATCATTACGGCCTTTAATTTAGGGGATCAAGATCCTGTACAAGGAAACATAAGTATTAAGAAAGCATAAAGAACCTACATTGACTTTATAGGATAGATGATCTTACATTTGAAACCAACAGATGTGAGAGAGAGATCAAGCAATCAAAAAGCTCATTACATTTTTCTGCAGAAAACCCCCTTCTCTGAATACTGTGCACTGCAGCTAAGGTTAATACCCATTACCAGCTATGGCAAAACCTACCACTTTTTACACTTGAAGCAGTATGAATCTTCTTCACTTTTTAGTTTGAAATGAGCCCCCAAAATCCTTTAGGAGATGGAATGCCTCCTGTGTCTTGATGATGAGCCAGAAGACTTGGTGTCTCCAGGAGCCATTGAAGTCGGGCTTTGAGAACTCCCAGATGACTCAGAGCTCTTGTTATCTCCATGCCCTTTACCCACAACCCACAGCTTATCAAATATTCTACGCGACCGTGATGGCAGTAACTGAATGCCACTTCTGCCATTTTTGCTGTTCTTCTTAGCCAATTTCCCGTTCTTCTGGAACTCCTCCTCTTTTATCCTCATTTGACTCATCTGCTTTTTGAGGGTTCTGCAGCTTTCAGCTGCTGTCTTCTCACATTCTTCATCTGTATTTGTCGTGGAACGTGAAGCATCACGGGGATTGTTGTTAATGGATCGAACATTAGCAGATGCTCTAACCTGCTCAAAAAAGAGAACCTGGACAACAACCCGAAGTGGCAGCCGCTCATTCTGTGCAGCATGCATGGACGCATCCATACTCAGTTTCTTGACATCCATAAGTCCACATATCTTCTTCCTTTCAGCTTTTGTTAAATTAGGATGCTCCTGAAAACACAATCATTTACCAGAAATTCATTCAGGTAATGTGTTCAAATCCATATAGGTTGCATCTTCTAAATCATGAGTTAAGCTGTCTGGTTCACACTCACAAGAGAGCACCATGTATTTATAAATCAAAAAGAGTTGAGGTATTATAGTGACTTAAAATCTTCACCCTGTCTTATTTGATTAATGATGTATCGACAATATTGAACAAGAAAACACAAATAAGATAACATTTACAAAAAGAAAATAATAGCATTTCCCAGAAACATAAATAAAAGAACCCCAAGGAGTTGGTTTGAGTGAGTCTTCAATTTGCAATCAGGACACCTCAGCAAGCATTGGCCCAACTTGAAAACCGAAAGCCACCCCTTGTGGTGGCCAACCCCAGGGACTTATTCTAGTGATTACCAAATACATGTGAGATAAGAGCACTACAGGTGTACAGGCAATAATAAGACAAAAAGGAGCCTGGAACACCTTAGCCAAATACAAAACAAAATGCATCAGTATAATTCTAATCTCAGCGTTAGAATATTTCAGTGTTAGTCTTATATATTCTGTGTTGGAAATATCAGAAGCAAAGCAATGAAAATGTTCCACTTTAATGCCGGAAGCTATCAGACAAAAATTACTCTGCATACCACAGTAGAGCATATAAGTCTAACGCCATAGCTAGATAATGTCTGGTTGGTCTACTCAGAGCCCTAAGAACTTGAAATACCTAAGCTTCTATAGTAATTTTCTTGTATAATAATACATGAGAAAAGGCCACTTTACTGATACTCAGAAAGCATAACCCAGTTTGCGCATATATATTTCAAGAGCTTAACTCGGATAATTAAATATACTAATTTGGTGTGCATGGCATAATAAAATCCAACAGTTCATACCTTCAGGTAAATGTCTATGGCCTTGTACAATCCATCATGAATTAATCTTGCTGCCTGAGGAATTGTATGTGCTAAGTCAAGGAAACTAGACAGGGTAAGATTTTGATCACGTGCAATTTCCGCAAGATAACCATCAATCAGTTTAGCAACACTCAACAAGGATCCATGTCCCAAGACAAAATTATCAGCCCCCTTCTCATTCTTCCCAACAACATCCATATCCCAATTAGACTTTTCATGCATCAAAAATCGATTTACAATGCATTGCACCAACTCAACATCATATGTAGTAATTTGAGGAGACCGAGATGGGATCAATAAATCTGTAACAGAAGCCTCATGTAACTTCATACTTATCCTATTCATCAAATCTTCCCTTGATGACTCACCTGCTCCAACTAAAATTGCAACTTTCAATAGTTTCAGTAAGAAACTACATGAACAACCCACACCTTTGTCAGATGGTAGCAAGCAAACAATCGTTTCTACCAAAGATGTGTTCCTCCAGGCATGAACATCAGAAACCAAAGCATCAACAGAATCCGGCAACCATCTAACTGCATAAGTTTTTAGTGCCTCCCCAATTACACTACCATCCATTCTTCCCTTTGATTTTACTGCAATCATAACTCGCTTGTAAAGATCAATCTCCAACTCACATATATCTTCAACCCACCAATCTTTTGGAACAGATTCAAATTTGAGAGGGAACTTCACTCCATCCTCGACAATTTTATCTGGCTCTGCTAATTTCCGATTATATGTGTAGGACCAGGTGATGTTCACAGGGTTCACAGAAGTTTTAGAGGCAATGGAATCTATGCATCTTCCAATAATTTTCAGGTCCTCAGACCATGGTAGAAGAGATTTGGTTGTTTGGAGAACAATAATGGAATCTTTCCAGCTACGGAAGATACTTGAATTGAGAAATACCTCAATTTTAAATATCAGGTTTCCTCGATCAATGTCCTCAGTCATCTCGAGGTACTCAGCTGCACAACGAGCAGCCACAACATTGTATGCATTGAGAGTAACAGTCATTCCATAACAGAACTTTGCACAAATTTCAAAGGCTTTTGGCCCACCAGGAAAATCATCCATGTGAATTTCATCATCACTCTCCTCATTGGCCTTCATCACTAGTTTCTGCAGGCGATTGCTCTTGGACAAGAGAGGGAACTGCAAAGACAAAGACAAAGTATTACAAACCAGAATATACAGCTGGTGGAAAATAATCACTTTTTTTTTTTGGGGGGGGGGGGGGGGGGGGGGGAATAGAATACATCTTTAATGCTCCTGGAGACATATTGTATACAGAGCAAATAACTTTTTGTCAGTAACCTCGTTAGATCATAATTTAAGTTTCTACAAGTGATAATTAGGCAACTACGTAAGAGGAACAAAATTTTGCACTTTAAAAGATTCCAAGAAATAGTGTTATCATCTTTCTTTGTATGCCATTCACATTGCTGTTTCCTGGGTGGTACTAACACAGCCTGTGAAGAGACCTCAACCAGCCATGACGACTTTATAAAGTCCGAATTCAGAGACCTATGCTCCCTGTTCTTGGTTGAAGCACAGATCATATACCACATGCCTCTTATTAAGACAGTTATTTTCCTATTAATTTGATCATTTGTTTGACTGTTGTCCATTTGGTCAAGCCTTCAAAATAACAAAAACGGTATCTCCATCTAAAAACACAACATTAAATAGATTCCAAAATGATGTTTACAGGTATGTTTCTCCAATCACAACAATGAACACATAGATTTCACTTGAGATCGGATTATTGGAAAGAGATGCTTTAACTGCTGTTGTATGAGCCCTTAAACAAATAGCTCCAGTCTTGCAAATGATCTATTTATTTTCTATTTTCATATTCTTTTTCAATGAAACAGAAACCCGTAAATTTTGTAAAAGATATGCATATGTAGCCACCTGTCACCCAATCTTCTAATGTCGAGTTAGTGTGGTTTCACTTTATTCACATGCTTGTTTGCAATAAGGATAAAATTATCTCCTCTCAGAACAGTTGGCATATTAGTTACCATGAAAATATCATAACTTCTGAATATTTTTACAGGTGGTCACCAAAGCAGGAAAGCACGACCAATTTAAAATAATAAGACATTGAACCAATTCTTTTTTAGATAAGTAGAATAAAACAATTCAGTTAGCTAAGATAATGTTAAATTCAACCCACTTGAGGGAAAAGCATAACACCATACCTTATGAAGGTAAAACTTCACTTCACCGACATTTATGATGACATCTGTAGCCAAATCAGATGACACATACCTGCATGAACAGACGTGATATGCTAAGCCATTAAAGAGGGTGGAGACCACAAAGTTAAAAATGAAATGAAATGCATGTGACCATCTCATGGTTTTTAACCTCAAATAAAATATTTTAAAAAAAATTATAAAGAGGTTATGATTCTTTTGATGGTAATATCATTATAAATTAAGTTTTGACTCTTCACTACATGATGCAACAGAGATAACATATTCTTCTTTTATTTTTTTACCGAACATATTCTCCTTATAAATGTTTTAAATATCCAAAGACCATAGAACCAGGCATCAATCTCAAAAAGAAATAGTGTAATATGTAATATAAAGGTATCAGGAAGGGCTGGGTGTAACCTTGATTAGAGGACCTCACCCTGCTCCTATGGTTGTACTTGTAAATAAGTCAAGCCAAGTATTAAAAGTTCAAGATTGATTCATTTAATTTTACTTTGAACACAAGCCAAGCTTGAGCTCGTCACCAAGCTAGATAACATGTTTAAGCTTAGTTCATTTTCTTATTACAAGCTCAAGCTTTTCACAAGCTACTTTGAATAATCTATTTTTTCCATAATATATACTATACACCATGACAAAAAAAAAAAATTACCCTTTCAAAAATTCATGCTAATAATTAATAACTAAATTTAAGTAGAAACTATATTGTTAAAGTTAATTAGATAGAATGATTTCTGTTTATGAATTTATAAATTAGATTCACCAATCTTATATTGTTAAAAATTATAGAATTTTTACTATGACATGAACTATTTATATCATCAAAAAAATTACACATAATAATTTGATATCTCATATACTTATTTACAACTTTGCACAATATGATCTCAAGTCTAATAAGCATATTTTTATGTGTCTCATAGTCACAAGCTTGTTCATGAACACATTATTATGTTTGAGCTTAGCTTGTTTAATAGATGAGCCTAAACCTAGGCTTGAGCTTGGCTTGTTTGATAACAAAGCGAATATAAACAAGTTTTTTGTTGAGCCAAGTCTAAGCTGTCCATAACAACTCAGTTCTTTAACAGCCCTGCTTGATCTTACACACAGTTGATAACCCAAATAACAGATACAGTGAAATAGCAGCACAATTTTCATCCAGTCTTAAATGCAAAGAGCATAACAACTCAAAGAAGAGTAATTTTTGTTTTGTTTGATAATTCAAAAGTTAGGATTTGAACCATGGACGTCTTCAGTGTTTCCAAGAGGTGCTAGTTGAGCTACAAGGCTATTGGCAAGATTGAATTGAATGTTAGCTGGTGCATGCATGATCATTCAATTGATCGTAGTTTAAAGATACATGTCTTAAAGAATAATGAAACAAATGTTGAGTACCAGGACTGTCTAACCCAAATAACAAGCCCAATGGATGAGAAAAGAGCTTTCTTCTAAAATCCATATACAAATTCTGCTTGATGCTTAAGTATATGAATGGATTTGAATTGCATTTACAGACAAAGGTCAAGAAAACCCACCCCTCTGGTTCCCAAAAATCTAAAATCAAAACCTATTTCCAAATCAAAACCATAGCATGCATGTGAGATATGAACCAAAAGGTCTGAAAACTCATTTTATGGGGTAATAACACTCCAATATCTACCACCCTTTTTTTTCGCTTAAGTAAACAAAACTCATTACAATCAAGGCCCCCACCCCTTCCAATCCCCCCCAAAAAAAATGTAATTTGCATAATAACATGTGATCCCATAATTAAAGGAATTAACCACCAAATTAGCTCTGTTTTTGTCTGATTTTCATTATGCAACGAGACAAAGATAGTGCACATGCAAGAGGTTATGACACTTCGTTATCAAAGATGCCCTTGAGGCAACAGAGCTGGATTGGTGATGGTCAAACCATCCATGCACAGGTTTAACTTTTCCTCTGACCAATTAGACACATGATGTGATAAATGGAAATCTGCATGTAGCATCGCCAGTACAACCTATTTGAAGGTAGAAATTGTAAATGTCGGTGGAATTAATGTCATTGTATGTATAAAGAAGTTACCCCAAAAAACAACTTGGAACTCCCATATGACATTATATTATTGATCTAGGCCACAAATTCTTCACAAAGATGACACCTTTCAATGGCAGGACCACCTCCTGAATGGACTTAAGATTATATCACATCCATACCTTCTTTTTATTTTTTAAAGTTTGTACTTAACAGGGTTTTTCAACTGAATTTAAAAAGGTTTTGATTAGTTTTACAATTTTCAAAAGTTAGAAATGTCTGCTTTACATTTTTTCCGCTTCACATACAAATCTCAAAATTGAATTAAGTGTAAGCTTTTGCTGAAATTGCCAGAGCATGACAAAGAAATACAAGCAAATCTAAAATTCTTACAAAGAAAACTTAAACCCAGTAGAGCATTACCATTAAGTCCAAAATCAAACAAAAAATGAACCCAAAAAAAAGCACACAAAAGAACTTGTATATGAATTTAAAATTTGAGGTAAAGGAAAAACCCCTCACTCACTGACTCACCTGACAGTTTTCCCTTCCGCTTGAAACACATCAGGCTTGGAACCCAACTTCATAAACTTCATTTTTGTTCACCACTGAATACCCCTCCTGAGTAGCACAAATAGCAAATTTGTCACTCTGAAATGTCCGATTTTGAGACAAACCCAGTTGAAGAAACCAAAAAACCACTTCAGAAATGGCGGTTCTTCTTCCTCTTTCTTCTTCTTTTATCTAAAAGCACGCTTCCACAGGAACATGATAACCACAACCAGCACCAACACCAGACCGAGACAAGTCTCCAACTTTATGCCACTGTCTCGATCTTCGTGCTTATCCCATAGTTTGATTTCAAGGCTCTATGATGGCATTGATGACGCTGGTAGAGAAGAAAGAAAGAAATAAAGGGAATATCTAAAATCCTTTGGAGCAGAGAGAGAGAGAGAGAGAGCAATGGTTTCTCAGAAGAACACACAAGGAAAATGGCGTCAGAAAGAGAAAGAAAGAAAGGAAGAGAATACAAAGCTTGGAATACAGAAACAAATATTAAAAAAGAGAGTCTGAGTTCTGAGCCTGACGAGTGAAAGCGAGAAAGTAATTGGCGTCAGCGTTTTAGAGAGAGAAACAAGCAAAAAAAGCAGAGCATGAAAGCAGAGAGTTAGAGAGAGAAAGAGAGAAACGATCCGAATTCTTTAATTTTTTTTTTTTGGTTGGGGTTCTCTCTCCAAGTCTACTCTACTCTACGAGCTCTAAACTCTCATAAATTGTCGCCGCCTTTGCTTTAAATCACTCTGATCCGCTGAAGATCCTTTCTTTTTTGGCGCAAATCTCAATGCCTCGCTCTATTTCTATACGCTCTACTCTGGGCAAGCCCTCTGATGCCCTTGTCTCCCCTCTAGCCCTGAATTCTTTCAGCAAAACAAAAATGAGGGAAAGTGAGAGAGAGAGAGAGAGAGAGAGAGAGAAAAGGCTTAGGCTTTGTGAGTGTTTAGTAGTATTAGTAGTAGTAGAGTAGAGAGAGAGAGCAGAGCACTGTGTTTACAGAGTGGCTCAGACCTCTTCTCTTCTTTCTCTCTCTCTCTCCTCTTTTAAAAGAAGCTTTTCTCTGCCGTTAAAGCACGCCACCCCTTATTTTCTTACCTTTTTACCCTTTCTTTTTCTCTCTATTTTCATGTCTACCACTTCTAGTTTTACCTCAACTATGGTTTTTAATGTTCTCGTGTGTTGTGTGTTCCATTGCTCTGTTTTATTATTATCGTATCAATATAGGTGTCACTTGTCAGTTTTGTTAATCTTTTTGGATCAAAAAAAAAACAACAACTAATGGCACTGACAAAGTGGTTGAGATGATACAAATAGATTTGGGTCCTTTTCTTTGAACAACAAAAGTGAGACTGAAGAAAATAATAATAATATACTCTTACCAAGCACATTACGACGAGTACTTATCTGGGGTCCCAACATGGTCGTTTGGTTTTGGTTTCATTCTCCTATGCACTCTCTGTTTAAAGAATCCTCAACTTTCTTTCCCAAGTTGTGTGTGAATTGTGTATTATCAGTGTATTGAGAACCAAGTAAATTAACCAAGTTCAAAACTGAATATAATCTTATAATACAAAAACCAAATCTAAAATACACCTAATGAATCCGATCAAATGGTTGAGCTATAAAAGTCCACGTTACAAGCTAGCAATGCGGCTGTGTGTGTGTATGTGGAGTCATGGTGGGGATTTATTTATAGTGTGCTGCTATGCTAATTGTTGTGACTATATATGTATGTCTCTGTGTCTGCCGCGTAGCTTGACTTTGTCATTTTGACCTTTGAGAGCATTTTAGGTACTGGAAATTGGGAAAGAGCAATGTTCTCACACACACACACACACACACATATATATATATATGTATACAAATTAGAATAATAATTTGATATATAATCATAATATAGTCACGCATGAACTGGTACATCCGGTACTGAGTTTATTTTTGTTAGGTATTTATTGAAAACTTACTCGACACATCCCGTATTAGTCAATACCAGCCAAAACCTATAATTTTGTTTTTTGTTTTTTTTCATATAAGAGATTTCTTTTTTTTTAATTCCTAGAGCTATAGCTCGTACTCTTCGAAATGTGTTGAGGCACAACAATTGACTGGACATCTAGGAATAAAACATTATTTTGACATGGGTCACGAGAGTGGTACCAAAATTCATTACTTAAATGAAATTAGATCTTGTGAAATCATATTTTTACTCATTTTTGAAAATAGGAATTTTATTTTATTTTATAATTAATTGTTAGTAGAGAGAATTCAAATCGTGTACATTTTTATTAAAAATGAAACGAGGCATTAGTTCAACTAAAAGCTCTTTGCGGGAATGTGTTTCTTTAATTAAGTTTTGATGTTAATACAAAAACCAGTCATGCTAGTCATTGGTATGGAATGGTATTTATAACATTGAGTCAAGCTCAGTCAATAATGCACCATGGATATAAATAAAGCTGAGACCAACACCATTCCTCAATGTTTGTGTGTGTGAGACCTTCCATGAACGGGTAACATTGAGTCAAGCTCAGTCAATAATGCACCATGGATATAAATATAGCAGAGACCAACACCATTTCTCATTGTTCGTGTGTGTGGCCCTCCATGAACGGGTAGACACCCAGACGTTGCCATAAATTAGCAACCTGTGAGGCTTTTACATGGAATAAGTACAGGCCACAACTTGTGGCACAAGTTGTGCCGGCATTAGACTTATTCTTTTATATGAGCCCTCTATAATAATGTACTGCATATCATTTATACTGACAAGAAGGAAAGAAACTAGACTGTCCAAGATGGTGGTACATTCTACTATTTTTTTTTTTGAGAAACAGGTGCATTCTACTATTTGCAGTAGTACTTATACTGTAATACACCATATACAGTGTAAATATTTGTTCTCACTCTCACTTCCTCAGTCCCTCTTTTTGTTTTTTTTCTTTTTACTTTTATTTGCATTTAATAGCCTCAGGCCTACATGCATGGCTTATTTGAATTTGCGAGCTAAAAGCCTAAAACAGTAAAACCAGCGTTTGATGAGGTTTTTCATTTTGGGTTCGGCGTGTCTAGTGGCCATTGGGCGGGCCGTTAGGATACAGATACGTGTCTAATTTTAGACACATGTCTACATCGCAACATGTCAATGTTGGACACAAGCTCCACCTTTTTATTTTTACCCAAAAACTTTCTCCCAAGAAAATTTATATGTGTCTGCTTATGGTTGAAAACTGAAAATATTATAGCAAAATAATTTCTAAATGTGTAAATAGTAACTTAAGACCTAATCTTAATGAAAATTTTACTGAAAATAGTACTTATGGGTCCCGTAAACAGTACACAAGACCCACTAAAAAGGCTAAACACAGGCACTAAAATAATTTCAGTGTAATCCAAACGTAGGCCTAATAGGATTCTGTCATTCTGTGTCCATTTAGGATAGTTTAAACTCATAAACTAATTAATACTAACAATTTGCCAAATAAATCATGACAAACACATGCATAACTAGCACAGTGAGGTTGATTTTTCTAATTTTTTTCAATTATCATCTACCATCCAAAAGTAATAATACAGTAATCATCATTAACATGTTCAAAGATTTGTTTTGTTCAAGATTATAGGAAGAAACACTATATTTTTCTGTGCTCAAGGAGCAACATGCTACTTTTTACTTTTCATAAGTTATTTTATTTATTTATTTATTTATTTTATCTCAAGAGAAGGTGAAGGAGAGATTTGAAAACATATGATCCAGAGACGTGGTCTTTAACCGATTGTGCTGCCTCTTTGGGGGAATAACATTATGTTACTTGTATGGTTAAGACTAAAATCCCAAAAATTAATGCTTATACGTTTGTCATTAGCTTATTTGGTGTTACTTCTCAAAAGAAAAAGAAAAAGAAAAAAAAAAAAAAAAGAAGCTTATTTGGTGTTTTGCTAAAAATTGATACTTTGAAAACAAAAAACAAGAAAGAAAGAACGAGTGAAGTTTTAAAAACTGTTTATAAACAAAATAAACTAAAATCTAAACCAAAAAGCTAGTGACATATGGACCATTTTGTCTATTCTTCTACCTTGTACCTACTACTTACCTTTCTTAATCTCTTTGGTAAGATGGTTTAGAGCTTACACAAACACATTTCCAATTCAATTTTTCTTTATTAACCAATTGACTAAGACAACCTTTTATTTTTATTTTTATATGGACTAAGACAACTTTTGGTCCATCCAATTTCTAACACACTATTATTTTGGTTACTTTGAGTATCAAAGTTAATAATTTAAACCTCCAACTTTAATGCGGTTATTTATCAAAATCTTTAAACTTTGAACTATCAAATTTATCAAAATGTTTTTTTTGTTAAAAAAATAAAACGAAGTAGTGTTGGGATATTTAACAATTCATTTTACAATGAAACGATTGTTAATTAGAAGATATATTGCAATTTTTAATAGTGGAGGGATTAAAATGACAATGATACAAAATAAAAGGGACCAAACCATCGTCAAACCAAAATAATTTTAGCCTACAGACTACAGCCAAGTGAAACAAACCATTAACTATTCACATTAATTATACCTGCTTTTGTCTTGAATCAGATCTATGTAAACTTATTAAACTACTACCTAATAATCTTCTTATATAATTTAAAGCTTTCAGCCTTTAGTCAAACAACCTTGACTAAAGACTTTTACTGTTTAGGCCTTAACTTATGTCTTCTTCGGCGGAACACTAGTCTATACTCTAATCTATATGTATCACTGTCAAACTATTAGGGATTCAAACTTCGACACCGTGGTCGTAGTCATGTGCTCTAAATCAAGGTTCACGGTACAGTTTTGGTCTATTTTTATTACCGCACTTTAAGTTGTAGCTTAGCCAAAGCTACTACGACCTCAATTTTATAGTTACATGTGCACTTTTATACTATGTATCACAGTGTGATTTGATTGGTTTTGGTTTGAATATTTTTCAAAATTTTGACAAAATTTTTCCTTTGTTTTTCGGCCTATTTTTAAAATGTTTGGTTGATTTTTCTTTATTTTGGAATGATTAAGATTAACCCAATAAGTTTTTAGGTGTGAAAGGCCTCATCTTTTATATTCAAAAGACCAAGAGATCAACAACTAGTTCATATAATATATATTAATATAAAATAAAGCGCGTGTACACACACATATATATGGGCACAGTGCAATGTGGTTTTTTCACCTCCACCTGCAATACAGAGTGGTTACTATATTTTGTGGGCAGTTTGGTCAACTTAGGTGCGGTCCGAGCGGTTTAATGAACACCCATACTTTGAGCTACAAGTTCAAAATTGTTCATATGCCTCTTTTTTTTAAATAACCTATAATTGGAGGAGAGTGATATGACCATTGAGTATCTTCGTGAAAATATCAAGAATTACTAATTAAACTATAAAATCCTTGGCATTGATAGGTCATATTGGCCAACGGAATTGATGTCATACTGCATTGGCAGTTTGTCACCTAAGGTTCTGTTTCAAAATGTCTCTATTTTTTTCGGGTAAGACTTGGTTCATAGTGGGATAGTAAAGTTTCTTCTTACTTACCTTGCACTCCTTATCTTTTCAGATTTCAATAATGGCAATTTAAATTGTTACCTCTAAATGAAGAAACAAAAAGATAAAACTTGCCAAAGGGTTCAAAGTTCAGTGACACTTTATTATCCCTTCTCCTCCCTCTCCCATTTGTCGTACTTTAGCTCTAATTTTGATGTATAAGCTTTAAGCTGAATTCAAAAATAAGTACTCTAATTTTCAAGATAGTTTGATTAAACACTTGCATCATTAGTGATGTAAATTAAAACATAGGGTTAGTTAAAATGTAGTTAGACACAACATAAATTAATAAGCTTATCCTCACAATATTTATTATTCAACTTTTGACTATAACATCAGTGCTAGTCATGTTATGTGAGATCTCAACTAAACCTACATACCCAAAAAAACAAAAAACAAAACCAAATCAAAAACTTAATTGTCATCAACAATTTTAATTCTAGAATATGCTGATCAGACTTGGTTGGAGTCTAATTGTAATATAATTATTGTTGTTGTTGGATTAAACTCTACATATCTAATAGCTAGCCCTACCCCAAATCCTAAGCATAAGATATGCATGCACCATTGCAAATTTTAGTAGTAAAGGAGATATATGAGTGATGGATATAATGAATGTGATGTACTATATCATCACAAAGTATTGGTACTACAATTTTAATTTAAGTTCACATATCATTGCTGAGGGACCTAGCCTGCTGCACATGGGCAACTGGGTAGTGAATTTTACCTTCACCATATATGTTAGACAATAAAATCTCTTCTGTGTTTGTGATATGTTATATATTTCCAATGGCTTAATTAATTCTTTTTTTTTAAAATGCTTATTATATAAAAAGCAGTAAAATTAGAACTATTTTTTGTAGAAAAGGTAAAATTTATGAGTAGCTGTGCACATAAGGAAAGCGGAAATGAAATTATGATACATAATTACAAAAGTTTGAAGAAAAACTTCGATAGTCCCAGAGCACTGCTCCGGGATCTCACATAAAGGGTGGACCCTAAATGTGGTACCTATCATATGGAGACCACTCCCTTTGTGAGAGCCCTGAACAATGCTCTCGGACTATGTAAGAATTGTCCAAAGAATTTGAATCAATGCAAATCCTGACCAAAAAAAAAAGTGAAAGGATTTGTTGACACACTTTCTTTTTTGTTTTGATTTTTATAAGATTGAGGTCCCTACTCCAACAAAAGTAAAAAAAATAGATGGAGAAGGAAATCAAAAACAAATATAAAACAATGTCATTGCAAAAATTAGTTCGATATTTAGAGGAACTTGAAGATGTCACTCTTTGTCATTGGGAACTTAGCGTGGTGAATAAGAAAAAAAAAATGTATTTAGGAACTTTACTTGTAAGTCATTACTCAATCGGCCAAATTAATGATAATGGTTGGTTGATGCCTCCTTTTTATTCTATTGTAATTTATATCATCTTGGACCACAAAACCATCATTAAACATTACATCATCTATGTGTGGATGTGTGATAATTTTGGTTATTTATAGTAGTAGAAGTATATAGGGTTCATAATAAAGTCTATCAGGACCACATAACCAAAAAGATGGGTTCAATTCTCAACAGCATTGCAAAAGCTGTACATTACAGGTAGCAAATCATACCCATGAGCTCTTCTCCATGCAAATTATAGTATCTTTCTCAGACCCATCGAAAACCATTTTCAACAAATTTTCAAGCTCACCCCTAGATTTCGCATTGCAATGGACAAAAGTTCAATCAATTTATCTATTGCAGGAAAGTATATTCCCTAAAAAGAAACAATATATAATAAGAAAGCGCTAGTTATTATCGTACACGCTAAGTTGCACACTATCATAGTAAAAAAAAAAACATGATATCAATTATGTATACTATACACACCATGTGTAACTATCACCGCTTATAAGAAAATATATTAACACTGCATTTTGTCAGAGCAGGAAAGCAAATACATGTGCTTATGGGGTAGTTGTCCCAAGGGGGACCGTCCGAGGTGCAGAGAATTAAGTGCTTTTCCGATACTCATCAATACTTTTTTGTGTCTTATAAATTTCTGTGTGATATATGCCATTGCCATGCATGAATACCTAAACTATATGATAAAGCTATTGGTTTCAAAAAAAAAAAAAAAAAAGTAGGTACCAGTCATGGTCTAGGGATCGTTTGGGAATTTTGTTTTGAATATAAAACCGCCAAAATAGTGTATAGTGAAATTTTAGAATGCATTTATTGATTTTTATTTTTTATAATTATATATCCAACGTTTGCTAACTTTGCTAAAATGTAGTCAACTTTATAGTCATGTCAAATAGGGAGTTGAGTATATGCATTCATTGGCAAGCTATGCACCTTTTCTTTGCGACTTCACTGTCATATAATTAAGCTATGCATGGTCCCAAAGAGCTAAAGATGTTGGGGTAGGAGTAGGGGACCTTAGGTTAGTCTCCATGCATTAACCTTTCCTTAGACAAATTCCTTTTCATATTCTACACAGTCGCCAAGTCCCTTATCCATTACAGCTGCCTTGTTGTGAATGTAGCTAGAAAGAAAAAAAAAAGTTTAACTAAAATGGCTATCAAAATAAAACAACGAGACGTTTTGTTGCATACAGGGTTATATGACAGCAAAAAAAATAAGAATGAGTGTTTAAAAAACCGCTTGGTTATGTACATTGCACATGACTGTTAGACACATGTTATTTTCTTTTTGCTATCACGTAATCTTGTATGCAACAAAACTTTTTCCATAAAATAATAAGAACTAATTAAAAAATATATATATATAAAAAGAGACAAGAAAGGAAAATTGGTATGCACATGAAATCATAGGTGAGAACTTCAAAACTTTTTAAAAGAGACATTGGTAGTGGGTGTTTGGCAAATGCTAGCTTTAGCAATGGGCAGAGGTTTGTGTGTAATATTTTATTTAAATCACAAAAAGGCAGTTGTTAGTCAAATGATCACACCCATGTGTGGGTGCATAGAAGAAATTGCTGGTGAAATTAGGCGTGAGAATAAAAGCATCATAAATTAATGATGATGGAAAGATGGGGGAGGTGAGGGTCCCAATCTTTTATAATGGTTTGGGGGTGTGGATGGGCTTTTACTTAGCAATGGCTCCTAAGTGGGGGACCATATGACCCCCTTTATGCCCAACCCTTCTTTTGTTTGTTATTAGAATAAGTTCCACATTTTGGGTTCAATTGGTGCTGTTGGTGCTGGCCCTGGGTTGCAACTTGTAGATTCTCTCCAGGTTTTATGCTCTAAAAGCTTGGCATGATTGTACCAACTACACAACCCATGTATCTACCTTTGCCCCCTGCCTGCTTGCTCCTTCTCTCTCTCTCTCTCTCACACACACGTAGGGATGGTGATACTTTGGAATCTATGAAAGTTGAAAGAGGAACAGACTGAGATGCAACACTATATTGATATTTAAAGAAAAGCACATCTTAGTTTACGACATAACTTAGATATATTTTCTTTTAAGTGTAATACATTAGCTTCTCCAATTAGATTCAGAGACTTGTCTTTATTGACCAATACGAGTCATACGAGTATACCCTACAAACAATACTAACCTTTTCAAGAAAAATTAGACGCAATCAATTTATGTGTTTTAATTTTATTGGGGTAATCAATGTGCTGCACCAAATTTACTGTACCTATATTTTCATCTTATTTACAAGTTTTCCACAAATAATAGAAAAAAAACATTTAGAATTGAGAAAGATTATGAATATAACAAAATATTACAATATTTTCACAACACTCTTTCTTTTAGTTGCGGTGGTGGATCTCAGTATAATATTTTAATAATTTATTATTATTATTTTTTTGATAAGATATTTGATTTTCTTTTGAGCTATGAGAGATTGGCATTTTAACTATTATGAAAATATTATGACAATTTACTGTGTCATAGTACTACTGGAATTGAATTTTATTATGGTTAGTGAGGCCAAAGTAAAGGACTTCTGACTGTCCTGGCCCGCATTGAGCTCTTTTGGACAAACAGGGAGGCAGTGAAATGGTGGATGTCAACTAGGCTGGCCCTATGAGTTCAGACCAATATCAAAGAAAGTGAAGGGAAACCAAACCCAGAAAAAGGGTAAGCGAATATTGGGCCTTTTACTTTGCCCACATCAAACTCATTTTGGACTGACAGAGTAGGGACGTTGTATCCCAGCTTCAAAAACCCCTCCCCCACTTCTAAAGTATAAATAAATAAAAAATTCCCCTGCCGACATCGAAGGAAGAACATGTGATAATTTTAGCTCTTTTTGTGAAACGTGCAATTCATGTAGTTTGGTAAAGTCATGGAAATCAATCTTCCAACCAAAGCAATCGGTGGCCTGGCTAATGGAAATACTTGGGATTCTAATAAAATTTTATTAGCATAACTCAATTGGTGTATGATAAAAAAAAAATATGGATAAGAAGTGGGTGAGGATGATGAAAGTGAAATATCTTAAGGGATGCTTATTGAGAGTTCCTAGTTCTTAATAATTCGTTTGAAAGATTGGAGGGATGGAAAGTAGAGGGTATGGCTAGAAAAAAAAAAAAAAAAAAAAAAAAAAAAAGAGATGAGAGGAGAATAATTCACTTTGTTGTGAAAATGTTATAACAATTTGCTGTGTCTCATAGTACAACTCTCTACTCCGTTTGTTTCGATGGAAACTTTGTATAAATATAGTTTTCCGTACTTTCAGTGTTTGATAGCATAAAAAAAATGAGTCAAAGGAAAATTATATTTTGTTCTCCACTAAATTTTTTTGGAAATCAACTATATCTCGCATCAAATTAAATAAAATAAGTTAGGAGATTGTTTTTCAACCCAATTAAAGTTGCTATCAAACATTAGAAAATGAGATAATTTTATAAAAAATACTTTTTGAAAAATGAGTCATTTTATAGGAAACATCATCACTAAAATAAATAGAGCATTCTAATTAAATTTTAATTAAATAGAGCATTCTAATTAAATTCTAATTAAATTAAAAAGACTTGGCCAAAAAACAGAGAAAAATGAAAAAGGGCAAAAGAATACTGGGCTGTTTATACCTTGCCCACATCAAACTCATTTTGGTTTTGGACCGTAATTAGTTGACAGAGTAGGGACGTTGTAGCCCAGCCTCAAAGCCCCCTCCCCCACCCCTAAAGTAATACTATAAATAAATAAACTCCCCTACCGACATCCAACTTCCAAGGAAGAACATGTGATAATTGATTAATTTTAGCTCTTTTGGTGAAATGTGCAATTCATGTAGTTTTCTAAAGTTTAATAAAAACTTGGACACATTACCAATTGGTAAAAATGTTGTAAAATAGTTTATAGTTATAGCATTACTCTTTCTAAAATCATGGAAATCAATCTTCCAATCAAAGCAATTGGTGACCTGGCTATTAGAAATACTTGGGATTCTAATAAAGTTTTATTAGCAAAACTCAATTAGTCTATGATGTAGGAAGGGAATGATAAACAGTAACTAAACATGATGAAAGTGAAATATTGCATAGAGATATGAACTATGAACCCAATTTGTACTAGGCCTTAAATGGCGTATCGTTAAGAAATGTTCCCTAATTTCTTAGTCAACGTGTCAATGGTGGGGTGGAGATATTGTTTGAGTATAAAGTATAAACCAATCTTTAATTAACCTTAGCTCCTTATATTGGTTTTAGGTAGCTCAAAATAAATATTTGACTTCAAAAACTAAGGTCTGGAGTCTAGAAATGCCTAACTTAATAGGAAATTTTAAGAAATGTGCAAGTTAACAATAAGAATGAGAAAATCCCAAGTGACAAACTTCTTAATTAACTAACTTGAATTATTGAGTTTAAGTTACTAAACCTAAGTTATCAAACCTAATTGAAGTGAGCTAATTCAAAATGCATTATTTCGAAGGGAACTATTTCCAAGTAAATCATCTTGAAGTGAACTAATGTGGGTTTGGATACACATTGCGTTTCCTGCGTTTTCCACTTTTTTTTTTCTTCTCTGCAGCACGCGTTTTAGGGGGGACAACGGCTACTATTCATGTTACTGTTTATGAATAGTAGCCGTATTTTGCTGACTTTTCAGCCCTTTTCATCAATTTGTGGGTTCCGTGCAGTGCTTACGGACCCACAAAATTCACTTTTTAGTAACTTTTTTTTTATTAAAAATGAGTCTCACAATACTATTCATACATTTAAAAATTATTTTGCTACAGTGTTTTTAGTTTTCAGTTTCAGCAAAATAAGATCTATCTAAACGAACCCCTAATCCAGAGCAAATAATCTCAACGTAATATAAATTATAACAAATTCAAGACTAATTAATTTCTCTAACACTAAATTGATTTGAAGCAAGAAAGAAATCATATTAAACTTAAATAAACAACTAACTATTGCATCAAAGTAATTGAATCCTTGATTAAATAAGACCACAAGTTCAAAGGAAATGAACTTACAAGCGTAAAATCTTTTACAAGTCCAAGGACTGCTTGATTTGCCTACAAACTACTAGAACTCCTAAGAATCTAAGTACAATTGATCTTAGAAGTACCATTGTTTATGCTTTATTGTGCGTGATCCCTTCTCTTGTAAAATTAGCCTCCATTTATACTTAAGGATTTGATACTTATGCCTAGTTCCTCTCGCCACGTGTCACTTCTTTAATATCATTCCATTGCTAAGTGTGTTATTATCAACAAGGCTTGGTAACCTCTCTTAACCATTTTGAGACAGTTGTCACCCTATTGCTCTTGATTACTTAGCACACGTCTTCATATTTGATGCCTCTGATGGTCACTTGAGGTAACTACCTTTTCTACTTGTAAATACATGGGAATTCTATTAGATTATCGCCACTTGTCATTCTTTTGGCTTGGTATGTCTGGAACTGAAGGAGATGTCATCTCCCTTCTCCCAAACATAGGGTAATATCAAATTTCACCATTTTTTATTTGACAATTACACCAAAGCCTCTTTTTCAAAGAGTAACGCTACAACCATAACCTATTGTTGATGCCCATTTAAGCAAATCTGTACTCGAAAGCCTATGAAGAAGAAAGCCCAATAAGACACAAGACTCAAAAGCCCATATGGAGGAAAGCCCAACGAAAAGGAAGGTCTAAAGGCTCACCAAGAAGACCAAAGAGCAAGAAAGGTCCAAAGAAAGAAATGCAAGGGAAAGCAATTTGCAGCAAAATGCAAATCTGTAGCAGAATACAAATCTGTGGTAGAATATAGATTTGCTACAAAATACAATTCTTCAGTAGAATGACTTCGGCTGATCAAGGCAAATTGGGCCTAAAACCCTTTTGATCCAGTCAACATTATTTGGCCCACAAATGCCCAAATCTTTTTGTATAAAAGGATAGGTGTGAAAACTAATATGAAGAAGTATAATGAAAAGAAACAAGGAACATCAAGAAGTATAAGTAGCATGAATTGCGTGAAGGAAAGAAAAGCCAAACCAAAGGAAATGACAAACACAGTAAGAAATGCAAAAAGAAATAAAACAGAGACACGCAGCAAAACGAAACAAGGCTATCTTGCTACAGTAGAAATGGCATGGGAATGAAAGAAGACAAAAATGGAGGATAGTAGAGCAAGCACACAAGGGCCGGAGCACTACCAACCTGTACCCAGCCAATACAAGAGAGGTGAGCCTACAACTAAGGGAATTTAGAGGGTGTGGTTTGATGGTGGGGGGAAAAGGGGTGTATATTTGGTTTTTAGCCATGACTTCTTCTAAGAATATACCTTACTGAGATGGTATCTTACCTAAAAGAGGTAGTAGATGGCTGAGACCATCTGATGCATGCCATAGAGGTAGGTGGTGAGATAGCCCAATCCTTATTCATTTGAACCCAGAAATAGAGGTATACAGCAAAAACAAACAAAAGAGAGTTTTGTCATAAAATGAACAGTGGTGGAGTGAGAACGTACTGAGCATTGGAAGTGACTGGGTCACCAATGGGTTGGTTGGTAATCCTGAAAGAATGTCCACAACAAACCAAAAATAGTTGGTGAAGCTCTAGGGGCAAAATGGAAAAATCCCATTGAATTAGCTCGTTATGAAAAGGGGAGCTAACCATAGATGAAGGAGGAGGAACCTATGGTAAGAGAGAGCAGTAAACATGCAAGGGAGGCACTTAGAGGGGGAAAGTCCCAAAGAGAGGGACCCAAGAAAAGGAAAGACCTAAGAGGGAACAACCCAAGACAAGAGATCAGTAAGAAACTAGGAGTAAAAAAGGAACGGAAAGAGAGAAAGAAAGAAAAAAAGAAAGCGGTAAAAAGAAGAGAGAAAACACGGTAGGAATAAGGACATGCATCAATAGACTATCTTTTCCCTCCCTCTTAGCAAACCCCACTCTTTGAAGTTCTCCAAAAGTAATAACTAGTAGCCATTTAGGCATATTCTCCAAAATGCACAATTTTGATTACAAGAGCCTATGACAAGGTTGTTCAAGTTGGGGTTTGGGTTTCTTCTTGGTTTACTTATTTTATAGGAAGATTTAATACTTGATTTTGATCACAAATAAAATTGATTTCACTTGTTAGAATTTATATTTGCTGTATTTAGTCATTCTGCTATAGCACGCTTTTTATCACGTTTGTTACATCAGTTGTCTAGCTGTGATATCTTTATTTACTGTACTGATTATTCTGTTGTAACACCTTTTTATTATATTTACTGTGTTAGCTATTATATTAGCTAAATCTTTTCTGTTGAAACTTTCTTATTTATTTGTTATTACGTGTTTTACTTTTGACATGAACTAATTATTATCCCGCCATAAGTATATATACATATACATTGTATCTCATGTTCTGCCATATATTTTATATATGTATATGTGAATACACATAAGTGTATTTACGAATATATGTATGCATATATTTGAGAATATGCTAACCCATGTAAATTAACATTTGCTTGATGAGTATTTTCTTTGGATTTTAAATTTGTTTATGTGCAGGAAGTAGAAAATGTGCAGGAAGTGGAAAAGTATTTTTGCAGTAAAAAATAAAGAGAAGTCATTCACATTGCAAAAAAAGTGCAAAAAATTTTACTGCACAGTAGAAGGTTTTACTACCCAGCAAAAAACTTTACTGCCCAGCAGAAGGTTTTATTGCACAACAAAAAGCTTTATTGCACAACATAAAATTCAGTCCTATGGTAGAAACTAGAGAAAAGTTCTTTCTGCGGTAGAAATAGAGGATAGGCCCACTTTTGTAACGTCTTCCCTTGGACTTTGCATTCAACGATTGTGCACAAATTGGTAGCAACAGCATGATACTTTGGAGCCCATTCCACGGAGCGCTAGGCCCAACTTCCTTCTTAGAAAAAGCCTAGACTAAACGTTGTCCAATAACATCAAGACGCATGTCTAAGGTACAAGAAACGTAAAAGGAACTCTCAACAACTATTTTACAACATTTTTACAAAATATTAATGTGGCAAACCTTTTATTGGTTTTTATCTATACTCACCATTAATATCGCTTTGGCTAAAATCCAAAACTGATTCTCTAAGTTTCAACTGTTGTCATTTCAGTCCTCTAAGTTTTAGTTTTGTCATTTTAGTTTTCTAAGTTTCAAATTTTGTCAATTCAGTATTCCTTTAGTTAAGTGATGCTGTTAACTAAGCAAAAAAGAAAAACTGTTATTAAAAAAAAAAAAAATCTGAAAATCAATTAGCCTCACCGATTTTTGAGAAATAGTGAAATTCCAAGAGACATGCATTTGTGCAGATCTTCAACAAAAAAGTGAGTAGGGCTTTAGCCTATATTCTTCCTTCCTTTCAAGTTCTCCTAAAGTTGATTGAAGTTTGTCAAAATGGTGATGTTTGGGTAACCTCACATTATACATTGGAATTCAGCTTCCCTTGTAAGTTGTAGCCATCATTGTTGCCTGTGTCCTATTGTGGTCTGTGATGGAGTTGAATCATTTCAATATTTCCCTGCCACTTTTATCTCTAGCCAGGTAAGCCACTCTTCAACTTGGGTCTATAATAACTAGCTATAAGGAAGTTGCCAGTTGGGATCCCCATTTCCATGGCTTGATTCTTTTGGATGGAACATGGATGTTGTTTTTTGCCTCTTTCTTCCTTCATTGGTAAAAGCTTTGTAATACCTGTCAACCAAATTATGACAAGTTAGTAATGTATGCTATGGTTTTGGAACTTGCAAGGGCGTTTCTGAGAAATCAATGAGGCTAGGGTATTGGTGGGGTGGGTTTTTTGTTTTGATTTTAGGTTAATTGTTTTTCTTTTTTAAAATAGTGTTTTTTTTTTAATTACGAAATTTATTTAAAAAAAAAAAAGCTTGGCTTAGTCAATGGCAACAGTTAACGGAAGGGTAACAGAATACTGAATTGACAAAATTTGAAACTTAAAGGACTGAAATGCCAAGACTAAAACTTAGAAGATTGAAATGACTAATGTTGAAACTTAGAAGGTCAATTTTAGATTTTAGCCTATCACTTTTTCATCTACCAATAATCACTCATCGTTTCAACAGTTTGTAAAAAAAATTTATAAAATAGTTTGTATTTCTAGAATTATTCATTTTTCAAATGGGCAAGCAAATATGGTTATCCCATTGGCAATAATTTCATAATTGACAATTTATCCTGTTTCCATAATTGTTTTAGTTGACCGGATTGGAGTTTATTAAGCTGTTTCATAGCTTTGGGCTGGGCCAATGGTCCAATACTTGGGCCTTCATTTACTATAAACATTGGATCCAAATCAAGCCGTGCTTGTTTCCTTGTCTGGCTTATCTACTTTGGGCTGTTAAAAATTGGCTACAAATAGCTATCAACTGTCCAGCAACCACCAAATGACTTGGACACAGTGTGGGGATGATTATGTGTGTAGTCACCTACATACGTATAGTACACTTGGCTTCCGTTTGGATATTAATGAAAAATGAAAATTATTTCACTATTCAGCTTATTTTTGCTACTATTTATGATCCCACTGCATTTTTTGGTATTATTCATGGGCCTTATTGTACTATATCAGCTAACTTTTACCTTTATCTATAATACTTTCAGCAATAAGTTTTTAGTTTCAGCAAAATAAGTGGTATCCATACACCTTAGTATGGTCCAAGGACGGATGTACAATAGGGCAGAGGGGGGCCATGCCCCCCCCCCCCCCCCCCCCCCCACAAAAAAAAAAACTAGTATATATAAGAAATTGTGTTTGTGCTTGAGACCAATGATTGTTTGAGTGCACTGGATTTGGTAGCACTATTAATGCTGAATTTTGAGTATGCATCATTCTTTTCATAGAAGTAGATAGATGAAATATACATGGGAGGCATTATTTGATCGAAATAGATGTTAGACAATGATTGTAAAAGTCTTTGGTGCTGAGTCATTAAATTTTGTCTTTGTCACTTTGTGTGATGTGGGCCGTGTGGCCAATATATTATATATATGAAATTGTGTTTGTCTCTTGTGATTTAATTTAATTCTTTGTGTGATAGTGATTTAAGTCTTTGATTTTGTACATTGAAAATGAGATTGCTGCAAAATTTGATACAGAATCAATCATAGACGACTTTAGAGATTTAAAATAGTGTCAACTTCCATCCTGATAATGTGTTGAAATGTTTAAGAAACACTTATTTTGTATGTTATACTTTGTTGATATTTTTATAATATGAAATATTTAAGAAATACTTATTTTGTATGTAGTATTTTGTTGAATATAAAATAAATGTTAGTTTTTATTTTCATAAATTTTTTTTTTTTGGTTTTAAACTTTAGCCTCCCTCAGGTTCGAATCCTAGTTCCATCTTTGGTATGATCAAAGATTTTGTGTTTCTAAAAAAGTAACATTTAACAATTAACATTGCTTAATCGTTCAGAACTCAGGATTGCAGCTATGAGATTTGTTTCCAGTTTGAAAATGAGCAATGGGAAACATAATAAAGTTCACATGCTTTACAGTTTACACACCTCTATCCTTTCCATCACAAAACCAATGTGGTTCAATCGTTCAAGTGTTCTGCGTTTGTTCTAATGAGACTTTTTGCATGTTGGCCCAAAGGTTCTAAGATATTCAAAGCTGGGAAGGCTGACTGGGATGGGCTTGTAATTTTCTCTTCCACACTTTCCAAGCACCTCTTTAACGACTGTGAAATATCTTGACCAATGAACTTAACCTAAAAACCACTCAATTAAAAAAAAAAATCAAAAGATCAAACACGGTATCTGCCACAACATTGGCACATGTTTACTTTTGACCGCATATTAAGTTCTAATGCAAAAGCTTTGCCAATAAAGAAAGGTAGCTAGCTAATGATGGAGCACTCACGTAGTGAATGTATAATAGAAAAATGTGTCAAATTTACACACTTAAGTTTAAAAATTATTGTAGGTTCCAGTTAACTTAACTGATAAAATCTTTGATTATTGTATAAGAGATCTAGGGTTCAATCTCTACTTATACCAAAAACTGATTAGTGTCTTACTCTGATGATAAAGAGCTATCATTATGAGCGGACGCCATAAGTTAAAACTCTCTCACCAAAAAAAAAAAAAAAAAAAAAAAGCTTAAAAATTGCCCACATTAGTCCATTTAAAAATGTGTATATTTACATTTTTACTACAATAACTGTGTAAATATACATGGTTACAGTAAATCAAAATTTAAATAATTTTTTACTCATATACATAAAGATAAAGATAAAGATGATCTGAGAGAGTAATAAATATATTTTAATGAAATGTAGTTTAAAATAGACAATATGATATGAGTGTTTTTGTAAAGCTGTCGTGTAAAATAGAAAAAAAAAAGTTCTCATGTTAAGATAAACAAAATTTTTTGCACAAGCTTATCTGCATGCTCTTATTGTTTAAGCTAGCATAAGGAGGACCAGTAATAAATAGTATAGAACATTCGCATTAGCTTATGCAAAAATTCATGTCTATTTTAGCATAAAAATTTATTTTTTCTATTTTACATACTTACTTTTCAAAACACTCCACATAAGATTATTTATTTTACACTACATTTCATTAAAATATCAAATTTTTAAAATTTTTTTATCTGTTTTTCTTTTTTTATCATTCACTCACTTCATTCATTTTCGGATAGCATAAGTGTAAATTTGCATGTGTATGTTTACCAAATTTTACGATAGACTGGAGTGGGTGAGTTTTGACTGTGATGGGCTAAAATATGATATTTATTTCTATTATGAGCTGGAGTCACGGTAGCAATCATACCTGGAGAGAAGTGAATCTCAAAGGCCCACAATCCCCTTAAGCTTCTCATTTCTAATTTATCGTGGAGTGAGAGAGCGATCTCATATAAAACAAACAAAACAAAATAACCACGAAGACCTCCCATTTCTCTCTCTATCTCACCGTAACTTACAGATCCATATCCCCCCATTATCTCTCTCTGAAAACGAAACGCCATGGCGTTTCGAACGTCTCTCTCCGCGATCTCCGCAATCCTTCTCCTTCTCTTCCATGGCGGCCTCTGTTTCTATCTCCCCGGCGTCGCTCCCGAGGATTTCGAAAAGGTCTACTCTCTCTCTCTTCATATATACTTGCTGTGCTTGCTTGATCTGAATTCGTGTTTTGGATCTGAGTTGCATATGATTTCACTTGTTTGGATGCCGAGAAACTTTAAAAATGAAAAAAAGAAAGTTCATGTTTGGAATCGGAGGTTTTAGGTTATCCTGTTGAATTACTAATAGTTGATTCTCCAAATTAAGATTAGGTATTTATTGCAACTGTGTTTCTATGATTCTATCACCGGATCTAAATAAATGTTTGGAATTTCATAATTTAGGACATTCCAGTGCCTAATTAAGATGCTTTTGGTTTTCTTCGAATTGAACATCTAATAACTTGAAAGGTTTATCGATGAGCATTTTAGAACTGTGCGATCTTGATTCTGGTTCTCTCTGTAGTTTTTTATGATTTGCTAATTAAGTTGTAGCTGGTAGAGGAGCTTGGATTTGATGCTTAATGAAGAATTTAAATGTTGTAAACATTTTTGTAAGAATTTTTAGGCCTATTTCTTTGGCTCCGTGTGCATTCACGGGAAAACACGATCCTCTCCATTTCGAGAAGACATTATTCTTGGATCTGACAATGCCACATTATTTAAATATTTATATAATGTGGCACTAGATATATGCGTATAGATTTGTAATATTTATTCTGAACCTTGAATATAGATCCATTTCAAATGGAGAGGATTATGATTAACAAGGGGCAGGGGAAATCCAAAATAAGTGTAGATAGCTCCAATCATTAGTTCCCAACCATGGGGCCTGTGATTTGCTGATGAATCTCTTAAGCTGTAAGATTTGAGAGTGCAATTTTTCTGGAGTAGGCTGAGAGATTTGGGCAGGAGCTGGGCTTTGATGGACTCAAACTCCAGGCTCTTGCATGAAGAACTGAAATGTTCTACATTGGGGTTTGGGTTTGGATAAGCTTTTTGGGAGCTACAGAAATTACAAGCATAGCTAGCGCCATACCTGTAATAGAAGAGACAGTTTTCACTTGGCTTTGGGGTGGTTTCTTTGTGGACAAGGCCACCAATATTGGATTGTGCCAAGTATAATTTTGGGGAAAATTTATGGGATTCACTCATTCAATTGACAAGTATTTTAGTATTATGTACATTTGTGTCAAGAGCCTTGTAGCTCAACTGCCACCTTTTGGTCAGTGTTGGTAAAAGCACATGGCACACTTAAGCACAAAGGCCTCTTGAAGCATAGGCTCAAAGCATAAATCTCAAGTACTCACCTGATTAAAGTGAAGGGCATGTCTTTTAAAAAATAATTTGATAAATTAGAAAATAATTATTACTGGGAAATACAACAATCAAGTGATCAAATATTCATACAAATTGAAATAAGACATTTTATATAATTCATATAAAATTTATATAAGCCTCTCCTCTTGCAATTCATATAAAATTTATATAAGTCAAGTTATTTTTATTTTTGGATCAGCTAGATTTGAGCACATCCATGCAATAACCTTTCTTGAATCTCTGTTAGCCATAATGCCTGTGACTAATCAATAATATTAGTTAATAATTTAATCACTTAATGAGTGTAAGTCTATAAGAATTGGTCAACATGAGGTCAACGGGGGATTGTTGAGTGATTGTGGTCCCAAAATGGGTGTTATAGAATTTGTGAAGTTGAAGGGGTTGGAAAATGTATAGCAGCACGCCATATCGTTGAATTTTATACACCAAATCAGTGGTCTATATCAATAGTGTTAAGATCCGATGTCTACAATTCAGATTTGGTTTATTTTTTTGAAAAATATAAAAAAGCGCAATAAAGCTCGCTTTGAGCTTATTGAATAAGCATAAAAAAAAAAAAAAGTGTGCTTAAAGCATGCTTCTTTGAATGCCCTTTGCTTTAGAGTTGAAAAGCGCTGGAGCCTTGGTGCTTCGCACTTTGTGCATTAGCGCGCTTTTACCAACACTGCTTTTGGTGTTTTCAATAACTATGTCCAAGGTTCAAATCCCCCTTTCCCCAACTATCGAATTATCATAAAAAAAATTCTGTACCGTACATTTGTGCTTCAAAGGGAGTGAAGAAAAGATTAAAATGAAAAGTGATACAGCAAACAAGTATATCAGAAAGTAAAATATGGATCTATGGCTCTCTGCCACATATGACTCCCTCCAATCTCCACTGGAGCTCATATTTTTAAAAATATATGAGACATTGTTAAGAAATATGAGCCTGCACTAATACAGGCTTAGTAATTTATGTTTTATAAACCATGTTACTCATTTTATTGCATTTTCCATTATTCAATTAAAACAGATATCTGATGATGCGTAGATTTATTATTTGTGCCTGAATATTTTTTAGAATTCATTCAAAAACAATTGTGACTAACTTTTTTTTTGTGTGTGTTGGGGGCGGGGGGGTGTTTCTCTACATGCAGGGTGATAGTTTGAGTGTAAAAGTGAACAAATTGACCTCTATAAAGACTCAGCTTCCTTACTCATATTATTCTCTGCCCTATTGTAAGCCTAA
Organism: Quercus variabilis; assembly: GCA_030445155.1. NCBI lineage: Eukaryota > Viridiplantae > Streptophyta > Magnoliopsida > Fagales > Fagaceae > Quercus > Quercus variabilis. The sequence goes on along the minus strand of CP129446.1, from coordinate 20,135,805 downwards.
AAAAATAGTGGACAGTGCAGAGAATCTTGGGGAAGTACTTCGTGGTGATCGTATTGAAAACTCTCCTTATGAAGTAAGTTTTGATTTTCTTTTACAATTCTAAACCTGATAAATAATTCCATTAGTATTAACTTTTCTAAGTTGACTTGAATTTTTGCAGTTTAAAATGCGAGAACCGCAAATGTGCAATATTGCCTGCCGGATTACACTAGATGCCAAATCTGCAAAGGAGTTTAAAGAGAAGATTAGTGATGAGTATCGTGTTAACATGTATGGAATTCTTCACTTCGTGATAAATATTTATTTGCTAATGTCTGTTAGATCTGCTTTCAAGTTGCATTCTTCTAATGAATTTGCCATATATGTGACAGGATCCTTGATAATCTTCCGCTGGTTGTTCCTATGCGAAGGGTGGATCAGGAATCTCCTATTGTTTATCAGCTTGGCTATCATGTTGGTCTCAAAGGCCAAATTGCTGGGGTATATACTTCATTTATTATGATATAAGTATTTTCTTGTGGATGTGCAATTTTATTTCCTTCTTTTTCTTATTATAAATTATTTTGCACAGAACAAGGGTGACAAGTATTTCATTCACAACCATTTGGCATTTACTGTCAAGTATCATAGAGATACACTAACAGACTCTGCAAGAATTGTGGGATTTGAGGTTAAACCATTTAGGTCAGTTTTTTTTTCCTGGTCCCCTCTTTCTTATTAAATGATTGCTTCTTGTTTATTCTTGTGTCCCATAGTATCTAGTGGTGATTTTACTTGATTACTGGATAAATACAGTGTTAAACATGAATTTGAAGGAAAATGGGATGAGAAAAATACACGTTTAACAACCTGTGACCCTCACACAAAACACATGGTTGCTAATTCCAACACTCCTCAAGAGGTTGAAGCGAAACAAGATATTATATTCACATATGATGTTGAGTTCCAGGTAAACTCATAATTTTAATTATAGCTTTCTTTTACTACAAACGTTCTGTTTTGAGCATGAAATCTCTTTTATAATCATCATTATTATTATCATTATTGCTCCCACCTAACAGTACAGAACACTTGGGGACCGGTGAATTTATATATATATATATATATATGCTCCTTTATGAGTCTGGTGCTATTGTATTTATAATTTTCTTTTTCTTTATGTCTAACTTCAGGAGAGTGATGTGAAGTGGGCATCTAGATGGGATGCATATCTTCTAATGAGTGATGACCAAATTCACTGGTTCTCAATCGTCAACTCTTTGATGATTGTTCTCTTCCTCTCGGGCATGGTTGCAATGATAATGCTAAGAACGCTTTACCGTGACATCTCCAAGTATAATGACCTTGAGACCCAAGAAGAGGCTCAAGAAGAGACAGGATGGAAGCTTGTCCATGGGGATGTCTTTAGGCCCCCAACTAATCCAGAACTGCTCTGTGTCTATGTTGGAACTGGTGTTCAGTTTTTTGGGATGATACTGGTAACTATGATCTTTGCCATCCTTGGATTCCTCTCCCCTTCGAACCGGGGTGGTCTCATGACAGCCATGCTCTTGCTTTGGGTCTTCATGGGCCTTTTTGCTGGTTATGCGTCAGCCCGTTTGTATAAGATGTTTAAAGGAGCAGAATGGAAGAAAATTGCTTTCAGGACTGCAATCATGTTCCCAGCAACTGTCTCTGCCATTTTCTTTGTCTTAAATGCCCTCATATGGGGACAGAAATCATCTGGGGCTGTGCCATTTGGTACCATGTTTGCTCTGGTATTCTTATGGTTTGGGATTTCAGTCCCACTTGTATTTGTGGGTGGCTATGTTGGGTTCAGAAAACCAGCAATTGAGGATCCTGTGAAGACAAATAAAATCCCAAGGCAGATTCCTGAGCAGGCCTGGTATATGAACCCAATCTTTTCGATTCTGATTGGAGGAATACTCCCATTTGGAGCTGTTTTCATCGAACTCTTCTTCATTCTTACCTCAATCTGGCTGAACCAGTTCTACTACATCTTCGGCTTCCTCTTTTTGGTCTTCATTATCCTCCTTGTCACTTGTGCTGAAATAACCGTTGTGCTCTGCTACTTCCAACTGTGCAGTGAGGACTATCTGTGGTGGTGGAGGTCATACCTTACATCTGGCTCTTCTGCACTATACCTTTTCCTCTATGCAACATTCTACTTCTTCACAAAGCTTGAAATCACAAAGCTGGTGTCCGGGATATTATACTTCGGATACATGCTAATTGCTTCATTTTCATTTTTTGTTCTGACTGGTACCATCGGATTCTATGCATGCTTTTGGTTCACAAGGCTTATCTACTCCTCGGTTAAGATCGATTAAATAATGCAATAAGGTGTGTTGGATGGTCTGTTTCTTTCATAGGCTGCACAATTTATCTGTATAAGAATTAAAATTAAGTTACAATTATGCTTTTCAGATGTAGCATTGTACTCAATTATGATTTTTGACAAGGCCATGATTGCTATGATTCTCTCCTAGAATATTTGTTTTTCGTTACTAGTGTAGATTTTTTGAGTGGTATGTGACATTTGGTTACATAATTGCTGTTGTTTCATTGGTATTCCGTACCTAGAAGATTGCCAAGCACAATCTTAATCTTTCGAAAAAATAAGTTGACTTACCAAAACCATTTCCTTGAGGTTGCAAAGTTGAAAAAGATGGGGGTATATATCAAGCCTATAATAAGAAGGAGAATGTTAACCAGCACTGCCTGGTGCTGGTTAAGTGCAGGAAAGACAAAAAAAAAAAAAAAAAATGTCAGAAAAAGTCAAAAAAAATTCTGAATAGTACTACAAAACTGAAAAAATAACATGAATTGCAAAAAAAGACAAAAATTGTATCAGGAAAAAGTAAGAAAATTTTGTGGTTAAAGGCACCGTGCCTAATAAGAATAAATCAAGGCAACCTACAATGTACTTGTTAAATGATGTGGGAAAAGATGAGGTGATCTTGGGGAAAGTTAGATGAAAAAAATGTAAAGCAGTTTGACGAATAGGTTAAATGTATCCTGGTTGGGAGTTAGCCAAGTTGGTTGAGCTCTTGGTCTCAAAGTGCTTGTATTGAGTTTGACTAGGTGTGCTCCCTAGTTTGAGTCCTGCTACCTGTACTTTGAAAAGAATTTCTTGGACCAATGTTTTACCCCTTCGTGGGCTCACCCGGCATGAACAATGATTAGTCTCTAATTGAAAGCTTTGAGGAAACACTATAGGAAACTAAAAAAAAAAAAATGTACCCTGGGTTTGTACTTGAAAAAGATTGTTTTGGTTTCGTAGCAGCTTTAATAAAATATTTATAAAAGCTAAAAAGAATATCAACAAGAAATGCAGCGTGCTTTGTGCAGATGTGTTCAGTTTTGTGGGGCAAATTTATGGCTGATGCGTATAACCGAAGTGTCAAAAGTGCAATCATGTTTCTTTGTATAAGGGTTCTGCTCGTAAAACATGCAGCCTGAAAGGAATTATGTACTATTCAATTCAATTGTGGTAATACTGGTTGGCATATTGAGCCAACCGGTATAATACTGCCACTGCAAAAAGGTCCACAAGTTAAACAAACAATTACAACATCAGCAGCAAAACCTTCATAGCTAGCTCTAGAATAATACTGCCACTACTACGACTACTGCCACTTCGAAGTGGATGCCAAGGGGGGTGGGCTCTGAAGAAAGCTAGTTGCAACCCATTATGTTGTATTTGGGGACTGAGGATCAAGTTAAATGGGCTAACGTACCATAATTTGATTTCGCTGTTTTCCATCCAAATTTTATGTTCTATTTTTGCATATTTGTTTGATGTATCATGTATGTGCCACTTCCCATTTAAATTCCTTTTTGGGTTTGATCCTATTATTGATTCTTTCTCGAAACGTCAACCCACTAATAAAGACCTTGTAAAAAATGATGTTTGCGGGAAATGGCAGCCTTAAACATATTAGCTGTCCATGCTTGTATTTACAAGTATCAATGTACAAGTGATATTTATTTCTACAGAATGTGATAATTACAATTAAAAAGGAAAAGATAAAGATACTTTACAATCATGACTACACCAATCTAGTATAATGCCAATCTACTGATATGGGCTGCAATCTGGGTGTTGGCTGTAATCTTAGCCTGATTATCATCTCTAACATTTGAAGATTGGCAACTGTTATCAGCATATAAACAGTTTATATATCTACTACTACGACTACTGCTACTTCCTAGGGTGAGTGTCTTCGTGTTTGGCGGCTCCAACAGTAACCTTGCCAACATCTTTGGCAGTGGCTTCAGGCTTTTTCTTGACATACAAGGTGAAATATCCAATGGCAACAGTAATAAGGAGGCCACCGATGGCCATGGTTTAATAGCTGTATGGAAAGTTGCGCCTCTGGTGCAACACTTCCCCTGGGTTCTGTCCGGCGGGCCTCTTTGATCCCTCTACACCCGCTGCTTTTACATCCTCTGGTTTCATTTTGTGGGTGTCTGCCATTTTTCTCCACTCCTCGTCTCCTGCCATGATGTATATCTCTATCTCCGTGAGTTATAAATTTGTTGTGTTTTTGTTTGCACTTGGAAGAGGTAGATTAGCCACGTTTAATCCGCGCATGTTGTTGTCGTTTTTGTTGTTGGACACGTAGATGTGCGCATTTGAATTCAAGGCAGGTTCAGTTCTTGAACACGACCACGGTCATTCTACAAGTATTAGTATTTGTGGAGTGTGGGAGAGAAAGAGCCGAGATTCAAGTCTCTCCTTCACACACATAAATTAGGCTAGAGTAAAATTTTATCTTATTAAAAGAAAAAAAAAAAGTTCTTGAACACATAGCTGTGTGGTGTTACTGTAGCTGTACAAGTGTGTATGTTGACACCGGTCAACATACCCTTCTGACGGGTTGTGCAAACCCAGTTTAACCAAACCAGACCAACCCAACCCAGGCCTAACTTGTGCTTTGAACCCAATTAAAACCATAGTCCGGCTTATGCTTTATGGTATCGACCAAAATTAGGGTTGTAAATTAATCAAGCTATTCATAAAAATGCTTGTCTATGTTTATTATCAAGTCAAACTTCAGCTTTAGTTCTTAGCTTGTTTAATAAACAAGTTGAGTCCAAGCAACAACAACCAATTAAAAAAAAAAAAATCTGTTTGTTAGCAATTTTGTAAACAATAAAGCTCAATAAAATGCAAGTTGAGCATAGGTTCGTTTATGGGCTTAATAGTAAGTTTGATACAAGCTTAACAAATAAATCCATATCTTACTAAGTTTTTAAATCTTATTAGAGTTGGGACACTCATCCAAACAAAAATGGGCTTGATAATTAGCTTGATATGAGCTTCATAATGTACTTGTATTAGATCTAAGGTCAAGAATTAGATATTGAGATCAAGTTGACTTAAGAAATGAATCCAGTTATGTCTAGTCAAGCTCTAGCTTTTGGACATTTTGACGAGTTCAAGCCCAAACATTTGTTCCTACGCTTGGTTTGAGCTCAAATCGAGCTTGAATATTCAATATTTGGCAAAGCTTGGCTTGTTTAAAGCCTTAACCAAAATGATATTCCAAAATCAACTGCTCTATAATATAAATGTGAAATGGATTTACACATACAAGTTTGGAAAACACACATACTAGTGGATAAATTTTCAACTTTGAAAGAGCGAGTTTCGCTAAGTAGTTTTTTGTAGATATGCTTTTACAAGTCACAAACTCACCTCACCGTCATCCATCACAATACAAAAAATACATAGGTTCAGTGAAAAAAATTGATGATAGTTTCGATGTCATCAAGAGATTCTTCTATGTAATACTTGGTATGTGTAATGCAAAGGGACTGCACACACTTTAAGAAATAGTCAAATTTTCAAAAAGCTTTGGACACCATCGCTCTAAGGAAAAAAAAATCACAAATCAAAGCTAGCTATAATGATTTGTAATTTTCCCACTATTTTAAGAATTCTCATGCAACTCTCGAAAGTCTCATCTCTAAAATTTGTCATTCCAATATAGTAAGATTGGATATTTAAGATATTTAAAATTTATGTTATCTCAATATATGGTCTCTCAAATTTCAACATTAAAATATATGTTTTTGGAAAACTAACTTATTTTCCTAGGCTGTATTATTATATTAGGGTTAACTATATTACTTTGCTCTAAAATACCAAATCAACTTGAGAGATGATGTATTGGGATGATAGATTTTAAATATCTTAAATATTATGCTATAGAATGTATTGAATATTTCTTAGAAGGTCCTTTTATTCGATTCATTTCCTCATTCAAAATAGACTATTAGAATGTGAAGGAAGAGAGACTAGGGAGACAATTTTTTTTTTTGGTTACAATAAATATGTGTGATAATCTCTCTTTCAAAAAAAGAAGAAAAAAAGCTCATTTGTGTGATAGTGAGATAAAAAAATGACTTTAAATAAATAAATTGGCTATATTTAAAGTTGACTTATATACTTATAAGTTATTTTTTGTTTCACATTTAATCAAATAAACTATCAATAGTATAATAGTTTATTAAAGTTGATTAATGTATAATTATTCTCGCATTGATTAGTATAATTGTAATTTATTTGTTGAATTTTTTTTTAAAATTTATTTTATATGAGATAGAATTCTATTATAGCCTATCCTAATATATATCTATATATATGTGTGTGTGTGTGTATGAAGCTTCCTTTTAGAGACTTAAACTCTAATCTTTCATTGCAACCCCACAAGCACTTAATATTGATTAATATTTTGATTGTAATTTAAAATTTGGAATTTAAAATATTTTTATACAAAAAAATAAACAAAAAAGTTGAAAAAAAAATCAACATCAAACCGACTTTGGAATATCTTTCTCAAAAACAGAAAAAAAGAAAAAAAAAAAAAAAAAGAGACTTTGGAATAACAACACGATCATTTTTAATATTTCAGAGTTTTTAGGGGTCCAGTTAGTATATACCTTAAGAGTATACATTAATTATATATTTTAAAAAATTCTTTGTGAAAAATTAAAAAATCTGTCAAAAAATTAGTCCCTTTTTTTATTTTTTCATAAAATATTTTAAAAATAATTTATGAACATAAATTAGTGAAACTTTTTTTTTATTGGTCGTTTTTAGTTTTTTACTTCAAATCATAATTTCAATTAAAAACCAATTTATGCATACGGTGTCTAAAAGTAAAAGAGTAATGATATGTTTACAATATTTTCGTAATATTTTCACATCAAATTTTAAATGACAGGTTGTTATTATTGGATAAAAAATTAATCTCAATAATAAATTCAAAATTAAATCAATAACTGACCACTTATTATCCTATTATTTGTTGTGAAAATATAAAAATATTACCGACAAACACCTCATTTTTGAACCTATTAAACCCTTTACTTTTCAGATATTTTTTTTCTCACCTTTCTGAATTCTGACCGTTGCTCTTCCCCATACTCCATACTTTCCACGTCATTTTGAACGTTCAAAATCCATCCTGCTTCATATTTTTACCGTTACTGTCTGTACCCCTAGGCCAAACAAATTGAACGTTACAATATTGTAACGTACAAAAGGCCAGAAAGAAGGCCGGAAAGAAAGGCAGAGTGGCCCACACTGACCTCTGTCCCAGGTCTCAACGGCTAGTTTTCTTCGCCTTTGTTCCTCCATAAATACCCCCCAAAACACCTGAACCAACATCACAAATCACAATCATCTCTCTCTCTCTCCCACAAAGCGCACACACACACCTCACAAAAACACAAACTTCTATTGCTCTTTCTCTCGGCCTTCCAATGGCAGTTTTTCCAAGTACTATTTCAGCTTTGGTGCTCTTGTTGGTAGTCTTCAGCTCCTGTGAAGCTAAAGAAATCTTGGTAGGAGGCAAGGCAGATGCATGGAAGATCCCATCCTCTCAATCTGATTCCCTCAATCAATGGGCTGAAAGTACTCGTTTTCGCATCGGCGACTCTCTTGGTAACTTTTTATATTCAATCAAATTAATAGTCTTTTGTTTTCATAAATCATGGTATCAGTTTTTTTTTTTCTTTTCTGACATACCCTTTTTCATGGTTCTGTTCTGTCTCAGTGTGGAAATATGACAGTGGGAAAGACTCAGTGTTGCAAGTGAACAAGGAAGGCTATGTTAGCTGCAATATTTCTAACCCTATTGAAGAGTACAAGGATGGGAACACCAAGGTGAAGCTCAGCCAATCTGGGCCATTCTACTTCATCAGTGGAACCAAGGGAAACTGTGAGAAGGGTCAGAAGTTGGTTGTGGTGGTTCTTTCTCCAAGAAACAGGTACACTGGTATTTCTCCGGCACCTGCTCCTGCTCCGGTGGAGTTCGACGGTCCTGCTGTTGCTCCCACTAGCAGTGCTACAAAGTTGCAGAGCGGGTTGTTGGTTGCATTGGGGATCTTTGTTTTGGGGTTGTTCTGAGACAGAGGGCAAAGTGATTGCCAGATTTTGAGCTTATATTTTGGGGGAGGGGGGCATTCTTTTATTTGTTCTGATATCTTATGTAATCCAGATTCAGATTATATCCCAATATTAATTTAAATTTATTTTATACAATCTCCTCTTCTCAAGAGAACTTTTTTTATTTTCTATATTTGGCTTCACAACAGAGGCAACAGAGACCTAAATTTTCACTAAAGAAATAAAATTTTATCCTTGAAATTGAGACTCACAAATGGATATGTTTACTGCAAAGCTCAAAATTGAAACTCATCTGTGTCAATCAAAATTCATTTCAATCCCTCAACGAGGCCTTGTGGCATTCCTAAACTCTGGGCAAGATTGCTCTGTCTCTCTCCTTCATGGCCTGATTCCCTGATTCCCTTGGGGGTTGTATGCTTCAGTAACCAAAAGAGAGTTTCTACAGGAACAAGGACTCAGCCGGTTGCTGATTGGTGCATTGGTTTGTAGCATAAAGAAAGAAAGCATAACAGGCATGTGACACGTATTTTGCCTTAAGCTGCTTGGACCACCATTTTGCCTTAAGAGAGTGATAATATTTGACACAACCCATGATCAATAAATTAGGTAAAATTCATGTCGTCTCGACTAACCTGCAGTCAACCCAAACAAACCCAGTTAATTATTCATGTTGTGCTATATACCTTGCTTGAGAGTCTTGTTCTGATAATTATGAAGTTATCTCCCTCAAAAAGGTTTATCCTTATTATGCTATTGATACCACCAAGTAGTTAAAAGACACAAGTAAGCTAAAATTACCAAACTTGAGTAATCCATGACAGTATTATATTTATCAACCAACTTTACGGCCACACACAAGTATTGGCATAAAAAATCTAAACCACATTCAGGCTATTTTTGTAATAAAAAGAAAGAAAAATCATATCTTAACTCACCTTCACAATAACCATCAAACTCTGCTCTGCAAAAAGAGAAGAAAAAAAATGCAAAAGATAAATAACTCTTTTGGCAAAAGGAGTACAAATATAACACAAAAATGGATATAATACTAAGAACATACGCAGCAAGCTCTTTCTGCACACGCACTGCTTTGGACTTCCATTTGAGCTTTCTTAACGGTTTCAAATAGATATTGAATATTACCCAGTGTGCTGCCTATATCAAAGAAGAACTATGGTGAACAAATAAAGGATGAACATACAGTTAAGAAGTGGAAGGAAGAGTATGAGAGATAACATTAATTTAGGAGATGGAAGTTATACTCATTAGTGTTTAAGGCATGATCTAGTTGTTTAAGTATGTAGTAGTTCAGTCTATATGACACAATACATAGCTAAGGGAAAACAAAATGAGAGACGGAATGAACCGAACCTTTGATGGCGTATCATCACCCTTCCCATTATTTTCCTTTTTCCCTCCAAAGAAACCATACAAACGGAGAGATCTTGGTGTCCTTCCAGTCTTCCGACTAGGCCATGATAAAATTGAAGGACCAGCTGGATATGCATATAAGTTAACTTCAACCAAAATTCAACAGAGAAATAAGTTTGAATAAGAAAAATTAGACAGGAAAAGAATGTTGCACAGTAACATTAAGAACAAGAAAAAGCATGCAATTTTTGTTACTTTCATAATTTTCCAAACAATTTATTTACTTTCATAAATTTCTAAACAAGTTGAGATCAAAAGGCACAATTCATTTACAGCAGCACAAAATAAATGGCACACAAGGAAAATTCTAAATGACGAAACTTGAGCAAACTGGCACCATGCTGATTGCAGGATTACTAAAGAGTGTCTTTCTTTTTATGGACTGCTGCTAGGGATGGTATTCTTATAATAAATAACCTTGTTAAGAAGAACTTGCCTCTTGTCAATTGGTGTTGCCTTTGTCGGTGTGATGAGAAAACTGTGGATCACTTTTTACTCCACTGCAAGTTTGCTCATGCTTTGTGGAGTGAGGTTTTTCTTATGTTTGGGGTTCAGTGGGTGATGCCAAGTATAGTTGTCTCTCTTCTTTTTGCTTGGAGAAATTCGTTGGGGAATTATTCTTCAAATGTTTAGAATATGTTACCGGCGTGTCTTATATGGTTAGCATGGAAGGAACACAATGCCCGAACATTTGAGGACATTGAGAGACCTATTGATCTATTGAAGTCTTCGCTAGCTAGGACTTTATTTGAGTGGTCTTGTATTTGGGGTCTCACACTCGTATTTCCTTGTTTGATTTCATTATTTCAGTTAGATCTTCCATTTGATTTAATTGTTTTTTTTTTTTTTTTTGCTATGAGTTTACAATCGTAAACACATTGCACTTTTGATAGCAAAAAAAGTTTTATTACCTATATAAAAAAAATATTATTATTCATTATTGATCACCATGAAAAATTAGAGCTATCGAAATACTGAGCCACTAGATATTTGTATGGAGAAGAACAATGAAGAATTGTTTGTCAAGGTGTTCAGTGAATTTTCATCCTCAAGGCTAGTTGATGATGAGTTTTGAACCCAGGTTTTAATGTTCTAAATTTGACCTCACCAATTTTTCAAGCACTGCTCTTTATTAAGTTTGACAAATATACATATGATAATTAAAAACAGGAGCATATGTGAAAAAAAATGATAAACATTGAAAAGGTTGCCTAACAATCACCTCTCCCGAACCTCGCAAAAGTGGGAGTTTGGTGTACTGGAACAACCCTTTTTTTCTTTTTTGAAAAAGGATTAAGAATAGTAGGGGCAAAACTTGCTGTTGGTTCACTTTCTATTTCACTAAATTCCCAGACTAAGAATAATTTCATTTTGAAACACACACATAGGAGAAAATACTCAAAGAACAAAAACCATGTGATCAACATATGGAAATATAAAAAAGAAGAAAGCAGTTCTGCTAATCTACCAAACGAAAACAAAAAAAGAAGGCCAAAATAAGTATTAGTGACAGAGACAAACAATATAGAAGATAATGAAGGTAGAAGACAATGAAAAAACTAAAATAACCTACTTTTCTTTGTTAATATTTAGTGCCCTATGGCCATGTTCCACTGCACAAAAGCTTGAGGCAAGCACCCTAGGCCCTGTTTTTTAACTTAGGCATGTCTCTAGCATGAAGCTACACTGTATAAGGATATGCATCTAGCATGATGGTCAGTATTAATAAAAGCACACCTAGGCACACTTAAAGTGAAAAGCATGAACACCCAAGGCCAGCACTTTAATCATTTGAAGCTGATAACTAATATATTACCATTTTGATTTTCTTTTTTCAACTTTGAATTATATGTCGTGAATCTTTCTATCACAAGTCATTATACATTATGTTTAAATAATGTGCACTTTATTTCAATGAGGCACAAACTTGTGCTTTGCCTATCAAAAAAAAAGCTTGTGCTTTGCACCTAAACTATAATAGCGCTTTGCATTTAAGTGTACCGATTTAACAACACTGATAAGGGTGTTATTGTTGTCAAAAGGACCTCAAGGATGCAACACATTTCCAATGGCTTTTAAGGTCAGCTAACACATTGTGCAAGCACACACACATCACCAAGTAGGCACGTAACCATTGGTGTTGGCACTGTAATCCAAGTAGTCCTACACTTGATCTTTCTAGTTGAATGTGAATTATTACCCCATCAATCCTTTCTCCAAGCAGAGAGAGAGAGAGAGAGAGAGAGATTTGTTTGGTTTGTATTTTTAAATTGAAAAATATCTCCCCCCCCCCCCCCCCCCCCCCAACCGGCATGGACCCCCAAGGTGGAGCAAAAGACGTAAAATAATTAACTACTAGTCCATTTGATGTGAGTGACCTATATTCTTTGACAAAATCTACCATCATTTTTTTTTTTAAATTTTAAATTAAACATAAAATTAACATAAACGCCATAAACTCTGACATATATTCTTAAGGAAGAAAAAAAAAAAAAAAAAAAAGGCCTCCCTGTCTCATGACACCATCTTTATCAAATTCTACCATAACCTTTGAAGGTTAGCATACATGAAGAAGTCAAGGTATAATTCATTAAGTTGTCCCATAAGCCAAAAGCATGGTAATGGAAAATGCCCTCAAATGGAACTACGTTCAATTGATTTAATAGAGTTTATTGTGCCCCCTAAAACCAACAAGTATAACAACAAAGAATTTAGATATTCCAAAATCATAAGCTACCCCATGCCATTCAGTTGCAATATAAGCTTACATAATATATGTGTCCACCGATTTCCTTTTTTATTTTATGAATAAGAGAAATTTTATTAACAACACAACCAAATTGGATTGCAGAGCCCACAGCTGATAGGCCAAAGCAAAATAGCATCTCAGGTCCTACTGTTGACATATAGGATTACCCTAATTATAATATAAGACCCTATTTAGAACTGAGTTACAGTAGTTCCCTTTAGCCAGCATCCTAGCTCTAACTTCCAATCTTACTGCAAGAACAATGTTGTCCTCTGACGTGAATTGGCCACCGTGGAGCCTAGCATTTCTTTCTAACCAAACATGGTAAAAGGCAGCCCACAAAGCAAGCCTACACAGGGCAATACTGAAGCTTCTGCCTCAGCAGTTTTTATTCCCCAATTCACTATCTCATCCCATACTATTATTGGATTCCTGACCGGACAGCATTTAAGCAACTCTTTCCAAACTCTTCTGGTGAAGGAACAATGAAAGAATGAGTGATTTCTACTCTCTAGACATCCCCTACAGAACACACAGGCAGTAGTTCCCAAGTACCCCCAATGCAGCTTCTACCACCTGTTGCCAATCTATTTCTGAAGGCTAACCAACTGATGAAGGAATGTCTGGGAATGGCACTCACAGACCACATTAATTTCCACAATTTAACTCAGATTGTTTAGCTCGTATAGCCTCCCAAGTCCACCCCTTAACTTCAACCAAGGAAAGTCGACTTTGTATGATATGCAAGTCTTCCAACCTTGTAGGTTTCCAGAACCAATTGCTATTCTTTAATGCACTAGACCGTTTGGCGTGCAAAGCCATATTTTAAAAACAAAATCCCATCAGGATTATACCAATTATCATTCCATAAAAGATGTTCTGTCCATCCCTCACTTCAAATCTCAGAAAAGGCCATAATAAATTCTTCCACTTTAAGATTATCCTTCACCCCCATTTTCTTTCCTGTGGAGCCTTCACAAACCAGAAACTCTTGCCTCTTTACAGATTTTTATGAACCCAAGAAACCCATAGAGAACCTGCTCTAGCAAACAGATTCCAGATGCGTTTCATTACTGCTTCACTTCTTTACTACTGCCTTATTCAAGCCCAGACCACCATTCTTTCTAGGCACACACACTAACTCCCAAGATAGCTTAGCCCCAAAAGCAGATTTATCATTTCCATTTCATAGGAAGGTATTAATTTTTTTCTCATTAACTTTGACAACCTTCTTTGGAAGAATGAACAGTTTTGCCCAATAAGCTTGTATACTATATAAGTATTGCAATAAGTGCAACCTTTTTTTCCCTATCAAAAAAAAAAGTGCAACCTTTTTTTTATTTTATTTTTTTTATTTATTTTTTTATATAGGTGATAAAATACCAAAAATGGGGGGAAGGGGATGCACAGCTAAAGAAATGGAAGCATAGTATAATATATTGAAAGTAAGATAAGCAAATTAGAACCAGCCAAGAAGGCGGTATTGCAATTAAAATAAAAATTGCAAGTAATTTAAGATAATAGTAAGGCGGTAAAAACTAGCCAAGCAGTATATATGTCAAAACAGAAATTTAAAACTGTCCAAGATGACGGTAGCAACAAGTAGTATATTAAACAGAAAGCTGAAAAAACTTGTTATTGAAGGTAGAATAAATACTTATAGTAGTAGTGAATACAAGATCTCAACAGTACAGGTTAATAGTTACAATACTTGAACTAATCCTGGTTATAAGGTTTGTAGGGAAAGTAGTAGTAGGAACAAGTAATAGGAACTCTCTAACTCAAAGGAAAGCTTCTAAGGAAAGAAGGTTTTCTAAGGAGAGAATTCCAGGAACAATTCTATGAAAAATTCTGATCTAAGCTCAAGGGTCAGCCCCCTTTAAATAGGCAAAAATTCGGAGTGAACAATAATTTGTGAACAGTGTTTTTTCTACTTTTTGACTTAAAAATCAGCTAAATTTTTTTTTGTCTTTTTCTTTATCCTATAATGTCCAGACTTTGTCAGAAGAAACATGGCAAGACCAAAGTATGAAAGCATGACAAGACCAAAGTATGTGGATTCCCTCCTTTTTCTTTTTCTTTTTCTTTTCAAGAACTCCAATATGAGCCTTAAGGAATATCTTTATTCCTAAGGGCTTGTCAGACGCATGGGATTACACAGGGACTTCACAGCAGGTGCATGGGCTTGTCAGACGCATGGAATCACACAGGGACTTCACAGCAGGCACATGGAACTTCATCATAGCATTTTTTGAATATTGTAACATTTTTAGCCATTGTGCAGGCTAGACCAAAAAAAAAAAAAAAAACCTGCAAGTACACTGGGAGTATACTAACAAAACATCATGGTACCAGTCAAAATTATATGACACTAAGCAGAGACACACACATTTCCTAAAATTCCTCAAGCTTTGCACCACAGGTGTCTCGTCTCTGTGAAATTCATAACTCCATACTGTTTTACCCATGTAATAATATGCGTTACCATTCTTTTAACTGGTTCATAAAAGTAGCAAACAGGATACAATAAATTTTACTACATGAATTGTAATTTGGAGATTCAGTTTAAGCACCAATGATATGGTATGAGAGAAGCAATATTTTGAATTTTAGACAAGTAGTACAAAAGTAGGAAGTGTGGTATTAATTTGATTAATGTTAAAGAGGGATTTATGTACACGTACAGAGAGAGATTGGTTTCTGGGGGTGACCACCGAGTCCAACACCAATTGGGTGGCACTTAAAAAACTTGTAAGGTTAAGAGTAGCAGCTGTCGGGGCCATTTGATAGATAGAAAACAAAGAGAGATGGTGGCGAAAAGGTTCCTACTTTGGACCAGAATTTAAACTAGTACTGTCCTACAAGCCTACAATGACTACAAGTCTCTGTGTGTCTAGACAGTCAAAGTAGTGTTGTAGTCATTAGAGAGCTTGAACAACTGGGGAAAGATCTTTTTGCCATTTTGGTTAGGGTGGCACTCGCCTCTTTGACTTTTTAGCGGACCACGTACCAAATTTCTATATGTTTCGTATCATTTCTCTTTTAGGGTGGCACCCTCTCTTCTCACGGATAATTCTAGTATCACATTTTGTAGCTCTTCTGCAGATAATTCTAGTATCACACTTTGTAGCTCTTCTGTCTAATTATGAGTAGTAAAAAAAATTATAAGTCAATGTGATAGTGACTAACAGTCAATTACATTTTGTCACATAAGATAATTGTAGTAAAGTGTGTGATACTAGAATTACTTTGTTTACTTATTTCTCAACAATGTGAACTGTGAGTAGTGGAAAAAAAGTAATGATAGGTCTATATAATAGTGACTAACAGCTAATTACATTTTGTCACATAAGATAATTGTGGCAAAATGTGTGTGAAAGTGTGTGGTACTAATATTCTAGAATTTCCCTATTATCTCATTTCTCAACCATGATTATAATAACAGCAAATTAGAAATCCCTTGTTTGGAAATTTCCTAATTCATGCGTTTTTTAGTATTTAAATTTATATATATGCACACAAGTGTGTGCGATTTTCAATTTCAATATTTGGAATCTCAACTTGTCTATATTACTTTAATTAAACTAGAATTTTATGTAAATTAGTTAGCAAAGAATCAAAAAAATTTGGTGATTTGGAATCTCAACTTCTCTATATGACTCTAATTAAACTAGAATTTTGTGTGAATTAGTCAGCAAAGAATCAAACAAATTCGGTGATTTGGAAGTTTGATAGAGAATGTTTATCACAAATCGACATAAAAAAGAAATGAGAGAAAGCGGACATATGTAATGAAAATATTTATATCAGTTTGGTTCAATTCATCAAGTTAAGAAAAATACAAAGCTGACAAGCCTGACATCAAACCAAACTAATATTAAAAAAAATGAAAGCGTTAAGCATTGATTTAGGAATATTTTAAAAAACATTTTATAGGAAAATGATAAAACAATTAATTTTTCTAACAACTTTTTATATTTCTCATAAAGAGAAATGTTATGTCTACAACATTTTTACAACAATTTTACAACAAATCCTAAGTGGCAGGTTGTTACTGGTTATTATTGTTGGGGCAAAAAAGTAATCTTACTATTAGTTTCAAATTTGAACCAATAATAACTAACCACATATGATTTGTTGTTAAAATGTTGTAAAATTGTTGTAAACGTAACATCTCTTTTCTCATAAAAGTGGTGTTAAAAATTTTCCTAATATAGTTTATTAACAATTGTACTAAAGACCATCGTTAACATTACCCTTAAAAAAAAAACAAAAAAAAACAAAAAACAAAAAAAACAAAAAAAAAACAAAATTATTTTGCCTTCAAATTGGGTTGGGCTTGTCGGGTTATTAGGCTCCAATGATTTATGCACATCCCCAGTCAATGCAATTCATCTTAATTTTCCCCCCAAATTGAATTAGATTTCCAACTAATTTGATCTTAAGAAATTCAATTGAATTTCAATTTTTAGAATAATTGAAGTCAAAGTAATTCATTCATAAATTAGTTCCAAATAGAGTGTACCAAATTAGGAGTTAGTACTTAGTCATAGTTTTGTCTTTATTTTAGAAGTTGCACTACCTGTTACTGACAAAGAAAGAAAAAACACTCGATCACAAAAAAGGCACATCACCCATGTTAGCAAAGGAGGTTTTCACCAACAAATGCACTGTGTTGTAGACTTGTAGTGCATATTTTAAGTTTATAAAAAGAATAAAAGACTTACAAAATTTTTGCAGGTGATCACCATTTTGCCATTCAGAAGTGGACAAAATTGTATCTTTTCATTATGAAAGAGAGAGAGAGAGTTCTTAGTAATATAGAAGGCAAGCGCCACTTAGAGCACCATAAAATACAAGAACATCACAGCAACTGGCTTCTCTGAGACTCACTCTATGTTTGGGTGCTCTCCCTCCGTTCCAAACTAACCCCTTGGGGTGTGGAATTAACCCTTTAGAGTCTGTTTGGTTAGGAGGATGTAAATTGAGAGAATAGAAAATAAAGGAAAGATTGAAAAGTAGAATGATAAAAAAAAGGTTAGAGATTATGGAAAATTGAAAAACTTTCATTTTCCACCCAAATGGACCATTACTGCTCGAAGTTGGAGGCTTCTGCTTAGGATGTCAACTGGCAAGTTGGACACACAAAATCCCTTGGAAATGTTTTACGGCCCTAGGTATTCAACAAATGTGAAAACTGATTCTGCTAATTGTCAATGCCTAAATTAGTTCTCACACTCACCAAATTAATGTAACAAGGATTCCAGCTCAATAACCTTAAATCTATTGCAGGATGGTTCCTAAAACAATCTCTCTGAAGTTCAAAAAACTGAAACATATATCACACGTACATATATTATCCAAATAAAATGTAAGACTTGTAGGTGAATCCATTGATCACATTCTCATCATAAATTCAAAACCAGTCATCATCAACATTATATAAGATAAGATTTAATCCAAATATATGTGGATAGTACAGCTGTTGGAAAAAGAGCTACTGATGTATATGGATGGAGAACACAATAACCAAAACAATTTTCCCCATCAATCATCACAGTTCAGGAAACAACTTCAACGATAGGTATGGTGATAAAGACTGAAATATTGGACACCTCTCATGTAAATTTCAGAAGTTTATAAACCAATTGCAGGGAAAATTGAATATTTAAAAAGCAGAATCCTGCACAAGGAGATTGAAATAAACACTTGCTTTAAGACAATAATGAACATGGGCGGTCTGTCTCCTCAATCCTGTGAAGATACAAACAAAAGAAGGATTGTCAAAATGCCAAAATAACAAATCATAAATCCAATTCTCAAAAACAATACAAGAGCAAGTTTAGAGTTTGAAAGGAATTAAACCAGGAGAGACTAAACATACATGCAGCGCATCCTTCAAATTTATCCTTGAAACCAGTTTATGCTATTATTTTTCCTCAAAAAAAGCCACATCACCCATGTTGGCAAAGGAGGTACAAAATGGGCAAGAGCATTAGAGATAAGGCCCTGCTAAAGAAAACCTTCAGAAAGCTGCGTATTTATCACATTCATTATCTTGAGGATGTTTTAGTTTTCCAAACACCAGCCAGTTTAAGTTAAAATTAAATTCAGCTGGTCCAGACCAGAACTGTCTTCTATATATATATATATATGTCAGCCCAGACCGGAACGTTTTTGTCCTGGATTTATTAGGAGAGTGTCCCTCACATTGTCTATCTAATCAAGTTTCCATAACTTGAGTCAATATTGTGATTGGCCAGCAGGATCTGTTGTTTTCCTAAACATAATACATCACAACTGTTTCCCAATGTAGTTCTATAAATCTTCAAACCAATTATCATAATTAAACAAAAGTAATCCAACATATGATTTCACTTTCTGTTTTCCATAAGTAGACAGATTCAATTTCATAGTAAGTTTACCTAGATCTAGTCATAGTTTGAACCATACTAATATCTACAAAGCCTTTCCTCATCAAGTGCACAAAAAACTACTAATCATGCACTCAAAATTTTTTTCACGTACGTGGGCTATGCATCAACCCCAAATTTTTTACAAATATGGACAAAGGAACACTTATATTAATGTGGAAAGAGCAAAAAGAGTAAAAGAGGAAGCCAAAAATGACATTTGTAGAGCTTGTAAGGAAAGACAAGCTCTAGATCAAATGGCACATTTTCCCTTTATAAGAGCTAGGTGGAGAGTGAGCCGTGAGTTCAAGACTGACTGGGTGCATGTATAACTTTAAAGAGAGAGAGAGAGAGAAGGGAAAGACACGATTCTTGGAAAGGTAGCTAGGGAAATATGGCCCTGGATGGAGCAAGTGGGTAAAGGATCCATGGATCCCAGATCAGTTAGTTAGGATTAAGGCTTAGTTGACATAAGTTAGTTATCATCAATCCATTGTTTCCATATTTGGTGCAAAACCAGATACTTTTTATACGTAATACAATGGATATCAGGTTTAGTTGTTGCTTGGTGAACGATATACTTATGGCATTTGATTCAGATCCTACAGCCTTTTAGGATGAAATTAGTATGAATGTATGAGGTCATCAAATCAGAAAACCAATTAGTCACTCTACAAGCTTTATGAGAACATTGTACTCTGTACTCCAACCATCAGCTTAGTACTAAGGCTGAGTAGACATGGTATCAATATTAATATACAAAACTGATCTATGTGATGCAAATGGCTTAGCTTACTGTCAAAAAAAATAAATAACGATAAATACACAATTACATCTTCCTAAAGTCTATATAAATACACACAATTACATCTTCCTAAATCAGAAAGCAATTTCCTAAGATAAAATCTAGGAAAAATATTATTGCCGTCCCTATAGTTTGCCTCAAGTTGGCTCTTGTCCTAAAACCTTAAAACGGTTTTTTATTTATTTATTTATTATTATTTTTTTTTTATTGCCCCTAAACTATTTAAATGTCACATTTTCTATCTTTCCGTTTACTCCCAATAAGCTAACATCATACATGTCTAACGGAATGCCTAGGTGGCATTATTTAATGATTAAACTGCATTAATTAATATGACATGGTCCACAAATTTTTATTTTTTTAATTTTTTTTAAAGTGTCATCTAATTGTCTTTTCCCAATTCATAAACCCCACACTGTGAAACACATTCAGCCTTATTTCACAAATCATCAAATACCCAAGCCAAACCTATCACCAGTCAAACCCCAAGACAACCTCGCATAAATCTACATCAAAGAAAAATAAGGAAATGAACTCAAAACTGACAGATCTCTCAATTTTGCAATTGACCAAGCCACTGCAGAAGAAGAAAATGAAGTCCGAAAGGTAGACAAAGATGCTAAGCATCCTGACACCACAGAGGGAACAAATAATGTGATTTCTAACCCTAACCAAGCTGAATCTGATTCAACTCCCATGCCTTTTATACACTGGAATTTGTTGGCAATGGAACCCTCCAACAACAACCATGATAGAGAGATATAAACAATTTTCTAAAGTCTCACAAGTCACAAGAGAGAAACCTCAACTTCTTCCTCTGCATCCACAAACACAAGAGACACAATCTGTTGGGGCATCCAAGCCAAGGATAACCAGAATTGCCACCTTTGTATAGAAGAAAAGAAGAGGGAGGAGAAAGAGAAGAAATAAGGGTAAAAAAAAGGGAATATATTAAAAATATTTTGGGCCATGTCAGATTAACTAATGCAGTTTAGTCATTAAAAAACGCAACCTAGGCATTCCGTTAGGCACGTCTAATGGAGTGTTAATGGGAGTGAATGGAAGGATAGAAAATGCAGTTTAGTCATTAAATAATTCCACTTAGGCATTCCGTTTCTCAAACAATGATAAATTACCAAAATTTTTCCCAAAAGCTTAAACTATTAGGAAAATGGTGAATTTAATAATTTAATTATAATTCTAACACTCCCCCTCTGGTGTGGGCCTAAATTCCCCCTTAATAAGTAGGCCTAACACGTAGGATTTTTTATATTTTAAATGGGAGGTAGAGTGGAGACAAGAATTTAACTTAGGATCTTCTGCTTTGATACTATTATAAATTGTTGATCATCTCAAAAGCTTAAGCTATTAGAAAAATGATGAGTTTAATCATTTAACTATAATTCTAATAGACAAATATAATGGAAAAATAATGGTAGTGAACAGAAGGATAGAAAACGTGACATTTAAATAGTGGGGACAAAAATATAACTCTTGAAATTTTAGGGACAAAAGGCAAACTTGAGGCAAACTTTAGGGACAGAAACATTAATATTCCCTAAAACGTACATTCACAACTATCTTATTCAGGTGATCACACCAAACCAATAAAGCTTTTCTTCATCAGCAGCTAGAATACAATCAGAATGCACCCTATAATAGAGATTTGCATATCACAATTATATAAAGCATATACACGTAATGCATACCATTAGGAAATATCTCTGATTAGTTAGCAATGTAATTACCCTTCAAATTCACATAACTTTTCTAATTTCCCTTACTAAGAAGAAAATTTGATAAGTCTAAAATATATACCTTTTCAAGGGGTTGAAGATGTTGCCATGTTCACTCTTAACCATACATTCAAGTATCTAATAAATCCTTACAATTTAATGCTTAATCACGTCAGTATAGCAAACAAGGAAGGGCAGAGAGGTCTTCCATACTGAACAATTTTTTTTTTAAGTGTAGGTTAGTCTTGCACAAGCTACTTATGTGATCCCAGGCTAGATTACAGGAGTTTACATAGCTGTAGAAGTATTTGAAAGCATGGGCAAATAAATAAATGGAGCCAGCCTCCAATGTGAAGAGATAAAATTGCTCTTCACAACTTTCCTATTTGGAATAAGATAGGGTGCATACTTAAGTTGGCACCATAAAATACTACCTATCAAAAAAAAGTTGGCACCATAAAATACTACTTAAAAAACCCACAGGTCTAATGGGCTTCCTATGTACGAAGGAAAAGTTATTTTATGATGCTAAAGCAACACTCATGTTAATGCCAAAGGAGTCCATTCTCCTAGCAATGATAGTGACTTTACAGAACCAAAGACAAATTAGTTCTCTCCAAATAACACTCAGAAGTGGCTTTTAAAGGGATGGAGCTACCTCCCTTTATTATCTCATATCTGCACAAGGTCCTTCCTCAGAAAATAGATGTCTCCGTTAAAATTTCAAGTGAAATTCATTGTTGGGAATTGTAGTTTCATTTGATTTTGGCATAATGTGTGATGTGGGGATGAACTGCTTAAAAATATCTTTTCCTGACCTACATATTTTGGCAGTAAATAAACAAGCCATTGTTGCTCAACATATGCATAGGCTAAATGATACAGTTCACTGATGTCCTACCTCCATTAGGGACTTTAATGATATGGAGCTTGAAACTATTGAATATTTGTTTGACACTATTAGTTTAGCTCATATTTCAAGGAGAGGTTGGTATTAGATTTATCAGGTATTGCCTAAAACCACAGTTGATGTGAAGTCTTTCTACAGGACTTTACATAAAGACCACAAGCAGGGTTCCTTGTAGAGCAATTCAGAAGACTAAAGTCCCTAAAAAGCTTGCTTTCTTTGGATAGACAGCAATTTTGGTATAATGCTCACCATGGACAACCTTCAAAAAGGAACATCAATGTGGATGGGTGTTGTTTGTGCAAAAAGGATGACAGTAAACCATCTTCTCGATCAATATGTTATCAAATCAGATTTTTGGTCTATGATTCTCCTTATTGGAATTTCTTAAGTCATGCCTTGGAGAAGGATCTCCTATCTTGTTGGAGAACAGGTTTTACCGGTCACCATGGTGCGGACATTTGAAATGCCATCCCCCTTTGTCCCATGTGGTGTATTTGGAAGGAACGAAATTCTAGGTTTTTGAAAGGATAAGATTCCCATTGTTTTGATTGAAGTTCTTTTTTCTTAGAACTATTTATGCTTGGCTTAGGATCATTGGGGATATTAATTGTTCTATATATGGGATATTTGGTCTATGGAAGTATGGTTCTCTTTATTTGGAAATTCTTGGGTCATACCATACACGATGAAGGATCTCTCATCTTGTTGGAGAGCTGGATTTAAGGGCCATCCAATTGCAGACATCTGGAAAGCCATCCCTCTTTGTCTTATGTGGTGTATTTGGAAAGAACGTAAATCTAGGTAGTTCGAAGGGATATGATACTTCTTTCTTAGATCCCTTCACAATTGGTTTAGGAGCATTTGGGGTAAATGTTCTTTAGTTCAGGAATTCTTAGATCTTTGCAATTTAGGTCTTAGGTTGTTGGATGGCTCTTGTATACTTGGGTGTGTAATTACAAGATTTTCAAAACCCATTCAAACATCAGAATGTTCTTTTTAATTTTTGGGAGGGGGGGATGAGATCATAAGTTACATATCACAAAGAGCATCAAGACAACTGTAAATATCAACGGCAATGAAAATAATGTAAAAAGAGCTTTAAACTAAGAATCTACCTTGATAAGTCACGAAATTTAGCTCACAGGCATGTCATCATCATCTAAAACCTCAGCCTGTAGAGGTCCCACTAAACCACCTTTATTATCACCAAGAAGTTCACGGGCTGCCTTCTCCAGAAATTCCTTGGCAGCAGTTTGCACAGATTGTTTTTCAGATGATTGATACTTTCTCTTCTTTTGGACACTCCTCTCAAGATACTTAATGGTTGGCCCCTCTCCTCTACTAATACTTCTCATACTTTGCTTTTGCTCTGCACAAAATGAGCAACTTCTCAATGGAAAGATCTTAAGATGGTAAAAGATTCATTAAATTGACAATTAGAAAAGGACCAACTACCTGAGGTAAGGTCTGGCAAAGCATGCTCAATAAAGCGCGTTGCTGCCTGAGAATTCAACGTAGCAGAAGGTCGAAGCGGTGCTTCAAGAACAAATTTTAAATCAAGCAATCAATTAAAGGAAATGAACTACAAACAACTGTTGAATAATGTTTGTAGGAAATGACTTCTAAAATGAATTCAAATCCAGAACATATAACAGTATACTATGCATCTTAAATGACCTAGCCCAGTCACTTTCCTTTTTCATCTTAAAAAAAATCCCTTGTATCAATGATTAAGATTAAAACTGTTACTGCATAATAAACGCGGGCGGGTGTGTGTCTATATATATATATATATATATATTAAAAGTGCCATTGCAGTGAAGCATCATTCAAGATGACATTTTATGACAAGAAATTAACAGCAAATGGCAGCTTTTAAAGAGAAAAATGTACCTTTACTCGAGTCTATGAGCCTTTCAAGTTTGTCCTCATACAAACTTAATCTTTCCTACAATACATGGATGGTGAAAAAAAAAATCAGTTCTCAAGCAATCAAAACCAAAAGGCAAAGCATGTAATTTCAAATAATGAGCTGGTCCCCTCCCACATGTATAGACCAGCAGGAAAATAAAAATCACATGCTTGAAGCAATACCCATTAATCAAAATCTACAAGTCAGAAAGACCCAAACAGTCACACCCAAATATCAAAGAAAAATACATAACACCCATCATTAAAGACCTCAAAACATAGATACCCACATGACAAAAAACATAGAAACAAACACAAATTCACAGTATGAGCAAACCTACAAGCTCTGATTTTACTGGATGGTCATCTGGGTGAACTCCAGTACACCTCAACCTCACTGTAAAAGAACAAAAACCAAAAACAGAATCCAAAAATTAAACCTTTAAGCGAATTCACAAACCAAAAAAAAGGGAAAGTGAAGGAGGAGGAGGAGTTGGCGTACATGTGAAGAGGGTAATGGTGGCTTTGGCAAGCGTGAGCAGAGTCTGAGCCCGTTGGAGAGGCGGCATTTGAGAGAGGACATGTGGGTCGTAGAGAGACAAGAAGTTGAGCAAATGGGTCTGAACATCTTCTACGTTGGCTAAGGTTCGGTTCACAGAGTCCATCACTGAGTCTGGTATCACCGAGCTTTCTCTTACACCTCCTTCCATTGTTACAGAATCAGAGTTCTGCGACAAACACACACAAGATTTTATTTATGATTTAGCTGCCTCTCTAAACTCTGAAGTCCGCAGAGGCGCTAGCCAGCTAGGGGTCCTGTCCTGTGTTTGGAAGGTTTAATTAAATACGTTTCTGTTTGTTTGTTTGTTTTTCTTTTCTGTTTTTTGATTGGTGGAGGAAGAACATGTCTTATGTTATTTGCTAGGATAGCCATTATTTCTCTCGGTCTAAAATTAAAAATCCATCCGTGGTCATGTCAGTTTCGTGTAACATCGACTCGAGTATTCAACCATAAATAGATAACATGACATGACATACCCAGCCTATTTAATAAACACTATTTTTTTATAGGATTATAATAATGTGTGCTAAAAACACACAATAATATATTATTTTTGAAAAAAAATTTATCGAGAATTGAAAAGTTTTGACAACTTTTTTTAATTTTTGATAAATTTTTTTTTAAAGCAGATTTGTTAATGTGTGATCTAAGGGCATATATTAACCGGATCCTTCTTTATGTTCACACTTTCAAAGTACACAAATTTTCAAATTCAACATACTTTTTTTTTTTCAAATAAAACGCATAATTTTGTATGTTCAATGTACGCAAATTTTTTAATTTCTACATTCAATGAACACAATTTTTTGTGTAATGTACATAATTCTATATATTTAATGTACTAAATTTCTCATTTAATGTACATAATTTTTCAAAGAATTTATACAATTCTATATAATCAATGGATGCAAATTTTCAAATACTATACATGATTCTGCATATTCCAAGTACACAATTTTATATATTCAATGTACACCAACTTTTAAATAACAAACACAATTTTGTACATTCGACTTATACAAATTTTCAAAAAATGTACACAATTATATATATTTAATGTACACAAATTTTCAAATATGTACACTCAACGTACACAATTTTGTACATTCAATAGATATAATTTTTCAAAATAATGTACACAAATTTTCAATTATGTACATTCAATGACATACTTATTCAAAGAATTTATACAATTTTGTATATTTAATATACCCAAATTTTCAATTATGTCCAATCAACGCACACAATTTTTTGTAGAATATACACAATTTTGTACATTTAACCTACATAATTTTTAAAGAAAGCACACAATTCTTGTATATTAAATGTATACAAATTTTCAATTATGTACATTTAATGTGCAAAATTGTGCAAATAATGAACACAATTATGTATGATCAACAACTAAAAATTTTCAAATAATGTACACAATTATGTACATTTTGTGTAATACAATTTTTTTAAAAGAAAATACACAATTTTGTATATTCAAATACACGAATTTTCAATTTTACACATTCAATGTAAATATTTTTTCAAAGAATGTACACAATTGTATTTGTGTAGTGTTCAATATACACAATTTTTTAATTAATTCTTTCTGATGATATAAGATCAGAAGACAAACGAGTTTGTGCATTTTAATTCTAAAATTAAAAATTAGGAATACTAAAACGACGGCATACACTTGTACAGTAGACACTATACTATGCCTTGTTGTCTCTGTTATCCAAAGCCTCCACCCAACTCAACCACAGAAAACTAAGCCCATGGCCATGGAGGAGTTCTCAGCTAAACCACACTCTCAGAATTCAAACATCTAACCTTCACATATCCACCATAGCAGATACCATCTTAACAGAGCACTACACTCTTCTCTCTCCCCCCACCTTAAGTCATACATACATACAGGTTAGTACATGCCAGTTTGTATATATCTGCGTTTACTTTGCTTTTTCTCACAAGCAATTCAACAGTCACCAAACATGCACAAACCAATTCATTTATGATTTATAAGACACCCTCTTTTGGTCACTCCTTTGTTTATGGTTACAACTCCTTCATGGCTGAGTTAATCCTCTGTTCTTCTAGTATTTGCTGTAGTAGTATCACTTATAGTTGTGCTCTCACTGATAGTAAGGTATATGGTTTAAGCCACAATGGGTTAGTAGGTGGAAGAAATTATAGAACTTTAAAGGTTTTTCCATCTGGGTCTGTGGTGAAATGGAAGAAGCATAGGAAAAAACTAGTGAGTTTTTGTGGGTTTGTGATGAAAAGTCCAAATGGGGTGGGGGTGGCCAAGGCAAAGTCAAGAAATTCAGTTTCTTCTGAGGAAGTTATTGGTGTTTTAAAGTCGATTTCGGACCCGAATTGTGCTTTGTCTTACTTTAAGTCTATTGCACAGTTGCCCAGTGTTGTGCACACCACTGAAACGTGTAATTTGATTCTTGAAGTCTTGAGGGTTCACAGGAGGGTGGAAGATATGGCTTTTGTGTTTGATTTGATGCAAAAGCAAATCATATACAGGAATTTGACAACCTATTTGACTATTTTTAAAGGCCTTTATATAAGAGGTGGGATTCGGCAAGCACCAATTGCACTAGAAAAGATGCAAAAAGCTGGCTTTGTTCTAAATGCATATTCGTATAATGGGTTAATCTATTTGCTACTTCAATCTGGGTTTTGTAGGGAGGCTTTGGAGGTTTATAGAAGAGCAATCTCCGAAGGAAATAAGCCTAGTTTGAAGACTTACTCGGCGCTTATGGTGGCATTGGGGAAGAGAAGGGATATTGAAACCATAATGGATTTGTTAAAAGAGATGGAAAGTTTGGGGTTGAGGCCAAATATATACACATTCACTATATGCATTAGAGCACTTGGAAGGGCTGGGAAATTTGATGAAGTGTATGCAATTCTTAAGAGAATGGATGATGAGGGATGTGGACCCGATGTTGTTACTTACACAGTTATCCTAGATGCTCTTTGTAATGCGGGGAAACTTGATAATGCCAAGCAATTATTTGCAAAGATGAAAGCTACCCGTCATAAGCCCGACCGAGTAACCTACATTACTTTGCTGAACAAGTTTAGTGACTCTGGAGACTTGGAAACATTTAAAGAAATTTGGAGTGAAATGGAAGTGGATGGTTATGCTCCTGATGTTGTTACTTTTACCATATTTGTTGATGCCTTATGCAAAGCTGGGAATGTTGACAAAGCATTTAGCATATTGGATGTTATGAAGAAGCAAGGGATCTCACCAAATCTTCATACCTATAATACTTTGATTTGTGGACTTTTAAGGGTAAGTAGGTTGGATGAGGCATTGAAGCTTTTCAGTGATATGGGATCTTCGGGAGTTGAACCTACTGCTTATACATATATCCTTTTCATTGACTACTATGGAAAGTCAGGTGATCCTACCAAAGCTTTTCAAACCTTTCAGGAAATGAAAACTCGAGGAATTGTTCCAAATGTTGTTGCTTGTAATGCATCTTTATACAGCCTTGCTGAAATGGGTAGGCTTGGAGAAGCAACAGATATATTTAATGGGCTTAAAAATAGTGGGATTGCTCCAGATTCAGTAACTTATAACATGATGATGAAGTGCCACAGTAAGCTGGGCCAAGTAGATGAAGCCATTAAATTACTCTCTGAGATGATGGAAAATGAATGTGAACCAGATGTTATTGTAATTAATTCTTTGATTGACACACTTTACAAGGCTGACCGGGTTGAGGAAGCATGGCAAATGTTTTGCAGAATAAAGGACATGAAGCTTGCTCCTACAGTTGTGACCTACAATACATTATTAGGTGGGCTAGGGAGGAAGGGTGAAGTCCAAAAAGCCATCGAGTTGTTTGAGAGCATGACTAGGCATGGGTGTCCTCCAAACACGATAACTTTCAACATACTCCTGGATTGTCTTGGCAAGAATGAAGAGGTTGATTTGGCCTTGAAAATGCATTTTGAGATGACTACAAGGGACTGTGTTCCTGATGTTTTGACCTACAACACTATCATTTATGGCTTGATTAAAGAAAATAGAGTTAATGATGCATTTTGGTTCTTTCATCAAATGAAGAAATTTCTGTATCCTGATCATGTGACTTTGTGCACCCTCCTTCCTGGAGTTGTAAAGGATGGGCGGATTGAGGATGCTTTTAAGATTGTCGAGGACTTTGTATATCAGGTTGGGGTTCAAACAGACAGGCCTTTTTGGGAAGATTTAGTGGGAGGTCTTTTGACTGAAGCTGAATTAGATAAAGCCATATTATTTGCTGAAAGATTGGTGTGCAGTGGGATTTGCCAAGATGACTCAGTATTGATACCTTTTATAGTGTTTTTGTGCAAGCGTAAGAAAGCCCTTGATGCCCACAATTTGTTTGTGAAATTTACCAAAAATCTGGGAGTTAACCCATCACTAGAAGCATATAACTGTTTGATTGATGGGCTTCTTGAAATCCATTGTACTGGAAAAGCTTGGGATCTTTTTAAGGAGATGAAAAATAGTGGTTGTGCCCCAGATGTTTTCACATACAACTTGTTGCTTAATGCTCATGGAAAAGCTGGGAAGATCAACGAACTTTTTGACCTGTACAAAGAGATGCATTGTAGGGGATGCAAGCCTAACACCATCACTCATAATATAGCGATCTCTGGTCTTGTGAAATCTAATAGTTTAGATAAGGCTCTGGATTTATACTATGATCTCATAAGTGGTGATTTTTCTCCCACACCTTTTACATATGGTCCTCTCCTGGATGGACTTTCGAAGTCAGGGAGACTGGAGGAAGCAATGCAGTTCTTTGAAGAGATGCTGGATTATGGATGCAAACCTAATTGTGCTATTTACAATGTTCTTATAAATGGATTTGGGAAGACTGGTGACTTGGAAACTGCCTGTAAGTTGTTCAAAAGGATGATCAAAGAAGGTATAAGACCAGACTTGAAGTCTTACACTATTCTTGTGGATTGCCTGTGCATGGCAGGGAGAGTTGATGATGCTTTGCATTACTTTGAGGAACTAAAGTTTTCTGGCATTGATCCTGACTTGGTCTCTTACAATCTTATAATTGATGGACTCGGAAGATCACAGAGGTTAGAGGAAGCTCTCTCTCTTTTCAATGAAATGCGAAATAAGGGCATTACTCCTGATCTTTACACTTATAATTCATTAATCTTCAATCTTGGGATTGTTGGAATGGTGGAGCAAGCTGGGAATTTGTATGAAGAACTACAACTTATAGGTCTTGAACCTGATGTGTTCACCCATAATGCTCTCATTCGAGGATACTGTACGTCAGGAAACCCAGACCATGCCTATGCAGTCTACAAGAAAATGATGGTTCGGGGCTGCAGCCCTAACAAGGGAACATTTGCACAGCTTCCTAATCAGTCTTGACTTTATTGAGATGCTCACGTGGCCACTCAACTGTATATGTTTGGTGATCTCTGTACTTGAGGAATACCAGGTATAATTTTTTTTCACTCTCCTTGAAGCACTGAAAATCTTCTTTAAATGTCACTAATAAAAGTTTGGCCATCATCTTTTGATGGATCTATTTGAGTATGTGTTGGGGTTCTCCCTTTTACTTATGTCTGTTAACTTGGGTTTTTCAGCGATGCTTTACCCTAACAGCAGTAAATGGGTTTGGTCAGTACCAACTGACAATGAATGTTGTGGAAACAACTTTGTCCTGCTATTAGATGTATCAGCAAGGTTGGTGGTAAGAAATCTGTCCTGGTTTGGAACGGTTTTTATAATATTTGGTCCTAATATAGAAGTTGCTTGTTAGGTCTGTTTGAAGTCTTCTAAAACTTTTGAGCCTGACAACTGTGAGTATCTTACTTTTGTATACTATGTATGTGTGATAGTAATGCAATACAGTGATTTTGAGGTGTAACTACTATTTCTTTTATCATCATTGACCTTGTCATCATTTTGTAAACTAAAACATTACATTTATGTTATACTATGTCTACACCACTTTTACTCTACCAATATCAATTTGAACATATTTTATCTTCTCCAACCCATTATGTGGTGATTTAAAATAGTATTCTTGTGTGTGTGTGTTTTTTTTTCCTTTTTCTTTTTGGAACAAGTATTCATGTTACAGATTATTAAATAGATACATGAATAGTCACATTAAATAGATAATGTGATAAAGGAATTTTTCTCAAAACCTGTTTGGAGGAAAATTCTAATCTTTAATTTAAAATTTTATAGGGACCAATCAAATCATATGTAAATATTGACATATTGTTGTAGTATGTGCTATTGTAAAGAAGAATCTGTGGATCGCCTGCTGATTTTCAGTCCGGTAGTTCATTCTATGTGGATGTATATGCTTGAGTTGTTTAGGATTGATTGGGTCATGCCAGGTTTAGTTGCAGACTTATTATTTTGTTGGTATCATTGGTTGGGGAAACTTAATTCTTATATTTGGAATCTGGTTCCAGGCTATTTGATGTGGACTATTTGGACTAAATGTAATTGGCGTTCTTTTCAAATACTGAGAAATCTCTGGCTTAGTTGTTAAATTTGTGCCAACGGACTCTCTTTGATTGGTCTCGATGTTGGGGTCTCTCGGATTGTTTTGTTCTTATGGATTTTCTTGTCTCTTGGAATAGTTTAGTGATTGTTTGTTCCTATTTGTTTCTGTTTGCTGTTTGTTCATTATCGTGAACTCTATGTATCTTTCCTTCTATTCATTTTTTAATAATATTTTCTTTCTTACCTATCCAAAAAAAAAAAAAAAGAGTGTTTCACATAACTTGAGAAATTATTTGTGCTTAAATAAAGTTTGTTCCCCGGAGCATTGTGTCACTCTAGTCCAATGGTCCTCTCAACCAATAAGAAGCCTTCATCTGTGCTTAAATTTCTGAGTCAGATCCTAATAAAGCATGACAAGGAAAATCCAATTCTGTTTAACACAATTGGAATGAATGTTTGAGCATTTTCAGAATAGCTCGGAAAAATTTTAATCTCAAAATTCAGATCCAAAGTTCAAATCTGTCTCTGTCAGAGTGTCAGATCACCCTCTTCTCCAAATGATTCCTAATTCTCTCGCATCCAAAATTTCAAATCAAACCCAGCAACCCAAGCATGAGTTCCACAAGGTCAGTCAAAGTAGCCGAGACAAGCCCAAGCTTTCAAGTCCATCTACAGTTTTTGAGCATATCAGTATCGGCACTCCCATTTACTGAGGTTAGTGATTTGCTTGGTCTTATTTTTTGTCCTTGATTTGTGGATGCAGTTTTTTTAGTCTTTGTCGGGTTGTTTGGTTGTTGAGAAAATGTGGTTGTTGGTTAGTGAAGGTAACTGGGTTTTCCCCTCCTTGAAGATTGTTTATTTTGTTGGGAGTGGGTTGTGCACATTTGGATCTTTGTTTGGTGATAGAATTTAAGGAAGTGAAAAGGAATTAAGGCTTCAAATATTAGATCATTTATTTGTTTTGATCTAGGGAACCAAGTTTCTATCGGATTATGGAACTGAAACAAGCATCACCATATGGGTTTAGTGATAGATGGAATACAAAATAAGAAAAATAGTATGTTTAGTTGAGGCAATCAAATTTTGGCAACTTCAATTTTCTTAGCAATGGTGTAGATAATTAAACGCTTTGAATCACTGTACATACATGATAATCGTATGCAAAGATTTTCATCCTTGTGCGAGGTTGAATTCTTCCCTCTAATCTTGCTTCTTTGGTTTTTGTCGATTTTTCCCTGCACCTTCTGATCAACTTAGGAGTAGATTTATTTTACAATTGGAATCACATATTGATATTCATTTTTTCTTGTTCTTATTGAGTGTTGGATACTCATAGCACATGTATTCTATATAGTCAACGAATTTGGTATTTCTCAAATGAAATTTTGATGTGAATTCATTCAAAAGATCTATATGAATAGTACATACTTCAGATGGTACTGCATTTATAAAGAATGAGTTCATCAAGTTTATGGCATTTTCTTATCAGCTAGTATTCTTAGGCTTCTTGTTATGATTTATCATGTATCTCTAAATTCATTTGCTGCATTAGAATATAGAAAACTGGTTTGGAATTTTATTTGTTGTAGAAGTTTCTGCAATATACTGTGCAATTTGACTTCTTTTTAAATGTCAAACTTCTAGTCTTGACTAAGAGCACCAGTAAAAGTTATGGGCCTAAGGTAGCTCCATTTGTTAAGCCAATAACTATACTTGATGTAACAAAGGAAAATAGACTTTTGTCTAAGCTTTCACGATACTAGTTGAGCCCACCTCTCTGTAGGGTCTCAGAGAAGGGTATGCTCCTGATTGTTTTGTTTTGAGTCCTCTTAGTACCATGCTTCTCCATGTCATATATATATATATAGAGAGAGAACAGTATAGAAGTTGATGACTTTGATTTTTTGTATTTTCAAACTTTGTTATTTTAAAATTTTAATACTTTGTAATGGAAAGAAAGTTGTCTATCAGGCGCATCAAATATGGGAGCACTCTAAGTATGATAGGGGTCATCTGATGCCATGATGATGTGCCTGTGATTATTCAGCCAGTAGAGCCTATCTCAACAGGCTTCCAGTGGATTCATTGTCTCTTCCCTACATATGCTGCTGGACAAATTTTGACGTGGGATGATAATCAATATCTGATATGGTTCTGGTTGCATTTCATCGAATGTTTTTATGATGTTCCAAGTAAAATATTTGGAGGACAGAACCGAAAAGAATATGCTACACTGCCTGGTCACTCTGTTTTTTCACGTCCAAAGTTTAAGTTGCAAAGTATGAAGCTGAAGATTGTCTTGTAAGAGATGTAGAGAATGGATCTGAAGATTGTGTAATAATCAATAAACTCTACTTGGAGGTTAAGATTCCATAAGGATTGTAATTGCTAATGGAGATAATGGGGAAAAACGATTTCCACTAGCAAGAAGCTAGAAGATGTGTTGTGAGGGAGTAGCACATTTTGATTTTTGCTAATGTCATATGTAAATAAGTAAATTCAATTTCCCTAAGTAATTCAGAAAAGTTTGTTACTCCCAATTCTGGCTTGGAATGTAGAATTATCAGTATTATGTTTTAATATTTGGCTATATTTGTTTGTTTATAGAGATCCCATCAATGTCCATATTCTATTTCTTTTCAATGTACAGCAAAGCTTTTACTATTTCTTCTCATCAAATGTCCATCCTCTCTCTCAGCAAAGCTTATACTATTTCATTTGCTTCCCGAACTCTCCTTTGTGGAAGATGAGGGTTCCTGCTATGGTCATCTGATCAGTTAAAATACAGAGTAGGGGCCAAATGAAATGAAGAGCTCAAACTATTACTACATAATACATACACAAAAAAAATTTTAGGCTTCAAGCCTACAAGTTCTCTTTCCCCTTCATATAATCATTACATCTAAAATTATAATCACTGTGATCAATTTGAACCAAAATTTACCAAATATATACAAGGACTTATATAAATTAGATAACGGATTCATCACCAGAGTAAATTGCTTCTGCAGTCCCTCCCCAGGAAATAATGATAACAAAGTAAATCAAACATGAGATTGCATGACAAGTTGACATCATTAATGATAATAACATTATGTTACAAACCCACAATCAAGAATGCAATTGGACCATTAAGAATTTTTCTTTTTTTAATTGCTAAGAAATCATAGGAGAGAAAGAATATAAGAAAAAAACTTAAATTCTTCGTGATATACATGCATAAGATAAGAAGTTGGAAATAAAGAAAATTATATTGATCTTATCAAAGGGTGTTCCACAGTTTTCATCTATACTTTCGGTCTTAATCCCAACTACACGGGCAATAATCAAATATACTCTACACATAGAATTTAAGGGAATGAAAGGAGACCTACATGTAAAAGAGATTAAATAATAAATTTTTATCACATTGACAATAAATTATAAAATCTTTATCTCCTCACAACAGAGCTGAATATATGAAATTTAAACCTTCAGAGCAACCTGATCTTGCAATGAAATTTTCTTCTTCCCAACTCTTTTGTCATTGATCATGCAATTCTTAGGCTTCTTCCCTACTCTCAGTGGTTCCCAAACAACGTCTTCTTTCCTTTTCAGTTGCTGTTCATCATTCTGCAACAGAAAAATCACAATCAACATTATACAACTCATTAAGAATAAAGAACATATTTGTTAATATTCTAATTTTCAAAACAGTCCCAAGTTAACTACCGAAATAGGCGACATAGCCAGAACTGGAGATGGATGTTTTAGAACAGCTTCATTGACATTGTTGTCAATCTCATTTGCAAGCAATTGAATGCCCATATCTGAGTTCTGTTGTTGTACAAATTCTGCTTTGCCTTTGGGCGGTTGTAACTTCAATAAATTTCTGTGCCTTTGTCTCAAAAATCTGAAATTCCAAAATAATGTATCAAAGAATAAAGTAAGCAGCCAGTTTATCTTAGATTACTAAGAGAAAAAATTCAAAATCCATCCGAACCAAGAAAATAGGACATGAGAGAAGGAAGACATACTGGACTTCGGCCAAAAGGTTCTCTCTGTATTGCTTTACAGTCTGCGCTTTTTTCTTCTTTGAAACAAATTCCTATCAAATTTTAACAATACACATTTAACGAATGAACCACATGCAACCAACCACACCGAAATTAAAGAAAAACCCTTTGTTCCCCCACTAATTATCTAGTTGGAAAAAAAAAAACGATGGGGAAAGAAGAGTTTATAGTTTTGGATCATATTTTTTCACTCTATGATAGACTCTGAAGAACAAAGCTTTCCGCAGCTAAGGCAAACACAATAATTGTGTAAAATTCATTTTTATCCAGAAACTTTTTGGCGTTGTGGATTCCATAAAACATTATTCAGAATTTTATACGCTTATCTACCACTCTCTCAGAAACCAAACAGAGGGACATACAACATGTCAACAACCATAGTCAAAATTACAAGCACTAAGGACCATTTAGCAATCGACCAATTCACTAAACAGTAACACATGACAACAAAAGTTTTCAGTCACACCCAGATGATCAGTTAAACGTTCAAACATAAACAAAACAAAACCTTAAACAACGTAATCAGCAAATAAAATACTAACCTTTTGCAATTCCAAGTAATCTTGCAATAAATTTTGATATTTAACCTTAACCCTCCCTCCATCAATAGGACGAGATTGATGAGAATCCATGGAGACCCTTTTCATCTTAGTCTTCAAAATTGCCTCTTCAACATCAAAACTTAGTCTTATGTTACATATAATCACAAAAATTCAAAACCCTTTTCACCTTCAACTCCAAAATTGAATCTTTAGCCACAACTCTAAAATATAACGCAAAGAAAAAAAGAAGATGAAACCTATGTTTTTAGAGAGAGATAGAGGCGGAGGCAGAAAATTGATGAGAACCCATTAAAACCTTCTCAACTTGTTCTCTGAAACCACAAGTACAAAACAAAACTTGGAGATTAAGCAAAGAAAAAAACAGAGACCCAATTGGAGTTGGAAAATAGGGTATGAGATTATAGAGAGAGAAAAAAGAGAGCAGTAGTAATAATAACAAAAGGTAATTATGGTAAGATGGGATACTGAGAATCTTGAATTGGATCTCTGTGTGGAGTCCATGAATGTAAGAAACCGAAAAGGCCCATGAAGGTTGGAGATAAGAGTGGAAGGAACGAGTGATGAAGATGGGATATGCAGAAGGGCATTTGTGGGAAGTGGATTATGTGTTTGAGAGAGAGCTGTGGTTGGAGGATAATAGGAGACATATCTCTCTGTCTTTCTTTCCTCCCTATCCTTCCAATTCCATAATATTTTTTTTGGTTTTTATTTTTATTTTTCCTTCTCTACAAAACTTGGTCCAGGTCCAGCTGGACCATTCTTAGAGACAAAGAAGAGGGTCTGGTTGTACATCTTGTGTGTAAATATATACATATACATGTATGATGTATGATGTATATATGTAAATCTTATAGTTTTTGGAAGATTTGGATATGGCATAGAGGTAGATAGAGATAAGGCATGGGGTGGTGTAGAAAAGTGAGGAGATAATAAATGGCTGCTGTTTGCTCTTGAGTTGCAGTTGTAGCCAAGGAAAGACTTCACATGGCTTGGAGTGGTAACTAACAACTAACATAAGGAGTTAAAGGTACCAAAACACCCTGCTATATTTTGAGGCTTTTATATGTGTTGGTCATTGGAAATTCCAATAGAGGATCCACATTGGTTTAGCCAAAACATCATCCTAATTAAAATATGCCTAATAAACCCCCAAAATCGCCCACATTTGAATCAATTCATTAGCCAAAAGTCATTTTGCTATGATGCTCCTCTAAAAATCTCTCTCTCTCAAAGAGACCGGAGATCAACAAGATCTTCGACCTTCGTAACTTATGACAAGGATCTTTTTGTAACTAAAAGACACAAGCTTTCCTTTAAAGAAAGTATTTGCGATGAGATTTGGATATGAGTTGTTGTGTGTGAAGATTTGGATGTGGATTATTGTGTGTGAAGAGAAAAAAACTAATAATTTAAAAAATTAA
The DNA here is from genome assembly GCA_030445155.1 of Quercus variabilis. Taxonomy (NCBI): domain Eukaryota; kingdom Viridiplantae; phylum Streptophyta; class Magnoliopsida; order Fagales; family Fagaceae; genus Quercus; species Quercus variabilis. The sequence goes on along the minus strand of CP129446.1, from coordinate 20,098,328 downwards.
AAAAAAAAACTAAGAAAAATAATATTTAAATAAAAGAGAGAGAAATAAAATAAAGAGTTAGATGTATAGTGTTTTGAAAGGTTGTTTGATAAAATACAAAAAGTAGATTCTTATTCTAATTGAGAGAAAATTTTGGCTAAATTGATATAAATGTTCATGTAGCATGACATGCATTTAAATTAATAAAAAATAAAAAGAAAAATAGTTTTTATTTTTTGGCTTAATTATTTGCAAGACCTTGCTTGTGGATTGAAGCTAGACTCTCTTGAGCATTTCTGGCAAATTCTTTAAATTTTTGTATTATTTGGAGAGTAAACAATTACATTTACCTTTTACCTACTCACTTTTTTAAATATACTTTTCAATAAATTGTCTATCATTTCTCTATCTCATTTAAATATTATTTCTTCATCTTTTTTTAATCAACAAGAAAAATGAAGAATTGATATAATACTACCTGCTAGAATTTTTTTAATAAAAAAAATTCAATTGCTAATGAACAATAGCCCATCAAACTTAGTGAGCTATACTGTTCATGAGCAAAAAAAAAAAATTGATATTTAGAGAAACAATTGGAGACCTTTTTTTTTTTTGTTTCACTTTCTATTGTAGAGAATATTTTAGTTTTACATTTGCTATTGGAGATACTCTTAAGAGAGTCATAAGTGTATGGTGAACTATAGGCTCACAAACAAAACAAAGTGGTTTGCAATATGAATGACGGTTAATTGTTAAGACATGTATCTTTTTTTCTTTTATTTCTTTTATAAAAAAAAAAAAAAATGTTTTTACAGCAACAATCTTTTGGAGTTTTCTATCATACATGTATTTTTAATAATTATAAATGAAAGCTATGGACTTAGGGTAGAAATATGAAAAATTAGGTATTGCAAAAACTCTTAAAATAAATTAAAGTGCATATAAAATTTCTTGAAAATTTTTTATACTTCTACATTCATTTATTTTCTCAATTATCTCTTAAGCTGTCAATTTTTTTTTCTTTATTTAGATTCCTTTTTTAAATTTATTCTATTGATAAATATATTGTGATAATTTTTGTTAATATAGATTAAAGACATGAAAAAATATAATAAAATTATCATTATATTTATTTTGTGATGATTAATTATTTTTTAAAACTTTCTATTTATGTATTATTTACATTAAATTAACATGTTTTGAACTAATTTTATTTTCAACTCTATTTTCAATTTTGTCTTTTACTCTTACCAGCATTGGACCAAAATCTTGACTGGTCATTGGTCATTGAATATATTTGTTCAACTAAAATGATTTTATATATATATATATATATATATATATATATATATTTAATTTGAGAATCAAAATGAAATTAATTAATCACCGACAAAATGGTACACAATAAACATAAAAAAATTACAAACAACACATAACAATGAGATGGACCACATCGTACATGCACTATAAGTCTATAACTCATAAGTCGGTTATGTGATTAACGTGAGGATATTTCACATTTTGCCCATTTAAAGCGTGGATACCAAAAAATTGTATTCTCTTATATAAGTTATAAATATAAATATGGTATAGATTTTCTCAATTTAGTCGAATATAGGCAAATACATGATCAAAATATAATTAAAAAAAATGTAAATATTAGAATTATAAGTTGTTATATTTACACACAAAAAAAGCATACTATATAGTGTTGCTTTACAAGATCTTGGTATTAATGGTTGCAAAGATCAATAATAAAAACTAGATTTTGTTGTAGATAATGATAGAGAAGGTAAGATGAGAGGAGAATTCTTTTGCTTGAGTGCAAATAATACTTGAGACACACTAATATAAGATTTTTTGGGAATGAAAATAAATACTACAATGAATACAAGAAGTTATAATGAATAACTACTCTTATGCATCTGTTTGATGATATCACAATATTAGAACCCTAAAGTTATATTTCATAGATCGGTTTTTGGTGTAAGTGGAAATTGAATTCCAGATCTCTTATTTAATCATCAGATAGACAGATACTTTACTAGTTAGGTTAACTAGAACTCACACTGTGAATCTCCTTAAACATTCAATTATGTATCTTAGATAAAGATATCATTGTCTTTTGTTTAAAATTAGTATCTCCATAAATGTTAAAAATAGAAAATCATTTGACAACACCTTCTTAAATATTAAATTCTAATAACTAATAAATTCTCTTACTTGAATAAAATAATGATACATAAAACAAACTTGATTTTTTTATTAAAAAAAAAAATACATGTTTGATAAAAAAAAAAGGTTAATACATATTTGAAATTTAAATTAATACATTAAAAAATGCTTTTGCTTTTGTTTTACTTTTTATATATTAAATTTCACACATAATAAAATTAATTAAACTTCTACTTATCAATAGTTTTTCTAACTATTTTTTTTACTTTTATTGAAATTAATCTTACATTTGTATATAGGCAAAAGATTTTAAGTAGTAGCAACCAACTATGTTTTTTCAGCTATTATGATACTTTTAGTAAGGAATAGTTATTCTTCCTTTTTGATAATAGCTATTCTTTATAATAAAACACATCTGAATAATGATTACAATTTTATTCATGAACCTATTTCTACATACCAAATGTGTCCTTAATGGATTCAAAATAAATAAATACATATATATATATATATATGTGTGTGTGTGTATAAAATAAAAGTGTCAATACAAACATAACAAAATTTGAATCTATAATGTCTGCCTCTAAGATGATTGTTATTTACTATCATGTCAAGACCAATAACTTTCTTTTTAATGTAGGTGTAATTCAAACTGAACACAATAATACCTAATTTAAATATAAGATAAAAATATGCATAAGGTTTGTGTTCCCCAGGCCTAGTTAACACTATATATTCTCAATTTAGTTTTGCTAATACTTCAGTAGCTTTTAACCAAAAAATATGACTGCCCGCCCAACAAAAAAGGCATAAATGAGCTTTAGGATTGCAGAAGATAAAAATATACATAGAGGTTTCTATTCCCCTGCCCAACACTAGCCCACCTTCCAACGACCAAGGACAAATGTGAAAAATAAAGAAAACCTCATGCAGTGCAAGTTATATTTTCATTGAAACAAAAAAAAGGCTAACTAAAAGAAATAGAATCTTCTGCAATCTGTGTTCATCTCCCACTTCTGTATTTTCACGAGTACGTTCTCTATTTTATTTTATTTTTTAATTTTTCTTTTTGATAATCCAGTATGTTCTCTATTTGTATCAGTTTTTGGCAGCCGTTTTTTCAACTTCCTGGACATCCTCTGGCATCATGGATATGACAATGATAGCCCCTCTTTTTTTTCGCAGCAAGTTCATGTGTTCATACCCATGACGATGTTCTGTCATCAAAGCTTCACTGGTAGTGCCGACCTTGCACATTTGGCACCAGAAGTGATGCTTCTGGCTTTCATCGTCACTCTCATCTGAAGTCTTGCTTGGACTTAACAATGCCAAATTGGCCTTCCCTTCATTGTTACTCTCCTCCTCCTCCTCCTCCTCCTCCTCCAGTATCTTGCCACCATTTACTAATGCCAACTTGTCCTCGTGTTTCTTCTCTTCATCACCATTACTCTCCTCTATTGTCTTACTGGCATTTAACAATGCCTCCTTGGCCTGGTGTTTCTTCCCAATGCAATGACTTTTCAGCATAGCTTCACTGTTAGTCCTTACCCTGCACACTTGGCACCAGAATTTGTTTTTCTTACCTTCATCATCATTAGCACTCTCATCCTCTGGTATCTTATTAGCATTCAATGATGCCACCTTGTTATTGTGTTTCTTACCCTCATCATCATTAGTACTCTCATCCTTTGGTAACTTATTAGCATTCAATGATGCCACCTTGTTCTTGTGTTTCTTCCCTTTCAGGTGACCCTCCAGGGCTTCTTGGCTTGTGGATATTACTTGACAGAGATCGCAGCTCCATTCGGTTCGACTTTTCTTAACAGCACTATGTGAAGGGGCCTCATTAGAGTCATTACCATCTGCCACCACTGGTGTTTCAGCCTTCCTTTTTTCCACAAAGTTGACATTCTTTGTCTGCATAACCTGTCATTTTGTTGAACATGGCATGAAATTGCTAAAATTAGACTATCAAGTTACATGATCCATTACAAATTCAACATAAGTAGAAATTCCATTATGGACATATTCCTTAATGCAATATTAAGTGGAAAATAAAAAGGATCATTTGCAGCTATCACCCTACTATGTAATCAACACCCTCCTAATTTTACATTAATTCACAATGTCAATCCACTGTCCAAAATGATCAGATTAGTAGGCAACAAAATCTAAAATTAGGACACTGTAGAACTGTTATAGTTTAGGGAGCACGCATAAAATGCTCCCTAGTTTAGGGTAGATAGTTCCCATTAAGCAATTAATTTCGACCATAAGAAAAACTATGAAATAGGTTTAGAATGTTGATTGCAGAATTTAGAGGGCTAAAACACACAAACATAAGATAGACACCCACGTAGAATTTATTTAATCAAGTTTTACCCATATTTTCCACCACAGCAAGTAAACAGAACAACCATACGAAGGCTACCCAATCCAGAATCAAACACTGGCAAGCGAATCTCAAGCCTAGGAACTAAATCCAATAAAAATGTCAAGCTAAAGAAGTATGAACTTTCACTTGATTTGGTAGGAAGCTCTTCATTTTCTTTTTGTAAGCACCTGATCACAGTTAATGTCATTATAAAATAGAAGGGAGAAAAGGTATAGGCCAACCCATAGACAACTAGCTATGAGTTTATTATCAATATCATATGCTACCTTGAGCATTTTAGACAACTAAAACGACAAGTGGGAGGAGTGAGGGAGGGAGTGGTAGTGGTGGTGGTGGTAGCGGCGGCAGCAGTGTTGAGTGGAGGAGGTGGTGGCAGCACAGGAGAGTTCCTAAGAACCCAAACCTCATCAAGAGGTTGGCTTGGACCACAATATGGCTTACCCATAAGACAAAATTATCAAGTTTGAGCTCTAATAACAAATAAGCTAAAATCAATAGCTCATACGCCTAACTGACCCTAATTGATATGTCCAAAAAGAGCATTGCAATAAAATCTATTTTGCAGAAGACAATATATAAAAAAGAGAAGATAATAAGGGTGATTTACCACACCAAAATGATCATTGACAATTATTTTCATGCAAGAATTTTGAACATGACAAGCAAAACTGACTTATTTTTCATACGAAAAACTAGCACAAAAATAAGATACTAAAAAAAATTTCAGTTTGACAAAGTCAAACTAACACTATCGGATTAACTAACTTGAACCTTTGGCAATAAAAATTACATATTGCCACGACCAAAAAGCAAAAACTTACAGAAACATAAAATATTAACAACAATTTTAGCATAATAAACCACCAATATTGCCACTGGTCCCTGGCAAGATTATGTGTTATTTATTTATTTTTGTTATATCAAAAAAAGGGTTTAAACTTCAAAGTCAAATTCACAAAACTAGCATATACTGAATGATACAGTGCTTGAACTTCTTTTTAGTCATGGCTCTCATATCGTGAAACTTCTATTTGATTAAAAAAGACTGTCACATGAAACTGTGAGGTACAACAAACTGAATTCAAGGGATAAAACGGGAGAATTTTTTTTGGTGAGGTATAAGAATACTGTTATATTTAAACTCTATTATATAGCCATACATGCTTTCTATTGATTAACATGGCTTTTTTCTAGGGCAATTGCAAGGCCTGACAATCATTCAAGAACATAGAAGAGACAACATTATAAACCAAAACCTCATTGCTGATCTCCAAATATCTTTCAAAACTAAGGACTACCTGGAAACATAATGATGAACCCGTTTACCCAAAAATGTATGAGATTACTTCTGAATATATCTCTGATTCAATTTACAAAAGTTCCTTTTTCCTTAGATTTAAAGAAAAAGAAAAGAAAAGAAAAGAAAAGTAAAATTGGCTAAGTAACACATGCTTCATTATGTTCGCCATATGTGCTAACAAATTCCATCCAACATTAGCCTCTAACTCTTACATTCCTTTATTACCCCAAGCTTTGATTGCCAGTAAAGAAGAGCTTTCTTCAATGAAAGCAAAAGCACCCTCGCATCCCAAATCAAGCTTTAAGTAAAACAAAATTATATTCAAAAAAAAATATTCAATACTCTGGAAGCAATGCTCCTTGGTAAACTTCACCCAATCAGGCACGTGTTACATATAATATCAACAGTATCAATATAAAACTCCAAAGTCAAAACAAAGACAGACCCTTTATTATAATACAAGTTATTAATACTGACAAAGCAAGATCCCAAAACCATTATTAAAAAAACAAATTTATTAACAAGAAAACAGAGCAAGTAATTGAAAGCAACAACATGAAAGTTCAAACACTTACCGTGTCCTCCACTACCGGTTCCTTTATATCCTCAGACAAAGGCTGAGTAACGGGCCGAGCCGTCAGCTGCTGAATCGCCGCCACATTACCAAAGACCTCGGCGGGGCTGCTGCGGTGGTGTTGCTGCTGCTGATGATTCATCATCAAGAAGGGATTCATGCCCATGTAGTTGTTGTAAAAATCTTGGGAAAATCCAAATGGTGATGAAGAATACTGGTGTTGTCTCAGCAAAGACATCTTGCTCTGTTCCATCTCTACCATCATCTGTCTCTCCACTTCTGCTTTGAGCTCGAGACGCCGCCGAGCCAAAGCTATGTCGTTGTGGGTCATTAGGGTATCATTGACACTGCCATTGATAGTAGTAAGGTGGTGCAAAGGACGAGACAGAGGCAGAGGCAGAGGCAGAGTGGTCGAAGAAGAAGGAGGAGGAGGAATCTGAGTATTGGGGGCTCTTTCATCGATTGCTCTGTACTTGAACTCCATCTACATTACACAACACAAAGTTTTTGACTGATATAAATTTAGGGTTTCAAAGAAGAGAAATATTCGCACTGCTTATGCTGAAAGCCTGAAACAATAAATAAGTGTGTGCTTTTCTTCTTTTTCTTTTTTTTTTTTCCTTTTTTGGCTCTGCCTCTGAGAAAATTTTGAAGTGAAAATTTAAGTTTTGTGTGTTAGTACTTGTTACTACTTCTATGATTCTATAGTATTTTATTGTCAGTAGAGAGAGATTATTTTATGTCCATCTCTTATTCGATTTGGGACTCTGTTCTGGTCTCTTTGTTTGGGACAGAAACAGCTAAACTCCTTTTCCTATTAGTAGTAATATTCCTAGTCTCCTACAACTTCCCAATACTCCACCGACTCTCAACTACACTCACTTCTCCAACTTTGATATCTTTAACACGTCACTCTTCAGTTTTGTGATCTTTGACCTTTGACACACACACACCCTTCACATGATTCACTTTCAAAAACTTTCAGATAGGAAGGTAGATGGAGGGAAATGATTTGGTTCCGGCCGAAATTTCGGCATGCCGGGCGAAATGAGTGTATAAAAAAAGTGTCGTCCTACATTATTTAATTGAAATAAAAAAAAAGGTAAGAAATAAATGTGTTCTGACATTTGATTAAATCTTTACATAATTTTGGCAGGTGAGGTATCTGAGAATTGAGGAAAAGAAAAAAATTTTCAATTTTGTGTTGGCTCTGACTTTAGCTTTACTCGTTTGGGTTTTTGCTAATAAAGAGTTAGAGACTAGTAAATTAATTATTATATTTACTAAATTAATTAAACTCGATCGGGCTTTTGCTAATAAATTAATTAAATTATTATATTTTAACTAGCCTCTCGTGCGTGAGAGGTTTTTTTTTTTGAGAAAATGTTAATAATTTGCATCTATTATAATTTAGAAATATATAATTTTTATTTTTCAAACAAATAAAATGATAAAATTTAGAGATAAACATTAATTATATATATATTTTTAATAATGCTAGAGATACAAACTATTTTACAAAAAAATTTACAAACTGTTGATGTGAAGAGTAATTATTAGTATTAATGGTGGACTTAAATGAAAACTAATAAGAATTTAGCTACATTAATATTTTGTAAAATAGTTTGTGTCTATAGCATTATTTATTTATTTATTTTGAACGTAAAGGGAAAAAATCCTAAATTTTAGAAATTTTCTTTTTGAATTCAAAATGAAATTTGTTATTTGACATTTATAACCCTATTTTTAAATGAAGTTACATTTCATTAATGAGAGTATTTTTTAACCACATAAAAGTCTAGTTGAAAGAGAAGAATCTAACTACTACACATTCTTGGTGCGATGGTCACTCCACAAGTATAAGTACTTGTGGGGTGTGGGGGGCAAGGGCCGAGGTTCAAGTCTTCAGAAAGGAGCTTCACACATATATACACTTAGATTAAGTTAAAGTAGAATTTCTATCTTGTATCAAAAAAAAGAAAAGAAAAAAAAAAAAAAAAAAAGAGAATCTTCTTCTATATAGTATAGATAAGTTATGAATAAAAAAATTTCAAAAGAAAACTGATATCAAAGTAAACATCACTTATCCAAGAAACTAGTAACCTCAATACTTAACAAAATTATTTAAAGCGACATCAAGTTGAAGTTGACTAGGAAAATAGTTTAGAATAGGGTAAATTGCAAATTATATCCTTAAAGTTTGAGGTTTTTTGGATTTTACACCTCAACGTTTTAGAAATTTGATTTTACTCCCTAAAGTTTGGTTTCATTAACAATTCACCTCCTACAATTAGTTTTTACTATTAAGTGATACATGTCCATGCTGACATATTTTATTTTTGCCAAATCAACCCTAAATGGTACCATTTTAGTGAAGACCAAGAGCAAAGTTGGCACAATCCAAACGTTTCCATTACTCTTCCCCAAGAAGAGTAATGCTATCGACACAAATTATTTTACAACATTTTTACAAACTGCCGATGTGACAAATTTTTACTAGTTCTAATAAAGACCTATCGCTAACATCACATTTTTATTTACAATAGATATTTGGAAAATACTAAAGCCATATCAGGAATATATAAAAATGTTGTAAAATAGTTTGTGCTTATAGCATTACTCTTACCCAATGTCAAAACACAAACTCCAATCCTAAACTACACGGATTCAGCCAAGTTCCAAAATCAAAATCACCGGTATCAGCTACTCCCAAATCAAGTTCTAAACCCATCCACCTGCAAACTACTGGCGACGGCCACAGATATAAAACGTTAGAGAAGCTGGAAGAAGGAAGATTATGGAAAGAGGATCTGACCGTTTACCAACTTCTTCCTTTAACCTTTGTTAAGGCTAAAGGAAAACTTGTCAAAAACAATTGTAATGAGTTCTTGATTTGAAATAGAAAAATAAAATTCATATAAAAAAAATAAAATTCCCGTATTTATATATTTTTCTAGTTAAAGATTGCACCCACTTGAGAAAATCTTGGCTCTGCCTAATGACAGAGGCAAATCAATTTTAACCATATGAATATTCTTTGTACATTCATCCTAGCTTTTCTAACGAAAAACATATAACTCATCAGATGAGCAATTTTTAAAAGAGTAATTACGTGAAAATGTAAAAGCTTGCAAATTGAATGATTAAGATGCTTATTTGCAAAGTAGTCACATGTGAGATGCAAGGAAGTCCTATCTGTTGGGGTAAATACAAGAAAAATTAGAAATAGTACAAGAGAAACTAAATTAAAAATATGGGATAATATTTGTTTGGGAGAAATTACACAATTATACCACAAATTACACAATTTTTGTTTGGAGTGAGGCGCGACACTCCCTCTCTTTAAGGTGAACACCCTTCTTTGCTAAGAACCTCTATTTTTGTGCATCCGAATGCTTTATAGTATTGTGTTATTTTTGCTGCTGTTGTTATGTTACAAATGATTTTGAATGAGTCTACTTATAGGTTAAAGTGCCTCATGAATTTGATTACACAAGTTAATCTAATTAATAAGGTCCATCTAATTTGATTTAGTGGGAGTTTTAAGATTAATAATTGAACATTATCTTGATGAGGTGAAGGTACATGTTTTAATGAATTAGATAATGAATTATCTAGATACTTGTTGTGCACTTATCCAACTCAATTTCTTTTTCAATACATGTGACTACACTAATTTATAATAAAGGAATCCATCTCCTTATTAATGTGGGATTCCACATAACGACTAACTCCTTATCTCCAAATCAACTCCCATATCAATACATTTTAGTTACCAACTTTTTATTCATATTAATCAGTTTTTGGCAGCTGTGTCTTCAACTTCTTGGACATCCTCTGATATCGTGGATAAGGCAATGATGGCCCCTCCTTATTTTTGCTGTAAATTCATGTGTTCGTTTCCATTGCGATGTTCTTTCATCCAAGCTTCAGTATTAGTCCCAACCCTACACATCTGGCACCAGAATTTGTGATGCTTGTGACTTTCATCTACTGGGAATTCATCATTGTTACTGTCTTTGGGTGTCTTACTGCCATTTAACAATGCCTCCTCGGCCTTCCCTTCATCATTGTCACTCAACTGGTGTCTTGCTTGCATTTAACAATGTCCAATTGGCCTTCCCTTCATCATTGTTACTCTCCTCCTCTAGTGATGATGACTTACAGAGATTATCTAATCCCTTGCTCCAGTTCTTGATCCATTACAAAACAAACTTTTGGACGGTTAAAAAGCCCACCAAAAATAAAAAGCAATTTCCAAATGAGTAATTACTTGAAAAAAAGTAGAAGCTTGCAAATTGAATGGTAACCATTCTCCTGTTTCTTTTTAGGACGAGTATTTGCAACATTTGTCACATCTGAGATGGGAGAACAAAAGAAAATGAGAGTATATCCTATTCGATTGTGAAATCCACACACTATGATAGAAAGAATGCATATACTCGATTCATGAAATAATTATTAAAAGCAAATTAGAGTACACAACAGCTATGCATGTATAGTTGCAATTGTGTGCAACTAGCATTGTCCAGCCAAAGCAACCTCAACTATCTTTCTCCTACTGGGTGTGCATAGTGGGAGACGAACTGAAAGGCATGTGTGATTATAAACTGGAAAGAAAATCATACATTAGTAATGCCATTCTTTCCTTGCTCATATCAAGCTGAATCACAAGCAACTGGCCTGTATAGCATCATTAAAATATATGCATAGATGCTGTTCAGAGATGCGGTTGTTAATAAACTGTACATGTTATTTTAAGTAGTGATATTGTTGAATTCTCAAACCTAAACACGCAGAGCCAAAAACGAATTTTCTTAATATTTGATCCTTCCATTTTCTTACAGAGCCATCTACAGTTACAGATCCAAGGACTCAATATCAAGAATATAGGGGATTCTCGTAATTTCTTCTTCCAATGAGAGTTATGCAGTATAGGATCTGATATGTGGATAGACTGCTGCAGCTACTTTGATTCAGGGTCAGCTGTTTTGGACAGTGAGGATTGCTCATCCACAGATGGAGGGGACTGAATGGGTTTCTTGAACTGCACCAAGACCATGGTCATGTTGTCGCATCCCTCACCACCAGCTGTTGATGGTGCCAAACACCTATCAAGTACTCTCTCACACACCACAGAAAGCTTGCTTTCCTGCATGAGTTACAGTTTTCAGCGTCAAACAGGCTGAAATATTACAATTGTAAGGCGAATATAGTCCCATTGGATCAACTAGCCAAATATATATAGTATTCCTTAATCAGTTGTTGAGCAACATTTTATTCAGGCACCACTTGAATGGCAGGTCAGAACTTAAAATTCTTACCATAACCAAAGCACAGACAAAACTGAACTGCTGTTTCTTCTCACAATTTCTTTGAAACCGAACATTTGTGATCTCAAATTTTTAACTCGGTATTAGCTTAACATTCATGCATTGATAGGTCATTATCCCTCACTCTATTTATTTATTTATTCTTGGTAAGACTTGCTGAATATTAATCAAACTGCATTGTCAAGTTTTTAAAAAGAGAGGAGACCTATGCACTCACCACGCGTAGTTGTTCATGAACAAAATCTACCAGTTGCTGGCTTGACATGCAATCCCTGAAAGGAATTAACAGGACAGTAAACATCATAAATTAAAATTTGTATAAACTGAAAGCAACCAAGTTATTAAAATAAAATCAACAGATATAATATATATATATATATATATAAATGATTTTCTTTTTAAAAAATGCCTCACTAAGAGAACTAAAAATTAGAGCAAGGTGGAAACTAAGTTAAGGATAATAAAAAGAATTTTAATATACTGTAATACTGGTCAATCAATAGCATGGAATTAGAGATTTTCTAGCAACCATTATTCGTAGAAGATATTGAAAATATACATTGATATAATGCACCTAACTTAATTCTCTTCCTTATTGTATCCTATATTATGTTTTGCTCCCATCTAAACATCCACTCAGAGGGATTCAATTATAATGTAGAATTTTGTAAAATGCTACCTACAATCCACCAACATTAATCTTTGTCTCCCAGCAAAAGAAATAAATTTTTTTTTTTGGGTGTCTGATCACTTGGAATAAATTTTGACCAAAGGCAACGGTAGTTATGGTTCAAGAAACCTTACAAGTCATGACAATATCATCAAACATTAATACTCTTTTGACAACAATTTAAAACTTTCCAAAATCACAAAGACTCTCTCTCTCTTCCCACCCACCTTGTATAATGTCCATGATTTCTCATTATACAGCTATAGAGAGAAGAAAATAATTTCTGTCATACCTAGATTGACATTTTGTCTCCATTGGGCTAGCTATGCATGGTTTCCTCTAGTGTAACAAATATAATGCAACAAGAGCGTGTACCAACTACTTACACAGCCACAATGACATACACCTCATTAAATGAAATTCCATTTCAAGAGGTTCTGTTTCAAACAAGAGGAGCTTAAATTCATTATTAGTAGCTAACGTGTCTTAATAATTTGGAAGCACATATAAAATACATTGGCTTAGTGAGCCCAACTTCCTTAAAAGATTTGACAAACTTCAAAACCAAATCTGGAAGGGAAATGCCAAAGGCCTTGTAGCTGAATTGGCACCTCCCCATGTACAAAGTGCTTGGGGGTTTAGGGGGAAAAAGGTTCGAACTGCGAGGTTAGTAACATGTTGTAATTATTTCTTCAAAAAAAAAAAAAAAAAAAAAAAATCTGGAAGGGAAAGTATAAGATGCTTACCAGATACCATCACATGCTAACACGATAAAATCATCATCATCACAAAGCTCAACCTTGAGAAAAAAATAATAATCAATTGAATACCAATGTTTAAGAAGTTTCAATCTTGGGAAAAATAAAATAAATTAAAATTAGAGAGATGCTAAAGCAATAATGCAAAACATGTAGAAATGTTGGAGATTTGATCTCCAAAGTGACCATATTGCAAAGAAAAACACAAAATGTAATTAAAAATGTCATCAACTTATGACAGGATAACACGATATACATACAGTGTTTATATCTGGATTGGCAGTTACAATTTGCTTTTCAGCAGGCAAATATTTATTCTGCTTGAATTCCATGTCACCTGCAGTAATGGAAACTACATCAGTCTGTAAACTTCATAAAACACATCCCCCACTCTTTCTCTAGAAACACATGTTATGACCCATACATATATATATATACATGTGTGTGTATATATGCATGTATGTTCAATTTGAAGAAATGATAGCACTGGGCTTGTACTAGTGGTATCTAACTGCCTCTACTGAAGAAGCTCCACAGACCACATCCACAAGTTTCACACTTTCACTTCAGCTTGAGGTATGAGCACAGGCCAGCAGCTTAAAGCAAAATATCAAAAGATCGACTTGAAGTTTCAAAAGCTTGCTTTTAGAGGTTCACATGCATGTTGATAAGATACCTATAGCTCTAGCAAGATTTAAACTGCCATTGACTCGTCCTGCATGTATAAAACCACCAGCCTTTAAAATCCTATCCTTCTCAACCTCAAGATCAGGTTTGTGATCCCTAGACAGATTGTATGCCTGAAAAAGAGAAGCCACAGGTCCCAGTGAGAGAGAGAATCAGAAGCCATAATAAGAACCAGGAATTAAAATTCTGAATAGAGAACTTCTTTCATTTTATTTACTTTTTTTTTGGGATCTGCTCCAGTAATTAGCATATTATCATTGTCTAATAATTTTGATATAATCTTTGTATACTTGTTAGAGTTCAAATTAGAAGATGTCTTTAAACATCCATGGCTAATAATAATGTTTTTTAATAATCAGCAACAAACATGCTGAAGAACTCCTGTAAATTATAAAATTACCTGACCCTTCCTAGATATCACACAACGAGAATCACCAGCATTTGCAACAATAAGTTGGTAGTTTCTAATAATGGCAACACAAGCCGTGCTCCCAGAAGTTGGTCCAGCGAAATCAGAATGAGGCCCCTGGTAAAAAGTGTGTTTAAAACACAAAGAAGATATGGCCAAATTAATTACTTTTTTTCAAATTCCATACACCAAAAGAACCACATTATACATTGGCCCAATACGTCATCTGTCTTTGATACATATATCCTATAAACTCATTTACAAAGATGACCACACTTTTATGATTAAGATGATTGCTACTAAGAATTTCCCAAAAAAAAAAAAAAAAAATTCATCCTCAAAATTAAATGAAAGAACAAATGAAATACTCTGCATCCCTATGTATCAAATGATGAACAAATTGATAGATGTAATACAGGTATATCATGTATCGCATTACAAATTCGATTTCACCTCATGAGAGTACCACATAAGCAATTATATGTTTGTAGATGAGTGCATTTGTGCATGTAGTATGCATGCACACAAGCATGTATACAGAATTTGTCACACCTAGATAAGAAATGGAAATGAGGTCAACAATTAAGTTTCATTAAAATAAAAAATAAAATAAAAAAGGTCAAGCATGCATACAGAAGGTCACACCTAAATGTGAAATGGAAATGAGCTCCATTTACTGAGTGATGTAAATATGAATAAGATAAAAGCAAAAAATGGATCAACCAGATCATTGCTGACTGCAGAAGACAGTAACTTTGATAATTTATTTGATTCTTGCACCTACCTCCTCAAAAGCCCACTCATCAACATGGTCATTACTATCACTGGCCCTTGGAGACCAAATCAACCCTTCTATCATGCCAGTAAACTTGTTTATTTTATCGCCCAAAACAGCTAACTCCCTCCAACCCCTCTGTCCACGCATCATTTCATCCATTCTGCAAAACCCAAATAGTAATAATTGGAACCGCAAAATGAGACCATGAGTGCAAAGGTAGCAGCATGACAATGGAGCTATAAACCCATAAAAAAGTTGAAAGCCAT
Organism: Quercus variabilis; assembly: GCA_030445155.1. Lineage (NCBI taxonomy): Eukaryota > Viridiplantae > Streptophyta > Magnoliopsida > Fagales > Fagaceae > Quercus > Quercus variabilis. The sequence continues at coordinate 20,083,004 of CP129446.1, read as the reverse complement.
TGGTAAAGGGCCTAAATAATGAGCTTATTATATTCTATATCTCACACACACAAACTTAATTACATACAAGAAAGTATTTAGGTATTCAAGTCATAAAATTACACTTATCTGATGTTAAATCCAAAAATTGAGATGAGTCTAAATTATTTAAGTCAGGAGTTCACAAATTGAGATTGTGAGACTCATTGACAGTACATACACAGATGTGCGCATGCAAGCAGGCAGGCATACATGCACGGTATTTAAATATATATATATATATATGAGTTCACAAATTGAGATTGTGAGACTCATTGACAGTACATACACAGATGTGCGCATGCAAGCAGGCAGGCATACATGCACGGTATTTAAATATATATATATATATATATTATGCTACCAAAACTCTAATGATGCATTTGCAAAACCAATTACTTATATAAAAAAATCTGGAGCACAATGTTGGGTATGACATTATGAAGCACAACAGCAGATTGTATGACCACTATAGACAATTATTATATATGCAACAATAATCACCAGGAAATGATGAAAAGGAACCTAAAACTCAAAAAACTAAATTATTTAACCTGAAAAATGCTTTCTGAACAGAAGTTCCTATGTCTCCAGCTGAATATGCTTCATTCCTAAGCATCTGTTGATGAAGATACTTGGCACAGAACTTTGCAACCACCTTACCTGAAATGCCATTGGATTTTACATGAGTACAATTATCCTAATTACTATTACACAAAGATAAGATAATTGCTAGCAGGAAGCAAATTGGAAGGATAAAGGCATAACAAATAGAAATGCCCAAGCACCCAAGAATCTAAAGCTTGAATCGTGGAACATCAGTTTTCCTCAAGGCTAATAATCTATAATCTTGAGAAGCACAACAAACAAGACTTTCATCCTTCTAGATATAAGAATTATATTTATTATGTGTTGAACCTTGAGAAGACCTAAAATCCATGCAATTTGGTAGAATCCAGCCCTGCTGCTCTGGACACTGGGATGAGACTCTATTCTAAGCACCACACATCTTTTCATTTTCACCTATAGACTCAAAATGATTATATAAATTACATACAGACAAACAAGCAGTGTTAGTTCCTTAGCTTTGCTGACCCAGATATGAGCTCTCAAACAGCTTCAGAAAATGTATTTATAATGGACAAAGCCTAAAGATGGATACTGCAAGAAATCTTACATACAAATGAACTGCTAAATAAACAATTTCTTGCCCTTCACTGGAAAAGCAAAAGCATGCACATATATTTGAAGCTAAATCAAAGTTAATAAAAAGAGAAAAAAATAGAGCTCAAATTTTCACAGTTCTCAGATTTTGAGATTGAAACTAGAAACAACAAACCATAACTAACCACACATAATGAAACCAGTAGCAACCAGTTGAGAATAGCACCAAAAAACCAAATATATTATGTTTGAAATTATATTATAATTTTATAAATACATAAATTTGCATTATAGCAACCAATCTGCATGATTAATGCATACAAAAAAAGTTTATTCAATCCTCCAATTAAGAAAATACAATTTAGAATTCCGAAAAGGAAACTGAAGAAAGGCAGATCAGATCTGATGTAATCCCCTTCAAATTGTAATGTAATCAACCACTTGTGGATTAATTAATCAAATTAACTATTCCTAATAACAGCATAACTAATAACTGGAAAGTAACACAAAGATAAACTGATTATGTTGCCAAACATACAAGTCCCTATTACATTAGTAGAATCAGCCATCTATCATAGATTCATGTACTTGAACTTGCCAATTCTTACCTCCATGGCCATCATAAACACCAAAGAATGAAGTGGATGGATCAAGATCAGGGAACGCAGCATGCTAGCAAAAATAATAATCATATTAACCAACAGGCTAATGGTAAATCTATAAAAAATAATAATAATAATAACAATAACATTAATAATAATAATAAAGTTAAGTCAACAGATAAATCAAATAAGTCCAGATAATGTGAATATCACAAGTCACAAAGATAAGTATTTATTTCTGTATTCCTATAGAAGCTACGGCATAAATTATCAACAGATATGAAGCAATAACAACAAAACATTACTGATACAGGTATACTGCATCCAATAAACTTAAAGCCCTCAAAAATATACATAAACAATATGGGTGTGTCTGTGTGTGTATACACACGTAACAAACACACTCACAATCAAAATGTAAATCCAAGTATCTGACATGCGCGCCACAAATTTCTCATGACAACAGTTGACATCTTAAAATGGCCATATGCAATGCATAAGGCTCTCGCTTCTGCAGGATCTGGGAGAGGTAAAGAAACATGTATAGGGGGAAAGATGCAGGCTGATGTGCAATATGTTACCAAATATAAAACAAATGAGTCCATTACTCTGTAATCAGGATGAAAACTAAACAGATTGTATAGCAATTAGCCTAGTTGAAAAAGTACAAATTTTCCAGCTGCAACTACCTCATGAAAGATAATGCACATAAAAAATTTGTCACCAAAATTATTTTAAAACAGAAAATGATAATTAAAAAGATGCCAGAATTTTCTCAATCATAGACCATTTCAAAAACTTCAAACATTCACCATTTTCAGGTACTGGTCTTGCTTGTTAAAAAGATGAACAAAAGAAAAAGGCACAAACGTATCCAAAAAATCTACCCTCTTAATCTTACAAATGTTTAAAATTCCAAATTTGGAAATTTTGAGTACATTTGCTTCCTCTATCATTTGGGGCTCATTGACTTTTATGGGGAGGATGCGTCTGACCCCCTATCCCCCATACCCAACCCCCTGCTCTCCCCTTTCTCAGTGACAATCATGTGGCAGATTGCCAAATTTGGGATAACAAAATTTGAGAAGAGAAAAAACGTATACAGAGGAGGAGATAATGGATATTGTATTGATATTTTCTATCACACCTGGATAATAGAGATTACAATTAACAGTGGCTAATACAGTGCAGTATATTTTCACGCCCAATCACTTTATAGTTAACCCAATTCCACTTATATCACATAAACCAGATATAGAAACAAGCAAAGAAGTAGTTAATCTGTAATAAAACAGGATTTATGTAGTAATTTAGAAAGAGCAAAGCATTCATTAAATTACTCACAGCATCTTCCATGGTTGCGCGCCAACCTTGCATTGATGATAAACCATACCTAAGCCTATCATTGTCCCCATCATCAGAGAACTTTTCAGTTTTGGGAGTGCTGAGGTATATACCCATATTTACCTGAAACCATAAACCATAGCTTCTGTTTATGATAAGTAACTATTAGTTAAAAATTGGAATAAAAGCATGCCAATAAAACACCCCCACCGAATATACAAAATGTAAAAATTAAAAATATAATATAATAAAAGTTCAAACAAAATTCAGAATCCTAATTGAGACTGTATACAGATAGAATCTGCACTAGACAGGGGCTAATTAACAGCTTGTCACTTTCTGGTAATTAAAATAAATTAAACATATAAGAATTAAGATTAAGTTATTAATAGATCAAACGTGACTTGTGAGATCAAAATCCATTACAACATGCCCACATCATGCAAACCAATTTAGCAACGATCTAAGTCCCAAAACAAGAATTACCCGTCATTTGAAAAGGCTCATAGACATTCAAGACCCACAAAACAAACTTAAAAAAAGAAAAATCTGTATAAAAATAAAAAGTTGAAGCAATCCCACATGTTCATTCAAGATCTAATTATGAAAAAACAACACCAAAGCATAAAATATGAAAGACCCAGATGCCAAATTTGTGTCTAGATTAATTATAAACCTCCATTGAAACACAACAACAGGGGAGAAAAAAAGAGTAGAGATGTGGGCATACCCACAAAACGCCCGATTGGGTTGTCTGTAAAGGGTTGGAGATTAGAAGCCTCAAAAACCCTCACGGAATGAATGAAATCTATAAGAAGAAAATTTGAGGAAATGGGTGAGAGAAGAAACGAACCAAAGAGACACACATGAAGATATTTTTAAGAGAGAGAGAGAGAGGGAGAGAGAGAGAGAGAGAAACTCAACAGTGCAAAAAGCAACAAATTGAATAGAGAAAAATAGACACAGAGAGAGAGAGAAGAGAGGGGACTTTTTATTCGAAGACTGGGAGATTCCGGTGACTGTTGATGACAAATTGTGTTGAATGTGAATGTGATATGTTGTGGTGTGGCCAATGTGTTTTTTTCCAACAACTCACAAACACACTCTCTCTTTCTCTTTCTTCTCTTTCTTTCTCTCTCTAAAATATCATCCTCGTCTATCTTTCTTTGGAAGTAGTAATAGTAAAATGTTGCTGTTGTTGTCTGTTGTTTTTTTTTTTTTTTTTTAATATTTTATTTTCTCTCTTTGCATATCACTGATTTTAATCAGATTAGTTTGTTACACACACTCTCTCATTGTCAGACTCTGTCTCTTACTCTTGACTACGGAGACAGCAGAAGCTCAATAATTCCCAAACTTGAACTGGGCTGGGCTGGTCCGAATGTGACATGATCAACCGTGTAAAAAACCTCCAGTTTTTCCAACTCCCATGTTAATTTTTTTGACTTTTTTGTCTTTCAGTTTTATCATTTGTCGGTGCACTCTCACCTAATAATCGGTGATATTGCAAATTGATAAGATTGTTTTCATTTATACTACTACTATTAGTATTATGGCCGTGATGCACGGTTTAATAAAAAATATTTTGATAATATAATTAAATTTAATAATAAATAATAAAAAATAATTAATTCAAAATTTAAGATTAAAAAATAAATTATACTTATATATTTAAAAGAAATTTAATTTTTATTTCTTATTTTGATATTTAAATAATTTGTTTTAGTGTTGATTTCATTCAAATGGTTATAAGTTATATCAACTCTAAACTAGCATATGTATGTATATGTAACATTATAAATTAGTAAATAAAAATATAATACTCTAGCTTTTTTTTTTTTTGAGGAACCTATAATACTCTAGCTTAATGTAATATTCTAACTTGCTAATAAATAAATATAATACACTAATTTAAAGTAATGTTTGTAATTGTATTGTGTTTTAGCCTTTAAGAACACATATATTATTTTTTTTTATCATAAAAAAAAAAACATAGATATTAATATTACACATTAAAAAAAAATGAATTCAATAATTGAAATGGTTGAAAACAAAATTAAGCTAAAACCTCAATTCATTAATGAAAAAATATCCAAAATTTTGAACTTAAAAAAAAAAAAAAAAAAGGGAGTTAAATAAAGATAGACTCACATAGAAATTTGGACGGATGAATTCTCTCGTATCCAATTTCATGTTTGATAGCAAATTTTGCTTTTAATTAAAGAATGTAGATTACATTGAACAAAGCACCAAACAAAAGCCATAACAAATTAAATTCATTATAAAATATTGATGTCAACAACAAATAATCATGTAATAAGAAATTAAAAAATACAAATATATTGCTTGACACTTAAAGGTGTGACCAAATATAGAATTCCAGCCTATCTATAAAACTTGTTAATAAAAATCATATTATATATAATAAAAGGCAACAAATACACAAAATCTATTCAATTTGAAGAAAAAAAAAATTACCTACAGGGTTGTAGGTAGGCCAGAGAGGAGAAATGAAGAATATAACAAATAATTGTAAAATACGTAGCAGAAATAATAAAACACCAAAAAACTATGTATATATGTAGTGGGAATTTTAGTTTGTGAAAAAGATAATATGAACAAAAAGAAGTAGTTTAGGTGAAACTCAAATACTTTTTTTTTTTTTTTTTTACTTTATTCTTAGGAAAAAGATGACGTAAGATGCAAATTTATCCATAAAAAAAAAAATGTAGGAAAAAAAAAATGCAAGTTCTATCTTTTTTTTTTCCTTTTACTTTTTTTTAAAGAAACGTAGGAAAAAAAATGCAAATTCGATCTTTTTTTTTTTCTTTTATGTATTTTTATCTCTCTTTTTTATTTAAATTCTATCTTTAGGTAATTCTATTCTATTGATTTTAGGTTTTGTTGATAACATTTTAGATAAACACAACTATTATAATTGTAAATCAAATACTTCTTTTTTTCATTACTTGATTTGTCATATATATCCAAAAAATATGTATATATCTATTCTTAAAATCTAAAAATTTATTAAAACTTCTGCAATTTGGTGAAGTCATTTGATGCAACTACAGCGTCTAACTCCAATTTTTATTATATATAATATGATATGATTTAAAAGTTTCTTTGGTTTGGGATCTTCAATTTTGTGGTTAAAAAATTATCACTACAAGTTAGGTTTAAATAGGACATTTTCATAAAAATATATCTTTAATTCCCTATAAAATAGAATCACTTTTTCACTTGGTTTTTCAAACTCAGCTCTCATATCTCTCCCCTATTTCACGCCGCTTTTTTACTTTTTCTTTTTTCTTTTTTCTTTTTTCCTTTATCCTTATTCTAATCTCACAGTTTTTTTTCTTTCTTTCCTACTCTCCTCTTTTTTATTTTGGAAAATAAAAAACTCCTACTATTAAAAAACCACTACTATTCAATGTCTTTAACTCTCCTATCGCTCCCATATTCTACTCACCCCAAGTTTTTGCTTTTTACTTTCTTTTCTTTTTTTCTCTTTATCAAGACTTCTATGTTTCTACCTTAAGAAAGAGAGAGACTTTTTTTGAGAAAAAAAAAAAAGAAAAAAAAAAAGAAGAAGAGAGAGACTTATCTATTTCTTTTGTCCCTTTTTATCTCTATAATCTCTATATATTAATAGAATTTAGAAAGTTAGTTATAACTTCAAAAAATGTCAAAAATATCCCTAATCTAATTAGATAATCATTATTCTTAAAAAATAAAAATGGGGTTAAAATTGTAATTGAACAAAATTAAAAAATAAAACTACCCAATAAACTTTTTTCCTAAAAATTAACAAACTCTCTATTTAAATATATCTCATGCACGTTTGATAGATTTCTTTTTCCCTTAAAAACTAGCACACACTAAACCTAGCAGTTTACTCTATTTCAAATCTTAAATTTTAGTTTTTTAAAAATTTATTTTTTGTATAACCTCACTAACAATAGATAAATTCAATTTGAAAAATTACATTAAATTTAAGATTAAAAAAAAAAAAAAAAAGCCTTATCGCACGTGAGGAGCAAGTGTGATGAGGCTAGTTTTTTTAAAAAGTAAGTGGAAGGGTTGGGTTCTAATTAGAAGCATTCATCTTTATCAAATATATATATATATATATATATATATATCATTATCACTGCATTATCACGGTATCACTTTACTATAATGACACATGGGTAAAAGTGGACAAGTGACTCTCTTCAAATGAGTCTAGTGCATTGCTCCTTTTTTTTAACCTAATCAATCCACAAACCCAACTATTAATTTATTTCTCTATTCTATTTAAATATTATTTTCTACTTCTTTTTTTTTTTGTCAATTACAAATCATTATAAAATGAAGGATGCACAAATCACTGCAAAATGCAAACGAAAGCCTACACAAATTCCAATAAATGTAAATATATAGAAACACACAAATAGATATAAATCCGCCATTCACGTAATAAATTGTAATCTATGATCTACCGCTCTCTCTCAAATAGACTCAAATACCAACTCAAAAACCTAGCGACAAAGCTTTAATTCTTTGCATGCGCTATGATGCTCTCTGTGTCTCTATCTTGTTAGAGCAGATTGGGTCATCAATAAGGTAGCAAGATTAGTGATCAACTTAATTTGGCGTTGCTTCCATGTCTCTATCTCGCCAGAGTGGTTTAGGTTGTCGGTCTCACTATAACTTTCTTGCATCATGGGGAAGAGAGAGTTCACTACTAAGACAAAGAGCAACACAGAGAGAGAGAGAGAGAGAGAGAGAGAGAGAGAGAGAGAATATCGGGTACAATGAAAGGAAGAGAAAGAAAGAAATGGTTTGGCTAAGCTACAATGTTACCAATTTTTGGAGAAGCAAAGTAGCAAAATATCATTTTGGCCAACAGATTGATAATCCAATGTTGGTGTTCTTTTATATTTATTAGACATATTTGGGTTGAAATGCTACTTTAGCTCATAAAATATGAATGTTCTAACTAGTATAAGTTGTAACAAGTAAAAACAAAATAAATGTGAGTGGTGTGATAATTATTTTTATATAAATTTATCATTCCTATGATTTGTGTAGTGCATAAATCATAATATATTAATTTATAGTAACAATTTTTTTAATAAAATTGTATTATTAGATTTATTTTGTACAATATTGTGTATCAATCACAATATGATGACTATATATATATATATATAAAGCCAAAACAGAGAGAAAATTCAATTAGATTTCAATTAGAATCTAATTTTGCATTATGTGTCCCATCTAAATTTTTTAATTTTTATACCAAGTAAGTTAATTCAGTATAAAAAATTAAGGAATTCAATATAAATAAACTATCAAAAACTTAATAAAAAATCGAACTCTATATATATAATTAAAAGAAGGGAGAATTTAAATAATTTTACTTTTATGAGCCATTTTTTGTGTAACTAAAATAACTTAGATTGATAAATCATTTATGTAATACTATGAATATGTAGTAGAAACATATTATATTATATATACATGTGTGTATTAATTACGATTATTTTTAATTATATTTGTATATATACATAGAGTTACATACTAGTAAACATTAATGCTAGTACGATGGAAGCGGTTTGTAACAAAGAATTCAATTCTCATTCAGTCTACAAAGAAACGACTTGCTGGTTCAAGAAAGATCGTTAAGATGATACGATAGGAGTGAGGAGCTTGTATGACATGCTCTTCAATGGGAGATGTTGTAGTTAGGTGATACTCACTTCTCACTTGATAGTGATATGACAGTGTCGGCAGCAAGCAACATAAAAACGACGTGTAAGTAATTAAGATAGTGATAGCAAATTGCGATCAACATGTATCATTTCTCCGATAGCTGAGTCTGGGGCATTCCAGACCAAACATGTATAATTAACTCTGTATTGAGACACATTTGATTGGAGAATGTTATTTCAATCCGCATTAAGCAATTCAAGGATTTGACTCATCTTTCTTGGATAATGATATTTCAATCCACATAAAGCGATTCAAGGATTGGACCATTGGACCATCTCTCCCATTTTAAGTATGTATAACCTTATCTGTGTGCCAAGAGACAAAAGGATGACTCATCTTTCATTGTAATGCAACCTCGTCTGCTCCAAATTTATCAAGCTTTGTGCAATTAGTGTTAACTTAATTTGTACGTGATTGTAATAAAAGACCCATCAAAGTGATAAAAGAAGAATAAAACAAAAGAGAAGACATTGCAAACATTATGACGGGACTACATTAATTAACAGGTGTTCACAACCCAATGTATCCCTATCACATACAAATACAAATTTTTGTATCACTTTTTATGTTCCACTTAATTTTTCATCCATCACAATTTCTCATGTGTTCTTTTTATTTTCTTTATAAAATGACTAATGCGTACTAAAAGTTTTGTAACTCAACTAGTTGGTACTTTTGCATGTTTCCAATGGATACATTTTGAGTTCAAATTCCTCATTCTCGTTATAACTATTAAATTATTGAAAAAATAAAAATAAAATTTAGAATGAAAAAAAAATCAAATACATAACATACCAAAATTAGTGGAGTATAAGGAAAAATATAAAAAATAGTATAGACAATTTGAATTCATCATGAATTTATTAATATATAACCACCATTTATTAATGAGTCCGAATTTGGTAAAGATGGGGTGTAAAAGTAATATTTTATACTATCTAATAAGATATTGTCACATTCTAAAATTTAGTAAACCGATTTGAATTCACCATGCAGGATAATATCAAATACGTCGCATACCAAAATTTAGTAAAATATTGGTTTTACACCATTTAATAAGATATTGTCATATCAATTTTTACTTAAAACTTAATGCATCCTACCGCATCTAATAACATCATAAAAATCTTTTACTTAAAAGTTAAAATCTAAAATATGGTTTCTTATCTTGTCTAGTTAGATGTATTTATATTTTTTTAGTAAAATGATGATGTGATATGTTCTTGATGGAGGGTGTAAACCCTTGGTCTACACCAACTCCTTCTAACTTTTGGTTTATACCAGTGATCAAGTCTTTAAAGAATTTAATATCTTTATTAATATATCTCAACGTGTAAAGACAATTTCATAATTTTTTAGTAGAAAGAATCTGGATTCAATTCCTACGTCCTCATTTGTTATACGCTGGGAAAAAAAAAAATTAATGATTTCAGAAAGAAAGACTGGAAAATGAAACTACAATGTCTAGAAAGACTAGAATAAGGAAACCTATCTTTTCTTTCTTTTTCTTTTTTGAGTAAAAAGGAAACCTATCGTGTATTGGAACTCTAGGTAGCAACAAAAATATGTGGGTCTGTTTTGTTAATATATATTCCTGTTTAAACTGTGACGAGTCAAAATAAATAAATAAATAAAAAATAAGGGCCACTTGAGTATAAATTATAACAGTCTATTTTAGCATATCATGACAGTCTAATAACAAGGCAACACAAAGGTTACAAGCTGTACATGTCACACAAAGATAAAGTCAATAGACACCATATATAAAGTATTAGGAAAATGTTTCTACCTAAAAAACAAAAAAAGGTATTAGGAAAATGGTATAAGGTGCTCAACTGCAATCATTAAGGATAAATTATTGACTGGGTTATGTTGTATTGGAAAGTAGCCAAAAAAAAATCCAAAAAATAAAAAAACAAATAATTTTTTAACTAAAAGTTGTGCGACTCCCTAGAAAAAAAATGTTCGATTGCAATAAAACTCAAAATTAACCAATGTCCAGTACACTTTGGCACTCATTGACCAAACCCAAAGTGTAAAGAATATGATTTATAAAGAATATGATATTGTTTTATATTTGTTAAAGTTAAAAGGAGTTAATTAATGGTAGTGATATCATATTTATCACTGCTATTAACTCCTTTATACTCAAAAATAAAAAAATAAAAAATCGTTTTATAAGAAAGAATTTCCTATGATTTATAAAGAGCAAATTGCATAAGAAAAATATAAAAAAACAAAAAGATGTTAATAGCAGTGAACAGCTATAAAAGCAATGGAAATAGAGAAAATTATTGAGTAAAGCAGGGAGAGAAATTTTTGTAAAAGTAGTGGTCCAAGCCATCTCCACATATGTCAAAAGTATTTTCAAACGTTTGGTGTCTTTTTTTGAAAATCACTATTGGTGTCAATATGCAATCAAGGAGACTAATGGCATATATGATAGGTAGATTTTGGTGGGGAATGCTGGAGATCGAGGAATCCATTGGATGAGCTGAGAAAGATTATGTTGAAAGAAAGAATGGAGTGGCTTAGGGTTCAAAGATTTTGAGACTTTTGACCAAATATTACTAGCTAAACTACAGGTTTGGTGGCTACTCCAAAATGAACAAAATCACTTTTGAGTACCAAATATTTCCAGCTAAACAGGTTTGGTGGTTACTCCGAATGAACGAAATCACTTTTGACTTTGAGTATAAAATATTACAAGCTAAACAGGTTTGGTGGCTACTCCAAAATGAACAAAGGCTATGTTTGTTTTGGCTTCAAATCAATTTCGGAAATGCTTTTCCATAAATGCGGGTGTTTAGTTGCGCATGGAAAATAAATTTTCCGAAAATGCTTTTTAGTTGACCGTGTGTTGGGTGTAAAATCATTTCTGTTTTTATTTTACTTTCAAATCTCATTTTTTGGAAAACAAAGAGAGAGAGAGAGAGAGCTCATCGCCGGCGACCCACAAGTCTTCGACTTCGTCGGCAACCCACGAACCAATCTTCGACTTTGCCGGTGAACCCAGAGCCCAGATCACGCCACGAACCCAGAGCCTTTGACCCACTTATCTTCGATCCAGAGCCTTCAACCCACGAGCCTTCGACTTCACTGAGGACCCAGAGCCTTCAACTTCGCCGGAAACCCACGAACCGATCTCTCTTTCTGTGTGATTTTGATTTCTGTGTGATTTTGATTTTTGTTATTGTTGTGGTGGTGTGGGTGGTGGTGTTTTGGTGGTTTTCCTATTGTGTGGTGGTGGGTTTTGTGTGGGTGGTGGTGGAAAATAGCATTTTTAGAATGTTACCCAACACATGAAAATATTTTTTTAGAACAATTTTCATAATGCAACCAAACACTTAAAAATATTTTTCTTTTCCGAAAATAGCATTTTCGTAAAATATTTTACGGAACCAAACACAACCAAAATCACTTTTGAGTATAAAATTTTGAAGGCAGAGTACTTCCCCCAGTGACACATTCCTAAATTCTAGTGTAAGACTGGGACATCATATTCACACATTTGGAGTATAGGTGGAGCAATGTGGATCTTAGAAAACGGAACCAAACTCATAAGTATAGTGTATAGAGACATAAAGTGTTCACACATGGCAAGATTGTTGGCTCCCTATATCAGAGAAAGACAATGTTTATTACACACTGCTCTAGCTATTACACACAGAAGTACATACAAGTTTGTTTTTAAACTGAAATTGTGACTTGAAAAACAAACTTATGTGTATTTTGTGTGCAACAAGAAATGTGCACTAACAATTAGTCATCAGAAAAATGGGTGAAAAAGAAGAGAGTAGAAACCCTTTTAAAAACTTAAACAAACACAAAATTAAGTTAAAAACATTTCACTATTCTTTTTTCGGTGAATAACATTACAATACTTTACGTACGTTCAGTCTTCATGTTTACAAAGGTAGTTGAATGTCTAAATCATAGTGAAATTAAGATGGAAAAAATAAGTATCCAAAATTCTCTAGTTCAGTGATTTTTCTAGAGTTTAGATGATTACAACTTGCGATTAATTAAAACTATAAAATTATTTTATTCTCTCTTTCAAAATTACTATATTCACTATAGATGTTAAATTTCCTCTCTTTATGTTGAAGCCCATTTCTTATTTTCTAGCTATTCTTTTCCTGTTTTCGTTGAAAACAACAACAAAGGTTGGTATGAAACGTGAAGAGAGACAAATGGATCAATGAAACCCTAAGTCCTAAGTGACTCTTGACGTTTGGTTTTGGCCAAGATTTTTATTTACTTATTTATAAATGTCTCTGACTAGCAGTTAACATTTAGAATGCATCAAAATATCACCTTCACCTAAAAAGGTTGAGAAAAATTGTCAAAAAATAATAGAAAAAAGAAAAAAGATACAGACATAAATTTCATTTAATATCAAGGGTCCTATTGCAACGGGCAATTAAATGGTCCCATAAATAACTTTTATTAGCTTCTGGACCAAACAAAATTACCAAGTACCAACACAAGCAAGAAGAGATTGTGAGGTATTAGTAAATTTGAATTACATGGATTTATTTCAGGGAGTACATGGCATCCAAGTTTCAAACCCTATAGTCTAGGGAGTTAAAGAGTAATATTGCGTAACCAATAATTTTTACAACATTTTTTTACAAAAGCTGATTTGACAAGTTTATTGGTATTTATCTAGACTTATTATGGTATGAAAAATTTTGCGAAACCCTTGTAATTGGACAGTCGATATACACTGCTGTAAATAAATTAAATAAAAGAATAAAAAGAGTTGGGTTGGGAACAATGCAAACTTCCTCAAAGTAATGGGGATGCTCTTACCAGCATTGAAAAAGATAAAAATAAAAATAAAACAAAACAAAACCAGCAAAAACAAAGAAGGAATTATAATAAATTGTTGAGTAGGGAAAAATCTTAATTATCAATGTGTCATCATGTACTTTTCGCTAATATTTTGTGAACATATAGATTTAGTAGGTGGGTTTGCATGGACGGAGTCACGGAGCTACTTTGGTGAAATGCTTTTAAAAATAGGCCTTACATTCAAAGCTTATTCTTTTTGTAAAAAAAGAAAAAAAAAATATATATATATATATATAAGAGTAGTCTCCAAATATTTACGTATTAAAGTATAAGATGTAGCCTTCAAATCCTGAGTCACATACAACTTATTCCTGTCTAATATGACCTCCCAATTGTAGGATTCTTGCCCTATCTCTACTGAGTGTATTGAATATTAAACGTTCAAGTAGTCCTTAAGAAGATTGCAATAAATATTTATGTGACAAAGCAAAATATTGCAAGCACACACGGGTAACATGCATGCTTATAAAAACAAATTCAGTTTGGTTGACAATCATTACCAAATCCAAATGTTAGGTATATAAAAGTCCCCAATTCATTTCTTAAATTATAATCAAATCAACTGAAAAAATAAATAAAATGAAAGAATGAATGAAGATCATTATAATGTGCTGGCCATGGCAAACTTAATTGTAGTTGGAAAATATGTATATAAAATTATATAAAAGATATTCTAGTTAGATCTTTTGGATTTCTTGAGAAACTCTAAGACATAAAGCTCTCTTATTCCAAACGGTGAGTATGAAATGGATGGATCACACGTGATTAATTACCTCACATAATAATGTGTTATAAACATTCTAAAACTGCCAACCCCACCTCCTTAGACTTGCACGATTTTCCCCTCTAGTTTCATTAATATCTCCTATTGTATGTTTTGATGTTTGTTGTTTCTTCTAATCATCTTTACATTAGCAAGAAATTATTATGAGAATGAAACTCTTATAAATTGTGTTATACATTATAATCCCAAATTTCCAGTGAAATTTTTTAATGAGATCAAACTCTAATTGAAGTCAAGAGTTCTGTAGCTCGGTCAGTAGCATTACTTGCTATTATTCATGAGGAGAATTAGGATTTGATTCTGAAAGGGAGAAAATACGCGTTAGGATGCCTAGAGTGAATATACGGGCTAACTATAGTCCGCGAACTAAAGAAGAGACGAGCCCGTTATTTACACAAGGCCTTACGTGGACGGACCTGATGTGAACGGAGGGAAGAAAGATGGGTTGGTCGACCATGGGCCTGTTAGACCCCTTAGTGGGAACACTTTGGCCCATTCTCGTAAAGCCCTAAATAGAGTCCTTGCATAACTTGGATTCTATAATTTTCATGTATTAGTGAAGATCTTCCCTATAAGGAGAAGATCTGTCTACCACGTTTCGAACTCTAAAAAAGATGATTTCTACAAGGAAAAGACTTGGATGCCAAGTCTAAGAGGAAAAACTTTCGACTACTATAAAAGGCCCAATACTCTCACCAATAAAGGTACGCATTATCTACCCTCTCTAGCATTCTAGAGTTATGAGAATACTTTCTGACTTAACCTTCGGAGAGTATTTGGCCGGTACCACACTAGTTCCCTTTGATAGGTTTTCTTCTTTGTATTGTGTAGGTTTACGTTCGAGCGCGAAGGCAATGTGTAACTCACTGGTGAATTTCTCAGTTTCATCAGTTAGCGCCATCTATGGGAAACTGAGAAGAAAGTAGTCAGACGTTGCTTCGTCCCTGAGACAGAAGGGTTGCATGGTGCTCACTCGCTCGATGGCAACAACCAACGACATCCAAGGAGAGGAACTACCTATAACCGCGCTCGAAAGACAGGTTCAGACTCTTATTGCGGCCGTGAAGCGCCTCACCAAACAAAATCATGACCTAGAAGAACAGTTGCGTCAAAGAAACACAGCACCTAACAATCGGAGGGAGGATCAGGAAGGTACCAACGCCATACAAAGAGACTGAGAAGGGCCTGAAGGGAGCAACACCTCAAGCAGGCCAGAACGACAAAACACGAGCCTCCAATCCCTCATGGATGCGACTCCTCCGCCTATGTTCGCGGAGATGCAGGCGATGAAAGAACAGATAGAGGTTATAATGAACGCCCTAAAGGGACGAGTGTCCAGCGACCTGGACGACCTAGTGAACCGGACTGACTCTTCATTCATCGGCCCCGTCAATTCCTTTCCCCTACCACATAAGTTCCGGATGCCACAGATAGAGAGTTATGATGAGGTCAAGGATCCCCTAGACCACCTGGAGACATTCAAGACCTTGATGCATCTACAAGGGGCACCGGACGAAATCATGTGTAAGGCCTTCCCAACCACACTGAAGGGTCTCGCAAGAATTTGGTTTAGTCGGCTGATGTCGAACTCCATCAGCACTTTCAAAGAATTGAGCGCTCAGTTCACCTCGCACTTTATAGGGGGACACAGGTACAAGAAATCCACGGCATACTTAATGAGCATCAGGCAGAGAGAGGACGAGACGTTATGATCCTACATAACCCACTTCAATAAGGAAGCGCTCTCGATTGATGAAGCTGACGACAAAATACTGGTGGCGGCTTTCACGAACGGGTTGCGGAAGGGCAAGTTTTTGTTTTCCCTATACAAAAACAACCCCAAAACCATGTCAGAGGTACTTTACAGGGCCACTAAGTACATGAATGCGGAAGATGCGCTACTGGCACGGGAGGAAAAGCCCAAGAAGAGGGAACGGCAGGCGGATGTGCATCAGGATCAAGGGCAGAAAAGACCAAGGATAGGAGACAGAAGGGACGAAAAGCGCCCTAAGCCCCCGGGAGGAAGGTTCACAAGTTTCACCCCTTTAAACGCCCCGATTAACCAAGTTTTGATGCAAATCAAAGACGAGAGAACGCTGACGTTCCCGGGAAAACTAAAGAGCGACCAAAGCAAACGGCCGCGAGACAAATATTGTCGTTTCCACCGATATCAAGGCCACGACACAGCCGATTGCTACGACTTGAAGCAGCAGATTGAAGCCCTTATTAGACAAGGGAAGTTGCAGAAATTTGTCAACAAAGAGAGAGCGGATCTCAATCGCCAAGAGCCGGCCCCCCGACGGGATAACAAGCATCCTAGACCCCCCATCGGAGACATAAGGATGATCATGTGAGGGACTGTGGCTACTGGTTCTTCCAAAAAAGCTCGAAAAACGTACCTCAGAACGGTCCTGAACGTCTATCTAACAGGCTCTACGCCTAATACTGCACAGGTGGAAAGCCTTATCATTGGATTCACTGAAGAAGACGCAAGGAGACTCCATCATCCACATGACGACGCGCTGGTTGTCAGCATACGTGTGGGGGACTACAATGTCCACCGAGTATTAATCAACAACGGCAGCTCGGCAGACATTCTATACTATCCAGCATTCCAGCAAATAGGGATAGACAGAGCACGATTGATACCGATGAGTGCTCCACTTGTCGGATTTGGAGGGACAAGGGTATTCCCAATAGGCTTCATCACACTCCCGGTAACAGTGGGCGATTACCCGCGAGAACTCACTAGGAATGTAATGTTCCTCATGGTGGACTGCTCATCCGCTTACAATGGTATTCTCGGACGGCCCACACTTAACTCGTAGAAAGCAGCAACATTAACATACCACTTGATGATCAAGTTCCCAACGGACTATGGGATTGGGGAATTGCGAGGGAATCAGGTAACCGCCCGAGAATGCTACATTGCCATGCTAGAAATGGAAGATCATCATCAGACAATGTGCGTAGAAGAGTAGCGGACGGTTGCAGAACCGGTCGAAGAGCTAGAGGAGATAACACTCGATGAGTCAAAACCAGAGCGGACGACCAGAATAGGGACATTGGCCTGCCAGTCGGTGTGCCAGGCCCTCACAACATTCCTTAGGAGGAACCAAGACGTTTTCGCATGGAACCACGAAGACATGCCCGGGATCGATCCCTCAGTCATAGTACACAAGCTCAATGTGAACCCCTTAACCCACCCGTCCGGCAGAAAAAGCGAGTGTTCGCTTACAAATGGGACAGAGTGATAGTGCAGGGGGTCAGAAAACTACTCGAGGCGGGTTTCATTAGGGAAGTATATTACCCGGAGTGGTTGGCGAACGTGGTCATGGTCAAGAAGGCTAGCGGGAAGTGGCGAATGTGTGTTGACTTCACGGACCTTAACAAGGCGTGCCCAAAGGACAACTACCCCTTCCCGCGGATAGATGCACTGGTCGACTCTACGGCTAGACACCAGCCCCTAAGTTTTATGGATGCCTTCTCAGGCTATAATCAGATCAAGATGGAGGAATCTCATCAGGAGAAAACGTCCTTCGTCACCAGCCAAGGACTCTTTTGCTATAAGGTGATGCCATTCGGATTCAAGAACGCTGGGGCAACATACCAAAGGTTAATGGACAAAATGTTCACACACCAGATAGGGAGGAACGTACAAGTCTACGTCGACGACATGTTGGTTAAGAGCCCACATGAAAAAGATCACCTGAGCGACCTCCAGGAGACATTCGATATCCTACGATCATACAACATAAAGCTGAATCTGGGCAAGTGTGTATTCAGAGTAACGGCGGGAAAATTCTTGGGTTTTATGGTATCCCAAAGAGGAATAGAGGTCAACCCGGAGAAGATACGGGCCATCATGAAGCTGGAACCGCCAAGGACAGTAAATGACGTGCAAAGCTTAAACGGCAAAATTGTTGCTTTGAACAGGTTCGTCTCCAAAGCAACGGACAAGTGTCTATCGTTCTTCTACGTCTGAAGAAAATCATTTGAGTGGACGGATGAGTGCCAGAAGGCATTTGAAGACCTGAAGAAATACCTCGCCTCGCCACCCTTACTTAGCCCGTCCAAGCCAGGAGAAGACCTCTACTTATACCTAGCAGTTTCGCAGGTGGCAGTGAGCGCGGCCCTAATAAGAGAAAAGGAAGGAACTCAGCGACTCGTCTATTTCATAAGTAGGGGGTTCCGGGGGGCTGAAGAGAGGTACCCCCACATGGAAAAGCTCGCCTTCGCACTAGTAACCATAGCCAGAAAGCTCAAACCGTACTTTCAAGCCCATAGCAACATCGTCCTAATGGATCAACCCTTAAAAAGGGCAATGAGCAGCCCTGAAGCTGCCGGACGAATGGCCTTGTGGGCGATAAAGCTGAGTGAATTTGACATACATTACCGACCGCGAACTGCAATAAAGGGCCAAGCAGTGGCGAACTTCATTGCCGAATACACGCAAACAGACCAGAAGGAGCCACAAGCCCTCAGACAATGAAACATCCACACGGATGGATCATCAAACAAGCAAGCTGGAGGCGCCGGGGTAGTAATTCAAACCCCTGACAGAGAAAAAATCAAGTGTATGATTCGGCTGGACTTCCCAACAACCAATAATGAGGCCGAGTATGAAGCATTAGTGGCAGGATTAGACCTGGCGAAAGTAGCAGGCACCGAGGCCATGGTTGTACATTGCGATTCGCAGGTAATAGTCAGTCAGATTAGTGGCGCCTATGAGTGTAGGGGGGAAAAGATAAATAAATACTTGGAAGAGGTCAGGAGACAGATCGACACCCTCCAGGTCACATTCGTCCAAATCCCAAGGGAGGATAACGAATGTGATGACCAGCTCGCAAAAGCTGCCTCCGCAGAGGTCATGATGGCCCTCGATCAGGTATTGTCGTTTATCCAGAATTCCTCAATCATTAACAATAGGGCAGAAGTGCAGGAAGTAAATCCTGAATACAATTGGACTACGCCGCTAACGGCTTACCTAAAGGAAGGCACGCTTCCAGACGATAGAGACGCAGCAAGAAAACTGAAAGTCTGAGCTTCGCAATTCATAATAATCAATGACGTCTTAAACAAGAGGGGGTTCTCACGACCATACCTAAGGTGTTTGAGCCATGAGGAAGCAGACTACATAATGAGAGAGGTCCATGAGGGTATCTGCAGAAACCATCGGGGGCACGGTCTTTAGTATACAAACTGATCCGGGCAGGATACTATTGGCCTACAATGCAGAAGGACGCACAAGCTTACGTTAAGACTTGCGACAAATGACAAAGGTTCAGTAACCTAATTAGGCAACCAACCGAAGAGTTGACACCCATGACGGCCCCTTGGCCATTCGCCCAATGGGGGCTAGACATCATGGGCCCTCTCCCGACGACTGCAAAACAGCTGAAATTTTTGGTGGTAGGGATCAATTATTTCACTAAATGGGTGGAGGCGGAAGCTCTGGTGACTATCACGGAGAGAAACATCAGGAGTTTTGTATGGAGAAATATCATATGCAGATTCGAGATACCAAGGGTACTCATCTCCGATAACGGAAAACAGTTTGACAACAAGGCATTCCAAGATTTCTGCTCGGAATTAGACATTAGAAATCACTACTCATCACCCACACATTCGCAGGCCAATGGGCAAGTTGAAGTCACGAACCGATCCCTGCTTAAAATCATCAAGACCCAGCACGAGGGGACAAAAGGCATCTGGCCCGATGAGTTACCAAGTATCTTGTAGGCATATCGTACAACAGCAAGAACGCCCACAGGAGAAACACCATTCAGGCTAGCATACGGGAGCGAGGCTGTCATTCTAGCAGAGATAGGGCTTACAAGTTATCGAGTGGAGAGCTACAATGACGATAAGAATGAAGGGACTTTGCGGCTACAGCTAGACCTGGTCGACGAAGTTCGAGCTACAGCAGAACAAAGGTTGGCCCGATACCAGAACCTCATGGCAAAATACTACAACTCCAAAGTCAGACACAGAGACTTTCAGATCGGGGACCTTGTGCTACGGAAGGTAATGGGAGCAGCTAAAGTTCCCTCACAAGGAAAACTTGGCCCCAACTAGGAAGGACCTTACAAGATCTCGTTATGGTAGAGGAAGGGGACCTACCACCTTGAAACCATGGACGGATGAAAGCTACAGCACCCATGGAACTCAGAGCATCTTCGAAAATACTATCAGTAGAGACAGCACGAAGATATCAAGAACACCAGCATTCCCCGTTTTTCCAGTTTTTCATTTTCCTAGTTTTTTATTTTTTCAGTTCTTTCTATAAGCACTTCTTTTTCTTTAGCCCAAGGGGGCAGGTATTGTTAACTTATTACAAACATATAGGTTTCGTTTAAATAATTAGAGGAATATTCAGGCTCGACTATGTTTGATAACTATGATCGGAGAAAAATAACGTCCATAAATCTGGACGGATCATCTTGAAAGGATGGTAACTACTAAGTCCAGATAATGGATGGACCATTAATAACGTCCACAAGCTGGACGATCATCCTAAAAGGATGGTAACTACTAAGTCCAGATAATGGACGGACCAGTAATAACGTCCACAAGCTGGACGGATCATCCTAAAAGGATGGTAACTACTAAGTCCAGATAATGGACGAACCAAAAATAACATTCGCAAGCTGGACGGATCATCCTAAAAAGATTGTAACTACTAAGTCCAGATAATGGACGGACCAAAAATAACGTTCGCAAGCTGGACGAATCATCCTAAAAAGATTGTAACTCTTTAAGTCCAGATAATGGACGGACCCAAAATAACGTCCACAAGCTGGACGGATCATCCCAAAAAGATTGTAACTCTTTAAAGTCCACATAATGGACGGGCCCAAAATAATGTCCACAAGCTGGACAAATCATCCCAAAAAGATTGTAACTCTTCTAAAGTCCACATAATGGACGGGCCAAAAATAACGACCATAAGATGGACGGATCATCCCTAAAGGGTGATAACACTTAAAATCCGGGCTAAGGCCATGTACTAAACGAACCATTCTAAAACGAATGGTAATTCTAAAAGTCCCAAGAACGGACAAATCATCTTAAGGGGTGACAACCCTTGGTTAAACGGTTAATGGACGGATAAGTTAATTCCACAAGGCTAGACGAATTATCTTCAAAAAACAGAAGGGAGGACAGACGAAGCGCATAAACAGAACGGAGTTCATCTAATAACATGAAATGTACTTTAAAATAAAACATATGCATTTCACAAAGATAAAACAAAGGTCAATGGACCTTGCAGAATGTAAACATACTGAATGGGCTATGTTCATATAAACCCCTTAAACATGACGGGTATTAAAAATTGTTCTACACTTGATACAAAAAAAAAGAAAAAAAAGGAAAAAAAAAAAAAAGAGATTAATTAATAAAACTAAGTTATTACAAGTCTTCTACTGCTGTCTCTTTCTCTTCAACAGGACGGTCCCGAACATCCTTAGCCTGGCTATCCGCAACGGTTTGATCTACAGGAGCTTCGCAAATAGGGATGTTCTCGTCAAAAAGAACATCTGTATCTTCAGACTGAATGGGCTGAACAGTTGATGGCTCGGGGGCAATGACGGCGACGGCGGACAAGTCTATATCCGGGTATAATGCCTTCACCTGACGGAGGGCATCGTCAAACTTGTTGTTATAAACCAGACTCAGTTCCAAAATAAGGGCGTCGAAGTCACGGTACTTGCGTATCGCATCCTTCTTTGCCTAACAGACCTCATCGTTTTTCTCCACCAAGGCTTTCTTCAGACGGTCTGTCAGCTGGATACATTCGTCCCGGGCCGTCTCGGCCATATTAAGCTTTTTCTCCTGACGACCTTCCAGGCCTTAAGATCAAGCAGCTCCTCGTCCATCGCCTTGGCTTTCTAATGAACCTGGCCAATGGTCGTCTCATGGCTGAGATACCGTCCCATCATGCCTTTCATCATGATTATAGCCTGAAGGACAACAAAATGCATAAGTAAAATATTTAAGGGCAACAAGTGGTGAACGGATGGATCGAAAGACGACGGAAGAATTACCTGAGCAATGTTGAAGAGGCCCATCTCCCCCATCGCCTCCGTCAAGTGATTCCCCAAATCCTCGTAGTCGTCAATGGTAATAATGGACGATAGTCTCTCGAGGGCATACTTGAAGTCCTCACGAAGCAGGACGGGTGGCTTCTTCTGGCTGCCAGACGGACCCGTCATTAGGCCCTTACCCGACCATGTTTGATCGGAGTGACCGACTTATTCCCTGCAGCCTTCAAGTTGACGACTAGCTCCAAGGGGATCTTGGGTTGTTTTGGCGCATGGTCACCCTTCACGGGCAATTTCCTCTTCAGACTCTGCTTGCTGGAGCCCGTCCCCATGGGGTCCATTCCAGCCTCTTTGTTCTTTGCAGCCTGAAGTCTTATAGCTGCTCGCCTCTTTGCATCCTCCATCTCTAAAAGAGGTAGACGGATTAAGAAATAATAATAATAATGACAATAAAAATAGGTAATAAGGGCAACGGACTTACGTAGATGGGTTTGCTTCTCGTACTTTAGTGCCACCGGGGTTGGTTCAGGCCCGTCACAATACCAATGAATGGTGTTGAGGTTGACAAGCTTGGCCCAAGTCCGCTCCTCGGGCTTTGTCTTTGCAAAAATTTTCTCAAGGAAGCTAAATTCCTCAAGGATAATTTGGGGACATCGTCGAACTGCATCAAAGAGGACGGACGTTAAAAACATAATAAAAATTAGTTAAACTGCACGGAGTCATTTACGATGGGCAATACCAGATGGGTTTAAAACGCCCCAAACTGTGTCGATGGGCATGAAGTTCGTCTCCCCTGGATGACACATCCAATTATCTCCTTTGATGAAAAAGTAGCGGCTCTTCCATTCTCTATTTGAGTCTGGGGTTTTAAAAATAACTTTTAAGATGGGGCTCCTAGGGACAAAGCTATACATGCCCTTCGACTTATCTATCTCATCCGGACGGTAGCAGTGGAGGAACTCCTTTATCGTAAGCCTTCTCCCACCGTCTGACATGGCTCCGTACAGAACCTCCATCGCGATGAAAACCCTCCAGGCATTAGGAGACACTTGGCTGACGGATATACCTAGGTATTTTAAAAGTTCGCGATGCAACGAATTTAATGGAAATCTCAGGCCGGCCTTGAGCACTTGTTCATACACATCTACTTCGTCAACTCTTTCGTAATAACATTTTTCTGACATATAGGGTAGACGAAGTGGGATATGGTCTAGGATTTGGTAACGGGCCCTAAGGGTATTAAAGTGGGGTTCTTTGACAGTGAACGTGAAGGCGTGTACCGTCCACTCTGGAAGCATGATGAACTCCCTCAGTTCATCAGCTCCCATGACAAATCTAATTATCGGCTTTTCGTTGTCAGCTGAACCCTCTTGTATTTCGATCATCTTCAGGCCCTCATTTGTTGAGGATGAGGAGGATGAGGACAGACTACTCTCCTCGCTTAGGGCGTTGTGGTCTTTGGGACCTGACGGGTATACCTCTTCGTAGTCCGCCTCATCACGGACGACCGATTGATTACTCAACGCACTAGACATGGCCTACAGGTAATGACAAAACCTAAGACTCTGACGGGTTTTAGAAAGAACGACGGGCGCATAAAGTCTAAAAAAGAGATTAAAAAAAAGAATTAAAATTAAAAGGATGGATAGGAGATTACTTACCAAAAGTTCGGAGTAAGCAAGATGTTGCAGACGACGGGTATGGGATTGAACGGACTATTCCCTGACAGATGTGACGGACTTGCTCTGACAATTTTTTTCCAGCAACAAGTGGAAAAATGAGGGGCGGAGGGGTTAATATTTATAAAGGATATGCACAGAAGATGAAGCGACACCTCGTTCCAAAACAATGACCATTGACAGGATGACACTTGGCACGGCTCATAAATGTGTTAACTCCTGATTTGACAATCTACGGAGGTAAGTTCAAGGATCTAGGTGTCATGAAAATATGATCGAGGTTTTAAAACCGTCACCCCATGGGTCCGTTCTCTTATCTATGACGGACCCATTGGGTGAGGGGGCAACTGAAAGGGAGAAAATACGCACTAGGATGCCTAGAGTGAATGTACGGGCTAACTATAGTCCGCGAACTAAAGAAGAGACGAGCCCGTTATTTACACAAGGCCTTACGTGGACGGACCTGATGTGGACGGAGGGAAGAAAGATGGGCTGGTCGGCCATGGGCCTGTTGGACCCCTTAGTGGGAACACTTTGGCCTATTCTCGTAAAGCCCTAAGAGTCCTTGCGCAACTTGGATTCTAGAATTTTCATGTATTGGTGAAGATCTTCCCTATAATGAGAAGATCTGTCCACCACGTTTCGGACTTTAAAAAAGATGATTTCTACAAGGAAAAGACTTGGATGCCAAGTCTAACAGGAAAAACTTTCGACTACCATAAAAGCCCCAATACTCTCACCAATAAAGGTATGCATTATCTACCCTCTCTAGTACTCTAGAGTTGTGAGAATACTTTCTGACTTAACTTTCGGAGGGTATTTGGCCGGCACCATACCGATGCCCTTTGATAGGTTTTCTTCTTTGTATTGTGTAGGTTTACGTTCGAGCGCGAAGGCATCGTGTGACTCCCTGGTGAATTTCTCAACTTCATCAGATTCCTCCACCCTTGTTGTTGCAATTGTTAAATGAAAAAAAAAAAAAAAAATTAAAAAAATCTCCTTGCCATCATGCTTGTCTATGGAATCCTCATTATCAACGGAACTTATAGTGACACTTTCCATCTTTCTCATTTCCAATTTTTAGTTTAGATGTTAGAGAGTTGAAGGTTTTTTTTTTTTTTTTTTTTTTTACAAGATAGAAATTCTACTTTAACTTAATTTAGGTGTATATGTATGTGAAACTCCCTCCTAGATATTTGAATCCCAGCCCTTGCCCCCCCCCATACCCGACAAGTACTTATACTTGTAAAGTGATCATCATGCCAAGAGTGCGCAATGGTGTTGAAGACTGAGACTTAGTTGAAGTGTTGATTTTTTTTTTTTTTGGGAGAAAATTTGACATGTTGAATTAATTATAGCTTTTATCTGGAATTATGGGATCATTAGTGATA
Source organism: Quercus variabilis (assembly GCA_030445155.1). Taxonomy (NCBI): domain Eukaryota; kingdom Viridiplantae; phylum Streptophyta; class Magnoliopsida; order Fagales; family Fagaceae; genus Quercus; species Quercus variabilis. Next base: position 20,057,360 of record CP129446.1, on the reverse strand, counting down.
ATGTACTAATGTTCACCCTAACTTTAAAAAAAAAAAAAAAAAAAAAAATTGTGTTCAGCCTTCTGTTTCAAATTAATTTGCATTGCGAACCCCATGATCTAGAATCAATATTAAAATTAACAAATTAGTGGGTTGATTTGTATATAATGAGAATTGATCAATTAATTTGACATATTAATGTGCCCACTAATTTTTTGAATTTAAAACTAATTTTGAATGATAGGATGGACATTGCAAATCAATCTTGATTACTGTGTTGCTTGCAAATTAAAGATTTTGTAATTTGAGTACGGACTTGGAAATTAAGAAAAATTAGGAGAGAATTTCAACAATGATAGAATTTTGTAGATAGCCTCAATAAATAATAAACATAGTTAGGAATGTCAACGACTCAACATCACGGGGTGGGGTGAACCATGAGTGCCCTATCCTTACCTTATTAAGACAGCACAAGAACCAGTGCAAGGCTGGAATAGGGACGATTGTGATGGAGGCATTTTGCCTTCCCTAAGAATGTGACATTAGCACTAATGAGAGAGAGAGAGAGATAGAGAATTTGACTAACAAAATTCTATCCCCATTCAATACTCTTTTACTACGGTCTACATAAAAAATCACATTTATGTGAAAGAGGGTGTAACATAGGTGTACAAAATCATTTCTCTAAATATAGTCAAAATAAGAGGATTTTTTTTTTCAGAAGAAAATAGGATGATTTTTGGTTACCACTTCTTCAATATTACTTTTTAAATGTGAGTGACGTGGAAGCATCTAACTCATGCATTCTATTAGTGCCGTAAAGATTAAAGTAACTCTAGTGCGTGGAGTTTTCTAAGAACTCTTAAACAATCTAATCCTCTTATAATAAAAGTTTAATCCATTAAAAAAAAAAAGGATAATATAAGAAAGTAATGATAGAAGATTGATAGTGTAGCAATATAGTACTATTATTTTTTTAAAACAAAGACCAAAGCATTGTGAATTTTGAAGGAATCCATATATGCCAAAATGATTTTTCATTTTTCTAAACTTTTTTCTACAATAAATTTCGGTTGGGATTTTCAACTTTGGTAGTCGGGTATAGACCGTATGGTTGGTTTACACACATTTCTTCTTGGAGATGATGGTAACGATAAGAATGGTTGTTTTTGGATAGCTTTCATTTAAGGCCATGAGAGTATAGAAAGAATAGTTTAATCCTAGGGACAAACCTTATTAGGCCTTAAAGTAATTGGAAAATTATATTTAACTATTGCTTTCCTATAATGGGTAAAAAAAAGTTGGCGTTAAAGTTAAAAGTTTAACTTTGGTTCAATAAGGATAAGATCTACTTTGTGTTGGTATTATACATCACAGCTTGTTAGTTTTTTTAATACAACTTGTTAGTTTATAATATATGAGTGAAGATTATGATAAAACAATTGGAAAGTACCTAATTCTTTAGCAAGGAATCTTTCCCCCTCTATGTGTGTGTATAAGCGTGTGGTTCAATATTTACAGTCAAAGGAGCATGAAATCATCTTGTACATTGAACCAAATCTTTAGGAGCAATTTTATAATGAAAGGTGTATAGAGAAAGATCAATTATACTTGAATTCTTTTAGAAAAGCTTAATTAAAAAATTGGAGATCTGTGTCACTGTGTGCTAATCGCTTAAGCAAATTGACCTGTCCCCTATAAAAAATAATGCCCATCAAACCATCAGATTTATACAATCAATCATTAGTGCAACCCACTTTTGACTCTTGAGTAACCTGTACATGATCTCTTTGTCTCTCTATTGTTGCTCTCTACTTCTTTTTTCTTTTCTTTTTAATTACAGATTTCTGGATATTGAAAGATATATTGTGAAAAATTTTAAGACCATGTAAAATGACGTAATTGTGTCATAATTGTTCACATGGTAGATTGTAAATGAAAATAGTGACAGATGCATATAAAAGTGACGAGCAACCAATTACAATCTAATACATAATTAATGAGACACTCGATGTACTCAAAAATTATTTCCTCTTTTTGTGTGGACAATTTTTTTTTCTTCTTTTCATATCTATATTGGTTATGGAGCTGTACCAAACAAGACATAATCTTTCTAAGCTGTCAAAATCCTTCATTAAATATTTCCTTCAAAACTTTTTTTTTCCTTCCCCTTCTGGGGATAAAGTATCTAGTGGAGGTGGAGTAGCAAGTAACAATATAGGCCTAGGTTCATTTGTACCTTGCCTTGGCTTGGCTTTTACTAGTTTAGTTTAGCTCCAAATTCTTGTCTTGGTTCATTTGGGAAGAGTAAATTAGTCACAACTCACAATTCCCAAAGAAAAAGTAAGGACAGTGTCCGTGGACTTGAAGATAGTTGGTTTACTCAACGATAATTCTTTAATTCCTTGTTTAAGGGCGTTTGTTCTTTTGACTCTGGTAATTCTATAATTCCTTGTCTGAAGTATTACCCTCTTTGCTAGATTAAAAAAAAAAATATATATATATATATATATATAGATGGGTTCAAATTATACATTATATAATTCTAAAGAATTACACATTTTTTAAACTATTAGATTTAAATAGATCTAATAGGAAAAAAAAACCATCATTAATACTATTATTCTAATTGATTTCATTTATTATTCCTTAGTTAATACATTCCATACCTATTTCTAAACGTAAAAAAAATTTATAACACAACTATTACTTTTAGTTGTTCTCTACCTCCACGTTTCTCTCTCTAGAACGCTCTCTCTCTTTCCTCCACTGCTATTTCCCCTCCACGGATAGGTTGCCGGCAGCAAAAATAAATAAATAAAATAAAAATCAGCCGGGGGCTAGTATTTTACATTTTTACTTCATCACTGATCCTGGCAGAAGGATAAGCCCAATCCACTAGTATTCATTAGTTACCTTCAAATCTCATAACGCTTGGTTATCATTCATTCATTTGTCATGAACAAGTTCAAAGTATATTAACTCTCTGTGAGGTTCAACATAGAACTGCACAATCTCAACAACTAAAATTTAAGCGTGAACTCTGTACAACTTACATATATTCGGTATAAATTCTACATATAAGGACAAAGATTGATTTGAAGGTGTCTACGTTTTTGTCTATACGTATAGACACTAAAAGCAATATTTGAGTTGTGTTTAGGGTTTTTTTTTTGGGTTAAGAAATAAATATGAAATGTATTAAATAAGGGACAATAAATAAGGAGTAATGCTACATACACAAATTATTTTACAATATTTTTACAAACTGCTGATGTGGTTTTAATATTTACCAAATAGTTATTGCAAGTAAAAATGTAATGTTAGTGATGGGCCCATATTAGAACTAATAAGAATTTATCACATTAGCAATTTATAAAAATATTGTAAAATAGTTTGTGTCATAAATGAGAGCAAGTGTCCGTTTATATGATTAATTTTGTCAATTTATTTTACTATTCAACTTATTTTTGGTACTATTCATGGATCCCACTGCACTTTTGGTACTATTTATGGGTCTCACTATATTATTTCAACTAACTTTTACCTATATCTACAGTACATTCAACAAAAATTTTTTAATTTCAGCAAAATAAGCGGATTTCAAACAAACCCCAATTAGAATATTAGCATTTATGAGAGTTTTTTTTTTTTTTTTTTACCGTTAAATCTATTTAAATCTAATGGTTTAAAAAAATGTGTAACTTGAACTCATTTCATATATATATATATATATGACAATATATATACCACTCTATGTTATAGAACTACATCTGGTGTAATTTTAAATAATGTTACACCACTCAAAATTTTTTTTTTATTGGATGCGAATTTTGACAAATCCACCGTTAAGTTACATTATTTTCATATATTTTCCATACTTGCAAAATTTCAAGGTGATCAAAGATTAATAATCATGTCATTAATCAATTATTTAAATTCAAATTTTTGTAATTTAAAATAATGTATAAAATATGAGTTTATAGATCGAATAGTAAATAACATTCAATTGATATGAAAATTAGAATTAATGTTAAGAACATATAAAACATGTAATTCAACGGTAAGATTTTCAAAATATGAATTATATAACAAGTTATTGGGTGGTGGTATAATATTACTTAAAGTTACATTATGTGTAACTTGAACTCAGCCCTATATATATATATATATAGAGAGAGAGAGAGAGAGAGAGAGAGAGAGAGAGAGAGAGAGAGAGAGAGAGAGAGATGGGGCTTTTTTTTTGGACTTTGCGCATGCGATTGGGCTTTTTTTTTTTTTTTTTTTTTTTTTTTTTTTTTTTGTCTAGTGTCATAATTTTCCATTCATCTCAATTTTTGGATTATGACACAACCCAAAAATTAAATAAAAGAAACTAGTGAGTCTTGATAAAGTATAATTTTAAAAAAAAAAAAAAAAAGTTGGCACGTGGTCTTGAAGGAAATATACAAAGTGGACTGAGATTTTTTTTTTTTTTTTTTAATTTTGGATAAGTTTGTTTTGAAGACATGGATTAGTAGGAGCGTGTCCTATTTTGTAGGCATTTTAAGTGAAGTTGAAAATATATTGTTACTAGGCTGTTCTTGAGTTTTTTCCCTGTTAAATATAAGATTTATTGGTATTTCTGAATCACATAAAATTCCAATCTAAAGAGGGGAATCCTCTTATAGATAGTATAAATAAAAGTTGGACTTAAAAGCCATGGTTGCGCCAAATAGCTACTCTCACTAATTAGTAAATTAATTTTATATTATTTGTTATGATATATTTCCTCAAATTAAGGGATAATATTTAACAACTGTTTAAATTAGATAAAACTCTATCATTTTAACTTCAATAAATATAAATTTAAATTTTATTCAAACTAAAAGTTTATTATCAAAAATTTCTAAACTTAAATATTTCATCAAATATAAATTCTACTAAAAGTTTATTATAAAAAAATTCTAAACTTAAATCCCAGACAACAACCCATATTTTATTTCTTTAAAAAAAAAAAAAAAACCACCTTTTAACTTCTATTTCAACTAAAAGTCTATTATCAACATTTTAGGAACAACTAATCATATACTACATTATATAATAAAAGTTGGACTTAGGAGCCGTGGTTGCGCCAAGTGGCTACTCTTACTATTTTGTAATTTAATTTCTTATTATTTGTTAGAATACATTTTCTCAAATTAAGGGATAATATTTAACAATTATTTAATTTAAGCAAAACTTTATCATTTAAATTTCAACAAATTTAAATTCCGTTTAAACTAAAAATATATTATCAAAATTTTTTAAACTTAAATATTTCTAAAAAGTTAAATTCTATTCAAATTAAAAGTCTATTATAAAAAATTCTAAACTTAAATTTCAAAAAACAACCCATGTTTTCTTTCTAAAAAAAAAAAAACCACTTTTGACTTTTGTTCCAACTAAAAGTCTATTATTAACATTTTAATAATAACTAATTAATAAATAAATTTTTATTATTTATTGTAGGGGCAATGGGCCCAAAAATATATGTTGGACCTTGGCCTTGTCCGAGGAGGCTCAATGGTCCGAGGACAGATCAATAGTAAGGAAGACATAAGACTTTGAACTTCTTGAGCTAGCTATGATAATAGAGGTAGGCCAAGGAGGAGTATCACCTCAACTGAACGAAGAAGGGGTCAGAAGGTGAGTTCTATCATCCGAAGTGACGTTCCAGGAAGTTCTGCTGATAAGGATATGCACCGTAAACGTACAAGACAAAATGGGAGCTGAGAAATATCTAGAGAAAAGCTGCTACCACTGCATTAAATACTTTATTGCTAACTCTCTAGCCATATTAATGAGGAAGTGATATCTGAACAGTACTTTTCAACCTTACAGCTACTCCCAAAAACTTCAAGAGGGTGGTGATGAGACAAGTATCAACACAAACAATCTAATGTTCACATGGATGGTAGAGATAAGATGGGAGTGTGGTATAAAATAGGAGGAAGGCCCTAAGAGATGGAGATCGAGAAATAGTGAGAGAAACACTGTAGCAATTAAGAGCTGAACTTGTAATCAAACTTGAGAATTAATATATAAGAACTGATCTTCTCGGACTGTGTCGAGGACAGTTTTCTTTAGATTAAACTAGTTTATCTACATTTTCTTGTCATCTAAATCCGCTTTATTTGTTGATCGATTCATTAAAGCCTAGTTTTTTAACTCACTCTCTATAAATTCATTGTATTAGACTTTTTGGGCCTAAGTTCATTTATCATTTGGGATAGGGACCCAAATTGTGTGCTTACATTTATTATGATATATTTCCTCAAATTAAGGGATAATATTTAACAACTGTTTAATTTAACCATTAAAGTCATCCCTATAATTAAATCCCACACAATACACCTCAAATTGTTGTATTTTTTTTTTTATATACTTTTTTTCCCCCAAGATGCAACTTATGCTTATGTTTTAATCTAATGAATTCATCTTAGTTATTGTTTTTTGCTTTTGAATTTGTGTGCAAGATATTATGTTAAAGAAAGTTTACTAAAAATAAGCAAAACAATAAACACCCATCTAAACAATAAGAATTTAAAGCAAAATTTTTTTATATTAAAAATATTTACTTATTTTATAATTTATTATTATTATTTTTTTTAAAAAAAGTAGCTTACATATAGATCTTCATCAACGCCATGCATCATACGAAAATAATACTAGTGTATAAATAAAAGAGGACTTCACAAAGTTAAATATTGAATAATGACCTTATTTGACTCCAATTTGACAATATTGTAGGAACTAGGAAGTATGGGTGTCCACTAGTTGTTCTAGGTTTGGTTTCATGGTTTGTGCTCAATTCGGACTCAACCTAATCACTTCGATTGGGGAAGAATGGAACCTAGTGTCGACTCGAAAGGAACAGTAATTCAAACAGCTCAAGTCTCAATAGGCAATTATTGAATGTCAATCAGAGTCAGTAAAACAACGTGGAGAGGAGATCTCTGCTGGATCTTGTCAAAGAACTCAGAATCTTTGCCTAATCTGGTCGAAGATCAACAAATCTCTACCAAATCTAGTCAGAGATCTCGAGACCTCCTCCATATTTGGTCTGAGATCTTAAGTTCTTTGCCAGATATGGATAGAGAATTTGATAGAAAAGGGATGAAGACGAGGATATCAGTCGGATCAACTTCAATAGGTTGAGAGAAGCCAAAACCAAGATTCAAACTAACTTTTTCGGATTTTCATCTCACAGAACCTCCGTCAATTGCCATAATGATCAAATCAGTCAACCTTTGGATCGGATGGATTCAAGTTGGACAATTTCATTGGTTTCGGTTAGATATGGACAACCCTTGTAGGAAGTAAGGAAGTAGAACAATAATGATAGATCTCTAATAGGATAACACTTTTTTACATGAGTTTTTTTGGTTTTTCTTTTGGAAGGATTCAAAAGTGTTTTAAAGGGCTTAAAGTTCTTTTAGTTGAAATTGCCAAAATTTCGCTAATGAGTTCTTTTCTTTTTTAATAAGTTCACTAAAGAGTTTTTAGGAGATCTTGAAAGTTGGTTGTAAATAGTTTTAAGACTAAATTAGTAATTTTGAGCCTTTGAACAATAATTTTTTGTCACGCTTTACGCATTCAGAACTTTAAAGTACTATTCACTGTAATTTGCCAAAATACTCAAAACACTAAAAAAGTTTTCAAAATAAAGCTTATTGCAAAAACATTCTACATAAATCTCTACCTCCAACAATGACAAATGGATAGATTTATAAAGTATTACACATTGGGTATTGTATATGCCATATGTTGGTAACATAGTTTTTAGTATTGTACGATACGCGATATGTATTGTATAATATGTATCGTGTGGAAAAATTCTGTATCATATCAGTGTATCATAAGTGTTCATGAATCGTATGATACAATGTGCGTATCGTATGAATCGTATCGTATCGTAAAATCATACGTATCGTACAATATATAAACAAATGCTTTAAAATGAGATTTTTTGTTAAAATTTGTACCTTTATTTGAATCTAACAATTTGTTAGACTTGTTTTTTAGCAAAAAATTATTAGTTTACTTAATTTAGCCTACTAAAATAACATATTCATAAATTTTTCTCCCCTCTCCTACAATTGGACTACACAGTACACACTTACCTTTCACTTTAATATTTTAAAATTTATTTTATGGGGTAATTACACTAAACCCACTTGTGGTTTGGGCGAAAATCAATTTGCCTAACCGTGGTTTGGGTGAAAATCAGTATCACTTAACCCACCTATGATATGTTTCGTTTGTTTTCCGTAACCCACTTATATTAAAATTAGGGGTAAATAGGTATTTTTGCTCAAATTTTATGTCTCTCTCCTCCCAAAACAAAAAATAGAGCAAAAATGTAAGAGAAACAAGATCAAAAAGTGGTATTTGTCTCTCTCTCCATCTACACAAATTTAGAACATGAAGAACATACCCAAAAAAATAAAACCCAAATCATGAAGAACATACCCAAATTCGAAATCTAGATTAAAATTTCATCTGATTCATCCAAAAAACAGACAAGATTATAAAACATTAATTTAGACATATTCATTAGTTTATGTGATTTCTGGATAGATAGGTGAAGCACGAGATGAGATGGGGTTATGATTACTATCACACCAGTCACGTTTCACCCATGTTGCATTGTCTTTCTTGTAAGAAATTCATAAGTTGATATTTCTTAGCAAAAAAAGAAAAAAGAAAAAAAGATACAGTATAGCTTGTTTGAAATTAGTCTTGAGCGTTTGAATTTTTACCTTACATTTTGAGATGCTTGAATGCTAAAACAATGGTGACATTTTCTAGATGTTGATTGATTAATACAAAGATACAAGGTCGAGAACTAATTTGATCTCAGATATGTATGTAAGCACTTGACATGATTAGGGGGGGAAAACATCATTCTCTTAATGGATTCACATTTGGAGAGAAAGTTTTCTACAGAAGAAGCAACATTAATTGTTATTTTGGCCTCTTAGTGTTTGCAGTATGAACCAAGGGGACAAAGGGAGCGACCTTAAACCATTACCCATACAACATACAACATCGTTTCATAAGCGAAATGGGGAGGTGAGTAGGTGGGACGATGAGGAACTAAGAGGAGTCATCAATGACTTGTGCAGTGAATGCTGTCTTCGATTTTGTCAGATTTGCTGAGTTTGAGATCCTCTTCTTTCTTTTCTTCTTCATCGCTTTTCTCCTCTTCAAAGATCTTGTCAGTCTCTCCCACTCCCTCTCCCTCTCTATGTTCTTTGCAATTTTTAATGTTTTATAATCTTGTCTATTTTTTGGATAAATAAGATGAAATTTTAATCTAGATTTCGAATTTGGGTATGTTGTTCATGATCTGGGTTTTATTTTTTTGGGTATGTTCTTCAGGTTCAAAATTTGTGTGAATGGAGGGAGAGACAAATACCACTTTTTGATTTTGTTTCTCTTACATTTTTGCTCTATTTTTTGTTTTGGGAGGAGAGAGACATAAAATTTGAGCAAAAATACCTATTTACCTCTGATTTTAACAGAGGTGAGTTACGGAAAACAAACGAAACATACCACAGGTGGGTTAAGTGATACTTTTCAAACCGCGAGTAGGCAAAGTGATTTTCGCCCAAACCATAGGTGGGTTTAGTGTAATTACCCATTATTTTATTTTTATTGTTATTGTTATAAGTCCATGAAACTAGAATGCCAAAAAAAAAAATTATAAAAAAATTATAAAAATAAAAAGAACAAGAAGAGATAGTAAATGTTAATGATGAAGAAAATTTTAGTAAAGAAATAAATTTGCAAAATTATAAACATGATGATAGCATTGACTTAGATGGGGTTGATTAGGCAATTTGATGGATATGATGAAAATAAATTATTATTTTTGGGTCATTTGTAATATATTATCACTTTTGAATTTAAGTAATTTGAATATGTATGTTATGAGCACATGCTAGTTTGATTTATTTAGTTAGCTTGTTAGATATTATTACATAAATGATGAATAAATTAGTCATGAGTTGAATATATTCAAAATTTATAATGAATATACCCTTTTTATATGTATATTTATAAATTTTTATAAATTTTATTAAGTATTTATGTATCTTATGATACAATACACGATACAAAAAAATTAAAAATCGATTCACGATATAATTCATATTTTGACAATTATGGTTGGTAATATTTAGTATTAGTGCCTCAAAACCCCATTACCCGGTCTTGCAAAGTCTTGCAATTGTACTTCAGTGCCATCTTATTTTTATGATGGTGATGTAGCAACTTTTATACATTTTTTTATTGTTTTTTCCCCTAGTGATGGTGGGTGGGTATTTTTAATTATTTTTTTATGAAGAGGAAGAGAGAAAAAGAGTTGGTGAAATTAATATCTTAATGAATAGATGTGATAAATAAGAAATTAAATGTTGAATACATTGTATAATAGTATGGTATAATTAATAAAGTAATTTTTAAAATATTAAAATAGTCGAAGATTCTGAATGCGAATGACTAGTGTGAATTGTAGAGCTATAATTTCGATTTTAGCATTAAAGTTGTTTTCAGCTTTTTAAGATTCCTTAATACTCTTTATTACAAATTTGTCAAACCTTTTAACGTTTTCTGCTTAAAGAGCTTTGAAACTTCTACATCTACTTTTCTAGTACACACCCTTTGACAGTCCTAGTAAACTTCCTCTTCATAATTAACTTTATCCTAGTGTTTTCTCTACGGTAAATCTTCCCATCTCTTAATTTTCACAGCAAAATGACCAAAAAAAAAAAAGGCTGTTCTAAATTTAGGGACGCTACGTGCATTTTACCAATTGACCAACCTCCCTACTTACATATTATGGTGATTCCCCTCTCAAGGTTTAAAAAAAAAAGGTCTTAAGTAGATACCTAATCGTTGAAAATCATGTCAGTACAAACAAATAAATCTCTCAGTTCAACCCAATGGACCACATAAATCAATACAAGTAACAATAAGTAATTTATCTATACTCAACTAGCACAAAATTTATTACTATTGCAGCTACAGCACATGTACCCTGTTCAAGGCTTTAAGTCAATGCCAATTTCGCCAGCTAAAAACTGGTGAAATCTCCCATTAAGCTCGACAATACTGCACCCAGCAGTCTTAGCAATGCCCGAGTCATTCATCTTTTCTCTCCACATCTTAGCTTCCTCCCATTTACCACATGATGCATACAAGTTAGCAAACATCATAAACTCTCCATCACTTAATTGACTAGTACTGTCAAAATATAGCTTCATTACTTTCTCTCCGGTGTCAAGGTCACGATTAATGACACAGGCACTAAGCAAAGCACCCAAAATGGACTGCCCCGGTTCAAATGGCATGGCTTGTATGAGTTGAAATGCTTGGTTAAGAAGCTTGGCTCTACCCAGAAGATCAACCATGCACCCATAATGCTCTCTCTTGGGAGTGATTCCGAAGGCCTTTTCCATGCTATTGAATAATTTGCATCCATCTTCCACCAAGCCTGCATGGCTACAGGCACTAAGCAGGCCAATGAAGGTAATGTCATCAGGCATTATGCAGCTCTCTACCATTTTGTCAAAAAGTTCAAGAGCAGCAGATCCATAGCCGTGGAGAGAGAGTGCAGAAATTGTGGCATTCCAACAGTAAATATCTTTAAATTGGGACTTATAGAATACCTCTAAGGCGTTCAGTATGCTTCCACACTTGGCATACATGACTATTAATGCTGTTGTGACATGAGGACTTGAGTCAATACACTGATTTTTAGCATAAATGTGTGCTTTAGTGCCTCTTTCAAGTGACCCCAGATGAGAACAGGCAGACAAAACACTAGTCATCGTTAGAAAATCAGGCTTTACATTTGCAGCCTGCATTTCTTCAAACAAATCAGCAGCCACGGCGTAAAGTTGATTGTGTATGTAGCCTCTTACCATTGTATTCCATGTTATGACATCTTTTGCTGGCATCTCGTTGAATAATTTTTGTGCTTCAACCATATCTCCGGCATTAGTATATGCCAGTATTATTGAGTTCCAAGAGACGGTATCTTTGGTAGGAATTTTATCAAAGATACCTCTAGCAGGTATTATTCTTCCTACGCTTCCATAACCAGAGACCATGATATTGAAAGATGAAAGGTCCTTCAAAGGCATCGAATCAAAAAGTTCTGTTGCATCATCCATCCGGCCACTAGACGTGTATGCATCTAACATTGAATTCCAAGCAACCACATCTTTCACAGGCATCTTCTCAAACACTTTACAAGCATCATCAATGAAACCAAGAGATGAATACATGTTCAGTAAGGCAGTTTGGACAAAAGCATGACCACAGAATCCCGTTTTTATCGTCAAACCGTGGAGTGCAAACCCAATACAAGAACTAGAATGATTCCTGGCTGCCTTCAGTAAAATGGGAAACGTATAGTTATCAGCTTGGTAACCAAGTTCCTGCATATTTATGTATGTTAGAATTGCTTTCTCTACATTACCCTTGAGCACTTGCTTTTTAATATTCTTATTCCAACTTCGTGAGTCATCAAGCACTGGTGACCGGCAAATGAAGTTGTAGGCCAAGAAAGCCATTAAAAGTTAACCTTTACAAAGTCAAAAACCATGAATCTTTTTAATATGGCAAGTGTGAAAGAAAATCTTCAATCAATACCATAAAAGATTCTCAAAAGATAAGGTGGACGTTTATTGAAGCTAAAGACAAAAATGTCTTCGTCATCCATAGAGAAAATTTGGGTCTGACAAAGTGGCCAGTTACAAAAAGAAAGTACTTAGTACATATGAATTCAAAATTTAATGCGACTGGGTCACATATGACGCTGTTTATCTCGAACATCCAACAAAAGAATTAGCCAGATCTCGAGCAAAATACAGGGTATTTTGTTTCTCACTTAATAAACAAACTCATCATGGAACCCCAAAAAAATATACAACTCAATAAAATTTCAGTTCCCTAATTTAATGATAGGGGTAGAAATTTTTTCAAAAAAAAGTATGCAAAGCAAAATTAGCTACTCTTCAATATCTGCATTCTGCAATTCACAAAATGCTGGGCAGCTTCCCATGACGACCATGTAAAACTGAATTGAATCAAGGGAGCAAACTCTCACAATCCTGAATATCAGCTCCCTGCACTGCCACCAATTGTTGCCCAGAAGGGCTTGAATTAATGATTCTCATAGCAGCACCAAAGATTACTGTCTGAAAGCTATCATCTTCCACCTTCTTCAGAACTTCCTTTATAACCTTGAAGTCTAAACCCCCGGCCAGAACCAATTGCCCAAGAACCTCACCAAAGTTATTTGGTGCTTTCGGCAAATCAATGCCAATGTCATCCAGCATTGAGCCATAAAGAAGGCATCCAGTTCCTATATCTCTAGCAGCTAAGACATTTTTATTGAGCAAGTACTCAAGAAGCTTTATGACTGGTTCCACACATGGTGGGCTCTTTTCTAGTGCAAGGAAAATTGCTTCCTTAACAACCTCAGAGTGATAAGCAGGGGCTTTTAGCTCCTCCACACATTGTAGTGCTTCATCGAGCATTCGAACACTGAAATATTCCTCCAAAAGGGAAACAGTTTTCCTGTGAAAATTGACAGGAATTGATCCTGTAGCAGGAGCCATTGGCTTCTCAGGAGAAGGTACCACTGATGCAGCAGCAGAAGCTACAGGCCTAGGGTTTTGAGTAACAGGTTTGATTCCTGAAAGAGAACTTGGTTCGACAGGTGTACCACCACCCTGCAACAAGGCACTTGTTTTACCAGCAACAATACCACCACTACCTTGTGGTAAAAACTTTGAATTGAGGGTGGGTGTTTTGCCAATCAAAGGCGGCTGTCTGGCAGACTGGATCAGAGCAGAACCATTAGACCTTGGCATTGATCGGGATCGAGGAACCTCCCAATTGTAAGTATCAAGCCCAGGCATTCCAGGCATTTTCCTTGTCCCAGGCATTCCAGGCATTATACCCCCAGAACCTGGTCTGTTAGTTGGGAAATCTACAGGGCTCATACCCCCAAGTACCCCTGTGTTACGGCCATTTCTCATGAATGCAGTAGCACCAGGACGCAACCCTAGATTCTTCTCTGCCTCCGAATGGATTTCGGTGATGGTTTTGGCTTTCACCTGCCAAATTAGAGAAATTATAAGGAAAATTAAAAATTAAAAATTAAAATCTTAAACATAAAAAATAAATTGAAAATGCTCGCATCAGCAACATGATGGAAACAAGCCCTCGCTTCAACCCCCACCCCCACCAAAGAAAAAAAAAAGGAAGAAGAGAAGAAAGTGTTGACAAGAATGGAAAATTAACCTCTTCACGTCTGGGGATCCAGTAGTTAGCCCTCAAATCAAGAACATCACGGACCATGAACCTTAATCGTGGAAGAAGTTGAGGGTTTGTTGTCAGGTCCTTCAACCTGCTGAAATAAATATCATTGACCCGCCGAGATTTTGGGCTCTCATCCAGCTGCTTGCCAATGGTGTTAAAAAATTGACATATTGCCTCAACATTCTCCTCTGCTGGGCATGTTTTACCTTCTTGTCCCAAAAGCTCCTATACAACGCACAACAATGCTTTTAGGGAGCATTCCAATTGCAGTAAGAAAAAGGCAATACCAAATGAAAGAACTCCAAAAGGACCTGAACAATATGGTGGACTATCTTTTCAGGCACCATCCTCTGCTTCAAAAGCTCCCCAATAAGGCGTATGTTTCCTAGAGTTCGCAGCTTAATCAACCGTTCTTTATCCCTGCGTTCCATTTCTTGCTCGGGGGCTGCCATCTGCCTGATTTCTGCCCTCAGGCTGTCAGCACCTTCAAACGCCTCCTGGCAATTATTCAAGAGCATTCGCTTAAAAGTGATATCTTTCCCACCAGGCTCATCAGATGGGAATGGAGGAAGCTTCTCATTAAGGTCATAACATAAAAGAGCATACATGGGACAAAATGTGGGCTCCAGCACAGCCTTATCAAATATCAGAGAGATGACATCCTGCAATATAAATGGGACCCTCAAATTCATTAAACTGTATAAAATGACAAATAACTTCGCAAATGAAAGAATTTTAGACTTGTTCAATTAGAACCTTTAAAATGTCTGGGGTTGTAATTCCAGAGTCAATCAGCTGACCCTTTAGAACATCAAACTTCTCTGGGGTCAATTTGTTCAGTATACTGAAAAAGAATACATATATGCAAAAAAAAATGTCATGACACATCCATATAGCATTTCAAGCAGTTCCAAAAAATTACACATGATGAATAAACAATTTCCACTAATTGGAGAATTCAAGCAAATAACCCATATTTACTAACTTGCAACAATTTTAAGATAATGTCATAAATCATAGAAGCATATGACTAGTATGGTGACTAGAGGATCAATTACCCTTTCACAGTCTTCAAGACACGTTCTTTCTCAGAGAGAGTCCCTCTTCGAACAGACCATGGCATTTCAGCCTTGACTAGGGTAGGAGCAGGTCCAGCCTGATTAGCACAAGAGGTCAGAATGATGCTAACTGAAAGTCAAGTATTAATATAAAACTAAATTTAAAATTCAACTTCACTTCAAGAACACCACAAAACATGACAAACCAAAAAAAAGGGTTAAGATGGGACCAAATAATAGAGCTTGATTCTACACTATCAATCTTGGATATCCAATATCCCATTGGGCCCCCATCACAAATTTAGCAAAATTGATGAAGTAATATTCCACATAAAGAAGTAGCTGATGTCCATACCCCCTAGGTTATTAAGTTCTATAAACAGTTTACATCAGAAGATCAGGAAAAGGAACACAGTCACACAAACACATTTCTCTGCTATAGAGCAAACAAAAGAAGAAGAAGAAGAAGAATATATAAGCAGTTACCCCTTGGATATACTGGCCATTGTTCAATTCCTGTGGCCTTGACTCAAATTGGTTAGAATATTCCCTATTATCTTGAATTGCTTCCCAGGGTCTCTCCTCTCCAGAGGCAGGGAGCTGAGCAGAACGGCCACGCCAGTCACGATTGTCTGACTCAGAATAACGACTTTGGGATTGAGGTTGCAACTAAAGAAGATTAAAGAATAAATAAATATTATAGTTCCCAACAGCTACGAATAAAGAAACGAGACAAAATAGTGAAATATCACAAAAAATAAGTCCTACACACAAGCAAACTTGTTTTAAAAAAATAATAAGATGTACATTTTTCTCTGCAATAGAAATGACGGTCTGTACAGACCATTTTTCCAAACATAAAGAAGTAAAGAACTAATAAAACAAACCATAATGATATCAGAAAATTTTTGCTAAACTCACATTGGCATCTGAATGAACCCAAGTGTGATCCTCGCCAGCTAACTCAGCTTCAATTTCTTGTTTGATCTTCAAAATATCTTCAGGGATAGCAGCAACCTAGGCAAGAAGTAAGATGTAATAATTACATACAACCATCAAATCCACTGGAAAACCTTAATAACTGTTAGTCATACATGATGGTCAGCAGCTGAGTTTCCTATAAAGTAACACATTAAAAGAATTTACCAAATTTTTGTCTTCTGCTAATTGAAGTTATAGAAACTAGTAGGATAATCATTGTGACAAGTACCTCCCTAAGCTGCAACAGTTGGTCTCGGGTGTACCGGACACGATCACGATCTTCAAACTGCAACTCTCCACTCTATTACAAGTTACAACACAGCAATTCAAAGTCATTATGTAGACCATGCAATTTTCTAATGACTCATCATATAGCAATATGCCAGAAAAAACATACAACAGGCAAACAAACAAAGAGTGAAAATAGCACGAAAGTTTATTATAACCCTATGGCAAATCTGGAACTTTATTTTGATAAGTAATAAATTGCATTAGAAGAAAAATGAATATCAAGTACACAGGATGTATACAAGATGTAAATCACATCTAAGCTTTAAAAATACTAGTTTGGAACAGAACAGAACATCAGTAGAGAGAGCCACATCAATAGGCATACAAGTGACTCATCTAATTGCACACAAACTGGCAGACAAAACATCCTTTATTCACATTTCATGAAAAATAAATACATAATTGCAGATTTTAACTAGAAGTCCAGTATAACTCCAAATCTGAACATACAAAGATAAGTTATGACTTTTGACAAGTAAAAATCTAGTAAAGCTAGAAGACAGGTTTAATATACAATAACCAATAGATTATGCTGTCAAGTACCAAATTTGACTTGCATGATTATTTCATTCCAGAAAGCAACTTTCCTCAAGAATCAATAATAACAATCTTGTAAAATGCAAGACTAAAAGAATGCACCCATACTAATTCATTGTAAAATTTCACATATGTAGGCAAAATTTGCAAAATAATATAGTTTTAATATTAATTATTTAAATTGGCAATGTTTTGAAGTTATTTGGGGATCTAGCTTTTTACTTTTTAATCGTGTTTTGGAACACAATTTCATGATTAAGATGACTCCACTATATTTTAAGTGAAAAAACTGATCCCCCAATATTTTCAAAACAGTGCCAATTTAAATAATAATTATTAAAGTAATATTATTTTACAAATTTTTCCCAATTATGTATGACCAATCATGGCACTACAAAGGTAAACAGTAAACTATCATTTATTCTAGCAATATTCATTGGACTAAATGGAATGGATATTTCAAAATGGCCCTCATACTGGAATAGGTCAATTATTCTACCCCTTTAGAATCATAACACTGAAGAATCTACAACTCTTGGTAAGTAATTCTATCAACATAAATTGTATTAAAATTTAAGAAAATAAAGATCTAAAAATCAACTACAATTTTGGGAAGATTATGTGCGTATTATGCTTAGTACTTTAGTGTTCTTAATGATGCCTGAAACTCTCCATGTAATGTAGTTTCTTCATGGGCATGATTTGCTCATTGCATGCCCACCTAAACCCACATATCGCTGTTTGTCCATATTTACAGCAGGTACACACACTTGAGTGCCCAGCTAAGAATTGGGACAACCGAATTTTAAAATTGCATATAATTTAAAGAATCTATGATTTGCTATGTTTTATGAGTAACACTATATCCACAACGATTTTCACAACATTCTTTTACAAATTACAACAGTTGAGTTGGCAAGTTTTATTGGTTTTCATCTAGACACACCACGGACATCACTATATCATCTACCATTCACAACTTGTCACCTCGGCAATTGTGAAATATGTTGGAAAAAAGTTCTACATTGAAATCACAATACACTTTTTTTGATGAATAAGAGAAATTTCAAATCACAATACACTACAATCTGAAGTACAAAATAAATAATGAAAAAAAAAAAAAAAAAAGCGTCAAAATTAGGCCGAATCTTAGAGATTTCAAATGTAACAAGACATTAATAAGTTTTTTTTTTTTTTTAAGTGATTAATAATTCGAAATCAAAGTGAAATGAATTTGAATTTGAGAGGTTTAAGGTTTAGCTAAGGTAATTGCTACAACTCCATTACTTAGTTCAATATATCAGAGACAAGACAACCTCTGAGTCTAACTACACACTACATCAAAACAACACTAAACATAAACACTGAATTACTTTCTGGATCAGACAAAAAAAAAAAACCCATAAAATTTGAAACTGGTCTCAGATTTTGTGGCACCTTAAAGAATGAAAAAAAAAAATCACAACCTCGGATCTGTAAAATGAAACAATGCATGAATCCACGTATATATATATATATATATAATCAAACATAGATATGAAAAAAGAGTAACTGTGTGTAGTGTATGTAAAAAGTTAGGGTTTTGGAGAGGAGGGGGGGACCTTGAGTGTGGGAGCGAGACGGAGAGACTGAGCATCGGAGGAAAAAGAAGAAGAAGAGTCGAAGCGAGGGAGGAGGAATCTGGTGCCACGTAGACCGCCGCCGCCGCCGCCTGGTCTCAAACTTATCACCGTCTGATCCGCCTGCATAACTCCGTGACTACGAAACGTTTTCTGGAAGGGGGACACAGGAAGAGGATGAGATAATTATAGCCGTCCGATTGAGAGAGAGAGAGAGATATTATTATTTGGAAAAGATAGAGATAGAGCTTTTTATTTTTATTTTTTTAATTTTTTATGGTCTGCTTATCTCTTTCTCTCACTCTCACAATCCAGCTGCAATGAGAAAGAGGAAGAAAGAAACTTATGCTACAGGAAAAATCCTTTTTATTGCCGGGTTTTCAGTTCGTCCAATAAATCGATAACACGTTACATAATGAAAATTTGCCTTATTTTATTGAGTGGACTAAACAAAACAAAATATAAGCTCGCACTGTAAGATCAAAATTATGAAACTTTAAGAAATAAAATTTAAAGAAAAACTTCTCAAACTTTATAGTATAATTTCTCTAAGAAAAATAGATATTTTATGATGTTTAAAAAAAAAATTATAATTACTATTAGCATATCAAAAGTTTGTATATTTGAAATTATATTAATTTTAGATATTCTTACACTTATTTATAAATAATTATTACAAATTTACAACTCTTTCAAAGAAGAATAATTATTTTTATATTTTAAATAATAAATATTCATAAGAAATTATTATCCCATATAATAAAATGTTAAAAAATTACAAAATAGCTTTTTCTTTTTTGAGAAACCATGGGAATAAATATTACGCTACCAGTTTGGACTCCAAACCTTCCGTGACCAGGTGATTGATCAAAGGATTTGGGCTCCCAATTTATTTATTTGCGGGCTTTCTAGCAATCTTATGAGTAGGACTCCAAGCAACAACTAGATAGTCCAAGATGTAAAACTTTTTTGATAACCTCTAAACCTATAAACCTCACATTCTCACAATTATTCTTCCTCTCTTGTTGCTCACAACCCCTTCCTTTTGTGTTTCTCCCTCTCCTTTCTTTGTTTTTCCTCCTATTTTCTCCAATAGTAAAAAAAAATCCTCCTCTTCCCTGTCTTCCTTTCCCTTTTATAGTATTTCTTTAATGGGATTTCAATCATTATTGTTTCACCAATTCACATGCATTTCCACTTTAGTCAGAATCCTAACGAATCATCATTCCTTTTGAGGATTCTCTTGAAAATTGTTCCAGACACCAAATAGCATTTAGTTGTAGGTTCCCCAAAGGCACTAACAACTCTCGGCTACCGACCTTAGCTTGGTCAATTCTTTGTCGGTCCATCACTATCTCATCAATTGGCACTGGGCCGAGCGCTATAGGATTTCCCCCGAACAATAATTTCTTTGTTCCAATACATGTGGTTTTGGGCTGAGCTCACTCCTACCAAGATTAAGGTCTATTTCCCTCTTATGGGTTGGCCTTGTCTACTCAGGCCGATCTTGGGCCTTAGCTAAATGGGTCGGTACTGATTTTTTGGGCCCTAACCGCCCACAACCATTATAGCATATCTCCAATAGATTCTTCAAAGCCATGTTCCTCTCCATTTCGAAGAGCAAATCCACAAAAATCATAGTCTTATGGTTGCTCTCCAAATGAATTTTTAAAACTAAAATATTCAACCTCTCTTTTTCTTTGTGCACCTTAACTCCTTTCCTCTCTCTCTCAAACTTTTCTCATAACAAAACCGTAACCTTCCATTTTTCTTTTGACTTGGGCTTAAGGGAAAAAAAAATAAAACCAAAGAAAGAGGGAGATGGGAGGAAGGCTGTTAGAGTGGAGGGGAGAATTTTGATCTAGGTAATGGAGTTGTGTGGAGTGACGATCTTGGAGGGTGGATGAGCACAACAATAGAAGGCAAGGACGATAGTGGCAATGGAAGCATGCTGTCAATTAATTTCCTCTCTCTCTCTCTCTCTCTCTCTCTCTCTCTCTCTCTCTCTCTCTCTCTCTCTCTCTCTCTCTCTCTCTCTCTGGGGTTTGTGTGGGACTATGGGTAGAGTTTGGCTTGGGAAGGAATCGGGTCTATGGGGAGATATTAGAAAGAAAAACATATTCAATATTAAATATTAAAAAATTAATGAAGTAATAATATTTAAAATGGGATATAGAGAAAAGATATAGAGTTGGTTGAAAAATGTATTTGAAAACTAAGTAGGTAAAAATGTTTGCTCTCCAAATAATATGAAAATTTGACTACATTACTAGAGATGCTCTTAGAATCTACCAAACATGCCTTAGAAATTTTTAGAACAACGAAAACACATGTTCTCACCCCTTTATGCTCCATATCTCTTATGTCCTACAATATAGTTACACATTGCCACAGATTAGAAACTACAGGTAATTAGGCTCTCAATTTCCTTTGAAGTGATTAACAAAATCTAATTTTTGCAAACCCATCTTTCTTGCTTGAACCATAACCTCCCTCACAAATAGGAACTTAATATTTTTCTTACTATCACAATACTGCAACTAATACTGCCGACAAAAATTCTTAGGCCTTTTCTAGACTTCGCCACAAATCCAATCCCCCACCCCCCAATTTACTCATCTTTCTATATGTGCCTACCACAATAATCAATGTTTGCCAATCTTCCATCGCTTTGCCTTTCCTGTTTCCGTTATTATGACCATTATATTGGTTCTCCCTTTGAATTTTATTCTTTGTAGATACCAAAAAAAGACTTAAACATTAACAAAATGAGATTGTAACCCATGTTTATACGTGAAAACATTCACTAGTAATAATGATAAGGTGTTCATGTTGCTTCAAAATAGTATTCACTTCTAATTTTTTTTTTTTTTCAGAGAATTTTATTCACTTCTATTTAATAACGTAAATGTGAAGTTAGATATTTGATAAGGACTTAATTACATATCCTTGACTATTGGTTAATAGAGAAGTAATTTCTTAAGTAATTCTTACAAGTAGAGATAAATTGAACAAATAATTCAGTTTTCTCTCTATACCTATAAAAATATCTTTAGTTTTTCTCATCATAGTGATTGAATATAAAGTATATAGTAAAGAGAGTCAAGAGAGAGAAACGATTCCTATATATAATTATGTGTAAATTGAGAAAATTGAGGCAAGGAATCAAGGTAAGTCTCATAGTTATTTAATCATGTGTTGACGTACATGTGAAATTCATCGTAGTTTTAGATCTCTTGAAATTTGACGTAGTTGTTAATGATCTAACAACATAAATAAAATTTACACTAACCAAAAATATGATAATCTAATTTCATAGTTAGACTAAAATACATTTTTGGTCCTTAGATTTTGGAGTTATTTTTGTTTGGCCTTTTATGTTTTCAAAATTTCATTTTGGCCTTTCATGTTTTATTTAGTTTTCTATTTGGCCCTTTATGTCTAACTTTGTTTTCATTTTTTTTTTTTTGAGAGGGAAAACTTTGTTTTCATTTTTGGCCTTTACATTTCAAAATTTTCATTTTGTCCTTCATGTATGATTCAATTTTATGTTTAACCCTTTATATTTGATTTAGTAATTAGTTTGATCCTACATGAAAATGAAAATGAAAATTTTGAAACATAAAGGACAAATATGAAAACAGGATCAAACAATGCAATGGGTCAATATGAAAACAAATTAGACATAAAGGGCAAAATGTTGTTGAATTGTAAAGGAAAAAAATTAAAACAATCTCAAACTTTAAAAGAAAATTGTATTTTATCATTTGCATTGCTCTTTATTGTCACTCATCATGTCAAAGCATCAATTAATTTTTGGTATAAGTGAAAATTGAATTCTAGTCTCTTATTTGATAATAATAAACTTTATTAGCTGCGCTAACTCAAACTCACTTTAATTAATAATATAATTTTAGTTATAATAAAATCTTAAATTTATGGACATTTAGATAATTGAATTTTACATATTATCATCACAATTAATAAGATAAATAAAATTTGAGTAATGCTCCATGCACAAATTATTATACAACATTCTCAAAAACTACTGACGTGAAAATTTTTAATAGTTCTAACATGAACCTACCACTAACATCATACTTTTGCTTTCTAATAATTATTTGAAAAATGCTAAAACTATATCAAGTTGGTTATAAAAATGTTGTGAAAAAGTTTGTATATATAACATTACTCATAATTTTTTTTATAGAGTTTTAGCCTATAATATTCATTTCTAATAATTGTGTTATTTATCACTAAATTAAGATACTAATCAATTTAGTCGACCATAAAATTTTCGATTGCTTCGAATTTTGTTTATACAATATGTGACCCATGTGGGAGATAACATATAAATTACCACGTGTAAGCACAAGCTCCACTGAAGTACCTACGGGAGTCTGGAGTCCACGGTTCACATTCAACTGACTAGTGACTAGCAAGCTCCTCGATTGATTACGTTGTGCAACCCCGAACTTCGAAGCCAAAGTTCCAAACCAAAACAAACAGACAAAAAATGGATTCCATGCCTTTCTCTGCTTCTCTTCATGCTTGCTTGCAACCCAAAATGATTCCAACTTCTCCAAGATGGACTTCAATTGCCTTATCGATCCCATCCATCAAAACTTCATTTCGGTCCTCCAAATCAGCCATTTCTCAACATGGGTTCTCCTTGCAATCCTCAACTTTTCCTGGGTTTCTTCTCAATTCTCGTTCTTTCTCAGTCAACGCCAGAGCCGCTACAGAGAAGACTATCTATGATTTCAATGTCAAAGTAAGTGTTTTGAGGAACAATAAAGAACTCATTTTTTGTTTGTTCCCTTTCAATTTTTTTCTTTCTTTGTAGTTTTAAAATTATGGTTATTGTTTGAATTTGGACTCTTCTTTGATTTTTTTTAGTTCTGGCTTATGGGTATTGGGTGTCGAATGAATTACAAGCATTTGAGAGTATTTATGCCATGTAATTGAATGGGTGTGTATATATAGGAGTTTCAAGCATTTAATTAGATGTGACAAAAGGAAAATATCTAAATGTTTGAATTAGTGCACTTGGACAAGTAAGGAAGAAATAGCCAACTTTATAGCTGGCTGGCTGTGAAACGAAAGACTAGTAGTTGGTGTGTGTGTGTGGGTGTGTTTTAGGCAAAAAAGTCTAGTTGTTTTGGATGGGTGTATATGTGAATTGGTATCAATGACTTAAAGTGAATTCAATTGTCATTACATTGCTAATTTCTTTATTGATTTAAAAAAGAATATGTACATGTGGTTTCTAATGTTGTTTGTTTAGAAAGGAAATTAGTGTTGTGAACTTTAGCTTGGACTTACAATTATAAGATTCATAGGCTGCTCTATCTCTCTCCCATGGGGGCTGGTTATATCTTCAAAAAAAGTTAGGACAATTGAATTTCGGGAAGAACATGTAAAATAGTGTATCGTGCTTATGCATGGAGGTTGTTGATGCAGGATATCGATGGGAAGGATGTTTCTCTTAGCAAGTTTAAGGGAAAGGTTCTCTTGATTGTCAATGTTGCTTCAAAATGGTATGCACGCCTGATTGATGATTTGCAGCTTTGAAATTCTTTTGTTTAAACTATTGAAAATCCCTGTCTCTATGTCAGTCATTTCAATTTGTGATATAACTGGATTTTTTTTTTAATCACAGTGGTTTGACGACTGGAAATTACTCAGAACTGTCTCATATATATGAGAAGTACAAAACTCAAGGTATACAATGGCAATTGGAGATAGTTCCCTGATGTATTTATAATTATTGTAAAGATCTTTAAAAAAATGGTACTTACACCCAATTGAACCATAATTGATGTGTCTGGCTGTTTATGTTTAACTTTTCAGAAAATGTCTTCCTGAGTATGTATCCAAAGACACCCATATTTTTTAAGTTTCTTCTTTTTTCTCCATATTCATAGCAATCAAATTGAAGATGGAGGAAACTCTAAAGTTCAAGTATAAACAGGACAACATTGATAAAGTCTCCTAGTATTTGTAGGCATTTATTTTTATTAATCCTTAACATCCAGGTGCATATTTTAGTATAACAAAATCAAGCAAATTTTCAGTGGCTGTCAACTATGTTTACCTTTAATGTTCATGGATGTGGAGTTCAGTTAAACATGTTGGGTTGTATTTCTGTAACGAGTTGTCATAAAAATATGCTATCAAGTCATCATAGCATCAACCCTCCCTGTTCCCTTGCTGCATTTTGGTCCATGTACTGCGAGGCATGAACTATATTCATCATAATATTGCTACTATATATATCATACACAGCCAACACATGGTCCACAACCACGAGATGATAGTTGTGATAAATTTTATTGGTCCTGTAAATCTATGATATCTTTCGGGTATATCTGATCAATCATCGTTTTATTCAAACTTAGGACAACATAAGTCATTTCGATGTAATGCATATGAGAAGTTCCAGAAGAAAAAAAAAAGATTTTGTGTTGATTATTGATAAATCCTATTGATCTTTTCTTTGACACACTTGGAAAATTTCCAAGGAAGAAATTGTTTTTCTCATGAATATAGTACTCCTAAATTGTTTTCTCATTGCAGGATTGGAGATTCTAGCTTTCCCTTGCAATCAGTTTGGTGGGCAAGAACCTGGATCGAACCCAGAAATCAAGCAGTTTGCTTGTACAAGGTTTAAAGCAGAATTCCCAATTTTTGATAAGGTGTGTCAAATGCATTGTTCTTCTCTATATATATAACATAATGTGCAGAGAGCAGTACTCAGATGCCATAATTTGTGCACAACAGGTTGATGTCAATGGGCCAAGTACAGCTCCAGTTTACCAGTTCCTGAAATCGAGTGCTGGAGGGTTTTTAGGTGATCTTATAAAGTGGAATTTTGAAAAGTTCTTGGTGGACAAAAATGGTAAAGTTGTTGAAAGATACCCACCAACAACATCACCTTTTCAGATTGAGGTATTGTTTTCCCTTTTTCTTTGCATTCGGTTCAGAAGTTTTGGAAGTTCCTTGTTATTTATATACCGGTTGAAATAACAATGGTGATGAATCTGTTTAGCCTATTTGAAACATACCAAGACTCCTAACTGTTATAAAAACAAGTGTAATTTCTTTGGAGATATGGCCAAATGACACACTTTCATAATACAAGAAGGAAATATAAAATGGCTTATCAGAAAAAATGAAAAAAAAAAAAAAAAAGGAGATATATAAAATGAAAAATTTTCAAACTAGGTCATGTTTGGAAGTTAACATGAGAGCTACCATCTTTTTTAGATCACCTGCTTGTTGACACTTAGAGCTTTGAAAAAGAGTGTTATTAAATTTAAAAACATAACATGTTTCAAATGCATCTAATGGTTTCCCAAATTTACTGGCCGAGGAAATTTCATTAGTATTCTAGTATATATTAAGGTTTCATATCCCTAATATGATGGTCGGGTGTTTACATTTGCTCTTCACTGCAGTCCATTCAAAATTTATGATTATTGATGGCATTTCGCTCCTCCAAGTTGACTTTTAGTAAATGGATGAACCTTTTGGGATCTGGTATGAATTGTTGACTTCTGTTAGAATTGTTGTTTACCAGGTATAAGTTTCGAAGTATTAATAACCTTCAATCCATAAGTACACATTATTCAGAACTTTATAACTTATGTAGTCAACCAAGACTAAGATTTAAGCCACTACAAAACTCTTTGGTTAGTTCACATTTAATAAGGCCGTTGCTCACCATTGATTTAATTTCTTCTTATTTTTTTATTTTTTTTATTTTTTTGGGGCTGGGGGGGGGGGGGGGGGTGTTGTTTTGATGCTAAAGTTAGTTAATTCACTTACATAGTTATCAAAGCAGAACCCTTAGGTAGAATCAGTTCTGAAATTGAAACCTTTTGTTCTTTTGTGACATATCAATGGTACTATGTGAGAGTTTAAGATACAAAGGCCAATGAATCATTGGTATCATGTGATGGCATGTGTACATAAAGGTTTTTTTGTGTTTCTGAGACTAATTGGCATGGAAACTTCAGATCAATTGTTTAGTTTTTGATAATGAGTGTGTATCCTGTCATATATAAAGAGTACTGGAAGGAATTGTTGTATGCTTCTCTGATTCATTGCATAAATTATTTCAGAAGGATATCCAAAGGCTCCTCGCGGCATGAACATAGAGCTGCAAAGGCATGCATGCATTATCTGCTGAATCGAGGGCAAAAGAATGTATATATCTGGATTAGTCATTCATCTCATAGTTGTATTTTCTGTGAGTTATTGGTGATATATATATATATATACACACACAATTTACAGAGTTGGTTTCTTCCTTTCCTTTCCCGACCCCTAATTTTCTACTGTGTTATTAGTAAAAATTGCTTTAATTTAAATCTACAGCAAGTGACTCTCTTGGGGTTTGTATTAACTTGCCTTATTTGTGAGGCTGAAAAGTGAAATTAAAAGTTGAATAAAACTTAGTAAAGTTTCATAGATGTAGTACTCTATGAACAAATAATAAACTAACAACGAGTGTTTGTCTCTTAGTTTCTTTGTTGCTAAGAAAGAGTGGTTTTCAACCATCTTCTCATAGGCTGTAGAATTGTTTTGTCCCATTTATCTTGAAGGTGTTTAGTCCTCCAGAGGCAACAAGCATGTCTCTTGAGCTTATGGGTTCTTTCTTCGTGGTTTTATTGGGAAACAGTAGTTTTTTATTTTTTCTTTCATGGAGAACTTAACAAAAAACTAGAGCAACCTTTCTCTCAACTAGAGCAACTTTTCTCTCAATGAAAGAGAAGGTGTAGGCTTCACCCTTAGAAATCAATTTCATTCTTCTGAGTTTATTATAGCTGCCAAGTTCTTGACGAAACATGTCTTAAACATGGATGTGGTGGCTAGAACTTTTAGGCAGCTTTGGCGATCAACCAGTGGCTTTAAGATTTGTAGTCTTGAGGACCACATTGTTTTGTTTGTTTTCAGTAGTCCTGTTGATGTGAATCAGATTATTCAAAGTGAACCATGGTGTTTTGACAAGCACCTGGTGGTTATGAAGAAGTATGACAATGACGGCCTGATACGTGATATCCTTTTACTCAAGCCACATTAAGTTCACGACATCCGTATCAGGTTTATGACCAAGACTATTGTTGAAAGTATTTGTGATACTATTGGGCTAGTGTGTTGATCCACAGGGTGTGCTGATAAGGAGGGAGGTAGTTTTATGCAGGGTTACTCTGGTTGTTTCCTTGCCTCTATGCCGAGGTTGTGTGGTGACTTTGGAGAATGGGAACAAGGTTTGGGTTAGTTTCAAGTATGAACGACTGCCTAATATCTGTTATTGGTGTAGTTGCCTAGACCATGATGATAAAGATTATGTACTATAGATTTAAAGCAAAGGTACCCTGTCTCCTGACCAGAGACAATATGGTCAAAGTTTACATGCGTTCCTGTAAAGATCCTGTAACAAACCTATGGTTTTTGTACCTAGTTATTACGATAAAATTGATAGTTTTTAAGGAGGAAGACGACCGAGAAAGGTGGTGGCTCAATCGTGAGAGCGGAGGATGTTGGCCACACTTCCCTGGAGGTGAATCATCCAAATATGGCAATGGATACTCATGATGGAGCCACTAATGAGGAAGATTATCTCTCCCAATTAGTCTCAGTATCGAGTACTAACCCAATAGTTGGTTGGGATCAAGTTTCCTCCAAGTTCGCTCCTTATACTGAGTCATTCCTTAATGGAGGCCAAGTTCCAGCTTATGCTTCTGTGTCTAAAGGAGATACTTTGTTGGGAAGTCCATGTTTTTTAATCAAATTTTGGAGTGAAAAATTCGGGCTAGTTTGAAGGTGGTGATCCTTTTTTGGCTAAGTTGCAGGAAATTGATTGTGATCTTCAGAAATTTGATAATCTGGTGGGCAAGAATCCATGTGGTGATAATGTGGTGGTTGAAAAATCATCTCTTCAATCACTTGATATTCATCTTGATTATGGTGTTGAGTTCCTGGGGATCGTCAAGGCAAGTGTGGTCAATAATTTGTCATGTGATAAGGTGCAACAAATCAAGGGACCTACTAAAGATCTGGGCCTATCAGATGGAACCCTCGCCTATTTTGAGTTGCTAGCTAGGCCTAAGTTAGTGACTCCCACCATTCCTCACTTAAGCCCTTATGTTACTAAGCCTAGAGATCCTCTCCAAGATATTTCAAACTGTCTCTGGCCATCGAGTGAGGTAAAGTCTAAAGCGTTCCACACTTGGGGGCTTAATCTCATCGAACCTATCCATTCGCCCTTGAATGAATACATTTGGGTCTTTGTTGCCACTAAGTAATTCAATAAGTGAGCGGAAGAATTCCACTCAAGAAAGCAATGGGAATGGCTATAGGCAACTCCAACAAGGAGTATATCAGTCGGTGTTTTGACGTCTCGTAGAAGATCATAAGTGACAACAATATATCTCGCTCATACCAATTTTCAGAGTCAAGTACTATGAAACATTAAGAAGCCTACAAACTATCTTATTATCCAAATATGGTGAGACCCTTACATGCAAAGGTGCAATGCCTTCAATAAGGTAGGGAAAGCCAATGCTTTCTCTCAATGGAAAACCTTGCGAAGCGGCAAGAAAACCTATAATTTATTCTTACAACAATAACTCTACATGAGAGTGAAAATACTCTTAATAAGTTAAGAAAAGCCAATCACATACTCCCATAATGGTAAGCCTTATCAAATGGTTAGGAAGCCAATGATATGTTTCATTATGGCTATACCCCCACTTGCGAGGCACAACTAGCCCTCGACAAGGTAGGAAAGCCAACACATCCTTAAAGGCAAGCCCTACCAAATGATTAGGAAGCTAACAAGATGTCATATTATTCATACGTGGCAAAATCCCTACTTGTGAGGGTGAAACGCCCCCAACAAGGTAGAGAAAGCCAAAATTTTCTTATAGTTCAAGTATGATGATCCACTACATGTGAGGACATAATCATCCCTCAAAATATGGGAAAGTTGATGCAACAAATCCATATCTCATTGCCACATGATAATTCGTTATACGCGAGGATAAAACTCCTTCTCAAGAAAATGCCAAAACTGTGCATTCTATAAGTTATTATATGAAAGAATGTGATATCTTCAAAAGGTGATAGCAATACAAGCTTTATTCAAGCCGTTGTCTATGGAAACACAATCAGCTTCTATAAAATGGTGAAACACAAGTGCACCATGACTTGCAACATAGCCCATATGTGGGGGCTTGTTGAAACTAATGAAAAAGCAACCTAACACATGTGAAGTATAAGTTTACTACCAAGCAGCAAGGCAAGTTTCAACATATATGAGTTGTTTGTGAAACCAAAATTTGCCTATCAATAGAGCGCTAAAAAAACGATGCACAACCGGCAAGATGTACATTGCACCAATACCTGTCCGCAATAACATAGCAACCACGTCTACTAACTTGCCCAAGCAAATTCAATGACATATCAAACAAAAGTCACTTTCAAGCCACTACGTATACACAAAACTAGTCAAGGCAAGATATCCAAATTGACAAAGTATTCACATCTTGTCGAAACAAGTCGTTCTCAAAATGATGTACACAACTCATCAATACATAGGTGAGTCATTCTCATGTGGTGATGCGATCATGAGTTTTCAAAACTATGCTACTCAATCACAAGCAAAATGTGCTCAAAGCCTATTAAGTAGAGATGCAAATCTATTCACATGGTACACCATACAAACAATTTACATCATTGAGGTACAAATCATTCTTTTCATTCCAAAATTCCAAATTATATGTTGAGACATCATATATGTGTTTCTTTGTACAAAATACAAATTGTATCTACTAACCACGACAGCATAAGCTCAAAGTTTCAAGAAATACCACTAAATAAGAGCTACTCTATAAATAAGTGAGCTATCTACAAAAGTGAAATATAAGAGAATGTGTTTCCAAGGTAGTATCCCCTATAACATATTACAACTAACTTGAGTTCTCAAGGTTTCAACAAATTCAAGAAACAAAAGAAATGAAAAAGAAAGGGGGACTCAAAAAAGATCAAGACTTGCAATAATATCCAAAACTATTTCATTTGAAACACTCACTTACAATTGATCTATCTCGGAATTCAAGCTCCAAGTTTCTATCTCTAACCAAAAAAATATGATTTTCAAAAGACACAAGTTGAACTTTAAAGCCTCACTTGATCCATGTATCGACAAGGCAATGGAGGTATGTGTTACTCATCATTGATTTTTTTTTTTTTTTTTTTTTTTTGTTGTTGGGGTTTTTTTTGGGGGGCAGGGGGGGGGGGGTGGAGTTTGTTTTGATGCTAAAGGCAGTTAATTCACTGACATAGTTATCAAAGCAGCACCCTTAAGTAGAACTAGTTCTGAAATTGAAACCTTTTGTTCTTTCGTGACATGTCAATGATACTATGTGAGATTTTAAGATGCGAAGGCCAATGAATAATTGGTATCATGTGATGGCATGTGTATATTAATGTTTTTTGTGTTTCTGAGACTAGTTGGCATGGAAAATTTAGATCAATTGTTTAGTTTTTGATAATGAGTGTGTGTCCTATCATATGTAAAGAGCACTGGAAGGAATTGTTGTATGCTTCTCTGATTCATTGCATAAATTATTTTAGAAGGATATCCAAAGGCTCCTCGCGGCATGAACATAGAGCTGCAAAGGCATGCATGCATTTTCTGTTGAATCAAAGGCAAAAGAATGTATGAGAATTTGTAGATATCTGGATTAGTTGTTCATCTCATAGTTGTATTTTCTCTACAAGTTATTGGTGATATACTTAAAATTTATAGAGTTGGTTTCTTCCTTTCCTTTCCCGACCCCCAATTTTCTGCTGTGTTATTAGTAAAAATTGCTTTAATTTAGATCTTTAATTCAACTTGGTGTAATTTTAAGAAATCTTACACAACCCAATAATATGTTATTGAATTCATATTTGAGAAATCTCACAATTAGATTACATGTTCTATTTGTTCTTAATATGCATATCAATTTTTATGTCAATCGGATGCTATATATCATTCAATCAATAAATTCATATTTTATACATTATTTAAATTATAAAAAAAAATCTTGAATTTAAACGATTGATTGATGGCATAGTTATTGATTTTTGATCATCTTAAAATTTGGCAAGCATAGAGAATATACGAAAATAATGTAATCCAACAGTAGATTTTTCAATTAAAAATTTTTTGGTAGTGTAACATACCTTGAAGTTACACTAGATGTAACTTGAACCCATTAAAAAGTATTATAGTTTTGTGAATTTGTACGGTTGGATCTGATAGTCATAATACACAACTAATATAAATTGATAACCATTTTTATTGTGGATTACCTAACTAAGCAAATACATTATGTTGAAATGAGAGGATCAATGATAATCAAAGTAATTTTTGCTAGCTTAATCACTTTGTGATTCTCTTATGTTACCAATGATTCACATATAGAGGGACTCCTTCAGTATATATCTTCACAATCTATAGCTTAATCAAATGTTGTCTCTCAATAGAGAAAGTTAAAGTAACCACAAATAGCAAGATGGCAAGTTCATCAAATGTTCGACACCAACAAGAAATGGACCAAAAAGGGTTCAAAGTTACTAATGATGGCCATGGTACCATCTATTGCAACTTTATGTTGTTGTTTGCAGTAACTTCAACCTTAGAAGGTGATGCTTTGGCAATGAGATTGGACTTTTGAATGAAAATCCCAATACCGAAGTCATCCTACAAGAAACCATAGTATAACGCACTCAATATACTATTATACTCTATAAAAAATGAAGAAAATATGTGACTTACCAAGTGAGTTACTATTATACGCACTCAGTAATGGCATATCTCCTAAAGTACACTTATTCTACGTAATACGACAATGCAACGCACTCAACAATCCCTATTGGCATGAAAAGGGGTTGGCAACAATGTTGGCACTCAAATAAACAGAGTTGATGCCTGTGCAAAGCATCGAGTTCATCGACAATTATATAGAAGGAATAATGCCTGTAACATTGCCACAAGTAGCCTAAGCATTGCCACAAACACAAGCATCTTTGTACTGAACGAGATGTACTCTAAGCATGATCAAAGAATAGATGCTTTATGGAATCACCAATCTCGGCTTTGCCAACACTCTCTAATAACAAAGCTGTGGAAAACATGCCTTATGCAATAGTCTTAACACTTGATGCTTTACAATGGTGAAGAGGCCAAACAAGCAATGATAATACTCTAAACATGATATTTCTTGCATATGTGTAAGTTCCTAAGCATTTCAACACTCGACTACCTTTTTCAGCTTTAAAAACATCACGTTCTAATGCATAATGCTTGGAGCGAAGAGAGGGAAAGCCGCTGAGTGCGCCCATCCTACCCTTTTATAGTCACCAATAACCATGTTTTCAATGCTGCACAATCAATAACACCTTCAAGTCTCATAATGTTAGCACCCATCCCAATGGTGTCTCAACCAACTATTTCTTCATCATTACAACAAGCACAAAGCAGCTAATTGTGACCCTAACTTTCATTTACGTTTGTCTCAAAACCACAATATAAGGGGCTGACAGCCCACATAGTGGCTTCTCCTTATCTCTATACTACATTATCAAGTGATATTCGTTTAATTCCATCTCAAATGCACTATCCTAAGGCAGCTAGGAATATTGCTTAGCGCTCATGGTTACGGCTTCATTAGAAATATTTTCTAGCGAACACAATATCATCAAATTGGCCAATAAGCAAGTAGCTCATAAATTGACACATGTTCGATGAAGTCCAGTTTACATAGAGATGCAAGATAGCCTCTCGTTCATCATATTCTTCTCATCTGGACCCAAGCCGAGCTTTCACTTCGCTTCCTTGAATTGTTAGCCAAGCAGATTACTTATTCTATTCCCAACACCAAGGCTAACTCAATATCATATCAAGTGTGGTCGCTGATTTCTGTCTTGCAACTATTGGAATCAATGGGGAGTCGATTTTGACATGAAATTAGGCTTCAATTAAAACAAGGACTCAACCTCATGAGTTGGTACCTCGCTTTGGGTCTGTGACTTCCTAAAGAAAATCCTCCTACATAATCAAGGACACAAATTATTCAACACATCACCAAACATATCCAAAGAATTTTTTTTATAATTTTTTTTAAAATTTTGGTCTTCATGATCAAACATAACAAACTGTTCTTGGGTCCTTCACAAGAACCCAATTGCTATTTCACAACATTAGTGTCACCATCCTCAAACAGTGGCTCTTCTACAACCACCTTAGGATGCAAAGCTTGGATTAGTAATATATCATGGAGACACTAAACTATAATTGGAAATTTGCTTGTTGGGACTTCTGACTATATTTGCTTGTTGGGACTTCTGAGAGAAGGTGATCCTAATGCCAAACGAACAATACCTCCTTCACCAGAGCTATAAAGTAGAGGAACATGAGTGGCTCACCACTCACTAGTGTTTACGAATGAGCGAGCCACCCATTTGTTTTGGTATTATTCAGACTTCTACGAGTCTAAGAACCATTAGGTCCACATTATACTTTGGGCCTCTAATGAGCCAGCCTAGTTGTTAACAAATGAGCCAGCCCAATTTTTAACAAGATGCATTGGCAAAGAGAAAGCTATACAAAATTACAATTGCAGAGCTAAAGAAAAATAAAAAATGAAGGGAAAATGGCGTGGAGGCTATAGGTTATCTAAAGAAAAGTAATATAAAAACTAGCTTCAACATACTAGCTTCGCGCGTGCAATGAGTTTTTTTTTTTTTTTTTTTTTTAAGTGGTTGTAGCAAAAAAAAAAAAAAATCTATGTTTAGTCATGGCGTCGGGTTCCAAGATCGCTTTGGTTTCTCTCTTGCTAGAGACAGGTGCTCACCATTTTCTCTAAGGGTGTAGAACAGTAGTCCCTTCTCTGAAGGTGTTTATCCGTACCTTTCAATGACAAGTTCACTTTGAGGCTTGTGGGGTTTGTTTTTTCTTGGGTTATTGGGAAAAAGAACCTTTTCCTCTTCTCTTTTTCCTTCCTTATTCCTCCCTTGTTGGATTTTTACCTCATTTTTTCTTTTTCCTTTTCATTCTCGGTCTACTAAGCTGAGACACAGATGGAAGACCTTACATGGAGCAAGCTTAATCTATTGGAGTGTGAAGGGTCTAATGTTAGATTAATGGAAAAGCAAGCTGAAACAGAATGGGTGTTGGCAGCAAAATTTTTGACCCGACGAGCTCTTAACTTAGATGCTATTGCAAAAAAATTTTCCCCCTTGTGGAGGGCAACGAAGGATTTCAAAGCCAGAAAGGAGGGCGAACACATCTTTCTCTTTACTTTCGTAGACAAAACCGAAATAATGAGAGTCCTAGCAGGGGAACCATGGAGTTTTGATAAACATATGGTGGTATTGAAAGAGTACGATGGCACCAAGGATGTGAGAGACATGATTTTTTATCAAGCTACCTTTTGGGTTCAAGTGCATGATCTCCCACTTAGATTCAGGAACTGAAGGGTGGGAGAACAACTATGTGAAGCCATGGGAACAGTGAACCATGGAGAGGATGACTTGGCCATGGAAGGTGATAGGTTTGTACGAGTCAGGGTTACTTTGAATATCTCCAAACCTTTGTGTAGGGGAAGAGTGATCACACTGGATGATCGGAAGGATTTTTGGATCCCTTTCAAATATGAGTTGCTTCCAAACCTCTGTTACTGGTGTGGGTGCCTAACACATGATGATCGGAGTTGTGATATATGGATTGAAAGTGAGGGAAACCTAGCTACAGAAAATTAACAGTATGGTCCCTAGATTAAAGCTACATTGTTTATGCCATCAAATAGTAAGGTGGTCATGGTGCTGGGTTTCTATGAAACAAGGAAGAAAGTAAATCCACCATCAAATCTGGTTCAGGGAAGCAAGCTGCCAGTGGTGGTGCTCCGATTTGACAAACCCTCGCCTAAGGTAATTTGGCCTGAAAAGCAAGATAATTTTTCAAACCCACCTGTAATGATGGAGCTGGATTCTCAGCAGACAAATATGATGCATTCAAAGTTGAATTAGGTTAATAAGACTGAAGAAGGAAATGTGTATGTTAGTGCAGCGGTGTTGGAAGTGGAAACCGAGACAGGAAAAAACTTTGAGGTGACGTTGGAGACGTTGGACAAAGAAATAGCAATGTTTGACATTGCACCCATAGTATGTGCTGAGATTTTAAACCCTCTGGGCCCTCTCAACTCTGGCCCAACAAACTTTATACCTCTACCTAATCCAAAAAGCCCTCTTGCCAACATAATTAACTTAAGCCCATCTCAGGATAAACCAATGCCTAAAGCCTCTCCTAAATGGACACGGATTAAAAGACAAGTGGGCTCAACTGAGGAAAACATAGCTCTCAACGCTGCACTGGGAAAAAGAATAGCTCGCCTCCCTTACGGCGACTTAAAGCCATCAAAACACAAAATCACTTAAGTTTCTGCCTAGAAAGAAAACATTAGCACAGCAGTGGAGGCTAGTTCCCAGCCCCGCTGAGAGTAATGAGTTGTTTATGTTGGAATGTGCAAGGGCTTGGGAACCACCATACGATTCAAGAGCTTGCAAACCTAGTGTGAGCATAAGACCCCTCTATTTTGTTCCTAGCCGAAACATGGGTAGATGAAGCTAGACTAGAAAAATTGTGTGACGAACTAAATTTTGATGAAAAGTGGGTGGTGGACAGAATTACTAGAGTTGGTGGCTTGGCTCTTCTCTAGAAAAACTCAATAGGCATCAAAGTGGTTGGTTCTTCTATTAATTTTATTGATGTAATTGTTAATGATGGTCAGGAAGATTCTTGGAGGTGCAATGCAAACCCGATGGAATTGTGCAATGCAAAAATAAACCATTTCACTTTGAAAGCATGTGGATGAAAGAAGATGGTTGTAGGACCACGATAGTTGACGCATGGGGTTGCCTATCATATGAGAGCAACTTGATTCTGGCTTTCTCAAAAATTAAACATTGTGGGGAGAAATTGGTGGAGTGGAATCGGACTTCTTTTGGGAGCAAAAAAAGGCAACCAGTAGAGACATCGAAAATGTTGGTTTTAGCTGAGGAGGTAGCAGCAAGAGGAGCCTTATTTGATTAGGTTTGAATTCTGAGGATGAATATTATTAAGCTACTTGATAAGGAAAGCATGATGTGGATTCAGAGGGCTTGAGCCCTATACTTGTAATTGGGTGATAGCAACACCCGTTACTTTCACAGTAGAGCTTAACAAAGATACAAGAGAAACCTGATACACGGGCTATGGAATAACCAGAACATTTGGTGCACATTCGAGCCTCAAGTTCAAGAGATAGCAACATCTTTCTATCAAGATCTCTTCACCACTAGCAGTCCTGAGGAGTGCCACCCAATTTTTGAGTTGATTCAGCCAGTGGTTTCGGTGGATATGAATAGAGAATTAATCCGTAGTTTCACAAGAGATGAGGTGGAAGCAGCTCTCAAAACTATGGAATCGCTCTTGGCCCCTGGTTCGGACAGTATGCCTTCTACTTTCTTCCAAACTTATTGGTCTGTTGTTGGTGATGATGTATCCTCTGTTGTTTTAAAACTATCTTAATAATTGCTCTATGCTTGCTGAAATCAACCATACTTTTATAACCCTCATTCCTAAATTTAAGAGTCCGGAAAAAATCTCTGAATTTAGACCTATTAGCCTGTGTAATGTTATTTACACATTGGCGTCCAAAGTGCTAGCTAATAGGCTCCAAGGATTACTCCCTGATATAATCTCAGAAAATCAAAATGCTTTCCAGACAGGGAGGCTCATAACAGATAATATTTTGATGGCCTATGAAACTCTCCATTATATGAAGCACCAATCAGGAAAAGCAAGGTTTATGGCTCTTAAATTTGAAATGAGTAAAGCATATAATATGGTGGAATGGTCTTTTCTAAAGCTGCTAATGCTAAGAATGGGTTTCCATGAAAAATTGGTTGATTTGTTGATGACATGCATTACAATGGTCTCTTATTCCCTTTTAATCAATGGGGAGCCAATTGGAAAAATTATTCTATCAAGGGGAATCCGACAAGAGGACCCAATCTCACCCTATTTACTCCTTCTTTGCTCTGAGGGGTTACATGCCTTGATTGAGAAAGCAGCTCGGGATGGTCATATCAGTGGCATTTCATTATGTAGAAATGGACCTAGACTAACTCATCTATTTTTTTTATAGACGATAGTCTTCTCTTCTAAGGGCCTCAATTCAAGAATGCAATCACACCTAGGCCATCCTTTTAGAATATGAGGTAGCTTCGAGCCAAAAGCTTAACAGGGACAAAACAACCCTTTTTCTCAGCAAAGCAACCTCTCCTGATACTCATGAAAACATCATTAATTTTCTTGGTGTTCCTAAGATAAAGCAATATGAGAAGTACCTAGGTCTTCTCTCTTTTGTGGGGAGGGGAAAAATGGCGAGTTTTGCTTTCATCGAAGAGAGGGTTTGGTCCAAACTAAAGGGCTGGAAGGAAAAGCTCTTTTTCCAATCAGGAAGAGAAGTACTCATTAAAGCAGTAATACAAGTGCTTCCGACCTTTGCCATGAGTTGCTTTAAAGTGCCTACCTCTCTTTGCCATGAAATTGAGGTAATGATCTATAAATTCTGGTGGGGTCAAAGAGGTAGCCAGAGGAAAGTACTGTAAGGTTGAATTTAATCAATCATTTTGTGGCTTTATTCCGTGCCAATTTTATTGTAATTTAGCATTTAGAAACCCTGTATTTAGGTGGGAATTATGTAAGAGTAGTGTGTAAAAGAATGTGAAGAAAAAACTCAAGAGTGTGCACTTAGCAGGGCCTCGCAACTGGATCTCGTGGCTGGCAAGTCGCCAAAGAAGGCATACGTGTGAAGTATGTAGAGGAGCTAAAGAGTCACGCCGGCTGGAGCGCTATAGGACAAAACTTCCAGTCTGGCCATTCTGTTAGGGAAAAACTAACCTTTTGCATTCCAAGCACACACCAGTATAAATACCCCGTATACCCACGTATTGCAGAGAGCTTTCAGGGAGAATTTTGAGAGAGAAACCCTAGAGAAAAAGAAGATTGACTCATCCACAATCTTTATCCTTATTTCTCCAAATTCTTCTACTCTTTTCTCTCCATTGTTACATCCTTGAGAGACACATTTAGCCAAATCCTTTTCTCACCATACCCATATCTATAAGAAAGTTATTTGGTGCTTGGAAAGTAGTTATGAAAGGACCAATTGATATTGGTTAATGCTATAGGTTATAGCGGGATCTGGTAAGCTAGAAAAGACAAAAATTCGACGTAACCTCGTTGAAGCAAGAAAGTTGGAAGGCTTAGGTACACTGGATAGATTAGGCTTGGAGGGTCTTCTGCTGTTCATGTATCCCAACTTCATTCTCTAGTGGATTATTGGCCGCTTAGAGGGCGGCAGATAGGTTTTCGCCGAAGACTTCAGTTTCCTCTTCGATAACACATCGTTGTGTTGTCTTTGTATTTGCATCTCTCTTCTCTTAATCTTTGCCCTTTTAATTACTACTATGGTTGTGATTAATTATGGTTTAAATTTTTTTATCAATTTTTTTTAGTTTATTTTCATATTCTGCACATACATTGTTTAATAATAAGCTTGAATTGGTAATTTTTAATTTGGGGGTCTAAACGTTCAAGGTATTTAACACATTATTTGAACATTCAATTGGTATCAGAGCAAGTGCACTTGATTTTTTTTAAGTACCTAAGTGCGATCCTAGACCCTTTAGCTATGGATGAAACTATGGAAAAGGCTATGCTGAATTGTGGTTTACGTAAAGTTGTAATTTATAACTATGTGTTTTGTTGGCTTTAATTCCGTGCCAAATTTGATTGTAATTTTATTCAATCTTTTGTACCCTGTATTTATTGTGGGATTTAATTGTAAAGGTTGTGTGATAGAGAGAGAGTGTGTGAAGACTTATGCAATTGATGAATGAGGAGTTCTCGCAGGTAGCTCACGACTAAGTATCCCACGAAGTGAGTCATGTGCTTTGCACATGATTGGAATGCAAAAAGTCAGGATAGATGGCGACAGTTGTGTTTCGTGAGTAGCTCATAGGTAAGACCTTCCCGTGAGACACTCGCGAGACATTCTATTTTGTCAGGCTATACTATCTGATATACACTTTTTGTACCCATACTATATATACCCATGTTACCCACAAATGTTGAGGAGTGCTTCTGAGAGAAAACCCTAGCCACAAACCTTGAGAATTAGAGATTGTTATACCCGCATTTCTCTACTCAATTGCTTGTGGATTTTCCTCAACTCCTACCTCTCAATTTCTACATCATTGAGAGGTTGATAGCCCAAACACTTACCACACCTTTTCAAAGTGTCAAGTGAGATTTTGGTACTGTTGGAAAGTATTGGAAGAAGCCAAGGATAGCAAATGCAACATGGATCTTGTTGCGGGATCCAGAGAGCTAGACAAGACACGGTTCCCAGAAGCCTTGTTAGAGTAAGAGCTTGGAGGGGTTAGGTACATCGGGTAGATTAGGCTTGGAGGGTTTCTTGCTAACCCATGTATCCCAACTGATTGTCTAGTGAATCGATTACCGCTTGGAGGACAGCAGAGAGGTTTTTCGCTGAGTTCTTCAGTTTCCTCTTCGATAACACATCAGTGTGTTATCTTGTATTTGCATCTCTCTTTCCTACTCTTTTACATTCCATTTTACCACTGTGTTGTCTTGATAATGGATTAGAGTAGCTTGTTTGTTCATCCGCTCGCATTTACACTATTCCGCATTTAGTATTAAGTTAGTGTAAAATCAATTGAGCTGTAACTTTAATTTAGGGGGTCTAAATAGCTTTTGTGTTTTCAATATATTTTCGAGCATTCAGTTTAAATGTTTGTGATAATGACTCTATGAGTATGTTTGAAGGGAGTCCTAACAATGAACTCCTAGAGTTACTAAAAACAAAGAAACATGCTAGGATGTTTGTTCACGTGCTGAAATATTTTGAAAATATGAATCACATCTTACACAATAGTCTTTGTGAGTCTATTTCATTGATGAAGAAGTATAAAAGAAGAAATATAATATTGTGTGATGAGGTTGATAATCTGAAGAAGAAAATTAAATCTAACAAGAGCATGGAAAATGAAGATAAGTTTATGTTTGAAGGTCAAGAGAGCTTGTTCCATGCTTGCCTATTTGTGCACACCTCTTTGAAGGTATTTAATTCATGTTTATGGTATCTTGATAGCGGTTGTCCTCGTCATATGATAAGAGATAAATCATTGTTTAAGTCACTCAAAGAGAAGGTTGGTGACTATGTGACATTGGGTAATGGGAGTCATGCTCAAGTTCTCGACAAAGGGACTGTTGAGATATCGGGATTACCTCTATTGAAGGATGTCTTATACATCAAGGGGCTGAAGGCAAATCTCTTAAACATCACTCAAATATGTGATGAAGACTTCCTTGTTCAATTCTCAAAGAAGGGGTGCATAATCATTGATGAAGAAAAGGTTCAAGTCTTGGAGGGAAATAGGACTATCGATAATTGCTGCGAAGTAGTTCCTACGGCACCAATTTCCTGTAGAAGTGCTTGTGTTGACATGTTGGAACTTTGGCATCACAGATTTAGGCATGCAAATTTCAAACAAGTAGCTAAAGTATTTAAACTTGAAGCTGTTGAGGGACTTCCAAAGTTTGGAAAGGTTGAGAAGACAATTTGTGGTGCATGCCAAATGGGAAAGCAAACAAAGGCAAGTCATCCCAAAGTGAATATGATTGCTAGCTCTCGGTGTTTAGAGCTCCTTCATGTTGATTTAATAGGGCCTACAAGAATTGAAAGTCTAGGAGGAAAGAGGTACATTATGGTCATTGTTGATGATTTCTCAAGATACACTTGGGTGGAATTTCTTAGAGAAAAATTAAAAGCATGTGAGAAATTGGAAATATTATGCAAGAGACTACAAAACGAGAAAGGGGTTCCAATTGTTAAGATAAGGAGTGATCATGACAAGGAGTTTGAGAATGCAAGATTTAAGTCATTTTGTGAGAAGAATGGGATCAAAAAGGAATTTTTAGCTCCCAAAACTTCTCAACAAAATGGGGTAGTTGAGAGGAAAAATCGAGTGATTCAAGAAATGGCAAGAGTTATGCTACTCAACAAGAAAATTCCTCAAAAGTTTTGGGAAGAAGCTGTGAACATTTCATGTCACATTGGTAATAGGATATTCTTTTGAGTGGAAACAAAGAAGACCACTTATGAAATTTGGAATGGAAAGAAGTCGAAAGTGAAGTACTTCCGAGTGTTTGGAAGCAGGTGCTACATTTTAAATGATCGGAGTATCTTGGAAAATTTGATGCAAAAAATGATGAAGGCATCTTCCTTGGGTATTCTACTATTAGCCGAGCATATAGGATTTTCAATAAGAGAACGAAGACAGTAATGGAATCCATCAATGTAGAAATTGATGATGTTATAACAATGGTAGAGATGGGTGATGATGAGGAAGGGCCAAGCATCAAAAAGCCCACAGCTGAGGTTGAAGCTCTTGATAATGACATTGAAGGACCTACATCAAAAAATGAATCAACTCCCGTGAACTCAAGAATGGAAACAAGATCAATGTCGAGAACAACAAGTCCTCTCACTCCTCTGGAAGTTTATCGTCCTATCTCCTGGAATGATGAAGTCTCCACATCAATGAAGCCATCATTAAGAGTGATTAAGAACCATCTAGACAGTAACATCATTGGGTCTTTAGATAAAGTTCTTCACCTTAGAAAGGGAAACGTACTTTTGATCAATCATGTAACATACTTTCCCAATTTGAGCCGAAAAAGGTAGAAGAAGCTCTTTAAGATGAAAATTGGGTTGAGACCATGCATGAAGAGCTGAATGAATTTGTGAGAAATGATGTATGGGAACTTGCTCCAAGGCCTGAAAATGTTCATGTCATCGGTACCAAATGGATCTTCAAAAACAAGATCGATGAAGATGGAGAGATTATCTGAAATAAATCTCGACTAGTGGCTTAAGGATACATTCAAGTAGAAGGAGTATATTTTGATGAATCCCTTGCTCCCATGACAAGACTTGAGTCTATTCGCATTCTAATATCAATTGCATGCACTATGAACTTCAAACTCTACCAAATGAATGTGAAATGTGCATTTCTAAATGGCTACCTGAATGAAGAAGTGTTTGTTGAACAACCTAAAGGTTTCGAAGATCCTCACTTTCCAGATCATGTGCTGAGATTAAAGAAAACTCTTTATGGCTTGAAACAAGCTCCGAGAGCTTGGTATGATCAACTTACCCATTACCCCTTGAATAGAGAGTTCAAAAGAGGGTTTGCCGATCAGACTTTATTTGTCAAGAATGATGGGGATTACCTTCTTATGGCTCAAGTATATGTTGATGACATAGTATTTGGAGCTACCATTGATGCTCAAGCTATAGAATTCTCTAAGGAGATGAAGAACGAATTTGAGATGAGTATGGTGGGGGAGCTTACATTCTTCTAAGG
The DNA here is from genome assembly GCA_030445155.1 of Quercus variabilis. Lineage (NCBI taxonomy): Eukaryota > Viridiplantae > Streptophyta > Magnoliopsida > Fagales > Fagaceae > Quercus > Quercus variabilis. The sequence continues at coordinate 20,013,979 of CP129446.1, read as the reverse complement.
GCTTTAAGTCAAACAAAGGAAGGAAGGCATATTCATTTCACAAGAAAAATATGCTAGAAATATTGTCAATAAGTTTGGATTGGATTCCAAAAAGCATGCCTCTACTCCCATGAGTTCATTTACAAAACTGAATGTTGATTCTTCCGGGGTAGAAATGAGTCCAACCTTGTATAGAAGTATCATTGGGAGTCTACTCTATCTTACAACTAGTAAACCGGATATTGCTTTTAGCGTGGGTGTTTGTGCACGATATCAAGCTGCACCGAATGAATCCCACCTGACTGTAGTGAAGCGAATCATATGATATGTCAATGGAACTTTGGATTATGGCTTGTGGTACTCAAAGGACTCAAATGCTTGCTTTGCAGGTTATTCAGATGCAGATTGGGCTAGAGGTGTGGATGATCGAAAGAGTACTTCTGGTGGCTGCTTCTATCTTGGAAACAACCTTGTCTCTTGGATAAGCAAGAAACAAAATTCCGTGTCTCTTTCTACGGCTGAAGCAGAGTACATAGCTGCTGGACGTTGCTGCACACAAATCGTTTGGATGAAAAATCTACTTCATGACTATGGGATTCCTCAAGATACAATGTGTGTTTTCTGTGATAACCCCAGTGCTATAAACCTCTCTAAGAATCTAGTTCAGCATTCGAAGTCAAAACAGATAGAGATTTGTTACCACTTCATCAAGGATTTGGTAGAAGATAAAGTTGTATGTCTTGAATTCATACATATAGACAATCAAAAGCAGACATCTTCACCAAGCCTCTCGATGGTCCACAGTTTGAATCACTTTGTAAGACCATTGGTGTTGGTATAATTCCTTGAATCTCATGTGTGCTGTGTGCTTTACCTCTTTGATTTGATTTGTTTTTAGGGTAGACACTACTTTGTTGGCTATTTGTATAGCATGTTCTATTTGTTTGCAATTGTTTTAAATGTTTTTACATTTTTTTTAGTCAACTTTTTCTAGCTTTTATGTCAAAAATCCAAAAACACATAAAAAGTAGAAAATCCAAAAAGTTTGATTGACATTATTGTGTTTTGTCACAAGCATGTTTTGCCTTGTACCTTGTGCTAATGGCTTTGTGCATTTACGAGCGTAGCTTGTTCTTCATGCACTCATATCATTGTGGAAAGAAATCTTAAAATTTATGTAACTGTTGTAAATAGATTTTCAAACTTGTCATGAATGATTTGTCAACGGTTTTGTTGATCTTGAAACTTGCATAGACTTGTGCCTATATATCTTCCCACTCTTTTATTTTTGTTTTAAAGAGCTCAACAAATGTAAATCTCAACATGAAAAGAGATAATGAGTTGCAAAAGCCTTTGCACATACTAGCATTTGACTAGGAAAAAGGAAAAGCAACTTTTGTGAAAAATGTATGATGCCTAAAAAGCCAAAGGCTTCCTCATCAATTTGAAATATCAAAACTTTCAGGCATCAATCTCAAAATGAGATGTTATGATTCAAAAAGATCAAATGATATGATGAATATGGAGTCAAATGAAAAGCTTCAAAATTATGTTATCAAGTTTTGTGAGAGGTCATATATGCATATTTCTATAATTGAGATAGGTCACTTTTCCTAGTGCTAATTGTGTATGCCTTGGTTGAATTGATTATTGAAACTTTACATTGAACTAATGACTGTCTCATTTTTGATATCCACACACATCACACATGTTTATGTTTAATGAATGTCTTATTCATTTGTGTGATTGTACTTGATGAAATGTGTTACACATGCTCAATTATATGTTGATTAAACACAAAAAGATTTTTGAGTGTTTTAATTGTTTTTGGAAGTCTTTTGTTTTGGCCAAAATATAAAAAATTTCAAAAACAATGTTGCCCTATACTGGCGACTTGGTCGCGGGTCATTCCAGTCACTTGCCCCTAGTTGTGAGCTTATACAGAAGGTTTTTGCAACTCTCTGGCGAGTTAATGTCCCAGTCGTGAAAAAGACTTGGAAAATTATCAAAAATTATGGGTTTTTACAGTTTTTGTGACTTAGTTTGGCGACTTGTTCATGAGTGGAAGCTCCAGTCGCGAGGTCATACAGAAATTTTCGTAGCTCCCTTCACAACTTACTTGCGGGTGGACTTTCTAGTCGTGGAAAACACTTAGAAATTTTTTTCAAAATTTTGTCTATATGGTGTTTGGTGACTTGTCCTGGCGACTTGTTTGCGACTCATCCTTGTCGTGAAAATCACATGTTTTGCATAATGAGGGCCTTTTTCAGAACTGGTTTCAAAAAGTTTTCATTTTTCCCTTGCATCTCGTGACTATTCATCTTCTTAACTGTCTTCCCCTCTTTTAAAATCACTGTGTTCACACACAAACTCTCTATATTCTTCCTCACTTGTTCACTAATCTTCAAGAAAAGGTATGGGTTCTGTTTCTTTCTCATTGTATTTCACATTTCTTACCTAAGATTTCTTGGTTTGGGTGTTTTTGATAATCTCTGTGATTATGATGCTTGAATATGGATATTTGATGCTTTGGAAAGTTTGTTTTGTGGGTTGTGTTGGATATGTGTTATTACACTTTGTCTTTGGCTGCAAAATGTGATTTGTAGCACACACACATTCTATGACATGATTGGGACCTTAATCTCATGATTTTAGGGTTTTCCACAATATTCCTGTTTTAGGACTAACTCAGTACTAATAGAGTTTGTTGTCTTGTGTGGTCTCATTTTTTTTTTTGTTTTTTTTTTTGTTTGTGTAACATGATGTGGCTTGACAATGTCTCTATTCAAAAGATCAACTGTGAAAAGAGGTAGTAGCAAAGGGAAAGAGCCAGTGATTGATGTTGATGATATCTTTCCTAAGCCAAAGAGGACCTAATCTCCAACGGGAATGTATGACCCCAACAAGTTCAGATCCTATGTGGCTTTTCATACCTATGAGAAATACTTTCGAGAACCATCATTACTAGCTGAAAGGGCTGTTTACTAGCCGTCGCTCTTGGACACCAAAATCCCTATATGGTTTGCCACCAAGGATTAGAATTTTCTTCTCTCCGACCTTGGTGATGCTTACGAGAGTTTGGTGAAAGAATTCTATGCCAATGCTATTATTGAGGGAGAGGAGCTCAAATGCTGGATTAGAGGAAAGATTTTCTTAGTAACTCCCATTTATCTGGTAGAAATCCTACACATTAACTGGCCGATGTTTACTAATCCACCGATATATGATGATTTGAATCTGGATGAAGACTTACTTTGGGACACTCTTGGAATTCTCATTAAATGGGAACTCAATCAGTGTGTCCTCACTATCTCCGGAACTAAGGGTGATTACCAACATCATATTCCACAATCTATATCCTCTATCCAACATGGGTACATGAATCTACAGAGAGCTTTGTTCCTTTATGATCTGATTATTGATGAAGAGAACAATATTTGCTCTCATATCTTTCACATTTTGTGCAAGATTGTTGCAAGAACTAACTCAAGGATCTGCATTCTTTTTTGTTGCCTCATTTCAAGGATATTGGAACTTAAAGGCATTCATCCATCGGAAGATGAGTCTCCCTACACTAGGCCAAGTCCAATTAACATTTTCATGCTTAACGTTAGTATTGGTCTTAGTCAGAAGGGTATCAAAACAAAGACTCCTGCTACTTATAATGGTTCACGCTCTAGCTCATCCCCCTATGATGAGAAGTTGGACAACATTATGGCCACCGTCCACGACATAGGCACTAAAATGTCCGGACTTGACTTTTTCCTGCACCATCACAACATTCGTTGTGATATGAAGTTCGCTTCTCTCTAAACTCAATTGGATGAAATACAAAGAAAGCTTGAAGAAAATGAGGACTAGCTATTCCATTACAAAAAGGGGGAGATGATGGTGATAGAGGGAGAAAGAGCTTGATCAAAGGGGGAGCATTGATGTTGAAAAGCAGGACTATGTTGCTTTATTTTATCATATATTGGGACTTATTTTGTGTATTTTTATATTATGCTATTTTTTGTACCCATGCTTTGTAGCCTAGTACTTGTTGCTAAATGTTATACATTTTCTTTAAGTACATCACTTTTGTGCCTTGTGTTGGATTTTATATCCTTACTACAATTACCTTGTGTTGTTGTATTGGTTGAGTGTTGGACATGCAAATGATACTTTGCATTGAGCTTATTATCTTGCATGTTCAGATGTTCATTCCTTGTGTGAATGAGCATTGTGGTCACTATTTATAGTGATTGTTCATTTTTTGTCAAGCCATGTTTTATTGCTTTAATCTATGTTGCTTGATCGCATTGTGCTTGCTCCATATGCATTTCAAGTTTTCTACATACAATGGTCATATTGTATTGTTGTTTTTCAGGAGGTACTTGTTCTTATGGTTCAAGAGCTACATAGATTCTAGAGTTAGGCGTGAGTGAGTTATGTTCAACTGTTCCCAACTCACATGTTAAGTCTAGAGTTTATTTTAGGGTTTTTGTCACAGTATAGCCAAAGTGGGAGATTGTAAGGTTGAATTTAATCAACCATTTTGTTGGCTTTATTCTGTACCAATTTTCTTGTAATTCAACATTTAGAAATCCTGTATTTAGGTGGGAATCATGTAAGGGTAGTGTATGAGAATGTGTGAAGAAAAAGCGCAAGAGTGTGCACTCAGCAGGGCCTCGCGACTGGATCTCACGGCTGGCTAGCGGCTGGCAAGTTGTCAAAGAAGGCACACGTTGAAGCATGAAGAGGAGCTGAAGAGTCATGTCAGCTGGAGCACTACAGGACAAAACTTCCAGTCTAGCATTCTGTTAGCTTGCGACTCAGTCACGTCGCGAGGCCAAGTTGCCAGACCACTTTGTTTGGGAAAAACTAACCTTTCGCATTCCAAACACACACCAGTATAAATACCCCTTATAACCATGTATTGTATAGAGCTTCTAGAGAGAATTTTGAGAGAGAAACCCTAGAGAAAAATAAGATTGACTCATCCACAATCTTCATCCTTGTTTCTCCAAATTCCTCAACTCTCACCCTCTCCATTGTTACATCCTTGAAAGGTATATTTAGTCAAATCCTTTTCTTACCATACCCATATCTGTGAGAAGGTTATTTGGTACTTAGGAAGCAGTTAGGAAGGGACCAATTGATATTGGTTGATGCTGTGGGTTATAGCGGGATCTAGTAAGATAGAGAAGACAAAGGTTTGGCATAACCTCATTGGAGCAAGAAGCTTGGAGGGCTTAGGTATACTGGGTAGATTAGGTTTGGAGGGTTTTCTACTGTTCATGTATCCTAACTTCATTCTTCAGTGGATTATTGACTGCTTGGAGGGCGGCGGAGAGGTTTTACACTGAGGACTTTGGTTTCCTTTTCGATAACACATCACTGTGTTATCATTGTGTTTACATCTCTCTTTCCTTAATCTTTGCCTTTTAATTACTACTGTGGTTGTGATTAATTATGGTTTAGATTATTTTATCAATTCTGTTTTAGCTTATTTTCATATTTTGCACATACATTGTTTGATAATAAGCTTGAATTGGTAATTTGTAATTTGGGGGTCTAAATATTCAAGGTGTTTTACATGCTATTTGAACATTCAAGTGCATTGGGTGAAGTGGCATACACTGTGTCGGTCTAAACAGGAAGGAGGTATGGGATTTAGAGAACTACAAAAGTTCAATGATGCTTTACTAGCAAAGCAAGTTTAAAGGCTAGCCATAAACCAAGACTCTCTATTTTATCGGTTCTTCAAAGCCAAAATTTTCCCTCACAGCTCAATTTTTGAAGCAAAAAATAACATGGGGTCCTTTGCTTGGAAGAGTATTCTAAAAGGTAGAGATACCATCCGTAGGGGTATGAAGTGGAGGGTAGGTGATGGGTGGACTATTAACATTTTCAATGATCAATGGCTTCCTTGTGGGGGATCGGGTAGAGTTTTATCTCCACCCCTTGGTCATGACCCGGAAATGAAGGTGGCTGACATAATTGATCACGAGATGCACTGCTAGAAATCAGACCTTGTTGATGGTATCTTCCTCCCTTTTGAGAAAAACGCGATTAAAGCAATCCCATTGAGTCTAGTGGACACCCCAGATTGGATGTACTGGCCAAAAAACCGCTATGGAGTCTACTCTATCAAATCCGGCTAGAAATTATTAAGAGAGCTTGATGATCTTGATGCACCAGGTGTTTCTGATCCAACCGTGAGAAAAGAAGTATGGAAAAAGAATTGGAATCTCCATTTTCCAAACCACGTTCGCACCCTTCTCTGGTGTGCAATCAGTGATTCCCTCCCCACGAGGGTAAACTTGGTTCGCCGAAAGCTTCTACAAGTTGACACCTGTTCCAATTGCAACCTGGATCTTGAAACCATATCTGTTAGGTTCTAAAGGTTTAGGAATTTATTTATTTAGAACTCTAATTTGTAATATTGGCAAACCATGATCAAAACAATATGTTTAGTCTTGTTATAGTGTGCTCAAAGTTGTTTAATTATTGTAAAGTTAGAATCGAGAGATTGCAGATGCATTGGGGCATTTCGGTCTGACTCGATTGATCGAAGAATAGATTCGATCAATCGAAAATTGACCAGATTGCGTTTTCTGCAGAATTTTCAACTCAGCCCTAACTCATTAAACGTTTAGGGTTTTATGTTTTTACCCTAGGTATATAAGGTAAAACCCTATAAGGTAAAACTCAGCCCTAACTCATACATTGCTGTTTTGTGTAAATCTCTTGTGAGATCTAGAGGAGCTTTCCTTTACACAAAACTTAGGGTTTTCAAGTTAGAGATAATATCAATATCTTGATGATCAACTTGGTTGCTACCATTGAAGCTTAAAGAATATCAAGCGTGGGTGCTTGTAACTGATTGAAGAATTCAAGAAAGAAGGAGTCCGTGGATTTGGAGCTTACACGTGGTCGTGTCAGTAAGTTCTACTGGTGGGTAGCATTAGGAAGTCAAGCGGGGAGCTTGTAGTCCTTCTGTATGAACTTTGATTCTTTCGCATAGTAGATTCAGGTTTACCTTGAGGATAGCTAGGTCAAATCCTCCCTAGGTTTTTACCGTGTGGTTTCCTAGGTGATCATATCATTGTGTCTTTTATTATTCCGCTGCTTTATTATTTTGATATGATTATTGGATTGCTTTAACCTAGAATTGCATAATTTGACTAAGTAACAATTTGGCTAATTAATCTAGGCTAACCAATCTGGTTGTTCTAAGGGGTCTAAAATCGTTCAAGTGGTATCAGAGCAAGTAGCTCTTTTGTTGGAGATTTCTTGATCTCTGAGCTGATCCTTGACCCCTGTTGTCCTGGAGTGTGGACACTCTCTGTTTGTTCATCCTTACTTTGATGGGAACAACTATGCTTATTGGAAAGTAAGGATGAAAGCATTCCTGAAATTCATTGATGAGAGAGTCTGGAATTTCGTTGAGTACGGATGGGAGAAGCCCACTACTCCTGTGAGTGAGTGGCAAACTTCTGAAAAAGAAGCAGCTGGCTTCAATAGCAAAGCTATGAATGCCATCTTCAACGTTGTTTCCATGGAGGAATTTAAGAGGATCTCTAATGTTGAGGTTGCTCATATTGCTTGGAAAATCCTCCAAACTGTGCATGAAGGCATAAAGGCAGTTAAGATCAATAAATTGCAACAATTGACTTCTAGATTTGAAAGCATTAGAATGTCTGATGATGAATCTTTTGATAATATCTATGCTAAATTAAATGATATTGTCAATTCTGCTTTTAATTTAGGTGAAGTCTATGATCAACCTAAAATTGTTAGGAAGATACTTAGATCCTTAACTGAAAACTTTAGACCCAAAGTGACTGCCATCACTGAAAGTAAGGATATGGACTCCATCCCTGTTGATGAGCTTGTAGGATCTCTTCAGTCCTATGAGTCTAACCTACCTAAAGTGAACAAATCCAAATCAATGGCTCTTAAGTCAGTTGATAATGTTGATGGTGGTGGATTTGATGATGAGCTCTCTGCTATAGAGATTGCCTATCTTGCCAAAAATTTCAAAATTTTTCTTAGAAATACCAACAGAAAGGCAAGAGGTATATACACTGCTAAACCTAGAAATTTTAGGAAGAATGATCCCACTAAGGTTAATAACCTTGAAAAACCTAAAGAAAAAGTTGGTCAATTTTCAAATAATTCTTTGGGTCCTTAGTGTTTTGGTTGTTAAGGTTATGGTCATGTAAAATCTGAATGTCCTACATTCTTAAGGACTAAGGGTAAAGCTATGTCTGTAACCCTTAGCGATAATGAGGTTTCCGATGATGAGTCCGGATGTGATGAGGATGGAAACTTCATTACTTTCACTGCTACTGCTGTAGTCAATGAAAGCATATCTGTTGAAGAGAACCCTTCTGATGGGGAAATCTCTGAGAATCTAGATCTTTAAGAGACCTACAATAAACTTTGCAAAATTGCTGCAAGGGATGTTATGAATGTAGAACTTGGCCTAAAGAAAATTGAATCTCTTGAGCTTGAAAAGAAAAATTTGCTTGTTAAACTGTTTGATGCTAATGATCTTTTGAACAATGTTAAATTTGAGAACATGCTTTTACTTAATAAAGTTAAAACTTTGGAACATGATTTATCTGTTACTAGATCTGCTAATTCTAAACTTGATCATATGCTGAATGTTCAAAAGTATCATTCTGATAAATCTGGGTTAGGTTATGTTGAAAGCATCTTTAACTCTCCACCACATTCCACGAACTTTGTTCCTTCATCTTCTTCTGAACCCTCTATGAGTAAGGTTGCGAGTGAAACTGTCAAACCACCTGTGAGTGAGGTAGTCAAACCCGTAAAAGTTTCACCTCCTAAGAAGATTAGGGTTTATTTAAGAGAAACTAAACCTACCTTTTCTAAGGACAAGATGCATGCTAAATTTGCTTGGGTTTGTCATTTTTGTGGTAAGTCTGGACACATTCGTCCTAACTGTTACAAGCTTCAAGCTGCTAAGAGAGCAAACAAACCAAAAGTGTCTGTGTCTCAAGCACAAGATCCTATGGCACTTATTGGTGAATTGGTAAAGGCTTTAAATCTTTATTCCAATCCTAGAGTTGGAAATCACTCGAATGTGAATAAAAACTCCAATACTCGTGATGCATCTAAAAGGTTTTGGATGCAAAAGACTCGACCTAATTGAGTCTTTCTGACATGGTCCTTGTGCTTCATTGCTCATTCCTTTGTGACCATTGTTCTTTGGTTTTGTGTTTCTTTTGTTTTGTTTCTAGGATTTGCATTGCATTACATTCATGCATTTCATTCTAGGATTTATTTTTTTTCTCAAAAAAAAAAAAAAAAAAGGAGAAAGCAAAAATTCTGTTTGACACTATTTTTCTTGATTTTTGAAAAACAAGGTTGGTCTATCTTTTTACACATGTCATGTCTTGTGTACCTTGTTTAACTTTGATGAACTTATTCATTGCACTTGACTAGTTGAAACTTTGTAGTGCATGTTGTGTGGGAAAGATGTGTGTGGTTTTTAATCACTTTGTCTTTATCATGAAGTCATATGTTATTTGACTGTCGGACTTGATTCTTTTGAGAAAGACATAAATAACCATCTCACCACTGTTTACTAGCCAATCATGAACACCTTAGTGCATATCATAAGATTGTATGCTCGAGAAAGTGTAGCATATGCACAAAAAGAACATAAGGTATAGCCTCAAATTAAATTAAAACTGGTGTGTACTATTAGGCTTGATGCTAATTCACTTAATTCAAACCGGTGTGTACTATTAGGCTAAATGCCATTTCATACAAATAAGAGGCAAAAATGCAAGAAACTTACATGATTGCAAGCTTTTGTTCTAGGAGATGTGGAAGTTATAGGATGTAACTCTTTAGGTGATAGTCTCTTTTAAATTATATGTGATGAATTGTGTAGACTTTGTGTTTGATTGCTATTCACATATCACCTCACATGTATCTTAAGTTTTTGCTAGTATCACACACTACACAAGTTACTCTTTGTTAAACACTGTACATACTAGTGTGTGTGTTTTTGCTCTGACCAACCAAGTTTGAAAATATCTTGAGATTTGTACACATCATTTTTTGTTGCTTGAGAAAATTCAATGGGAGAATGATTGAAACTTGTTTTTGACATAATTTGGGTTTAAATAATTTGGGTTTTTTTTTGAAAAAGCATTTCATCTCATACTCATGCATTTTGCTTTCCTTGTTTAATGCTTTGAGGAGTTGCTTTTCAAAATTAGGTTTGTATTTTTCAAAACTGGATTTTTTCTCAAATTTTAGTGAGTCTCTGCCCATTTCGATCGATCCAGTCTGTTTTTCGATCAATCGAAAAAGTGCTCTAGTTTATTTCAAAATGACTGGCTCATTCGATCGATCGAATGTAATTTTCAATCGATCGAAAATCGTGGAGAAGTTTTTTTTTAAAAGATCAAATCTGACTTTTTCAAACACTTTTCAAATCATTTTCAAACTTTTTCTTTCTCTCTCCAATGAGGCAAGCCAAATAGTTTAGATTTTTGTCGTTTTCCTCCGAAGTTTTTGTAAAGTTTCTCTTTCCTCAAGCCGGTAAGACTCTTTTGCCCTTCCTTTTGATTTTATTTTCATGTTTTCATGCATAAATCCATGCATTTAAGGGAGATTTTCGGACTTTGCATATTGGGATTTTCTGATTGATTCAAACTCTATTTTGTGCAATTGATCATTGGGTTTTTGTGGGGACACATCATAAACATGATTCTTGCTTGCTAATTTGATCAATTTTGAGTTTGGTGAAAAATTGAAAATTCTAGGGTTTGTTCTTGATCCGATTTGGGGCTTTTGTTAAATTGGGTAAAATTTGATAAAATTGGCTTGTTGTATTGATGAAATTAAGCATTATAATCTATGTGCTAAGTTTTGTAATGCTCAATTCATCAATTTGTTTAAAAATTTCAACAAGTGGTTTTCAATTTTTGGGGTTTTTGATAAGAAATTCCCTGCTCAAGCCAATTTTGTCAATTTAATCTCAATTGAACTTAATTGCTTACTGCATTAGTACATGCATCATGGCATTGTATCTGTTCATGCATTATATAGATTTTTCATTCTATTGTTTTTTATGCTAACTTGCAATCTATCCTTGGTCTTGTTTTCTTGTGTTCTTTTGGTTTTTTCTTTGTGTCTCTGTCCTTTCCTTAGCATCATGCCTAGGAAGACTAGAGCCCGTAGGTCTATTCCCTCTTCTTCTCCATCCCCTCCTTCCTTTGACCGTGAGAGGTTTCCGAGTGAGAAAAACAAAGAGCTTTTTGAGAAACTTAACCTTAAGAGAAAGATTTGGGCTGAGTGTTCTGTTCTGTTAGATGAACTTGATCCTGCCATTAGGGCAAACTTTGAGCGTCGGGGCTGGTTATCCTTGTTGGACATTTCTGATCCTCCTCTACCTTCTGCCTTGATTAGAGAGTTCTTTTCGAACATCTCTATCCGCATCTATGATTCCAACACTTTAGTAAAGAGTTGGATACGAGGCGTCGAGTACACCATTACTCCTCAGGTAGTGGCTGATGCTCTAGGGGTACCATTGGTTAGGAATCCTATCTATCCATATAACGAGTCTCCCAAGCTAAGTGACGTTTTGTCTTACATCACTGGGACTTCTGTCCAGTGGGGTTCTGATCCTCGGATCACTTCTGCTGAGCTCTCCGGGTTGCACTATCTGTTCTTTAGGATAACGTGTCATTCCATCTGGCCCATTTCTCATGTTCACACCATTCCTCTTGAAAGGTGTGTATTTTTGTACACTCTGGTTACTGATGCTCCTATTAGTTTTCCCCATCTCTTTCTTCGTTCTTTGAACGATGTTTATAGGAGTTCATCTTCGTCTCATGCTCTTGTTCATCCTATTTTTATTCATAAGATTTTGCTCTATCTTGACCTTAGTGACTTTCCTTCCTCTGAGCCCGTTCATGTGATAGCTCCCATAGATGCGTCTTTTCTTAGACAGAGGGCCGCTCATCTTCAAGCTGGTTCTAAACACCCTAGGTCTGAGCCGTCTAGTAATGCACCTCCTTCTTCTTCTTCTGCAGGTCTTGCTGGTGAGGATGTTCCTGATCCAGTTGGTGATGATGCTGCTGCTGCTGATATTTCTCCACCTCCTTCGACCAACTTTGATGTTCATCGTACTCTGGAGACTGTCGTGGCCGTTCAGGCGGCTCATGGTCAGATTTTGGTGGACTTACTAAATGAGATTCGTGCTCTCCGAGCCGACTTAGCGCGACTTCATTCACCCTCATCACCTCCTTTTGATGGTGACCTATGATTGCCCTTTGGCATTCCGTCACAAAAAAGGGGAGTGGAGTTTTGCCTTGTAGAGGAGTTTTGTTGTTAGGGGGAGATTTTTTTTTTTGTTACTTTTTGAGAGCTTGTGGAGTTTTTAGATTGTATCTAGGTGCTTCACTTTGTATATCATTTTTGGAGATATTCATGTTAGGGGGAGTAACATTGATTGATATACTTGTTTTTTTTTTATTGATTCTTGTTGATTTGTGATTCACTGCTTATTGATTTATATTTATGAGTTGTTCATTCATATATGTCTTTATTTTGTGTTGTGTGAAGCTTGCAAGAATGTTATACCTGTTGTTTTACTCTTTTCTGTCACACATGCATTTATGCGTTTGTTGAGTATTTTAGGAATACACAGGTTGATTCAACTAAGCTGCTGTCTACACTTGTAACCGATGGATAGTAGTTAGGGTTGAATTTGAAGTTTATGAGCATTTCTTTGTAAATGGCTTTTTACTTGTAAAACTTTGAGTTTTTAATTAGGGTTTTGTCACGGATTGCCAAAGAGGGAGTTTGTTAGGTTCTAAAGGTTTTGGAATTTATGTATTTAGAACTCTAATTTGTAATATTGGCAAACCATGATCAAAAAAATATGTTTAGTTTTGTTATAGTGTGCTCAAAGTTGTTTAATTATTGTAAAGTTGGAATCGAGAGACTGCAAATGCATTGGGGCATTTCGGTCTGACTCGATCGATCGAAGAATAGATTCGATTGATCGAAAATCGACCAGATTGCATTTTCTGCAGAATTTCCAACTCAACCCTAACTCATTAAACATTTAGGGTTTTATGTTTTTACCTTAGGTATATAAGGTAAAACCCTAGCCACGTTTTTAGAGTTGCTCCAGTTGTATTGTTGCTCATACATTACTGTTTTGTGTAAATCTCTTGTGAGATCTAGAGGAGCTTTCCTTTACACAAAACTTAGGGTTTTCAAGTTAGAGATAATATCAATATCTTGATGATCAACTTGGTTGCTACCATTGAAGCTTAAAGAATATCAAGCGTGGATGCTTGTAGCTGATTGGAGAATCCAAGAAAGAAGGAGTCTGTGGATTCGGAGCTTGCACGTGGTCGTGTCAGTAAGTTCTACTGGTGGGTAGCATTAGGAAGTCAAGTGGGGAGCTTGTAGTCCTTCTGTATGAACTTCGATTCTTTCGCATAGTGGATTCAGGTTTACCTTGAGGATAGCTAGGTCAAATCCTCCCTAGATTTTTACCGTGTGGTTTCCTGGGTGATCATATCATTGTGTCTTTTATTATTCCGCTGCTTTATTATTTTGATATGATTATTTGATTGCTTTAACCTAGAATTGCATAATTTGACTAAGTAACAACTTTGCTAATTAATCTAGGTTATCCAATCTGGTTGTTCTAAGGGGTCTAAAATCGTTCAATATCCCATGCATTATGGTCTTGCCCGAAGCTTAATACTGTGTGTCTCACTCAATTTACTAAGCTTAAGGAGGCTACCTCACCTTTCTCGGCCTTTGTTGAGATTGTGCACTTAGCCCTTTAGGACTCCAGCTGCGTTGAGGTGTTCGCTAACACCATCTCCCTGATTTAGATAAGAAGAAACAAAGCAGCTGTTGGGGATGAGTGTTTGAACCTTGAAAAAATCCCAAAGTAGGCTTGTACCTTGGTGCATGAGTTCCACCACCTTCACCCTGTGCACTCAAAAATCCTAAGAGCAGCCCTTGTGGTTTGATGTAAACCTCCCCCTCTAGGTGTGGTGAAACTAAACTTTAACGACGCTATTTTCTGAACACAGTCTTCAACAAGTCTCGGCATGATTATTCGGGATTAGGCTAGACTGGTATTGGTTGCCCTTTCATAAAAGATTCCCCTGCCTACTTCTGTAGAGATGGTGGAAGTGATAGCAACGTGAAGGGCTTTCTTATTTGCAAAAGAGTTAGGTTTTGAGAGAGTTATGGTTGAAGGAGATTCTGAAGTTATTATCAAAGCCATCAAGGAGATAGCACTCCTCTCCTCAGACCTGGGCCACATTTTGAAAGATATCCATGCTTTTTCGTGTTCCTTTAGTAGCATTTCCTTTCATCATATTAAGCGTATGGGTAATAGTGTAGCTCACCGCTTAGCTTGAAGATCATTTTGTAATCCTCTGTTAATTTGGATGGAGGAAGTTCCTCCTGACATTATGGACGTTTACAACCATAATCTTGATCTTATTCATGAATAAATTCAGCCCTCACTTGTGGGCTGGCTTCTCAAAAAAAAAAAAGATTTATAAGTGGATAAATAAATTTGAAAATCAACAAGAGAGTGACCCTATTTTTTAGGCAATGTTTTAGTGGAAGTTAGGGTTATATTTTTACCGGATTGTTCTTTAGTTTTGTTTCTGCACAAACATAGGGATGTAGGGCTATTTTAGAACAAAAAAAAAATCTAGTTCAAATAGGAGAAGCCCTTTAAATAGTAGTATAGATAATATAATTCTTATATGTGAAAGCCTATTAGCCAAATTGATACGTGGACATGAAGCTTGAAGTGAGCAAAACACAACTTCAATTGGTTACTACACAACTCTTCTTGGGTTTCTTCAATCGGTGACCTTTCTACAAGTGGACTCCACGAGTCATGATACTTCTACAAAAGGGCTTCCTTGACCCATATATTCTCAACCCAAAAAAAAAAAAAAATTGAAGCACTTGAGTAAACTAATTCTCAAACTTGCAACATTTTCAAGTAATGGGAAACATCTCTACTCACATGCATGCCACAAGCGTAATGCGTGCTTGAGGGGTTGATCAGTGGCGGATGATTAGCAAGACCAAAAGGGACCTTGGCGCCCCCCCCCCCCCCCCCCCAAAATTTTTGAAAAAAATTAATTTTTTTTTTTGGAATTATCCTAAATAATTTGAAATTTTTTAAATGAATCTTATCATTTTGGCCCCTCATACCCAATAATACACACACACACACACACACACACACACACACATATTTAAGGAAGTCTAAAAATAAACATAACATTCATTTAAATAGAATACAATTCATAAATATATATGTCAAAAAATTACAATAATTAAACATTTAACATCTTTCAAATGAACATGTAGGTATTTTAACAATTACCTCAGCAAATACAAGGGAAAAAAAATTCTAATTTTCATCTCAACACATCTAGGGCCTACTTGTACCATAACAATAGAAAAATTGAAAGGTTAGAAGTTTTGTTGATTCACCGCATCGCTAAGTCCCCCACACATTTTGCAGAACATTTTGCTCTTAGTGCTCTCACAGGTGACTCTCTCTCTCTCTCTCTCTCTATGTTGGCATTTTCCTTCTTCTTCTTTTGTCCTTTTAGTTCTTTTCCTTTTCCCACTGCTACAATTTTGTGTTTAGAATATAAAAAGTAAAAGTTCTATGTGACTAGACTAGACAAAAAACAGCGAAAGACAAGCTTAAAACTTCTGTAGGCCCCTCACCCCTATGTAGTGCTCCTGTTTTCCTTTATTTTCCATTTGCTTTGTTTTGATTTCCTCATAATATATTATTTGTTATTATAATAATCAATATATTATATACCATATGGAATTATAATTTACAAATGTACTTGATTAGTTTGATTAAAATATACTATATATACTACTATATTAACATGCATTTGGTTGTTGCTTATAGGACATATTGAGTTATGAAGTATTTTACATTACTCAAAAAATATCTTATACATGCCCCCCTGCGCGCCCCCCCCCCCCCCCCCCCACAAATAAATTTCTGGCTCCGCCATTGGGGTTGATGTTAATACTCATTTTCGCCTCACATTCTTTACAAGCTTGAGTCAACCAAGCTCGATTTCTTCGAGGGCCCAATTCATATATTATATTATATTTTAATCTTTTAAGCATGGTCCAATCCTAGGTGACATATTGGGAGAAATTGATAAAATGTGGTTTGGAGGGTATGGGTCGGTTTCTTTTGGACCTTTTGCATTAGCCAAGACCATGCGTGCTACCAAGTGGGTAAGGGACACTAGTAGCACCTTTGGCTCATGAAGGAGGTCTTGTATCTAAAATATCCACCCCAAAAGAGCTTTTATGCTTTGGGTGATTGTGACCCAAAGTTTCTGCCCGAACCCATTTTTCCCTTTAAAAATATATGGCTCTTATAGGCCAACTCCAACTGCTAGGCCTCACTTAGGTGAGCCTACCAAGAGTTTGAAACAACTAAAAATTAGGAGCCAATGGGGGTTTAGTCAAATCTTTCCTAAATTATGCATAAAGTAAGCTACCCTTTTACCTAACTAAAGCAAATTTGAACCAAAAATCAACTTAGCACTTTGGGGTTCAAAACCTCTTATATTGACCAAAATCCAATCACTTAGAGTACCTTAAAACTCAATATATAAACCCCTATATAGATTCAAAACTAAAGGAAAAAAGAACCAACCACATTTTACCCTTAGAGTTGAAACTTTAGAGCAAAAGCACATTATGCCAGCTAACATTCTCACAATTCCAAAGCTTGGGGGTGGAAATATGGGTACATGGGAACATTCCCTCTCTTCCTCACAACCTCTTTCAATTTCATTTTCTCGTTGACTCTAGGTTGAAGTTTTGAACCTATCGTGTTTCTAGTCATTTTTCAGCATTTTTGTTATTGGCATTTTGATTTCTCTCTTGTTAAAGCACCATTAGCCTTTGTTTGCTATACATTGTGAATTTTGGGCTTAAAACTCTCCAGAAATAATAAATTCTGAAGAACCCAAGGGGAGATTTGGCACTTTCTCACATTTTTGGCCCTTAATGACACAAGGATGAAGGTCAATTGAGAAGTGGCTTTTAAAGAATTTAATGAGTCAAAGATGTGTGGAAACATCAAAGGAAAGAGAGAAATTCGTTTGAGCCAAAGATAGGAAAAATCCTGGCATGGAAATATTTTGACTAGTTTTGGTATTTTGGCCATATCTTTTGATTCTTGTGGCCACGGAAAAAAACTTAATGACATAAAACTTTATAGTCTGTCAAAACTTTAGAATCTGCTGTTTTCAAGGCCAAAACTGACCTGAAAGTGACTCACGCTTGAAATAATGTTAACACAAAGATGTATTGAATATAATGCAATAATACCATATTGATTGAGGGAAAGAGAGATGATTACAAATAAATATTAATACAAGTATGTCTTTATTGATTATATAGTACTCCCAAGAGATAGCAATTGAGTTATAAGGACCTTAACAGACCTTTTTTTATTATAGATCACATAAGATTATGTTGACAATATCTTATTCTAAATATGAAATTATGGTATTAGCAACATTAAATAGCTCCACAATATCATCAGTGAGTTGTGAAATTGGTGAATTACGTTTTGGGGGGTCAAAATATTGATTAGTACACTTCGTAACTGTCACAAATGCATCCATAATTAAATTTTTCTCTTCCGCATAAGCTTGTCCTCCTGCACTGTTTCTTGCGGATTTCATTGTCTCGTGTGCACCAGTTAAATTGGTTTGGCAATTCGAAAGTCGAGACTTATCCACTGCGTCTTTGAGTGTTGGAAGAATGTTTGAGATTTGACTATCGGCATTTTCGAATTTTTTCAAGTCCAAATCAACAGTAATAATTCCCAGCAAATATAGAGTAGCTGTACCACTCTGTGGGTCTGAAAGTAACTCTGACAAGCAAAAATCTTTCCTTCTGACCTCTTTGCAAATGCTTTCAATAAGGGCTCGATCTGCATTAGAAACATGGTAGAAAAGAGAGGTGACTAGTAGAGGGATAAACAAGATTGATAGGCAACTAATTGGAGATGCCATTTTCTTTTTCTTTTTTTTAGTTCTTTGTCAAGAATGATATTGTTGGTATGGAAAACAATTCAATCAAGAAGGGGCTTTTAAAGAATTAAGACGTGTGGAAACATAGAAGGAAAGAGAAAAATTCGTTTGATATTATTGGTTCACGTATCTTTCGGCTTTCTATTTGTAATATATTAGGTTGGCACGATAGAAAACCATGTGTACAGATAGGTTTCTGTGTTTTCTAGTGTTTGATAGCATAAAAATAGATGAGTTAAAGGAAAACTATTTTTGACTAACATAAAAAGTATGACTTATTGTTAGAGATTGTTTTCCATTAAATATTTTTAGAAAACAACTATATCTCACAACAAGCTAAATAAGGGAAGTTAGGAGGATGTTTTTCAATTCATTTAAAGTTTCTACCAATCATTGGAAACTAAAATAGTTTTATAGAAAATGCTTTTTAGAAAATGACTCGTTTTTTAGAAAACATCATTGTTAAAACAAACAGAGCATATGTTGACATGCAAAACAACTCTATTTCATCCCAAGTTAAATAAGGGAGGTTAAAAGATAATTTTCGTTTGACCCATTATTTCTAGATACTACTAAGCAAAAGATAATGCGAAAAACTGTTGAAATAAACAACATTAAAATGTCTAGAAAATGAATCATTTATCAAAAAGCATTATTTTTAGAAAACTATCTCTTTTTCCAATATTTGATAACAACCTTAAAATTAGTTGGAAAATTATCGTTTAATTCCCTTTATTTAGCTTGGTGGAGATAGAATTGTTTTTCAAAAGAAAACAACTCTATCTACATTTGAATTAACTTTTTTTAGCTTGATGTGAGAAAGATTTTGCTTCTCTTCATGCTTGCTTGCAACCCAAAATGAATCCAACTTCTTCTCGAAAATGGACGTTAATTGCAACCCAAAATGAATCCAACTTCCCAACACCAAGGCTAACTCAATATCATGTCATGTGTGGTCCCTGATTTCTATGTCTTACAATTATCGTTTAATTCCCTTTATTTAGCTTGGTGGAGAGAATTTGTTAGGAAATTTAGACCTCGATTGATAGAATTAACAAGTTTTAAACCCAAGTTATTAATTAGATTTATTATGAATAAAACTTGTCAAAACAAACAAACATCAATATCATGTCAAAATCATGTAGCGGAAAAATAAATAAGACAAAATATGATGACCTAGGAAAACCAATGAAACAAACTAGTTTCACAGTTAAAAATCTAGGGAGAAACCTTCCCGAAAAGTAATCCACTATAGTAAAGAGAAATTTCAGATCTAATATAAAACCTTTGTCCCTAAACTCTACAATCCCCGTAGATGAACTTACAACAAAAACCTTTTACCGCTTTAGAATATATGAACTCTTTAATATATGAACACCACTCTTTTTGATGCACGGATCCCAGTACGTGACTAACCAAAAATGCACGGCTCCTAGTACGTGACTAACACACCAAGTTGAAGAAGATGTTGGCTGCAAAGTTCTTCACTTCATCAACAATGAAGATCAAGAAGCACTTGGTTATAAAACCCTGAGGTGCAAAAGACGTAGTAGCTTCTTTCAAAGAGAATAAGGCATCGGTCACCTTTTGCATATATTCTCATTGTATTCTCTTATGTGATGGCCTCTAAAATAAGTCTTATATATGTCTAAAGTTGTGAGAAAAAAAAAACCCTACACATACATGTCAGCATGGGCTGAAAATTAGATTTAGAAATCTAAATTTCGTAAAACTCGATCAATTGAAAGGTGTCAAGAAGCTATCGAAGGGACAAGAGCTTTCTCAATCGATCCACCAGCTGTCGAGAGGTGTCGAGATCGCGATAAGTAATAGCTGAAGAGCTCGATAGATAGCCTAGTTATTGAGAGGTGTTGAGAAGTTATCGAGCTTTAAAATTCAACACTTTCTCACTTGATTCTTGGACAGATTTGCGTGGCTTTAACACTTAAACTTGAAACAAGGTTTCTTGAAGCATCAAACACATCCTAGATCTACCCAAATACAAGTAAAATACATTTTGTCAAAAGATTAGCCAATTACTTAAAATAGTGACATATGTTACTAACAAGTGAATTACATATGTCCTAACAATCTCTCCCTTTGGCAATCCGTGACAAAACCACAACAAATAAATGAACATATGAGAGAAGTCATAAATTACTCAACTCATATTCACTTGTTGAATACAATAAAATCTATCTTAACACAAACTCTTGAAAAACTTTGTAAGAAAATAGTCTATGGCAAGAAAGACGTTGACAACTTGTATTTCTGAAATACTTTAAATAAAACTCATTAATACATTTTTGTGTGAAACAGAAATAATAGATTGCATAGAATATATAAGAAACATGTTTATGGAGATAGAAAAGAAACAACACTTGTAAAGGTAGGTGACGAAGACATACATTATTGTATAAAGAATATAAGTACAATGTATGTAAACATGGTCACAAGACCGGTGTATAAGAAGAAAGAGGTAAGCACTCCCCCTAACAAAATAAAACACATCTCCCCCTTACAAAGGCATGTATTTCTCCCCCTAACATGTAGAATCTTCAAAAAGAGACCACATATTCTCCAAAATTTCTCCCCCTTTTTATCATGATTGACAAAGGGTACAAGAAGTTAGAAAGCTTCACCTGAGAGACATAAAGATGATCAAGGATGATCAAGGGGGCACAATAAATCCATATAAATGCATGAATGTAATGAAACAAGATGCTATGGATGACAAGATAATAGAAAGATGCAAAACATGTGAAAAACAAATCTCTCAACAAGAAAAATGATAAGCACATAGATCACAAAACACACATTAAACAAATCTAACCAATTTTATATTTCAAAAACAAGTTAAGACAGTTTAATAGCATACATTAACACATGTAAAACCTTGTGATGGACAAATTGCATTGTACATGCACATGTATCAAGAGTAGCAAAGAATATTGCGTGTTGTGTGTGAAAAATATTGCAAGATTGCATAAGTGTATATATGTTATGACGATTTGAGATATGAGAAAAATACTTTAACTCACACACAATCATAACTGTTTGATAAAGATTATCACCTTTAAGGTATATCCTATAGCTCCCACATCTCCTAGAATACATGCTTGCAATCATATATAGAAGCATTTTGATCTTTTTGTTTTTTTATTTTTCTTTGCTTTTTTTTTTTCTTTTTAAGCAACCCATGCATAGGCTAAGTTTGGGCTGGACCAAGTTTGGGCCATTACAGCAAGTGATTCAAGGCCCAATGACCCATGCAGCCTTGGGTCTAAAGGTGAGGGATGTGGTTTCTGATGATGGATAGGATTGGAACAAGATTCCATTTGAGCTTCCTATGGTAATAAAGCTGTCCTTGTTGCGATGGCCTCGAGAGGAGGGAATAAGATGACATGGATTGATTTTGAACACGGCATGTTCAATATTGGGTCAACATACAAGCTAGCTACAAAGATGGAGCATGCTAATCACTTTGGGGGCAACTGGATTTGGAAGGTTCAGGTCTTGCCCAAGATTCAAGCTTTTATTTGGTTGTGTTTGCATAATAGCATAGGAGTGAGGGACTGTCTATGCTCAAGAGGTATTACTAATGATAACTCTTACCCTTTATGTCACTCTTCCAATGAGTCCATTTTACATGCTTTAAGGGACTGTGTCGTAGTGAAGCCAGTTTGGTTGCAGTTGGGAGCTCAAAATATTGATAACTTCTTCTTTGATGGAGGCATAAATGAGTGGCTTAAGGTGAATGGCACTAGCAAGCTTACTTCGGACCAGCTGCATATTCCTTGGAGCGGTTTGTTCCTAATGGCCATTTGGTTGATCTGGAAAAGAAGGAATCAAATGGTGTTTAGGAATCAAGGTTTGAACCCACACTTGGCTAAAGAAATCATCCAGATAGCATTCGAATATGTTTTTTGCTTGGTCCTACCAAGGTGCATGTGCATAAAGTTGCAACACCAGTCCGTTGGTTTAAACTAGATGGGGGTTGGATTAAACTTAATACTAATGGTTCTTCACTTGGTAACCCAGGCTTGGCAAAGGGTGGAGGTCTGATTCGGAATGAAGAAGGCAGATGGTTAGTGGGTTTTGCTCCTAAGATAGGAATCACTTCAAGCTTCCTTGTTGAACTTT
This sequence comes from Quercus variabilis, assembly GCA_030445155.1. NCBI lineage: Eukaryota > Viridiplantae > Streptophyta > Magnoliopsida > Fagales > Fagaceae > Quercus > Quercus variabilis. The sequence goes on along the minus strand of CP129446.1, from coordinate 19,991,732 downwards.
AGGCACTTAGAGATGGCTTGAGTTTATGTGTTAGTTGTGGTTTTGCAGCTGTTAAGGTAGAATTAGATGCCAAGTCTATTGTGGATGCTCTTCTAACCCGGAGTATTCTAACATCTTTGCTTCATCACTCATGGATGATTGTAGACACATGGTCAAGCAAGTTCCCTGAATCCAGTTTAAGCTTTGCTTTCGGGAAGCCAACCGGTGTGCTGATGCTCTTGTTAGGATAGGAGGACTTCTAGATACTGATTTTATTGTTTTTGAGAGTCCGCTTATGGACATCTTGAGTTTTTTAGATTTTGATTGTAATGGTCTGTTCTTGAACAGGCTCTGCTTGGCTACTTTGTACACGTTTTAGTTTTGTTTTAATCTAATTCCTCTTCACCCAAAAAAAAAAAAAAAAAAACCATGCATGGGCATATAAGAGATAGAAAATAAATACCCAATGATGTTAAGCTTTTGACATTCCAATTTTGCTATGCCGAAGCACATAAATGTCATTGACATGGCACTTTTGTTATGCCGAAGCATACAGATGTTATTTCATGATTAGCAGGCAACAGTGGTGAGATGATTATTTATGCCTTTCTCTTAAGATTTTCTAGTCATTCCCGTCAAAAAGAGTGATACAAGTGTTAAGTACAAGAAATTACTTAATCTTACTCATCACAAACACGACTCACAAAGCTCACTTGCTTAGTTGTGCATAGAGATGCTCATCTAAGTTACAAAAGATACAAAGTTTAGAAAATTTTGTTTCAATGGCCATTCAAGGTACACAAGTACCAATGTATACAAAACACATACTATTTTTGTATTTTTATGATTTTTTTCATTTTATTTTTATTTTGAAAACAAAACAAAATAAAAACTAAACAACTAAACAAAAACAGATAAACAACATGAAAGTATGAAAGAAAGATGCATATGTATGAAGACATGATAAAAGGATGCAAATGCATGAAAGCATAATTCCAAAAACACATAAGAAATCAAGTAAGGAGAGTCCAACTTTAGATAGAAAGAATTAAAGTAGAGGACAAACAAAAAAGACAATTAAGTCTTAGGCTCCTTTCTTACCTATACAGTACGAGTCTTTGGCCGTGAAAATGAAAAGGCACGTGTCTTAGTATGTCTACTACAGGACATAGAAGAATTAAAATTCTCCTGAAATTGAGTTAAAAAGCTCAAAACTTTTAATAATTCTCCAAACAAAAGTGTAGGTCCTTGAGAGGAAACCTGTGATCGTTTGGACAATTGCTTATAAGAATACAACATAAAACAATTAGAATGAAGGTGTCCAGAAACACCACAATGGTGACAAAAATGAGGTCTAATAGAGGATTTAGAATTAGTCAAATCAATTTTAGATTTCATACCTTTATCACCTTTCTCAAATTGGAGTACAAAGACAATCTTTAATCCAGACGCTGTGGAAGAGGAAGGGGTGAGAAAACAGCATATCCTAAGCCAGTCTTATCAAAACTAGGCTTTTAAGCACTCAATACCTCATCAAGATTTGCACTAGACATCCTCTCTATTTGAGTTCTAGCTTGACTAAGCTCAACCTCAAGATTCTTGACCTTTTCTTCTAATGAGGTGTTCTCCATAACAAGAGTCTCAACTAACCTTGTAGTCTCATCTAGTTTGACTAACATATATGTTTTTTTAGTTTTTACCATATTAAACTCTTTTCTACAAAGATGAGAAGTCTTTTTAGAATTTATAAATTCAGTGCATAGCTTATCATAAGTTTCTTGAAGAGTCATCTTCTTAGGTACTTCATCATTAGAAGAATCCTCATTGTTAGTAGCACTCTCCACAATCACCTTATCAGTTGTGGTAACAAAGGCTATAATGTGTCTTCATTCACCCACATACTCATCACAAGAATCATTCTTAGTATCACTCTAAGTAGCAACCAACCATTTATCTTTTAACTTCTTAGTCTTTTCCTTCATAAGGTAGTTTGAGCACTATATCCTCATATGACCAAAACCTTTGCACTCATGGCATTAGATGAGGGGTTTCTCATTCTTCCTCTTCCTAGAGGTTTAGATTTCCTAGAAGGTTTGCCCTTATCCTTTTTTCTAAATTGAAGAAGCTTGATAATCTTATCAGTTTTGAAGGTTAGATCCTCATCCTCATCATCATCTTCATCTTCAGAGTCCTCAATCTCTTCCTCTATACCCGTAAGAGCCAAGTTTCTACTCTTTCCACCTTTTCCCATTAAGCCTAATCCTATCTCATAGATTTGAAGGTTCCCTACAAGCTCAATCAAAGGAATTTGATCAATGTCCTTTGCTTCTTCAATGACAGTGATCTTGGCATGGAATCTTTTAGGTAAGGACCTAAAGATTTTTCTAACAATTTTGGATTCTGCAATAGATTCTCCAAGATTGAAAATAGAATTCATAATATTCTTGAGTTTATCATAGAACTCATCAAAGGTCTCGTCCTTCTCTATCCTTATTTCTTTAAAACTACTAGTGAGTCTTTGAAACTTTACAATCTTTACTGCCTTAGTGCCTTCATAAGTGGTCTCAAGAATAGTCCATGCTTCCTTGGCAACTTTTGTGGATGATATTCTCTTGAATTCCTCATTGGTCACCTTACAAAACAAAGCATTCAAGACCGTACTGTTGAAATTTACCGCTTTGATTGTTTCTTCATTCCAATCTGCTGGCGCTTTTTTATGCTTAATTCAGCCAACTTCAACAGCTTGTCATACCTGTTTACCTAGAGCCTACAAAAATACTTTCATATGAACTTTTCATTACGTATAATTAGTGCCATCAAATAAAGGAGGAATCAAAAGAGATTGTCCACAATCCATGACAACGAGGGTTATCACACTCAGGAAATTAATCCAATCAGAGTATACCCGCTCTGATACCACTTGTTGGGAAATTTCAACCTCGATTAATAGAATTAACTATTTTTAAACCCAAGTTGTTAATTAAATTTATTATGAATAAAACTTGTTAAAACAAACAAACATCAATATCATGTCAAAATCATACGGCAGAAAAATAAATAAGACAAGATATAATGACCAAGGAAAATCAATGAAACAAACTAGTTTCATAGTAAAAAATCTGGGGGGAAACCTTCCCGAAAAGCAATCTACTATAGTAAATAGAAGTTTTAGATCTAGTACAAAACTTCTGTCCCTAGACTCTACAATTCTCGTAGATGAACTTACAGTAGAAACCTTCTGCCGCTTCAGAACCCCTAAACTCTTCAATATATGAATGCCACCCTTTTTGATGCATGGATTCCAGTACGTGACTAACCAAAGATGCACAACTTCCAATACATGACTAACATACCAACTTGAAGAAGATGTTGGTTACAAAGTTCTTTACTTCATCAACAATGAAGATTAAGAAGCACTTGGTTATAAAACCCTAAGGCACAAAAGACGCAGTAGCTTCTTTTAGAGATAATAAGGCATTGGTCACTTTTTGCAAATGTTCTCCTTGTATTATCTTATGTGATGACCTCTAAAATAAGACTTATATATGTCTAGGGTTTTGAGAAAAGAAATCCTACACATACAAGTTAGCATAGGCCGAAAATCAGATCTGGAAATTTGAATTTTGTAAAGCTCGATCGATCGAGAGGTGTCGAGAAGCTATCAAGGGGACATGAGCTTTCTTGATCAATCCACCAGCTGTCAAAAGGTGTCGAGATCACGATAAAAAACAGTTGAAAAGCTCAATAGATAGCCTAGTTGTCGAGAGATGTCGAAAAGCTATTAAGCTTTAAAATTCAACACTTTCTCACTTAATTCTTGGACAGATTTGCATGACTTTAACACTTGAACTTGAAACAAGGTTTCTTGAAACATCAAACACATCCTAGATCTATCCAAATACAAGTAAAGTGCATTTTATCAAAGGATTAGCCAATTACATAAAATAGTAACATATGTTCCTAACAAGTAAATCACATATGTCCTAACAGAATTGCTTTTCAAAAGAAAACAACTCTATCTATATTTGAATTAACTTTTTTTAGGGTTGCAACCCAAAATGAATCCAACTTCTTCTAGAAAAATGGACTTTAATTGCAACCCAAAATGAATCATGATAGGCCAAGAAAGTATTGACCCCTTTATGATGAATTAATCAATTAATTAGCCAAGTTAATTAATTAATTCAATTTGCATGTAAGAAGGGTGGTAGCATAAACAAATCACCAAATAACTAAATGCAGTGGAAATTAAATTGACACAATAATTTGTTTACGAATGGGAAAAATCTACACGGCAAAAACCCTACTGGGTAATTTTAAGGTTACCACTCCTGAGAATTTACTATTATCACAACAAGTGGTTATAAGTAAAACAATCTCAGTACCTTATACCAATTTACAGTTGAATCCTTACCTCAATACCCAATTGGACTTGTTCTGTAGTGACAATCTTTCCTTGTAATGCATGTCTCCTAGTACGTGACTAACCAATTCAATACACGGATCCCAGTACATGGTTTACTCACCAACTTGAGAAAGATGTTGGCTGCAAAATTCTTCAGGTCATCACACGATGAAGATTGTAAGGTTGATTGTACCTGATTAAATGTGTTTTCACATGTTCAATTTTTATTGATCAAACAAAAAAAGATTTATGAGTGTTTTTAGTTTGTTTTTGGAAAGTATTTTGTTTTTATAAAAATTTTCAAAATTTCAAAACTAGTGTTGCCCTGTTCTGGCGACTCAGTCGCGGGTTGGTCCAGCCGCATGCCCCCAGTCACAAAAATTACTCAGAAATTTTTGCTGCTCATTGGCAGGTTAAAGTCCCAGTCACAAAAAGTACCAAGAATATTTTTCAAAATTTGAGTTTTTATGTTTCTCGCAGCTCACTGTGGCAACTTGTTCGCAAGTGGAAGGTCTAGTTACGAAGGGTATAATGAGATTTTCACAGCTTACCTCACGACTTTCTTGCGGATAGACCTTCCAGTCGTGAAAAACACTAAGAAAATTTTTTCAAATTTTTGTTTTTAAGTGTTCTGACGGCTGGCCTTGGCAACCTGCATGCGGCTTGATTCAATCGTGAAAATCGCGTGTTTTGCGTTTTAAGGTCAGTTTTTAAAACTTTTCAGTTTTCCCTCGAACTTTTGTGACTATTCATTGTCTTCCCCATTTCAAATCTCTCTCAAACTCACCGTGTCACTTTCGAAAAACCTCTATTTTTGCATCATTTCAACCACAAATCTTCAAGGAAAAGGTATGGGCTTTCTCTTTCTTACTACATATTTCATGTTTTGAGCTTTATTTTCTTGAATCTGTGAGTTGTGGTTCTGATTTGTGATATTTATAATGTTCAAACATAGGTTTGGTTTATTTTGATTAAATGAGTTTGTTTGAATATTGTTGATATTGTTTATTAGATGCTTATCTCAACATTTCTCATGTTGGCGTTTGTGTTCTGTATTATGTTTCATAACTGTGTTGCTGTGTGCATATCATGTTCATGGTAGAATGTCACAATAACAATTATTTGTGACTGTGTGATGTTCAGTGATTACTTTGTACTGAGTTGTATCTGAATAATCATCATTTTTGATCACCTATTTCATTCTTGAATATACAATGCATCGAGATTGCTTTTGATTAATTGGTGTTGACTTGGTTCATGTTACTTGATTGAGTGAGATCTCCCTCTGAATTTCATTTTTTTGAATCTAATCAAGTTGATGTTTGTGTCTTGTGGTGTTGCACTTGGTTCTTTGCTGTGTGTCTAATCTTTTACAGATGTCTCGCCTATCCTCGAAAGGAAAAGAAATTGAAATTGATATTCCATCATCCCCTGTAGCTAAACAAACTCGACTCTCATCTCAGCCATCTAAAGATTCTAACAGTGAGAGATTTAGGACTCCTCTTGATTCACAAACTTACTCAAGCATTTTTGTAGGTGCTCCTACTATTGTGGAATGTGTAGTTCAATTTGATACCTTGGGAACAACATTTATCCTTAGGATTTTTGAATCAAGAGATTAGGCTGATCTGTTTAGGAATTTCGAAGACCCGGTTGAAGAATTGGTTAAGGAATTCTACTCTAATGCCAGATACACCAGAGTAGAATTAAAATGTTGGGTAAGAGGAACAAAATTCTCAATCAATCCAGACTACATCGTAAAGTTTCTTTGCATCACCAGACCAACAAATGTAGACTTCACTCCGTATGATGACAGACTACTTCAGGCATAAGACATTTTTCAAGTTCTTAGGCCTAATCATGAAGTTAAAAGCAAGGGTTCATCCATAGGCACTGCACAGTTTTTGCCTGAACTGATAACTCTAAAATTGATCATGTTCTCCAATCTCTACCCATTGTCTAACACTACTTTCATAAATCTAGGAAGAGCACAATTTCTATGTGATCTCATTACCGGCATTCCGATTGACATATGTGCTCACATCTTTCAGACAATTAGGAAAGCAGCAGCTCAATCAATAGCCCAAACATGTATTCCTTTTTGTAGTCTCATCATGAAGATCATGCTTTGTGAAGGCGTCCGTTCACCAACAAATGGAAAAATTATGACACGTCATCGACCAATATCCATGATGACTCTCCAAGCAAGCAAGAGTCACTCCTCTAAAGCACCTAAGAGTGAACCATTCACTTATGCCACTCCATCTGGTCATGATTCAGCTACACCTGTGCATATCGAGACTATTTCTCCCATTCCTTCTAAGATGCAAACAACTGGCACTCCATTTGCATCTAGCTCTCAAGCTAACCGATTAAGCACTTTGATTGAGAGTGTATCTCAGTGGATTTTCAGTTTAGAATGACTCCTCACCTCCACCAACAACCAAGTTCAAATGCATCTCACAACCATTTAAACACAGTTAGATGCTATTCAGCAAAAGCTAGAAGACAGTCTTTAGCTATCCGTGACAAAAGGGAGAGAGATAACATAGTAAGGAGAAGTGTGCATACTAAAAGGGGGAGTTGTCTTGTTTATAGCTATTTACTTGCTGGTTTTATTAACTCTATTTTTATGTGGATATGGCTAATACTTTGGTTAAATGTCTTGGTACATTGGTTTTATATATATATATATATATATATATGTATATATTGATATTCAGTTTAAGTTTTGGTTTGTACCTTCTACTTTTATAAGCTTTTAAGGTTTCTGTACCCATGCTTTGTAGCTTTTATATTTGCTGTTAAATTTCATGCATTTTTTTAAGTACATCACTCTTGTGCCCTTTGTTGGATTTTATATCCTTGATGCATTTACCTAGTGTTTATACATTGATTGAGTGTTAGACATGCAAATGATACTTTGCAATTAAGCTTATTAGCTTGCATGTCTGAATGTTCATTCCATGTGTGAATGAGCATTGTGATCACTAATTATAGTGATTGTTAGTTTTTGGTCAAGCCATGGTTTATTAATTATTTCCATTTTGCTTGATCGCATTGTGCTTGCTCCATATGCATTACAAGTTTTTCTACATACAATGATCATACTGTGTTGTTGTGTTTCAAGAGATACTTGTTCTTATGGTTCAAGAGTTTCACAGATTCTAGAGTTAGTGTGAGTGAGTTTTGTTCAACTGTTCTCAACTCACGTGTTAAGTCTAGAGTTTGTTGTAGGATTTTGTCATAGAATAGTCAAAGGGGGAGATTTTAAGGTTGAATTTAATCAACCATCTTATTGGCTTTATTCCGTTCCAATTTGCTTGTAATCCAGCACTTAGAAACCTTATATTTAGGTGAAAATCATGTAAAGGTAGTGTGTGAGAGAGTGTGAAAAAATGCTCAAGATTGTGTAGTGAAGTAGGGACTTGTGACTGGATCTCGCAGGTGGCTCGTGACTGGCAAACCGCCAGATGATGCACACGAGTGAAGCATACAGAGAAGCTGAATCATCATGCCAGCTGTTGCACTACAGGACAAAAAGTCCAGACTGGCCATTCAGTTAGGTCGCGGCTTGAACTCGCAACTCAGTCAAGTTACGAGGCCAAGTCGCCAGCCAACTCTGTTTTGAAAAAATTACTCTTCATATTCCAAACACCCACTACTATATATAGACCCTTATACTCACGAAATGTAGAGAGATTCCAAAGAGAATTTTGAGAGAGAAATCCTAAAAAAAAAATAAGATTGATTCATCCACAATCTTCACATAGAGACTTTTCAAATTCCTCTACTCTCACCCTCTCCATTGTTACATCCTTGAAAGGTTCTTACCCAAATCCTTTTTTCACCACACCCACATCTATGAGAAGACTATTTAGTACTTTGAGAAGTAGTTGGGAAGGGACCAATGGTTAATGGTTGATGCTATAGGCTATAGTGGAATCCGGTAAGTTAAAGAAGACAAAAGTTCGACGCAACCTCGTTGGAGCAAAAAGCTTGGAGGACTTAGGTACACTGGGTAGGTTAGGCTTGGAAGGTCTTCTACTGTTTATATATCCCAACTTCATTTTTTTAGTGGATTATTGACCGTTTGGAAGGCGGTGGAAAGGTTTTATGCCGAAGGTTTCGATTTCCTCTTTGATAACACATCGCTGTATTGTCCTTGTATTTATATCTCTCTTCCCTTAATTTTTACCATTTAATTTCTGCTATGGATCAGATTTTAATTGGTTTAGATTGTTTATCAATTCAGTTATAAGCTTGTGTTATTTTTTGCACATATACAATTTGACATTAAGCTTGAATTGATAATTTTGTAATTGGGGGGTCTGAACGTTCATAGTGTTTTATATGCTATTTGAACATTCAAAGATCACGAAACTCCTTGGTTACAAAACCCTACAGTGTACAAACACAGCAACTTCTTCAAGAGAAAGATTATCTCTAGTCACAATTTACATGAACACAACTTTGCTTCACACTTGCACCACCTTTGACGACCCTTAAAACAATCCTTATATATGTTTAGGGTTGTAAGAAAAAAAATTCTAAACAAGTATTCACGAATTGGATTAAAATTAGCTTTAAAAAACTGAATTTCATAAACCTCGATAGATAGCTTATCTATCGAGCTAGTTGTCAAGCATCAGGCTTTAGCAGTTTTTTAAACCTCGATAGATACTAGCTGTCGAGCTAGCTGTTGAGTTTTAAAATCCACCACTTTTTCACTTGTTTCTTGGATAGACTTGCATGGCTTTAACACTTAATCTTGAAACCTTGTTCCTTGAAGCATTAAATATATCTTAGATCTACCTAATTACAAGTAAAGTGTATTTTATCAAAGGATTAGCCAATTATATATTGACATATGTTCCTAACATTAAATCACATATGTCATAACAATCACCCCCTTTGACAATCCGTGACAAAACCACAACAAACAAATGAACATATGAGAGAAGTCATAAATCACTCAACTCATACTAATTTGTTGAATACAATAAAATCTATCCTACCACAAACTTTTGAAAAACTTAGCAAGAAGAAAGTTTATGGCAAGAAGACTTTGACAACCTATATTTCTGAAACACTTTAAACAAAACTCATCACGGTATCTTAGTATGAAATAGAAATAATAGATTGCATACAATATATAAGAATCATGTGCATAAAAAGAGAAAAGAAATAACACATGTAAAGATAGGTGAATAACATACATCAATAGATATAAACCAAATATAAGCACAATGTATGTCAAATGGTCAAAGACCAATATACATGAGGTAAATGTAAAAGAAAGAAAAGAAAATATTTAAAAACCTCACTACATCCCTCATAGGCACTCCCCATATCACAAAAATCTCCTATGCTAACTCTCTCCTTATGTATATGACTACTTTCATATCAAAACTACTCCCTTTTTTTGCCACGAGTGACAAAGGGTAAATACATTAAGTAGACATCTCATCATCACTAGGCGAGCTAGCATCATCGTCCTCATCAGCATCATCACTGCTAGAGCCATCATCACTCTCATCCTCTAAAGCTGGTGGAGATGGAGAGGTATAAGCAGTGAAACCACCTATGGCAGCCTATCGTCGTGCAATACGACTAACACGGGTGTTCACCTGACACAACCCATCACTGAGTGTGTCAAGGTAAGCATCCATATGCACAAGATGTGCCATGATGGCCTCGAGAGTGACTCCAACCATAAAAGATGAAGGAGCGAAGGTGGATGGAGTGGTAAAAGCTGGAAAAGTCGCCGTCTTAGTCCGGGGTCACCTCGGTCTAAGTTGTGCCTCGCTCCGTCTAATGGTAGCAACGTCTATGGCACTTATAACGGAAAAATGAGGTGACTCAGGAAAAGAGACAAAAAAATAATGAAAATAGACTCATGATAGCGGAAGGAAAAATAAGCTTATCATGAGTCGTCGTATCCCTATAGACATCTATAAGGGATAGAATAAAATGAGAAGGAAAGTCAATAGAAATGTCCTCTAAGAGGGTTAACAAAAATCAAGCATAAGGCTCTATAATAGAGTTATAGTGAGACAAAGGACGAAGAATAAATGTCATCGCCATGTTAAGGAATCTTGAACCTTTTGCAAAACCTGAGCAAGGGGTGTTTTGACAGTCACCCAAGATGAAGGTGTCTCATAAAATAAAGATGCGAGTTTGTCTTTGGACACAGTCCTCAGACGATCACAGCTAGGGTAGTTAAGATGTGCTACCCTAGGAACATGCAGTATCTCGGATACAATATCTGGAGTAACTACAATGCGCATACCTCAAACGTGAGTGACAAAATGAGGTATAGTAGTGTCAAATCTGTGCATATTGGAGTAAAACTCCTATATGATCATGGAGGAACAGGTGACCGGGATGCCACACAGTGACTCCCAACCCCAACTATAGATGATAGTGGGAAGGTCACGAAACCATATGTGAGAAGGAGTGGAGTCAGAAGAAGTGGATGCCCCAGAACGAAAAGGATTTTGGGACGGAATGGATTTGCGTTTGGGTGCCATAAAGTAGACTAACGTAAGAAAGAGAGAGAGGAAGAAATAGAGACACGCAGAAAAGCACCAAACAAATCAATATAAAATAATATAAAGAATTGAAGCAACATATGCATGAAAGTGCATGAACATGTGTCATGCAAACTTAAAAACATCATGGGCTCAGCCCAATCCAAACCTACCAACACACAACAATTTAACATAGTAATCACATATCTAAAATGTATGAACATATAGTTAAAATGCAAATTTGATGTAATACATGAACATTTAGGATCATTTACACAAAACCTATCCCAAAAATTTCACCAAAACTTCATCAATTTGAAAACCCCAAAAAATTTTCAAAAACCCAAAAACCTAGGTCTAATGCATGAAATGCATGAAGAATGAAGGATTAAGGACCCTTACTAGTGAAGAAGAACAAGATCTTGGCCGAAAATCACTTAGGAAAGAAGTCTAGAGTGAGAGAGAAAGGTTTTAGGAGGTGAAGGGATAGGATCTATCGAGAGAGATTGAGGAGAATGAGAAAAAATCGAGTTGAACGATATATATAGAAAATCATAAAACTCGACAAATCAAGAGGTGTCGAGATTTAAAACGTATGAAATTGCTGTCGAAGAGCTGTCGAGGATCTGTCGAGAGGTGTCCACATTAAAAGGATCTCGATGGATCGAGAAGCTATCGAACATTTATCGAGCATCCAGAAAGTTTCTCGATGGACCAAGCAACTATTAAGAAGCTATCGAGAATGCGATAAAAAGAAGTTGAAAGGGCTCGATAGATAGCCTAGCTGTCGAGAGATGTCCAGCAGCTGTTGAGATTGCTTAAAAACATTTTTTCAAGAAGGGAAAAACACAGACATGAATGCAATCAAGCATGTTATACAACCAAAGATCCAAATAACATTTTAAGCTCTCAAAATCATCTTTCAACAAGAAAAAATGTCAAGCTCATAGATCCGAAACACACACACGCCCTTAACAAGTCTAACCAATTTTCTAATTCAAAAACAAGTTAAGACAGTTTAGTGAGCATACATTGACACATGTATTCCTTGTGATGGCCAAATCATATTGTATCTGCACATGTATCAAAAGTAGCAAAGAATATTGCATGTTATGTGTGAAAAATATCGCAAGATTGCATAAGTGTCTACATGTTTTGACGATTTGAGACATGAGAAAATAATTTTAACCACACATAATCATAACGGTTCAATGGAGATTATCACCTTCGAAGTACATCCTATAACTCCCATATCTAATAGAATACACGCTTGCAATCATATATAAAGTATTTTGATTCTTTTTGCTTTTTATTTTTCTTTGCATATTTTTCTTTTGAGCAAACCATACATGGGCATATAAGAGATAGAAAAGAAATACCCAATAATATTAAGCATTTGACATTTCACTTTTGCTATACCAAAACATACAAATGTCATTCATGATTGGCAGGCAACAGTGGTGAAATGGTTATTTATCCCTTTCTCTTATGATTTTTTAGTCTTTCCTATCAAAAAGAGTGATACGAGTGTTAAGTACAGAAAATTACTTAATCTTACTCATCACAAACACTAGCCACAAAGCTCACTTGCTTAGTTGTACATAGAGATGCCCATCTAAGTTACAAATGATACAAAGTTTAGAAAACTTTGTTTCAATGGCCATCTAAGATACACAAGTACCAATGTACAAATACACACACTATTTTTGTATTTTTTTTATTTTTCAATTTTTATTTTTACTTTTATGAAAGGCAAGATAAAAGAAAACTGAAAAATAAACAAACCAAAACATGTTAAGCAAAGCAATACATAAAACTAGATGCAAATGCACGAGGAAGGAGAAGGAGAAGAGGAGATCAATCCATGGAGATAACACTAATGTTTTTGTGAAGGAATTCAAAACATTTGCTATTAAGAGATTTGGTGAATAAATTAGCCTTTTGATCAGCAGTGTGAATGAATTCAAGAGTAAGAGTACCATCTTTGACAAGCTCTTGAGTGAAGTGATGTTGAATCTCTATGTGTTTAGTTTGAGAATATTGAACTGGATTCTTAGAGATGTTGATGGCACTGGTATTGTCACAATAGATAATGAGATGCTCTTGACAAATACTGTAATCATGGAGGAGTTTTTGCATCCATAGAAGTTGGGCGATGTACTTAGCCTCTGTAGTAGATAATGAGATGAAATTCTACTTTTTGCTGATCTAGGAGACACGATTATTACCCACATATAAATAACCCCCCGAAATAGTTTTTTTGTCATCAACATTCCCAACCCAATCTACGTCAGAGTACCCAGTTAAGACATTATTTGTGTCCTTGATATACAACACACCAAAATCGGCAGTGGTTTTGACATACTTTATGATTCTTTTCAAAGAAATCATATGAGGCCTTTTGGTATTAGCCTGATATCTAGTACACACTCCTACACTGTAACTAATGTCAGGTCTACTAGCAGTAAGATAAAGAAGATTACCTATCATTCTTCTATAAAGAGATGTATCAACACTCTTACCCAACAAATCAACAGTGAGTTTAACATTTGGGCTTATAGGGATTCTAACAGAATTAGCAGACTCCAAACCAAATTTTTTCACAAGTTCTTAGTATATTTAGATTGAGATATGAATATATCTAACTTTTGCTGACGGATCTACAACCAAAGGAAGTGAGTCAGCTCTCTAATCATGCTCATCTCGAACTCGGCTTGCATGAGCTTTGAGAAACTATGAGCAAGTTCATCCTTTGTTGACCCAAAGATGATATCTTTAACATAGACTTGAGCAACTATTAACTCGCCTTCTTTCCTTTTGATGAAGAGAGTTTGATCAGCTTTTTCTCTTGTAAACTCATGTGACACCAAGTATTGTGTGAGCCGATCATACCAAGCTCTAGGGGCTTACTTTAAACCATAAAGTGCCTTTATGAGGTACAATACATGATTTGAAAAGTGTAGGTCAATAAATCCTTTTGGTTGAGCCACATAGACATATTCCTTAAGGAACCTGTTCAAGAAGGTAGTCTTTACATCCATTTGGTAAAGCTTGAACTTTAAGTGGCATACCAAGGCTAGAAGAATTCTGATGGACTCTATATGGGCTACTGGAGCAAATGTCTCATTATAGTCTACTCCTTCCATTTGAGAGTATCCTTGAGCTACAAGACGAGCCTTGTTGCAAATCACATTACCCTCATCATCAGTCTTATTGTGAAATATCCACTTTGTGCCAATGATGTGCTCACCCTCCAGTCTAAGTACTAGAGTCCAAACATCATTCCTTTGATACTGAAGCAGTTCATCGCGCATAGTTTCAACCCAGCTTTCATCCTGAAGAGCTTCCTCAACTTTAGTGAGCTCAACCTATGACAAATAACAAGAATAAGACACAAAGTTAGCAACACATTTATCAACTGTATGCTTTATAAGTGTAAGTTCATTCATGTTTCCCACAACAACTTCAAGAGGATGATTCAATTTGATCCTTGAGGAAGGTCCTTTCTCTTTATGGGATTCAAAATCAGGTAAAGTAGATATGTCTACTAAATCTTCTATAACGCTTGGAGTATTGGTAGTACTTGGAGATTTGAGCTCTTGTTCGAAAATTTCTTGAACTTTCTTGGGCTCAGGAGGAAGAATTTCCTTGGGGATTTCCTCATTAAATTTCTCAGAACCAAATTCTAAAGATTCATTGATAACAACATTGATAGTTTCCATTACCTTATTGGTTTTTCTGTTGTATACCCGATAAGCCTTACTTGTAAAGGAGTATCCTAAAAATATTCCTTTATCGCTTAAGGGGTCAAATTTTTTTCACATTATCTCTCTCCTTGAGAATGAAACAAGTACTTCCAAAAATTTTGAAATACTTAACATTTGACTTCCTTCCCTTCCATAACTCATATAGAGTTTTCTTGGTACTGGGTCTAAAATATACCCTATTAACCGTATGACAAGCAATGTTAACGGCTTCTCCCCACAAGTTTCTAGCCACATCCTTGTTGTGTAATGTGGCTCTAGCCATCTCTTGAATAACCTTGTTCTTTCTTTCTGCTACACCATTCTGCTAAGAAGTAATAGGAGCAGAGAATTCTTAAGATATACCTGATCTCGTGCAAAAGGACTCCATGTATGAGTTCTCGAATTCTTTACCATGATCACTTCGAATTCGATCAATCTTCAGGCTCTTCTCATTCTGCAATCTTGTGCACCAGGCTTCAATGTGCTCAGGAGCTTTAGACTTGGATCGTAGGAGGATGACCCAAATATACCTAGTGAAGTCATCTACCATAACTATGATGTATCTCTTCCCACCAAGGGACTCGTTTCTAGTTGGACCCATGAGATCCAAATGCAGTAGCTCCAATGGTCTAAATGAAATGGATGTTTAAGTGTCCGAATGTTTAGCTTTCGTCTATTTTCCAAGCTGACATGGTCCACACACCACATTGTTCACTCTACTGAGTTTTGGTATCCCTAAGACTGACTCATGCTTAGATACTATTGAAAGATGTTTGTAACTAGCATGTCCCATCCTTTAGTGCCATAGATCTTCATTTAGTAAAAGAATGCTATTGCACACAATATTGGCATCAGGAACCAAACCATAATAATTGTCTAGCATGGGAACACCACTTATAAGTTTCTTCCCAGACTCATCCATGAAAAGGAATTTTCCTTTTGAGAATAATACCATGAAGTCTTAATCACATATCTAACTTATGCTTAGCAGGTTCACTCTTAGACCTTCTACGTATAACACATTTGCAATGTCTAGCAGTCCAGGTAGAGAGATGATTCTCTTTTCTTTAATCTGTGATTTGCTCGTATCACCAAAAGTGACATTACCACATTTCTTAGACTTGAAAACCTTGAAGAGAGATCAGTCTTCAGTCATGTGTCTTAAGAAACCACTATCAAGGTACCACAAGCACGTGTCCATAACCTTAAATGCGGATTTCATCATGAAGCACACTTCATACTTAGATGACAGATCAGTGGGAATGGTGTTTTCTCTCATCTACCTTTTGTGAACAAAGCCTTTAGCTTTCACTCTTCTTAGACGAACTCCTTTACACATTTTCATTCTGAGATAGTCTAGTTTCTTCTTTGTCAAGCTGAGATCTTTTCCAATAATCATCATAATAGCATTCAAATAACTTTTAGACTTGCATTTTCTTATACACTCAAACAAGTAGAGATTAGAAAAATAAGATGTATTTGAAAAAAATATCTCTTCAAGCCGATTGCAGCCATGACAACAAGGGTTAATAGTTCACACAGCAAAGATTAAAACCTAATTAAAGTGTGTCTGCTCTGATACTACTTGATAGGCCAAGAAAGTATTGATCCCTTATGACGAATTAACCAATTAATTAGCCAAGTTAATTAATTAATTCAATTTGCATGTAATATGCATGGTAGCATAAATAAATCACCAAATAACTAAATACAACGAAAATAAAATTGATATAGTGATTTGTTTACGAATAAAGAAAACCTACACGATAAAAACCCTATCGGGTGATCCTAAGGTCTCCACTCCCAAGAATTTACTATTATCACAACAAGCGGTTACAAGTAAAAAAATTCCAGTACCTTATACCAACCTACAATTGAACCCTTACTCCAATACCCAATTGGACTTGTTCTGTAGTAACAATCTCTCCTTGTAATGCACAGCTCCCAGTACATGACTAACCAATTCGATATACGGATCCCAATACGCGGCTTACTCCAATACCCAATTGGACTTGTTCTGTAGTAACAATCTCTCCTTGTAATGCACAGCTCCCAGTACATGACTAACCAATTCGATATACGAATCCCAATACGCGGCTTACTCACCAACTTGAGAAAGATGTTAGCTGTAAAGTTCTTTAGTTCATCGCATGATGAAGATCTCGAACCTCTTAGGTTATAAAATACTACGGTATACAAACACAGTAGCTTCTTCAAGAGAAAGATGAATTAGGGCAAATTCTATCTCCGGTCACAATTTGCATGAACACAACTTTGCTTCACACGTACGCCACCTTTGACAGCACTTAAAACAATTCTTATATATGTTTAGGGTTGTGAGGAAAGAAAGCCCAAACATATATTCATGAATTAGATTGAAATCAACTCTAAAAAACTGAATTTCATAAACCTCGATAGATAGCTTATCTGTCGAGCTAGCTGTCGAGCATCGGGCTTCAGCAACTTTTTAAACCTCAATAGATACTAGCTGTCGAGCTTTAAAATCCAACACTTCTTCACTTATTTCTTGGATAGACTTGCATGGCTTTAACACTTAATCTTGAAACTTTGTTCCTTGAAACATTAAACAAATCCTAGATCTACCCAATTACAAGTAAAGTTCGATTTGTCAAAAAATTAGCCAATTCTATATTGACATATATTTCTAACATTAAATCACATATGTCCTAACAAATCCAACTTCCTAACACCAAGGCTAACTCAATATCATATCATGTGTGGTCCTTGATTTCTATGTCTAACAACTATTGGAATTAATGGGGAGTCAATTTTGATATGAAATTAGGCTTCAATTAAAACAATGACTCAACCTCATGAGTTAGTACCTCGTGGTGGATCTATGACTTCCCAAAGAAAATCCATCCTACACAATCAAGGACACAAATTATTCAACACATCGCCAAACATACCCAAAGAAAAAAAAAATTGATTTTGGTCTTCATGATAAGCATAACAAACTGTTCTTGGGTCCTTTGCAAGAACCCGGTTGCTCTTTCACAACATTGGTGTCACCATCATCAGACATTGTCTCTTCTGCAACCACCTTAGGATGCAAAGCATGGTTTGAAATTTCCTCTTGGATTAGTAATTGTTGAGGGAGAAATTGATGCCTCTAAATAAAATATCGAGAAGCCAAGCCGAAACTTAACTATGGGCTCTTAAAATAGCACCCAAAGGTTTTCAGTGTGATGACAAGCCTATCCAAGCAAGAAACAAAGGCTGCACTTTGACAAAACACCAACGAAAGCCCAATGAAAATACTTTATTATGCTTAATTAATACGTTAGTGGTCCTATTCTGATAGTACAAGGGAAATAAATTCTCCAGCGATAAGGGTGAAGTTAAACTAAGTCCAGAAAGATAAATTCTCCAACGGCAAGGGTGAAATTATACAGTCCAGCAGTCAATGATTAAATAAATTTAGGAAAGTGTTAACTCCTTGGGGTCGTTGTATGTCTCGGTCAGGGGAATTTCTTATACTTTCAGCCATCATTTCATCAATGTAAGGAAAGAGTTCGATTGTTACAAATACATTATATCCTTCAACAGTAAAACAAAAAGTAAAAATTAAAGGTTCCATGGGAAGAAGAAAATGATTAATTGGCATGGTGTGAAGGGAGAGAGGGATCGCAGCTCAGTGCAGCATATATTAAACTAAGATTTTGGTGAGTGTGTGTTTATAAGGAATGAATGAGGTAATATGGGTTGTTTTGAGTGAGTGGGATAAGATTAACACTGAGGTTAAGGCTTTGGTGAGTAATGGGCTGTTTGTGACTAATTGGGAGACTATTATGAGCTATGATTGTGTAAAGGGGGGAAACGAATATTTGAGGTTAGGTGAGTGTGGTCTAAGGGGAATGAGTGGTGAGCTTAAGGAGAGCTAAACCACAAGCAAAAATTGGCCAACAAATCAAGAGTTTCAGAGGGAGTAGCTACCCCGTTTATGGGCTGAGGTGCTTATGTATTTATAATAGAGTTTTAGAGAAGCATTAATTAACAAAAATCCAAAAAAAATGTAGGAGTAATCAGAAGCCTGGGAATCAAGGTTAATCTTCCTAGGATTTGGCCAGAAGTAAGAGATTTACTTTAGGGTCTGCCTTGCTTCTTTGGGTAATATATGACACATGATGGGATTTTGGAGTGTTTTGCATTAAATGCCAGGATTTCTGGGGCTGAGTTTAACCAATGGGATTAAGGCATGTATCAAGAATGAATCATAATGCTGCAACTGAGATTTGGACCCCAAGAAGTAAGATTCAACACCCCAAGCCAAGTGTTGAACACTAAGTCCGCTTTAGGGGGTTCCACTGGAGAATCCCTTTGTGCCCTCCAAATCACATGTTTCCAATTTTTCCCCTTTAGGATTCATGGGCTTAGCATATGAATCATGTCTTGAACATTTTTGACATTTATAGCATCAATTTCTTGAGGTTTGGATAACTTGGTTTTAGCTCCCTTTCTGCTAAAGATACAGTCTTGAGGAAGATGATTGAGTTCCATCACCCTTTAGACTTCAGCTGATGTTACAACCCTCGCGCACTATTCACATAAGGTAAAGGGTGACAAAAAGCTGATGGGATAGCCCTTAGTTCATCCTCAAAGACTTGGCTCTCTTGTAGGGGCCTCTAGTTGTACTTTGGTTAAGGATGAACAAGGGCTGGTTGTCCACTTTCAATGGGGTCTTTTGGATTGGGCTTGCTCACATGGGCTAGTTCCTTTGGGCTGGGTTGTGTGCATCCTACAAAATGGACATCAACAACACATGTTGCCATGGGTTTTCATTCCTCATGGACTTTTATTAGTAAATATTCTTTGGATTTTCATTGATCCTTGCAATGGGCCTTTGGGCAATTAGTTGTCATGTTTGAAACAATAGGATAGAAAATTAGCCAATTCTATATTGACATATATTCCTAACATTAAATCACATATGTCCTAATGAATCCAACTTCCCAACACCAAGGCTAACTCAATATCATATCATATATGGTCCCTGATTTCTATGTCTTACAACTATTGGAATTAATGGGGAGTCAATTTTGATATGAAATTAGGCTTCAATTAAAACAAGGACTCAACCTCATGAGTTAGTACCTTGTGGTGGATCTGTGACTTCCCAAAGAAAATTCATCCTACACAATCAAGGACACTAATTATTCAACACATCGCCAAACATATCCAAAGAAAAAAAAATTTTAATTTTGATCTTCATGATTAAACATAACAAACTGTTCTTGGATCCTTCGCAAGAACCCGGTTGCTCTTTCACAACATTAGTGTCACCATCATCAGACATTGTCTCTTCTGCAACCAACTTAGGATGCAAAGCTTGATTCGAAATTTCCTCTTAGATTAGTACTATATCATGGAGACACTAACTATAATTGGAATTCATAAATGAGACTGTCAAAGACTCATAGGCATCAACCATCAGACACTAAATTTGCTTGTTGGGACTTCTAACTATATTTGCTTGTTAGGACTTCTGAGAGAAGCAAATCCCAATGCCAAACGAACAATACCTCCTTCGCCAGAGCTATAAAGGTTGGCATGAACAGAATTTTTTTTCACTAAGATAGGTTGACATGGAAAACAACTCTATTTCATTCCAAGTTAAATAAGAGAAGTTAAAAGATAATTTTCCTTTGACCCATTATTTCTAAATACTACTAGACATAAGAAAACACCAAAAAAAAAAAAAAATCGAAATAAACAACAATAAAATTTCTGGAAAATGAATCATTTCCCTAATGTGGCGTTTGGTACAGGAGAATTCACATTATCCCTGGCATCTAGATTCGTAGGAATGTAATTCCTTACAATCTGGATGCATAGGAATGTAGTTATTCATATGTTTGGTTTCATTGGGAATCTCTTAAGATTCATAAGAATGTGAGATAATAATGTTTTGTTTATTCCCAGGAATCTTAAATGAATTATTTATTTTTCTCATTTTATCCTTCGATTTGAATATGAACTACCATGTCCTTTACAGAAATCTTCCTCTAAATAAATAATGAAAAACAAAATATAAACTATTAATAATTTGTTGAGTTATATACACACAATAGCAAAAGTGAATAACTGGCAATAATGGAGGGTCCCCTTCAAACTTTTTTTTTTCACACGTGAAACCTAAATAGAACTTTGTTAAAGAATATATCAACAAAGTTGTCTATTCTATTTATGTTATTTTGGCTAGAAAAGATAAAGATAAGGGAAAAGATATTGATGATTTGTTTTATATTTTATCATAATTACTTAAATGATAAAGAAAAATGGTTCAAAATTGTCAATTTATAAAAAATACAATTTTCTTTAAGTTTGGGAATCTGGATATCCACCTGGTTTAAAAGGAATCCACATTCCTACTGAGAGGGGTTTAAAGAGTGAATACAGATTCCCCTGATATCTAATTCCCTAGCGTAATTTGCAACCAAACATGGGAATCTTTAAACATTCATGAGAATCTTAATACATTGCCACGTATCAAACGCCACATAAGCATTGTTTTTAGAAAACTATCTCATCTTCCAATATTTGGTAACAACCTTAAAATAATGAGTTGGAAAATTATGGTTTAATTCCCTTTTATTTAGCTTGGCAGAGATAGAATTGTTTTTCAAAAAAAAAACTCTATCTATATTTAAATTACCTTTTGTTAGCTTGACATGGGAAAGGTTTTGTTTCCATTATCACTAGATTTTTTGGAACCACTCAAAGACTTACCCATAGTAAAAGAACCCACAGTAGAAGAAATAGAAATAGTGGGGCAATTATCAATAGATGCGTAAACAACTCCTGAAACCCCTGCCACTTTCATGATGAATTATTAGAGACCATTATAATTGGATTAGGAAGATTCCCCTTTGAGAAAGAGAATGAAATTCATAAGCCTTATATCGAGCTAATTAGGAAGATTCCCCTTTTATAGTAAGCCTTATATATGTCTAGGGTTGTGAGAAAAGAAACCTTAAACAAATCCATAAGCCTAGGTTGAAATTCAGATCTAGAAAACTAAAAATCGTAGTTCTCGATAGATCGAGCTTCTATCGAGCTGCACATTAAGTCTCGATAGCAGAAATCTGTCGAGCTATCTACTGAGACTTAATGAATGGCTTTTCTTCATTTGTTTCTTGGATCAATCTTCATGACTTTCAATACAAACACTTGATATGCTTTGAACAACATATTTCTTGAAGTATTAAACCCAACTTAGATCTACCCAATTATAAGTAAAGTGCATTTTGTCAAAAGATTAGTCAATTACATAAAATATAACCCTAACAATTACCTCTTGGAGAATCGTCCCTAATCCAAGCATGGACCAAATTATTGTTGATCCGCAAATAACTTTGAATCCACGGTTTTGTTCACAATCCTTATTGCGACCACACCAATCTCTTCAAGAGTCTTATAGGACAGGTTTAGTATCGATAGATTATGGATTTGAACCCAAAATTGTGTTAAAGTAAACTGAATGTCATTTGTCAATGGAGTAACACCATCATAACACCAAGGACTAATCAAAAGACCATGGTTCACACCAAAGAACCTTTTCTGCATCACATTCTAACTCAAAAATAAAAATCATTATTTTATGATCACCTGCATCCCTAACTTGATAAACCTCTCTTCGGATGAAAAGTTCTCGCTATAACTTCAACGTTAGTGAAAAACTTCTCCATTTTGGAAAAGCATATATTGATAGCCAAATTAAGACAACTAACCTCCTTCTCAAATAAAGAAAGTGAGAAAGTTTGTCCCAATCTTTTGTAATTCCATCCATCATATGACACTCACTGTTAATTATTAAATCTGATGCTCTTAAGAAACAATATTATTTTCTATTATTTTGTCTTTTTTGGTAAATGATTACATCTTAATGTATTAAGAAACAATGATTTTGTGTATATATCTTGGTTGATATTTTGTTAATACTATACGTGAAGAGGGTAAAAATCTAGGCTGATACGCCATAACGAAATGGGCCTGATGGTTCCACATCCTTGGACTGATAAAGGATGAGCCCAATACGCGTCCGATTTGATCTCGCGTAACCGAATGCAGCCAGGTCGGATTAAGTACCCACGTAGCAGCCAAGAATCCTAGATGGGAAATACTTGCGGCACACACTTAGCCACCAATAGAGTCTCAAGAATGGAATTCTTGTACAAATCAGATTCTGGAAGATACGCGCGCTAATGAAGACCTTCTCTATAAGGAAATGTTTTGACCATCACGTTTGGGACTGTTCAAGAGGATTCCTATTAGGAAAAGACCTCTACATCAAAGAAGGGATGCCAACTTTCTACTACTATAAAAGCCCCAATACACCTATTAATCAAGGTACGCATAATTTACCCTTCTCTAACATTCTGGAGTTGTGAGAATAGTTCTAACTTGACCTCCGGAGGGTATTAACCCGGCACCACACCAGCGCTCTCTGTTAGGTCTTCTCTTTTTGTTGTGCAGGAGATATTTCGGGTGTGCGAGTATCGTGTGACTCACTGGTGATTTTTTCAACATCATCAGTATGGATACCTATTTGGACTTTTTTTTTCTTACACTTCGGCCCCCTAGCTTGAATTTCTAGGTCCACCTTTCTTCTCAATTCTTATTCTTTCTCAATCAACGCCAAAGCCGCTATAGAGAAGACTATCTATAATTTCAACGTCAAAGTAAGTGTTTTGAGGAACAATAAAGAACTCATTTTTTGTTTGTTCCCTTCCACTTTTTTCTTTCTTTTTAGTTTTAAAATTATGGTTATTGTTTGAATTTTGACTCTTCTTTGAGGTTTTTGAGTTTTGGCTTATGGGTCTTGGGTGTCAAATGAATTACAAACATTTGAGAGTATTTATGCCATGTAATTGAATGTGTGCGTGTATAGGAGTTTCAAGCATTTAATTAGACTAACCACAAACCCACACGATGCATGAGAATATAAATATTATGTAATGAAATGAAATATATAAAAAAAGTAACCATTATTTTAAGTATTGTCTATTTAAAAAAATATATATATATATATATATTTCTACAAGTATTTTTTTTTAATCTTTTTATCTCCACAAATATATCATTTTTTTTTATGTTTAACTAATATTTTTTTGTAAGGTGAACCATATTCGTCGAACTTATATTGTAGTGTATTATATTTGCTTAATATATAACTAAACTTTATATTTTTCAAATTTATTATTCAAATTTCTCATCTCTTAAGGAATAAGGAAATTATCATAATAATCAAAACTCATTACAAAATTACAATATTATCTTAGCCAAAATTAAAATGAAAGTAAAGGAATAAATAATAGGCTTTTTAATAATTTATTACTCAAACAATTGGTAGGCATATTCAAATTCCTGTTTCCAAAAAAACTAAGTATTAACCCAAACTAAAATTCAACCAAAGCTATAAAAGGGAAAGAGAAGACTTTTTGATGGGATATTTAGAAAAAAATACACACGCACAATACTAAAGCACATATTAAAAATTAAAAAAATAAATAAATAAAAAACTATCAACCTTAATTAGAGTTATAAGAAAAAACAAAAATCCACCAAGAGAGAAAGAGAAAGAGTATTCACAGTTTTGTATGGGAAAACAATATCAAATTTATACAAAATAAAATAGGTAGAAGAAGAGTCAAAATATAAAAGAGATGAAGGAAGTATAACAATAAAGTAGTGAAGAGATAAAGAGGCAAAAAGGAAAGTGAAAGGTTGAAAAAAGTGTAATAGTAGGTATGTGAACTAATAGTGAGAAGAAGAGTTTTTTTTTTTTTTTTTTTTTGAAAATAGGGGGAATAAAAGTTTAAATAGAGGAAATAAAATAAAATATAAATGAATAACATAACTACTGATGTGGCTTAACAAGAGCGTAGCAACAATAAATGCTACTTCAGCTTTTAGTAATATACAAAATAGATGTGACAAAAGGAAAATATCTAAATTTTTGAATTGGTGCACTTGGACAAGTAAGGAAGAAATAGCCAACTTTATAGCTGGCTCACTGTGAAACGAAAGTCTAGTAGTTGGTGTGTGTGTGTGTTTATTAGGCAAAAAAGTCTAGTTGTTTTGGATGGGTGTATATGTTAATTGGTATCAATGACTTGAAGTGAATTCAATTGTCATTACATTGCTAATTTCTTTATTGATTTAAAAAAGAATATGTACATATGGTTTCTAATGTTGTTTGTTTAGAAAGGAAAATAGTGTTCTGAACTTTAGCTTGGACTTACAATTATAAGATTCATAGGCTGCTCTATCTCTCTCCCATGGGGGCTGGTTATATCTTCAAAACAATTTAGGACAACTGAATTTCGGGAAGAACGTGTAAAATAGTATGTCGTGCTTATGCATGGAGGTTGTTGATGCAGGATATCGATGGGATGGATGTTTCTCTTAGCAAGTCTAAGGGAAAGGTTCTCTTGATTGTCAATGTTGCTTCAAAATGGTATGCGCGCCTAATTGATGATTTGCAGCCTTGAAATTCTTTTGTTTAAACTATTGAAAATCCCTGTCTCTATGTCAGTCATTTCAATTTGTGATATAACTAGAATTTTTTTTTCTTTAATCACAGTGGTTTGACGACTGCAAATTACTCAGAATTGTCTCATTTATATAAGAAGTGCAAAACTCAAGGTATCCAGTGGCAATTGGAGACAGTTCCCAGATGTGTTTATAATTATTGTAAAGATCTTTAAAAAGTTGGCACTTACACCCAATTGAACCATAATTGATGTGTCTGGCTGTCTATGTTTAACTTTTCAGAAATGTCTTCCTGAGTATGTATCCAAAGATGTCCATAAATTTTAAGTTTCTTCTTTTTTCTCCATATTCATAGCAATCAAATTGAAGATGGAGGAAACTCTTAAGTTTTAAATATAAACAGGACAACATTGATAAAGTCTCCTAGTATTTGTAGGCATTTATTATAATCAATCATTAAGTGCATATTTTAGTGTAACAAAATCAAGCAAGTTTTCAATGGCAGTCAACTATGTTTACTTTTGTAAAGTTGAATTTAACCAACTATTCTGTTGGCTTTATTCCGTGCCAAATTTGTTTGTAATTCAGCATTTAGAAACCATGTATTTAGGTGAGAATCATGTCAGGGTAGTGTGTGAGAGAGTGTAAAGAATTGCTTAAGATTGTGCAGTGAAGCAGAGACTCACGATTAGATCTCCCAGGTAGCTCGCGAGTTGCAAGCCGCCAAAAGATGCTCATGTGCCAAGCATGCGGAGAAGCTGAAGCGTTATGCCAGCTAGAGTACTACAGGACAAAAAGTCCAGACTGACCATTCAGTTATCTCGCGACTTGAACTCGTGGCTCAGTCAAGTTGCGAGGCCAAGCCGCCAGCCATCCCTATTTTGGAAAAATGACTCTTCGCATTCCAAACACCCACCACTATATATAGACCCTTATACCCACGAAATGTAGAGAGCTTCTAGAGAGAATTTTGAGAGAGAAACCCTAGAGAAAAACAAGATTGATTCATCCACAATCTTTACATAGAGACTCTTCAAATTCCTCTACTCTCACCCTCTCCATTGTTACATCCTTGAGAGGTTCTTATCCAAATTATTTTCTCACCATACCCACATCCGTGAGAAGGCTATTTGGTGCTTTGAGAAGCAGTTAGGAAGTGACCAAGGTTATTGGTTGATGCTATGGGCTATAGCGGAATCTGATAAGTTAAAGAAGACAAAAGTTCGGGGCAACTCGTTGGAGCAAGAAGTTTGGAGGGCTTAGGTACACTGGGTAGATTAAGCTTGGAGGGTCTTCTACTGTTCATGTATCCCAACTTCATTCTTTAGTGGATTATTGACCACTTAGAGGGCGGCGAAGAGGTTTCACGCCAAGGGCTTCGGTTTCCTCTTCAATAACATATCGTTGTATTGTCCTTGTATTTACATCCCTCTTCCCTTAATCTTTGCCATTTAATTTATGCTGTGGATGTGATTTTATTTGGTTTAGATTGTTTATCAATTCTGATATAAGCTTACATTTATTTTCCGCACATACATTGTTTGATATTAAATTTGAATTGGTAATTTGTAAATTGAGGGTCTAAACGTTTATAGGGTTTATACACTATTTGAACATTCAATT
Organism: Quercus variabilis; assembly: GCA_030445155.1. NCBI lineage: Eukaryota > Viridiplantae > Streptophyta > Magnoliopsida > Fagales > Fagaceae > Quercus > Quercus variabilis. The sequence continues at coordinate 19,964,931 of CP129446.1, read as the reverse complement.
GGTATCAGAGCGGGTGCACTCTTTGTGGTTTAAACACCTTAGTGCGGTCCTTGACCCCATATTGAGAGGGACCGGTCTCAATCTTTAAATGCGCCACCATATTTTGATGGTAGCAACTATGCCTTTTGGAAAGTCAGAATGAGGGCATTTTTGTGTTCAATGGATGAAACCATTTGGGATGCGATGGATATTGGATGGACTAGGTCGGAGGCTGCCAAATCCACATGGGATAAGGCAACCCTCGCGGCGTCTAATGCAAATAGCAAAGCACTTAACGCTATTTTTTGTGGTGTGTCTCCAGAAGAGTTCCACAAGATATCTCACATTTCTATTGCCAATGAGGCATGACAGATATTGGAGACCACGTATAAAGGAACGAAGATAGTGAAGGATACCAAGCTACAGATGCTGACCACTCATTTCGAAGAGTTAAAAATGAGTGAGGATAAGTCTTTTGACTCTTTCTATAGTAAGCCGAATGAAGTAGTCATCGGCAAGTTCAACTTGGGGGAGAAAATGGAGGACTCTAAAGTTATAAGAAAAATCCTTCGTTCGTTGCTGGAGAGCTTCCGTGCCAAGGTGACAATGATTGAAAAGAGTAAGAATCTTGATGATATCAAAGTCTAAGAATTGATTGGCTCATTTTAGACTTATGAATTTTCATTGCCCACACAAAGGAAAAGCAAATCTCTTGCTCTTAAGACGATTGATGAAAGGGTCGAAACTCATGACTTATCGAATGAGGATGTTGTCGATAAAGATGCGGCATATTTGGTGAAGAATTTTCGAAAGTTCTTAAAATTCAAGAATAATGGAAAATTTGGCGATAAACGGAAATTCCAAAATTTCGAGAAGGAAAAAAAAAGAATTCAAAAGGAAAGATGGAAAGGAATCCCAATTTACACAAGGAAACACCTGTTTTGAGTACAACGAACACGAACATTTCAAGAAAGAATGTCCTAACTATTTGAAATCAAAGGGCAAGGCGTATGCCATAACTTTTAGTGACTCGGATTCATCAAATTCTAATTCTAAGGAAAGCTGTGAAGGAGAAGGGAACTACTCCGCTTTTATAACCATTGCTTATTTTGAGTCTTCGTAGGACTTAAATTTGCTTGTACAAAAGCTTAGGGAGCATAGTGATGAGGAATCAATGGGAATTGTAGAAGAATCGGATGTTGAAGAAGATGAGAGTACAGGGGGTCTTCAAGAAAACTTCAATTCACTCCTTGAGAAATCAGAAGAATATGCACATATGGCCAAGGCAGCTGTGACAAAGATGACGAAGGCTGAGGAGGACTATAAAAATCTCCTAGTGCGACATAAGGAGGCCAAGTGTAAGATAGAGACACTGAATGGAAAGCTGACCGAAACCTACTTAAAGATAAAATTTATTAAGCTCGAGGTAGTTCAAGCAAATGCCAAGGTAGAGAGGGTCTACACCAAAAAACTAGATGATGTCATTTCCTCTCAAAAACGATTCTCAGACAAATCTGGGTCGAGATATACCGGAGAAAGTAGGTTAGCTGTCAAAATCACTAAAGAAGTGAAGTTTGTGCAAGCCAAAGAACTTGTAGTGGCTACCTCTACACCTAAGATAGTACGAGATGAAAAGAGGAAGAACGTGGCTGGCCAAAGGGTGTTGAACAAGTCTCGTAATCAATCAGTGATCAAACCTAAAGCTAGAGGGAAATCTCTTCCAAGATCACAAAGAGGTCCGAGAACGAACCACTTTTGCCATCATTGTGGACTTTAAGGACACACAAAACCAAATTGACATAAGCTTAAAGCATTGAAGAATACAACTGATCAAAGGTCAAGAGGACCAAGAAATGACAAGAAGACTTGGGCTGTTGAGTCATCAAGAGGTTAAAATGGTGATCTCAGTGTGATGGACGTGATGAAGATGATCAATGCATTCACCACCTACTTGAAAATCCTAACTCTCGTACCCAATCCTATAGGGATATCACCCCAAACGCACGTGACGTGTGGGTGAAGAGAGGTACTCATGCATAAACATTACAACATGTCCATGCATTAATTCGTCCTATACTTTGTGTATATGCTTGGTTGTGTGCTTTTTGCTTGTTTGTGTTGAAATTTTTTTGGTTGTTTTCTTGTCACTTTTTAAATGTTTTTACATTGTTGCTTTTGATCAATCTTTTCTTACTTTTATGTCAAAAATCTAAAAACACATAAAAAGTAAAAAAAATCCAAAAAGTTTGATCGACTTTGTTGAATTTTGTCTCAAAACATGTTTTGCCTTGTACCTTTGTACTTATAGCTTTATGAATCTACGAGCTTAGCGTATTCCCTATGCATTCATATCATTGTGGAAGAGGTCTTAAAATCTATGTGACTATTGTAAATAGATCTTTAACATTGTCATGAATAATTAGTGAATGGTTTTGTTGATCTTGAGACATGCATAGACTTGTGCCTATGTATTTTCTCACTATTTTATTTTATTGTTTTTACTTAAAGAGCTCACTAAATGTAAATCTCCAAATGAAAAGAGATATTGAGCTGCAAAAGTCTATCGCACATACTAGTATTTGACTAGAAAAAAGGGAAAGCGACCAAAAATAAAATGTATGATGCCCAAAAAGCCAAAGGCTAACTCATCAAATTGAAATATCAAAAATTTCAGACATCAATCTCATAATGAGATGTATTGATTCAAAAAGATCAAATGATATAATGTTCATAAAGCCAAATGAAAAGCTTCAAATAAATGTAATCAAGTTCATGTGGGAGGTCATATATGCATATTTCTATAATTGAGATGGGTCACATTATCTAGTACTAATTGTGTATGTCTTGATTGAATTGATCATTGAAGCTTTACATTAAACCAAGGACTATCTCATTTCTGATATCCACACACATCACACATATCTATGTTCAATGAATGCCATATTCATTTATGTGATTGTACTTGATTAAATGTGTTTTCACATGCTCAATCTTTGTTAATCAAACACAAAAAGATTTTTTAGTCTTTTAGTTTGTTTCTGGAAAGTATTTTGTTTTTACAAAAATTATCAAAATTTCAAAAAAAAAAAAAAACAGTGGTGCCCTGTTTTGGCGACTCAGTCGTGGGTTGGTCCTGTCGCACGCCCCAATCACGAGCCCATACAGAGATTTTTCGCGACTCACTGGTAGGTCAATGTCTCAGTCGTGAAAAATATTTAGAATATTTTTCAAAATTTGGATTTTTATGTTTCTCATGGCTCACTATGGTAACTTGTTTGCAGGTGGAAGGTCTAATCGCGAGGGGTACATAGAGATTTTCGCGGTTTACCTCACGACTTTCTCGTGGGTAGACCTTCCAGTCGCGAAAAATACTTAGAAATTTTTTTCAAAATTATTATTTAAAGTGTTCTGGCGGCTGGCCCTAGCGACTTGCACACAGCTTGACTCAATCGCAAAAATCGCGTGTTTTGCGTTTTAATGGCAGTTTTTAAAATTTTTTCAGTTTTCTCTCGAATTTTTGTGACTGTTCATTGTCTTCCCCATTTCAACTCTTTCTCAAACTCACCGTGTCACTCTCAAAAACCTCCAGTTTTGCATCATTTCAACCACCAATCTTCAAGAAAAAAGTATGGGTTTTCTCATTTTCTTTAAGTTCTTCATGATTATAACCTTGTTTTCTTGGATCTGTGTATTGTGGTTTTGATTTGAGATATGTGTGGATTTGGATATAGGTTGGGGTTATTTTGTTGGGTTTGTTTAAATGGGTTTTGTTGCACTTATCAATCTGATGCTTGATATGTTTTATTCTCATGCTTGCTTGTCTGTCTTGAGTATTTTTGTTGTTCTGTCCTCAGTGTTGCATATTATACCCATTAAGAAATGTCTTGAAGACGTGCTTAAATGATTAGCGTTTGTGTAAGTTGGTTGTGTGCTGCATTTTGGTTAGGATGCTCTTGGAAAAGACTTGGAACTCTCGTCAAATGGGAACTCAGTCAGTGTTTCCTATCTTCCTCTGAAATTAAGGGTGCTTACAATCATCATGATAATCGTGCTTCGTGAAGGTGTCTGTTCACCAACAGATGGAAAAATTATACTGCGTTCTCGACCAATATCTATGATAACTCTTCAAGCAAGCAAGAGTCACTCCTCTAGAACACCTAAAAGTGAGCCATCCACACATGCAACTCCACCAGCTCATGCTTTAGCTACACCTGTGCATATCAAGACTGTTTCTCCAATTCATCCTGAGTTGCAAACAACTGGCACTCCATCTGTTCCCCCTGGATCTCAAACAGACAAGCAAAGCAACGTGATTGAAAATGTGTTTCATCGAATTTCTAATTTAGAACAGCTTCTTCACTCCATCACAATCAAACTCAAATGTGTCTCACAACCATTGAGACACAATTAGATGCTATTCAGCAAAAACTGGAAGATAGTCTTTAGCTATTCGTGCCAAAAAGGGGGAGAGATAGCATATAGTAAGGGGGAGAGCAACACAAGAATGAGGAGGAGTGTGCATACTGAAAGGGGGAGTTGTGTGCTCAAGAAGAGGAAGCTGATATACACTCACACATATGTTTGGATAGCCTAACAAATTTTAGCTATTTACTTGCTGGTTTTCATATACTTTTGTGTGGATATGTTTTTAATTCTTTGGTTTATGTTATTGGTTCTGTGGTTTATATATAGATATAAGTTGTTATTCAGTTTTAATTTACTGTTTGTACCTGTTGCTTTTGTAAGTTTTTAAAGTTTTGTACCCATGCTTTGTAGCTTAAGTACTTGATGTTAAATGTTATGCATTTTCTTTAAGTACATCACTCTTGTGCCCTTTGTTGAATTTTATATCCTTAATGCAATTTCCTAGTGTTGTTGCATTGGTTGAGTGTTAGACAATGATATTTTGCAATTGAGCTTATTAGCTTGCATGTCTAGATGTTCATTCCATATGTGAATGAGCATTGTGATCACTTTTTATAGTGATTGTTCATTTTTGGTCAAACCTTGATTTATTACTTATTTCCATTTTGCTTGATCACGTTGTGCTTGCTCCATATGTATTACAATTTTTCTGCATACAATGATTATATTATATTGTTGTGTTTCAGGAGATACTTGTTCTTATGGTCCAAGAGCTTCACAAATTCTAAAATTAGGTGTGAGTGAGTTTTGTTCAACTGTTCCTAACTCACACATTAAGTCTAGAGTTTGTTGTAAGGTTTTGTTACAAAATTACCAAAGGGGGAGATTGTAAGGTTGAATTTAATCAACCATTCTATTAGCTTTATTTCGTGCCAAATTTGCTTGTAATTCAGTATTTAGAAACCCTGTATTTAGGTGAGAATCATGTAAGGGTAGTGTGTGAGAGAGTGTGAAAAATTGCTCAAGATTGTGCAGTGAAGCAGGGACTCGCGACTGGATCTCGCAGGTAGCTTGCGGCTTGTAAGCCGCTAGAAGATGCTCACGTGCCAAGCATGCAAAGAAACTGAAGCGTTATGCCAGCTAAAGCACTACAGGACAAAAAGTCCAGACTGGCCATTCAGTTATCTCGTGGCTTGAACTCGCTGCTCAGTCAAGTCGCAAGGCCAAGCCACTAGCCAACCCTGTTTTGGAAAAATGACTCTTCACATTTCAAACACCTACTACTATATATAGACCCTTATACCCACGAAATGTAAAGAGTTTTTAGAGAGAATTTTGAGAGAGAAAAGTAAGATTGATTCATTCATAATTTTTACATAGAGACTCTTCAAATTCCTCTACTCTCACCCCCTCAATTGTTACATCCTTGAAAGGTTCTTACCCAAATCCTTTTCTTACTATACCCACATCTGTGAGAATGCTATTTGGTGCTTTAAGAAGTAGTTAGGAAATGACTAATGGTTATTGGTTGATGCTATGGGCTATAGCGGAATTCGATAAGCTAAAGAAGACAAAAGTTCGGCGCAACCTCATTGGAGCAAGAAGCTTGGAGAGCTTAGATACACTGGATAGATTAGGCTTGGAAGGTTTTCTGCTGTTCATGTATTCCAACTTCGTTATTTAGTGGATTATTGACCGTTTGGAAGACGGCGGAGAGGTTTTATGCTGAGAGTTTCGGTTTCCTCTTCGATAACACATCGTTGTGTTGTCCTTGTATTTGCACCTCTCTTCCCTTAATTTTTGCCATTTAATTTCTACTGTAGATATGATTTTATTTCGTTTAAATTGTTTATCAATTTTGGTATAAGCTTACATTCATTTTCTGCACATACATTGTTTGATATTAAGTTTGAATTGGTAATTTGTAAATTGGAGGTCTAAACGTTCATAGGGTTTTATATACTATTTGAACATTCAACCTTTAATGTTCATGGATGTGGAGTTCAGTTAAACATGTTGGGTTGTATTTCTGTATCGAGTTGTCATAAAAATATGCTATCAAGTCATCGTGACATCAACCCTCCCTGTTCTCTTGCTGCATTTTGGTACATGTACAGTGAGCGTGAGGCATGAACTATGTATTCATCATAACATTGCTACTATACATCTCACACACAGCCAACACATGGTCCCAACCACGAGATGATAGCTGTGATAAATTTTATTCGTCCTGCAAATCTATGATATCTTTCGGGTATATCTGATCAATCATTGTTTTATTCAAACTTAGGACAACATAAGTCATTTCGTTGTAATGCATATGAGTAGTTCCAGAAGAAAAAAAATGATTTCGTGTTGATTATTGATAAATCCTGTTGATGTTTCTTTGACACACTTCGAAAATTTTTAAGGATGAAATTGTTTTTCTCATGAATATAATACTCCTAAATTGTTTTCTCATTGCAGGATTGGAGATTCTAGCTTTCCCTTGCAATCGGTTTGGTGGGCAAGAACGTGGATAAAACCCAGAAATCAAGCAGTTTGCTTGTACAAGGTTTAAAGCAGAATTCCCGATCTTTGATAAGTACAGCTCCAGTTTACCGGTTCCTGAAATCGAGTGCTGGTGGGTTTTTAGGTGATCTTACGAAGTGGAATGTTGAAAAGTTCTTGGTGCACAAAAATGGTAAAGTTGTCGAAAGATACCAACCAACAACATCACCTTTTCTAATTGAGGTACTGTATTCCCTTTTACTTTGCATTCGGTTCAGAAGTTTTGGAAGTTCCTTGTTATTTATATACCGGTTGAAATAAATTTATTGGCAATGGTGATGAATCTGTTTAGCCCATTTGATACATACCAGGACTCCTAACTGTTAAAAAACAAGTGTAATTTCTTTGGAGATATAGCCAAATGACACACTTTCATAATACAAGAAGGAGATATAAAATGGCTTATCAGAAAAAGAAAAAAGTGAGAGATATAAAATGAAAAATCTTCAAACTAGGTCATGTTTGGAAGTTAAAATGAGAGCTACCATCTTTTTCTAGATCACCTGCTTATTGACATTAAGACTTTGACAAAGAGTTTTACTAAATTTAAAAACATAACATGTTTCAATTGCATCTAATGGTTTCTCAAATTCACTGGCCTAGGAAATTTTATTAGTATTCTAGTATATATTAAGGTTTCATATCCCTAATATGATGGTCGGGTCAGGTGGTTACATTTGTGCTCTTCACTGCGCATTCACAATATATGATTATTGATGACATTTCACTCTGCCAAATTGACTTTTAGTAAATGGATGAACCTTTTGGGATCTTGTATGAATTGTTGACTTGTGTTAGAATTGTGGTTTAGCAGGTATAAGTTTGGAACTATTAATAACCTTCAATCCAAAAGTACACATTATTTAGAACTTCATAATTTATGTAGTCAACCAAGACTGAGATTTATGCCACCACAAAACTCTCTGGGTCAGTTTACATTTAATAAGGCCGTTACTCGCCATTGATTTATTTTCTTCTTCTCATTTTTTTTTTTTTTTTTGTAGTTTGTGGGGGGTGTTTGTATTGACGCCAAAGGCAGTTAGTTCACTAACATAGCTATCAAAGCTGAACCCTTAAGTAGAATCAGTTCTGAAATTGAAACCTTTTGTTCTTTTGTGACATATCAATGAGACTATGTGGGATTTTAAGATGCAAAGGCCAATAAATCATTGGTATCATGTGATAGCACGTGTACATAAAGGTTTTTTGTGTTTCTGAGACTAATTGGCATGGAAACTTCAGATCAGTTGTTTAGTTTGTTTTTGATAATAAGTGTGTGTCCTGTCATATGTAAAGAGCACTGGAAGGAATTGTTGTATGCTTCTCTGATTCATTGCATAAGAAGGATATCCAAAGGTTTCTCGCAGCATGAACATAGAGCTGCAAAGGCATGCATGCATTATCTGCTGAATCAAGGGCAAAAGAATGTATGGGTATATGTAGATATCTGGATTAGTCATTCCTCTTATAGTTGTGTTTTCTCTATGAACTATTGGCGATATACATATCTTACAATTTATAGAGTTGCTTTCTTCCTTTCCTTTCCCCACCCCCAAATTTCTGCTGTGTTATTAGTTAAAATTGCTTTAATTCAGATCTTTAATTCAGCTTGGTGTAATTTTAAGAAATCTTACACAATTCAATAATATGTTATTGAATTCATATTTTGGAAATCTCACCACTGGATTACATGTTCTATTTGTTCTAAATATGCATGTCAAAATTCATGTCAATCGGATGCTATATACCATTCAATCAAAAAATTCATCTTTTTTCTTTATTTTAATTTACAAAAAATCTTGAATTTAAACGATTGATTGATGACATAGTTATTGATTTTTGATCATCTTAAAATTTGGCAAGCATAGAGAATATACGAAGATAATGTAATCCAATGAAGATTTTTCAATTTAAAAAATTTTGGTGGTCTAACATACCTTAGAGTTACATTAGGTGTAATTTGAATAATATGAATTGATAACCATTTTTATTGTGTATTACCTGACTAAGAAAATAGATTATGTTGAAAGGAGAGTACCAATGATAATCAAAGTAATCTTTGCTAGCTTAATCACTTTGTGATTCTCTTCTGTTATCAATGATTCAGATATAGGGGAACTCATTCGATATATATCTTCACAATCTATAGCTTTGTTAGCTCCATCCCTAACCCAATCTATCACTTCCCAGTAAGACCTCGCAATTGAAGCCATGTATGCACCTTTGAATTTCTATAGTGCATCACGATAATCAGAGAAGTAAACCTTAGTTTGTTCCTTATCCACTACATCCTTGAGTTTTTTAAGAATTAATGGGATTCAATCATAAGTAGCTTGTACTATGCCAATGATTATTGCAATTGAGAGTAAGGCAAGACGATGTTAGTCGTAGTCCTCAGATTTCTTACAAATGTTTGCCCATCTTTTTAAACATTTGCATGAATATTGTAGGGACCATGTCACCTATATATAATAGTGAAGATACCTTTTTTTAATCAATATTGACAGAAGTCACTCCTAATTAAAATATATGATACAGAAAAATTAAATTCGTCACATATATGTGATAAAATATGGTAAAAAGTGAAAAAGATAAAGAAAATTATAAAAATAAAAAGAAATAATATTAACACAAAGATGTATTGAATATAATGCAGTAATACCATTTTTTTTTTATGAAAGCAATAATTCCATATTGATTGAGAGAAAGAGAGATGATTACAAATCTATATATCTATATATCTAATAATAGGTAAAACTGAGAGAAAATCCAATTAGATTTCAAATTGGAATTCAATTAAAATCTAATTTTGCACCACATGTCTCGTCTAATCTAAGCTTTTAAATTTTTGTGTCAAGTGAGTTAATTCAATGTAAAAAAGATTTCAATTAGAGTTTATTTTTGCAATATGTGTCCCATCTAATCTAAGTTTTTTTAATTTTTGTATCAAATGAGTTAATTTAGTGTAAAAAAACAAGAAGTCCAATATAAGTAAACCATAAAAAAACATAATTTTTGAATGATTTTCTATTTATGAGCCTTTTTTTTTTTGGGGGGGGTAAAACTAAAAACAATTCAAGTTTATAAGTCATCTATATATATATTAATATTAATAAGTAAAGCTGAGAGAAAGTCCAATTAGATTTTAAATTGAAATTCAATTAAAGTTTAATTTTGCGCCATGTGTCCCATCTAATCAAATTTTTAAATTTTTGAACCAAGTTAGTTAGTTCAATGTAAAAATTAGATTTCAATTAGAGTTTAATTTTATGGCACGTGTTCCATCTAATCGAAATTTTTTTTTTTTAATTTTTGGGCTAAATGAGTTAATTTAGAGTAGAAAACGACGAGTCCAATATATATAAATCATAAAAAAATATATATATATATAATCATATATCTAACACGATATATAAAATTAGAGGAAGAGAGAGTTTGAATGATTTTATATTTTAGAGTTTGAATGATTTCTTTTATAATTTTGGAATCAAATGTGGGATTATATCATAAATATCTATTCAAGTGAGTTATTATATACAAAAACCAAAGAGTCTAGAATTAATGAACATAAAATTTTTTTTTTTTTTTTAAATGAACAATTTACATTTTCTACCTAATAACATTCTTACAAGACTTTTCGAAGAGTTAAAAAAATATATAAGAATGACTATCAATAATATTTAAATTATATATGTAAGATTATTATACTAAGCATCTTTTCTTTTCTTTTTGAATGAATGGTAGGAAATTTTATTAACAAAACTGATCTTATACAGGTAATGCCAAACTGACTTGTTTGGGCTTGGGGGGTACTGTCAGCATCCCGACATATCCCCATTGACTTTCAAAACAAAAAAAAAAAAAAAAAAAAAAAAAAAAAAAAAAAAAAAAAAAAACCAGCTCAAATCCTTAAGGCTCCGCTTGGGAGTTCATAAGGGAATGGAATGGAATGGAATAAAATGAGATAATCATAAGGGAATAGAAAGGAATGGAATGGAATGGAATGTATTTAAGTAAGGGAAAGGAATGGAAAAGAATGGAATGGAACTAAGTAACCTTGTTTGGATGTTTTAAAATAAAGGAATAGAAATGAATAAAAATGAATGGAATTTAAGTAATCCTGTTTGGGAGCAACATGGAAGGAATGGAATGGAATCATTTTATAAAAATATTACTATTAAACTCCTATTTTAAAATAAAGGGTTAAATATATAGGGATATTTTAGGAGTTTTAGTAAAAAAATCATTAAATCTAATTTCATTCCCTCCCATTCCTCCCAATTTTGAGGGGAATGAAAATTTGAAGTTTTAAGAGAATAGAAAGGAATGGGTGTTCCCTCCTACTCATTCCATTCCCTTCCACTTAAACTCCCAAACAAGGGAATGGACTTTCTATTCCCTCCATTAAAACTCCCAAACAAGAGAAGGGAAGAATATTCTAAAATTATTCTTTTTATTCCTTTCCATTCCATTCCATTCCCTCCTCCCAAGCGGAGCCTAAGTGATGTTACATATATTTTACCCCGTCCCTGCTGCCATGAGAGCTTAGTACTCCGTTAACAAATTCGTGGCTCTCTCCAATATAGACCATGGCTCAAGTTGAATGTGGTCAAAGTAAAACTTGTTTCTTGAGTTCCATATGGCCCATGTCGTGGCTACCCATCTGTCCAAGTCTTCACCTTCCAACACGTACTGTAAGTGTTTAAAGAGGAGGAAGAAATCCTCAATGTCATTGCTACATTTCTGGATCTGACCCTAGACCAATGCCCAAACATTTCTTGCAAATGGGCACGTCCAAAGTATATGCACCATTGTTTCAGTTTCACTTCTACAGAACTCACAAGTTGCTTCAATTTGCATCTTCTTCCTACATAGGTTGTCCCTTGTTGGTAGACAATTACTGCATGCTCTCCATAGAAATGCCCGAATCTTTGGTGGGACTTTGAGCTTCCATATTTTCCCCCAAGTTGCACTATGGGCTCATGCCAATGAGTGCTCTAGCCTTTCCGATGTCTTCAGTCGTAGGGCTATCTAATAAACTGATTTCACAGTGAAACTATGGGTCTTATTTGTAGTCCATATCAGGGAGTCTCATGAGTCTAGCTGATTAAAGGGGGTGGCTAGGATTTTTGCACAAGTTCTTAGGGTGAAGGTAGCAGCTATTTTACCTCAGTCCCATTGTCTTGTACTCCGATCTATCAAGTCGCACACTTTTATATCTCCCATGGGCTCATGTAGGAAGATTGGCGTGTTTGGTAACCATTTGTGTGACACTACCCCAATCTATTGGCCATCCCCTACTCTCCAAGATGAGCCTTCCCATATTACATCCCTTGCTGCCAGTAGAGACCGCCAGACATAAGATGGGTTTGACCCCAATTCTGCCATCAAAAAGCTACAGTTTGGGAAATACCATGCCTTGTATACCCTATAGAATAGTGAGTGATCTTGGTGGATGAGTCTCTATGCTTGCTTGGCTAGCATTGCCAAATTGAATGCTGAAATGTCTCTAAAGCCCATTCCACCCCTTTTCTTTTGTGTACACAATTTTTGCCAATTTATTCAATGGATCTTCCTCTCATTTTTCATTTGACCCCACCAATAATTGTCCAAAAAAGAGTTGATCTTGTCACATATGGCTTTTGGTAGTTTGAATAGACACATGAAGTTGGTTGGAATGGCTTGGGCCACGATCTTGATCAAAATCTCTCTCCCTACCTTTGAAATAAGCTTCTCTTTCCACCCCATTACTCTTTTGGTTATTTTTTCTTGAAGCTCCTTAAAAGTGTTTACCTTGGATTTTCTGCTTGCCATTGGTAACCCAAGGTATTTCTCCCCACTGGACATAATTCTAGCACCCATCATTTGTGGGATAGCTCTTCTCACCTCCAGCTTGGTATTTGTGCTAAAGAACAATGATGTTTTTTCGTCTATTAATTGGTTGGCTTGAAGTTGCTTCATAAGTTTCCAAAATGTGAAGTAATCTTTGGCATTCCTCAGCAGTTGCTCGATAGAATAAAAGGCTATCATCAGCAAACAAGAGGTGGGAGATACATACCCCATGTTGGCTAGATTTTATACCTCTTAGTGAGTGTCCCTTTTCAGCTTTTCTTATCATGGCAGATAAACCTTCAGCACACAGTAGGAACAAATATGGAGAGAGTGGGTCTCCTTGTCTAAGCCCCCATGACAGTGAGATGAAGCCATTTAATTCCCCATTGATTAGGACTGAATATGATGCAGTGGTAACTGTCTCCATTGCCAACTCAACCCACCTAGTGTCAAAGTCTAGTTTAAGCATCATTTGTCATAGGAAGCCCCATTCCACCCTATCATATGATTCGCTGATGTCAAGCTTGACAGCCATTTGACTCATTTTGCCTTTTCTCCTGTGTCTCATCCTGTGTAACAACTCATATGCTACAAAAGTATTGTCAGTAATGAGCAAGTTAGGGTCAAAAACACTTTGGGCATCAGATATCACTAAAGGGAGTACATGTTTCAATCTATTGACTAGTACTTTCGACACCACTCTTGAGATCACATTCGCCAAACTTATTGGCCTAAAATTAGACATGTATTTTGGCTCATTATTTTTTGGGATTAATACAATATGATTATAATTCATTTTGTGCAACATATAACTGGAATATAAAACTGAAAGAACTGCATTTGTGACATCATGACCAACTATGTGCCAATATTTTTGAAAAAAATAAGGGGACATATCATCTGGTCCGAGAGATTTTGATAGGTGCATCTGGAATAAGGCTTGCTTCACTTTCGCTAGGCTATACCTTTGGCTCATCTTAATATGTATCTTTTACGTATATTGAATGCAAAAACAGAAGAGTTTAAATCTAATTAGATTCTAAATTATATGTATGTAATTATGATTGTTTTAAATATATCTATGCATATGCACGGAGTTACAAGCTAGTAAATATTAATGCAAGCAAGTTTTTATTTGTTTTTTTAGATATATATATATATATATATATAATAACACCGTGAGGTTACAATTAAGATACAAAGATCTTGGCAGACCTATTTTTATTATAGATTACATAAGATTAAGTTGAAAATATCTTACCAAAACATTAACATGGAAATTATAACAAAAGAAATATCAATTAGCCTTTCCATTTTGAAAGTGAGATCTGATATTGGCGATTCACGTTTTTTTTTGGGGGGGGGGGGGGGGTGGGCGATTGTATTCATCATTGAATGTTCAAATAATGTATAAACCACTATAAACATTTAGACCCCCAATTTACAAATTACCAATTCAAGCTTTATATCAAATAATGTATGTGCGGAAAATGATTATAAACTTATACCAAAATTAATAGATAATCTAAATCAAATAAAATCACATCCACAGCAGAAATTAAATGGCAAAGATTAAGGGAAGAGAGATGCAAACACAAGGACAACACAACAATGAGTTATCGAAGAGGAAACTGAAACCCTTGGCATAAAACCTCTCTACCGCTCTCCAAGCGGTCAATAGTCCACTAAAGAATGAAGCTAGGATACATGAACAGCAGAAGACCCTCCAAGCCTAATCTAACCAGTGTACCTAAGCCCTCCAAACTTCTTGCTCCAACGAGGTTGCGTCGAACTTTTATCTTTTTTAGTTTACCGAATTCCGCTATAACCTATAGCATCAATCAATAACCATTGGTCCCTTCCTAACTGCTTCCCAAAGCACAAAATAGCCTTCTCACAGATGTGGGTATGATGAAAAAAGAATTTGGGTAAGAACCTTTCAAGGATGTAACAATGGAGAGGATGAGAGTAGAGAAATTTGAGGAGTCTCTATGTAAAGATTGTGAATGAATCAATCTTGTTTTTCTCTACGATTTCTCTCTCAAAATTCTCTCTAGAAGCTCTCTACATTTCGTGGATATGAGGGATATTTATACTAGGGTGAGAGTGGAATGCAAAGAGTCAAGTTTTTCAAAACAAGGCTCGCTTGCGGCTTGGCCTTGCGACTTGACTGAGTCGCGCAAGTTCAAGCCGCGAAATAACAGAACGGCCAGGCTGGACTTTTTGTCTTATAGTACTAGGGTGAGAGTGGAATGCAAAGAATCAAGTTTTTCAAAACAAGGCTCGCTTGCGGCTTGGCCTTGCGACTTGACTGAGTCGCAAGTTCAAGCCGTGAGATAACAGAACGGCCAGGCTGGACTTTTTGTCTTATAGTGCTCCAGCTGGCATGATTGTTCATCTTCTCGCACACTTCACTCGTGTGCTGCAGTTGGCGGCTTGCCAGTCGCGAGTCCTAACTACGAGTCTCTGCATCCTTGCACAATCTTGAACATTTCTTTACACTCTCTCACTCACTACCCTTACATGATTTTCACCTAAATACAAGGTTATTAATTGCTAAATTACAAGCAAATTTGACATGGAATAAAGCCAACACAGTGGTTGATTAAATTCAACCTTACAATCATAACATTCTCCAATTTTAATAAGGGTTTCTGTAAGTAAATCTTTCGCTTCCAAAAACGAGTGTTTCCCTGCAGCCGTGTTTGCATCATTCAATTTCCCATGTACATAATCTAAATTGGCTTGGCAATTATGAATTCGAGTCTTATCCAGTGGGTCTATGGGTGTTTTAAGAAGATCTGGGATTCACCTAAAGGCAGCTTCTACTGCATTCAAGTTTAAATCAATAGAAATGAGTTCCAAGAAAGCTAGACTAGCTCTTATACTACGCTCGTTTGCAAGTAAAGCTAGCATGCAAAACTCATAGGTCATGTAATTTTTGCAAATGCTTTCAATCAAGGCTCAATCTGCATTAGAAACTTGGTAGAAGAGAAAGGTGACTAGTAGGGGGATTACCAAGATTGACAAGTAGCTAATTGGAGACGCCATTTTCTTTTTCTTTTTTCTAAGTTCTTTGTCAAGAATGATATTGTTGATTTATGTTTCTTTTGGCTTCCTATTTGTAGTATATTAGGTTGGGATGAGATAAAGTTATTTTCCACTAAATATTTTTGGAAAACAACTCTATTTCACAGCAAGTTAATAAAAGAAGTTAAAAGATAGTTTTCTTTTGACCCATTATTTTTAAATACTACTAGACACAAGAAAACGTAGAAAACCATTGAAATAAGCAATATTAAAATTTCTAGAAAATGAATCATTTCCCAAAAAGCTTTTTTTTAAGAAAATTATTTCATTTTACAATATTTGGAAACAATCTTAAAATGAGTTGGAAAATTATCATTTAATTTCCTATATTTAGCTTGGTGGAGATAGAATTGCTTTTTAAAAGAAAACAACTCTATCTATATTTGAATTACCTTTTTTTAGCTTGACATGAGAAAGGGTTTTTTTTCATTTGTTTCCTAGATGTACAAAACAACTATATCTTATGCTAAGCTAAATAAGAGAAGTTAAAACCACTGTCAGATGGGTACTTTACCGGTATGTAGTAAATACTGCTGAACACATTGCTGGTGTTTTGCTGGAAATGTTTCCTCTTTTGGGTATTTATATATTTGGTCCATGATTATATTATAATACATTTTTAGTAAGCAATAAGATGTTTGGTTGATAGTTAAGGAAGATTTAGAGATTTAGTCAACGTCTCATTGTATTGTGACTTAATTTTGGTGAGCAAGAAGAGTATTTAATGCTCTACTCAGGTAGTTGGCATGGGAATATTTGGTCTGATTATGGCAGATGGCAACTGGGTATTAAAGATATTATGAATATTTTATATTTGAAACTTAAAGATAACCGATCAGATTTAGCCATATGTTTGAGTTGGATTTTAGCTGAAATAGTAATGTAGTTTATGTGAAATAATATGATTAGGTTTCTAAATTCATATATGAATAGCTGGGGATTGATTGAATGGTTATTTGGTTAGCATTTAGATGGCTGAAGTTTTTGAGTATTTATTATATAATGAGTATTAAGTTTTAGTCAAAGAGCAATGGGGAGTTTTTATCATTTTAAGTGTTATGTGATAAGAAAGGCTTACTAGATGTTGCTCGCTACACATTAACCCACTAGAGTTCAAGGAGTTGGAGAAGACATGTCATGTAACATGTTTCTTTTATCATTTTTAAACTGCTAGAGTTTTATTGAACATACCTTCTTGGCCCACCAAACAACAACTCCCAAAATTTCCCCAAAGAGACTCATGAGCATAAAATGAGATGATTTACCTTTGGTTTTAATGTCATTTTGTGTAAATATGGGTTTTTATTGAAGAAGTTGCTTCCCATGAGTATGACATAGGTATTATGGGTCATAAGCTTTGATTCATTGCTTAAACCCGATCCATATATTGATGTTGAAGATGTCGTGGTTTATGAACCCAATTGATGAAGAGGAAATGTTGACCATGAATTCGCCTCTTGAAGTGAAGATCTTGTGGGCTATCTGAGCCCAATCCTTATAGTTGAATAAATTATGAGGCCTTTTGGGTTTTAAAGGAGATTTACCCAAAATCCATAATAATGTTGACATGACACGGTTTACCAATGAAATGATGCCATGTGGCATGAAAAAAGAGTCCGCAACACATCTTTACTTTAAGTTGATGAATTTTTGTATTCTTTAAAACTCTACTTTCTGATAGGGTCATATTTTTCATGTGTTGATATATCCTTTTACAAAACGCACTTTACTTGTATTTGGGTAATTCTAAATGGCTTCTAGAATATCATGAAGTACACTGGTAGCTCTACATGCAAGTGTGACCACCCTGACTTACAAAAAAATGTATATATACACTTGCCAAAAAAAATATTATATGCTAAACTAACCTATTATGACTATCCTAATAAAAATGTTGAACATCTTGACTTGAGAATTACAAAATTTTGGGTTTAATAAAAATAATGCTACATTCACAACATTTTCACAATAATTTCACTACAAATCCAATGTGATAAGCTGTTATTAATTTTAATTTAGGCCTAATACTAATATTATTTTTTTACCTACCAATAATAACTTTTTGCATAAGATTTATTGTAAAAATGTTGTAGACATAGCATTACTCGAAATTAATTCTGCTCCCTAAATATAATCCTTAATCCCTTTTATTAAGAAAAAAAAAACTTAAACAACAACAATAAATATTAGCTCAAATAACAACAAGTATAAACCAAACAAAAACAAAACAAAACCAAACAATAAGTGAACAAATTATTCAATAAAAAGCCTATTATAAACAAAAAGATAAAAATCACTAATCATTCAAATTTGTATCTCATTCAACCTATTAAATAAAAATAATCTCTAATTTTATTTTTCCTTCAAATATGGTACTAAGAAAAATATTTTGGTTGTGAGTTCTCCTTGATGGTGACGACAATTATACTCTTTTTTGGTTTTGCAATTGCAACAATTTTGCTCTCCTTGGCGACTCAACTCACAAGTTTAGCAAATATTCAAGTTATATTTTTATTAAATTTTTTTATAATTTAAATTTCTTAGTGACCACCCTAAAAAAAATTTCTAAACTTGCCACTGATGAAGTATGTCTTGTTGATATGTCAAGTGTTTTTATTGAAAACATGAAGACTACACAAAGAAACAAGTGAGAAAAGTTGAAAAAAGGGACCTCGACACTAACTTGACACCCACTTGATACCTAGCTTCTACCAAGAATTAATGAGGAACCTCAATACAAGCTTGGTACCTCTTGATCTATCGAGTTTCGCAAATCCAGAATTTCCAGGTCAGCTTTTTGGCCCATGATTACTTGGACTTCTAAGGTTTCATTCACTAAAATTCTATGGTATATAAAATGTTTATTTTAAAGCCATTGCAAGATACAGAGACTCAATTAGAGAATCTATACACTTATTGTGAAGCTACTACGTTATTATGCACTTTAGATTTTTGTGACCAAGTGCTTCATTCTCTACTAGTGTATTGAAAAACTTTGCATCAAACAACAAGCTTCAAGTTGCTGGGAGTTAGTCACATACTAGGATTAGCATAAAGATTCTGATAGGCCACAATCTGAATGACCCCTTGTGATTAAACCAATTAATTAATTAGCCAAGTTATTAATTAATCAATTTATCATGCAATTGCGTAGAAGTACAAACAAATCACCAAATAACTAAATATGCAGCGGAAAATAAATGACACGGTGACTTGTTTACGAATGGGGAAAAACCTCGTGGCAAAAACTCCATCAGGTGATTTTCAGGTCACCACTTCTGAAACTCCACTATTATCAAATCAAGTGGTTATAAGTAAAGGAATCTCAAGTACCTTACCAACTTACAGTTGAACCCTTACCACAATACCCAATTGTATTTGATCTATAGCGACAGTTCCCACCTTTGATGCACGGCTCCCAAGTACGTGACTAACCAATGCACGGATCACAGTACGCGACTTCAGAACACCAACTTAAGGAAGAAAGGTTGGTTACAAAGTTTTTCAGTTTATCCTACACAATGAAGATCAGGAAGATACTTTGTCACAAAACCCTATGGTGCAAATACACAGCAACTTCTCCAAAGAAGATGAACTAGGTCAAGAACTTCGTCTTTTGATCACAATTTGCTTGAACATAGATTGCTCAATGAATTTGCAACTTGTGTCACACTTGACGGCTCTTAAAACAATCCTTTTATATGTTTAGGGTTTGGAGAAAAGAAGGCCCAAAAACATATTCACGGATCCCAAGAAAATCATATTAGAAAATCTGAATTTTTAAATCTCGACAGATAACAGGTGTCGAGGTAGCTATCGAGCAGGTGTCGAGCTTTAATGAAATTGCACTTCAACTTGCTTTTTCTTGGACAGACTTGATGACTTCAACACTTGACCTTGAAACCTTGTTTCTTGAAGTATTAAAAACAACTAAAACTACCTAATTACAAGTAGAGTGCGTTTTGTCAAAAGATTAGCCAATTTACATAAATAAATGACATATGTTCTTAACAAGTGAAAACACATATGTCCTAACAATCTCCCTTTTTGGTAATCCGTGACAAAACCACAACAAGCAAATGAACATATGAGAGAAGTCATAAATCACTAAACTCATATTCACTTGTTGAATATAATAAAATCTATCCTAACACAAACTCTTGAAAAATTTTGCAAGAAGAAAGTTTATGGAAGTAGACTTTGACAACCTGTATTTCTAAAACACTTTAAACAAAACTCATTAAGGCATCTTGTGTGAAACAGAAATAATAGATTGCATACAAATATAAAGAACATGTGTGTAAAGATAGAGAAGAAACAACACATGAAGAAAGAGGTGAAAGAAACATACATCCACATATATAAGGAAGTATAAATACAATGTATGTAAAAATGGTCAAAGGACCTCATATACAAGATCAATGTATCTATAAAGAATAGAAAAGAAAAGATACATAAAAACCTCACTACATCCCTCAAGAATATCAACACTCCCCCTATCAAAATGTCCTATACTAACTCTCCCCCTAAGATGACTACTCTCATAACCCCAAAATTATTCTCCCTTTTTGTCATGAGTGACAAAGGGTAGAGTGTCATGTAGACATCTCATCAGTAAAGCTAGCATCTCCATCATCATCATCATCATCATCCTCAGAATCTGAAGCTACCGGAATAGGTGGTGAAGGAGTAGCCTCTGGAGCAAAACCACCTATAGTCGCCTACCATCGTACAATACGACCAACACGAACATTCACCTGATACAACTCAGCAGAGAGTGTATCAAGGCAAGTGTCCATGCGCTGCAGCTACGCCATAATGTCTCCTAGAGATACATCGTCTGTAGAGAAAGAATGAGCGGATGTAGATGGAGCTAATCTGGATGGAGCAGATCTAGACGGAGTCGAACGGGAGGGAGGAGTGGAATCCGTCTGTCGCAACCTAAACTAAGCCTCATTACATTTTACGGTAGCGATATCTATGGTAGATATGTGTGTGAAGTGGTCGGACACAAGAAAGGGAACAGAAAAATGGCGTAAGATCCTCGTGATAATAGAAGGAAGGATAAGTTTATCACGGGACGCCGAATCAAGATGAACATCTATGATGGAAAGAATAAAGTGAAAGGAAAAATCTATAGTGAGATGCTCAAGAAGAGATAACAAAAATCGAGCACGAGGCTCTGTGATAAAGTTATAGTGAGAGAGAGGATGGAGTACAAATGTCATCACCATGTTTAGAAATCTAGGACCTTTAGCAAAAGGCCTACATGATGTATATTGATGCTCACCTCAATCAACAGGACGCTGACAAAAGGCAGAGATGAGCTCATCTTTGCACACAGTCCTCAGATGCTCACAAGAAGGATAGTCAAGAAACTCTATCCTAGGAACCCTAAGTACATCCGCAACTAGTTGCGGTGTGACAAGAATGCATGTACCTCGAACGCGAGTGAAAAAGAGAGGTACTGAATGATCTATCCTGTGCATGTAAACTCCCGAATCAGTACAAGGGGACAAGTGACCGGAATGTCACACAGTGACCCCCATCCCCTACTGTGAATGACAGAGGGAAGGTCAATGTCGGCAAAGTCCGCCAAAATGACTTAGCATTCCGAATGAACACCTCGTCGAGAAAAGTTTTCCGTAAATGCCTTGTGGGCATCTCCATCACAGAATCGAAGGTTAAGAGGACCAAAGTCAGAAGAAGAGGAAGCTCCAGAACGCGAAGGGTTCCGAGCAGGAATGGATTTAGGTTTGAGTGCCATAAACACTACTAACGTAAAAGAATGAGAAAGAGATAGAGAGAGAGACAATCAGAAAAGTCCCAACACAGTTCAAAATAGAGCAAAAATGATGAACAAAAAGAACGTATGCATGAGAGTGCATGAGCATGTGACATACAAAGTAAAAGATATCATGAGCTCAGCCCAATCCAATCCTACCAGCACACAGTATAAAGCACACATCTAAATGCATGTAAATGTGATTCTAATGCACATAGAATGCAATGTATGTCAATTTAAAAGCATTTAAATGAAAACCCAACCCAAAATTTCAATAAAAACTCATCAATTTTGAAAACCTCCAAAAATTTCAAAAAATCCCAAAACATAGGTTTCAAAACATGCAATGCATGAAAAAGGAAGGGAAAAATGCACTTACCAAGTGATTCAAACCAAGGGAAGGCCGAAAATCAAGAGGGTTTGAAGATTTGAGTGAGAAAGAGGTGTTTGGGAGGTGAACAGCCATGGACAGATCGAGAGAGATTGAGGGAATGAAGTCTAAATCGCGAAAATCCCTTTAATAGACACCTCAGTAAATCTCGACAGCTGAGGTGTCGAGAGGTATCGAGGAAGCTGTCAATGAGGTATTGAGAGAAATGGCCTTCGACAGATGGAGGTGTCAAGAGGTATTGAGGTGCAAGATCAAATTTCAAAAATCAGAAGCTCGATCGATCGACAAGGTGTCAAGGAGGTATCAAGGGGACAAAAACTTTCTCGATCGATCTATCACGTGTCGAAGAGATGTCGAGATTGCGATAAGAAAAAGGCTTGAGAAGCTCGACAAATGACCAGGTATCGAGAAGGTGTCAAGGAGGTGTCGAGCAAGCAATTAAAAGTAGTTTCTCGAGAAAAGAAAAACACAGACATAAATGTAATCCAACATACACCTCAACCAATGATCCATTCAACATATAAAACTCTCAAAATCATCTCTCAACAAGAATTTAAGCACATGGATCCTCAAAAATACACACACACACACACTAAACAAGTCTAACTAATTTTATTTTTCAAAAACAAGTTAAGACAGTTTAGTGAGCATACATTAGCACATGTAAAACCTTTATGATGGTCAAATCACATTGTACCTGCACATGTATCAAAAGTAGTAAAGAATATTGCATGTTGTGCGTGAAAAACATCGCAAGATTGCATATGTGTATACATGTTATGACGATTTGAGATATGAGAAAATAACTTCAACTCACACACAATCATAATTGTTTGATGGGGACTATCACCTTCGAGGTACATCCTATAACTCCCACATCTCCTAGAATACATGCTTGCAACCATATTTAAAGTATTTTTGATCTTTTTGTTTTTTATTTTCTTTGCATATTTTCTTTTATTTTAGCATATCATACATAGACATATAAAAGAGAGAAAAGAAATACCCAAGATGTTAAGCATTTGACATCGCACTTTTGCTATGCTGAAGCATACGAATGTCTTTGACACTGCACTTTTGCTATGCCGAAGCATACAGGTGTCTTTTATGATTGGCAAACAACAGTGGTGAGATGGTTATTGATGCTTTTCTCTTAGGATTTTCTAGTCCTACCCGTCAAAAAGAGTGATGTGAATGTTAAGTTTTAAGAGATAACTTAATCTTACTCATCACAAACAAAAAACCACAAAGTTTGCTTATTTAGTTGTGCAAATAGATGCTCATCAAAGTTACAAGAGATACAAAGTTTAGAAATTTTGTTTCAATGGCCATCCAAGGTACATAAGTACCAAAGTACACAAAACACACATTGTTTTTGTATTTTTCTGATTTTTCAATTTTTTTTTATTTTTATATTAAAACAAAATAAACAAAATTGAAAGTAAACACACAAAACATGTTAAATAAAGTAAAGCATAAAACTAGACTGACTCAACAAAAATGCAAAACACACAAGTAATGCAAAAAAAAAATGGAAAAGAAAGTGATGAAATCACTTAGAGTCTTTTTTCTTCCATACCTTGGAAGAACCTTTTCTTTGATTGAATCCTTAAATCGGTGGTAAGGGGAAAGAATTGAAACCATTCAAGTTAGAAAGAAGTAAGAGGACTTTTATAATATCTCCAAGAGGAGTAAGAGAGGATTAAAACTGATTTTGGCTTCCAAATGCTATCATGCCATTGCTCTGTTGAGTGGCTAGCCACTTATAGCAATTTGATCGAGTATGACCGGCAACTCCATAATGATGACAAAAATGCTGCTTCTTTTATTTAGGCTTTTGAGAGTTAGCCTTCTTAGCCCTAAGATTTTTAGCATCTTTCTTATCTTGTTTAGGAGGTGCTCCTAAAATAGATTTACCCTTGTCTAAGCTCTCACTAGCTAATTCAATTTTGACATCAATATTCTTAATTTCAGTATTATTAGCAGGAGAAACAAAAACAGTATTGCTAGTAGAAGCAGTATTAGAGAAAGAAAGACCATACTCCAAGCCAGTTCGATCTAAAGCAGATTTCTGATTGCCAAGCATCTCATCAAGTTTTGCACTTAAAGTCCTTTCCAATTGAGCTCTAACTTGAAATAGCTCAGCTTCAAGCTTCTTGGTCTTTTCAGCCAAAAAGTTGTTCTCAAACTTCAGTGCTCCAATAGTTTGATTCGCCTCATCAACCTTTGTGGACAACTCTTCACGATCAAGTTCTATATCACTGAGCTTCTTAGTGGCCAACCTATATAATTTCTCATGCTTCTCAGAGAGCTTGTAAAGCTTCTCATAGGCTGAGTGGAATCATCTTAATCATCTATCTTCTCAAATTTGGACTCCACCAATTCTTCTTCTTCATCCACTTCTTTAACAATCACTTCAGTAGGATTGACTATGGTAATGGAGGCATTTAAGATTCCATTATCCTCATTGTCGGAATCATCTTCAGGCTCAGTGTCACTCAAGGTTGAAGCAAGTGCCTTACTCTTCCCAATGCTCTTGAGATATGTTGAGCATTCATGCTTCATGTGACCAAATCTATGACATCCAAAGCACTTTGGTCCAACCGGAACAGTGTACTGACCGCCATCCTTAGTGTCCTTCTTCCCTTTATCTTGGTTCTTAAACTGAGAAGAACTGGATTGTCTACGGTCCTTGTCGAAGTTCCTCCCATTGGCATTCTTCATAAACTTCTTAAACTGCCTTATAATGTAGGACTTCATCTTAGAATCTTCATCATCGAAAGACTCATCTGTATCACTGCTCTTTGCCTTCAAGGCCATACTCTTGCCTTTACTAGTTTTGCCAATCCTAGATAGTCCTAGCTCGTAAGTCTGTAACTTTCCAACCAGCTTAGTCAAAGGAATTTTGTCAATGTCCTTGAATTCTTCAATTGCCGTAATCTTGGCATGGAATCTCTCAGGTAGAGATCTGAGCACCTTCCTTACAACCTTGGGTTCAGGGATGGTTTCCCCAAGATTGAAAGTTGAGTTCACTATGTCCTTTAGCTTGGCATAGAACTCATCAAACGACTCATCCTCCTCCATCTTAATTTCTTCAAAGCTTGTAGTGAGCCTCTGAAATTTTGAATCTTTGACAGTCTTTGTTCCTTCATAGGTTGTCTGGAGGATGATCCAAGCCTCCTTAGCAATTTCAGTTGAGGATATCTTCTTAAACTCCTCATTGGTGACTGCGCTAAATAGGGCATTTAACGCTCTGCTTTTGAAGTTAGCCGCCTTGATCTTTGCGTCATCCCAATCGGCCAGTTCTTCTTTTGGCTTGGTCCAGCCAATTTCTACAACCTGCCACACCTTCTCATCTAAAGACTGTAAGAAAGCTCTCATGCATACTTTCCAGTATGCATAGTTAGTGCCATCAAATAAAGAAGGTATAATTAATGATTGTCCTCTATCTATGACAAGCAGGGGTCAATGGATCAACACAGCAAAGATTATACCTAATCAGAGTGTGCCTGCTCTGATACCACTTGATAGGCCACAATTTGAATGACTTCTTGTGATTAAACCAGTTAATTAATTAGCTAAGTTATTAATTAATAAATTTATCATGCAATTGCGTGGAAACACAAATAAATCACCAAATAACTAAATATGCCGCGAAAAATAAATGACACGATGATTTGTTTACGAATGGGAAAAAACCTCGCGGCAAAAACCCTACCGGGTGATTTTCAGGTCACCACTCCCAAAACTCCACTATTATCAAATCAAGCGGTTACAAGTAAAGGAATCTCAAGTACCTTACCAAACTACAGTTGAACCCTTACCCCAATACCCAATTGGACTTGATCTGTAACGACAGTCCCCACCTTTGATGCACGGCTCCCAAGTACATGACTAACCAATGCGCAGATCCCAATACGCGACTTCAGAACATCAACTTAAGGAAGAAAAGTTGGTTGCAAAATTTTTCAGTTCATCCTACACGATGAAGATCAGGAAGATGCTTGGTCACAAAATCCTATGGTGCAAATATACAGCAACTTCTTTAGAGAAGATGAACTAGGTTAAGAACTTCGTCTTTTGATCACAATTTGCTTGAACAGAGATTACTCAATGAATTTGCAACTTGTGTCACACTTGACGGCTTTTAAAACAATCTTTTTATATGTTTAGGGTTTGGAGAAAAGAAGACCTAAAAACATATTCACGGATCCCAAGAAAATCAGAACAGAAATTCTGAATTTTTAAATCTCGACAGATAGTGGGTGTCGAGGTAGCTATCGAGCAGGTGTCGAGCTTTAATGAAATTGCACTTCAGCTAGCTTTTTCTTGGACAGACTTGATGACTTCAACACTTGACCTTGAAACCTTATTTCTTGAAGTATTAAAAACACCTAGAACTACCCAATTACAAGTAGAGTGCGTTTTATCAAAAAATTAGCCAATTTACATAAATAAGTGACATATGTTCTTAACAAGTGAAAATACATATGTCCTAACAGATTCTATTGTAGGTAGGTACTTTAGGATAGACTAAGTTTGTGGTAATATTCCTTGTACTTGTAATATCTTGATTTTGATTAGTAATTCTTAGAGTTGTGACCTAAAAATCACCCGGTGAGATTTTACCTTATGAGAAGTTTTTCCCATTAGTCAACAAATCACCATATCAATTTACTTTACACTACACTCTAGATTATTTGGTGATTTGTTCGTGTCTCCACGATATTGCATGTAATCTAACCTAATTAATCAACTTAAGTAGTTAAATTAATTAACTAGGGTCAATTTATAACCCAACACTTTCTATTGATGCAATTTAGTTTTGTGTTTTAAGTTGTTATATTTTTTTTGTTATATTTGATTGTTAAATGTTATCCTATTGCATTATAGAGGTGGTATATAAGAATATAACATTATTCTATTACATAGCATGATTTGGATAATTTAGTGTTTATTTTTAAATATTTTATTTTTACTATTTTTCTTCTTATCTTATTTTATTCAATATCTAAATTAAGCGAAATCCACAATATCATTAAATTATTTATATTTTCTCTTTTTTTTTTTTTTTAAATTAAACACATAATATTTTACTTAAATTCAGATAAATAAAAAATTTTCTCATAAGGTCTTCTCATGAAACATTACAATACATCAAAAGAAAAATATAGTACAAAACACATGCCAATTTAGAAGCGCTAAATTTATAATAAATAAAAAAAATTAACAGGATATCAAACCAAACATAACATAAACAAAGTAATAGTTATGGATATACTAACTTAATGGCTACAAAATGGAATGAAAAATAAATAAATAAACGTTACAACACATATTTAGTACTTTAGATTTATCATCAAATTTGGGAAAACAATGGGATCATCATCATATTATTATTATTATTATTATTATATAAAACCGAAGCCTTTGACTTTTGGTTGACCTCTCCATAATTTTTCACGTTAGTATTTTTTATTTGAATTTTTTTTAATTTGATTTAATTATTTTGATTTTATAGTATCAAATTGCAAAAAATTTATTAAATTTCTTTTAAAAATTAAATTTAGTTGTTTGATGCCATATAACCACTAAACTTAAAGGAAACCTAATTTATCACCTAATCAGGGAATTTTTAGATAATCCTAACAAATTATATAATAACTGCATTAATATAAATCTACCTGAAAAAAGGGAATATATCTCTATTAATTTGATAATTTCTACATTGATGACATTTAAAAAAAAAAAAAAAAACACAAATTCTATCATATTTCCTTATATTTATCAATCACATTTTTTTTTCTCTTCTTTTTTTCATTTTTTTTATATTAACATTGATTAGAAATTATAATTTCAATAGGATTTAGACTCTATAATTATATCAAATGAGACTCAACAAATATATATCATTTTTAATTTCAATAGGATTTAAATTTTATATCAAATGGACTCTACCAACATATTCATCCTTTAAAAAAAATTATATAACAAAATTTGATTAGGAATCCATAACCCTATATTAGATTATAAATAGTTTGTTTTAGGGATTATTTGTTACAATTTCAACTCACCTTTTCATTCCTATATTATATTTTAAATAGTTTTTTTTTTTTTTTTGGATTATTCTTCTATCACTACTCTATTGTACAGTCTCTTACATTGATTTTGGTTCTTAGAGCACCTTCAAAACAAAAGGTATGTAAAGTTTTCTTATCAGCTTTAATGTTAACATATATGAGAGATATTTTGGTTAATTAGAAAAAAATTTATGAAACATAAAAGGAAAAAAAAAAAAA
The DNA here is from genome assembly GCA_030445155.1 of Quercus variabilis. Classification (NCBI taxonomy): domain Eukaryota; kingdom Viridiplantae; phylum Streptophyta; class Magnoliopsida; order Fagales; family Fagaceae; genus Quercus; species Quercus variabilis. The sequence continues at coordinate 19,936,640 of CP129446.1, read as the reverse complement.
AAAAAACTAAAGAACGCACAATCTGAGGGAAAAAAAGTGACTGTATTAGGCATAGGCTTTTGGAGATTGTTGTTTTTATTTTTGGAATTATTTACGGTCATGTATATGCATGTGTTGGGTTTAATTGAATTGGAATTATCTTTGAAACTTTGGTTTTGATTGAATAATGAAAATGGCAAAAGAAGTATGTTCCAATATTTGGAGTCTTCTGTATATGTGCTGTTGTAGTATAAATTTCATTATTCATCTAGTAATCATGAATAATAATATTGCTATTTGCAACCATCATGATATGGTATCAATGATGTGATCATTCTAAATGCTTTCCTTTAGAATTTAGAAACAGTTTATTTTATGATTAAAAAAATTTTAAATTAAAAGACTTTTGAAATTACATTTTTTTTTTTAATTATTGGATATGTTTGATCTTAAATAACTTCTATTAAACTCTATCCTTTATGGCATCATTAAAAAGAAAACTCAAATAGGTAGGTATTGGGATATTATTTGGAACTATCATAATGGACTAACATATTACACATGGCTCGGATCTAACTATAACATCATATGCTATAAAATAAAAATTGGGCCTATGGTTCTGTTCTCTTTGCAAAAAATGGTTAAATTCTCATTAATTGTGATAGTTCACTTTTAGGTAAAATAGAAACTCTATTAAATAAGTTTTAAGAAATTAAAAATTCTATTTCAAAAGATTTCCAAAACATGAGATTTTATTTTAATTATTTTAATAATTTTATATTATAAAAGAATAAAATTTATACATTACATACAATCATTACTTCAGTTACCTTCTAAATGATAGAGGATATGAGAATGCAATTTGTGGATCTACTATCAAGATAACATAGATTTGATTGATAGTGGATAGTAGATAGTAGATTTGATTGTAGTTGCATCCCATGTGTTTGGTAAAAATTCATTTTAGACATCTTATATTTTATTCTCAAATCAACATATCTACTATCAAATTTCTTATTGATCTGGGCATTCTTGGTAAGCTTCTACCTTACTTAGCTAATCATCTTTAGGAAAAGACCAAAAAGAGAACAAGACAAAATATAGTTTACTAGAGAACATCATTATGCTATTAATGTTTTTATGTATAGATACTTGAGTAACTTGATTTTTTTTTTTTTTTGGGCATTTATTATTTATTCCAATTATCCTTATATCTAGCTCCTTAAAATAATTTTTAGGGTTCAAGACTTCAAGTGATAGCCTAGTAGTAATGGCATCCTTTGTGGTGTCCCATTATTTACTTAAATATTTCATATACGCAATGCCTATTTCATTTAACAATTTTGAATTAATATTTTGCTTTTTCATTTTCTCCTTTTAGTCTCTTTGTAAGTTTTGAAATTGCACAACTTCTATTACAACAACTAGCACCAAATTAAGTTTACATTGTGGGAACAACAAATGCAATGCCTACGGTGCCCTAACTCAATTAGAGAATCTATCATCAATATCAATATATGGATTAGGCTTAAGCAAAGAATTTTGAGAGTTGACACAGTATAGAGTAATTAGTCACTGCTCCAGAAGTATAACAAGTATAGTTTGAGCTTAAATTGCCGTGGGTTTGGGATCCCAGAGGCAGTTCATGAACTTTGTTGTTCGGTGAGCCCATTGGTCTTACCATTTTCTTACAAATGTTATGTACATGTGCAAAGAACATAAGGATATTAATAGGATGGGAGAACACTTGGTTGCCCTGGATTTTTTTTTTTTTTTTTTTTTTTTTTTTTTTTTTTTTTATAAAACTTGCCCTGGCTTTGGATCTAAGAGAGACGTATTTTTTGTTTCAAGTAAATATTATGTATTATAAGTAATTGGCTTTTTTTCACCATTTATTGGTCTTATTGAGAAATTACCTTTTTGATTGTGAACTTAGTAGAGGGCACAAACAAATTTTTGAAATTATTTCATTTATTAACTGAATGGTATATACCATTTTGTTTGATTATTTTCTTTCTTGAATTTAAGAATTCTTTTTATTTTTCATGTTGCATTGAATTTTTTATTTTTTATTTTTTATATTTTTATATTATTCTCTTTTATATTTTTTATTTTTGGTCATTTGATAGTGCAAGTTAGCTAGGAGTGATATAGATAATTCTAAGTATATTTTAGTAACCATTAAATTTAATTATCCAAACATTTTAGTTGGGAGATCGTGAAAAATAAAAATATAAGCAAGTCAAAATTTTCATAACAAATAAATTTTATGAAGCTTTTAAAAAAAAAAAAATCCAAACAAAATGACTACAAACATATCAAAAGGCAAAACATTTTAGGTGGGTTTGTGGGAGTTATGTAAGGACAAGATAGGAAACCTACACATATTGTAGGAGAGAGCTTTCATGTGAATTTTTCATAAGATAATTTTCCTCATTTCTCATTTATCCATTACATATAATCTTACAAAAAAAAAAAAAAAAAAGGCTCTAAACACAACATATTAATTGCATATGTTGTAGTAAAACCATTGTAAGGCACAATAAAAGACGTGGAATCATAATCTTCAATAGCTAAGTCATTAAAGTAATATTCCAAGTGAATTTGCATCCAAAACGCATTTGCATCCGAGTGAATTTGCATCCAAGTGAATTTTTAAAGTAATATTGCAAGTGTTATTGATGCAAATCACATTATGAAGAACAAAGAGTTTTTATTGTTTTCCTTTTCCTATTTGAATTAGGATTTATTTACTCTAGTACTTTGAATTAAAATCCTTTTCCTAGTTGAATTGGGATTTTAATTGTTTTTCTTTTTCTAGTTAAATTGTTTTTCCTTTCTCAAGTACAAGTAGGATTATTATTTCTTTTCCTAAAAGGAGTAAGAGAAATTCTATTCCTATAAATACTCTTTATAGAAAGGCTATTTATGTTATATGTGTTCTTTAATAAAAGTTTGCTAAAGAGGTTTTCTCTATTTTTCCTACTAGCCTAGTGTTCTTGTAAAACTTAGGTTTCGTGGAAGAGTTGTAGTAATTGTGTGTTATAGATTTTGCTTCTACATGCCTACGCTGCATCAATTATGTATAAGAGGAGATTATTTCAATAGCTAAGTCAATAGATGTGATAGTATTTTGCAAATGAAATTGTATTGAATCAAAATTTTATCAACGAAACATTAATTTGTCCGGCACAACTATGCAAAGTAAATATTGATAATGAATTGCATCAAGATTACATGGGTTAAAGACTTAAAAGTACAAATTAATTTTAGTAATGCACCAAAAAAGGAGTCCAAATATTCTGTCTCATTTTTTCTACACCACTTTATACTCCACCAATAAAATCTTGACATGTGTACACTCATTTAATTCAAATCTAATTTTCAGCATTTTCTTATTTATAATTTCATAAAATGAATAAAATCTAAACCACCCCTATCAACCACCAGCCACCACCATTACTGCCACCCACCTTCACTGACGTCATCAACAGTCAGCCACCACGTCACCAGTCACAGCCACCACTTTCACCTAATTTACACACCGCCAAAAACCCAAGCCAATCCCACTGCCCCTCTCAATCCCATTAACCACCATCGCTCCACCATAAATTAAAAAATTAAAAACCCATCAAGGTCAGTCACTATGTTGTTCTCTCTGGATTTGAAGCAGCACCACCAAGGTTAGTCACGCTAGATCTAAAGCACCACCACCACAACCACAAGACATTACTATCGTTCTCTCTCTTTAAGCTCAACCACCAAGCAAAATAGTAACAAATATAGCCAGCAAAAATCCAACCAAAATAAATCTAAGAGGAGTGAATGAGAGAAACAAAGGGTAAGAGCAAATTTGCCGCATGTTGTTTGGTTAGAGCTCAGGAATATATATACACACACACACACATAAGCGTTTTTAAAATTTACAATTTCTTTAGTAGCCATGAATTACCAATGGTTGAGGGTGGTGATGAAGTTTGTGTTGGTAGCGGAATGGCCATGTTGGTGGCAGTAGAGTTCGGTGGTGGTGCTAAGATGTGTGAGGATTTTTATTTTTATTATTTAAGGTAAGTGAAATAAGAAAAAGCAAAAAATAGGGAGTTAATTAAATTGGTGGACACATGGCAGGCTTTTATTCGTGGTATATAAAGTGGTATAGAGAAAGTGGTACAAAAGATTTAGACTCCCAAAAAAGTGCGTTGATTCAAGTTAATTAAGAAAACTAGCGTATGAGCACGCGTGCTCAAAGGCTCTTTTATTTTTTTGATAAAATTTAACAACTTTCATCAATTATAATTTAGAATTACTACATTTTCCAATCACAAAAATACCTAAGGGTGTGATGAAAAAATTATTTCACCCATAAACACATAATATTCATTACTCTCCTAATTATTTTTGTGACTGGAAAATGTAGTAATTCTAAATTAAAACTTATGCAAATTATTAAATTTAATCCAAAAAATAAAAGAACCTCTGAGCACGCATACTCAAAGGCTAGTGAGGATTGATGAATGAAGGTAAGGAGGATGAGTTTGTGTTTGATGTATTTGGTGAAGTAGTGATTGAGGTGGATGGGTTTGTGTTTGATGTAGTTGGTAAAGTAGTGGTTGCGGGGGATGATGCTGATTCGACCATATTGTGGGTCTTTAATGCTCTAATACCATAAAAGAGCAAAGTAATAGTTTGCATAGATTTTGGGCGAATGAATTTTCCTCTTTTGCTATTGTTAATATACATAGTACACTAGATATACATGACTTGAGTAGATCAAATAGAGTACAAGTATTTGAATTGAACTGAATTTCTATCTATATTATCTCTCATCGTGGTGTAGCTTGTTATCTTGATAAGGCTCATTTGAATTTTGATCATTATCTTCACCTATTGTTCCAAAAATAGATTCATAAAATTTGGTGTTCGTTATTAACGGGAAGAGATTCTTGCTCATATTCATAAAATTTGATAAACAAATATTCAACAATTACAAATTCAATGCAATTTTGTATTCTTTCTTAAATTTTTGTACAACTCCATATCATATTTTGAAAGAATAAAAATCAAATAATAGAATATAATAAATACAACTAAACTTAGCAACAACATCCAAATTTCTTTTATTTAGGAAGAGAAGCAAAAATATAGATAACAAAATTATATAAAATATTTTTTTTAAAAAATCTTTTAAATATAGGTGTGTTGAGTCAAGTTAGGCCAATTTGTAAATCTTATGACCCAAACCCAACCCGACCCAATGTAAATAAATAATAAATTCATGAATCAACCTAGTGGGTTGGGTTTGGTCGGGTTGGTGTTCACTAAACACCTCTACAAATTAGAAACCTAAACAAGATCCCATGTCTAGTCGCTTATGGACTGTCATTAATTAAATGAGATATGGCCTAACATAAAATTCACTATGTGACCCAACATTAACCAACACACACCCTTCTGTCTCGTTTGTGTGTGCTTGTTTCTTAAAAAGAAAAAAAGAAAAAAAAAAAAAAAAGAGTAATTGTCTCGCATCGCTTAAAAGAGTGTATTGTATATAGTGCAATTTGTTCCACCCTCCCTTAAAAGCTATTATAACTTTTGAGTGAAGTTTGTGGTGTGCTTTTTTATTAGAACATTTTCTCCTCTCCCTTGTGTGTGTGTTTGTTTCTTAAAAAAATATAATAACAATAATAATAATAATAATAATAATAAACTAACATACACATGTTCTAAACAATCTAACATTATCTATTCTTCCCATAAAAATATTTATGTTTAAATATAGTTTTAAAATTCCCCCCGAGGCCCAAAGAAAAAAATTTATTGATATTTTTTTAGAGCTGCACTTCTCTTTTCTAAAAACTTAGACTTCCTCCCTTTTAATTGGCCTAGCCCAACTAGCAACTATCAAACTCAAAAACTTGACAAAAAAAAAAAAAAAAACTAGTTAGCCAAATATTAAAGTACTAGCATCAGATATTCTAAATGATAAATATTTAGTATTTAGAACATCAAATACAAAAAACACTATTGTATGAGACATTTCAAATGTTATATTAAAGTAGGAAAAATAAGTTTTGGTTTGTGAAATTAATTTTTTTGTTGCAACAACTGATGCTCTTAAAAAACAATATTATTTTGTTTTTATTGGTAGATTATTACATCTTAATGTATTAAGAAATAATAATTTTGTGTATTTATTTTAATTGATATTTTGTTAATACCATATAGATACCTACTTAGATTTTTTTTTTTTTTTGGTAACACTTGGGCCCGTAACTTGAAATCCTAGATTTGCCTCTACCCCCAATTGTCCTAAGCCCAAAGAAAAATGGAATATTTATGTCATGATGAAAAAACCAATGCTAGGAATATATAATTTTTCATAATTTGTTATCGTGAAGTGTGTATATAACTACTGTATATACATATTGGATTTGAATTAATGGTATATGCTCCTCCATGATAATTTTTATCACGAAAGAGTCACAATAAATCAAGTATATAAAAAAGTTGTAAAATTTTTTGGGTCTCCAACTCAAGAAAGTCTAAAAACACCACACACACACACACAAAAAAAATTGACACTTGTTGATGTGAGATATTGTTATTTTTAAATAAAAGAAAATTGTACCAATGGTAAACTAGATAAAAACCAGTGAATGTTTGCCAATTCAACAAATGTGTAAAAGTGAATGTTTGCCAATTCAACAAATGTGTAAAAGGTTGTTAAATCTTAAAAAAAAAAAAAAAATCTAATCCACATAATTTTTCATAATTTTTTGTCACAATTGTGACATGGAAAAGTGTAATTAGTGAAGAAAAAATAGTAAACCTATATACAAATGATAATTAACCACTCACACTCTGTCACATTATAGTAGTAGTAAAAAAAAAAAATTGTAATTTTAGAACTATAACTATTCTTTATTCTTTTTATTTTTCACTCCTCCAACCCATTACTTATTATGTTGGGCTATACAGTGTGTTTGAACTTGACCCATATGGTAGTGGCCCAATATGGGAGTCAACATGAAGTCGTCCCCCTCCGTCTCTTTCTTCTTTGCCTTTTGGTTCTTCTGTGCTAAGTAATTGTACCTTTTTATTACTATAATATTCTTTTCTCGCGTCGCTGCAATAGCTTCTTTCTCCCAGAATCATAGTTCAGTTCCATTCCATACACACACATGGTAATGATATTTCTTTTCCTTTTCTCTTTTTCATTTATTTATTTTTTATTTTTTATTTTTAATTTTGGTGTTAAAATTTAAGGCTCTGGTATTTATAATGTGTGTGAAGGCTTTGCTCGGTTGCTGAGAAAATGTAGGAAAACATAGGGATTTTGAAGGATTCGATTATGCGTAGTATTGTTCTGTGTTTTCAAATTGTTTGGGAATGAAACTAGCATACAACATTAGACTTAATTTTCTCGCCCCCACCCTCCCACTCTTTACTCCTGTTTTCTAGGGAATCAAACGGAGAGCTAGGGTTTTAATTCCTGTTTCACGTGTTACATGATTTTGGATTTTTTTTTTTTTTTTTGGTTACTATTATCGTATTCTGATTATAGATATAACCTTTTCCTTTTGGTGTATCAATTAATTTGATTTTTTTTTTTTTATTAAAAAAAAATTAATGGGTTTTTAGTTTTTATCAGTTTTATTTCAGTAAGTTTACAAATATATTGTATTCCTTTTGTTAGAACACTGTTCAGAAATAATAAGAACAGTTAAAGCATCAAATGTTTACGGTTGTTTATTTATTTATTTGTATACACTTTTTGGAAGTACTTTTCAGTGATTGATAATGCATAAGCTGTTTTTAGCTCAAGCTGTAATTGGATTTGGCAATTTCTAAGTTCTAACATGTGATGTTCGATGATTTTGACTCTAAATCTTTTTTTTTTTTTTTCGTTTGGATGTTAAAACTTATTCTTGATTTGGGGCCTAGAATGATCTCTGGTATGGGATTCTAAATTGGTTTTCATGGATAGAAAGTCATTGATGTATTCCTACTTGCCAGTTTAGTGATCTGGTTTATTTACAATTTTACACTTTTCAAAAAAATTCATGCTTGTCCATTGAAGTGATCTGGTTTAGTGATATGGTTACTTTGAAAGTTGTCCATAAGGTTCACTGAATAGCTTATATTTATAATGCATAATCACCAATTACTTTTTTGTAATCTGGTTTTCATGCATATTAATAATGCTGGTATTTATTGGGTTAATATCTGCATATTGTCCATACTTCAAGTGGGGAATGATGATCTATGCATATTGTCCATACGAGGGTAAGGGAAATGATATTTGAGGACAAGGATGCAGAATTATCCCTCTTTATTTGGTCCAAAATTAACTTAACCAGAATTAGTTTTCTTTTCAGCGCTTCTATACTTATTATAATTTATAACCCTTTCTATTATGCATCAAGCTCTAGGATTCTTCAATCTTACAACGATTGTCAAAGTTGAGGTTTTCTTTTTCTTGTTAATAATTAGACTTCTTAACCCTCATTGTGGTTCAAAGTTGTAATTCAATAGCTCTATAGGAGTCTACTACAAGGGAAATTTGTTACCTTCATGGTAAAGATTGGGAAAATTATACCAAACCTCTCTTGATATTTTACAAAACAGCAATCCCCACAAATTTCAGCTAAAATAACAGTCAACCCCAAAAATCAGCTTTGACTTTAATACAGTTAACAACTGTTGGAATCTTCGATGGATTAACCTACCCTTAGTAAAATAAAAGCGTTCTTATTTTGCCCTTGGCTAATCACTAGGATTACTGTTGTGCCCAGACTTTCTTTATCCACTATAAAATGAATATTTTGCCTCTAAAAACTCCAGCAAAGTTCCAAAATTATCCTTGATAATCAAGTGTGTGGGGTGGGGGGATTACACACCCAGGGAAATAATCAGGTGCTGAAAGAGCTTTGGACACCCACTTTAGCAAGAAAGAATCCCTCCCTGTCCCATTTCCTCTCCTTTTTCTTTTTCCCTCTTTAGTTTCACTCATATTTTCCCTCTATTTCTCATTTAAGTTGACCCATGTCTGCAGCGTTGTTGGAGCTATAGAAGATCCAGATACATGAAATTGATTAAGGAGTTGACTAGAACTATAGATTTTGAGAATCACAGATGGAATGACAACGATGGGTTGAAGGTGCTGTGAGTGTGGCTGTTGGCATGGAATGGAAATATGGTTCTCATTTGCTGTGCTTGATGGGTCTTGGTGGTGTCCATGCTAGGTTGAGTTTGGTGATTTAGGGTGTTGCGATGAAGTTTTTTTGAATATTCGTTTGGTGTGTGTTTAGGTGTGGTCAGTGCTATTGATGAGTTGATTGGGTAAATTTGGTAAATTGTGTTAGAATTGGAGGATGATGGATATGCTTAATGCTTATGGTCATGGATTGGTGGAGGATCAATGTATTCAATTGCCACCTCATTCTATCAAAGCCATCTCTTCTTGGTGTATTGGTGTATAGTAGTTCGAGGATAGAATCGACCAACTCTAATTCCCAATCACTAAAATGACTATAAAACATTAGATTCCAATAGCTCATGTTTCTTTGATTTTGACACTCTAGGAACAGGTTGATTGAATCATCTTTGTCAACTTGAAAAGAGAACAATTCCGGGGACAATTCCTTCAAAGGTTGGTCCCCACACCACCTATCCTGCTAAAACCTCACTCAATTGCCAAACCCTATCTCAAATTGTATGTGGCACGCCATTTTTGGTGAAATCCCTATGTTGAATATGGGTACTATGCTAAAACTCCTGCTTGAGTGTCAGATTCCATCCATAAAAAACAGTTGCGACATGGTAGAGCTAAAAAAAAAAAGGATCGGCTGGCAAGCACACTACCATCGATCTCTTTCATTAGTCAGGACCGCTTCAAACAAACCTAGTTCACTCTATCTCTCTCACACTCTCTCTCTTTTTCTCACGGCTTAACTCAAGGCCACTTAGAACTATAAATCGGCGACTGGCAAGTCGCATCACAACCATCCCACCATCAACTATTGAAGCACTGCAACGGTAAGTCTCTCTCACTTGTTTGCACTCTCTGGGTCTTTCTCACGTCACACATTTGGTTTTGATTTTTTTTTTTTTTCCTTCTTCTTTGGAATGATGGCTGTTGGAATATATACTTATCTAATGTTATCTTAGGTTAGTTTGTTACTATTTAATGATCTAATGTAGAAATATGTTAGTTGCAAGTTATTTATTATTAATAATAGTGGTTTTAAAATTAATTAACAGCAATAAAATCTTTGAAACATATCTGAAATTAATTTAATGGCAATAATAGATGGCGAAGAAGTGCAAGGACTCCCATAAAATGTTGTTAAAAATTAAAATACAAACCAAGAGTTCAAAAAAACAGCATTCAACATCAAGCTAAGAAAAGAAAAGACAATCATGACTCTATTAAAAATTCCTCTACAACCTCTCCAACCTATTTTCCATGTACTATTGAATTTTAAATAAGGAAAAATAGTATTTTGGTAGACTCGAGAGCGTACTCTTCATGAATGTCAACCTTCCTCCCTTTGGCAAATATAATTCCCTTTCCCCCCTTATTTGCATGTTATGTTTCGGATCCAGTATCAGCACTTTCTCATGACCTTATCCCTTTCTGCCTTATTTTTTTGTTCATTATTCCATTTTTTACCCTCCCAAAATGCTTGTCTTGTTTTAAAAGTGTTAAAAATTCCCTCAATTTTCTATTTTGACTTCGTTTGGTTTTCTTAGAGTTGGAGGGAACTTGGTATTATTTGTCCACCATGGGAAAACTATTGAAGTTTTATATAGATAGTGTAGCATATGGTATTGTTTGAGTGAGAGATCACCATTGGTGAATTGGGGCTTTAGGATCAGGAGTTTTTGTTTGTTATATGGTATTAAGAGTTTGTTTTGGGCTAGTTTGTGTTTGTTAGAGGTTTTGAGTGTATTTGTAATCCTATCGGTGATTGTGGATATTGGTTGACATTGTAAGCATTGAGTTGGCCAAAACGCGTTATAAGAGTCTCATCTTGTGTAGATATTTTTATTTATTTTTGTCTGTTTGTGTTTAATGGGCTTTTGCTAGCTCCAAATTACAATAAAAAAAAAAAATCAATAATCTATAATTTACTCAATATACCTCTTCTCTTTATTTATTTAGGTTTAAATTCTTGAAAGTTAAAAGATCAATTGTGTTCATGTGTGATTAACTTTGATAGATAAAATACTAAATGACATTCCCCTAAAAAGGTCTGTTTTCTAAATTGTACGAACAAAATGGAACTGAAGGATTATTAGTTTTGTGTGCGTATGTACTAATGTAGCTATTTCTATCAGTTTCTCCCTTAAAATCTGTGAATGATCTTCTCTTGAGCATGTAAGGTTTTGTTTGAAATAGTTCATCTTTACTTCTGTGATTGATACATGCTTGTTACTGGCTATGGTGATGACTAATTGTCTTCTGTCTGTATATGTAGGCTAATAAACACACTATTATTTTGATGCAAACTTCCCAGAACAGAGCTACTAGAACATTTATGGATTATGAATCAATTAGTCAAGCTATGGACGGTACGTAATGAGCTACACCATCTTCATTATTATCATCCACATCTTTTGCTCTATGTTACAACAGCAAAACTTTGATATTTCTGGCAAAGTTTAAGCAATTAATGTGGTGGTTTTATTTACTTTGATGGATGATCCTCTTGTTTTATTTTGCTTCCCCCCTCCCCCCAAAAAAAATTCCTTTATTAATATTTACCTCCATATATTTGTTTTATGTCATGTTTTTGTTCAACAAAGCAATTGAATTTGTGGTTTTATGTCAGTCTAATAAAGCTTACTATTACTGTATAGGAGTGATTGATTTGTTTTTCAGGGGCACTCTTCCTCATCTGAGTATAAGATTTAATAAGGCCTAGATGTAGAGTCCCATGGCTGGGAAAAGATATTTTACCTTATTTTAAATTTGCTGGAATCAGTTTAGATATTGTTGGGTTACTTTAAAATCTCTCTCTCTGTCGAAGGACCCAAGGGGTAAAAATTTTGGCAGCCCTACAGATAGCTGCTTTTCTTCAGCATAAGCAGCTCCTGTTGTGTTTTGGTAGAAACAGGCTAGGTCCCCCCTGGAAGCAACTGCTGCACTACAGCAGATTTTGGGAAGGAGTTGGGGCTTTGCCTTTTCAAAGCTGATGTTCTGGTAGCAAGCTTCTAGTTTAGTGAATTATTTTGATGGTCAAATCATCCTCGTTGTATTTTCAACTTCCATGACTCCATCCAATGATATCAATTTTTGTTTGTGACATTCACATCACGTTTACTACAATATTTCCAAATACTCAGCAAAGAATTTTAGCTGTGTACTGCTGCTTCTGCAAAACATGTACCAAATAATTTTTCAGCCAAAAAGCTACTGCTGCTTCTACACAGCAATTACTTAACTGCATCTTTTTTAAAGCTGCAGCATAACCAAATTGGCCATAAATGTGACAAGAAGGAAAAGTTGCCTTGTCCAACAAAAGAAATGTAGCCTCCACTCCAACACCCCCCCCCCCCCCCCTCTCTCTGCTCTCTCTGCATGTTTATGGTTTTAATGACCACTGGTTTTGTTGGTGGATACAATGCTTTAGAAATTCAAATCCAATCTAAATTTCTCCAAAACTTTTATCCGGTTGTTCCTTCAATGGTCTTGCATTTATTAGAGGTTATATTATTGTGTATACAGGTATATGTGGACTATATGAAAGGAAGCTGAAGGAATTAAATCCAGCGATCCGAAACATCACATATGACATTGCAGATCTCTACAATTTTATTGATGGCCTTGCAGACATGAGTGCCTTGGTGTATGTCTCTCTCTCTCTCCCCCTCTCTCTCTCTCTCTCTCTCTCTTAAATGTGGCACTTACAACACTTGAAACTTGGTAACTGAACAATTTAAGAGATTTATATCCATGATCCCAAAAACTGAAAGGAGAAAATTTTTAGTGTCCAGAGGAACTAACCAGTCAATCCTCCATTAGAGGATTTATTAACAATATAATTGTGAATGTTGTTTTAAATTGTGAATGGTCCAATTTGTTGTGGTGATTATGAATATACCCTTTTATGCTAAGGGAAGTGAATGTTTATCTTACAATGCCTTGATGTGATTGCTGATATATTTCCCCTTTTTTTTTCTGGCTTACAGTTATGATCACTCAATCCAGGGTTATTTGCCATATGACCGAGAGTGGATTAAACAGCGGACATTTCATCATCTTAAGAAATTGGCACACTGAATGTATTATGATGCGGCAGCTTAAGTCTCTAGTTACTGCTAGATTGTCTGTAGAATTGGATCCTGTATACTGGTAATGGGTATGATGTGTAGCTTTTGAGCTGTATGTGGGTTTTGCATCTGATATGGAGTTTGGGAGTTGCTCTCTCTTTGTGCACATATGTTTGAGAACAAAGGTGGCTTTGTGCCCAAGTTTAAGATGATTAGCAATTATTTGCTAATTGGTAATATTATTCTATAATTGAAGTACTCACTGGTCTTAGAAATTTAACCTTGGTATATAGGGTTCTGGTACTTCGGTTGAATTTCTCCCGTTTCTGGGATCTGCTGCCTAAATTGTTCAGCAACTGTTCACATGAATTCACTTCCATTATTCCCCACACCCATGACCCAACCCGCTGTGTCAACCTAACAAAAAATTAAAGGAAAAGAAAAAGAAAATATTATCCAAAACTATTTGTCATTTTGATTAATATCACAGTGAATTAGGAAAATAATTATTCAGTCTTTCGTGAGCAATGCTCTTTACTCACATAATAAGTATTCCTTATTCAATAAAGTAATAAATATTTTTATATGTACTCTCTCTCTCTCTCTCGTGAAGTTATAAGAGCGATGATGAGATGACGTGGGAGATTTGATGATGTTTTGGTTTTTGGATCGGGTTAGGAGAGTCAACCATGTTGAGGAGGTTAAAGGAGCGAGAAATTGTGATATGCAAATTTGGGAATCCATTCCAATATTATCACCCAACGTGTGAATAAGAATGTTATTTCATGGTTTGATAGGGGAGTGATTAATACATCAATGAGACAGTGATTGATTGGATTCAAGTAAAGGGAATAAAAGAACCATTGAGAGACCTAAAATAACACCGGTGGTTGTAAGAAAATAATTCTTATTATTTTGATAGTTATCACCACGGATGAAGAAGAATTTAATCCATAATTATTCTTGTAAAGGAGATAAGGCAATCTCACTAAGTTACAAAGTTTTTGGCAAAAAATAAAAATAAGGTTAATTAAGTAGATGATAAAGATTTTTTTTTTTTGGGGATGTATTAGATCATAGTAAAGAATAATATATTTGGATGATTTTAGGCAATTGGCTTCCCGGCTTCCTCAAATTTGTTTTAATAATTGCTTTCGGGAAGTAAACAAATGTGCTGATAGCTTTAGCTAGAATGGGATCTTGTCAAGATTCGGATTTTATTTTACATGTTACTCCGTCTGTGGACACAAATACAGTTTATAAGGCTGATCTTTGTGGATTGTATTCTAATATGAGTTGTCCTGAACCTTTGTTTGTTATTTAATTTTAATGAATTCCCATTTTTACCCAACAAAAAAAAAAAAAAAAAAAAAAAGGTAGAATATATGTGGTCAATCATGATTAGTTAGTTAAGGATCTATAATGACTTCCAAAGTTTTGGGATTAAAGGCTTTGTTGTAGATATAGTATTTTAGTCTAACTTCTTAAACTCTTGATAATATTAGTTATATTTCTTGTGTGTGTGTGTGTGTGTTTGTTGTTGTTGTTGTTGTTTTTAAAAAAAAAAAAAAATAGTAATTGGTCCACATTATTTAAGAGAGTATGTTGTATATAACATAGCTTATTCTACCCTCCTTTAAAAGTTAAGGCTTCATTTGGTTGAGGGGTAGAAAGGTGGGGAGATAAAAAATGCAGAGGGGGATGAAAAAGTGGAGAGATAGAAGATATTTCAATTTTCACTCATATTGTTTGGTTAGGTGGGGGTGAAAAAGTGAAGATTAAAAATTATTTTGTTTGATTGAGAAGAAATATGAGATGAAAGAAAATGCAGATTGTATAAATTTACTCTCATACTCCTAGTAGATCATTTTTTAAAAAAGATTTTATTAGGGAAAAAAACCAAAATTGAGGGTGTAGAAATAAAAAATAAAGGCAGACATGTAACTTAAAAAGGAAAAGGGGAAAAAAAAGTTTTCAACGTTACATAGATATAGGGGAAGATTTGGGGGTAGACGGTCAATTTCCACCAGCTCCCTCTCTTCTCCCCCATTTTCTACCTTGATTTGGGGGTCTAAAATATGGTGGACCCAAGGAAAAAATAGTTGAGCCCCACCTATTTTCCTTCTCCCTTTTCCATCCCAAAAACTCATCATAATTAAACATAGTTTAAAAGCTATCATAAATTTTAGGTTGTGTTTGGTTCATGTAAAATATTTTCCAAAAAATAAATATTTTTTAGAAAATAAATATTTTTCGGAAATGCTATTTTTGGGAAAGGAAAATGTATTCAGGGCTACCTTAGAATTCGTTTTACGGAAAATCAATTCCGGTGTTTGGTTCGTTCAAATATTTCTATGGTGTTTTACGAAAATCCACCGGCACCCACACACCATTACCTACAGAGAATCCACCACCACCCACACACCGGTACCACATAACACAAAAACCACCAAAACACCACCACCCACATCACCACAATAACAACAACAAAAAAAATCAGAGATCAAAGAGAGATAGATCAAGAAAGAGAGAGATTCAATTTGGCCTGGAGGACGGTGGTGGCCAAATCAGTAACGGTGGTTCGAGCTTGGGCCTTTGGGTGACGAGATCAGTGGTTCGATCTAGAGGCGGTGACGATGATGGGGGTTGGTGGTGGGTTGTAGATCGGTGGGTGGTGGTTCAATCTAGAGGCGGTAGCAATCTCGCGGCTCGATCTTGCCAGCGTGAGCTGGACGGCGCGTCTGGGCTTAGGGCGGTGGTCTAAGCTCGATGGTGTGAGCTTGATCTCACTCTTTCTTCATTGGACTGGAGCTCGGTCTGTGGTTCATTCACCATTTCTCTCTCTCTCTCTCTCTCTGTGCACGTATGAGGCTTGGTTCAGAAATAATTTAAAGTGAAAATAGAAATGTAAAATCATTTCCGGGTCAAAGCCATCTTTTTATAGTCAAAGGAAATAGTTTTGCGGAAAATGCAATTTTCCATGCACAACTAAACACATATTTTTACTGAAAATGATTTTCTGAAATGATTTGAAGCCAAAACAAACGGACTCTTAGTAAAATTGTGACATGTTTTTGTGTTAAAATATCATTCTCCAAATTGATTAAATATCTCAAACATACGTAAATTTTTTTTTTTTTTTTTTTGAGAAAGAGGATATAAAGTTAATATGGGATTTTAAAACAACCAAATTAGGCTAGTTATTTTTTTGCTTTAACATAGACATGGTAACCAATATTATATTTTCTAAATATGATTAAAATTAAGAAAATAAACCCTAACCCTTTCTAAAAAACATACCAAGAGGTGTAAAACCAGAATCAAATTACAAAATCACGTTACTTTAGAACGTAAGGACTAAGGCGTCCTTCTTTAAAAAAAAAAAAAAAAAAAAAAAAAAAGGATTAAGGCGTCCAAGAAGGATTAGGAAAAGAAACTCGCTGAAATTAATTTTAATTCGGTTGTTGTCTCTCTCTCTCTCTCTCTCTCGTATTTCAGTACCACCCTCTTTCTTTTTTATTCCGACCCGACTCGTCTGGACTCACTCTCTCTCTCTCTACCTCTCACCCAAGCAAACACAAACCCTGCAAAAACGGACACTGATTCGAATCGCTCAACTCGCCGCAAACTCGGTTCGTCCTCTTACTTTTTCGTTACCTTCCTCTTTGTTCCTTATCATTATTCATACCACTACACTCTTCTACTTCTCTTCTATATATATATATATATTTTTTTTTTGGGTCTGGGTTTTCTTTCAAATGCTTCAGAGTCCAAACCCTAGTTCTATTAATCGATTTCTAGCTCACTGTTTTGAATAATTTTGTTAGTTAGGTTTTTTGATTTAGAAACTTGTATGCTTGTTTGATGATTTTGGTTGAAAATTGGATTTTTAAACCCTAGTATCCGATTGGGATTTTCAATTTGAATTTTGATGCATTATAGTTTATGGATTTGTGATTTTTTTTTTTTGTTGGGTGCGTTTGGTTTTTAAGAAGGTGATGTAAAGATGAGTTCTTTCTCTATCACGCGGAAAAAGACGCCTTTCCAAAAGCATAGAGAGGAGGAAGAAGCAAAGAAAAAGGTATGGCTTTTGATTAACACTGTTAAGTTGGATTTTGATTAAAAAAAAAAAAGAGAGGTTTGTTTGTTTATTGATTTATTGTAACGGGGTTTTTGTTTTGTTTTTGTTTTTTGCAGAGAGCTGAGGATGAAACTGCGCGTTTGTACCAAGAGTTTGTGGAGTCATTTCAAGGTGATACAACACCTGGTTCGAAGTCTTTTGTTCGAGGAGGAACTATCAATCCCAATGATAAAGTGAAGATTGATTCCGAAGGTTAGTTTCATTGGAAAAAAAAGCCTACATTTTCTTTCATTACTACTACGATCGTTTCAGTATGTTTATTATTGTTTTGTTTTAAAACTATGGATACATGAATAGTTTTTCTATTATTATGGGAACACATTAATAAAAGTATGGGCCTTTTTATTCATTCGCGGATGGCAGGTGAAAAGTCCAAAGATGGTGTATCTGTTCCAAAGAAGGGAAGTAGGTAAAGAAATACTTTTGATTAACCATGTTGCAATGCTATTTTGATCAGGCATCATAAGTAAGATAATTGTTTGGCCATGATTCAGTCAGCCTTGTTTTGTCTTAGGCTTGTATAAAGAAGACGGGGGGAGTATTTTGGTAGAGTCTATTAAGATGTCCTTTTTTTTTTTTGTCTTGTTTTTGTTTTTGTTTTTAGAAAAAGGGAAAATCTAATAAATATATTTGAGAAAATGAACTGAATTTCTAGGTCTCATTTTTCTTCACTCATTCTTTCACACGTTCATGTATTTATGTATGTATTATATGATTGAGGCAGCATATAACTTAGACTTGTGGATTATAAAACCCATTATCTACCTCATTGCGAGATTCTTGGATTTATGATTATTATTTTTTTGGGTCAAAGATTTGTTTGAATTTTGAACCTCATTACTCACATACAACAAGTGTTTTTTTCCCTGGACGCCTAGTTGTTAATTGAGCGGGGAAAATTTTCACTTCAAAGCATCAACTATGTTGTATTCTACTTTGAGGTCATTCACTGGCAGCACTAGCATATTGGTATTAGATGATGGAAGAATATGAACAGCCTTCCAATGGGTGGAGGGTGAGGCCTGGGTTCAAAACTGATTAGGTGTGTGCAAATTACCAATAAAAAATTATAGATATACGGATTTTCTTCATTGATAAAATGTAGAATTAAACATTGGAAGAAAATGATTTTTGTATTGATGAATTAACATAATTGCAAAATAGTATGATGATATCATCTTACAAGGTATCACCATAGAGTTCCAAAATGAAAATATCTGGCTCTGCCATTCACTGTACACCTATTATGAATTTTTACTTGTGATCTATATGAAGAGCAACTCCAACTTTGGTTCTTGTAATTCTTTAGAAGTATTACATTTTTGCCTTTACATTACATTCAGCATTTCAATATTGCTATTAAGGGTGTAAAACTTCATGGGATTTTACCTGCTTCCTCCTCCTCCTAGAGGTTGTTTATGAATAATGAAACTAACTACCTATCAAAAAAAATAATCTAACTGTAAATATATTTCTTTGTATTTTATTGATTTCTTTTATATCTTTCGTAAGTGTTTGTGTTCAATGGGTGATTTCTATGTTGATATCTCTCCTTTTTATATTATTTTTATTTTCTAATCTTCTGAATTCTCTATTTTACATAACTGTTTAATGTAATTGCGAATGTTCTCAGTTATTATTATTATTTTTTTTTTAATTCATTGATTTAATTGTGCATATTTCATAGATTGATATGAATTGTATTAACCATGGCAATGGGTTGAAGAGAAATTTTACTCAGATATGGTTTGAATTGTAAAACGACAGTTTGCTATAACATGTTCTTTCTTAATCTCAAAAATGATTTCCCCCCCTTGAAATATTTGTTATAAAATAAACTTATGATCTTTGGACTCCTAGTGTAAATTGAGGAATCTTGTTTATGGCCTCAGAGCTTTACCTAAGGTTGGAGGTTTCCATAGGCTTTCATACTTTTCTCCTAATACAGGAGTTGGATGTTTATAAAGTCTATTATGGTTTGAGAATTTCAATTGTAAAACAACAGTGTGCCATCACATGATCTCTTTCTTAATCCCAAAAATGATTTTTCCCCTTGAATTTGTTATAAATAAATCTTATGATCTTTGGCTTCCTAGTGTAAATTGAGGAATCTTCTTTATGGACTCAAAGCTTTACCGAAGATTGGAGGTTTCCATAGGCTATCATAGGTTCTTTTCTCCTAATATGGGAGTAGGATGTTTATAGAGGCTATTATGATTTGAGAATTTCATGCAAGTTTATTTAGGCACCATCTGTAGCTTTATAGGCTTTTGACAGGAAGTGACAATACTGATTCTTGGAGCTAAGTTATATATTATGTTCTCATTATAAATCTAAGGAGTGTGGTGGATCAGGCTGATGATTTATATTTTCAAGGTCTGGAGTGTTGTTGAGAATTTTCAATG
Organism: Quercus variabilis; assembly: GCA_030445155.1. Classification (NCBI taxonomy): domain Eukaryota; kingdom Viridiplantae; phylum Streptophyta; class Magnoliopsida; order Fagales; family Fagaceae; genus Quercus; species Quercus variabilis. The sequence goes on along the minus strand of CP129446.1, from coordinate 19,916,837 downwards.
TGAGCCACAAAAAATTGCTGTTTTGATCATGTTTCCATTTGAATATAGTATGTATATAACTACACACATGCGCGCACATTAGAGTATATTTGATCTTCTTTGAAGCTATTATAGGCTTGAAAGTAAATGTTGCTAAGTGTGAGATTGTGCCAGTTGGTGAGGTTGGGTTTTTGGATGCTTTGGCCCACATTTTATGTTTTAAGGTTGGCTGTTTGCCCATGACTTACGTGGGTATGCCTTTGGGGGCTCATTATAAGGATTCTTCGATTTGGAACCCTATTATAGAAAGGATGGAGAAAAGCTCTCAAGTTGGAAGCGGCTATATCTATCAAAAGGGGGTAGGCTTACTTTATTGAAGAGTACTTTATCAAGCCTTCTCACTTATTATTTATCTTTTTTTACTATTCCACAACATGTGGCGGACAGATTAGAGAGGATCCAGAAGAATTTCCTATGGGGGAGATCTACTAATGTATTTAAGTATTCACTTGTTGCTTAGAAAAAGGTTGCGTGGCCGGTGGAGGCAGGTGGTTTGGGGATCTGGAGGATTGGGTTGTATAACCAAGCTTTATTAGGGAAGTGGCTTTGGCGCTTTGGGAAGGAGGCCACACACTTATGGCGTCAAGTCATAGCCTCCAGATATGGGGAAGGTATTGGTGGCTGGTGCACTAGAGCTGTTATAGGAACACATGGCTGTGGGATATGGAAGAACATTAGGAAGGGGGCAGAGAGTTTCTTTGGTCATGTGTTGTATTTGGCAGGAGAGGGTTTTCATATTCGGTCCTGGCATGATCCTTGGAGTAGTCCTACTCCTTTGAAAGAATTATATCCAAAATTGTTTGCTTGCACCGTGCATAAAGAAGCTAGGATTTTTTGTATGGTTGACATTGCACCTAATGGGGGTGATAGAAGCTGGAACTTACTCTTCCGCCGTGAGTTTTAGGATTGGGAGACAGCAAGGTTTTATGCTTTCTTTGCGCATATCTCATCCAAAATACCTGGGGGTGATAATACCATGGTTTGGCAATTGAATCATAGTGGTGTCTTTGATGTGTGTTCTTTTTATAAATCATTATTGAAAGCTTTGTTGGTTTTTTTCCCTTGGCAATGCATTTGGAGTGTTAAGGTCCCTAGAAGGGTGTCTTTTTTCTTATGGATAGCTGCTAGGGGTGGGATTCTCACAATAGATAACCTTGTTAAGAAGAACTTGCCTCTTGTTAATTGGTGTTGCCTATGTCAGTGTGAGGAGGAAACCGTGGATCATTTATTACTACATTGCAAGTTTGTCAAGTTTGTCCATACCTTGTGGAGTGAAGTCTTCTACTTGTTTGGGGTTTAGTGGGTGATGCCGAAGACGATAGTCTCACTACTTTCTACATGGTGGAATTGGTTGGTCATTCATTCTTCTAATGTTTGGAATATGGTGCCGGTGTGTCTTATGTGGTTAACTTGGAAGGAACGCAATGCCCGAATGTTTGGGGACACTAAAAGAATTGTGGACATTTTGAAGTCTTTACTAACTAAGACTTTTTTGAGTGGTCTCGCATTTGGGGTTTTACACATTGTACTTCTTTGCTTGACTTCATTAATTCTATTAGCCTTTCCCTTTGTTCTGTTTGTATCCGCTTTTTTGCAGTGAGTTTACTATCGTAAACTCATTGTACTTTTCTTATCAATTAAGTTTTTATTACCTATCCAAAAAAAAAAAAAAATTTGATCTATAAAATGTTTAAATTACAAGTTTTTTTACTTTAAAATTATGCATAAAAGATGAGTTTCCAAATTGAATGGTAAATAGCATCCGATTTGACACAAATTTAGCATGTGTTTAGAACATAGAGAACATGTAATCTAATGGTGAGATTTTCAAAATATATATCTAATAAAAATTTATTAGATGGTGTAATATTGCTAAAAGTTACACATGTTTATTATAAAATGCTGCAACTGTATATCTAGAGATTGTTTCACATTTTTTTGGATGCTGTTCATGATGGGAGTTTAGAGATTGTATTTTGTGGTATGTTCTATAAATTTGAGGTTCTTCTTAGAAAAAATATGACTTTGGTTCAAGAATATTACTTTTGGTGATTGTGATTAGTGTGTGAAGTTCTCATATCATGTTCCTATGTGGTTTGCGTGTGTCACACTAGCTGATCTGTCAGTTGACCACTCAACTTGGTTCTTCACCAAATCTATTAGAATAGAGTTTTTTTTTTTTTTAATTATTTATTTATTTTTTATGGTATTCAACAGACCTCCTGCCACTTATGCTGTTGCTGAAGTGGTTGGGCAGGGTTGGGAAAGGTCTTGGGGGAAAAATTTGAATTAACTCAACTGAGACTAAATTCCAACTGAGTCCTTGTATCAACTGATTGTTGTTGGCTACAAACCCTAGCTCATTTCTCTAAAGTATCCATTTTCATAATTTGTGTCTAAAGATATTATTAAAAAAAAAAAAATTGTGTCTAAGATATTGGCCTTCAGCCTAATGCAAATTTCCTTCTCTGGGCTTATGACTGGTTGTGTCAAAGGCCTAGGACATTAGGCACGACAGAGGCAAAATTGGGTTAAATCCTTACCAATGATATAAAATAAAATAAAAACAGTGGTTTAGTTGTTTACCTTGTAGAAATGCTAGAAGTTTTTCATGTCTTTGAGGATTGAACTATAGCTTAGTGGTCAATCTGACATTTTATGTCTTCTCTTTTATATTTTTAAATTATTGTCTGCAAAAATGTTTTGGCAATGTACCTATCAAAAAAGTCTGTTGGCAATGTGAAACTTTGTTCTTGATTTGTCTTTTTGCAGGTATGTTCCATCTTTCTTACCACCTCCTATGGCAGCTAAGGGGAAAGAATCTGAAAAGAAAGTTAGTAAATTAATGATGGGAGTTATTATTATTTTTTTTTAGCATTTATAAGTCATCACTGGAATCTTTAAGTCTAAATCTTTTGTATTTCAATCTGTAGAAGGAGGAGGAGAAGCCAAAGGAAAAAGAAAAAGGGAAGTCTCGTAACATAGATCATTTTATGGAGGAGCTGAAGCATGAGCAAGAGATGAGGGAGAGGCGAAATCAAGACCGTGAACATTGGCGTGATGGGCGCCAGAATGAAAATTCTGCTGTAGGTGTTTTTCCCTGCTAGGTTCTTTCAGTCTTTTGAAAAAGGCAATCGCAAGATTTCTGCCTATTTATGTATAATTTCATCACTGTTTTAATTGTCCATATGTATTTTTTTTCTTATTGTGTTTCTATAGTAGTTGAGCTAAATTGTCAGAATGTCAGGGTAGAGTTTGGAAAATATGTTAATTAATGCACACTGCCAAGAGCCTTGTAGCTCAACAGGCAGCTCTTGGTGTTTCTAATGCAAGCGTCTAGGATTCAAGTCCCCTCTCTCAATTATTGAATTATCAAAAAAAATAAAATAAAATACATGCACACATCACACTCTTGAATATCATTTGTGTATTGTTTTCTTAGCACAAGAGGATGGAAAAAATTCCCCATTCCGTTTGACTCGCCCTATCCTGTGCAGGTTCTCCCTGCCTTGAGGCTTGAATAGGTGACAAGGCAAGGCCGGGTTTTGCTTGCCTTGCCCTGTCTGCCCCCCCCCCCCCCCCCCCCCCCCCCTCTTCAAATGTGTATTTTTATGTTTTTATTTAATATATATTTAAAAAATATATATATATATATATATGTATATATCATTTAATCTTTTTTATACATATCATAGTTATAATTTAATTTTTTGTACTTATTATATTACTGTCCCTCAAACACTTGCTTTCTCTCTCTCTTAGACTGTCCCTCCTCTTTCTAGTTTCATCTCTACCTCATTATTATGGAACCCACATCATTAAGGGTTGAATTATACTGGCAACCGGCCCCACTCTTGCCCTGTGCTGGTTTTTCTCACCCTGATTCCTGAAGAGGAAATGGGGTCAGTACGGGGCACCCCTGATCTGATCCCACCCTGCCCCGTTGCCATCCCTAAGCACAGAAATCATCATTTTGAATTCCTTTGCGCCACGTAATCTGTACTTACACGTACTGAATTCTTTGCATCAATTTTTCATCTTCAGTTTGATTAAACATACATGAAGCTTATTCAGTTACTGTTTTCAGCCATCTAGTCGCTTTGATGAACTGCCTGATGACTTTGATCCAAGTGGAAAGCTTCCTGGATCATTTGATGATGGCGATCCACAAACTACTAATCTCTATGTTGGAAATCTCTCACCTCAGGTAAGATTGTTATCTTTAAATCTGTGGTATCTTTTACTTTCTAATAATCTGTTGCTTCGAAAATAATAACACATCAAGTTCATCTTTTTTATTTTCTTAATAATTCTAGGTAGATGAAAATTTCCTTCTACGGACTTTTGGAAGATTTGGGCCTATTGCTAGTGTGAAGATAATGTGGCCTAGGACTGAAGAGGAGCGAAGGCGGCAAAGAAATTGTGGCTTTGTGGCTTTCATGAATAGAGCTGATGGACAGGCTGCAAAGGATGAAATGCAAGGTCTGGTTCTTTCTAGCTGTTCATCTTTCCTATAATTTGGATGATTGCTCTCTAATTATATTACTTGATATTCTTAGTGGCTTTGCTTCCTATGTTGATAAAATTATTTTTAAGTTTAACTAAGAAAGTGTGGGTTTTGCCTTTGTAGCAAATAATATCTTCCATTTGTCTCTCTTGAGCATGAAGTTTCCCACAAAGCTAAAAGTGCAGTTACTCCCACTATGTGTGTGCCTACATATTTATTTATATGTTCAGAAACTTTCTTCCCTTGTTATCATGGTTGCTTGCATCATGAAGTGGCATGATTGTGATTCCTTGTAATATGGATGTGCTTCCCCAAATGTTCTTTTGCCATGCACATTAGCATCTATGTATGTGTGTTTGTGATGGACCAAGATAACTATTGACAGTGTTATCCAAGTCATGATCCATTGTATGCTTGTTCAACTGGCATCAAATTGAAACTTAAGCCCTGGTGTTCCTTCCAATGAATTATAATTGACAAGGTGCCAGCAAAGGCCCCAGATTATACTGTAATATGTTGTTTCCATTGTTTAATTAGGTTTTTCATTCTACTTGTGTAAAGGGGCATCTGAAACTCAAAAATTTTGGAGTGCAAAATTGAGACATTTTCTGATATATAAATTATATGATACTTCTTCAGGAAAAAAAAAATTATTCTATAAACATTTAGGTGGCATTTTAAAATGAGATAATAATTTTAAAATCCAGCGATGACAAAATGTCCCAAACTTGCCTAATCATTGATATCTATATTATTTGTGAAAAATTGTTTTTTGCTGGTCTCTGTTACATAATATCCTCATTTAAAATATAAAAATACCCAATATTGGATAGATTGGATTTTTTTTTCCTTATATATATATATAAAATCAATTTGTATGACAGTGTGAGGGAATGAATGATATTAAGGATTGAAGAAAATCTCTTGTTTGCAGGAGTAGTTGTTTATGAATATGAGTTGAAGATTGGATGGGGCAAGTCTGTTGCTTTACCATCGCAAGCATTACCTGCTCCTCCACCAGGGCATATGGCGATCAGGAGTAAGGAGGTCTGTTAAATTTTATTTTGATTTAATGATTGAGTGCATGCATGTATTTATTTCTTTTCTAATATTTACTCCCCAGGAACGGGTCCAAAAGGCCTTGCCTTGGTGAGATTCCATGTGATCAGAAAAAAAGAAAAAGAAAAATGCATGCATCTATTTATTTTCTAACATTTGATGCTTTGGGCTACTTTTACCCATGTGAGATGGTCAACATTGCTTCATTCATTATTCTCAGGCTCAGCATCAAATGAAGACAAGCTGATACTTTGATTTTCGGTTCTGATTTTGTAAATTAATTGTAAAATATTAAATTAGACAACTACTCCATACTTTCCTTGTTTGAATGACAGGGTGCCACTGTAATTTTGTCTGGTCCATCCGGCCCACCTGTCACTTCTGTTCCAAGTCAGAATTCTGAACTGGTAGGTTATTTCAGTTTATATTGTTTCCTTGTTATTGTAAATTTTTTTAATTAATGCATCTGTGCACATAAGTTATTCCCTTTTGTTTTTGTTCAATAAAATTATCTTTACCTGCTAGAATATTGTTCTGGGCCTGGCATGCTCTCCTTGAGCTAGCTTCTTTCTTTTAGGATCTGTTCATTGTTTTGGGCCACTGGGGGAGTTGGTCTTACTATTTATGTGTAGATATATAATTCTTTTTGTTGTAATTCTTTAGGCTTCTTCTCGTCTTTTATACATGAAGTGTCTTTTTCCAAAATAAATTTTCTTACCTATAAAAAAAGGGATTAAAAAGACTATTTGATATAATTCGAAAGAGATTATGTTCAATAGGTTATTGTTGTTTCAGTTTTTTGCTTTTTTTGTGCAGTTATTATCTTTTCATCTTTTGTGATAAGTGATCAAATTTATTTAAAATGCACAAAAAGGGGCGCGACCCTGATACACTGGGAGTATACAAAAGAAGTGGCCAAACAAAGAAACAAAAATACTACTTTTTGTGATTCTATTGTATGGTCGTTGCTTGGTCCTGTACATGGGGATTTACACATTGTGATTCTATTGCGATGTTTTTAGAATCGTTGCCTTTTTGTACAAATATTTTCATTGTAGTTCTTTAGGCTACTTCATGTCTTTTGCTCATGTAGTCTTTCTTATAAAATTAATCTTATCTATTTTTAAAAAAATTAGAAATATAGAAATGCCTAAAGAGAGCTCAGGGTGTCCAAGTGCTCAAGAAAGATCACCATAGAAAAATTGTTGGAGGTCAAAGTCTGTTCATATAGGGTCTTCAAAAATAAGAAATTCAGCTTAATCAAATTTCGCTTTGATTGGGGTTCAATCACCGCCTACACCAAAAACTGATTGATGTCTTGGTTTGATGATAACGGAGCGGATGCCATATGTTGAAATTCTCTATAAAAAAAAATTTAGCTCCTCTCAAAGCAATGAGAGTTTCTCTCTCCAAAGACATTATGCATAAAGAAACTGCTTCCCTAAAATCCTCCCATTACCTCTCTTATCAAAATGTTCAAAATGTCCCTTCCAATGTGATAACTACTATGTCACATTAGTTGGGATTCCCTGAGCTAAACTTCTCTTGGGAGGAGTTGGGAAGTTGCTCAAATCTTTGAAGATACTTTGCAGTTGGTAAAGGATCAATAACGCATTGTTTTTTATTATAATTTTTAATGGACTAGGAGGGATTCCAATGTTGTGTCTCATCTGCTAGCCAATTGGGTGGGGTTAGCTTCATAAAAGATGAGTGTGTTTTTGGCAAAAATGAGATGGGAAATCACAATTATGTCACTTGCGAACTGTTAATAGAGAAGAAAACTACCCCCCTGACACGACTCTCATCAACATCCTGCTTAAAGCTTCCATAATTACAAGCAATAAGGGGGGAAGTGGATCTCCCTGACTTAATCCCCTACTGCTTTTAGAAAAGTCGTTGGGATTGTCATTCATCTGAACAGAACATCATCTGACTAGACTTGGGATTTTTCTACAAAGCTACAGAGTTGTCACATGTAAATTAAAAAGTCCAAATCGACATAATCATAAGCCTTTTTCACATCAAGCTTTCACAAAACCCCTGGACTTGACTAAATCTTACTTATGGCCGTGATAAAGATAGAATAAATTTCACTGCTGTCTGATTCTTGGAAGTAAATCGTATATTTATTATTAGTTAATGGTCTTTTTTCTTCTGAGACAAATTAATGTGGATATACTGTTCTTCAAAGTAAAGCACTTGAATGATATGGTCAATTATGGGTTTGAAACTGTTAGATTAAGTTTCAGCTTGTTTAAAAGGGATGTCTGATATGTGAATATGATTGACCATCACTGTGCATCCACCTCCATGTGTGATAGATCCTCACTTTTATATTGGTATTTGGGGAAAAAATAAAACATTTTGAACAAAATTTGAATGTCATTTATTGTCAAAAATAGTAAAGCATGCCTAAATGGCTAGTGCTTTCAATTTTTGAAACTATCGGGTGGGTCTGCAATGTCAAAAGGCCAATTACAGGAAATCAAGGCCAGTTTCAACTGGCTTTCTGAAACAAGGAAAAGGCTGTTCATTGTTACTGTCAAATGGGATAATTGAACTTCTGGGTGGGTGACTTTGTTTATGGTGATGCTATCTGAATCTTCCTGAAAATCCTGTCTTTTGCTGGGGACTTGAGGTTCTTTCAAAGACCTTTTGCCAGTTTAGTCCTGTGTCTTTACTCCATTTTATATGTATCTTATCTTCAGTAACCCAGGGATTTGGCTTTGTTGTTTTTAATTTCTACATTTTGTTAATGATATGATATGGTTGACTAGGTTCTTACCCCAAATGTCCCTGATATAATGGTTGTTCCACCCGAGGACGATCATCTCCACCATGTGATTGACACAATGGCTCTCTATGTTCTGGATGGAGGATGCGCCTTCGAACAAGCTATTATGGAGAGAGGTCGTGGGAATCCTCTCTTCAACTTCTTGTTTGAGCTTGGTTCAAAGGAGCATACTTACTATGTCTGGAGGCTCTATTCCTTTGCTCAGGTAATTCCTATCATCCTTCAGTCCAGCCATCACAAAAAAGAAAATAAAAAATAAAAGAAAAGGATATCCTATTATGTGCCCAAATCAAACTGTGCCACCTGCCTTGTTTGATTTTATAGAAATTTCAGGCATTTTTGTTAATGATAATAATCTTAATTTAGTCCTATAGAGTGATTTCCTCATCTGTCATGGATGCTATGTAGTTACAATACATTAATCTTAATTTGCCCAAAAAAAAAAAGTATTGTTGGGTTGCTTAGATTTTTCGGGGAATGAATGCAGGGTGATACCCTTCAAAGATGGCGGACAGAACCTTTTATCATGATAACTGGTAGTGGAAGGTAATTTACATCCATTTTTTCCTATTTCAGTAACTATTGGTGCAGTCATTTTGAAACGTTCTTGCTGTTTTGTGAATAAGGTGGTGTAATAGACTACCATAATGATGTGAAATTTTGTTTTATTATCATTTCCAGATGGATGCCACCACCTCTGCCAACAGCAAAAAGCCCAGATCATGAAAAGGAGTCTGGCTCCACATATGCTGCAGGAAGAAGCAGGGTATCTCTAAGTGTTAAATTCATGAACAGGATTATTTTATTTTATACACACTGAGTCATGATTTTTAACTCATAAAATTTCATTAACTTCTAAAGCGCATGGAATCAGAAAGAACACTGACTGATTCTCAGAGGGATGAGTTTGAGGATATGCTCCGTGCTCTTACATTAGAGAGGAGTCAGATAAAGGAAGCGATGGGGTTTTCCCTGGATAATGCTGATGCAGCTGGAGAGGTAATGCCTGATATTAGGGTCACCCAATTTAACTACCCATAGGGTAGTTCACTGTGTGGATGGCACAGTGGAATTTATCCCCTAATTGCAAGCCATATTAAATGGTGTTTACAAGTCACCTGCTATTGATTTGTTTCAAATATGCTAATTATCACATGTTATTTAATATTTTTTGGTTTTCTATTCTTTGTTTTTCTCATCTATTTGCTAATGATAAGCTTTTGTCAGTAGAGATGCTTAAAATTTTAATTGTGCTTAAAATTTTAATTGAAATACAGAATAATAAAAGAAAAAAAGAGGAAGATCAGGATCTGGGATTACTTTTACGGATTTTATTTTTTACTTTTGAAGTATGTGTGGTTTTTCAATTTCTTACTTGGCATCTTCTGTATTGCAGATTGTCGAAGTTCTGACAGAATCTTTGACGCTTAAGGAAACTCCTATTCCAACTAAAGTTGCGAGGCTTATGCTTGTTTCTGATGTTCTTCATAATAGTAGTGCTCCTGTAAAGAATGCATCTGCATACCGCACCAAATTTGAAGCATCATTACCTGACATTATGGAGAGCTTTAATGATTTGTATCGTAGCGTCACAGGAAGGATTACTGCTGAGGCCCTTAAGGTAAGGTGAACATATCTATCTCTTGTTTTTTGGGGATCCCAATCTTTCTTAATTTATCGTGCATTCCTGATTCTATTGTAAATTTTTGTTTGAAATTCTGGAGGAACGTGTACTCAAAGTGTTGCAAGTGTGGTCAGATTGGTTTTTATTTTCGGATGCATATGTGAATGGTCTGCGAGCTACTTTTCTTCGGTCTGGGAGCTCTGGTGTTGTCCCCTTTCATTCCATATGTGGTGATGCTCCAGAAATAGAAAAAAAGACTAGTTCTGAAGATACAGGTGAAGGGGGTAAGGGGAACCAAGATGCTGCATTGGCAATGGGCAAAGGAGCAGCTACAAAAGAACTAATGAGTCTTCCCATTGCTGAGCTGGAGAGACGATGCAGACATAATGGACTGTCTCTTGTTGGTGGTAGAGAAATGATGGTTTCACGATTGCTAAGTCTGGAAGAGGCAGAAAGACAAAGAGGCTATGAGCTAGATGATGACTTGAAATATGCACAAAGCCATTCGAGTTCTGGCAAATATTCCAACAGTCAGAGCGAAATGAATGTGGAACCAGAGCTAGCAGGTTTATCTGGATGGAACCGTTACGGGGAGGATGAGGTGCAGGCACAAGGCAGAGGGTTTATTCCTTTGGCTCCAACCCTTCCCATTCCACAGCCTGATCTAAAAGCTTTCATGAAGAAAGAGAAAAATGATCCTGTTTTGCCAGCATCTAAATGGGCTCGAGAGGATGATGACAGTGATGATGAACAAAAGAGTAGTGGTAGGGGTCTGGGGTTGGGCTATTCATCTTCTGGAAGTGAGAATGCTGGTGATGATCCAAGTAAAGCTGATGAGACGGAGTTTGCTACTGGTACAAGTATCCCAGCGCAAACTGACACTGGAATGAATGAAGAGCAGAGGTAGTATCATACTTCCACTGTAACCTGCTGTCTTTGTTTCGTTTTTTATGGAAAGATGGTTTTCATCCTTCCCAATTTTTCCCCCCTTAATGTCCTCTATATATATATTTTTTTCCTTTTCTTTTTCTTTTTTAAGGTGTGGTTTAGTTTTATGTTTCCAATTTGAATTGGGGATATGTGTTTTCAAATGATTTTTAGAAAAAATTGATGAGTTCATTTACATCTGTTGTCAAATGCTCCCTGCCATCAATAATATATATATATATATATATATATTAGATTTTATGATGTTTTTTGTGTGAAAATACTTGACTGTGCTTGCCACTACAGACAAAAGTTGAGACGTCTAGAGGTGGCTTTAATAGAATATCGTGAATCCCTTGAAGAGCGGGGAATAAAAAGTTCAGAGGAAATCGAAAAGAAAGTTGCAACACGTCGGAAACAGCTACAATCAGAATATGGGTTATTACATTCTAATGAAGATTCTTCAACAAGCAGTAAGTGCTCTTTTTGTTGGCATGCAAGATTATAACTGTTCATTTTGTAGGATAGAAAATAATTGAAAGTGCGGAATTTCTCTCCGCTTAAAACATTGGTTTTGACACTGTGCTAGTTATTAGATATTCCTATTGCCTTCACTGCTGTTTTGTTTAAATCATAACCTAAGAATTAAAATACCATTAACTTATCAACGAAGACCATAACCTAAGAATCGGGATGAGACATTGTTATAATGAATTATTCCCCAGGGGTGGGTCCAGAGGGCCCTTCCTCGGTGAGGTTCCAGGTCATTAAAGAAAGTTTTATAATGAATTACTTTACTAGATTGAACTCGTGAATTTTGTTTAAAATCTGTTATGTATAAATACGAACTCCAAATATTGCTTATTCAGTGTATGACTTATGCAGTCCACAATCCCAAATGCACTGCTGGAACTGACTTAGAACAGATAAGTAGATCAATTTAGGGTTCTAGAGAATAGTTATTTGGGATAGATAAATTTAGGCAGCAAAAGATAGTTTACCCCGTACACTTCCTGTGTACTAGGGTGTCCCTTTTTTGATATAAATAAATCTTATTACTTATCAAAAAAAAAAGAAAGATTGTTTACTTTAGCCGCTGACCTGACTATAATTACACTTTTTTCTCAGTAGAGAACTTGCATAACAGATACTTTTAGTTCTTAGAACATGCTGTGAGATAGTGGCTTCATGGAACCGCTCCACAAGATGATTTTCCCTCCCCTTAGGGCCAAAGTGCACTTATAAAAAAAAATGGGTAGACAACTTTCATGATAAGTACTTTCTAGTTCAACATATGGTCAAATGTCAGATAATACTTTTTTTTATTTATAAATAAAGATTAAATTTAATTGAAAGTAGGTGAGAGACTTCATGCAGGATATGTACGCAAGGTTTCCCAAAAGAATGACATGATGGAAGAATTACATATGAAAACAAAGAGAGTTCATGAAATTTACAACTGAATGCATTTCATTTGGGCCCAGTGTGTAGGACCACTCGAAGAACATTCTCGCATATAATGAGTTCAACATTGGAATTGAGAGCTTCATACCATCAAATGTATGACTGTGGCTCTCCTCCATATTGCCCACATTAAGAATAAAGGGGCTCTGATGTTTAACAAAGTAATTTCTCCATTTAAGGGAAAACATAAGTAAAACATCCACAACCCTCTCTGGTACTTATAAATTAAACAATAAAAAAACCCTCTCAGGTCACCCTCTCCAAACATAGCAAGAACAACATCCTAGGCTGCTGCACTATGGATTAACTAACGATCCATCGTTTTGCCTCTACATTTGCACATGCAACATGAATCTGCCAAAAAAAAAAAAAAAATCCCCTTTTGTTAGGATTTTTCTCTAGCTCTGTTTGATTAGTCTCATGCATGGGGCTTTACGAATTGTGATTCCATTGTGTCATTTTTTTTTTGTAATTCTTTAGGCTTCTTCTTGTCCTTTGCTCATGAAGTAGTCTCTTTATAATAAAACTATTGTTACCTATCGAAAAAAGATTTTCACTTGTCAAAAGAATTCCCATGTTGCTTTCAACATGAAGAAAACAACTTTCTTTGGAGCCATAGTGCACCATACTCTTCCAAGGAAAGTCCTACAATTGGAACCTCTTAGAGCCTCATAGGAGCGAACATCAAACTTTAGATAAGACTTTTTTGATAGATTTAAGGACTTGTCATTTGACATAATCAGCACAAGCTACAAAATAGAAGCTTAATATCTCGACAAAAGTGCTTTTATTCAATATGAAACTTAAATCATAGCTATAACTGGATGCACCAATGACACTAATGATGAAGTCTCAGCAACCTTACTGTAGCTTCATGCTGTGTCAGATACCCTTCATGAATATTAGACAAAGGGTTGTCTAATATTCATAAGGCCAACATAATGTGAAAATGATAGTTTTTTTGGGAAAATTAGAACTATCCACCCTACACCCAAGTTGCATTGTCCCCCTAATGTTTTAAAGTGAGCAAATTCACCAGTGCAAATTTCATCAAATTTAGAGAAATTAATAGGTGTGCTTTGCACATGCACATGGAATTTTATAAATGGAGAACTGATATTTCAAATTTTCATTTATACATTTAAATTAATTTGTTCTTAATTTGATCGAATTTGGACTGGTGAGGGATTAGAGTTTTGAGTAACATTAGGGGGTTATTTGCTCAGTTTTAAACTTAAGGGGGACATTTCAACTTTGGTGATATTTTAGTAAATTAGTATACATATTACTTCACTAATCTAATACTTGATGAGATGAATATAGTTGATGGCCAAATTTCAGAACTATTCAGTTGTTCCAGTAGATTCTTGTTAAAATCAGATTATTGGGTTCCGAATTCCAATACATTCTCAAAGATGTACTCCCCTGAAAGGTTATATGTAGCTTGACTGAACCCTGCTCTATTTCTGCTGGGTTGGTCTCCCCTTGCCTGAGTTTACTTGGTATTCCTTCAGATTAGGATTGAACTACTGCTTATTACTGCCATTGTTGCATGTACTTTTGAAAAATAATTTCATACCTATGGAACTAGTAGTTAGATAATAATGAATGAGTAGATATTGTCATGTGAAGTTCCAATATCTGTTTTTGAGTTTAGGTTATTTAAATCTAGCCAAATCTGAATTATTTGATGTTCTCACATTGGTGCATCAAAGATGCAGTGACGGATTCTCCCAATAGGTGATGTTTTCTACTAACTGGCCCAAGTCTCGGCTATACCAAACTGGCTTTGGTGTTTCACAACTTCCAGTAAAAGAGTACCCTTTCTATCCAGTCAAGCTGATTTCTCATAATGCAGTTCTTAATATGAATCAGAAGCATTAAATATGTTCTTTAATATGCTTAATGTCATATGTGATTTGATCTATGTAAAGTCTCTTGTTATTGTAATCTTTTGCTTTGTGATGCCTATATAGCAAATATTCAGGTTAATATTTAGATGGTTCATGCTCAGGGTTTATGTTTATAAAATATTTTTCGTGCAGAGAGAACATCTTCAGAGAGGAGGGACAGACGGGATGATACCCGTGACCCTTCAAGAAAGCGGCACCGCAGCGAGAGCCAAAGTGAGAGCCCACCACGGAAATCATCAAACCGAGACAAAGAAAGGGAACATGCATTAGACAGGGACAGAGAAAGGCACAGGGATAGAGATAGGACTCATGATATTGAAAGTGAGAAAGGGAGAGATCGTGAGAAGAGTGGAAGTAGAGAGAGAGATGACCATGACAGGGACAGAGGCAGAGAAAGAGACAGGGATAGGAGGAGACGACCAAAATAAGCTATTCTTGGGGTTGGTTTTTGTGAATTGAGGTGGAATGTTTTGAGATGAAGAGATGCCCATTTAGTCTGGCCAGGATGCCTTCCATGAAAAGATTGTATTTAAATTGTTATGAAAGGAAAATTTCCTCCCATGTAGGGATGATCCTCCCAAGAGGGAAATATGTTTAATGTTAAAAAACACACTGTAGAAAGAGGGACGTTGATTTCAAAAATTGAACATCTCAGTCTCAGATGTGTTAAAAGTGGTCAATGAGTAAGTGCTTGATTGCTTTAAGTTGACATGTTTACCTGCTGGGCAGGCAATGCACTGTTGTGGTGGAAACATGCGCCAGCAGGATGAAGGCACCTATCTTTCCTATGTGATATATGTTGAGAAGTGTACTGCCTTGGTCATAGATCTGTGTGTGCTGAGAAGTGCACTGCCCATGGTCATAGATCTCTGTGTTCCTCACTTCGGTGTTGTATTTATTGTGAGTTCTGTGTTCCAAACAATTCCTGAATGTAGATGACAGTTTTTAACTCCATTTCTGCTCCAAAGAGGAAGGTCAAGTTGGTAGTTTGATCCTTTTTTAATTAGAGAAAATGTTATAGCTTAGAAAAGAGAGAGGAAACTGTTCTGAATTTTTTGATAATTTTTACTTCAATTGCCACCTTTGCTGTTGCACAGGCCTATTTAAACACCACCCCCCCTACTCACCCCCTGCCCCCTAAAAAAAAAGGGAGGAGAACAAGAAGGCATTATGGCCTGTCTATGCTAAAGAATATCATATTTCACTTTCTTCGTGCAATAGTGTGTTTTTTGTGTGCTCAGGCATAGCATCTACTCTTTTGCTGTGGGATCTTGAGGGTGTCTATAAGGTTTTGAACAAGTCTCCCTATAAATTTAGAGATGACTTTGCACATCCCAAAGATGCATTACTCCCTACTGATTGTTACATTGTTTCACAGGCAAATATGACTTTGTTCCAGGAATGAATATAAAAAATCGTCCAAGCCTGAGTAACAATGTAAATTTAGAGAGGACATTGCACCACAAAGCTGAGGTACAAGAAAATGAAAAAAGAAAGTAAATGGTAGCTCTGTTGATCAGTGTGGCGAGGATCATCTCCTGGTACCTGGACAGCAAAATGGTAGGTATTAATCGTCGGCATAGGTTCTGAGGTAGCTCAGGCATGGTCAAGTGTTGCTCTGTACATTGGAAATGGAATCACTGGAACCTAGTCGACAGAGGTGCAAGTGGTAACGTTGATAAATGAGAAGTTCCCTATGTAACCTGGACAACTGTTGACATGGAGGGCTTGGCATAAAGTCAGAACGAACTGGAACTGGATTGAGTGGTTTACCATAATAATGATTCGACCTATTCACTCTAGAAATCATGTTGCTCATGAGAAAGTCCGAAGATGCTTGTTTCCCACTCAACTCTAGCACGGACAACTCGTGCGTCAGTCTTGGCCTGCCTGTGAGACTGCCTAGCCCTCAGCTTTGTGGTGCTTGTTGGATAGCCCTGCTTGATTCACATTCTATACATCTACAATCTATTTACTCCTAGAAAATTTAGATAGATAATCCTAGACAAAGCAATCTTTAAAATTTTGCCTTACTTTTTCAAATTCTTATGGCCCAAGATGGCCACTTACATAAGTCATTTGTTGATGCCGTTCGTTTCATAGGTTTACTTCTAAGAGGATCTTGAACTTCTGCTTTTAAATTGTCCATTTTCACTGGTGCTATACTCGATTCATCTAGGCCAATCCCATTTAGGCCTATCATATCACCTTTATTTCAACTATTTTTTGAAGGCACCTTTAATTCAACTTAATTTGCGTCTTTTATTTTTATTTATTTATTTTTTTGAAATTATATTGTCAAGTTTCTAAAGGCCATTGGAATAAGCAAGCTTAAAAGTTTGTTTGGTTGGAGTGAAATAGGGAGGGTAGAAAATAGTGAAGAAAAGTAGAGAAAAAACTGATTTTATGAGTGTTTGGTTGGAGAAAAAAGGAGGATGAAAAATTGGTGGGACCTAGGTGTTTTCTCCCCTAGCCTACTAAAATTCTATCTCCCCAATTTAAAGAGAGAATAGAGGGAGATAAATAGTTGCAGTCAATGATTAAACTACCTCCTTCCTCTTATATGGACATGCTAGTTGTTTTTTCACCTTTTTTTTTTTTTTTTTCTTTCCTAGGTGTGGACCTACTGGCTATTCTCTCTCTCTCTTAACTTTTTTGGGCATGATTCAAGTTTTGCTCTTCTTATTTTCTTTTTCTTTTCATTGTTTAACTAGATGTGATTTTTTTTGGGGCATAATTATCTTTTAAAATAAATTTAGGTGATTGGCTTTTATTTATTTTTTGTGGTTGTTTGTCATTTTTTGTTTTAATTGGGCATCATTTTTTAACAAGGGCATATGAGTAAATTTAAAATAACTTATTTTTCCATTCCTCCACTTTCCACCCCCAAACAAACACAAATGAGGGAAACTAAAATATTTTTTATCCTTCCACTTTTTCACCCCTTCCCCATTTTCTATCATTCCACTTTTTCACCCCCCTAACCAAACGGACCCTAAAAGATTTCAATGGGCTTTCCATTGTGCATAGTCTCCCTATCTCTTTGCATATTTCCTATAGTACTTCCACTAATAAGGGATTTATTCTCTACCGTTATCTTAGTGGGTTTGTCTTATAAGTAAGGTTGTCCACAAACCCATTGAACCTGACCCACCCAAGGGATACAACTTGACCCAAATAAAAAATCAATTGATCTTGTGGCTATGACAGTTGACAATGGGTCTCCACCTTTAAAATCCAACAATGGTGGATCAAGTGGTGGGTTTCCTCCTCCAAAATCCAACCCACCCGATCCAACAAACAAAGTAAGCTAAATCTGACATAGATTTGCCAAATCCAACGAGATCTCCACCTAATCTAATGAGATCTTCACTGGATCTTTGTCGTTCTGAACATTTTTTCCCACCTTTTCTCGTCATTAGTTAGTGTTGACTAATCCAATTGCCACCCATGAAAAGCCAAATTCATTCGAACCACCACACCTTATTGGTCGACAATAGGTTGAATTTTCTTTCACTCGATCTAGTCAGGTCAAGTATGGGTTAAGCACAAATCCAACTCAAACCAATCCACGAACACCTTTACTTGTAAGTGTGGTGTATGGCTTTCTTTGAAGGGATTTAAAAAATAAAAAATAAAAAAAATAATAAAAAAAAATCTTTTTGGAGGTTATGAGAGGTATGGGACCATTAGGGATTTGCTAGATGGATGATTGGTTTTATTTTAGATTGGGGTCCCTTATATCTTCTTCTCTTTTTGTGTTTTTTTTAGAGAGGCCAAGAGTGATGAAGAAGAGTGTGAATAGGTGGTCATATGATAGTTTGATCCCAGGAATCATAGACACAGACACGAGTATGACATGAGCAATTTCTAAAAAATTATAAAATGAAATGGTCGGTATGACACTAATATGACATAAGTACAGTACCCTAAATGAATTATCTTTACTTCTTTTTGTGATCCATTGGGCATTAGGTTTTGATACTTTCCTAACTCTTCTCAAGCATTTTGGTATTATTTCCAAAATGGTGTAAGTTGCTCAAACCATTGGATCACGAGATGTTTAATCACCTTGTATGCATTTAATGTTTGATTAGGCTTCAATAAAGAGTAAAAAGGATGTCTCATTGTCCTATGTGATGTCAAGTATATAGGGCGTTAACCAAATATAACCTTCCTTCACACTAGGTCATCAAATGTCCATTAAAGTTTTATCCAAAAAAGAAAAAGAAAAAGAAAGGTAAACCACATATTTGGTCCCTAACCTTTCAACTGTGTTAATTTGGTCTATAATCTTTCAGTGTTGTGTCAATCTAGTCCTTGTCGTTATATCTTAGATGAAAATTGATGATATGGCAAACGGCTAAAATAAAATTTTAGTGTATTGTCTCATCAACAAAAGCTAATTTTTTATTTAGGCCATTAGACACATCATCAATTTTCATCCAAAAAATAATAGTAGGGACTAAATTGACACGGTACTGAAAGATTAGGAATCAAATTGCCACAATCAAAAGATTAAAGACTAAATTAAAACAATGTGTATAGGATAGAGACCAAATACATAGTTTATCCAAAAAAATTTCATAAAAAAGATGTCCACAAAATTTGGACAAGTAATGCTAAGCTATATGTTCTTTGTCATCCTTAAATCACTAGAGCTTTTTTGAACACACTCCCCTAGGCCCTCCAAACCACCAAAATCACTGGGCCTATATGCTCTCATAACTACCTCTAACCTTGATTTGGTTGGGTTTCAAGAGGGACAAAGTTTAACTTGAAAATTAGTTGTAGACTAAGTCTACAACCTTACTTAATATTTTTTTATTGGAGGTAAATTTTGACAAATCCACCGTTGGATTATATTCTTCTTATATTTTTCATGCTTGCAAAATTTTTAGAAAATTAAAAATCCACAGCTATATCTTCAATAAATTATTTAAATTGCAAGCTTTTGTAGTTTAAAATTATACATAAAATATAAGCTTATAGATCATATAGCAAATTATATCGGATTGACACAAAATTTGATATGTGTACTAAGAGCGCCAAGAAGATGCAATTCAACGGTTGGATTTTTAAAATATGTAGTATTTTTTTTTTAAAGGGGGTTGTAGCCTTAAGGTATAACTAATTTTGCTACTAAATTTTGTCATTTCAAGAGACCCAACAATTGGTCTTCCACCTATTTTTCTTAAACAAATTTTCTAGATCAGAGAGAAACCATTCAAACTCCATATGTATATTAATATAATTTATACTAAGTGTGAATTTTGAATATCAAAAATTCAAGAAGATAATAAATTAATTGTTGTTTAACAAACAAATGTTAAAATTTCAAATTTTTGTAATCTAAAATTGTATATAAAAAATAATTTTATCAATCAAATAGTAAATAATATCCAATTTGAAAAAATTTTGATATACATGTTAAAAAAATAAGGAACATGAAATTCAACAATTAAATTTTAAAAATTTATACTCAAAAAAGAGATATATAAGAAGTTTGAAAAGTTTTTCTCCAAATTAGTTTAGAGAGAAACTTTATTCTTTTTTCTTCTTTCCTTATACTCAGTGCCTCTAATTGCCCTGCACTTGGGCTTTGCCTTGAAGTGGGCTTACGAGGTGAGGGAATTTTGGGCTTTTGGGGCCATTATATAGGTTTTTTGGGCCTTTAATCCCAATCCACGTGGCAAGGAGATTCGGGCTTTTATGCCCTTTCAGTGTTGTGATGAGTTTTTGGGTTATTGAGCCTGCCACATGTGAAGGTGAATTTTGGACCAAATATTTTGAAAAACAGACTTGAAGCCTTTTTACACAAGGGCCTAAACTGTGTGGGCTTAAAGGACACTTTTGGGCATCTTTTAGGCCTATAGCAAACTTGGCCCCTGTCCCGTGTTACACTTTTGTCACGTATTTTTCATTTTGTTGTACCCTTTGCTGATGTGGTATGGTCAGCAAAGAGTATAAAACTGAACCATGATTAAGCCAGAACTAGAAAGGTATCTTTTCCAGGATCCTCTAGCTTTCTTGGTGGCTTCGATGTGTCCTTCCATGGCTTTGTCTCCAAAATTGAAGAAGATGATGAACTATTTTAATCAAAGATAGGCCCTTTAATGCCTCTTTAATTAATTGGGTTTTTAAATTGATATAGGTTTGAGTTTTCCTCATGCTAACTCCATTGTGCGTAAATAAGGGCGAGTTAATTGGAACCCCAAAATTGCATAAATGAGACATCAGGGATTATAGAACCCTCAACTTTTATGGATTTGTTTACCCAATAAGATGAATAAGATATGAATATTTTATCTTGGCGAAAATATGGGTCATTTAGTCCGAAAAATTTTACAGGTCTTTTATGATTTAACCCAACTTAGGTGCAGATTGGAAATTGTGAAGTTCAACTTATTTGTGGGTCTTTTAGCCTAAAATTTGCAGGTCATTTAACCCAACTTTAAGTATAGGTTACCGATTGTGAACTCCAATTTGTTTGTGGGTCTTTTAACCCACTTCGATTGGGCGGGTCACTTCAACCAACTTGGAGCTTCTTCTTCTTTTTCCTTTTAAAAAAATAAAATAAAAAAAATAAAAGTCTAAATAAAATAAGGGAATAGGAATGTCGGTTGCAAAACTCATTTTGTTATTGGGTTGATTCCCAGTTTTTCTTGGGCTTTTCTTTTTATTTTCGGGCTTTGAGGCCATTGTTTTTCTTTAATATTAGGTCCATTCATTTTAGCCTTGCTCCAATAGAGTTTTTGTGGGGATTTGGGGAGCTGCCACGTGGCCAGAAAAAGGAGGCCTGAACAGATATGCATTTACAAATTACAGTATCTAAGCTAGTAAAAAAAAATTATTTCTCAAATGAGACAATTGTATGCAACACTCAAAAAACTAAGGCCACTACAATACTACTGTCGAAGCTTTCTTAGTAACCATTTCCTTCTCAAAGCGATATCCAATGCCAAAAACGTTTTTGCCTTTTTCTCATCTTCCAGAAGATCACAAGCATCCAACATAAGCTCATCATCTATGTCTGGTATTGCCTGGAGAGCATCAATTGCACTTTCTATCAATTTACAGTTCTTATTCTCTTTCTTATTGACCAATCTTTTGACTACACCCGCAATCTCGGAAAGAGCTTCTTCCATTCTATTGTCAGTCTTTTGTACCTTTCTAGGACGTTGTGATTCCAATGGTGTCTCAGTTGGCCGCTTTCTCTCATCAACAAACATTTGAGTATTCCTCGTTGGAAATTCTTGATCTCTAGATGTTCCCTCCATCTCTATTCCCTGGGCAGTTATGTCCACTTCCATAACCAGACCGTGATTACTGAATCTTTCACCTGACACTTTATTTCCAAAGACCTTGCAAAGATCTCTATAACTACATAAGATTTTATCCCTGTATGAAACAGCATCTGGGTATTCCTGCAAAATTCATGCATGAACACCTTAGGATCGATGGGATCAATAAGCTGTATATTTGGCAAACAATTCAGACTACAGTCAATACAATTATGCAGGATACATTGCCATCATTTCATACAAAAATTCACATGATAAACTATAATGCAGAGGGCATGGCTGTCACACACACACACACACAAAGAGGAAAGCTTAAATAGTTCACATCCTAAACATTCCCTTTACTCTCTTTTTTCTTGTTGTGTGTGTGTGTTGGGGGGGTGGGGGGGGTGGGGGGGAGTGTGGGGTTATGGAGTTGTGGTGGTGGAGTTGCAATGAACCACAAGCCAATTGATGTAAAGAAAATAAATAACAATATTAGCAGAGGGAGGAATGCACCTTAACATAAGCTTCCCAGACATCATTGTCAGCTGTAACCATTTGTTGAGATTCATCCCACGTAAAACCACTATGATTGATAAGATTGCTGATTTCACCATGCTGTTTCATCAAGAATGTATACTGATCTTCTAGCAGATTTTTGTTAAATTTTAGTCCAAATTTTTCATTAAATGATTCTATCATATCAGCCCATACTTGCTCATTGAATGTATGATCAGCCTTATTGCCTCTCTGCACATGGTCTACCATAAGTTCAATAAAATAGAGCTCCATTGATGGTATCCAATCTATCACCGAAGGAACATGACCAGCAGGTGATTGGTCATTTGTCCCCTCACCTACAAATTAAGGAAAATGATGAGTACACAAAAGGTCTGTTAAGTTGTGTCCAGAAAAAATAAAACAAATTTGCTTCCGATGGCATGCACTCAAATCCAGTCTATGTTAAATTTCAGAAAATCTAAGACAAATCCTTTCTCCAGCATTCATGCTATCATTTAATTTATAATTTAATAAGAAATAAAAAAGAAGTCTGACCTTTTTGTTTTACTTTACAACAAGATTCTCCTGATACCAGTGAGTGGAAACAACTTTGTTTTTCAAATTCAGACAATACAGTTTTAGGCAACCATCAAATAACAAGTTCAAAGAGTCAAGACAATATAATCACACCAAACACTAACGCGATCAGCTTATTAAATAAATTAATCAATGATATCACAGCTCCCAGTTGTCTACATTGTCCTGGCACACACCTAGGCTAATAAAAGGGAACAAGATGCAGGGAACTATATTTTCTTTAGGCTATTTAATTTTAGAAGCCAGTTATATTTTTAATATCAGACAAATGATCTTAGGTCTGATTAGCTAATTAGATTATTAGTATTTTATTTAAATTTATGGAGTCAAGGTTCTTTTCATAATTCAATTATTCCAAGTCAATTAAGATTAAGTTTTATTCATCGTGGTCTAAATTCTATATAAGTGCACTATTGAAATCCAATCGAGACAAATTGCTTTATTAATAAAATTTTCCCATTGGAAAAATTGCCAAGCAACCCTAGGTGGCGATTCCTATTGATCAGCCCTTCATAGTGCATGAAGTAGAAATGCTTTATGTGGATCAAAATAATGCTATGTCATTTGAAACTCTGATTCCAACCATTAATTCTATCATTCCATATGCTGGAACACAAAGTTTTTATGTTTTTAGTTCTGCTAAAGGTTCTCCAAGAGTTGGTGCAAGTCTCAGGTGAAAGACTTCAAAGTTTGAGTTTGCGGGAAGTTTATTTAATTTTAGAAGTCAATTGTATTTATACTATTGGTACTTTGATGCAGCCATAGACAATTAATTTGCTATTACTTTGCAAATTCACCTATTTAAGAATTAATTTTGATAGTTCGATAATTACAATGGGAAAGGGGAGATTCAAACCCTGTACATCTCTATTGGAAATACTAGAGGTGCCAATTGAGCTATCTCTTGGCAAGAATTATTTTATGGGGTCCACATGTGAAGTCCAATTGAGGTAAGAGATGTGGTTTTAAAGGTCTAAGTATGAGTCTTTTAGGGTTAAAATATTAGTTATCATCAATTTTGTGGTTGAGCATATCTATAATTTTTGTGATTCCAACGAATTTTAGTGTATTTTGGTACTTTAGTTGAGTCTAGAATTTTCTAGGTTCCTAAGTATCTTAGGTTCTATTTTCTTTGGGTCCAAATTCATCTTTTATTAGGTTTTTAGTTTATTAGTCAAACTAGGAGTCCTAATACTACTAGAACAAGAGTCTTTATAAACATATGTGCTCAATGTATTCAAAGGAGATGTAGTTGATTAATAAAAATTATTGAGTGTTTTGAGAGGAGATGCAGTTGATTAATAAAAATTATTGAGTGTTTTGAGCATTAAGACATGTTGGCCTTTGTGTGATATCTTCTCTCTCTCTGCTTATTCTTCTCTTACTTATGGTAAGATTCACGGGGTACTGTTCATACAGACCCAAATACCATACAAACCTCTCATTTTCTTCTTTCTTACAACCCCAAATCAAGCCCTTTCTTTTACCTATCATAAGATTCATAACCCTAAATCCCCCACATACTTTCTTCTATCAAATAGCCATCAAATAACTCACACGTGTCCCTTAATTTCCTATCAACACTGCATAACCCTTACCTCAACAACTCTAAATCCTACTTGCACAAGTCTCCTACGTCAATTTGGTATCTTTTCCCTCTTGAACCCTGACCCTTTTTAAAAAGGTTCTAAACCCCAAAATCCACAAATCCCCTAAAACCTTAACCCACCACAACCACACATATATAAATTCTCCAATTTGTCCTGCATCATCCTTGGATATTATTAGCTAATTAGTTGATTTGTATTTTATCTAATTTCCTAAAGTCAAGGCTATTTTCGTAATTCAATAATTGAGCTTTGCCCAAATCAATTAGGATTAGGATTTAGTCCTACTGTATAACTGCAGTGTTATACTCTAATGAGACAAGTTTAATTAATTCCGAGAAACCCCAAACAGTAATTTTTAGAATTTGTCTTCTCTTTCTTGTTTGGGCTTATTCTAAGAAAGCCTAAACATTGACTTGGAATAAACTAGTCCTAAGTTTTTTTTTTTTTTTGGTTGAATTTGTTTGCATAAGAACTTCTAGAGTAAATTATTTATCTTCAATCATCAAGTCGATTATTATATATTGTTGTTGTTTGTGCTTTTGGTGAATGTGTTCATGGGCAATATTAGGAAAGAAAACCCCACAAGGTGAAGGGAACTGACTGATGTTTAGACTATTGCATTGTCAACATATATGGAATGACATGAATGGCTATGCTTTATTGTCTTGGCCACATCATATCAAGAACAAATCATCTTAATGGAAGAGTTGCTTGTACTAGTTCAATATAATTGTGCCCAATGTTCTTTCAAGTACTTTTTTCCTTTTTTTTTTGGGGGGGGGAGAGGGGGGGGTGTTGTTCTGAAGTTAATTTAGTTCGCTACAATCAACTAAATGTTGTAAATACAACATATTTTAATATTAAACCTAAAATTGAATCCCCACATTAGAGTAACTATTTGTTGAATTTAATCCCCAGCAACAAAAAGCAGCATCATAAAATTTGATTTAAGACGCAACAGAACTCACACTTAGCATACCAAATTCACGACTCAAGATAAAACTTTTGGTCACTGCCCACTATCAGGAGGAACAGGGAAATGCATACCAGTCATTGAAACAGGTAATTCACCGCTGGGGTCTGCATTGCGTGCCAAACGGCTGTATCTACCATCAGCATGTTCTTCTCCAAATATCACACACAATTTGTGATAGCTTGGCAGAGTTTTCACTCTATATGATCGAGCATCAGGATGTTCCTGCAAGCATTATAAGTAAGCAGCAGAAAGGCAGAACAAACCAACGAGAAATAAAATGCAGAGTAGTTAACCTTGGTATAAGCATCCCAAACATGATCATCAGCTGTTACCATTTCTCTTGTTTCATCCCATGAAAACCCACTCAGCTGAAGAAGAATCTTTACGTCATTGTATTGCCTCTTTAAATGTTTGTACCTATTCTTCAGAACATCTTTGTCATGGTGAGAATTGAATTTTGCATTGAAAGATGTAACCATGTCAATCCATGCCTGGGTTATGAAAGTCTGCCCAAGTTTATTTCCCCTATGAACCTGTTCTAGTAACAAGTCAATAAGATAACGGTCCATTGGTGGTGTCCAATATGTTCTTGTACGATCACCAAAAGTAGGGTTTTGCCCCCCTTTTCCTTCACCTACAGTCATAAATATTTAGTTATAGAAGCATACAGTGACTGGCAAGTACTTCAAAGCATCTCACGTGAATAAAAAGCAGTTCTTATGAAACTAGATTTTCTAAATGTCTTCCAAATACTTTACCATGTTCATAACCCTGTAACTCATTGGCCAATAAAAGAAGTTACAAGAAAATCTTGCTATGATTTATGGCCTTGAGAACTGCTCATTTAACTGCATCCAAGAGATTTGATATGGAAGCCAGAAGACCAATTACTATTTTTCGCTTAAAAGTATAAGTTATTAAATAATTAAAGCATAGATAAGTAAATAACTACTGCTGGGATTCCCATTTATCTATTTTCCACTTGATCAAAGTCTCAACAGACTTTCCATGACAGTGTAAAGCAAGACCCCATTAAATCTTTTGATTGTAAAAGTCAAGCAAATTAATCTTCACTTGATAAATATAGTAAGTGTGACTCACCGGCCTTTCTTTCTGAGATGTCATCTTCAACATTTTTGTTCTGATGTAAATCACAGTGAATCCCATTATCAATTTGACTTCCGTATATTAGGAGCAAATCATAGTAGTTTGGAAGGGTTTTTGTTCTATATGTCCGTGCATGAGGGTGTACCTGCAAATCTATGTTAGTAAATAAAATATGCCCCCCAAAAAACAGGAATGACAAATTATTTATAACTATGTACCTTGAGATATGCATCCCAAACATCATCATCGGCTGCAACCATTTGTTGTGTTTCATCCCAAGAAAAGCCATTTTGTTTAAGAAGAATTGTTATGTCACTATAGTACTTCCACAATTTCTTGTATCGATGCCTTAAAACCCTTTTGCCATGTTGTGGACCAAATTTTTCATTGAACGAAGCAAGCATATCATTCCACGCTTGTTTATTGAAAGTATTTTCAGTCTTATTCCCTCTTTTTACTTGGTCGAGCATAAGCTCAATGAAAAATTGGTCCATTGCTGGAGTCCAATCGGTCCTTCCACGCTCATTACTTGAAGGCGCAAGGCCACCCATTCCATCACCTACAAATTGAGGAACATATAGGCGAACACAGTCATCTCATATTATTGGATGTACATCTTTATTTATTATGAAGTACATTCTGGAAAGCTAACCATCATGATAGCAGTCAAACTATATATTTAGAATTTAATTGCAACTCATTTTCATTGGTCCACTAAGAAAGGTCATATTTTCAAAACAAAATAACATGGCCCCTAAGCTGAATTTTTTTTAAGGAATTATTTGGAACATTTACCATTTGAAGACTGTAAGGCTGAATTCTATCTGCCTCCTAATCATTCCCTATCTTGTGAATAAATTTCATAAACCATGAATAGGTTGTGGAGCTCAGAGCTTCTTCCTGATTTTTCCTTCTTGACCATATGCGTAAAATCTTAATAATAAATAAATATAAACATTATATAACTAGTCTATAAACAGAATATCAATAAGATATCATATTCAGCCCCAAAGCCAACCCTCTGGGGCAGAAAAAGGATACATACCCATATTTACTCCTTGCATTTCTTCATCAACATCTAGATCATGACTTGATCGGCTGTATCTTCCATCAGCAGTTGTATACCCATATATCAAGCACAAATCATTAAAATTTTGCACTGGTTTAGTTTTGTACGTTCGGGCATCAGGGTAAGCCTGCAGTTACTTCATGTTATTAAACAATAATGGCATAGATGCTTTTATGATATGAATGAATAGAAAAAAGTAACGTACCTTAATGTAAGCATCCCAGACATAATCATCAGCTACCACCATCTGTTGAGTTTCATCCCAACAAAATCCACTTTGACTAAGAAGATTCTTTATATCATTGAATTGCTTCCACATATTTGTATAACGACTTTTTAGAACATCTTTGTCATATTGAGATCCAAATTTTGTATTGAACACACTGAGCATGTCTGTCCATGCCTTCTTGTTGAAAGTATGGCCAATCCGATTGCCTTTATTCATCTGCTCTAACATAAGGTCAATAAAATACCGTTCCATTGTTGGTGTCCAATATGTCCTTGATCGATCATTGCTTGTAGCAGTCTGGCTACCCATTCTGTCCCCTAAAAATTGCAAATATTATTAATCATTTTGTTTGGATAGCTAAAGTGGAAGTGTCTTTCACCCAAAGCGGCATGTTGCAGGTTCAAGTCCAGGAATTTGTTGTCTTTCAACAGAAAAAAATGGGGTTAAGGCTGCCTACTAATCACCTCTCTCAGATCCTATAAAAGTGGGAGTTTTGTGCATTGGGTATGACCTTATTTCTTTTGAATAGCTAAAGAACAAGGAAAAGGAAAAATCTGCAATAAGGGTCATAATGCAGTAAATGTGACTTTTCTACAGAATTTTAATGCTCGTGTCTTGCAATTAAAACAAAGTTGTGGTAGCATTCAGTCAAAAAGATACAAATAATGAGACTTGGTTGGATTTTTAACTTTAAAAATTCTACCATTAACACCATAAAAAATACAAACTATAAAGCCCCAAGACAATAAGTAAAACAATCTTAATCTTAACAAAAATGCATGTAGTACAGTTGTTTTTTCATGGTTAAGAAATTAATTGATCAAAAATTTTCCATATCATCTAATAATTGGAGGAGGGGAGAGCTGGACAGGACATCAGTTGAGTTGTAAACTTCAGAAGAGGAGAGAATACTCAAAGAGGAGAAAGACTAGAAAATAGGCATATATTTATATTAGAGTAATATGGCATGATTTCAAGAATACTGTTACGCTAATACTATAGCAACCCAATTATTTTTTTGATAGGTACAATAACAACCCCATTATAACCAATAATGCCAATAGATCAAACATGTCCATCTTGGAAGACAATCGCTAGAAGAAGGCACAAGCTAACGACTTTCTCAAGACATCACTAAGCTAATCATTCAAGCAAACATTTCTGTTTTGGGGGGGGGGGGGTGGCGGAGGTTGGTTGACATTTTGTTTCCTCATCAATAAATTTCAAATAAAATGGAAATCAACCTTGATATATTTGGCATGCTAATAGAAAACTGTATTGTTAGCAATAATGATATCATTCTGATTACTTATCAAAAAATATATATCATTCTATTTCTGATTATCATAATCTTTCTCCATAGGAAGAGGAACAACACCACCTCGAAGGAGAGACCAACACAGAACAATTCAAAAGAAGTATGAGCAGTAGCTTTATATTAACTTTAGCACTAGCAGGGCAACAGCATTTTTCTTTTTACTGCATTATGTAACAAGATTGCTTCTAACAAAGGTACCATAACCAGGGGTGAACCACCTATCAGAGCAGTCAACATCACTTAAACTGGTAATAGACGGGGGAATTAAAAGGCCTGTACAATGGTCTATGCCTAGGAGCTCCTTTCAAATAATGCAAGATATGACAAACAACAAAATGAAGAGTAGGAGAAGGTACCGAAAACTCCCCTCACAACTAAAGATGAGATTGGTAGACAAATTCTGGCCCAATGAGAAAAAGGAGGATTAAAAAAGTGTAACTTTAGCATTCACAAAGTAAGGTCGAGACTCAGGACTATAACACCAATAGCCCTTTTGAGTACGAGAGTATCCAAGGAAAACATGCTTGTGAGACCAAGGGGAAGGTTTATCAATCAAAGAGATGACATGCTGTGAGAACAAGATCACCCCATACATATTGAACAACAAGGTACAGGCAATGTCTAATAAATGAAGATGCTTTTTTTTTTTTTTTAACAACTCCAATTTGATGAGAGTTGTGTGCACAACTGGTTTGATGAACAATACCACAATCAACACAAAAAGAGTTAATAAAAGATTGTGTATATTCTTAAGGCATTATCAAAGCAAAGAATGTTAATGCGCTTATTAAATTTTTTCATAAGTAAGAAAAAGTTATATTAAATGAAAATACTACTTCATTCGAAAAAATGAAGCAGCCTAAAAAATATGTACAGGAAAACAACAACAAAAAGATTATATACAAGAAAATAAAGAATCTATGAACAATGGAATGGAATCACTAGAAGTGAGTCCCCAAGCATTAGAACAGTCAAAGAAAGTCCCAGCAAACAATTCTTTGAGCTGCGCCTCTGAACATTTCAAATCCTTAATGTGCTTATTAAATTGAACAAGGATATCATAATAGAATTTATAAACAATATAAGGTAGCTTAGATCTTTCCTTAATAAAAAATAACCATGTCATATGAGAATAATCATCAAGAAATATAATAAAAT
The DNA here is from genome assembly GCA_030445155.1 of Quercus variabilis. NCBI lineage: Eukaryota > Viridiplantae > Streptophyta > Magnoliopsida > Fagales > Fagaceae > Quercus > Quercus variabilis. The sequence goes on along the minus strand of CP129446.1, from coordinate 19,886,659 downwards.
AAAGGAATCCATTCAACATGGTAGTGAGGGAAGGACTCCATATGCTAGTGCAAAATGCAAACTACAACAAATGACTCAAACTGATGACTATAACTACCACTCAAAAAGGAACTAAAATGATGTTTTCCTAAGTGAGATGCTTCACATTCAAGACTAGACACGTGACTCAATAAAGGAATCACAAACTTTAGTTTGGCCGCCTAAATGAAAATTTCCATTGGAAAGGAGACATGGTAGCACTCAAAGCTGAAAGAGTAAGGGAGAACAAGCCATCAGGATCCAGATACTAAAGGCTATCCTTCTCATGCCCCGAACCAATCATCTCCCTGGTCTTGAGGTTCTGAAAGACATAGGAAGTAGGATCAACGGTTATAGACCAGTGTAAGGCTTTTGTCAATTGACTAACAAAAGCAAATCAAAGAAAATTCAGGGGCATAGAGACTAAATGGTAGAGATAATGTCAAGCAGAATGAAGAAAACCTTTCCCAAGGACAGGTTGAGATGAACCATTAGTTAAACCAATATTGTGTTTAACAGGATGAAAAAGAAGAAGTAGAAGAGACAGACAAGATACCATATAGACGTTTGTTTGTGCTGGAGTCAATAACCTACAGTGGAGAAGATTGGGCTGCATTATTTGAAACAACTAATGTAACACTGTAAGAAAGGAGAGCAGTACTCAATTTCTGAATGAGTTTGCTGAGTTGAGAAGTGAGTGCATCTTGATACCAGTGCTAGGAGCTGTATGCCCAACTAGAACAGAAGTAAACTGTGATTGTTTAATACCATCTATAACCTGATGCACGTACTCTGTCTTGTTGTACTTCACCCAACAATAAGGTTTAGTATGATTCATGCCACCAAATGATCACTTCTTGTCACCACATCCACCATTACGACCATTACCACTAGAAGCTACTACAACCTCCAATGCTAGAAACTAAAGCAAAAGACACTAAGGTTGTCTCAATAGAGCCTTGGCCTAAGCATGAGCACAATAATGAGAATTAACATTGGCAGCTGAAGTGAGGGTTTCACTAGAAAGAATCTGATCTTTAAAACCGTGTAGATCAGAATCTAAGCTAGACAGTAATGTAGTAATCATAAATTCCTCTCAATATCACTTATGTTGCTTCAAATCAATTGTAAGGGGTCGATATTGCAATAAATGATTCCATAAATTATTAAGGGTACTGTAGTATTCAACCAATGATTTTCCAAAGAGGTAACGGACATTTTTTTCTCAAATATCTCAAAAACAGAAAAACATTACTGACACACACACACACACACACACAAAAAGTGTAGAAGAGTCCTAGAATTGGAAAAGTCACAAAATTTGACCGTCGTCACAATATGGGGTTACTTAGGTTGCATTTGGCAATGGCTTAAAAAGCTAGGTTTGTTTACTATTTAGCTTATTTTTGCTATTATTCATGGGTTCCATTGTACTATTTTAGCTACTTTTTAGTTTTATCTACAATACTTTCAACAAAAAGTTTTCAATTTCAGCTAAATAAATTGCTCTCAAATGGACTCTTACTATGCCAAAATCATCCCATAACAATAGAATCTTCACTCTCCAATCATAAGTCTACATTGGGAAGGATCATTTATCAAATATTTCAATTTTGTTTTACACATAGAAAGTTGTTCAATGCGTGTGTCCAAACTAAATAATTTAAACCATTTAATTTATTTAAGGTAATTGATTTAGGCATGTCATCATCATTAAGTAAGGATTTTCTTTTGTCAAACATCAATAGACTCCTTTTAAACCATATCAAATACAACTAAACAAGAAGGCAACCTGACAAACCAAAAACATAATAAACCAGCCAGACTCAACCCCAAGCAAGAGAAAAGGTTCGTGCACTTTTTGTTTCAATTATGTGCTTCATTAAGTAATAAAACTTCAATTAATAAAGAAAATAACTTGTATACGCATACATAATGCTACCAATCAAAAGCATATTTACTACTTTACATTTGATTATTCATCATTGAGACGGCATGTATTATTATTTGTAGTTGACTGTTATACCTACAAAGATAGGATTGGAAATGAGCCTAGTAGGTGGGTTAAATTGGTTCTGTCTGAAGAACGTTATTGAACAATTTCTTATTGAGAGCTCAACTAGCTTGAATTTTCAAGACATAAACATCTAGGCAAGTAGAAATTTTTTCAGGATTGGATTGTTTAGCTTTTGAGCCAAAGCAACAGGTTATTCGAATGGTTCCTTTTTCCAAGCCAATGTCAAGTAGCTTGATTTACCTTTTGAGCCAAGCAGTAGATTTACCCTATTAATATATATATATATATATATATATATATCCAGTTCCAAAAAAAAATCTTTGTCAGATTAGTAGAGACCAAGTAGGATTCCTTATTTTTCACAAAAAGATATGTCTTTGTCAATTACATTGATGCTGTCTTTATATTTTGGATTGTCAGAGGCTTATTTTATAACAATTAATGCTATGGAAAAATCTTTCTCTAGGAATATTAAGAAATTTAATAATTCTTTCAGAAATCTAATTATTAATATAATTGTGTGAATCACATTGGGGTACCCACACAAACACATATAGTTAGTAAATTTTGGGGTACTCTTATAAAAGTAAATCAAAATGACCATCTTAATAAGGTCATAATGTGGGAAAAGTTATGCAGGTTCATGTAGGTGTGGCAGAATGACATACCTTACTGATTATTATCTGAAAAGTGATGCATCACTATCATCAATGGCTTAAAGATAAAAATAAAATGAAATAAATTAAACCAATATTTTTCATGCATAGCACGAAATGAAACCAGGGCAAAAAGACTAGAGGTGCAATATAAGAGGGTTTGTTTAAAGTTTTCCATAACCAGGACCACCACCAACGAGACATTTCAGTGAATGAATGAAGAGAATTCAGAAAAGATAAAGCTTTATTACTAACAGAATACATGACTAGAAAATGCACATAAGTGGATTTGTTTTTAAAGACTTCTGCTGTTTCTTATGGAAAACAAAATGGAGGAGCTAACAATTTTGATTCCTCACACCTCAACGTGATCGGATCAAACAATAAGAAATTAAGTTCAATCCAACCAATCTTTATCTTCTACGCTTCCTATGAATTTAAGCCAATCGACATTTTTTGAAAATCCAACCAAGATGAAATTTAAGATTTTGCTTCTACATACCACATTCATCAAATCTAAAATTGATTATTCAGGCCTCTGCAGTGTACATCCAAATTATGAATGCATGAACCCAGAAAGAATAACAGCAAGAATTTGAAAGGTTTTTTCAAACTCAATCAAGCACAGTGAAAGAAAAAGCTACTCTAATTCTTGACCGTTTGAAAGTTGAAACCTTCACTCAAAAGAGTAGCACAGTGTGAACAAAATTTCATTGCTTAATGAAACAATGAGCAAAAAAAATTCAAAGAAAAAAAAGCTCAAAACACAGCTTCAAAAAGATCGCCATAACCAATTATGTTTCAATTGTAGAATTCAATCAAGCTCAATTAATAAATCTACTTATCCTAGATATCAGACTTGTCCAAACACGAATAGCACAATTAAAATTCGAAGGTACGAGGATGAAAATTCAAACTTTTCCTACAACAACGGCATTGTCCAAAAAAAAACAGAAAAGCAATGCCAAACACAGCAAAGTAGTACCATGAAAATGAAAGCAAGATAGAGAAACATGAAATTTCGAGGTTGTTAAATAATTGTGAATCAAACGGTTAGAGATTTTTACCTGTTTGTACTGAGTACTCTGAGAGAGAGAGAGAGAGAGAGAGAGTTGGCGCGGCCTAGCTAAAGAGAGTCTGTGATTGTGAAGAGTTTTAACCCTAATCCGGAATAAGAGCAAAACGAACCACCTGTTTGGTCACAGAGAGAGGAAAGCCTCTGTGTATTGAATTCTGTTCACGCGCTACTATGTAGATCTATCTAGGGCTTCAAATGGAGTGGGCTGGGTCGTGTAAAACAAGCCCACCTCAGGCACAACTTTTTAAGTGCTCATCATTTCATTGTATGGGCTGCCCATAGCTCAGATTAGCCCAACTCACCTGGGAAAATGAAAAACCAAAAAAGAAGAATGAAAAAAGTGTATTAAAAAAGAGAAAAAAAATATATAATTACAAATTATACCATTTAAGTTTGGTTGACTATCATTATGATCTTACAAGTTTTATTTTTTGTCATTTTGGTAACTGTAAGTTTTCATTTGCTGTCACCGTCCTTTAAACCTGGCAAATGGGTTGGGTGGAGTTGAATTAATTGGATTCAGGTCCTAATAAATGGGTTGTAAGCACGTTGGATTGGGTTATGGGTTGATATGTATTTTTTCGCATGTGAAAAATTAATAATAATAAATGAACAAAAAAAAAACACTAAATGTCAAAAATAACAAAATACTCAAATATAAAAGTTAAATAAGACAGATTTTTAAGTTTACACTATTCAAAGTTCACTCATGATATCATCGCCATAAAAGTTAGGTGATTTGCAGTTAAGTGCTCAAAAATGATATATTTTTGGTTTTTAACAAATTTATTACATTAGAATTAATCAATAAATTTTATAAAATAAATGGGACGATAAGTGCCCATTACTCTAGTGGTATTCTAAGGTGATGGTGGTGCATTCCTTTGATTCTTGTCCTTTTAGATACAAACTTTTTTTCTATTGAAAATAGTAAAAAGATATGTTAGTTCATTTGCAGCAAATAAGTCTGACAATGGCAAAGATCTTATGAGTTTTATTGTAGAATTTAGGGTTTAGACCAATGTTTTGAGCTTTTTATCACACCAAAGGATATAGAACTGTTGTTTCAATCTAAAAGCTACTTTGATACTCTCAAAATTTGATATTGTAAACTTATTTCTCTAAATCATGTTGCCCATGGATCCGTGCTCCAATTAGAAATAGAACTTTTCAGTGGTTGTTATTTGATTAAATGTAGTCATTACATTTGGATGGTTGACATTGTGTTACCTTTACTTGATTTAGCATTTGGAGAAATTTGCTAGCTCATATATTATGTGTGTGTGTTAGATAAATAGGGGTTAAGTCATGGGTCAACTCATTTTTATTTCAAATAAAAAAATCTTAGGTTTGAGTCAAGTTAACGCGTCCTGATCCAATTTTTCCAGGTTTTATTCCTTCCTCATTTCATGAAAATAATTATCATTAAGGACTAATAGTGATAGCAAATGTATCAAATCCCCACTCCCTCCAATCTGAACGGTTGACTTAAAAAAAAGTAACATCAAATGAACGCAATTTACCAAAATGGCAATAGACCAAATTTAAAATGTGTAATTTGTATTTTATTTTAAAATATAAAACTAATGATTTTTTCATATTAGTAGGGCTATAAATGAAGCTTGACTTGGAAAAAAAATTGTTTATGTTTATTAATTTAGAAAACAAGTCAAGTTCAAGCCTTAAGTTTAAACTCGATTATTAAACAAATCAAGTTCAAACATAACAATGTATTTATAAATATGGGGGCTCGACTTAACTATATCTAGTATTATATTTTTATATGTATACTTGTTTAAAAATATATTTATATAGACTTGAAATTAGATTGTATAAATTTGTCAATGGGTTCATATAATATTAAAGTATTATTTGTAGTCAAAATTCATAGAATTGTGAAAATGTAAAACATGATCCAAACTTGAATATAAAATCTTGTTTGGTGATAAGTTTGAGCTTAACTTGTGCTCGAAAAAAAATTAAATGAACAAACTTAAATTTTAAATACTCGGCTCATTTAGAGCCTATTGACAAAAACAAAACCTAGAAGACCAAAATAACAATGGACCAAACTTAAAATCTCGATTTCACACCTTTTCTACTGAAAATCTCGATTTCAATATGCGAATCTAAAATGTGGTGATTGGATCGATTTGCATATCAGATAGGGATTATCTTTCTTATTTTACATCTCCATCTAGCTTGTGGGTCTATAATATAATAATATACATTCTACCTGCACGCGAAATTGAAACAGAAGTGGTCAAACGACCTGGGGAAAGCCGAAAGGACAAGACTAGACTTCGGGGAGGAGAGGACTAGTCCAAAGTTTTGCCGACAGAAATGCCGAAAATGGTGTATCCCACTTAGGTACGTTTGAAATGAAGAATTGTTTGGCGCTGAGAGAAGACGAAACACTATTTTCAACCCATCTTTGATCTTTCTCTTTTTCTTTCTGTAAAGATAGAATATGTGAAATATTGAAATAATGTTTTGCCTTACCAATTGTGGCCCAGGCTGATTATATTTATTTATAATAATTGATGTGTTTACACCGTACCATACATTTGACATTTGAAAGTTGTTGACATACAATTACAATTACAACATCTTTATCACATAAGTCTAAGGTAAAACTTCGTTTGTAAGATTCTTGTACATTTGGCTTTTTTTTTTTTTTTTTTTTGGGAGAAGTTGTAACTTTTTAAGTGTGCGTTTGGATATTACTTATTTTGTTAAAAATTGAAAACTTATTACTGAAGATACTGTAGCAAAATATTTTTTATTGTTGCAAATTACTGTTCATACATTTTTTATCACTTGGCTGGTCCATGAACCAGCCCAAAAAAATGCAATCTCAAAAAACACAACCACAGCCGTGGACCCTTAATCCTCCTTCTATAAGGGTCCGTTTGGATACAGCTTATTGTTGCTGAAAATTGATTGTTACTGAAAATACTGTAGCAAAATAATTTTTAAATGGATAAATAGTATCGTGAGTCTCATTTTTAATATTTTTAATATATGAACAGTGCGTGAACAATGTACGCACTGTTCATGCACAATAATTTTTGTCTCTAAAAAGTCAAGAAAGCCGGCCAAAAAAAAAAAAAAAGGGAGAAACTGCAACACAGAAAACGCACAGCAACTTTGAGTGCTATCCAAACCGGCACAAGGACTTAGCCTTGGTTTGGATAGCACTGATACATGCGGCGTGTTTTGTGAGTTGCGTTTTCTCCCTTCTTTTTTTTTTTTTTTTTTTTTTTTGTTGGCCCGGATTTGACGATAGTGGGAGACAATTTTTACTATGCATGAACAGTGCGATACTATTTATGCACTGTTCACATATTAAAAAATATTAAAAATGAGTCTCACAGTACTATTCATATATTTAAAAATTATTTTGTTATAGTGTTTTCAGCAACAATCAGTTTTTAATAACTTTCAGCAACAATAAATTGTATTCAAATGGACCCTTAATGTAAACGATTATACTACCATTTGAATGAGTAAAATTCTACCTTTTAGTTTCAAAAAGTAATTGTTGGAACTCCAACCCTAAATACTAACATCATCATATCAATTAAAAATAAAAAAAGAAAGACCTTTATTTTTAGTCAAAAGTGACAAAAACTTATAAAGACCATAAATTTTAATTTTGCAATTTATTTTGAAAAAATCTTAGGTCTAAACCAGTTGAGCTATTTTGCTCTAATCCACTGGTGTTAAATAAAAAAATTAGGTCAAAAATGCAAAAATAGTTCTTGAGATTTGGGTTAGTTGCAAACTATTCTCTGTTCTATCAATTTTGTATTCTTTACCTTTTAGGTTTAAGAATAGTCCAATTTGATCCCTCAATCTTAATTTTGTTAACTATAATTGACAAAAAAATAAAAAATAAAAAGGTCATATGGTATGCACGCGACCACTTTACCATAAAATTTATATAAAAAAAAGATGTGCATAATGCATGATGATTTTTTGAATTATAGTTAACATAATTGAGATAATTTGGATGATTCTTAAACCTCATAGTTCAATAATACAAAATTGATAATAACTAACCCAAACTCTAGGGGGTCTTCTTACATTTTCTAGCCAAATTAGAACAAAATTGATCATTTTTTTTTTTTGAGAAAAAAATTTGATCGTCTTGACACATAGAAATATTAGTATTAAGAAAATTCAAGCTCTTTGTGATCAGCAAACCGGTGCAACAAATTTCCATTTGACCTATCCTCTTCAGGATACTATAACTCAACTCCGTCGCCATGTGACTGAAGTTAATTTTTTACTAATAGCTTAGTCCAAAGCTCTGCAAAATAAAACGCTGTTCTTTATTCAGATACTTTATAGAATTATACATAAATTCATCTAGCATATCTATGAACATTGTACTCTATTATTTTATTCTGTATGGGATGTTGAAAATGAGTTAATTTATAGGCTTATAAGATCTATTTGCGATTAGTGGAAATCAGAACCTATTGATTTACATAATATATTATACTCATTATTGTCATGGCGGGAGTTTCCAATTAAAGAGCAGAAATTAGAATGCAAGTCACTAGCCCTCCATTAACAAACTGGAACTCCCACACATTTTCATTTACCAACTCACTTTATCCTAATAAATAGCACCGATATAAGAAATTTAACAAATTATTTGATAATTAATGATAAAATGCAACAACATATAAAAATTAAAATTGACTTTTTTTTTTTCAATGTAGAAAGTAAAATATAGAGAGGATGAGGACCTAATCCCCTTGCACAAGGATGTTCCCACCAACCCAGGGTAGGATTCAGATTGACAAATTTTTCAATCAATCAAAATGTATTATAATCCGATACAACTTACATTATTACTAGTTGGATAAAATTTAGATGCAAAATTTTTAGAAAATTAAAAATCAATAGCTGTGTCATCAAAAAATTATGTATAAAATATAAGCTTATAAATCATATGATAAATAATATTCGATTGACACAAAATTTAACATGTGTATTCAGTCAGATTTTCAAACTATGTAATAATGTTTGTTTTATTAAATAAAGTTATAGTTTTATTATATAACTAATTTTGTACCTAAAGATGAGTTGATTTAGTTGTTTATAGATTTGAGACTTCGTATCCCAAAACCCCAACCATACTCCTCAGGACATTTGGATGCACCGGCCCATGTAACATGGTGATAGCAATGATATGCATTAAATTTTATTTCGGCACCTACGCGGTTAAGGCCTGAAATGTCAACCGAAAGTAAAAGAGGCTAAGGCAACTCAGACCGACCACAACTATCGCAGCTTCGATGCACGTACGTGGTGCATTCCCAGAGTCTACGAGCTAGCTAGCACCGTTTACATTTTTACATATCAAGACCAATCAAAATGTTACGCGTGTCCTCCACTCATAATTAAGCCTTCTCTTTACCTAACATGCTTGGAATTTTGAAACACAAAAATTAATAACGGCTTTCTCAGTTGACAAGCTTTAGAAAAAAAAAAAAAAAAAAATGGCGGCTCTGATATGTCACGTATCTTGTTGTGTAAGAAGCGTACGAAACGCGCGCATTTTAACAGCACGTACATCACAACACGTGTGCTGTAATGATTGATTTGGAAGTGCGTATACAGGGAGCAAGTTCCATTCCTCTTTATCTTTTTTGGGGCCAATTAGATAGCACTACCTTTTTGTCTAATTTTTTAGGAAAATGTATCTTTTTTTAAAAAATAAATAAATTATTAATATAATAAATGATTATTAATAAGTAAATAAATGAGAATCAATAAAAATTTATCACATTAATAATTTGTAAGAATATTGTAAAAAAATTGTGTTTGTAATGTTACTCTTTTTTCATGACAAAAGTGTGCACATTTTAGTAATATTTAACTAGGTTGGGTCTACTTTCAGTATTCTTATACATGGGGGAAAACACAAAGCATGATATATGTCTTATGATCGTGTGTGAGTCTAATGTTGTTAGGAATATTATAATTTTTTTAATTATATATCTATTTATTAAATTTCTAAAATTTATTAATCAAATTCATTACTTATTTAGTGAAATTCATAATACTTTTAACATTTTTCTTACCCAATTGGATCAGTTGAGGTGTGCACATTTTTAAAAAATAAAAATAAAAAAGTGTTAGCCATCATTATATTATGGATTTTGTTAACAAATACTCTAAGAATATTCATCTAGGAAATACTTTTATAACATTTTTATGGGAAAGGGAAAGAAAAATAAATTTTTTGACATTTTTTTTTAATAATTCATATAAAAGTAGCATCAAAACTTTTCTAAAATAATTTATTAACAAATGTCCTAATGTGGCATTTGGTACATGGTAATGTTTTAGGATTCCTATGAATGTTTAAAGATTCTCATGTTTGGTTGTAAATCATGCTAGGGAATCAGATGCTAAGGGAATCTGGATTCCCCCCTTAAACCTCTTTCAGTAGGAATGTGGATTCCCTTTAAAACAGGTGGGAATCTAAATTCCCAGGCTTGAAGGAAATTGTATTTTTATAAATTGACAATTTTAACCCTTTTTTTTAAATGACTTGGTAGTTCACATTCAAATCTAAAGATAGAATGAGAAAAATAAATAATTCATTTAAGATTTCTGGAAATAAATCAAATATAGGAATAGTTACATTCTTAGGAATGTGATTTCTAGGAATCACATTCCTAGGAATCTAGATGCCAGGAGTAATGTGGATTCTCCCGTACCAAATGCCACATAAGAGTACATGTTAAACAAAGCCATATAATGTTAGCCTTCTCTACTTATTGCCACTTTCCTCACTTGTATAATTAATTTTGTCAAATCCCAAGTAGCCCAATTAACTATTATAGGAAAGAAAATAAACCTATAGGCTAGATGTATTTTCGAGTGTGAATATGTGAAATGCATGCCATTTATTGTGTACCTATCAAAAAGAGACATCCATGTTCAAATCCCCTTTCTCCAACTATTAAATTATAATTTAAAAAAACATTATATGTGTAAAGTGAGCATCATGGAAAATAAATGTTTGGACAATTTTTAAAAAAACTTGATGCCATTTACAAAATTATTAATACCAAGAGTTTTATAGTTCAATTGACATCTCTTAGTATTTTCAGTGAAAATGTCTAGGGTTTGAATCCCTCTTATTGTAACTATTAAATTATCCAAAAATTATAATCAATGACTTAATCTTAAATATAATAAAGCATAGTAGCATGTATGAGAAAGGGGGGAAAAAATTAACTGCATCTTTAGTTATTTAGGTAATTTTCTTCTTTATTTTCCTCTTTCTTCCTTATTTAGTTATTTAGGTGCTCCTTAAGTGTGCATAATAAGATAAGAGCAAAAAACTTAACAAAATGGAACTAAGATAATAATTTGTTCTTTTATTTATTTTATTTTGAGGGTGAGATTGTTAGAAGTATGAAGATGTTATCATAATAGGCGTATTTATTCAATACTTTAAAAGTATAAGTGTATAACAATGTTTTATTTCCTCTTCTCCCATAATAGTGAGCACCATTAATTATATTCATTGTAAGATCTATTATTTACATGAGAGGACCAAGTACCACATCATTGCCTCAAGGAACACCTAACAATTTTCCTCATAATATATATTCCCCATAATATATTGGGGGGGAGAGAGACATGTGGGAACGCCCATAACTAAACTACCAACCCCAACTTTTTGTTTTTTATGGAATAGTAACTCCTTTTAAGGTGTACTATATTCAATTTCAGTATAAAAGGTGTAAGGACTCAATTTAGAAAAGCCTCCTAAAATGAAAAGGAAGAACGGTCCAACAAGCTCAAATAATAAATTTTTAGAAAGTGGGTGAAAAAACTAGCTCTAAATAATAGAAAAAGTCTCTCCTTCTTTGGTTTCTTTTTTTTTTCTCCCCCTACAATGTCGTTCATTTTCATGTTATATACTACGTTCCTCCCCTTACTTTCGCCGTATACGTGTAGGTTTTATCCTGAGAACTCCTTTCTGTCCCATCTCCCTCTCTCTAGAATCCTCAACCAGCCATCATAAGGCTGCTTGATCACTGTTCAGGCATCACCTCCACATTAATGCGGCCAGAGAGTTAGCTGGGAAACATTTAATGTGGAGGTAGCAACGTCAGAAGATATTTGTTGCCTCCACTATCCCATATCCGTTTCTCAATTATAATACAACCTTATGGACTACCTAGGGTAATCAGATAGTTACATCCACCTCAAACTATCGTTATGAGGTGAATCTTCTCCTCGGACACATTTTGGATTCTCATGTACAACCCTCGACTCTTCTTCTTATATTAGTCGTACCATGCTTTTATTAAATCATCCTCGGACAGATTGCTGTCCTCGAATTGGGCCATTGGGCCGCAGGCCCATTCCCTACAAACTTACCAATACCACCTTATATAGCTGGCTCCACAAAAGGTTTTTTTTTTTCATCTTCTTTCTTCATAGTCGTAATGTTTTTGTTGCATTAATAGTGGCTACTAGAGTTTGAAAAATTATGTCTAATGATTTTTTTATATATTAGCTTAAAAATCCAAATTAATTTTACCTCCAACTTATACTAATTAATAAGACTAACCCTTTTTAGAAGAAATAGACTCACTTAGTCGAGAAATATAATCAATTTTCTCTTTAGTCCCCAAGTCCATTCTTTCTCTTTTTCTTCACTGCATTTAAGTATCAACCATTTATTCATTAAGTCTCTATCTATGAATGCAATGTCTCTACAAATCAATTCTTCAAACAATTGCTGATAGACATATTTCAAGTAGATTGTATTTTGATATATACTTAAATTCTCACTTCCAAAACAATTTTATGTTAACCCAAACTAAAATCAAACCAAAGTCATGAGAGAGAGAGAGAGAGAGAGAGAGGACATGTAATAGGGAATTAAGAAACATAACACTAAAACAAATTAACCTAAAGTAAAGTTGTCAAAAACAACAAAACTCATCAACTTAAAACAAAACTGTAAGTAAGTATAAAAGATACACCTAAAGAAACAAGAAAATTAGTTAGAGAAAGATGAGTAAACTATTGGTAATAGATTTTGATATAAGGTAAACTATCTTAATATTTAATGAGCATGGACAAAGCTAGGACTTAGAGTTAAGGGAGGCATCTACATGTAGCAGCTCTGGCTTCCAACTCTACTACTTAATTGCTAAGGGGTTTTTGTGTGTGTGTTTTTTATGTGTGCATTGCTGCTAGTTAAGAACAAAATTATTTTATTTTAAATTTTTAAAGGGTCGGGTAATTTGTTTTGGGTAAAATTGGTTGATTGAGCTTAATTATTTTTAACTTTACTATGTGTAATTTTTGTTGTTGGGCTAACTTTTTTGGGATTGTATATTTTGTTTTAGATTTTAGACCTATAAATTTTTTATGGCCTTTAAAAGGAGGAAAAAGCTAAAGCTATAATTTTTTTTTTTTTTTTTTACAAACTGTGAATATGGTGAGTGATTTTTAATAAGTAAAAAAATGATATAACTGGTTGACACAAATAAGAACCAATGTTGTAGAAAAATTTTGTACCTATAGCATTACTCTTAAAAGAATGAATGCTATTGTTAAGGGGATGAAATATAATTTTATATAACAAAATTACTAAAATTAGTACATATACTAATATTTTTTTATAAAAAATTTGGGGAGGGGGTAAGGGCATTGCCCCCAATGTCCAAGTATGCCTTCGTCCCTTTAGCGAGAGAGTAGACATCTATTAGAGAGTAAACAACCATTTGAAATTGGGTTTGATTAATGTGTGCCCTTAAGGCACATATTAACCATCTATTTTAAGAAAATTTTTATGAAAAAAAAATAATATTAAAATAATAAATTTTTTTTTTTTTTTTTCATAAAAAATTTCCTATAATAATTTACTAATACACGCCTTAATGGCACACATTAGTAGATTCCTTTCAAATTTGAGACAAGTACAAAGAAAATAGCCATTGAGATAGTATATTATATATTATACGAACTGTGTACGGCAAAGATGGCTGAAAAGTCAACTGGGTTTGCGTTTAAGACAAAGTGGAATGGTGGCAACCTAATTTAGGAGTGTGACAATGCCAGCATATTCATAAAAGCTTTTTTTTTTTGAGAATGTCAAAAGGTGAAAGTTGCAAATACATGTTTTACGTATAGACTATAGTCCTTTTCTTGTTTCAACTGTACTGTAGTTCCTTTCGGCTTTCTCAGCGTTTTCATTACTTCAATTATGTCATCCTTATCAAAAAAAATGATGTCATCTTGTGTCACAATTAGTTGACACTTTTCTATGCTTGCAATATAGACATTCAAGAATCAAATCGCTTTACTTCCAAATATTGAATTATTAAAAAAAAACTTTATTAAAAATTCTTTTTTTCTATACATAAAAAAAAAAAAAAAAAAAAAAAAAATCAATTTTACCGATGGAAGGTATGCACAAAATTTTTTGTATAGAATGTGTGTAAATAATATCTTCTCTGTTTCAGATATTTTATTGGTGCTTGTTCTCATTTTTCGTTTACTAGCAGCTTTATTGAGCTCTAATTACAATCGAAATGCTATTACTCACATGTGAATGAAAGGAAGGCAATTTCAATGTGTCAGTCGAAGTTACTAGCCATTTTGATGGATCCTCTTTTTCATCATTTGTAGTGGTAGTGGGGACTGAGTTTTCATTGATTCCTTGATTGTGAGTTTTTCCTCAATAATTAATTTTTCAGACAAAAGTTAGAATCCAAGTCTATATATATGACCAATAATATCCTAGACCTATACTTCTTAACAGTTCACACTCCTTGCTCTTTACAATTCATAGCTGCAAACAAAACCAAAGAGCAAGGAGTGCTAAAACCTTCACAAACCAAAAGCAAAACACAGGCATAATCCACAACACTTTTATCATGTCTCTAACCAGACTTCGTCACTGTTTCATTGGTCCCTGCATTGTTCTCTTCATTTCCTCTCCCTTTCTACATTCCTTTGCTAGTCCACTTTCCTTCAAGATAACTGATTTTAGTCATAACGATGCTTCAAAAATTACCTATGAAGGTGATGCTGCTGTTTCCGACCGAGCAATTAAATTCTACTCGGATGATTCTGATCCATCAAACGGAACCATTGTTTATGCAGAGAGCATGCACCTTTGGGACTGCTCAACAAGGTCTCAGGCAAACTTCAGCACCAATTTCTCTTTCACCATTGACAGTGTTGATGCCAGTGCCAGCCTTTCCTTTTTCCTGGCTCCTGTTCAACCGGCATATCCACCCAACTTGACTGCACGTGGAGATATCGTGGTGGTTGAGTTTGAAATTAATCCAGATTCAAACGTTGGAATTAATATCTATGGAGAGACAAACTGTTCAGAAAGCTATGCACGTAGGGATGCTAACTTGACTGGGAATATTCTGATTACTTACAATGCTAAAACCAAGACCCTTAATGCGTCCTATATTAATGGGAGGTCTTATCTTTCTTGCAGCAATATTATTGATCTAAAAGAAGCTCTTCCCAAATGGGTTACGATTGGTTTCTTTGCTGCCAGCAGCTCAAAGCATAAGTGGCATACTTATATTCATTCATGGGAATTTCACTCAAATTTTGAGTCCATGGCGCTATGCTACAATAAAAAGAGGACAATTGTGGTCGTGTCTGTTGCAGTATGTTTCTTGATTTTGATGCTTGTAGTGGGCGTCATCAGTTGGTTATTAGCAGGTGTGAAGAGGAAGAGATATAAGAATGATAGCCGTGGAGGTGACACAGATTCAGTCTCCTCCATAAGTACAGATCTTGAGAGAGGAGCGTTGCCTAAAAAATTTTCTTACTTGGACTTAGTTGCAGCCACAAAGGGTTTTGCAGATGATAGAAGGCTAGGTCAAGGAGGTTCTGGCCAAGTCTACAGAGGAACCTTGGGTGACTTAGACCGTCCTGTTGCTGTCAAGAGAATCTTCACGGAATCACAACACTCTCAGTGTCTATTCATCAACGAAGTAAAGATAATAAGCCGTTTAATACATCGAAACCTGGTACAGTTCATTGGGTGGTGTCATGAGCGAGGCGAATTCTTACTTGTTTATGAGCACATGTCAAATGGTAGCCTTGACAATCATCTCTTTGGTGATGGAGAAATCTTGCCATGGAAGTCGAGATACAAGATTGCTTTGGGCTTGGCCTCGGCCCTTCATTATCTCCATGAAGAAGCAGAGAACTGTGTACTTCATAGAGACATCAAGTCAGCTAATATATTACTAGACGCAGATTTCAGTACTAAACTTGGTGATTTTGGGGTTGCCAAGTTGGTAGATCCTCGGTTGAGGACTCAAAGTACTGGTGTTGTAGGGACTTGTGGCTACTTGGCCCCGGAATATGCTAATGAAGGGAAGGCGAGTAAAGCTTCTGACGTATTTAGTTTTGGTGTAGTGGCTCTGGAAATCGCATGCGGGAGGAGGACTTACCAAGATGGGGAATTTCATGTGTCACTGGTGAGGTGGATTTGGCAGCTCTATCTTGCAGGAGATATTCTAAATGCAGCTGATGAGAGATTGCGCATGAGTTTTAACAGGGATGAAATGAAACGCTTGTTAATTGTGGGATTGTGGTGTACTAATCCAAACTACAAGGAAAGGCCAAAGACAGGACAAGTAATTAAGGTTCTTCTGCTTGAATCACCACTGCCAGAGCTTTCAGATGACATGCATGATTCCCTGCTGCAGCCAATCCCTCCACCCCAAGAAGGTCATTCCTTTCAACCATCAATGACCTCAAGCCTCAACTATGGGGGTCGGTAAACAGGTGTTGTTACAACAGTTCTTCTAGGATCACACTACGTGTCACAACTTGTTGAAGTGGTCGATTGTGAGTAGTAGACAATCACCTTCACATAAATCCATCATTTTTTCTCCACCACATCAAAGTTGTGACACAAAATTTTTGTCCATAGACTCTCTTATTACAAACATCATGAAAAACATTTGTACAATTTTTTATTTATTTATTAATTTTTCCAGTCAGAACCTTGTGTGAATTGTTTTTAAATACTATTTGAAATCACCTGGGATCAATTTGAGCTATCGCAATGATAAAATTGCCACTAGATGATGAGTTGATAAGGTCATTGAATAAAACTGGGGGGATATATTTCTGCGTGGAGCAAGTCACAAAGTGTGGATTCATATGTGCATGTGATCCACATGTTTGCCGGAGTCCACTATATGGAATAAAGGCAAGTGATAAGACCGTGTACACTCGACACTTCTACTCTTGTTCAAAAGTTTGGACCCTGTTTCCATGCACGTGCAAGTTTTGTCTGGCAATTAAGCCTAATGTATATCTAAATGGCCATAGAACATGGGTGTTTAATTGTTTATAATTTTATGTAATATTCTTTGTACTTTTTACAGATTTAAATGTACAAATTGTTTTTTTTTTTTTTTTTTTTCTTTTGATAATTGGATGGTTATAACTTTAGAAGAGAAGGAATTTGCGTCCTGGACGTCTATGTCGGAAACATCCAATTGATCTACATGGCTAAGTTTAATCCAACCTGACCAGCACAAACGTTAGCTTCAACAAGAAGCAGGTTGTCTCTGGGGATAGAAACATTTCCACTCTATGCTAATGTACCGTCCAAAATATGACTCAAATGATGTCAAGTTTTTCCAAAAGTAAGAAGAAATGCAGTTAATAAATCTAGAAAGTTTCCGAACCAAGTGAGGAAACAGTAAAAAAAACTTAGAAAATTACTGAATTAGAAACCTACAGAAACAATACCCTAATAATCAATTGCATACTGCATTGCTTATGGCACAATTTGACATGTTTTAAAATTTATATCATATTCTCACATACAAACTATAAAATGCATACCAAGGTTGAAAGGAAAGACTGACAAGCTTGTATCTTTAACATACAACTAAAATTACGTATCATGTGTCATAAAAAGCACTAACAATATCAATTTTTTTGTTCATCCAATCAATTTTCTATAACCATTTATTCAAAAAAATTGCAATGAAAGCTGACAAGTAATATTAATGAAAAGGTAAATGTTAGAAATTGTACACGAGGGATACCCACAAAATTCCAAGAATTTTCGCCTCTGCAGATTCAAACTGAGTGAGTTGGCTTTATCTGTATGTTTGGAATTGAAAATCTAAGAAGATTTTAATGTGAATGACTTTTGTGTTCAGCTATTTACCATCGACGTCATTTATGAGGGAAACTAATTCAATATTCTCAGTTGCTTGAGTTTCAGTCCCCTCTTTTGTTTCCAAGAATTCAGCAGGAAGAAATGAAGAGTTAGGATCACCTCTGGGTACCAAATATAGCAGGCAAAGTGGACTGACTCTCAATAGGTTCCGAATCAATATGACCAACCATAGGCTATCAAAGTTGGTCCGGGTAACCTTCAATACATGGAGGAGAAAGCCTCCTCCCCATGTTGCTGAGAGAAGTCCAACGTTGTCAATTGACATGAGCAGAGCAAAAAAGGTTCCTTCGATACCTAAGGGGCAAAGCTTTGCACTGAGTACAAGAAGAGGCATCCATTTGAGCCTTCCAATCATTTGAAATACACTTTCATCAATCACTATGAAAAAATAATCTGATATGCCAAATTTCAAATTCAATCGCAACACCAAGATCAAATCCAGCATTCCCGATAAACCAAAAAGTAACTGAGTCCAGAAGAGCAAGTCTCGGAAGGGGTAATCCTTCAGAACATTCTGGTAAAGGATTGCCCCCAATAGAGAGCCAACTGAACCAATTGAGAATATAAAACCAACAGTTTCCTGCATAAATCATAAGACATAAGTTTTACTAGCACCGCACAAAGTTCTCTGCATTATAAGCCAAATATGTTAAGCAAGATTTGCATCTAGTGCACTACATTGGAACTTAAAATTAAACCACTGGGACATATATTCAATCATGTCTCATGGTGTGAAATACCCAGACAATACAATATCATCTCTATGCGTGCTAGTGTGTATCATGTATGCTCATATTCATTTGAAAATATACTGGACTATACTCTGAATAATAGCCATAGCTGAGAGTGAATTTTGGATGGAAACCACTCTCACCTATGGCTTAGCAACTCCTTTGACTTCATCCCAAATTTCAAACTCAAACTGCCAATATAATTCACAATCAGGATTCTCAAGGGTTTTGGGTCCCCCTTAAAAGTTTTCAAGACTAGGAGTCCAGGAAAAGATAATTGCTAAATCAATTACCTGGGAGAAAGAGGGACCATCCTTTGAGTCTTGTGTGTACCAATAGAACATTCCCTCATGGATATCCAAGCTCACTGCAATAGATATGTACATATATAAACATGGTCTCCAAACGTCTGGGCATTTCAATGTTGTCCACATAGCCTTGCCAGCATCAATAAACCTCTGGTTTACCTGAGTCCAGCATACATATATTAGACCATGAGCTTAAAAGGAATTCTAGATTTAGCAGGAGCCAAAGAATACCTGTCTGTAATCAAAGTTGGGCATATAAGGCTCATCAAGCAGAATTCCAATTAAAAATACAAGTCCAGCTGGGATTGTCAACAAACCAAATACCCCCTACAAGGGAAAAGAAAAAAAAAATCTTTAAAATAAAAATATAATCATAAATTTAAATAGAAGATATGAAAGATAAAGAAAGGTTTTTAAATTTGAAGATATGAAGCTAACCTTAGGGCCTATGAGGTGAACAAAGATACCACTCATGAAGAATCCTACTAGCGCTCCAATGGAGGAACTCAAGGCACACAAGCTTTGCATATCAGCTGCAAGAGAAGGATGATTTATACTGTTCTGTGCCACACAGGCATCTATGGTCACATCTGCTATTGCTACCCCAGCACTCCCTGCTGTCAGTGACATTAGGGCCAACACGAGATGAAGCTTTTCATGCAATGATAACAAAAGCATGGAGATCACACCAAGAAAACCTGAATGAACATGAGAGAAAATATTTAATGAGACAACTGTGTCAATCCTTTGTGTTCAAGGTTACTGGTAAAAAAAATAAAATAAAATAAATAAAAAGTAGTACCCAATGCACAAAGCTCCCACTTTTGTGAGGTCTATGAAAGGTAATGGTAGGCAACCTTACTTTCAATGAAAAGTGCTTTTGGTGGAAGGCACTTGCCATCACACCAAGGTCCAGCCTGTAAGGTTACTAGCTAAATAAAGGACAAAATTTTGGATTAATAACTTAAAGACAAACCAGGTATAAGATTCCATTACTCCTGATTATGTGGTCATCTTCCATTTGAAGCAAGTGCAAAACTTAATTGAACTGCAAAATTTTCAAGTTTTAGTTTTCTGCTCTCCCCTTTTTAGGTTTCTCCTTATATTTTAATAATGTGAAGTAACTATATTTTACGTTCCACAATATAGATGTTGTTGTCGCTACAATTTCCACTTAGGGAAAGTGGAAATTCCAACACTAGTTGCTCAGTCTAATTGGACCACCTAAACGATAGGTAGAGATCCATGCAAAAGGGATTTTCCTCATATACTAAACAAAGATTTATCACCAGAATAGGTATTGGATGCTCTGTACTTTCTGTGGTGTGATTTAAAGGATGCTTAAACCCTCTGAAATAAGTTCCTTCAGCATAGTAACACTATGGCATTTTAACATCTATTTATTAGGCAAAAAATAAGGTTAGTTTTGTTATAATTGAAACCTCTATTCATTCTCTAGTCAATATGACATGCCTCAAAGTGTAGACTATGGTTCTAATCACAAAATAAGTCAGATTCACGAGTAATCCAAATGTATAAGTCTGATTCACGGGTAATTTAAATCTATCTGCTCTATTGGGACAAAATTGGACCAATATCTATTTCTTCTCTCTGTTTTTCTTTTTTCCCATAATAATTATCGCCAACCTTAGTTGTTCTCTCTTCTCTTGCCTTAGGGCCCTCTCTCGTTTTTGTAAGCTATGTTAAGATTTCTAGAAGTTGTAGTACCCTCCAATTTGGACATAATAGAGAACATGTTGATGATGGACACCTACACCACTTTAGTGAATAGGGAACAACAACAAATTGTAGATATGTTTAATATTGTATGCAGTTGCATATGACAAGGGAAAGCATTTTTACAATCTACACCTTTAACCTTTCTTTGCCTAAAGAGATGGTACATGTCAGATTCCCCAAATATGTCTTAAGATGCTAAGCCCTGGATGCTACTTTATAAGGACAATGCAATCTAACAGATGCAATTTAATATGCAACACAAGTGGTTCATAACATAGGAATTTCTGGGGATAGTGTCATGACTATGAACCCTCGTGATTAATGCAAGGACCCCAGGATGAGTGAGAATATACGTTTAAGGTATGCATGTGCATGTATCCCCAAAAAGGCAGAAGTAAAAGACCATCTCTTCAAGGATAACTATGAAGACACAGAATAATACCGGTTTTGTTGTTTTTTTTTGTGGGCAATTTGGCATGAGCATAATAGCAAAACGTTTTAAGGTGTCGAACATCCTAATGTTTTATAGATTCTTTGAACTTAAGTTTGTAATCCTTCAGGTGTAATTTGGTGCACATATTGTGTATTCAAACTGCTTCCTTTTTTATTAAATAAATCACTTTACTTATTAAAAACTGCATTTAAAATAACAATAAATTCTACTTGGTTAATCCATTGTCTAAATTATTTATTAGAAAGAATGTGTTCCATTCAAGCTATACATTGTTTTGAAAGGAAATATTTCTCTTGAACTTCTCATCAAGTATTGCCAACTAAATTTGGAAATACCCTGTCTGCAATTAATCATAAAACCCATCAATTTGTTACAAGCTGGTCCATCTTATATTACAATATGATGAGTGCAAAAACATATATAATCTTCATGTACTACTAAATTAAGTACAGTAACAATTCTTTGTGGTGTTGCAAAGCATTTACCTTAATCCCTCACTAGACAGAATGTTCTCCTTACTTTACTTCAGTTCCAGAATCATGAAATTCACTCCTACCATCAGCTCCTACCCAAAAATACTTCCTACCCAGCATCTACCCACTTTCTGTGTCTCACATTTACAATTGAAAGTCCATCTTCTTGGAGCATTCATACATCAGACCCCATTACATCTAAATATAAAATTATTTGATCTTTCATTACTAACTGATCTTGCTTAGGTAAAGTAACTCTGCTCACACCATCCTCACTTTATCTCTTACCTGTTTTGCATAAAATCCAGTGAATGCTTCCACATAAAATATGATAAGGAACTCAAACACCTAAGTCCTAACAACACCAACGCCCACATGCGAAACAAAAAAAAGACACTACTTTGAAAAACTAACCAATGCAGATTATCTACCTTCATAGCTTTATTGGACAATTTCAGAATCATTATAAGAATTAATTATAGTATATAAATGAATGTTTATTTGGAAGCTAAAAATTCGAAGTTCAAATTTGACACTTCTGATGCAGATATGAATGTATCAGTGAGATCCCATTAAGCTAAATTGCATATTCAATATTGACTTTAGGGGTAAGAGAAAGTTGAATGATGTGTCAGTTACCAGCAAAAATGAAATAAGGCCGTCTTCGATACCCAAAAATTGGGAGAACATCTGTAAGAAGACCCCAGAGAGGCTTGACAAGCCAAGGAATGGAAGTAATTCCTCCGTAAACTTGAGCTTCAGAAGGCTGCACCTTTTGAACATCCTTCATGTAATACTCTGTGCCTACACGACTAAGAGCTCCACCCAATCCTTGACTTATTCCATAAACAACCACCACCCCAAGTACAAAACTCCAATGCATTTCAGTGGCAAGCATTTTAAACCAATGGATCGGAATGCAGAAACAACCACAAAATCCCCTTTTGGACTCATGTTCCTCCACAGTATCACCAGAGGCTTCTTCAAGATTCTCTTCCTTCATCATCACTCCTGCTGATACAAGTGTACACAAAAAAACAACAACCCTGATCTGTAAATATCAAACTTTTTTGAATATCCTCAGGAAAAGTTGGGATTCCTGGAATCTGTGTTATGTTTTCTGCACTAGATATATTTGAAAAACAACACCATCCCAGTTTAAAAAATGGTATTTCCTTGCTTGGGTATCCTATAACTAGTCAGGAAAGATTGAAAGTAAAATAGAAACTCTGACCTGAGTTGTTTTTCCTGAACTGGGTATTTTCAAACTGATGGAAATTCCTCAGGAAAAGTGTCAGAACTGAGAACTTATCAATTGGGCTAAATGAAGTATGGTTTCTGCTTAGACCACCTTTGACTTTGGAAACAAGTAATTCTTGTAAAGAGGGTGGAACTATTTTTACACTCTAATTCCTTCCAAAGTTTGATGTCAGATAGGGAAAAAAACTATTTCAAGGTAGATGTAGATATTACAAAAATGTGGTAGCCCTAAGGTTGCACTTTGAAGAAGATTCTCTTTAGAGCAGGTTTGACTTACCAAACGGTATAAAAGTATAATAATCAGGCACAATATTTAATGCAAATTTTTCCTAATTTAGAGGGGCAGTAGTGTGCGCGTAAAAGTGATGTCAATAATGAGTAAATGTAAATTATTCTTGTACCTATAGGCAATTCTTATTAATCTATGGGTCATGTTAATGAGTGTTGTAGGGCATTTATTAATAATTTAATTAAATAAAGTTTTTATGGAAAAAGAAAAAAACAATTAATATTTTGACAATTTTTTTTCATTTCTCGTAAAAGTGATATCAAAACTTTCTTAAAATGGATTCTTAATCAATGTCCCAATGACAATCATTAACATTTCTCTTAATCTATTATTGATATTAATTTTTTTATTAATATTAGATTTATAGATTATTTTACAAACCACTGATATAGTGAGTGACTAGTAAGTGAAAATTTGATATAAGTAGTGGCTTAGATGGGGACTAATAATTTGTCTCAAAAAATAAAAAAGATGGGAACTAATAATAATTAATTACCGAGATAATGTCACCTAAAAAAAGAAAAATATTAAAATTTTAAATTATTTTACAAACTACTGATATGGTGAATAATTATTAATAAATAAAAATGTAATATTAATAGTATGTTTATATAAAAATCAATAAAAATTTGTCATATTAACAGTTTTTAAAAATATTGTAAAATTGTCTTTACCTGTCGCATTGCTCAAGAAAATAATAAAAAGAATTGGAGAAGGCTTGGGTGGGTCCCACACGATTGTGGGATCCACGTAGGGTAAGAGAAAGTTATGAATGGATACCGATTCTATATAATTTCTACAGTTGAAATCAAAAGGAAAAAAAAAAAAAAAAAAAATCAGTTTTAATAGCAGCCGTCAAATAAAATGAATTAGTAATTTAGTTTTTATTTTCTTTTTTCTTTTTTCACCTTCTAAGTTTTACATCTTACACCTTTCTCAAAAAATATAAAAAAGTTTTACATCTCACACTAATAATATAGTAATTGCTTGGCACAGGATCCAAATCCCAAATGATAATGAAAGTAGCTACTCCTACTTCATCACTCATATATATATATATATATATATAATAGTTTAATTGGTAAATTTACCGTTGTAAAATAAAAGGCTTGGTTTGAATTTTTGTATATATTAAAAATTAATTGATATCTTGGTACGATGATCGAATGCAATTATCTTGAAAAAATTATTATAAATTCCAATTGTATCTCATTTATAAAATATGAAATCAAAATCAACCATTATTAGGAAATTTGGGTTTAGTAAAAGGGCATAAGCCTAAAAAAATGTGAGTTTTATTAATCTATGTTTTCCTACAACGAGTTTCTTGACAACAAAAAAAAAAGTTTTCTTACGACGAGAGGGGAGATTGGAATTTAGTAATGATATATACATATATACTAAAAGTAAATAATTCTATTCTTGACATTTTTTTTAGGAAGATTCTATTCTTGACATTAACATACATTAATGAAGTTCCAATTATCTCGGACAAAGTTAAAACAAATCTCAGACTTATTGAGATTTTTTATTTTTCTTACAATTATTGGTAGATTCAAACCAAAAACTCTCACAGGAAGATTGGACCAATGTCAATGACCCAACACTCTTACACCTATTAATTTATTGGCAGTTTTTTTTTTTTCCATGAAATAAAATTCATAGAAACACAAGAAAAGGCGAAAAGCTACGTGAAAAAAAAAAGGGTAAGAATCAAAAGACCAATAAATTGACACAAGAGATTGCATCCTCAAGTAAGATTCTCTTACTCTACAAAGAATTTTTTTGAATCAGAAATATGTTAATGATCTCTTCTATAAAGGGTTTGAATTTGTCCTCTCATTACTGTAATTATAATTTATTTATTTATTTATAAAAAAAAAAAAAAAAAAAAAAAAAAAAAAAAAAAAAAACCTCTACCAATACACTGACACAAGATGATTAAACACGTTGCTTGTAGTCTAGTAGGACCCATCACTTTTTGTATTCTTATGACGTAAAGTCCAATCTGTCCGAGAAAGTTGTCGAAGTTATCCAGTTAAGGTTGTTGGGTTTCTGATAAAACGAAAGCAAAAATAAACTCACAAAATAAAATAATTTTTCCTTAACATAACCATAAAAAGATGTAGGGCTGTGACGAACCGAGTTTTGTCGTATTCAAACTTTACTAGTTAGAAAAAGTCAAAATTCAGGCCTGGCTTGAGTTTGTAACCAGCCTAAAATAATGTTTGGGCTTAACCTTGTGCTAAAGCCAAAAAATTTAGTTTTGGGCTTGATTAGTTAATTAAGCCAAGTTCAAATTTGATATCAAGTTCAAACTTAAGCTCAGATTAAGCTTTCAAACTTGAGATATAAGAAATTACATTATTAAAAAGCTTAAATCTCCAAAATCAAGTAAAAAAAAGGAATACTCATTATCTCGTGATTCTAAGAGCATCCACAGCAGTGGAGCTAAAAATTTAGCTTTTTAATTTCCCCAAAAATTATATTATCTATTTTACCTACATACATGTTGCAGTAGTGGATTTATTTTAACTTTTAACACAATAAAATAATATAAATATCACAATAAAATAATATATCTCATACAATAAAATAATATATCCTACTACCCAAAAAACATCCACAGTACCAACCACAACCACCTCTACCATCAGCCACAGCCACAACCACAGCCACAGCCACAGCCACAACCACCACCACCACCACCACCACCACCACCACCGGCCACAACCACCACTCTACTTTGGCAACCACAACACAACATAGAAAAAAAAAAAAACAAAAACAAAAACAAAAACACAACTACAATCACAACCCCATCACCACTAGTCACCACTAGTCACCACAAACTACCAGCCATGACAACCACAACCACAACCACAACCCACAACCCACAACCACAACCATAACCCACTACCACTACCACTACCACAACCACAACCACAACCATAAACCACAAAACTCATAGCCAAAATACACAAAACTTACTGCCAAAGTCAAAATCATCCACCACCACCACAAACAAAATCCACAAACCCACTATCAAAATCATCCACCACTACTACCATAGCCAAAATCAACCACCACCATCACATCCACCAAACCCATATGAGCCACCAAACCCATATGAAAATACATAAAAAAAATAAAATAAAATAAAAAAACTTAATCACAGCAAAGAGAATAGAGAGATGGGTGGCAGCGGTGGCTTGCGGCTTGGGGAGGACAGTGTCGACATGGGTCTGATCGGCAGAAGAGAAGTGGGTCTAAGGCAGATGGGTCTGATCGGTGTTGGGTGAGCGTTAGGATGGAGGATTGGGTGGAGGCGTAGGTCGAAGGCGTGGATCTGCGGCTTGGGGCTTGGGCCGGTGACGTTGAGGCTGGCGGAGGCATGGGTCGGAGACGTTGAGATAGAGTGGGTTGGTGACATTAAGGTCGGCGAAGACATGGGTCGGAGACGTTGAGAGAGAGAGAGAGAACTTTTTATTATTTTAATCCATTGGGTAGAATAATATATATATATATATATATATATTTTTTTTTTTTAGCTCTCATGAACAGTGATATCTATCTATAGATGTGCATTGTAGCAATGAAGCTAAAAAATAAAAGTTTAGCTCCATTGTTGGAGCATAATTTTGGTGTTTGAGGAGCTAAAATATAACAATATACCAATATAGCACCACTGCTGTGAGTGCTCTAATCTACTTATGATTAGCCATTATTCAAATTTAAATTTTACATAATTAAATCTGTTCATTCATCTTTCATTGTCTATAATTTCAACAATTGTTCTAAATAGAAATTTTACATTCATGTTAGATGGTGAAGAACAAGAAAAATACTTATTTGTAATTATTATAAATGGGAAAAGACTAACATGTTTCATAATTTTACATTAGATGGTTGATGGGGAAGAATCATACTTGGCTCACTTAAATTTATTATTTATTTATTTATTTTAAATGTAACTAAAGTCTAAAGTAGTGTTTGGTCAGTTTAGAGGGAAGGAAAAAAAATAAATAAATAAGGTAATGGGTAGTGGTCTTATGTTGGCCATATCATTATTAAGATATGTGTAATAAGATTATTTAGCAAGCACATGTAAACTTATAAATGAGTCTATATGCTTGAATTATTTTATATCAAGCTTTATAGCTCACCAACTTGTTCATGAACAATTTTTTTTGCTTAAGATCAGCTTGTTTATTAAACAAGCCTAAAACTAAGGTTCAAAGTTGGCTTATTTATAAACAAACAAACATAAACGAGCATTTTAACGAGCTGAGCTCGAGTTGTTCATAAACGGCTTGGTTCATTTACAGTCTTAAGATGCCATCTTTCTTCTTTGTTTCTTTCTTCTTTTTTTTACTTTTTATTTTATTTAGAATCGAATGTCATGTAGTCCAATGGCGGCTCAATGATTATTTTCTAGAGTAGTCAATAGTGTCGGAACTAGAAATTTGTTGTGGAGAGTAAAAACTAAATTGATTTTTTTTTTCCTGTATATACAACTTTCATATTATATACAGTAATCTAAAATAGTATTCTAAATATTTTATACCATATAGTCTAAAAAAATTATTAATAGTTTAAAGATTGGTAAGACAACTACCATTGAATGCACAAAATAATTAACTAACTAATCATATATTTTTGTCAAAATTGATAATAATTTACTAAATTTGAATATCAATTATATAAAAATATATGATAAAAAAGAATAGTAAAACGCCTAGAAGTAGAATTGGGAGTAAACATGAAACTAAGAAAAAATAATAATTGATATAAGTTTTTGCTTTTGAAGTGTATTTATTTATTTTCTAGAGAGAATGTTTATTTATTTATTTATTTTTAATGAATGAGCAATTTTAAGAGTAGTGTTTTTAACACAATATTTTCATAGCAAAATCTAGGTGGCAATTTGTTAAAGGAATGTAAAAAAGTGATGTAAGTTGTAGGTTTATATAAAAACCAGTTACAACTTGCCACTTAACCTTTATTATAAATTTATTGTTAAAAATACTGTGAAAATAGAACTAAGATGATCATATTCAAGCTCATTTCAATAGGGTTTAAACAAAATTTAAAGTCAAAGTGTTCAAAATTTTATTTTTGGAGGTAAATCAATTTTTTTTTTTTAATTTTATATATATTAAAAAAAAAATATTGGCCAAGTCAGGGTTTCATTTGAAGTTTGAACCCTCTAGGTTGGCTAGATCGCCACCCTTGATGTAGTCAATAGGTGCTCATGATTTTTTTAAGATAATTTTTAATATATATAGTTTGTTATTGATGACAGTTTTTTATTATCAAATCAAGATATGAATTGATCGGTTTTTTGGTATAAGCGAATACGGAATTCATATCTCTTATTCAAATACGAGAAACTTTACTAACTTTTTTTTTTTTTTTTTGAAAAACTAAAAACTTTACTAGCTGAGCTAACTGAAATCCTCAATTCATTACTTATTATTTAATGTCATTATTATTATTATTATTTTTTTGGGTAAGATTGGAAATTACTGTTAATATAATACTTGGATAGTACAGCAGCATTTACGTTTCAATTAAAATAGTACAGTTACAACGTGACAAATTGAATGGCATCTCATCGATACTATTTTTTTAAACATTAAAAATCTCACCGATATGTGGGTGGTGGATTTTTTTTTTTTTTGGTCCGTCCCTTATATATATATATATATATATTATATTATATGTTAAAATTTTAAAGCAAGCACGGATTACTGGCATAATTATTTATAATATGTAAATTTAAATTACATTTGAATTTTATTCTATATTTAAATCTAATATATAATTCTTTTTTTTTTTTTTTTATGAACATATAATTTTATATACAAACACAATCATGATAGATACCTATTGACGCTAGCATATATATTATATATACAATCTCTTCTAAAATATAAATAAAAATCCGCATACAATCACAATTACAATAAATTGTATTAATATTAACATAATTATCAAAATTTATATTAAAAAATGAAAAAAAAATTATATTGTGTTAAACTTGTTTATGCATTGCACAAGTGGGGGAGCAATTTTAAATGAGGTGATTCCTTATAAAAAAAAGAAGAAGATATTGTATTGTTTTTTTGCGTTTGGGGAGCAATTGGCTAGGAACTGTGATTTAATAAACAAATTATATATATATATATATATATTTTTTTTTTTATATACAAGATAGAAATTCTATTCTAACTTAATTTAAGTGTATATGTGTATGAAACTCCTTCCTGGAGACTTGAACTCCGGTTTTTACCCCCCACACCCAACAAGTATATAATACTCATAGAGTGACTATCACACCAATAATGCATGGTGATAATAAACAAAGGTGAAAACCACATTTTCGTCCCTACATTTTTAGGCGATTTCTACTTTGGTTCCTATATTTTATTTTCACTGCTTTTAGTCCTTATTTAGAAAAACGTCATCCATTTTAGTCCTTTCTGTTAGTACCCTAACAGTAAAGTCCTAGGTGGCAGAAGAAATTATTAAAATAATAATAAAATTTTTTATTTTGGCATTATAAAATGCCACGTCAACATCTAAATTAAAAAAAAAAAAAATTTATTAATTTTAACTAAATAAAAAAAATTACAAATAGAATAAAAAACCAAAAATCACATGAATTGAGATCTAAGTGTGTCTTGAACAAAAATGACAAGAACACAAACCTAGATCTAACTCACAAACAAAATTATTTGTCTCTCTTAGAGTCTTCTTTAAACTCAAGCTTGAAATTTCTTCTTGGTTCTCATTCTAATGGCTCCCACGCCATCTTTAAAAGTAAATCAAGCCCACCTTTGTTTGCATTACAACAATGCAAACAAACCAAACCCATCTTCGAATCCAAACACATCGGCCAAAGAAACACCACACCCACAAGAACACCCGGTCGAAGTAATTGCTCAAATTCGAGACTACCCAGATCGAAAAGAAAAACCCACTTTGGTTTTGAATGTTAATTCAAACAACCATTCCATTCGGGTTCGAGCCGATTTTGGCTACCAAGACTTTAGCTTAGATGGGGTTTCTCTTTCTGAAGACCAAGACCTTAATCTCTTATAGAAGTTGTTCGTGGAGTTAAGAATCCACAGCGTGAAGTTAGGAGAAAAATGCACCATTATGATGTACGGTCCAACGGGTTTAGGCAAGAGTCACACCATGTTCGGGTGCTCGAAGCAATCGGGGATTATGTACGGGTCTTTGAGGGATATTCTTAGTGGTGGTGAGGAAGAAAGATAAATTTTTTGGGTTTATTTTGTGTTTGTTTCCTAAGAAAATATAGGTTTATGGGTTTGTTGGAGGTTAAATTGTTTACTGGGTTAATGAGTTTGATTTGTGAAAATCATGTGGATTAGTGATTTGTTGGAGAATTTGGTCTTGAATGGTTATCTGTTGGTTTTTTTTTTTATAATTTTTTTAAAATTTTTTTATGGGTTTGTGTTTTTAGATCTAGGTTTTTGTTTTTGTTCAAGACACACTTAGATCTCAATTCATGTGATTTTTGGTTTTTGATTCTGTTTTTAATTTAGATACTTACATGGCATTTTTTAATGCCAAAATAAAATTTATTATTATTATTTTAATAGTTCCGTCTGCCACCTAGGACTTTGCCATTAGGGCACCGACGAAAACGACTAAATGGATAGTGTTTTTCTAAATAGGGACTAAAAGCGGTGAAAATAAAAGATATGGGCCAAAATGGAAATTTCTTGAAAATGTAGGGACGAAAACGTGGTTTTCACTATTTTTTTCTTTTTCTTTTTGTGACTTTGTTTAGCTCAAACCCAATTATAGTAATGGACTTAAAAAAAAAATAGTAATAACGGACGGAATTTCATGACATTGGGCCTCCAAGCCCCAAAAAAATGTCATTTAACAGATTACTCCATACGTATGAGCTCAAAGCTTTTAAAAAATACAATAAAATACACAGTATTGAACTGCATTACCCAGTAAATCTTAGAATCAGCGCTACGTGCTATTAGTGACCTAATTTTTTGCCCAACAAGGCAACAATTTTTTTTTTAAAAGATAATTTTGACTTATAGTATTCGCTCATGATGATTGTTCTTTGTTATAAAACTAAGGCACCAATTGATCACCAATTGATTTTTTTTTTGGTTTGTTTGTTGTTGTAGGCGGGGGGGATCAAACTATCTAAAACCTTTTTTTTTCTTCCTTTGATATGCCATATGAAAATTTGAGTAGCTCGAATTTTATTGCAACCCATTCAACTCCTAGAGAAAGAAGTGAACTTCAGTGTCCATATTTCTAAATCCCATTCATTTTACCCCATACGTAATGTGGCTTCAAGGATTCGCTAACTCATTGGTTGTTTGTTATAAAAGACCCTGTGCTTAAGTTTTGCTTAATATTTATTGGCCCATTTTGTATAAATAAAAAGCTTTTAGATGTGAGACACTAGGATCATGAATCCAATCCACGAAGAGAAATAGAAAATGAATCATGAACCCAATCTATTTAATGAAACCTATGGGCCATAAAGCCTAATTTATAAAGTAATGAAGAATTATCATGAGCCGAATTCGTCTAGTAAAGCTTATGGATTGTAAAGCCCAATTCGTAAAAGTAATGAAGAATTATATGGATCACAAAGCCCACTTATGAAGAATTATGTAAATCACCAAACTCAATCCATGAAGGGATGAAATCCACCAGTAATGCTAACCTATGTTGTGAATTTTTTTTTTTTTTTAGAGATAGTTTCAACTTTCAACCTATGACGTTTACTCTTGATGATTTATTTTATTATTAGACCAAAACACTAATTGGTTTTTGGCGTAGGCGAGGATCGAATCCCAAATCTATTATTCAATTATAAGAAACTTTACCGATTGAGTTAACTAGAATCCATTTATCTTGTGGAGTTAGGTTTATAAAACCGAATATGTGAACCAAAGTATCAGTTGGTCACAATTTTATGTAGCCATGGCTAAGAAATTGTCTCTAAAACTAAAAGGAATTATTTTCAACAAACAATACTCAGGTAGGAAAATTTTCTAGTGCACATAAGAAATGTGCTATTCATATTAATTAAATACATAGTTTAGGAACTTAAGAGAATCTTTTACCAAAAAAAAAAAAACATTTTGAAACCCAATATTAAAGCCAATTAGATTTTCATAAAAAATTAATGAGAAATAAGCTCTTAACATATTAACATGTTGAGCTCGCCGCCATTGCACTACTCATTACAAAGGTTGTTGGACCTGAACCGGCCAGTTGGACCAATTTAACTTGGAACTGGATTGAAATTCAATTTTTTCAGTCATGCAGAATTGGATTTCAAAGAAATTTCGTGAACCACTTAACCCGCAGTTGGATCATATGGTTCAGGTAGAACTAGTAGGGGTTCAATCACGGTCCGACCTTGCTTGATAGATTGGAAAAAAAAAAAATGAATAAAAGTGCACATATCAGGTTTAGAACTTGGGCTAAGGCTCTAACCAGTAGACTATGCTTATGCTATTGGAAGTAAACTTATCAGAATTTCAAACTACTAAATTAAATAAACTTTTATTACTGCTTTTATTATATATTATAACTAATATTCATAATATTTTATTGTATTATATATTTTAATTAGTCATCTCTAAAAGAGAATATATAAAGCATATTCATACTTTTAGACTTTAAAACTAAATTTTAAATTTTAATGTATTTTTCATGCTTTATTATTTTATTTTTATTAACATTCTTATTTAATTTTCAAAAATATGCTTGAAAATCATTTCATTTCCCCCATATATATATATATATATATAAATTTATTTAATTAATTACTAAAGTAATTACGATATCATCGCGGTTCGACTGAAGTTGAACCTCAATCCAGCCTTAAAAACCTTAAACATCTTTCTTTACCGGTTTTTTAAACAGTCTGGGTTTGAAAACTTTTTTCATTGCTTGACCAAAATCTAACTGCTCACTTGAGAATGAGTTGTGTTGGCTTTGATTGAGTGCTCAATTTCCAATGCGTAGGAGAGTTCCTAACTCGACATGATCAGGTTGAGCGACAGGCTGACTTTTAAACTGAGCCTAACAACCCAATCCCCCCTTATGTTGGTTGGAATGACAAGGTATGACCCTTTAAATGTAATATCTAAGACTCATAAGCTGTGCTCATCTTTACTCAATATGTCAGAATTTTATGTGCATTAACATTTTGTTGTATGTCTTGATATCAGTGATATACTGATATGGCATGTCATGTTCTTTGGGTAGTTCCTTTTGATGTTCACATTTAAGCAAATCTAGCTAGTGTTCAAATATGGGGTCACTTGGATGCATGACTTGGTACAGGACAATATATCAAATAGTTAGTGCACTTAGCACAAGTAAACATAAGCTGATGATCAAACTTAAGCTTGAATAATTTAAATGTGTCAAAACTAATTTAAATGTGTCAAATTGGGTTATTTATTTTTCTTTCTGAAAGTTGAGTAGATGCAGCAAACTTAAAGAATGAAAGTAGGGAAGAACAAACACTCAGACACAAACATCTTGAAAAACAGAAATACTGCACACCATATCTCTTGAAGCAATAAAAATTCAAGCCCTAGAAACTAGTTGGAGAGTCGGTGTGGTTCCACCTCTCCCTATCCCCTTTTTTTCCCCCTGTAATCCTTCCTTACCCTGCTCCATTTTGGTTTGACAGTTTTCAGATATTGATCTTATTAGAAAGGTTGTATTTAAAAATTAGATATTTATATTTCATGGGTGGTTCTACTTTTGTTTTTATTGAATCTAAATCTTTTGAGTTTGCTGTTGAGGAAGGGGGTTCGTTTTTCTCTTTATGTATCTATGAAAGAGGTAGGCAATTCACTCGTTCTGTTTGCATGGGTAAGGAGTGTGCGAAGAGAGTTTTGTTTCACGTTGAGGAGTTGGCAACTAAGCAACAGACAGGTCAGTTTGC
The DNA here is from genome assembly GCA_030445155.1 of Quercus variabilis. Taxonomy (NCBI): domain Eukaryota; kingdom Viridiplantae; phylum Streptophyta; class Magnoliopsida; order Fagales; family Fagaceae; genus Quercus; species Quercus variabilis. Next base: position 19,852,415 of record CP129446.1, on the reverse strand, counting down.
GAGAATGGTTCGGGAGGGAGATAACACTTTTATCCTTAAGTTGGGCTCCAATGCCTATAGCACTTTTTTGTTGTTCTCTGAATTAGATAAAGGCTGCTGGAGGGGTTCCATTGTCATACCAGAAAGGAACTTGGAGAGTGGCTGGAGAAGATTTGGTGTCCAATTGAGGAAGATTTTATTTTTGGTTAGCCAGAATCTCGATGTTCAGTTTAGAAGGACCACCATGAAGTCGGTGGGGGGTGTTGGAGAATTTCTGGCAAAACCTAGAAGGTGGTGTTTACAAAAGGAAGGAGATGATGCCAGGTTTTCAAAATTTGAATCCGGATTTTTCTTGGAGAGGGAATTCCTGGATTGTTAAGGATAGTGATGGGGAGGTTGTCACGTCAGTCATTAAGGGCGCTGCGTGTAGCAGTGGTAACATTTCGCCAACCTTGGATATTTCATTGCGTGTGGAACGTGGGATTGATGGGCAGTGGTAGGTGACTTCTTTCAAGATTATTGAGGTGGGCCCGGTTGCTGCAAAGCCCAATGGTTATAATAAGCCACACAGTTTTAAAAACGTGTTAATGAAAGGTAGTGGGCTGAAGGCCCATGCTGCTTGGAAACACAAAGCCCAAGTTAGGCTTTATAATGCCTTGTCTGGTAAGCCTAAATCAATAAGTGTTAGCTCTAAACCCAACTCCTTTTTATCTGATGAAACTTAGTCAAAAGTGGCATTGTTTACGCTGTCCTCTCCTGCTTGCAACTCCGACGTACAGTTCTGTGAGTCTTCACCTCAGCCTAGTGTATCGGATTGCTATATTTCGGGGATCGGGTCTTCGATTTCGGTTTGTACGAACTCTACTTTTGCATGTGAATCTCCCCTTTCGGTACCTCTCTAGGTGGATCCAGTCTTGGGGTCTTCAGTGGCTCCCTCTGTTTTTGGACTGCCACAGATACTCCTAAGCAAGCCGCCATTACCAACGAGTGACGAGGTTCGATTGGGGTCAGAGGAGGAGATTTTTGAGACTAATTCGGCAAGGTCTTCTCAGCAAGCAGTGGTATCGGAGAAGCCAGACCAGATTTTCTCCAAAGCTCCACAAGATTTTGGTCCTACACTTAGTGATTTTGTCGGTGACTTGAGCAGAACATGGGATAATTCCAATGATTGGATGATTGAATTTCGGGATGGGAGGAAAATAGTTATCCCGCTCTCAGCTTTTCGTTCTCCTAATTCTGTGTCTGACCAGATTGATTTGGAGGGTTTAGTTAATTCAGGTATGGATTCTCTTGTTAAAAAGGGGCAAATTAGTAGTTGGGTTTCTGAGTATGATGGTATGGTGGGTTCTGTTGCCTTTGAGTTTGGGTCAGAGGGTGAGACTTGGGACTCTGAGGTGGGTTTGTTGAATTGGGAACACTTAGGTGAACCACTTGATGTGGCACCTCTCGCAGTGGATAACTCTGAGGTTATGGAGACCTCTACTGTAGAGGAGAGAGGGTGTTCGGTGGATGTCAACAACTCTAAGTTGTCTTTTTGGGTAACTAATAGAATTAAAGCTTTCCAGAGATCTATTTGGACCTCGCTGGAAGGGCTCGAAGAACAAGTTACAGGTTTGCTCTTAGCTTTAGAAAAGCGAAGAAAAAAGAGGATGTTGGATGTAGCCTCTCAGAGGAAGATGGTTAAGGCTGGGCATAAAGGGCATCGTGAATTAATGAACTTATTGAGTTCTTGGGGTGAGTATAATGAGTTAGTAAGGAGCAGGAGTACAGTTAGGGGTCGGGCTGTTATAGTGCATCAATGAATTTAAGAATTGTTTCTTGGGATGTGAGAGGGTTGAATGAGTAGGAGAAGCGGCTTCGGGTTAGCAATTTGATCCGTAAGTGGAAAGCAGATATTGTTTGTCTGCAAGAAACTAAGATGAAGTTTATTAATAGGGGTGTCATTTGCAGTTTGTGGGGAGGTCAACATGTGGATTGGCTCTATTTAGGCTCTGTGGGTGCCTCAGGTGGGGTGTTATTGATGTGGGACAATAGGGTTGTGGAAAAGGTGGAGGAAGTAGTGGGTCGCTTCTCAATCTCTTGTAAATTCAAAAATCTGGTGGATCAGTTTGTTTGGGCTTTCTTTGGTGTCTATGGGCCCAATTGTGATAATGACAGATGTCTCTTATGGGAGGAGTTATCTGGTGTTTGTAGTTGGTGGGATGTGCCTTGGTGTGTGGGAGGTGATTTCAATGTGGTACGATTTCCTTTTGAATGTTCTGGTTTCGCAAATTTTACTTCAGTTATGCATAGGTTTTCAGCTTTTGTTTCTGAGCTTAGCCTTATTGATCTATCTCTGGTTGGAGGATCTTCACTTGGTCTAATTCTAGAGAGGTGGTTTCAAGTTCTAGATTGGACAGATTCCTTCTGTCAGCTGACTAGGAGGAGAAATTTCCTTTTGTTTGTCAGCGTCATCTTTCTAGATTGTCTTTTGACCATTTTCCTATTCTTTTGGAGGGTGGGAATCTTTTTGGAGGTAAGAAACCTTTTAGGTTTGAGAACATATGGCTAAAGGATGAGGGCTTTTTGGATAGGGTGTGTTCTTGGTGGGAGTCCTATTGTTTCCAAGGTTCTCCTAGTTTTATTTTGGCTAACAAACTGAAGATGTTGAAATTGGATTTGAAGAGATGGAATGTGGAGGAGTTTGGTAATATAGGTCTCAAGGTGCAGAATCTGTGGAAGGATCTCAATGTGTTGGAAGTTATCGAGGAAGTTCGTGTTCTTTCAGCGAAGGAGAGTTTGGAAAGGATTGGATTCGGGGAGAGTTAGAAAAAACAACCTTGTTGGAAGAAATCAACTGGAGGCAGAAGTCTAGGGCTCTTTTCCTTAAAGAGGGAGATAGGAACACAAAATTTTTTCACCGTATTGCAATTCTCATAGAAGAAGCAATACCATCGATAGGCTTATGGTGGATGGAGAGTTATCCATGGATCAGGGGATCATAAAGGGGTGCATCTCTCAGTTTTATAAACAGTTATACTCGGAGAATGTGGTTCATAGACCCCTTTTGGATGAGGTTGTTTTTTCTAGCATATCTGAGGAAGATGCCAATTGGCTGGACCAACCCTTTGATGAGGATGAAGTTTTTAGAGTGGTCCAGGATTTCAATGATGATAAAGCGCCAGATCCGGATGGTTTTTCAATGGCTTTTTTTTTTTTTTCAATCTTGTTGGAGCTTGTTGAAAATTGATATTATGAATGTGTTTCATAATTTTCATGCTTGCGCGGTGTTTGAAAAGAATCTCAATGCTACTTTCCTTACTCTCATTCCTAAGAAAAATGATGCTGTGGATGTCAAAGACTTTCGGCCTATTAGTTTGGTGGCAGGGTTGTATAAGATTATTGCTAAGGTGTTAGCCAATCAAATGCGAAGGGTGGTTCACAGTATTATCTCTGATTCCCAAAATGCCTTTCTGAAAGGTCGTCAAATTTTGGATTCTGTCCTGATTGCTTCTGAGTGTTTAGACAGTAGATTGAAGGCAGGGGTTTTGGGGGTGTTGTGCAAACTAGATATTGAGAAAGCTTATGACCATGTGAATTGGGAGTTTCTCCTGTTTTTGTTATAGCAGTGTGGTTTTTTCGATAAGTGAAGAAGATTATTTCATAAAAAAAAAAAAAAAAAAAAAAAAAAAAAAACCCAAAGTCCCTTGATTCAAAACATAAATTGATTCATGGAAAAGCCATAATTTGAAGAAATAATTTACTAATTCCTTTGTAAATTCACTAATCCCTTGTATAATTTGCTTGGTGGCCTTAAAAGGGGAAATTGCAAGTTTTCAATGAAATTTTAGTCCGAATTCAGAGTGAAAATTCCAAGTTTAAATTTTGAGTAGATGGAAATTTTCAAATTTTGGTAACACCAGATAAAGATATGAAGGAGAGCTGACATACACTGAAGAAGGGTCAAAATCAACTGCAGTGACATAAGGTTTAGCATTATTGCAGTTAACAACACTAGGACCTAATTAAAATAGTAGAACTTTGATAGTGATAAATGTATTTTACTGACATTTTCCCCAGCCTACCCACTTTTTCTTTTTCTTTTTAGAAAATAAAATTCTTTTTAAAGTGCACAAATATAGGCAAAGCTAAAAAAATCTGACAAAGGTTTCACATCCACATCCATTCGATGCCTCCCCAGACTCTTGATGATGATGATCAGGTGTTGTATATCTACTGTTAAATTCTCCATTTTGATCAATGGTTGTCCTTTTGACTTTTTTGGGAGTTCTAGATGTTTAAGGCAAGGTGACCCGTTATCCCCTTTTCTCTTTGATATTGTCATGGAGGCTTTGAGCCGTATGTTGGACGCTGCTATTGTGACTGGTCAGTTTTCGGGCTTCTCTGCGGGGAGGGCATCTGATTCCTTGTTGACGGTGTCCCATTTGTTGTTTGCGGACGATACTCTTGTGTTTTGAGATGTTGACAGCAATCATATAACAGTTTTGCGTGGGATTCTCTCTAGATTTGAGGAGGTGTTAGGGCTAAAAATTAATTTAGATAAGTCTAAATTGGTCCTAGTTGGGGATGTGCCTAATATGATTAAGCTTGTGGAGATTTTGGGCTGTAGAGAGTCTACTCTTCCGTTGAAATATCTTGGTCTTCCGTTGGGTGCCTTTTTTAAAGACAAGACGGTTTGGAATCCTATTTTGGAGAAGATGGAGAGAAGGCTAGCTGGATGGAAGAGATTGTATTTATCTAAGGGGGGTAAGGTCACCCTTATTAAGAGTACTCTCTCTAGCCTGCCTACGTATTTTCTTTCCCTTTTTCCTATTCCAGTTAAGGTAGCCAAGCGGATGGAGGATTTACAAAGAGACTTTCTTTGGAATGGTATCGGTGACAAATGTAAGCTTCATTTAGTAAGTTGGTCGAAGGTTTGTAGGCCAATGAAGTATGGAGGGCTTGGCATTCGATGCTTGAGAAGGTTTAATTCTACCCTTTTAGCCAAATGGTTGTGGCGTTATGGTATGAAGAATGATGCCCTTTGGAGAAGGGTCATTGGGGCGAAGTATGGGAATGAGTGGAGTGGTTGGTGTTCAAAATCCGTGTCTGGAGTATATGGTGTTTGTTTATGGAAGTTCATCAGAAGAGGCTGGCTGAATTTTTCTAAGTTCCTTCGATATGATATGGGTGATGGTTCTCGTGTGAAGTTTTGGGATGATGTGTGGTTTAGGGATTGTCCTCTTAAGGAGGCGTTTCTAGATTTATATAATATCAGTAGGACAAGGGATGCTTTAGTCGCCGAGGTTATGTGCTTTGCTAATGGGAGAATTTTTTGGGACCTTCAGTTTTGCCGCCTAGTGAATGATCAAGAGTCACAATCTTTGGATTCGTGTATGGTTTTGATTTACTCCACTAAGGTGCGAGGTGTTGGTTCTGACAAGCTTTGTTGGAAGCCGGCCAACAGTAGGGGTTTCGTGGTGAGCAAGTATTATCACTCCCTATCCCCCTTTACTGCCACTCCCTTCCCGTGGAAAATGATGTGGCAATCGAGGGTTCCCCCTTGGGTAGCTTTTTTCTCTTGGACTGCGGCCTTAGGCAAGATTCTAACTATAGATAACCTTCGGAAGAGGCATTTTGTTGTCCTTGAGTGGTGTTTTATGTGCAAAAGGTGTGGGGAATCTGTTGATCATCTCCTCCTTCACTGTCCTATGGCCTATGAGATGTGGAGTACGGTCTTTTGCTTGTTCAGGATTTGTTGGGTGATGCCTTAAAGGGTTGTGGATTTGTTGGATTGTTGGTCATGTAACTTCAGGCATCATCGTAATATAGTTATTTGGAGGATCGTGCCACACTGTTTGATGTGGTGTATTTGGCGGGAACGGAATGCTAGAAGCTTTGAGGGTCACGAACGGTCCATTCTTGAGTTTAAGTCTTTTTTTCTTTTTTACTCTTCTCGAATGGTGTTTAGTTATACCATCTTTTTCTTGTTTTTCTCTTCCTGTTTTGTTTGATCATTGTAATTTGGTTTCCTGATGTTTTTGCTTGTTTAGTACATTTCCTACGAACGGGGTTGTGTTCTTTTTTAATATATATCTTCTGTTACTTATCAAAAAAAAAAAAAAAAAAAGAGGGCCTTTTCCTGACCAAATTTGTCTTCTATTTAGTTCAGAAAACATGATGATTCTGAATCTAGCAAATTGTTGTTGGTCATTGAAGAACCATAGTCATTAGTCACAAAGGCACTATAAAGGACATAGATACAAAAATATTGGAGTCCCAAAGATCTAAATTTTCAAGCTCATATAGAGTTTCATAGTCTAAGCTTTTCTGCCTAATACATTGTTGACTTTCATCATAAGCTCATTAAACAGGTGATGCTATTTTTCTAGGGGCAGCGCCACCTCAAGGTCAAGGTGGTCCTGGCCATGGTGGTCTCAGGACCACCTTGACCTAATTTTTATTTTTTATTTTTTTTATATATAATAATTTAAAATTTTTTATTTGTCTATCATTCAAAAAAAAAAAAAAAAAAAAGAAGGAATAGCCTCAGTTTTTTTTTTTTTTTTTTTTTTTTTATACTGATGAAATTAAATTTTACTCCATAATTTGTTATACATTCAGTGGATGAATGATTGCTTGGTTGTGTACATTGAAAGAGATGTAGTTTGTAGTATTGGTAATGAGACTATCATGCAAAGATTTTAAAATATGAAAACTCATAGAAAGCAATTATAAACTTTATATATTTGCATTTTTTTATTTTATTTTATTTTTATTGTTGTTATTGTCAATATATGAATTTTTCTTTTTATTAGATGGTATAATTTATGCTTCTTAAGGAACACCCTGTTAAAAATTCCTAGAGCTGCTAATTCTAATATGTATAATGTGACCCCAATTAGTTGCCATTGAAAATTAACCAATCACCCTGAAACTTGTACAAGTTATCATTTTAATAATGATTAACATTTATTGGTAAAAAAAAAAAAAAAAAAAAAATTCATGTTAAGCAACAAGAAAAACCAGTTGGACCTAATTTTTTTTCCTCTTTGTTGGTGCTTGATATTATGGGATTGTCAGTGGATAGTTGCAAATAACAAAGGGCGGGCATATACTCAAAAGAGTTAAACCAAAACTTGCTTTGGGTGAGGTAGAGTTGCTATGTGAGGCATTTTCAGAGGGTTGGGGACTCTACTAAGAGCTCATATATGGGTGAATACTGAATTCTTTATATTAAACGTAATACAAACTCATTCACTTGGCCATATATTAGATACCATTTGTTTGTTTCCATAAGAGGGCTTGTAGAAGCAGCTAGCATCATTGAATACAAAACAGAATTCTTAATAACCATGATGTAAAAATATAGCTAAAAAAAAGTTACCAGAGATCCTGTGCCAGCACAAATTCACAGCCACTCAATGTATGGATCGGTTGCTCACAATTTTATACATCAGGGCTAAAGGATTCTCACTAAAAGGAATTGCTCTCGGCAAACAATGCACATACAAAATGTGCGAGAAACTTCTAACCAAAAAAAAAAATCTAACCATTTGAAACTGATTATCATTAAAATTTAATGAGAATTCATATATAGGGAATCATTGCGAACTATACTTGATCTTATAGAACGAGTCATTATAGACTTTAATGGAGCTTTTGCATTACTTGATTCCAGCTCTGCTGCACGTCTATAACAATTCTAGAAGAAAACTTTTTACTGCTTGTTAATAAATTTATCTGCATAGCCAATATGGTATGTAGTAAACTAATTGTAAAACTAATTATTTACAATTAATGTATATCTGCTCACTTTTTTAGATATCCATGGCTGAAGAACAGTCACTCAAAAAAAAAAAAAAACCGTAAATTATAAATTTAAAAAAAGAAATAGAATACTAGAACAATGTGCTTTTAGCAAAAATTACTCAGACAAGAAACATGTTAATATCAAACACATACAAAATGTGCTCCTAAACAACCAGAGAAAAAAAAAATCAAACAATTGAATTAGAACACCATATCAGAAGATGATAAGAAAACTTTACATATGAGACAGAGAATCTTAACATGTAAAACTATAGATGTAGTTACATCAAGAATCAATAATGTGGACAAAAAATGGAAGTAATTCCTATTCCTAGACTAATAATTTCTTCCAACAGTAGCCGTAGTGCTCTTGATTTCAGTCAAATAATTCAAGCTACTAGCCCTGGTTAGACCTTCCAACATTTGTTGCATTTGCAACAAGTGACATAGGTTGTCATGGGTTCATCGGCACTCCGGGTCTACATTTGGTAATAGGTACACTTGCGCTCACGACACCGGCTGCACTGGAACATGTCAGTGGTGGCCTTTTCCTCCTCATCAACATCATGCATACATCTTTTCAAGCTTTTCAACTGTATCTGAATGTTCTTTCGCTGCCTTTTTTGACTGGCCATCTCCTCGGCACTCATGGTTACAAGACTTTCAGGCTTGATCTCTCCAAGAAGCACCTTCCTCCTCAAATCTGGGTTCTTTGGGTCTTTGAGATTGAACAAGATGGATTGATAATTAGCCTTCTTGATGGGATTAGACCACCCAATCCTTTCAAACATAGCAGACTCTACTGAAACAGCCACTTGAACAGGGTCTATTGCTAGTGATATGCTCACATCAGTTTCAGAAGAAACTCTAGAAAAGACCTCTTGCAACTGTTTCCTAACCCTCTCATGGTAACCAGAGGTTTTGGTGATGGGTTTGGAATCTTGGTGGTGATGATCATCAATTTTGTTCTGTAGAGGCACTGGGGTCGTTTCTGTTTTTGCCTTAGGATTTGGAATACGAACCTTGATTATCAGCCTCTTTCTGTTTGGAACCCCAGAATCCTTTTCAAAGCCACCACCTTTACTGTCGTTGATGATGGGTACCTTGGAATCTTGATGATCAAGAAAAACCATACCCACATCTGTTTCAGGCTCGGGAAGCCGAAACTTGAGAACCTCAGTCGCTGTTGTCATTGTCACAACGTGTAGTGAGATTGTTGATGATCAGTGCTACCTTCTTCCTCTCCCAAAAACACAACCAAATAAGCTTTGCTCTCCAAATTGAAGTACAGCGTTGTAGCAACTCTTATATGTATTTAAAGCTGCTTGTGTTGTTGTTTCCGTGACCCTCAAGGAGTAGGAGTTCCGAGTTGGAATCGGAATCGGATTTTGGAGAAGGGCGGTGATTAAATTTGGGTTCTAGCCGTTGGGCTGTCAGCTATTTGGTTTTGAGTTTTAGCAAGTCACAGCTAATTCCTAATTAGTGCTTCTGGAATATACTAAACTGTTCAATGTTTGGGGTTTGGTTTGGTCAATTTATATTTTATTTATATTTATATTTATATTTATATTTATTTATTTTCTACTTTCTCCACTATTGAAAATAAAGAAGATTTTAGATCCTGCATAATTATTAAACCTGAACAGGAGTAAGTGTTGGGTTAGTGGTTCAACCAGTGTGTATAGGTCGAGGAACTAAAATAAATATGAAAATAAGTTTGATAAATCATAAAAATAAATATGAAAAAAAAATGGCATGCCTTAATTACTAATTAAAGTTAAGTCTAAAATAAAAATCACCTAATATAATACTCAAAGTTTTACAAGTAATAACACTAGAAAGTATAAAACTACAAAACCAAATGGGTCGCAACAACTCGTTTTGATTGCATGAGTTGCGAAAAAACAGTTGAATTTTACTTTTAACCGGCCAATTTCATAAGTTATCCGATTAAACAACTGGACTGACTTAGGTATCGCTTCACCAAGTTACAAGTCCAACTAATTGGGCCAGGTTGGGTTTTAATAACTATGCCTACAAGTGAAATTACAATTACAATTAAATGTGATAGTCAAAGTGCTTGGGGGTTTAGGAGAAAAAGGGTTTTAGCTGTGGGGTTAACAGCATGTTGTAATTATTTCTCAAAAAAAAAAATTTAAGCATAAAGTAAAAATGGGAAAAAAAATTAAAAAGGTAAAAGTCAAATATGTTAACGAAAAAAAAGAAGAAGAAAAAAACGAATTTGGGGCTGAGTTTAAAAATGAAAAATGGATTTTTTTTTTCTTTTGTTTGTTTATTTGAATTTTTTTTTTGGCACCCTAGTTGCAAGGGAAATAAGTAGTTAATGAAGTAAACCTTGAACTTTGATTTGAGTCAACGTGGGCCAAACATTGCATAATCACCCCACCCCTAGATTGAAATCACTAAGGGCACGTTTAGTAGACTGTAGCAGTAATTACATAAAAATGGAAATAGATATTACAAGGAATACAAAATACTATAATGTAATGCTTATTACTATTCATTTGTTTGGTGACAACACAATAATATAACCTTGAAGATAATGGAATGAAAGCACTTTAAATGGAATGAAAGTATTTTAAATCAAACTTAAGATATATTTTAGGAAATATCTTACTCATATAATTATATTTCCTAAAAAATAATTTTTTAAAAAAAAAATTTGAAAGAGAAATTAGTTATTTTCTATTATTTTTTATTTTCATAATTGTTATGTGCATATGGAAAGTTTGTTTATTTAGAAATATATTAATTGTAGAAATTAATACACCTACTAAGGGATAGCTATTACATCCCTTCTAGAAATGAATAGTTATTCCTCATTTTAAAGAATAGCTATTCATAAGGAATGATCATTCCTTGTAATAAAAACATAATTAAACTACTGAATAACTAAATTATAGGAATAACTATTACATTACAGTGCATATTACAATCAACCAAACATATCTTAAGAGTGTGTTTAGTTGGAGTAGGGGTGTGCGCAGGTCAGATTGGGTAGGTAAAAGCCAATATTTTTATCCAATCCACCACTAGCGGGTTAGGAAAATTCCAATTTGCCACTGACTCACCAAAGTCTAAATCTGACATATTGGTTACAAATTTTGGCGGTTTTAACTCGGTGGGTTAGGCGGGTTGTGCGGGTTAGTATTAACAATGTTATTAAAAAAAAAAAAAAAAAAAAAACTATCACAATCAACAATTTATTATTGCAAAATCTCAAAATATAACTAATGCACACAAAAAATTAAAAGTATATTTCATTGAATAATGTCAATTCCAACACAAACCTAGGGTCAATAAAAAAGAGATATATCATCTCTAATAGCCCTTGTCTCCACAAAAAAAAAAAAAAAAAAAAAAAAAAAAAAAAAAAAAAAAAAAAAGAAAAGAAAAAGAAAAAATTGGAGGCTGCTACCTTGCAACTGAAGAAAATTAAATCAACAAATCCAAAGTCTTAACATTCCCAAAGTCACATTGAGGATTCAAAATAATAACATACCAACATAAGAAATAAACTTCAAAATGGTATGCATGATCTCAAGATTTACAAGAATACATGGGACCCAAATCAAAAAGACAAACAACAACATACTCAATAAAAATATAAATACAAACATTAAGCAATACAAGACATAAAAACAACTACCTTTGTGGTTGTCTAGGAGAGTACATAGTTGATGGAAGGTTAAGAATTGAAGGGATAAAAAATAAAATAAAAAGGAAAGAGGCTTCAAAAAAGTTAAGGAAGAAAAAGACAAAACAACATGAAAGAGGGAGGGAGAGGAAGTGGTTGAAGGTGAAGGTTAAATACAGAGTGTATGTAGTATACAGTTGAAGTGATTTTCGGGTTTCATTGTTGACTTTTTATATTTTGTGAATTGATTATTGATTAGCTATCAAAATTGATTAACTTTATATACATAATATACGGTTGATCAATTTGAAATTATATATATATATATATATATATATATATATTATTTATGTATAATTAAGTGGGCAGGTCGAGTTGTAGCGTGTTGTCAATGTTTCAATTTGTTATCCAACCTAATCTGCTATTTTGGGTGTCTAACCTGCCCAATCCAAACCGCCTAAATCAATGACCCTCACAGGGCGAGCGGGTTGACTGCAGGTCGGGCAGATTGGCAAGTTAAGCGGATATTCTGCACAACCCAAAGTTGAAGTGATTTTGGGAGGATAAAGGAGACAATAGGGGAGAAAACATTTTTTTTTTGGTTGCTTGGTTGGAGGGGAAAAGTGGAGGGAGATATTCATAGGGCCCAGGTTTCTTCTCTTTGGGCCACCAAATATCAATCCCCCCAATTTGGAGAGAATTATGGAGATAAACTATTAAAAAAATGTTTTTATTTTATGTAATAGGGCATGAGAATAAATTTATACAGACTACATTATCTATTTTCTCACTTTTCTACTCAACCAAATAAAAGAGTTTTTTATCCCTCTACTTTTCCACCTGTCCTCATCTTCTATCCCCCACTTGATAATTCTGAACTTATTCTAGAATCTAATAAGAAAAGAAAAATTAATGAGCTTAGAAAGGCATTAAATGCATACGTAACATTAAACCCTAATAATCACTCACGCATTTCTTGCGTAATAGTCAAAAACTCAAAATACCAACACTATGTTAGGGACTTTATACAAGAAATGAATGGAATATAAACAATTAGAGGGGTGTTTTTTTCTTCCTCATTTCCTATAATACAGTAAGATAGGGTAAATAAAGTATAAACAAAAAAAAAAAGTAGTTATATATATATATATATATTTTTTTTTTTTTGAGAACTTTAGTTTTATATTACTATTTGCCAGTAGGGTGCTTAGTTCCATGTCTACTTGCTGATAATGATGTTATTAAATGAGGACACATTAATGAATTTAAAGTTTAAACTAAAGTAAAAATGTTTAATAAGTGTGAGGTAGTGACAACTAACAAATGCTTAAAAGGATCAAGGCCATGGTGAGTAGGTGACTACAAATATTGGAGGATGTTATGATCTTACTGTCCCACATGGATTAAGTATAAGCTTAACCATGTGTTTATAAGCTCTTGGGCACCCTTCCCTTGCAAGCCTGTTTTCAAGGATGAGTTCGACCCATGGGTTTGTAACAAGTGGTATCAGAGTTGTTCATCTTGAAGCCATGGTTGAAACTAAATCTATAATACTTCTAAATGAAGCTATTTTCAACTTTCAAGAAGTTTAGAAAAAACTTAGTATCATTTTGCAGAAATTATCTGATGCTGAAACAAGAAGACAACAACCCTAAACACTTCGGACCAATGAGAATCACATATCAAGGAATGCTCTAGCCATAACTTTTCCAAAATCCATCAAGGTTGATTTTCTCAGGTTCAAGGGAGAAGAACCTACTACTGTGGTTTATAAAGCAAACCAATGCTTCAACTATTACAAGACCCCAGATTAGGAAAAGCTTCCAATGGCCTATTTTCACATGGATGGGGAAGCATTAGTGTGGTTTGAATATGCTAAAGATATTGGGTTATTTGTTAGTTGGGATGCCTTTATTCAAGCACTACAAGTCCGATTTAGATCTATTGTTTGTGACAATCCATTGAAGGCTACTATTTAAGAACCACATGTTCTTGTAAGTAATCCAATGCTCATTGGCGTTAGCCAAACTCATGTTTCACCTAATGGGTTTGTTCATGCAATCAAGAATGAAGACGTAGACTTACCACACACTCACATTGGGGGCCAAATCTCGTTACTTAGTGGCTGTCACAAAGCCAAGAAACTAGATGCTTCTTTTCTTAGTGATTGCTATGGGATAAATGATGGATTCCATTGCCGACATGATCATGATTTTGATAAGAAATTGAGTTCTATATTGCTGAAGGTTAAGTTTAATATGATTGCTTTCTATTATACTCCTATGTCATGGGCTGTGATTAATTTCTTTGGAGTTATTTGTGTAATCAAAGGTCAAGATGTTTTGGTGTATTGAGTTAGTGGCCAATTTCTCCTAATGAAGGTGTCATTTCACAACAAAACCTTGTGGGCAAGGTGTTTTCAAGGGGAGGGAAATATTAGGAATATGAAATAATTATTGTAATTCCTTTAGTTAAGTAGTTAGCTAGTTAGTTGAGATTAGAATGAGTTAGTTAGGATTTGAGTACATGTAACTAATTTAACGCATGACTTAATTCATAAAGTACATGTTGAATTAACTAGCTAATTATCTTAAGCCATGTGAGCCAATGACATTAGAGCTAGTCTCCTATAAATACATTATTATAATTCAACATTAGATATGAAATGAAGAATAGAGTAACTCATTGCTTAGTGCATCTCTCTCTCTCTTAATCTCTTTCTCAGTATTTCTCTATGGAGGGTGACTACCTCGAATTAAGCCAATTTTCTTACAATTCCTATCCATCCCATTAGGAACCACCGGGTTCCTAACATGTGGTATCAGAGCCAACTACCACTCCGAGTTAGGGGTGTCCAAGCAAACCGAAGACTCGCCGGAACTCATCAACCTAATCGGAACCAACTTTTCACGGCCAAACTGACACCTCCGACGGGTCTTAACCCTCAAAACCCAACTACAATGGGTCGAGTGGTGAGTTTCGTCCTCAAAAATCTGAGTCACCTGATCCGCCTGACAAAAACTCAAAAGAAGGCCGAAATTACCTAGATCTGGCGATGATCTGGCGCTTCTCAGCTTTGATCTGGCCACGTTTAGCCTTCTTTTACTTAGATCTGACTAAGATCTTCTCTCTTCCTCACTCAGATATGTTTAAATCTAGCAAATCTAGCCCAGATCTACTCTAACTCAACCGAATCTCATTAGATCTCAGCCAAATGTTGGCCAGATTTGCATAGATCATAAGGAATATCAGCCAAATCTTGTTAGATCTGGACCTCCGGTTAGATCTGACAAGATTCGGCCAAAATCTGGCGATATCAGAAAACCCGAAACCAACCAATTCACACCCGAAAACTAATACGACCCGACTCGGTTGATTTGAAACTTCATTCGGGTCGGTTGCTGGTTGAAATCTTCCCTACTCGATAATGTCTGGTCGAGTCCAAGTTGGGCATAAGCCTGACCTGGCCTGACCCGTGGACAGCCCTACTCTGAGTAATCAAGTGTAGCTCATTGAGTATGAGATCAAATAAGTTATGGCTTTGTGATTGGATCCATGATGGGGCAACCTAGAGACTAAATTAAAATAATTGATACATGAGTGGAGCCACAAAAAGAGAAATGGCTACTATAAGGTCAGTGTCGCTAGAGTGAGCCGTCATGGACATCAGCTGCAGAGCGTGACGGTATGTTATGATCCTCGTGTCCCACATGGATTAAGTATAAGCTTAACCATGTGTTTATAAGCTCTTAAACACCCTCTCCTTGTAAGTCGGTTTTCAAAAATGAGTTCTATCTATGGGTTTGTAATAGAGGCAAGAAATGAAATAAGTGGGAATTCTCATAAAAGAATAATAATAATAATAATAAAAAGAGTAGGGATTGAGAGGGTTTTATTTTATTTTATTTTATTTTAAATTTTAATCTAAGGAGCATCGAGCATTAAATGCCCAAACCGTAAGTCACACTTATCTATGACTATTAGCAACTAAACTCATTCTCTATTTGGCTAAAACTAAGTAAATCAAAATCGAGCACCTAAGATTCCTACAACGAGTAAAAACTAAGACCAGTTCCATCATATATGCAAGTTTTTTTGTCTTAGGTGCAAAAATTTATGTTGTCGTGCCTCTACATAAGTAAATCCCCTTGGAAGGTCAATTCCCCTCCCTTATAAATGTGACGAGTGATAATAGCTTAATTTTGTATATTTGTATCATTATTTGAGAGTATTATCATACAATACTTTTTTTTTTGGTATTAAATTATTCATTTTATATTTGATTTTGAATAATGTGAAATAGTTAGTTTTGTGTTTAAAATTATTTTTAATGAATGAATATGTTCTTTCTAAGAGAATTGAATTATTTATTGCAAGATAAGTAAGAGCTGACTTGTGCAATAAAGAAGGCTTGTGGGGAAAAATGAGCCAAGTAGGAGTATTAGGCCATGGGCCATGCCTGAGGATGTAGGGTAGCTCGAGGAGGGTCGAAAAGTAAGATAAGCATGTGGGGCAATGGGACGAGGACAAGGTCAGGTAATCACGAACAAAGGTTGTCTCCTGAGGATCCAAACTTCCTTGGGAAGCGTTATGGGGGATTGGAGCCCAGTCGCCTAGAGAGTATCGTGCAAGAGGGTACCATACTTCTAAGGACAAGTTTCAGATATAGGAATCTATAGCGAACCAAGAAATATCTGAAAAGAAGGTTGCTACCACCACATTAAATGTTTTGCACCTAACCAACTGGCTTCATTTATGTGGAAATGACCCCTGAGAAAGGATATCTCAGCTTACAGTTACTCACAAAGTTTCCAGGAGATTTTTGATGTGACAAGCACCCAAGAGATCGCCTACATGATCAACAAGTGGAAGGTTGGGATTGAAAAGAATAGAACTATATAAAGAAATGGCCCCTGTAAAAAATGGAATAGGGGATCGAAAGAAAAAAAGGAGCAGAACATCTTGTACTTAGATAAACTTGAGTGAATATAAAAACACTTCATCCTTAGACTTGATCGGGGAGTGTTATTCCCATAAAACTGTGTTTTCTTATCTTTCTAGCATGAATCCAATCTATTGTGACTCTTATATGATTTGCTGAGTCTTACTAAGATCCACTCTCTAACAATATATTGTTTTGGGCTTGTTGGGCCATCATCCATTTCCAATAGACTGAGGGTCAAAATCTAGTCCTTACAAGGCTAATGGGCTAAATTTTGACAATGGCATAAATGAAGTTAAATAAGGCTAACCCAATTAAATTTGAGCCCAATTGGATTAAGGAATCAAAGAAAATTTGCACTAAGTGTCCATTTGGAAACACTTTATTTAGTTTTTTTTGCTGAAATCTTTTTGCTAAAAGGTTGCTAAAATATGCTTGTATTAAGAAAAAGTGAGAAAAAGTTAAGAAAAAAGAAGAAGAAGAGATTTTACAAAGCTATATATAAAAGCTAAAAAAAGAAAAAACCCGGCTTATAATCTATTCCCAAACACACACTAAATACAAATCAAACTTAAATTAGGATTTAAGCATGTGCAAGCTACTGTTTTGGACATAACTTTCAACTCTCAGATATTAGATTGTGATGATTCAAGTTGGGCTGAAAATATAACTCATAGAGTTACAACTTTGCAGTTTATAAAAAGTCCAAATTCTAACACTTAGTATACGTTTGGATTGGGCTGATGTGTCTTGCATTTCTGCATTTTTGGCTTTTTTTTTTTTTGAGCAACGCCTCTTGCACTGTTCATGGGATGAACAGTGCATTAAGGCAAATGAACAGTATTTTTCATTAGGGAATAGTAACTGAAAATTATTTTTTTAATTATTTTCAGTTTTCATAAAAATAAACGGTATCCAAACGCACCCTTAATAGGTCAAAAAAGTTGGTTAAGTAGAATCTAAGGATTTTTTTCAAATGAGAATTCTACTTGTAATAAGATTTTTGGCCTATTTAAAGGTTTTTTAGGTCAAAATTTAAGGACAGTAGCCTAAGACAAAATCAATTTTTTCTTCTAGGGCATTTTCAAATCTTAAAGTTTTTATTATTATTTTTTAATGACTTGCTAGAAGTCATGCTAAGACAAGGGGTGAAACTCAACCTCTATTGATATGTCCTTAACAATATTTTGAAGATTTTAATGCTTAAGTTTCGTGTTTCTGATTGATTTTCCTACCTAGAAAAATGTTTTATTCTATATAGCAAAAGACAATAGGCGCTGGGAAAAAACATTTTACGCTAAAAAAATTTTACACCAAAGCCTGAGTCAAGCTTGTTTTCAAGTCATACAGTTGAAAACCCCAAATGCTTTGAATAGTAAGTAGAGATCATTTCCTCCAATAGTCAGTGTGTCCTTAATCATACATCATCCAGTAATCAAAACTGGAAAAATGAGTCAGGTGTCCTGTAGCCTGTAGTTCAACGACATAGCCTACTCTCCTCTATTAAAAGAACTATGGTTTGAATTGCCCGTCCCCATTGTTGTAACTATCCAACCATTCAAAAAAGTAAAACTGGAAAATTGAAGATGACCCCTTCTTCCTAATACCATTGTTTTTCATCAATCTTCTTTACTCTATCAAAAAAAGAAGAATAGTTCACCATGAGGTACATACAATATGAGACCTTTCGGTAATTTCCACTTTTCAGTGAAACTGTCTTATATTTGACAGGGAACATGGATATAAGATGGCAGTAAAAATTTTCCAGATTTTAAGAGACACAGAGCATGTTATACGTATAATTATTGAAAGCCAATCATTTATGTGACCAATTAGAAATTTTAAGAGCAACAGTGAGCGCAATCCAAACTAAATAGAACTTCATTAGTTCAGATTTATTGCCGATGACCGACCTGCAGTCAAAGAATCTTGAGCAATGTCTTGTAAAGAGGTGGGGGTACCCTCACTCACCTCTACACATCCAATTTCTCATGCATCTATTTATAACTTAGACCATTAATAAATCATTGAGGGATCTTCAGGGATTGGAATAAGAGGATCTCTGTTTCAAATTATTGATCTTCCTCTTGTGCAACTTATGGATGCCTTTCACAACTTGTCTTGATGAGCATTGAAGTATGTGTCGTCCAGGCCAATGGATTTCGACCCTGAAAGCACACCCCATCAACTGAGTCTTTTGTTTCCCTGTTCTCACTGGGTCTTCTTTCCTGTTTAGCTGGCCTTGAATGATATGGAAAGACCATTTCATGCTCGGCCAACTGCCTGCCCATACTCATTTGAACAATCTTTCGCAGCAACCAGCAATTGGAAGATACGCATCCCTCCGTGGGGATAATGGCAGGGAACTCAAATCCTCATCTGCTTTCTGGTAAAGCATTTTCTGCACATAGAACATCATATAACACTGTGAAGCTCTCACTATCTCCTCGTCAACCTCAGTGATCCAAGCATCATCACATTTGTACCATCGGTTTCTCAAGCGCAGATAAGTAACATAATGGCCGGATTCAAGTGTCCCTGAGTGAGTAACCACCGCAAAAATCTCAAAGTCAGTAATAATATCTGATTCATCACCCTCAACAGAAAAGATTCTATTCCCAAATCTGTTTCTGACAATTGAAGAGGACAAATAGGGGGTCATATCCAAGGAGAAAGGAAACTGCAAATATCGATCAATTTTTCTCGACATTTTTCTGACAGGTGAATGCTCAAATCTTTTTATATGCAAACACAAGACCAATGGGAGTCTCCTGATCGACATTTGCTTCACTGAGTCTCGCATTTCTTGACAGGTCTCGCAGAAAAGTTTCTGTTCTGATCCCAACTTCTCCTGCCTTGTGAACAAATCCAAACAACCCAAAAGAGTAGATATACTGCTGTTCTCATTTGGTTTGCTACGCTTGTTAACTATATCTGTTGGAGAGAAATTGCTAGTGTCCAGGTCAACTGAGATGTCCACACAAGGGTCATAAGTTGTTGAAGTGGATCCACAGGTCATGCAGGTGACATCTGATCTCAACAGTCCAGAGAATACCCTATGAGCAATACATTGGCAATCTCCACTATCTGTAGAAAAGAAGAATTATTTTTAAAAGACTGTAAATACTAAGAAAGGTGAAAAAAAAAAAAAAAACACTTCATTTTCCAAGTGTATTACACCTGTACCCTTCACTGTGTGACAGACTGCTTACTGCCTACATAAAACTTTGAGAACCAATACACAAGATACTGCAAAAAATTCTCAAACTTATTCTAAACAATATTAAGTTAATTCAAAAATATAAAATAACAATAATGGTCCAGCATCTTTCTACGATTCTACTTATTTCTTATTGAGCTATGCCAAATAGGAACGCATGCTTTTCAGATTTTCTGAACTTCTCCAACAAATACTAGCAAATGATTTTGCAAGTCCATGTTCTTCCTGATTAGCAGTAGAAAAATAAATCAGAGAATCTGTAATTAGTATTGACCTTCCACAGAGTCCCCCAGCTGCACATTGTCAGGAAGATGACCATATGCACAGAGTCTCAGCATATAAGACAGAATCATGCATCATCTTTAACCACTGTGACACTATACACATTATGTGACTAAGAAGCAGAAAAGCACCAGATTTCTCTCACCTTTTTTTTTTTTTTTTGGGGGGGGGGGGTGGGGGTGGGGGGGTTGGGGGGTGGGGACCTAAATAAACATATCAGATGTCAGATTTTATTTTAATTACCTCTATTTCGGTTCCTTGATTTTTCCTCTTTCTCATGGATCCCATCTAAGACTGATATGAAGAACTCATGAGCATCCTGCTGCTCATAACTTGCTAGATTTGTTGAATGCTGCCACCAACTTGAAATGTAAACCAAGTTTCAACATATCAGAGAAAATTTATCTCCATTTTTTTTTAATTGGACAAAAAAATAAGAGAGGAAAAATGCTATGAGATCTAGACAAAACCAGGATCCCATCAAACAAAACCAATGAAATCATTGTCAGTGATTCCCAGGGCGTAGCAGCTAAGGACCACGCCTCAAGAAGCGGAGATCACTAGCTCAAATCTCCCTGTCCCCTCTCCTAGGGGCCAAAAATTTCTTATAAAAAACATATATCATTGTAAGCGATTCTATGCAGCTTTCAATTAAATTCATGTGCAGAATTTAACTCCAATCACAGAACCTGTGATGCAAGTATGCAACAATGATGTGTAAAACAAGCTCATTCAAACTTCAAAATTATCTGAAGCATCCTAGTTATATAACATTAAATGAGATTATGCACTTTTAAATGTAGCTCATCTAGCCATCTCCAATTGTTTTATTCACGTCAAGAGGCTCAAAATAAATCAACCAACAAAGCAATGTCACGAACTTACATTTGCCAAAAAGATAGTCAAAAAAGACAATTCGCAGATACATCCTCTTACAAAGAACTAATGTAAGAAATTTATCCATTCAATATAAATCAATCATCAAAATCATGCCATATAACAAGATATGCCAAAATTAAAGACTGGCATACAGAGCAATGGCAGACCTGTATAGAAAATGAGCAGGGCTATACGGTGCCCGATCACCTGAAAACACAGCCGAGAAAACGACATCAATGTCACAAGACAAGCACAGCCGATCCCCCGATCTTCTCTGGCAAGCTTCATGATTATGCCCTTCACTCAAGAAGTAATTCCTGAAGGGAGGAGCATGTAGCAATGCTTGCAACACAGAGTTCATGAAACAAGTACTCCCTAGATTATTCAATCCTCTCAAACCCAATGGATAACAAGATTTATCCCTCCGATCCCTCATGGAAACCAACTGTTTAGATTTCTTCAAATCCACCAATTCTTCTGCCACACCTAAACCCAACCTCCTCCTCTTAACCAATCTCTCTCCAATACTCTCATCAACATGCTTATCATCCCTTGGGACACCCATGTTGTGCTTGGACATTACAACCTTATCAAAATCAGGGTCATAGACCTGATCGCAGCACACACAGCAATAAAGCTCAGCCCTTTCGATGTCCACAGCTAAATCGTGGCCATCCTCAGACTGAGTATGCAAAAGGGTATGGTCCAAACAGGAGACAGAGTTGCAAATCAAACAAAGATAGAGTCTACCTTGAAACCCATTACAAGAATTGCATCTGGGTACCCCTGTGTTGAGCATCTCAACACTTGTTCTCCCATGTGGAGTGGCCTTGAGGTGCTTTTGTATGGATTTATAGCCACTCAAGCCATGCCTGAGCTTGTAATCTTCAAGATGCTTGCAAGGTTTTGGGTTTGTGTATGAAGGGTTTCTTGAGGACATGTTGATAGAGATTGAAAGAAAGAGGCTTTGATTTGTTGCAAATCACAAAAATTTGTGAAGAAGAAAGACCAATATTAAAAATAATAATAATAATAATAATGGAGTTATTGAAAAAAGAAAAGAAAGATTCTATCTTTCAATGAAATTATTGAAAAAGATGTATAGAAGAAAAGGATCTGAGATTGGGTTTGGAAGTTTTTGGAGAACAAAGGTAAATGGGTTTGGAATTTTTTGGGTTACTGTTTGGGAATGACTTAGGGAAGAAGGAGAAGAAGCTGCTTTTGAGTCTCCTTAGTAAAGCTGAAGCCGACTTGTTGTGGGTTCCAAGTTCCAACTTTCTCACGTCCAGCCATTGTAAAAATTAGTAATAAAATAAACAAATTTACGTGAAGCTTCGCAGTGAGGACATTTTTGGTGTATGATAATAGGTACCTTGTGCACTAGTTAAGAGGCTAAAGAGAAATTATAATAAAAAAAAAAAAAAAAAAACTAAAATCGGTTTAATTACATTGGAATAATGGAATGTAACAAAAAAAAAAAAAGAGAGAGAAAAAAATAACTTTTAAATTGAAAGTGACTTGAATCCCTATAAAAAGTCAATAAACTTTATTATAACATTCAACCTTAATTAGGAATGACAATTATATAAATTGGTTCGTGTCAAAACTGGTTAGCACGCTTTAACATGATTAATAAATTAGTTGATATCTACTTAACCCACAATAAACTTAGAATGACCCCATTCATATAAATAATATTATTTTTATTTGACATAAATTTGAATTTAAATATAATTGAGTAATTACAAAAATTAATGGTCATATTGATAAATTATTATTTAAAACTATAAAATTTGATTTTTTCACTTTTTTTTTTTTTTTTTAAGATTGTTTATTAAACAAGTTGAAATGAATTGTGTAATGTTGTAATGTCAACTCATTTAATAAACGAGTTATATTATGGTTGAAGGGTTTGAAACCATAATTAAATGGGTCTTTGAAGTTAAGCTATGTATTCCAATACCGTTGCCTTGACAAGAATTGTCACTCTAACCTTAATCAATGATTTAGTGCTCTTGTTAATTACCATACCCTTCATTTTTATTTATTTATGTTTTTTTGTTGAGAAAATTGAGCTAGCACTAAATTGACTAGGAAAATAATAAAAAATGATAAAGGTTTTGGTAGATCAATTCCTAATGTGGGTGCCAATTGCCCAAATAAGGGATTTTGATCAAGAGGGTCAATTTCTTACTTGATGCTGTTTCAGTTTAGTTTGTTAGAATAATGAAATATTACGGTACTTATTAATACATATGTATTGTTTTGAGGATTATTGCTTTTTTATAAATAAATATATATTTTTGAGAAAGAAAGAAAGAAATATATATATATATATTATAAGCCCAAATATAAGTCTAAGTATACATTAATCCACCCTATGAATTAACTTAAACAATATATTTTATAATATATTTTTAAAAAAAAATTTATTGCGCCAGTCGAAACCTTCAAAAAATCTTTGGTACAATAAATATAGTCGGTACCAATATGATACTAACTACCTAATTTTGACCAGTTAGTCAGAGGGTCTATATATTCTTATCTAACAAGAGCAAGACCTTTTTTTTTTTTTTTTTTTTTTCCAAAGAATCTAACAAGACTGAAAGCCCCAACGTAGAATATTAGCCAGTGTCTATGACTATTGGACCGCGCACTAAAAGTCGTACTTGATCATCACCAATGGATCATTTTTCATTACCCACTAATATCAATCAATTCCAACCTTTATTACAACCTTCATCACTTTTTTTTTCTATCGAATTTGTAACCACACGGTCCAAAGACTCCAAACCCATTAGAAACTAGAGAAGTGTAGAAACAAAAATGGCGACCTTTGTCTGCAAAAAAAAAATTGGCGACCTTTGGCTATAGAATGGAGCTAGTGAGTTTTTTATGCTTCTATTAATTCTTTTATTTGAAACAAAAGGAATCTCGAATTTACCTTATGCTTTTTTTTAGAAGATAATTTACCTTTTAATTTTGTTAGTAATGTTAATGTTAATAATGTTAGGTACATAAAAATTGTCACAATTCTTTTTCACAATTGTTAACAGGATAAATTGTTATTAAACTTATATCATTTTCAAATGGATTAACAAATTTTTTTATTAATATCAATCACAATATACCACATTACCATTTGTGAAAAAAAAAAAAAGGCAGAAATCTAAAACTAACCCTCTAACTTTCAACTTTTGTTATTTCAATCTTTTAACTTTCAGTTTTGTCATTTTAATTTTTGTTAATGTAGTATTCCGTTAGACCTTAGTTACCTACTATTGTTCAGTGAGCCGTTTTGGCTCTTTTTATTTTATTTTATAATTTCAGAATTAAAAGAAAAAAAAAAGCTGTTAGTGAATAAATAAATAAATAAAGAAGAAGAAGAAGAAGAAAACATTAACCTTAAGGGTATGAATTCGGGTTAGCATGTCGAGTTTGTGTCGTGTCGAGGTAGGGGTATTTGACTAAATGACTCAACCCAAACCTGACCCATTTAATAATCGTGTCATGATCCTTTAACCTTAACCCGACCTGTTAATAAGGTGGGTTGACTTGACCCAACCCACTTGACATACTTAATAAACGGGTCATGTTGGGTTGACATGGATGTGACACAACTCATTTCAACTTGCTTAATATTAAATATAACATCTATCTAGAAATATATATATATATATATATATATTTTTTTTTACATCTCAAAAGTAGTGTATACACTTCAAATCTTCAACCCATATTTAAAATAATATAGTTCAACAAACATATAACATTCATCTAGAAATAAGTTCTTTACAAAAATATAAAAAAGTTTAGAGATTTAGGGTTTGTAGGGTTTAGAGATCCAGGGTTTGTAAAGTTTCAATTTCCGATTATATCCCTTGTAAGTTTTTGTAATTATTTACTTTCCTTTTTAAATTTAAAATATAGGTTGGATATAAAAGGTAATTGACAAATCTAAAATAAAATGAATATTTATTTGTTATACAAGTTAAACGAGTTGTGTTAAATAGGTCATTTTGGGTTGACACAAATGAATTAGTATGTCAAACATGTCTATTACGAGTCACATGGGTTAACCTGCTTATGACTTATTTCTTATCGTGTCGTTTTCAGGTCAATCTGTTTATGACCCAAACCCACTAGCCCAACCCTAACCCGCAAAAACCCGTGTCGAGTTCGCGTTGTGTTCACGGGTTGGGTCAAACATTGACACTCCTAATTGGCCCTTGAAATCAAAGCCAAAAACACATGATGGATTTCTAAAGCCCTAATTGAGTAAATTTGGGGAAAATTGTGTCGGTTTGAGAGAGAGACCGAATCACCAGAGGTGAGGTTGGTGCTGCAAGTTCACTCTCTCCAAAGATTGGTTCGCTAGGTCTCTTGCCGAAGAAGATCAAAGAAGACATAACGAAGGTGATTGTGAAGGACTGGAAGGGCTTGTGCGTGACGATGAAGTTGACTGCGCAGAATTGTCAGGCCAAGGTGTCGATGGTGCCATCGGTGGCAGCTCGGTCATTAAGGCACTGAAGGAGCCAGAGTGTGACCGGAAGAAGACGAAGAATATTAAGCACAATAGGAATATCTCCTTCGATGACGTCGTTGAGATCACCAAGGTTATGCGCCCTAGATCCATGGCCAAATACCTCAGTGGGGCCTCCGATGGTGATGTGGAAGTCCCTCTAGACTGAGTGAGAGAGACAGAGAGATAGAGGTTCTTTTGTTTTAATTTTGAAAAAAAAAAAAGATATTATGGTTAATTTTGAGATATTTCAAAGTAATTAGATGATATGGATGGATAATTATTTAGTTTTTCTTATATTAAATTATGGTGTTTGTATTTGATTTAATGATTTTTGTGGTTAATTTTGCTTTTGTGATTGTTCGTATTGTTTGGTTTGATGTGTGGTTGTTAGCTCTATGTGTGGATGGGCATTTTATGTTGTTACATACTATACATATTTTAAATCCTAAAAATAGAACTCAACATCCTTTTCTTCATGTCGATTCTCTAAAATTAGAATGTTAGCAATAGAAACCTTGCAATATCTCAATCTCTTTGCAAATCGGTCTCTATCTCGGTCTCTCTCTCTCAAACTCGATTTATTAGAAATCCATCACCTTCATGGCCTCAATCTCGACCTCTCTCTCAAACCGACCCATCGTGTTTTTTGGTTTTGATTTCAGGGGAAGGGGAATGACATTGTTTTCGTTCCCCTTAAATGTTTTTTTTTTTTTAATGGCTTTTTTTTTTAAATTTTTTTTTTAATTTCGAAATTAAAAAAAAAAAGTCACTTAATGGCGTCAAATAATTGAGATCTAACGGAATACTACATTGATAAAAATTGAAACTTAGAAGACTGAAATGACAAAACTAAAAGTTAGAGAGCTGAAATGACAAAAACTGAAAGTTAGAGGGCTAGTTTTGGATTTTTGCCAAAAAAAAAAAAATATATTTTGTTAGTAAACTTCTTGTAAATTTTTATTCTAATATTCATTTTCAATATCCATTCTGTTAGTCATTAGAAAATCAATAACATTATAAGGGACGTTGTTGTTTACTTAATCAAATTGATGACTTAATTGGAATCTCCTATTATAGTCTTTTGGCTAAATATTGCTAAATTTAAAACATATTTGCGTTATAGGTACTGTTACAAGTTATTTAGGAGAATGAGGAGAGAGATTGAATTTTGGCAACAGTGTTGCCGAAATTCAAGAAAAAGTAGGAGAGAGAATGAGAAAAAAGGAGGAAAGAGAAAAACTTGAATTTCAGCAACAGTGTTGCCGTAATTCATCTGCCCAATTTTCCTCATCTGCCCGGATGTGTGAGTGTGAGAAGTGCAATGAGTGAGTGTCCAAAAAAAAAAAAAGTAATTGTGGCAATGGTATTGCCGAAAATAGTAGGAGAAAAAAAAAAGTGAATGCCAAAATTTGGGGAAGAATTAAATTTAAATTTAACATTGAGATTACTATTTTAATATAACAATAATAATAAGTAACAACATAATACTTAGAATTTGTTGTAAAAATGTTGTAAAAATTGTGCGCACTTAATTGAAAATAATATTAAAAAAAAAAACTTTTTTCACAATTGTGGCAATGGCATTGCCGAAAAAAAACTTTTTCACAATTGTGGCAATGGCATTGGCAAGTCCCCGGCAACGGCGCCAAAAACTTGTTGTGAAATTTTAAAATACTCGCAAGTGTACGAACCGTACCGAAGTATAGTTTGACAAGAACGAGGTCGAACCCACAGGGACTTGAATGAACGTAGGAAAATTAATTAAATTTTAACCAAATTAATCCTAATCTAATTTAATAAAAATTGGTTGTTTTGAAATTAATTAAACTAAGCAAATAATAAAATTAAGCAAATAGTTAAACTAAGCAAAAGATATAAAGTAATAAAAAGATGTAAACAATCAAGGGAAAAGAATTAAGGTTTTGGAATCCGCCTTGTAAGTCATACCATCATATATTTATGATCATTAATTTTTCCCAACTCACTACATGATAATCTAGAAATCAATCTTGCTATCATGGAAAATATCCTCATTAAAATCCTTATTTTCAAAATCAAAAGCATGTTCTTCTTCGCTTCTTAAGTATAAAACCAAATCATCAATTGTATCCATAGCCAAACAAATTACAAGATATATCCAATTCTAAATATCAAATCATAACTTGTATCCATTGACAAACAAATCACAAACGATATCCAATTTTATAATCAAGAATTAATAAACCAAGCATTCAATTAATTAAGACAAATCCTAAATCATGAGAAAAACATGATTGAACTCATATCTAGAATCCCATCTTAGTCAATTGATATGAAGCAAGAATAATTTAAATCATTAAAGAACAACTATTGTGGGAAAAATCAAATCACATAAATATTAATGATAATCCTTAACAAGGTTTCATCCTCAACCCTAATTATAAATTTAGCTACTCATGGTAATTGAAATAAAACAAAAGAATAAAATACTAAACATTAAACTAGACAAATAAAATAGAGAAAGAAATAGTCACAGTGCTATCATGGAGAAAAGCTACAGAGAAGCCACATGCGGCACTGCCTCTTCCTCCAATTTTCTGTTTTGCATCTCAGCCCTAGCACTAGCCTCCCCCCCTGAATTTTGCCCTAAAAAGCCTTTAAATAGGTCAAGGAATCCTATTACAAGTTGAATTCCCGTTTGGAGAAAATCCCAGACTTTTAGGCTTCACTTAACCGACTATTTAGGTCCACTTAACGTCAGAATTAGGGCTCCTGGTAAACTACAAAGTTGTAGCCCTTTAAGTTACTTTCCAGCCCAACTTGAATCATCTCAATTGGACATCTGAACCGAAAGTTATGCCAAAAATACTAACTGATATGCAGGCTGGAATCCTAATCCGAATTGGACTTGGATTTGGTGCAAATTTCCTTTGATTCCTTACTCCAATTGGACTTAAATTTAATATTCATGCCTGGCTGGATGTAATTTGGCTTGATTCAATTGGCCTAGCCCCACTTTGCATGTAAAGCCCTTGTTATCTGCAACACAAAGATATTACATAATCAGTCACAAAATAACATAAAAGTAAAGCTAAATATGTAGATATGTGAGTATTTTATTGTATATATTTCATGCATATCAGTATTGCTGAAATTGTGGGGAAAAAAATGTTTTTTTTTTTCTTTTCCCATTTGCAGCAAATCCATTACACTTTTTTTTTTTTTTTTTTTTAAGAAATGATAGGTGCACACAATTTTTACAACATTTTTACAACAAATTCTAAGTATCAGGTTGTTACTTATTGTAATTGTTATATTAAAATAGTAATCTCAATGTTAAATTTAAATTTGAACTAATAATAACTAGTTACCTGTGATTTATTGTGAAAATATTGTAAAAATATTGTGTACGTAGCGCATTATATTTTTCTTTAATTCTTCCCCAAATTTTGGCATTCACTTTTTTTCCTCCTACCATTTTCGGCAATACCATTGCCACAATTACTTGTTTTTTTTTTTGGGCACTCACTCATTGTATTTCTCACACTCACACATCCAGGCAGGTGAGGAAAATTGGGCTATGAATTACAGCAATACTGTTGCTGAAATTCAAGTTTTTCTCTTTTCTCCTTTTTCTCATTCTCTCTTCTACTTTTTCTTGAATTTTGGCAATACTGTTGCTGAAATTCAATCTCTCTCCTCATTCTCTAAATAACTTGTAACAGTACCTATAACGCAAATATGTTTTAAATTTAGCAATATTTAACCAAAAGACTCCCTATTATATATGCAACGTAAATGCTCAATGATTCATCTAGCGGGGAAAAGAAAAGAATATCAAGGATTGTAAGGAATTCTTGAAACCATAAACAAATGACTCTTTTTTTATTATTATTTATTTTTTAACATCAAAATTAATTATTAGATGCTTTTTAAGTATAATAATGCGATGCTTATTTCTTTTATATTTATAATAAATTCTACTAATTAAATTTATATTAAGATTCACTATAAATATGAGAAAAATGAACATTACGTTACTGTATTTCAGAAGGAGCCAATAATTGTATTAACTCATTGGATAAAAAGATAATTGTCGTTAACTCATTGAATAAAGAAGCAGCCAGTGCCAATCTGATAACCTTGACAAACATTGAAACTTGAAAGTAAATAGTTATTTTATTTTATTTTTATTTTTAATTTTTTTAATTTAACGTTTTCTTTATTAATCTTCTATCGGTGCAGGACAAGGCAAGCTAGACACGTATACAAGTACACAACTACGCATCTTGTTTGTTTGTTTTTTTTGGCTTTTGCTAAACCAACTACGCATCTTGTTGTTGTTTTTAAGGTGGGGAGGACGCATCTTGTTGCTTGCAAGCAAAAGCGTTGGAAATATTTTTCTTGCAAATTATTAGTATAATATGCTTTTTGTTGTAGCTGACTTTCATTCATTGTCATGACTCATGACGTACGTCCCAAGAAGACGTAGATTTAAAAAAAAAAAAAAAAAAACTGAGTTCTGAGTTATGGCATGCTCAACGCTAGCACTACCTTCCATTTTATTGCAATATGACATTCCATGAAAGTCAATAAGTATGAGCATAGCTGGATTCAGGAGATTATTTCTTATAAGATTGGATTGCATATTGCATAAACTTGGATTGCATAAACCAAATACGTTAAGCATTAAACAGGTTGAGATTCAAGTGATAATCTAGTGGTGATAATTTAGTGATAAAATGGTTTACAAATCAACACAGTTTATGAAATAATATTTGTAAAAAATTGGTTTGCAAGAACGGAATATGTTAGGCATTAATCACGTTTGAGGTACAAGTGATAATCCAGTAATAAATAATTTGTATGAAATTGGTTTGTGTGAGAGATATATTAGCCTAATAGTAATATAGTATAGGCTCAAGTTTAATCTTGCTATGTGTGTAAGCCAAGTTTTTTACTTAAATAAAAAAAGTCTGTTAGTCTAGAGTTTAGTCTACTATATATTCTTTGTAGATGTAGGCTATTTGGCTGAACTATTTTTTCTACTTTTGCATCTATTCTAACAATATATTTAACATGGTATATCAATACTAATACTTAACTGTTTACAAAATCAAAATAACATGGTTCAAATGTTACTCCAATGCCCAGTGGTAATAGCATTATTTGTTAATGCCTCATATCTATGGTTCAAATTCCACATTTTCTTCTCTTTTACCACCTACCTATCTAAAAAAAAAAAAAAAACATTTAAGCAAAATCTTGTTTGTTTGTTTTTTATTTTTTATTTTTGTAATATTTAAGTACCTGAGATGGTTTTAGTCAAGATTGTGTTGCCTTCTCTTATTGATGGGGACTGAGGCAGGACTCAACTACGATCTTTATTCTGCTAAATAATTGAGTTGATACTTGATAGTACTTCAAAGTTCAAACTAACAATAATATCAGTTATCATAATTGAGTTCATCGGATAATTATCGAAACCATTGTTATAATAATTAAGGGAATGGCATAAGGGAAGGTTTGCCTAACCGTTTCTTTGGATATTGTTCTTTTGTCCCTCTTTGAAACAGAATATCTTTGTACATATTTTTCAATTAGGTTGATAAGAAATATATAATAGGTGCTCATTGCATGTTTTCGATTTTCTTCATTGGCCTTATTTTTTGCATGGAAATTTTTTTAAAAGAGAACATAGCAATTTTATTATAACCCAGTCTTACCAGCTATGATGACTTTGAATTTTCTTTCTTTTTATGATTTATAATGACTTCGAATTTTATAGAGTAGATAAGGAAATCATCAGAAATTTTATTTTATTTCACCTGTAGCATTGATTTTATAGGATAAAAAAGAGTAAATATGAAAATGTTAAATCAAATGGTCCTTTATTTTTTTTTTTTATTTACTAAAACCAAATAGCCTTTTTTTAGATTCATTTCATTTAATTATTTTCATATTCTATTTCTCTGTCACTTGCGCATAGAATTTACTTTTTCCTATTCCGCTATCATTTCTATTTCTTCACTTCGTACTATATGAGACTAGAACTCATTATGGGAAAAATATACTATTTTTGGATGGAATCAAAATTCACTATTTATAAACAACAGTTACAACACTACTTGATTAATGGGAAAAAAAAAAAAAAAATCAATTTATGTCTAGCGACCAATTGGGATCGTCTAGGACAAAACTGGGGCCATATGAGATCCACGTTAATACCATTTGGTCCTTCACACAATGAAGGGTTGAGACCCCTCCATTATAGGAACTGAATGATGGATATTGCAAAGGACATGATTGTTATGTGGAAGGAATAGGCATGTTGATCTAGCTTTCCATTGGTTGACTGATTGGGACTTGAGATAGTTGAAGCCATCGAAGGTTTATGTAGATGTTAATTCGAAAGGACACACAAGTGTGGTAGTAACATAATGAGATATCATTCAGCCAATGGTCCTTTGAATCAAGAGAAAGAGAAAGTCTATAAACAAAAAATGTTGGGTTCCCAAATTAAATTATCACCAAAATTACTAATCTAAAATAGCAATCACAAACTAAAACACAAATATTTAAGTGAAAAATTCATTCTCCTTGAAGAGAAAAACTACGGGTTAAACTTCATATAATTTTACTATTATCAAATCAATTACAATAATTCTCAAGTTTATGCCTAACTTGAGATCCACCAAATTAATACAATGATAAATCTTCTTGTGTATGTTTCACAGCTAGAAAAAATCTCCTTATTTTCTTTGCTCTTACACACTAATTATTTATCTAAAAGCAGCAACACTTTGTTCTCTCTTCTCTATTTTTTTCTTCATGCATGGCTCTCTCTCTTTCTCTACTTGGTTCTTCTTTCTCTTTCTCTCGCACTTTGCAACATCAAACAAAGCTTCACAAATTCTCTTTGATTTGTGTGCTTTACCAAAAATAAAAACATTTGTTAACAAAACCCAAATCTTGTTGTCTCTCTCCTTGCACTACCTCTTAAGCAAAAATCTCTTTTTTCTTTCTTAGTTTCATGCTATATATTTCCTCT
Organism: Quercus variabilis; assembly: GCA_030445155.1. NCBI lineage: Eukaryota > Viridiplantae > Streptophyta > Magnoliopsida > Fagales > Fagaceae > Quercus > Quercus variabilis. Next base: position 19,820,109 of record CP129446.1, on the reverse strand, counting down.
CTCCATAAGGAGAACCTTAAGTCAAAGCTATCAAATTCTTTGTAACATTATCTATTTATAAGACTCTTTTCCTTTTTTCTCTTGGACAAGAAATTCATTACTTCTTTAATGAGAAATATATTTTCTTTCCATATTAAGGAATAGTCTTTTCTTCCACACCAAGAAAACCCAAATTAACTTTTCAAGTCACAATTAGAATTTAAGGCAATTTCCCAACACAAAATTGACAATTGCTAGTGTGGCATGTTGTTAAGTGGTAAGTAAAAAAATGATATTATTATAACAGATAAAAACCAGTAAAAAATTGCCAAGTTAACTGTTGTAAAAAAATTTGTTCGTAACATTGCTCTTGATTCAAATGACACCTTTATCCCTCATGAGAAACCAGTGGAAGATAGAGATCACAGATTCTTGTCCACGGTGTTTGTGAATTGCTTACTAAAGAAAAGAGAGATTATCATTGGAGGTGATGATCAGAACTAGGTCATGTGTTTTACTTTTGGAATAGATACGTGACAAGTCCTAAGAGCAGAAAAGTGGCTAATAGTACTTAATAAGTTACCAATAAAAAAATTTTATGTGCCTTAATCTGCTTGTCTTCCAGTCCCACAACCACAAGAGGACTCATTGGCTTTGTAGAGAGTTGGTAAAGAGATCCTGTAATGTTTTGTCACACCATTGGACCTAACCAATGTGAATGTGTTTATTTAAAAACATCATGACTTGATACTTGATAACACCCGAAGGCTTTGGACAACATTTGACTAGTGAATATATTTTGGCTCTGCCCATCAATGACCAACCAGAGAGAAGGTAAAAACCAACCAGGCAATTGTGAATTGTAATGGTTGATTCAAGGTAGCTGGGCCTCCTAAGAATATTGGGGGTAGAGATTAGAGTACAAAAAAGAGAGAACTCAGATTATTATTCTTCTGATATTCTTCCTTAAAATCATTGCAGCCTTTGAACTAAGCTGCAGCTGAATTGATTAACTAACTCCTTACCTATCACATGCTCTATAATACGTTGAGCACATGCCTAATTAGCCAGGTCATCTATAGCTGAATGTGACCTGCCAATAATACCAAAACATCCCAGGATTCTATATCAATTCCTAGTACAATGCTAATAGCTACCAAGTATCACAATACAGCTAACACCAAGGACAACAGAAGCATAGTGCATATAAGCATGTACAACAAAAACAACAATGCACAAACAGCAGCACACAGCAGCAATGCACAGAGGTAGGGAGACCAGCAGGTTGTAATACCTTTGTCATGATACCCATTGAAAAAGCATCAAGTAGGGTCAACAAACCCCTTTCACAGACATCTTCTTTTAAAGGGATAGATAATAGGTCATACATAATCAATGGATTTGTGGCAAACTATGATGAAATAAACTTCAAGGCCCCCTAGATTTATAAATTACTTAGGTCAAAAAGTAAATTCCCAAAGCCATAATCTATTTATCATTCTAAAGATAAGCGCACACAAATACATCTAAATACTAACGGTTCTATGTAAGCAAAATTAAAACTTAAAGAAATCAGCAAAGACCTATAATGAATATAATGCTGGAAACATATCACAACTTAGCTTTGAGTATTATCAATTACTAAAATATTAGTCATCTTAATCACAATATCACATAGACACTATTATAACAATACACCGGCTTTGAACTAAGAATAAAACATGCCACAATCTTACATAAATCCAAATCTACATCCTTAATGGTGCTATTACAGCAATACACAGGATTTAGTTCAAGAAACAATTTAATCATGTGAAAAACAATTATTGCAATACTAACATATAATAAATTGATCAGGAAGTAAAAAGGCAGCAATCAACAAAATTACAACTTCGAATGTTCAAAACCTTATATACCGCAGAAGCACCAACTCGATTTTTTTAATTTATACCTAGGTTTTCTGCAATATTTCCTAATCTAGAAAAAATATATGGACTACGAAATACTACCAAAGATACCAAAATATTGCTGTATTTGGCCTGCACCAAGGGCAGCTGGGCTATGTTGAGATGGCCATATGTGAATCAATGAAACTTTAGGGCCTTTTGGGCTGGGCTGGGCTGGGAGCCTGGGACAGAGTACCTAGCGCTGTTAACAAAGCAGGTAGAGATGGCTGGAGCTCGAATTGCTGAGGACTGGGGCTACATTTTACAACAAAGGTGGCAGCCATTTGGTCCAATTTGGTTCATATTCTTGACCTGGATGTGGGACAAATAAGCCGTTCTTCGTGGGAAAGATGGATCTGGCTGAATTTTGAAGAAGTGAGAGATACAATTTTGAAGACTAGACTAAAAAAATAAGAGAAAGAAAGACCTCTGAGAACAGAAAATATGACTGAGATAAAGCCATATAGGAGAGGAGACTCTTCTATGAGGAAGTGAGAGAGAATAATGTGGGAAAGAAAAAATAATCGGGGGTAACAGGAAAGAAAGCAAAATTTAATAAAAAGAGTTTGCTAATGTGGAAAATTGTGAGAGCTACAAAGCTGATGTGTCATTATACAAAGAGGTCAACAAAAAGTCAAACATCTTCAGTTTTAGATTATTTATAGATTTATAAATATATTCTATAATTATATTTTAGGGGGTCTTCTTCTATTTGGGGGCCTTAGGCCATTGCCTAAATGGCCTAATGGTTGAGCCAACCCTAACTTTTAGTGTAAAACTAAGTAATTCGTTATAGGCATATGTACATATATCTTCCAAAAAGAACAAACAAAATCACATACACACAGATATACATGTAATTAAAAATGAAAAAAGAAAGACTAATAATACAACTCCTTGCTGTTTTCATTATAGTAAATCACTCCAAGATGCTACACCCTACAAGTACCGGGTCCCTACACACCACAAAGATATTAGAAGACCTCTCTCCTGTACCCCTATGGTTGTGACCGAGTATGCAAAGCAACCAAATAATCAACCATTCCACAAAGACCATATCCACCCTTTCAGGATAACCACTTAAACCTGTAATCAATTTTTTCTTGACTAACCAGATGTACGAATGGGATGTTAACTAATAAACCTTGTCTATAGATATATCTCTACGAAAATTTATTTTACTCAATGACTATAACTTCATCTACTTTCTACTGCTACTCAAACTGCAGGCTCATGAAATACATAAATTACAGAGCCCACAAACACAACTTACATTGACCTATTTTGGTTCCTTTTGACCTTTGTGAAAGCACCACATTTTAAGCAAAGGATGCCCTAGAGCCTTGCAACTTAGCATTTGATAACTCTTTTCTCTTTATTTTACAATTGCTTTTATAGTGTTCTCTTATAAGTTATAATAATCCTAAAGCTGCAGCATCTTAGTGTCACACGATTGAGATAGGTTATAAAAAAAAATTATTAAAAAATTTGAAATAAGTACATTGGCATTATACTATCAGCTCAACAAGCTAAGATCTAAAATTGACTAATTCAGTATATATACTCAAAGGGGAAACAACCCCCCCACCCCCCAAAAAAAAAAAAGAGAGAGAGAGAGAGAGAGAAGGAAAGAAAAGGATTTATAAGGCACATTATATATAAATTCAGGAGTCAAGATCACAAACTAACAAAAGTGGCAGTCAAGAGTTGCCAAACAACTTCTCCTTTGTCAATTTATCCTCATTCATAAAGAAGAGATTAGAGAAAATTCTGCCAAGGAAGAGTCAGAAATAGTGAGATGAACACGTCAGGGAATCATTTACCCAATGATTCCAAATATCAATTAAGTTGGAGCAATTTATCATCTAGATCATCATGTCAGTCATGCTTTATCTGAAAAATCTTTGGCAGTGAATATTTTACAGACGTAAAAAGACACATACAATTCACAACGTCCTGTTCCTTCTTAGAACACCAGACGCAAACCAAATAACTAATGTGCAACAACTCATATTTGTAAGGAATTGAAAAACAACAAAAGAATTAAAGGCATACCTCTAGTCATGATTGTTCAAGCATTCTAATGAGAAAATTATTAATTAAAATAATTCCTATGTGGGCCACATATTTCAAAATATTTACCTAGTTATCAAACATGGATGCCAAATTTTAAGAAAATTTAGAGTTGGAAGAATTAACTCAGAGAAACAACTCTTTGATTACAGGTTGCAGATGACCGCACTTTTATGATTAAGATGATTTCTCCTCATGAGAGTACAACATAAGCAATTATATGTTTGTGCATGTGGTATGTACACGCATAAACATGTATACAGAATTTGTAACACCTATATGTGAAATGGGAATGAGGTCAACAAGTAATGGTTTGTTTGGAAGTTTAGAGAGGGAGGAGAGTAGAGAGGAGTAGAGGGAAGGGGAGTAGTGAGGAAAAGAGTAGAGGAGAATGATTTACCTCCACCTTATTTGGATGTTTTTAAAATTAGTAAAGGGGAAGGGATTAATTAGTTCTTCCTCTTGTGTAATTTTGTTAATATAATAAGGATAAATTAGGTAATTTACTTGGTCAATAGTTTATGTACTCTACTCCCCCTCCAAATCTCTCCAATTTGGAAAAATTAAAATTGGGAGGTTAGAGGGAGTCCAAACCCCTCCAAACTCCTCCAAACCCCTTCCCCTCATCCTTTAAAAAACTTCCAAATAAGGTAATTGCATTATGTACTCTACTCCCCCTCCAAATCTCTCTAATTTGGAAAAATTAAAATTGGGGGGTTAGAGGGAGTCCAAACCCCTCCAAACTCCTCCAAACCCCTTCCCCTCATTCTTTAAAAAACTTCCAAATAAGGTAATTGCATTACTCTCCTTCTCTCTACTCTACTCCCCTCATTTTTTAAACATCCAAACATGCCATAAGTTTCATTAGAGGGGTATTTGAACCCTGAACGTCTTGTTGGAAACACCAGTAATGCTAGTTGAGCTACATGGTTCTTGGTGCATTGCATGAACATCCTTAACGTTACCAAAGTAATCAAAGTTAGATGCAGAATACCCAATTTTCACACAACCAAAATTTATTATTTGTCCCAAACTAATCATACACAAACCCTCCAACAGTAACCCAACAACATCCATAATTAACAATACGAAATCATCAAATTACAACGAAATCAAAAACACCCAGAAGCGTATTAGCCCTCAAAATAGCATTACCAATACATAGATAGACACCCATTTCATATATAAACCAAGCATATAAAGAAGCTTAGGATTCAAGAAACTACGCGACCAACAACGGGGTACTTAGCTTCGAACTTCTTCTCCCAGTCGTTGAGGACTCCGATCTCCTTGTCGGAGAGGCCATCGAGAGAGGGTGTGACGTCCTCGTCGTTCTTGCTCATCTTGGCCAGAGCTCTGCTGGCGTCTTTGCCGGCGAACATGGCGTAGGGACCACCGGGGCCGTAGAACGACTTGCCGTTCGTGACATCGAAGATGCGACCCTTCACAGCCACGTAGAGGGGCTTTGATGCGTCCGTACCATTGTATTGGGTAAGCTGTTGGGCTGTCAAATCCATTGCTCTGCGATTGAGTTTAGACTTTCTGAGAGACTGTTACGAGTATGAGTGGCAGAAACCATATAAAGAAAGAGATTAGGAGATATATTGGATTTTGATGGAGCGGTGAGTGGGAAAGGCACTATTTATTTATTTTATTTTATTTGCTCAATTTTTTTTTTTTTAGTAGATTAATATTTGGTCAATATTAAAACTTAAAAGTGCTTTTATTTCCTTTGTGGGGCTTTTCTTTTAAAATATTTAAATAGTTTGTAGACAATTTAAAAAAAAAAAATAAATCTAGTGGCAAAATTTTTGATAATTTTTTTTTTTTTTTAAATAGTTAACATGACTTGTTATAAAATAACATAAGTTGTAGTTGTAGATCATGAGAGTGATATTAACAATGATGAAAAGAAGTTGAAAAACAAAATTTATATAGCTAACATTATTCAATGATTTAAATTAGAGAGTAAATTCAATAAGAAATACTACGCTTATAACATTTTTGCAACACTTTCACAATAAATTTTAAGTGCCAGGTTGTTACGGGTTTTTAACTTGAATCCACTACTAAAGTTACTTTTTTGCCTACTAATAATAGCAAGTAACAATTTGTCACTTAAGATTTGTTATGAAAGTGTTGTGAAAATATTATTAATGTAAAATTTCTTTTTGTTTGAATCTCAGTGACTTGGAGTTTCTTTTCTTTAATACCTAGGAAATAGTAACCAAAAAGAAAAAGGGGCAAAAAACTTGGAGATTTCGCTAGTTATAACTTATAAGAGCATCTGCATTTGAGCTTGTATATGCCAAATGTTAAGAACATTTGGCATTTAAGCCCCAAAACCCATCAGCAATGGGTAGGCCATATCCCATATGCAATTTATTTTTTGGGATTTAGCTACAGTACTATCTCAAATGTAAGATAGTACTGTAGCTGAATGGTATAAAAATAAAATAAATTTTTAATGCTTTTTAACTTGTCTCTTTGTGTGTGTGTTGGAAAGAAATTGCCAGGTTGTATGTGTGTGTGTGTGTGTGTTGAAATAGTTGGAAAGAAATTGAAAAGAAAAAAAAACTGGCAGGATGTTTGAAAAAGCTGGAATAGTTGAATTTGAAAAACAAAAAAAAAAGATGGCAGGTTCTGTGTGTGTGTGTGTGTGTATTGGAAAGAAATTGGCAGGTTCTGTGTGTGTGTGTGTGTGTGTTGAAATAGTTGGAAAGAAATTGAAAAGAAAAAAAACTGGCAGGATGTTTGAAAAAGCTAGAATAGTTGAATTTGAAAAAAAAAATAATGACAGTTGGAAAAGTAATAATAAAGAAAGATTAAAAAAAATAATATTTTAATAAGATGGTAAAATAACAGAGTTTTGAGATGTTTGGTGTATTGTAAAATAGTATGGTATAATTGATAAAGTAGCTTTTGAGATGGTAAAATAAGATGAGATATGAAATCCGGATGTGGAAGCCTCCCGGCGTTGATCCTCAAATAATTGAAGCATTGTCAACATTGTCTCCAACGACTCTTTGCCGTGACCTGCCATTACTCTTTTGCATGATGAGATTGAGTTTTGAATTTGTAAATATTTGGGTTTAATTTTTTTTTTTAATTATTATCCCACCTATTTTATGAGGGTGAAATCGTGTGTTACGTTTTATTTTTTTAGGGTAGAAATCTGATATAGCACATTGGTAGTGGAGGGTATAGATAAAGCCTTTTACACTATACACTTATTGAATTTATTCTACTGATGTATGTGTCAAACTCACGAGTCTCAGAAATAAGGTTTTCAGGTTTAAATAGGATGATAGTTGTAAAAGTTCAATGTTGGTTTGTTAGTCCTTTTGAATTTTCTCTTTAATTGAAAATTTTGACTTTTGACTTTTAGGTTAGAATGCTTTATGCGTGCACGTGCAAATGCTTTGTTGGTATAGCTTCAAATTACAGAGAAATATTATGTTCATAACATTTTCATAATATTTTTACAAAAAATCAGATGTGGTAAGTTGTTATTAGTTCAAATTTAAATTCATAATTTAAATTACTTTTTTACCTTATCCATAACAACATATCATTTAGGATTTGTTGTAAAAATGTTATGGACATGACATTTCTCTAAATTATAAGGCATTTTTATGATGAGCAATGCTTCAAGCATAATAAATTTCATAACTTTTTTCACTCCTTGTTGAGTTGGCATAATATAATTAGTGGCAATATTATTGTGATATGGGATACCACTAATTGTTATCAAATTCTGTGTGTATTTAGCAAATGAGTCGATTCCGTCACTGTTTTAAAAACCGGACCGGACCGGCCGGTCCGACCGGTTCAACCGGGAACCGGATGCCAATCTGGTCCGGTTAAAAGCTCCAAAACCGGTCAATAACCGGTCAACAACCGGAAAACCGGCCAAAAACCGGTCAAAAATCGGGGTTGAACCGGAAATTACAAAAAAACGGTTTTATGACCGGTTCGGTTTTTAAAACCATGGATTCCGTATTGTACCGGCAAGCAAACCGGTATATATAACCCCCCCTGTTTTGTATTAAAAAAAATATCGGTCATACCGGCCATGTATCGGTCGTACTGGTCAATTTCAGGCAATACCGGCCGGTACCAGGTGTATCGACTAGTATAGAAAAAAGTTTTTATTTATTTTTTATTTTTTATATATATATTTTTTAAAGTTTTGTAATTTTTGAATTTTTGTTAGGGTAGAATAGTAACTTATTTGCATTAACTTATTAGTATTATTTGTTTTTTTTAGTATACAATGGTAACTTTTAAGCTTTCTATTTTTTATATTGTTTTTTTTTAATTGATACTAAAGTCTAAAATCATGAATAATTAGTTTTGAATTGAGGAAATGTTTTATGGTAAACTTTTATATTTATTATAATACACACACACACACACACACACACACACATATTAATTTATAAATATAAAAAATAGTGGTAAACCCGAAATGGTACACCGGTATTGACCGGTATCCGAAATACATCATACCGCTGGTCAAACCGATACAGCCTCCAGTACGATAGTGACTCCCTTGGTATTTAAACTTCCTCTTTATATTATTAGCATTTTATCTTTGTTTTGTGGTTCCTAGAAATGCTATGTTGGTTTGCAAAAGATATATTTGCTCCACACATACACTTAAGAGGGTTGCGGTAAGCTGACAACTAGACTAAAATTTAGTCACTCTATTATGAATGGATTCATTATAAATACTCTTCCTAACTAATTTGTTGATGATCTATTGTTGTCCTCAAAATATTGAGACTAAAAATTTATTTTTTGATGATGATGCAATGAATCGTCAATGAGTCAATTGTCCAAATGCGCAGTCGCTAGGAGTTCTTGAAGAATAAAAGACCTACAAAGTGCATTGGTATGGTGTCGGCCAAAGACCTTCCAAAGGTTAAATTAGCAACTCAACGATTCTTAATAATTCCAAAAGTATGAGAACTGAGAAATTATACATACCTTGGAGAGCAGGGGGCTTGGAGTTTATGTAGCGGTATAGACTCGATCAAGTTCCCATGAATTTAGGATCTTCCCTTATGGGGAGTCCCAAGATTTTTGAGTCTAACTTCCCATAATTGGAGGATGCGAATATGTAGGAGGATTTTTGGGCATGGTGTGCAAGTTCTTTCCATATGGAGATAGTGAAGTTGAAGATATGCAAATGATTTGGGAGAGGGGGTCATCTGCTAGGTCTTATTTGTCTGTCACAATGGTGTACCCGACAAGTGGTCATGGGATGGATTGCATTGCAAGGTACCATGCATGGGTAGCTGGCGATCCTCTTGCACTCGACGATCCCTCGGAGACATGACGACTCACGTGTGTTAGATTTATTTTGCTTTGATGAAAATATACCCTATCATTGTTGTTGACTTGTTGCTGCCAACTTTCTTTATTTTCTCTTGTCCTACTTGATTAGTTGATTTGCAATTTGATTGAAGGAAAGTAAGATAATTCTGGAAGTTATATATAATACACTCCTTTCATGGTTCTTTATAAAAATGAGTACGAAAATATCTTAAGGTGTATAAACTAGAAATATACTTCTCTCGTGACTTTATGCATATTGAATAGCAGGGAGAAGATAATTTTTAAAGCTTCGAGTCAGCTTCAACTTTTGCTCGCAAACTGTGTGGTTGCCTGATTTACTTTGGCATTAGTATAATCCCTTACCCTAATTTAGCTTGGCGTTAGACCTGAGATGTGCGTTGCCATCTATAGACTATTGCTATCATCGGCTCTCTGGTTAAGGGTGATTTGTGAAACGCTAAAATGGTTTATTTATGTCTACAAACAATCACAGACTGTTAGCATGAAGCTATGAAGGAACTACATTTTGAATAAAACACAAATCATGATACCATCAACGTTTGCTTACAACAAAGTATTAGATTAAATATTCCAGCATCATCCACTGACTCACAGAATGTTGCGCAAAACCTAGCCACTAGTTTGATAAAATTAAATTAAAACATCTGGCACATCGTCCACATGATGGCCATGCGTAATAAGCCAATAGTCAAAAACAATATCAAAGTTTCATCCGTCAGTCTATTTTGCGTAGGATGGCCGATTAAACCAAACATGCACATCAACGTAAAGGAATACCCCCACCAGAATACTCAACTTCCTGAAATCAAAGAAGAAAATGTTAGGAGAGTAGGGCGTGTAAAGAATTCCAGTCAATAATAGAACAAATTTGATGTTTACTGCAACCCAATAGCTAGGATAAATCATCAAGAGCAATAACTGCCACAAAGAGATGCTTTAAGAACCAAGCATCAAACCTGATTTCAAGTCTAACTAACAAAATATCGTACCACAGAACCCAGAGCAGTCATCTCAAAGTGTAGAACATTAACCTCAAACTATTATTTTGATGGCGTGGAACCTCACCAAGGCCCCAGAACAGTGATCTCAAAGGGTAGAACATTAACCTTAATTTAAAATTTTTTATTTTCTTTATTTTTATTTTGTTTATGGCTTGGAACTTCTCCAAGGCAAGGCTCTTTGGACCCATCCTTGGGGAGTACACCTTGGATACACGACTCCACCTGCTAGAATTGTGTACCAAGTAATTCAAGAGAATTTCTAGGGGGATACAAACCTAGGATGCATGGATCTACAACTCATCCCAAGCCTCCCACCACTAGGTGGGCCGTGGCTGCCTGATGGGTTCAACGTTTGATATAAGGAAGTGGAGCCCCAATCTTTGCCGGACCATATTAAACATGAATTTGCGTACTAAACTACAATGATATTTAGAGATTGGCAAAAAGGCAACAACTACCATCCCTTCATTTTTTTTAATTTTCTTTTTATAATATGATACAGTAAATTACACACACACACCAAGTGGGTCTTGAACCCACAATCTCACCCAACATCCCATTATTATGAGAGGAGGAAGTACTAACTGAGCTATAGCTCGTTGGTAACTTCCATCGCTTCATGTTTTTAACTTTGGGAAAAGCATGTCAATGGCCATTCATGAATTTTTCATGTTTATGTTAGTAGGCAAACAATTTCAGTGTTTTCTCATTCTTCTTTGTGAGATAACTAAATTCTTCACCACAACAACAAAAAAGAGAGGAAATATAAGGAAAGATGGGATTCAAAATGAGGAATTTCACTCAAAGATAGGAGTGACCCATATTGATAAGACTGAGGAAAAGCCGTTGGAGATGGTTTAGTTATGTGAAAATAAAAGCAATTAATGCACTAGTAATGAAGAGATGGTCGATTCAAGTCGAGAGAAAGAAAAAAGGAAGAGAAATGCATAAAATACATTAGTAGAAGATGCAACCCCAATCCTGTGTTAAATTATAACTCAACCTCAATCCAGTAATGTTTACATCACATAGCAACAAAAATAACAAATTTTTATTTATTTATATATATATATATATATATTTTATAATTGTACAATATTCCAAGAAAACATTCTTAAGGATCCTTATCATCAAGGTAGACAACCTCTTTCAAAATCTTAAGAAGTTTCATTCACTCTTTTTCTCATCCTCCACCCATTATATAGGGTAGGAGAGATGCTATTTGATATAGAGAGCATTTTTTAATGCACAATAGTTTTATTCGAAAGGGGACATAGTTCAAATACACAAATTGTGCATTGAACACTCCTAAGAAATTACAATCTAAAATTCAAAAGATCTACCCCTAGATTAGAAAATGCAAGGATACTACCCAAGGTAGTCATCCAATCAAACAAAGATCTTAAAGTAAGTTGCTTAGGAAATTGATTTGGGCACCCATCAAAAGTCTCTCTCTCTCTCTCTCTCTCCCCCCAAATTGCCCACAATACGTATAATGATATTACTTTCCATATCTTAGTTAAACTCCAAGATAACTGAACCTCTTGTTGAATAGACAGAAAGTTTGAATACAACAAACCAAAAAAATTTTCCACATACTCTACTTTCCAATTCAGAAAGTGTCCAGTGAATTGCAGATTCTAATGCCTTGTACCTCCAATATCAATAAGATACATGACCATTGAGGCATCCATATCCTATGCTAATCTAAACAGATCAGGTCTTTCAAGGGATAGTCAACACAACAAGTCATACCAAAAAATGAACTCAAGAGCCATCTCCAACAACAAACTTACTTAGTTTGAAAAAATTATTCCACCCCCTAATAATTTTCAGTAGGCCTACCCTGTGTGAGCCCCTTGAAAAAAAAAATGTCTCCATACTTCATACAAATGACTAAAGATTCTCTAGTCAGTTCCAAACCTCCATAGCCATCAAGCTAGAAGGGTTTTGTTAAAAGTACTCAATTTGCAAATCCAAATCCTCCCTCATTTAGAGTGAACACGCCTCATTCCAGTTTGCTAGATGAAATTTAGAAACATCACCCATTCCTCCCCACAAAAAATTTCTTTGAAGTTTTCCTATCTGTTTGCAAAAATAAATTGGTATTGTAAAGTGTGACATGAAGAATGTAGGAAGGAAAGAAAGTTTACTCTTAATGGGAGTGATCCAATTGCCCTAAGAATTTGAAAGGAGATCTCGTGATTCCAAATTGGAATACTCAAGTAATAATATTCACATAACTCATTAGAGCTAGGCACACTTTACCTGACTATTCATGATAGGTTAATCACTATGTTCTCTCAGTTAACTCCAAAAATTGTCCAATCTAAACTTTAGAAGCAAATAAAAGAGAATTTATTCCACCTATGTATTTTCCTAAAAGCCCCAGACACAAAATCCCCTAAAAAATGACACTTTTTGAAGTCTCCAGGAGACCACAGATTTATCCATTTAACCAAGTAAATCTACCAATCCTCATCAGACGTGAGAATGGGAAAAGGGTTGGGGTTGGGTTAGGCCCAGTATATGTATAGGTGCTAAGTAACTGTTCAAACATGCCTAGCCAATATGTTAAAATTTGGAAAATGAAGCACAATAAATTAGAAAGCAATTAAAAGTATGTTCAAAGAAGAACAAAGTGTCAATTAAAGTATCAGTCTGTTGGAATTGGTTTGCTGAAACAAAAAGATAAAGAAAAATGATAATGGATTGGCCTGTTACCCATTGTCCTGTTACCCATTCCCTAGGACTTTTATGCTATAGGCCTTTGGTATTCATTGGGTTATGCTAGGATCGGTGGCAGGTTTGTTATCTTATTGGCATCAGTGGCTTGGGAAGCATAATTTGAACATTTGGAACTTGGTTCCAGGGTGCTTAATGTGGATTGTGTGGTTCGAACGAAACTATTGATCATTTGAGGACAAAGAGAAGAAGTTGGATGAGTTAAAGGTTTTATGCCATTGTAGTCTCTTGGAGTGGTCTCGTTGTTGGGGTTTTACGGATTGTTCTTCTCTCTTTGAGTTTTTGTCCTCCCTTAGCTTGGTTTCCTGACTACCCTCTGTTTGTTGTGCTGTTGGTTTCTTTTATTTCTTGTTGTTCATCATCATGAACTTCTTGGTTTTTCATTTTTCTCTCATTTATAATAGCTTTCTGATTACCTATCAAAAGAAAAATGATGAGGGATTGGCAGCAACATAGTTTCTTATGTGAACATTTGGACTGTTTGATGTGGAGTATTTGGAGGGAGAGGAATAATTGGATTTTTGAAAGAACTGAATGATCGATTCAAGAATTGAAGACTTCTTTCTTCTATACTTTGTTTGGGTGGACAAATGTGTCGGGTGTTCTCTCTTTCAATTCTTTGTCTGATTTGTGCTCAATAGATGTAGTTTTTATACTTCTTAGTTTTTTTCGTCTTCTGCTTCTCTTAGTACCTGTCCTGCGTGCTTTGGTTTTTCTTGTACATGTTTTTTCTACCAATAAAGTTTATTGCTTATCAATATATATATATATATATATTGGACTTATAATGGAGCAGAATGCTGTTCAAAACTGAGGCTGCCAGCTAACAAGTTTGGACAAGCAATAGTGAATAGACTACATATAATCCATGCCATTTTCCAGCGAATTATTCTTATGGGATATTATGTCAACAGTCTACAAGGAACTTTGAATGTTACTATTAATGAATGTACAAAAGTCAAAATAAGAAAATTGCAATAGTGATTTAAATCATTTGCCTTTTGGTTTAATATAAACAATGAAAGTATTCTAGTATAATTTAGAGGAATACCAAGCTTAAACTGCAATAGAAGAAAACTAAAAAAAAGCTAGAGCCACTAGTAGTCTGCTTAAAGTTTTGGCTACTAAAACCATTCAACCCAGCTAGAGAAACATTTCCAGAAAATGCAATTTAAAAAATAATAATAAATAAATTAGCAAATTCAATCATCATGGGAGGAGGAATTTAACCTGTGCAGGAGGTAATGAAGAGACCCAGTCTGATGCATGTGTGGGAAGAAGACCCAAAGTGTTAAGCTGCCAAAACAAAAATAGTAATTAAATAAAGGAATTTAAATACAAAGGAGCAAGGAAGCGTGTCCAAGGAACAAGAGAGAGAGAGAGGAATTGATATAAGCCTTTTTTTTTTTTTTTTTGAAAATTGAAACAAGGTGATAATGCAATTAAAACAACAAATGATGAAAAATAGAAAGTAGATCTCACCTTCCAAACACCCAGTGCTAAGCCCCCCAAATTGAGGGCAATGAAGAGTAACTTAGGCCCAAGAAGCTCTACTTTACTGTCTTTATAAGGTTCAAAAACTGCAGAACCAAAATTAGAATTACTTGGATGAACTTGGTGATCAAATAGAAGATCTGAGTAGAATATACAAGGAGAAATGCAGGTGGAAAAAATCATGTGAAAACTACAGTAAGCCAAACACGAGTGCCAAAATACAATAAATAAGCCATGTCAATCGTGATTGGTTATACAGAAAGGATACTCACATCAACTGGTCAAATTCATTTTTTGATATGTCCACCACTAGGGGTGGATGAACTAATTGACCCAAAGAATAAAGGACAGAAGAACAATTTGTATAAGCAGCACTAGATTTCTTTATTAGATTTATTTTCCATACCCTTATAGGAGGATTGGATCCACCTCGCAGGAGTTCTTTTTGAAAGGGGGAGGGGTGATTCTTTGATTCACTATATGAAAAAAAAAAAATGTGGTTTCAACCCTCACTTATCAAACAAATTGTGGTTTTGAATCTCCAAAAAGGATACGTCCAAGATGTGACACACATAGGACAGTCAATAAGAACAAACTAGTCTGAAGCTATTCATTCTTCCCAGAATATTTTCAGTTGAGTTGCCTTTGAATTATGGCTGGCTGAGCTTGCTCACATTTTCTCATTTTTTGGGCCCTATTCAACTCTGGACTTAGTTTTTAGCCTAGCCAGATTTAGATCAATATGTGTTTTCATACTTGTGTCATTTATATAATTATGCTCCCTTTTCAAGCACAAAGTTCACAAAATTCCTTTCTTTTCTTTCTTTCTTCTTCATTTTTGTTTTTTGTTTTTTGTTTTTTTTTTGGTGGCTAAGTGACAACATTCAAATGCTTAAAGTGTTGAAACTTACAACTCAGGGTAATGAACTAAGGGGTCCGAAACTAGTTCCATACATAGAATGTTAAATTAACCTTTTGTTTTTGGGCTAAGCAGTGAATTTTATTAAGAAAGAGAAACTTGATCAGGTTCACAGGAAATATAAATGTTAAAATTTTCACTATGATATGCAACAAGAAATCTTTAATTCAGATAGCTGTAATCAGTCTGAAGCTAAACAAATGAGTTGGACACGGAATATTCAGAACATGATGACCTGATCTTCAGCCAAAGTTTTCTTTTTCAGGGCCTGGCTCAAGCTGACCTTGGTCCCTGGCCCAGCTAAGTCTGGTTGGATTGAAATGCCTAGATTAATTTGCAATCAATTCATGGCTAGCAAACATGTCATCACTCTAAAAGGTAAACATGAAAAAAATTCGCTGATGTGTAAAATTTGTGTGAACGAAACGAAAAAATTTATAATGAATAAGAATGAGGAGGGTAAACATTTTCCAAGTTTAAATATCATTATAGCAATATACATTAATGACATGGTTTCCGTCCTAGTAATTTCATTTGACCATTTTTTTTCATACATATGTTTAATAAATATTAAATAGTTTGCTTAGCTTCTAACCCAGCTGATAAAAACAAGTATAAGTGGGGAACAAACATAAGAAGGCTTATTACAAGTATAGCACAAGGGAGGTAAACAACCTTAAGTGATCCTAATGCCCTGAAGAGTCGTCACAAACCAAGTACATCATAATAATAAATTATCAAAAAATATGTAAAGTTAGCGGATTTTAAGTTGAGTTAAGTACTCTTAGATTTTTCTTCCTTTGTAGCCATGGATTCAGGCCATAAAAATTGTTTATGCTAGATGGAGAAGTCAGAATATATAAAATTTGGAGATATAAAAAGAAAACGAGAGGCAATTTGTCTCATCTTACCCTTCCCAACCCCTTGTAAAGCACTAATTGGCTGCCAAAGAGCCGAAAATGTGATACCAATGCTAAACAAATGCACCGTACTTCCAGCCATCCACATCATGAAACCCATCATTAGTAAATTCTTGAAAGGGGCCTGTGCCACTTCCCAAGCTTTCTGTTCAACCACAAACAGATTATGACATTAAATACCTTCGCTTTCGATCCAGTCCCATTCTAATCAGCAATAAAAATCAATACAAGTTATGTTTAACAGATAGGATGCATGGACATGGTACGGGTACGATAAGGCGACACAAACAATTTTTGAAAAATTATAACATGATACAGTAGATAAGACACCGTTATGACATAGGTATGACACGGGTATGGCACTCGAAATGAAGTGTCCATGCATATCCTAGGAATACAGCCTCATTCACATACCAAGTATTTGATAAATCTAACTCCTGAGTATAACATAATAAAACCACATGATTAAACTCCTAATACTAACAGAATAACAATAATCAATAAAACTTGTCGACAATTCAAACGACTAAAGGACAATAAAACACCTAATGATGATCACTTCCATAAATATTTCCTGTAAAACCTCATTACCCCACTAACAACAACTATCGCCAAAAACAACTTCAACATAGCCTAATTGAATCCCCTTTCTTCCACATATTTCACAAATTTTAGCAACTCACCTCAATATTATTAGGGTTATTTTGAAACAATTAATCAAATAAAAATTGTCCTTAATCGTAAAACCAATCGAAAAAAAGAAAGAAGAAGCAAAACCTGAGATTTCCAGTTGGCTTCAGCATCCTTCTTTTGGCGACTCAACGTTGAATCATCCTATAGAGAATGAATACATATATTCATATGTGAATTTTGATCCAATAAAAAGAAAGAGAGAGAGAGAGAGAGAGAGAGAGAGAGAGAAAGGGAACCTGATCTTGGGAGGCGCGAGAGAAGCCAGGAGGGTCAGGGATGTCGCGAGAAGAAGGAGATGCAGAATTGTCAGTGAAGTCAACGCCCCATCTTCTACCTCCTACCATTACTCCCTTTCCCTTCTCCATCTTTCCTTCTCAAATCGAGATTTGATCTCTCTCTCTCTCTCTCTCTCTCTCGCTACTGCCTCTATGCGCTTCTTCTAACTCACTCTACTGGTCGCCTTTGGTTACTCCCTATTTTTTTTTTTTGGTGTGATTTTTTTGTTTTGTTATTTTCAGCTGTTGGGTTGTGGGCCTTGTGGTTTTTACAACATTTTACATGGGCCCAATCAGTCTGACCTGATGTAATGAGCTGGGCCTGTTATTTTCTTGATCAGACTACCTAACTTTGGAGTTCCTACATATTGGTTGAAGTCTAGAGATGGAAAAAATGTTCTGACCTGTCTGGATTGCACACAACTTTAGTAATAACAACTTGCCATAAGGCAACTTGTGATTTTTGAATGATAGAGGTGTGGTGATGGGGTCCACACCTCTATCATTCACAACTTATCATATAGTAAGTTGTGATTAAAGTTGTGTACAATTATGTGGTCTTAGTATTTTTCTTGGCTTTATCTCATCCCATGTGATTTTTTTTTTCCTCAGATGAGTTAGGAACAAGTTTTGCTCACCCAAATGTATATATGAATATTTAATTTATTGTAAATTTAATATATTTATACATATAAATTTTTTTTTATAGATGTTAATTATAATCTATTTTTTTATATGTATATTTTATTGTCACTTTTAAAATAATTTTTCATCTTCTCTTAGAACTTTCACGATTCATTTTTCCCTTTTATGTTTCATATTTATCTTATCGAGTTATAGTAAAACAATTCCAAATATCCCTTATTAATTAGCTTGAATTTAAAAAGTGATTCATGACAAAGTTGCATAAGAAAAAGAAATAAGAGACGTGGGTATGACCGAAGTTGTATAAAGTCACGCATCTCTTAAAAAAAAAAAAAAAAATAAATAAATACAATCAGCTGGTGGGCCCTATATATTTTCTTTAAGGTGGAGCAGGCTGAAAACCAAGCAAGCTCATCCCTCCCCTGATCAACCATGGTAGAGACCAAAGATTACTTGTAGGTCAGCCGTCCTTTTTGTTGTTCATGTTTTGCCTGTCTGATTTGGATTTTTGTTCCTTGTTTTCAGTTGTGGTTTCCTCTAGCCGCAATGAAAATGATATAACTTAAAAAAAGAATTAGTCCAAATTTACATCATTGAGATCTTTATTATAATGAATCCACGGAATGTTATTGAAGGTTATATAGTAAACTAACTTTCGATTAATATAAAGATTATAATAGTATTTTATTTCTTTTTGTTCATAATTATTCGATAGTTGAGGGAAGAGAGGATTTAAATTTAGATATTTCTATTGAAAATATCAAAAAGTGTCAAACCAAATTATATGCATAAGTTTAAGTTAGTAATTCATAGTGAATCATATCAGTTATACCCAAATTATATACTAAGGTACTACAATATATTTAGGGTTGTGTGTGTGTGTGTGTGTGTGAAGGAGACAATGTATGGTTGGCATGCATGAGAACCTTGCCAACAATCCTTTGTTATAATTGATTTTTGAACACATCAATAAGGCTTTGTTGGGAAGCAAGGATAGAAAGTGATTCTTAATCCCCATCATTTTTCTGTTTAATAGAAAAGATGAAAATTGGTATAGTGGGCCACTAATATTGGATGAAGTAAATCAAGTACACAGAAAGAAAGTTACTCCCGTCTTTATAGATCACAATGCTTTTTTCTTTCTGGTAAGACAAATCATAGTGCTTGGGGAACATTTTGTTTGAGTAGCAGTGATTTTACTACTCAAAAGGCTTGACTAGTGGGCCTGGAAAATTCAAGCATCCTCACCTGGTCTGAGTCTCAGAAGGGGCAGTAGTGGGATTCTACTATAAGCCCATACAATCAGAAAATAAAAGAACAAAGGCAAAGAATTAAGCACAACATCTACCATGGCAACATGCTACTCTGATTACCTAATGGTCACACTCACAAAAACAGGTAGACTGTCAATGTGCATATTTCTATCTTAGGTGAACAACAGTCTGTATCGTGAACATTATGTCTATGCATAACCGTCTGCTCCTCCAAAATTTATATGTGGTTGCTATGACTCTTTCTTGCATGAAAACTTGTCCGAAAGGTTTGCCAATATAAATCCTACAAATACCTGAATCCAGTTGAACTAGTTAAATAAACTTTCTACTCTAGTAAGGTTGAAGTAAATCATTGGATTTTATGCTGAGAAGCTGGACTTTAAAGGCAGCAATGACTTTCCAAATGGCCTGTGAGAGAGAGAGAGATACCTGAATGCACCCAAGGATGTAGACTACAGAGTAGTGACGGCCATGTAATACCACATCAGCTACCATTGCGAGCGGAATTGTCAAGGACATGCCTAGTGTTGCAACTAATGGAGTTGTCCAAACAACAGAAAGGGCCCTGTAATGTTTTACTAGAAGAATCAGATTGCAATTACATCAAAATGAAGAAAGTACTAGTATGACTGCCGAAGTACTGATAGGCTGTTTGGATGCCATAAAAGAAATGAAATCAAACCAATCCTTGTGCATCAAATTGAAAAGGAGGTGCTGGAGCCTAAACAATTATTCTTAAAATTTGTTTACAAAAGGTACAGTTTTAATCATCAGTTGTTTAGTTAGCAGTAAATCCAAAAATATTCTTCACAAAAATTTGAAAAAGTAAAAATCCAATAATATGCAATTATTACTATGTTTTCTTCCTTATGCTAATGGGTGGAGGTTGACTTCATTGCGAATTAGTATGTAAGATCAAAATGTAACATTCTTATGTTTTAGTGTTGTCCAATCAAAACCCAAAGTAAATGGAGGTGGCTCTACTACTTACCAAAAGTAATCTGACAGAACACTTCCCAGAAAGCCATTTAACAGCACAACTTCCTCAACAGACGCTGAATGTGGAAATTTAAATGGAGGTTCAATCCCCACAGCAGTGAGTGGCCACACTGCATGAAATATCATTGCTGTGAAAAATCCAACTATAGGAAACTGGTACATTAGAGCTATTTTGTTAAGCTTTGAGATTATCACAGAATTCTCAACAAGATTGCATAGTTGATTTGAGGTAATATAATTTAAGCATGAAACTGTGACACAGCAGAACAGCTTAACTAACAACAACTACTTCATTAGGGGCAAGGTCCCTGGAAATCCTAATTACGTGAACTCAATAATAAATCATTGCAGCCAATCCAACTTGCAGTATCTTTCACACAAACAAAGCTCTTCTTTCATCTGTATAGAATTAGATAGAATAACATTTCTTAGCAATGGACCACTCAACCACTTCTTCTGGGAGGTCATCCTTTGACCTGTTTAGTGAAATTTGAGCTATCCCCTTAAATTGTAATACCATGGATATCGAGCTTTGAGCTTTCATTTAAAACACTAGCAAAAATTCTATCACCTCATTATTTATCAAGATTCAACAATGCCTATTAGACCCTAGTTATCCGAAGAGCTCATCTAAATCAAGGTTGATGAATAAGGAGGTGACAGAGTCCACAGGAAAAGAGAAGAAAGATGGTGGGCAGAAAACAAACCACCACCTCTGTAATAAGATGGTATGACACCCATGAAAGCTTTCCATAGATTTCAAAAAGAAAAAACTGTAAAGAATTGTGCTTCTCTAGCTCCAAACACACTGTATAGTGTCAATTGAGGCACATTTCCAAGCAAGACTCCTGTCCAGCCTTCAAACTTAGTTATTATCAGAGTGACATAGACAAACCAATTTCCAAATTCTTGCGAGAAAGCAATGGATTCAAACAAGAAGGGCAGCATCTAGATTGACCTGACCAAATTATGAGTTTCAGAAACTTCAGTTTATATGCTTTTGCTCAACTATCTGAATTTTCATCTAGAAGCATCTTGAGATATAAAGCATTGCGAGTCCTGAAACTCATGATAGATGACCAAACCAATGGTGGTTCAGTTGTCTGAAACTATCACCGCCATTTTATCAAATAATCTTGAGATTGTCCAAGATATCGGAAAGTTTATCCTAAAAAAACACAACAAACAACTGCTATGCCCTAATTCCAGTTCAAATATTTTTAAATCTTACTCCTACAAATTTGCAGTGATAAAGAAAATACATCAAAAAAATTACTAGTTCAATTACCAAGCCACCAAAGACCAAGGAGAGAGAAGAGACCAATGTATCCAAAAAACTTTTGCATATCAACCTTGTCTCCTTCTGATCCAGAAGATTTCTTCAGCAGCACTGTACTAAGTACACCAGTAATTTAACAATTACACAGAGGACTTAAAAAAACAATTTTAAATTTATATCACCACTTCAATTATTAAATCCAAAAAGAAAAAGAAAAAAATGGTTTTGTTCTCTTTTACCTGTAAATAAGCCATATGATACCGCTGAGAGAAGACCATAAGCGTCCCCTGTGATAGAGTGCTTTCTAGTCCTAAGCAACAAATACATGGTTCAAATTTTGGATAAATATTAATACTAGTATCTCAAACAAATTCAAGTGTAAGTAAATATCTCTGCACATAAGGTGAAAAAACTGAATGAAATTTACAAAATATAATAGGCTTTGTTAGCTGTAGTAGGAATAAAGATGTAGTTCTTGATCCATAATCACATTGACATAATTGCCAATCTAGTCTACAGCCAAGATAAACAATATCTTGATTCTAGGTGGTACATAAACTCCCCTCTTTTTTCTTTTTTTTTTTTTAAAATGCAGAATGCAACAGAATAAAATCTGTTTAGTGATGAAAATTAGCTCTCTCTTTTTTTCTTAATGATTATTTATTTTCATTAAAACATGATTGCCAAAAGACCGAGATAGACTCTTTTTGTTGACTTTATTTCCTACATAAATCCAGTGATTGTCAGCAACTTGCGAAAAACGCACGCTATCAATCAGCCAATCTATTAACTATTAAAAATATTGGAGTTAAAAACGTATTATTGAGATATAGCAACATGCCTTTTGAACATGAGCAGTCTAAATTTATACTGTCGGAATACTTAATAATGTACAGAATCAGGGTAGGAAGAAAGAATCTTCTGTTGGAGCACCCCCCCCCCCCCCCCCCTCTCTTTTTTTCCCAAAAAAAGGAGAAAAAAAAATAAGAAGCAAGGTTTTCAACTGTAAAAATTAATGCAGATAACATCTCTATAATGCTTATGGATGCAATCTAAATCTATAATACCGTCAAAATTACACAGTAAAATTGAAAAAGAATAATGTTATGTGCCCCACTCAAACAGATAACTAAAAGTGGTATGACATTATCATTTAGGAACTGGGTTGGCAGAAATGTAGAAAACGCTCTATAGAAGCCTTCTAATGCTAAGAAAGAAGTGATAAACTCACTCAGACATGCTTTGCAGTTCAGTAGGTATCCAGGTGTTTCCAAATGTGGTCATGGCAACACCAGCCATGCAGATAAAAACAGCAACAACCTTTGTGATATTTACTGACTCCTGGCCAAGAAGAGCTCCAAAGAAAAGTGTAAAGAGCCCAGATGTAGAAGTCAGGACAGTTGTACTTGCTACACTAGTATTCGCCAGTGCAGAGTTCGATAAATACTGCATGACATCAAAACAAATGTAACACTAATTACATTGCTTAAGAAATAGATATTGACAACTGGCATATCATGAAAAATCCATAAAACCAACATTGAGGATAGACACATGTCAAATTTGCAATGTTAAACTAGTCCTACTCCAAATGAAATTTACAGACTATTACCTAATGGATGCATTTACTTTATAAAAAATAAAACAGTAATATAAGCCTCAAAATCAAAATATCAGGGTACACTTTGACCAATTGTTAACCACATTGTTTGAGAATATGTCCTCAAAATCACATAGGCCATGTTGATTTAGCAGACATGACAACCTCCTAAGTCAACAGAAGTACAATGAGATGTTATTGGCTTAGTAGATTTTTTATAAAGTCAAAGTTGTATTGAATGATCCATATCACCAGATCATCATCAAACTATGTTTTTCAGCTACCAAATTTACAACTTACGTGATATTGATCATGAATTTTGAGGTTCTCTGGGGCTATAGAATCACTGTGAATTTTTCAAGATCTTTGGCTATTTTCACAGGATCCATTATGCTTGCAAAGGTGCTTTTTAAAGGTGAGATCATTGTATCGAGGGACATTAATGAGTTTATTGACTTTGATGTATGGACTGCAAAAGTGATTAGAGATTTAGATTATGTTGGTTTAATTTTCTAGTTAATGATCATCAACAATAATTCACTATCTTTGTTTCAATCTCCTTGATTTTCTCTAGGATTCATTACTTATGACTGCCCATTCGGTTTCAAGTACAAATGGAGAATACAATAATCTCAGAATTTAAAAATGGAAGGCAAAGAATGAAGATGTAGGAAACAGAAACCTAATTTTTTTTTTGGCAAACTTGTGATATGAATGAAAATTAGAGAGTATAAGGATTTTTTTGGGGATAATTCAATAGTTATAACAAGTGGGTTGGGAGATTTGAACCCTAGTTCTCCTTATAAAGGAAACCTGATATGCCACTGAGTTACAAGGCTCTTGGTGAGAGCGTAAGGAAATGATTTAGCCTGTATGTGATATTTTACAACTTATCTCAATAAATTGACAGAAGTTTCTAGGTATGTTCTCCCCTATTTGATAAATCTCATCACCATCTATTCTTAAAATTTAAATGTTTTCCCCCATTAAATGATGAGTTGTTCATTGCCTTGCCCTTTGCTGCCTTATCTAATTTTCAATCAAATCCTGCAGGCATACAATTGTTTAATTCAAGAAACATTCTTGCAACATTAAGCATTGACCAGATCATGCTGCTGTTTTTGGATGTCTGTACTACTAATCCACTCAGACTTTTTTAGCCAACCATATAATTTCATTTTGCCACACAATGCAAATTTGAAGAGAAGTACAAAAGGTCATACACAAAGAACAAAAGATATCAAAATGAACATGTTACCTCTGTTGCAAACCATATTGGAGTAAGATATAAACCACACTTGGCAATATCCCATGAACTAAGTTCACAACTTTGTTCAAGCAAGTGGGACTCATCTTCCTCATTCTTTGCGATCAAAGTCCACCCCTCTTCCCTTTCACTAAGATCCTTGTCAGTAACTAGGCTGTTTTCCGTTTCTGGTCCATGGTGCATTTCATTAATTCTAAGAGGGGTACTAAGTCCAGTTGAAGTGCTCAAAACATTCGAGTCAACACAAAGGTCCTTATATAAATATGCATTCATTAAGCTGCAGATCCAATCTTTAAGAGCTGCAATTGGTAGATAGACCACCATAAGAGACACCCCCAAATAAGTGATTGCAAATGGCTGCTTATAGTCTGTGAAAATTCTCTGCAGCAAATAAGTAGCGTAAGTTTAAAAGATCCTTCAAAAATAAACATGACTTCTGATAACACCAGCTTTTGCTGTTTAATTTGTGCATTATACAAGATTGAGGCTGCTCAAAACCAAACATTGTTCACAAAAGAACTTTCTGTAGTATCTGTGTTATACAAGATGCAGTGTTGCTCAAAATCAAGCATCTTTCACAAATGAAAACAAATTTCTAGACGATGTTATATAGAACAATAAGAAAGAAGAATATATATATATACACATAAAGTGATGCAAGAAACAAATTAGGTGATATGCTTTTAAACAATTACCTGATGGGTGCATCTGTACCTAAAGCCTTAGGATATGATTACCCAAGAAGGTGTTGTAGTAAGAAGAAAAATATGGAGACAAGGTATTACCAAAAAGGGTCAATTACACCCACTCAGCCACATGGCATGTTTAAATGGGCGCACATCAAAGGGCCTAGCAAAGACTCATTACACTTCACTCTTAACCTTAGTTTCCCGGACATTGGACCAGCCTCAGAGCAAAGCTTTTTCAGGCACACTAAATGCTGACAACTGTCAGTTGTGCCCAAGCACATAGTTAACTTAAAAAAGTGGCGACAACTGACCTCCACTTGATTAATGTGCAAAGCACAATCTTAATTTGTAGAGATCAGTAGGGAATTCTACATGTCAGGGTCTTGAATGGAATTAAAAAGCGACACACTTCATCGTCAACCCAAAATTCTTTGAAATTCTTTGTCCATTGAGAATGGCATTATGTTAGTACCACCCAAAGAATCAGAGGATGCCAACTTGAATCTGTCATGGGTGTTGGAACAATGAGAGAGCTAAGGGGAAGATGGGGGCTAATATTTAGCAGAGAAGTTTTCATTTTTCAACAATTTAAATGAATATCTATCAAACCTTTTCCACATGTGAGGCAACTAACTATTTATCTAGAATTTTAAGTATATAAAAATATAAAAGCATATGAATTAGTTCAAGACTTCAAGTTATTCACATCAACAGTAAACGTGGAAAAGAAAAAGTTACATAATCAAGGAATAAACCATCTGTAAATTCCCAAGAAAAGTCTCAACTGAGTATTATACAAATATTTGGGCCATTTGGCTTAGTTGAAGAGCGATTGCCAACATTTAGGAACAAAAAAAAAAAACTTCAAACGGATTCGACTTTACATACTGGATCCCAGGATCAAACTAGCAGATAAGGATAAGTTGCAAAGCTAAGGGATACTTGCAAATTGTCATGTAATACTAATAAGCACATTGACTTCAAACTCAATTTTACTTTGTGTGCAAACAATTTTGAAAATCAGAGACAACAGATTAGTAAATTTTATTAAATTACCGTTAACAAAAATATTTCCCTACCAATTAAAAAGGCTTATATAACCACGTATACCAACC
Source organism: Quercus variabilis (assembly GCA_030445155.1). Classification (NCBI taxonomy): domain Eukaryota; kingdom Viridiplantae; phylum Streptophyta; class Magnoliopsida; order Fagales; family Fagaceae; genus Quercus; species Quercus variabilis. The sequence continues at coordinate 19,793,832 of CP129446.1, read as the reverse complement.
AATCCCACCAAAAAAAGTAGTTTCTTGTCATTATTAAAACCAATTATATTCAGATTAATCAACACGTATGGATAAATATAAGAACAGAACAAAAGAAAGAACATTTAAACTAGTTTTACCTAGTTATTGTTAATAGCAATAAAAAAAAAAAATCACAATTCAGACTCTTCTTTTCTTCAACTACCTTATCTTAGCAACCTAACCGGCTAACAGCAATAGAACAAAGTTATGAGAAAAAGCATAACAAACTAACAAACCCCATTATGCGAAAGAAAGAATCCAGTCAGAAATGAAACAAAAAGAGAGATACTACAAAGTACAAGCCCTAACCTGAGTAACTTCTGCAGAGGCAACCCATATGAACACAATTATGCCAATCAACCCCAACCCTGCATTGTATTTCCAGCCCATTACTCCAACCACCAAAAAAGTCTCTTTTGCTTTACAACTTAACCCGAAATGTAAACCGGGTAGGCTCAAGTTTTGCTATAAAATCAGCATTTTCTCTGGAAAACTCTGGAGCATTAAAGCAAATTGTTTAGTTAATTTGTGTATGTATTGTATTTATGGCCATGAAATTAGCCCAGGTTGTGGAATTCAACGTTTGGAAGTTGACATTTGTGGCAACATTTTAAGTAAAGTTACGAAATTTAGTGTCAATTGTCAAACGGCTGGGACAGACTTTGATTTGAAGTCTTTCAAGTTTCAGTTTTTTTTTTTTTTTTTGCTTCTCTTCAGGGTACTGTAGGCATAAAAGCTTAGTGAGACTGACAAGTGTAAGTGGTGCTTGTGGATTAAACTACTGATAAAGAAGGTCGTTGTAGTATGAGATTTTTTCTTTTGGCTGGATGTCGTGATACTGGTGCTATTACTGTAAGATAAGTTGCTACGCATGTGATATTCCTTCGGTCGTTGTTTTGCCTTTTGACTTCGATTGACTGATTGGTGTACTCAGTTGCTGTAGTCGGCAGAGCGCTGTAGTCGGCAGAGCAATGTAGTCGGCGGAGCGATGTTAGGAGTTAGACCACAAAAACTTACTCAATTTATACCACAATTAGAGGGACAATTTTTATACATATTTATGAACTCACTTGTTACTCACCTAATTTGAATAAGTCTTAATCTAATTTATTTAAATATTTGAGATAAATAGATAAAAACCTATTAGATTATTTAATTATATTAGTCTTAAAATCCGTTAATACCCACTAAAACCCATCTAAAATTTAAATTAAAGGCATAAATGCCCTTTTAGTTCTTACATTTTGAGGTCATTTCTATTTTGATCCTTACATTTTCATTTTACTACTTTTAGTCCCTAAACCAATTAACGCGTGACATTTAGATCTTTACTATCAGCCAACTAACAGAAAAAGCTGACATGACTAACGGTATATTAAAATAATAATTAAAAAATCTATTTTGGCATTAAAAATGCCACGTCAGCATCTAATTTAATTTTAATTAAATAAAAAAACTAAAAACAAAAAATTACAGATCTAAGAACATAACAACTTGTTTTTCAATGTTTTCCTTAAATCAAGAAATAAACCCAACAACAACATCAAACCTAGAATCAAAGAGCAAACCCAGAATCAAAGAGCATGAACATCAAACCTACAGCCAAAAAAAGAAAAAAGAAAAAAAAAGAACATCACCAAATCAAAGAGCATGAACAAGAGCAAACATAGGAAAACCCACACGAAACCACACCCAAACCAAGCCATCTAAAGAATAGAAACCCATCAAAGCACCTAACTCATCCACTCCCAAACCAAACCATAATCAAAGAAATTTTGATTACCACCATAAGTTAATAACTTAAAAAACAAAAAGAAATTTCAAAATGTGAAATTCCTAGCAAACGCCAAAACCAAATCTCCAGCAAACCCAAAACCCCAAATGCCTAAAACGATCACAAATTAGACCAACAACAACAACAAACCCTGCAATTCCAACCAACGAACCTAGTCAAACCCAACACCCACCAACAAGCTCCCTTCCACCGAGACGGAACCGGACCGAGAAGATTGAGTGGTGTCGGAAAAGCTACGCCACTCTAGCTAGATTCTAGTATCAAGAAGGCCGATAATGACATTGGAGCCGTAATCAGAATCAGACTAGAGACTGCGTTGGTTCCTGAGGCCAAGAAACTGAGGAGACTGAGTGGTGTGAAGCTCGTGACAGCGGTCCTCGAACATGGCGAGGATTGAGGGGTTTTTGCTGATTATATAAGCTTCGCTTTGCATGAGAGAGTCGGAGAAGCCATCTCTTTCTCTAAACCCAGATCCAAAGAGAAAGCCGAAAGAGAGATAGAGATTTTGATCTGAGAGACAAAGAGAGCTTTAGATGAAAGAGAGCTTCATTTTAGACGAGAGAGAACTTTAGTAAGTCGAATCTAGTGGATGAGCAACGACTAAAATGTTTTTTATTTGGATTTCAAATAAAGGAAAATGTCGGGTTTGCTCTTTGATTCTGGGTTTGATGTCGTTGCTGGGTTTATTTTTTGATTTAAGAAAAACATTGAAGAACAAGTTCTTATGTTCTTAGATCTATAATTTTTTTTTATTTAATTAAAATTAATTTAGATGCTGACGTAGCATTTTTTAATGCCAAAATAGATTTTTTAATTATTATTTTAATGTGCCATTAGTCACGTCAGCTTTTTTTGTTAGTTGGCTGATAGTAAGGACTTGAATGTCACGTGTTAATTGGTTTAGGGACTAAAAGTGGTAAAATGAAAATGTAGGGACCAAAATAGAAATGACCCCAAAATGTAAGGATTAAAAGGGCATTTATGCCTAAATTAAATACACAACATAAAATCTAAATTTCTAAAAAATGATCAAAATACCCCCGAAACCTAAAAAATGAACAAAATACCCCAAAACATAAAAATTATGAAAATATCCCAAAACCCCAAAAAATGACCAAAATACCCCCGAAACCCAAAAATGACCAAAATACCCCTAAAACCTAAAAATTGACTGAATTACCCCCGAAACCTAAAAATTACCAAAATACACCCAAAACCTAAAAAATTACCAAAATACCTCCAAAACCTAAAAAATGATCGAAATACCCCCAAAACCTAAAGAATGACTGAAATATCTTCAAAACCTAAAAAATAACTAAAATACCCCTAACTCACACTACTCACAACTCACAACATGACCATTACTGGTCAAGACAAAAATTGCATAAATTTTGTGATCCTTACATACTACTCACAACTCACCACATGACGGTTATGGGTCGAGTCAAAAATTGTATAAATTTTTGTGATCCTTGTATGTTTTTTAGTGGGCCATAGTGACTTTGGCAACCTTAAGTTGTTAAGACCATATTTTGTCCTCTTAACTATTATTTATTTATTTATTTTTGAAAACAAAATGATAGAATTTTATTGATTATTCATGAAGATACGACAACATAGTAGAAAGTTGAGGCCACATTTCCAGTGTGAACCACATGTAGACCTAGACGTCAAAGCAGCCCATAGGGCTTAGCTGGGACTTTCAGTCAAACAAAAAAAGAAAGAATACAATACACCAAAAAATCAAGGACCGGTCTGAGCTTTCATCAATCTCTGATATTTTGACAGCAAGGTTAAAGCACCATCAGCAATGACTTTCGGTTGCAACTGCACCTTTTCAAAATGGAACTTGTTGCGAGCATTCCAAAGGGCCCAGGCGGTGACAGCCCATTCTTCAACCTCTCCTCCTTCTAGCCTTTCCTGAAGCCCCTTGAGCAGCAAGAAAAAATCTGAAGCCTTATTAGGACATTTTTCAGTCTACCCCTTACCAAAGCCTAGGTATTGCGGGCAAAAGGGCATTCCCAAAGCACGTGACCAACTGTCTCTGGCTGTTGTTTACAGAATTCACACTGTGGATCCACTACTATTTTCCTCCTCTGTAAATTATCTCTGGTTGGTAAAATGTTTAAGCACGCATGCCACACAAAATTCCATACTTTTGGGGGTACATTAATAGTACAAATGAGCTTCCAAAATTTTTCATTCCTTCGAGTATGAGAGCTTTCACCACTTGGCTGTTGTGCTAACCTTAAAGCCACCTGGTACGCAGACTTGACCAAGAAGCTCTGCACCTTATTTCCCTTCCAAAGTACTTTGTCCTCCTCCTCCAACCTTGTGAGTGGTATTGCCAAAATTTCTTGATGAGTTTCCTCACCAAACAGAGAAACCATTTTCCCTCGGTCCCACTATCTCGTTTGTTGATTGATGAGTTCGTGCATGCACATATCCTCTGGAATATCACCATTTAGCCTCGGGGGGTGAGGAAGCCAATCATGGGATAACACTTTTATGGTTTTGCCGTCACCAACCTGCCACCTTGACCCAGCCAAAAGAATCTCCCTTGCTGACAAAAGGCTGCACCAAATGTAAGATGGATTGTGTCCCATCTCAGGATCCAAGAACGTTGTGGTTGGGAAATATCTGGCCTTGTAGATACGGTAGAACAGAGAGTCTTTTTTTTTTAACCAAATTCCAAGCTTGTTTTGTGAGTAAGGCAAGATTAAAGGCATGTAAATCATGAAACCCTATCCCTCCCATCTTCTTCGAATTACAAAGCCTTCTCTAACTCATCCAATGTACCTTCTTTTCATCCCGTAGCTATCCCTACAAATACCGTGCCAGTATAGAGTTAATATCTTCACAAATTTGCTTTGGAATGTTAAAGATACTCATCGTATAAGTTGGTACTTCTTGGGCAACTGTTTTAATGAGTATTTCTCTTCTTGCCTTTGAGATGAGCCTTTCTTTTCACCCGGTTACTTTCTTTGCAATCTTTTCCCTTATGCCTTTGAAGGTGCTAGTTTTAGACTTTCCAGCAATCATGGGCAGCCTAAGGTATTGCTCACAGTCATGGAAGACTTGTGCTCCCAGCATACTTTGTATTGACTGTTTGATGTTGACCTTTGTGTTTTTGCTAAAAAATAGGGCCGATTTTCCTCTGTTCCTCGGCTCTTTTTAGCATGGCTGAAAGAGCTTCGGCACACAAAAGGAATAAGTATGGGGACAGTGGGTCGCCTTGCTTAATCCCTCTTGTGGGTTTTATAAAGCCCTTGGGTTCACCATTTATGAGAACCGAATATGAGGATGAATGAATTGTCTCAATTGCAAGTGCCATTCATCTCTCATCAAACCCTAACCGAATCATCATCTTCCTTAAAAACTGCCACTCTACACAGTCATATGCCTTCCTAATGTCCAATTTTACTACCATCTGACCATTCTTTCCCCTTCGCCTATTCCTTATTCTGTGAAGCTACTCAAAGGCAACGGTAGTATTGTTTGTAATAATTCTATCTGGGATGAAAGCACTCTGAGCATCAGAATCACCTGTGGTAGAATCAGCTTTAGCCGGTTGGCTAGGACCTTTGACAGTAGGCGAGAGATCACATTGCCCAAGCTGATGGGCCTAAAGTCACCTAAAGATTTTGGATCATTCTTTTTTGGCACCAAGACAATGTGAGTATAGTTCATTTTTTGTAATAGAAATCCCAAATTAAGAATAGAAAGAATAGCTCTAGTAACATCATGCCCAACTATATTCCAAAATTTTTGGAAAAAGAAAGGAGACATACCATTCGGCCTCGGCGCCTTTGAGGGGTGCATTTGAAATAATGCTCATTGTACCTCTTCCCTTGTGTATGGTACTAATAATGTGCCATTCATCTCATCAGTGACCCTTCGATCCACTGCAAGGACTCGGCTAAAATCTCTGTCATCAGGCTGACTTGATGTGAACAAGTTTTGGAAATACTCCATTGCTACATCCGCAATTTGGGCTTCATCTGTACACCACTCCCCTTTTGTATTAAACACCCCCACAATTTGATTCCTACGCTTTCTTTGGGTTGCCCTTTGGTGAAAAAACTTTGTGTTTTTATCGCCTGCCAATAGCCATATTGCTTTAGATCTCTGAAGCCATGCCAACTCCTCTTGGTGCAACATGTTATTTTTTTCTGCCTTCGTTTCTCTTATTCGTTCCAACAATGCTAGATCATTCATACTAGTAAGCTCCTCCAACACCCGATGTTTATCTTTAAGGGAGGCTATAGTGTTTTCAAAAGCCACCTTTTCCCACTTTATCAATGCCAACCTTGTATTTTTAATCTTCTGGAATAAACAAAACATCGGGCTGCCCATATTTACTATTTGCCACCAAGCTTCCTCAATAATAAGTCTTCACTCCTGGTGGTAGGCCCATTTCTCCTCAAACCTCCTGGGAGTATTCTTTTTCTTGTTACTTTCATTGTTTGCATGGATTGCCAACATATTCGGGATGTGGTTTGAATAAGATGCAGAGAGGTGTAATACACGGCTCCTTGGGAATAAATTGTTCCAATCCCCATTTGCACAAGCCCTTTCAATCTTTTCCTGAACAAACTCCACACCAGGTCTACCATTATTCCACATGAATTTGCTTCCTTGAAAACCCAAGTCAATCAACCCACAGTGAGCTAGTGCATTCCAGAAAGCCAACATTGGTGGAAATGCCTTCTCAAACCGCCCTTGTTTTTAATCAGAGGATAGGATTTCATTGTAATCTCCTATGCATAGCCAAGGCATCGGCAACCTAGAGTGGAGATGGCACAAAAAAGTCCAAGAGTTATGTTTGTGGCACTCCTTTGGGTAATCATAAAATCCAATGATCCTCCATGGAGATTTTGGGTCTGTCATAATGATAGCATCAATATGGTTCGGTGAATAGGTTTGTATATGCAGGTTAACCTCGTCTTTCCAAAAAGTCGCTAAACCACCCTGTCTTCCTCCCCAACTTCTGTCACAAGGTACAACTAATCCTCCTTGATAGTGTAAATCGTCCTTTACCTTTCTCATTTCTTCAATTGTCTGCTTAGTCTCCATGAAAAAGATAATTTTGGGTCTCTTTTCTCCCACCACATGAGAGAGTACGTTAACTGCACATTGGTTCCCAAGCCCTCGGCAGTTCCAGCTTATAACATTCATTGTGACCGGCAAGGCTGAATATCAGCCTCCACCATTGGATTAGTTGTTGTACTCTGTACCTCAAACTTAGCCCTCTTACAATCTATATTTTCAAGAGCTACATCATCTTCCCAAGCTTGACTCTCTCTTTTTTGTCTAATCTTTTTTTCTTCACCATACGTCCCCATATGTTTGGCCACCTCACTTTTACGTAGCCCTTTCTTTGTTGTTATTATTATTGTTATTATTATTTTACTTTGGGAGTTGGTTGGTTGCATGGATAAACCCTCATCATGTGGTGTGTCATGTGTCCTTTGTGCACTCAAATTACCTTTAGCTTTTACTTCAGCTAGAAAAGGAATAGAGTTGGTGCCGTAATTGATAGGGACACTATAAAGGTCATTACATTGATTTTCGATTTCAGAGATATTTGCATTCACACTCTTTAATTTTTTTTCCTTACTTGTAGAGTCAACCAACATTAAATGCAAATTCGTTCCTGTTGGATTTTCTTCCATCACGGGTCGGATATTATTCATTGCACATCAATCCCAGATTTTTCGGTTGACTCATAAATGATCAACGCTCTAGAATTTGAATTTGAATTTGGTTCTGCCGTTGCCGATGGTAGGCCTCTTCCATGATCAAATTTGTTAGACCCGTCATGTCACTGTGAAAAATCCTGCAGACATCTCCTCATGTTCCCTTGACTGCCTCTATATCCCACTTTCATCCATTCTCCGTATGGATTCTCTTCTTCAACTGTCTCCAAAAGAACCTTGCAGTATTTTTCCTCGTGGCCCAAGGTACCACACTGGAAGCACAAACCAACCAGTCTCTCGTATTTAAAGGACACCATTATTTTATCCCCCTCAGGTAGGGGCAGAGCTACATAGTGGCTTGGGAGGGCCGTGGCCCCTGCAAAAAAAAAAAAAAAAAAAATCCCATTAGACTAGGAAGAAAAAATAAATGGGCACCCCCCCCCCCCCCCCAACATTACACAGCCAGCCCCCCTACCCATTTCTCACCCATTTTCCTAGCCCTCAATCAAAAATTAGGAACACCTCAAATTAAAAAAAAAAAAAAATATATATATATATATATATATATATCTGTTCTACTTTCAAGCAAAAAAAAAAACAAAAAATTGTAACAGAGCCCACAGCAAGCCCAAGCTCGCTCACGGCAAGCCCACAGATTCTCAACCAAAAAAAAAAAAAAAAAAACAATACAGAGAAGCAGAAATGAACCCATCACGTCGCTGGTAGAGAAATGAAACCCATCACGTCACTGGTAGTGGTAGAGAAATCAAACCCCAAATACTAAAGCACATCAAACTCTAGCAAACCAAACACAGAGGTGTTTATATAAAAAAAAAAAAAAAAAAAAACCCTCCCAATACACAAACCAAAACCAAACCCCAGCAAACCAAACCCAGTAACCCACGGTCACGTCGCCATTGTCATCGCCGCAGCCGCTCATTGTCGTCGTCGTTGCTAGCCCAGTCGCCCCTTATCGCAGATCACAGAGTTCTCTGCCTCTGCTTCGATGCTCGGTGCGACGGTGCTCCCTCCGGCCCTCCCTCAAGGTATTTCTCTCTTTTTCTCTCTGACTCTCTTAGTCTCTCTTTCTTTATCTCACTGAAATGCTCTTTTTTGCAGATCGTAGCGGTCATCGCCTCATCGGAGATCGCAGATTGTTCTGCCTCTACTCCGGTGCAGCGGTGCTCGTTAGTCATTGCTCCCTTCGCTCCGGCAGTCCGGCCTTCCCTCAAGGTTTTTCTCTCTGACTCTCTCTCAATCTCTCTCTCTCTTTATCTCACTGAATGAAAAAATGAAATGAAATTTATGAAGGAGTCTCTTTACTCTTTATTCTTTAATAGCCTATCTAATCTCACATCTCAGTAAGCCTCTCTCTCTCTTTTGAACTGTGACTCTCTTTGATTGGCTGGCTTTTGCTTTTTTCCTATTTTTGTCTTTTTAAATTTGGCTTTATCTTATCCATTTTTGTTGGTCAGTGATTCAGTGTTTTGGAAATTGGTGAAATATTGATTGTAATTTAGTGTAACGTGTATTGTGATTTGTGATTGGCATTGTGAAATTTTCTGATTGCAGTTGGCTATTGTGATTGGGGCGCATGTTGTGCTTGTTTGTTGTCTGTTGAGTGGGGTGGGGAGGGGGTAGATGGGCTATGGGCACATGGGGCCGGGTGCAGCATAATAATTAAAGCAATGTAATGTGCAGCACATTACATTACTTTAATTATTATGTTGCACATGGAATGTATAATGTTCGACTCTTTTAATGTAATATGTACAAGGAGCTAAACAATATAATAAATTAAAGCAGTATAATTAACGACAAATAAATTAAAGCAATATAGTTTATTGTTAAACTAAAAAACAATAATTAAAGCTATATAATTAAATTAACCAATACATTATAAAAGACAAATTAATTAAATTATTTTTGTTTTTGTTTGAGGGGTTATTATTAATTAAAGTTGTATTAAAAATGGGCTGACTGTTTAAATTATGGTGAAAATTTTGTTTTTTTCTTGAGTATGAATAACATTCATATAACTAAGCAAAAATTTCTAATTAATTTTTTTTTAAATTATTTTCAGATTAATTTTTGAGTCATATTCTTAAAGCTAAAAGAATTATGAGCAAACGAAAAACAATTGATGCATTTTTTAAGAAAAAAGATGTTAGCAATTCAGAAATTAGGACACCTGTGGCTGTAGAAACAAATGTTAATACTTCAATGCTTGATGAACACCCCTCCAAATGTCCAAAACTTCAATTTGAAGAGATAGATCGTGATCCAGGATCACATAGATAAATATGTGAATTTCCTATCAACAAACAAGATGAAATCCGACGAGCTTATCTCAAAGAAGGTCCATATCAGCATGAAAATATAGACTATCCATACAATGATGATACTCATCGTCATCGATTTCAACCTTCATGGTATGGTTCACATAAGGATTGGTTGGAATACTCACCTTCAATGGATGTGATATATTGTCTACCTTGCTACCTTTTTAGTAAGAAACCAATAGGTCATCCCGGATCAGATGTATTCATTACAAGAGGTTTTAATAATTGGAAAAAGGTGAAAGATGGAATGAATTGTCCTTTAATTCGTCATGAAGGGAAAGAACCAAACTCCCCACATAAAATTGCTATGAAATGTTGCGAGAATTTAAAGAATTATTTACGGCATATTGACAAGCTGATTGAGAAACAAACGTCAAAAGAATTAGAGAATAATCGGTTGCGGCTCAAAACCTCAGTAAAGTGTGCTTGATGGCTAGCATTCCAAGCTTGTGCGTTTAGAGGTCATAATGAAAGCCTTGATTCAAAAAATAGAGGTAATTTTATTGAATTGATAAAATTCACATCAACTTTCAATGACAAAGTAGCTAGTGTTGTCTTGGAAAATGCACCAGGAAATGCCAAATATACATCACCTACAATTCAAAAGGAGATTTTGCATATTCTTGCTAGTAATGTGCAAAATGCTATTCGTGAAGAAATTGGGGATGCAAAATTTTGCATTCTTGTTGATGAAGCTCGGGATGAGTCAAAGAGAGAGCAAATGGCCATCATTTTGAGGTTTATTGATAAAGAAGGTTTCATTAAAGAGCGTTTCTTTAATGTTGTGCATGTTAGAGACATTACTGCATTGACTTTAAAGAATAAGATATGTGCTGTCCTTTCTCATTATAACCTCCATATTGAAAATATTCTAGGTCAAGGATATGATGAGGCTAGTAACATGCGTGGTGAATGGAATGGATTACAAGTTCTTTTTCTTAAAGATTGCCCATATGCTTATTATGTACACTGTATGGCTCATAGGTTGCAATTAGCTCTAGTTACAGCATCTAGAGAAGTAAAAGATGTTCATAAGTTTTTTGATCATTTGGTTAATATTATCAATATTGTTGTTGGTTCTAGTAAGTGTAATGATGAATTGCAACATGCTCAAGCAGAACAAGTTGAGAATATGATTGCTTCTAATGAAATTGAGATTGGAAGAGGTGCAAACCAGATTGGTACTTTGCAACGAGCTGGAGATATTAGGTGGAGATCTCATTTTCAATTTATTTGTAGTTTGATTAACATGTTTGATGCTACTTGTAAAGTTATCAACACTATCTCTAAGGAAGAGGCTAACTATAAACAACGTGGTGATGCCGAGGGATCTTATCAAGTATTAACATCATTTGAATTTATTTTAATTTTGCATTTGATGAAAGAGATAATGGGAATTACTAATGTTCTTTGTTAAGCTTTGCAACAACGTTCTCAAGACCATTTAAATGCCATGCATTTAGTTTCAACTACAAAATCACTTATTCAAAAGTTGAGAGATGATGGATGGGAGCCTTTACTTGCTAGTGTTATAGCATTTTGTGAGCAGCATGAAATTGATATTCTTGATATGAATGCTCGTTACACTAAAGGTTGAGGTAGATATCGTCGTCAAGATGAAAATTTAACAATGGAACATCATTTTAGAATTTGCATATTTACAGTTGCAATAGACTTTCAATTGCAAGAATTGAAAAATAGATTTTGTGAACTAATAGCGGAACTTGTCATTCTTAGTTCAGCTTTAAATCCCAAGGATGCTTTTAGATTATTCAAAATTGTTCATATATGCAATTTAGTTAAGAAATATTATCCTCAAGATTTTATTGAACATGAACAAGAACTTTTGGAGTCTTAATTGCAACATTATGAGCTTGATGTGATAAAACTTCCAGATTTTCAGAATATGAGTACAATTTCCAAGTTATGTAGGGGATTAAAAATTTCAGGAAAGTCTAATATCTATTTTTTGATTGATAGACTTATTCGTCTTGTGTTGACCCTTCCAGTTTCTATAGCAATTACAGAATAAGCTTTCTCAGCTATGAAGTTGTTAAAAACAAGATTTCGCAATAGAATGAAGGATGAGTTTTTGGTAGATAATATGATAGTTTATATAGAGAAGGAAATTGCAGGGAATTCACTATAGAGATGATAATGGATGAATTTTATTCTATGAAAAATCGTCGTCAGGCATGATTTGATCCGGTTGATGACTCGACCTGACCTGAATAATGTTACATGGTTTTTAATGGGAGATTTACTGAGGTTTAGTCCATGGAGTGAAGGCTTGGGCAGACAAAAAATTTTTGGCTCGTTTTGTAGCCCAATGTGAATCCTATGCGTAGGATATAAAAGCCTTTTTTTTATTTTTTTATTTTTTTTTTATTAGGGTTTTGTCTTGTTGTTGTTTTTGAGAAAGAAAAACATTGTAGCCGCACATTATAATTTTCTTTGATAATAGTGAAATCCCTGCAACTCCGTGGACGTAGGCAAATTGCCGAATCACATAAATACTGTCTTGTGCATGTGATTGTTTTTCTTTTGGCGTTTTGTTTTCTCTATTTTTTTTGTTTCTCACAGGTTTGGAATTTCGGTTGAATTCCCAACATGTTCAAGTATATGATGATATATGAAAATTGATAATTTTGTATCTAATAGACTTAAGAATTATATTTAGTAGATTTATGTTACAACCCGGCTCCCCCATGTATTTATTCCTGGCTACGCCCCTGCCCTCAGTACTAATCGCCAAGCCGCCCGGGGAAGGGGCTTGTTTAACAGAATCTCAATCCGAATCCTGAGAAATTTGGCTTGGTCAGCCGTAAGAGCTTTTGAATCCACTGTTAACCACACGGCCTAAGCCGCTTCCAATATCTTTCCCTGCGTCCTAGTTAATGAGATTGAATGGCAGGCCCCATACTTGCACCCACATAGGAATTGTGGTGAACGTTATTGATCTCGACGTCATCCCTTTCTCCTATCGTCTCAACACCAAGGGCTGATTCTCGAAACTCCATGGGCCATTGTCCAGGACTCATTTAATTTGGCTCTCAATGGAGAATTTGAACTGGTATAAGCCCTCTCCAATGTCCACTATTTTCAAATTGTTCCCCATCTTCCAAACTAAACGTAGTAAATTCTTCGCCGCCCTTTGATTAAATGGACGAGAGGTAGGAACTTGCCAATAAGACTGAGTGACCACTCCTCTAGTATTTTCTCTCTCTGCATGGATCAGATTGTTATCTCCTCTCCTTCCTCCGCCATAAGTTTTAGATTCTGTAGCTGGTCTAGAAAATTGGTATCCATTGCCCTGCCCACTATTGGAATAGTAGGTAAGGCGAAGAAAGACTATCAACACCTTCCTGGAGGATGGGTGATAGTGCTCACCCGAAATGAGAAGAGAAACTCCTACTCAGAGGAGAATAGAGTACGCTTGGATAGTTTATAGGTGAACACCCTCTTAACTATTAATTTCGAATTGCTAAAGACTTTGGCAAATTTGAATCTCGACCTCGATAACTTGATTGAACTCGAATGAAAAAAAAAAGGGTATGGAATGTGGGCCATAGAAATAGCTACATGTTTTTGTCTGATAAATTGTGGACTCGAACTTGAACCCGAACCTAACCTGCTCATTAAGCTTTTATTATAAAATTTTAAACTGAATTGTTTTTATTGACTCATTTTTAATGTATGTTTTTGTGTAATAAAGTCATATTAAATCTTCTACATTGTAGATAAGAATAAAGACATTACTTATCAACTTTACAGTTAATTATCAAATATAAATGTTTTCCGTGTCTAATCTAGTAACATGTTTCTTTTTTGGAAATAAAATATAGAAATCCAGTAACATGTTTTAGTAGAATAAGTTTTTGACCCAAACCTGATTTTACTTGAATTTGACCGAGTTGAACCCTAAAGAGCTCAATTGAACTAGTTTTCTAGGTCTCAATGCTTGGTGAAGGTGATGTACCCACTTTATTATTAGCTAAAATCAAGGCAAGATACCAAATTTGGACAATTTCATTATTACCATATATGACTTTAGTTAACCATCTTTAATATTGTGATCTTCTAAAGAAACAATCGCACAATATCCTTCAGACAATCACTCCTCTGATACCAAATATAGTCTTTGTCTACCACCATTACTATTAGGCTCTGCTTAGGAGGAGGGAATGAAATGGAATGGAAAGGAATAAAAAGAATAATTTTAGAATATTCTTCTCTTCTCTTGTTTGGGAGTTTTAATGGAGGGAATGGAAAGTCCATTCCCTTGTTTGGGAGTTTAAGTGGAAGGGAATGGAATGAGTAGGAGGGAACACTTATTCCTCTCTATTCCTTTAAAACCTCAAATTTTCATTCCCCCCAAAATTGGGAGGAATGGGAGGGAATAAAATTAGATTTAATGATTTTTTTACTAAAACTCCAAAAATACCCCTATATATTCAACTTTTTATTTTTAAATAGGGGTCTAATAGTAATATTATCATAAAATGATTCCATTCCATTCCCTTCATGTTGCTCCCAAACAGAATTACTTACATTTCATTCATTTTGATTCCATTCTATTCCTTTCCATTTCCTTATGATCATCTCATTTCATTCCATTCTATTTCCGTATGAACTCCCAAGCGGAGTCTTAGAGTCCTCTAAGAAAGCAAATCACATGATCTCCTACAACAATCACTCTTTTATAATTGAATATATAATTTTTACGATTCTTAATATGTAGAGATTAAGACTTTGTATTTTATAAGGAGTTGTAATCACATTATTATACGATAATTTTTCTCCATTATTTGATTTCTTTCGTAACAAAATATTCGTCATAAGAAGCCTCACTAAAATTTTAGAACTTACATATATATATATATATATATAAGGCTGTGTTTGGTTACAATTGAACAATTTTTTAACCCACCTCAAAACATAATGAGAAAGAAGGAGAGGCCTATTAATTCAAGGTCACTACGAAAAGGGTCGGTCAAACAAAAGGAAAATCCACCACACCCCTGCTCAAACAGAAGGGAAATCCTTAACCCTTGTTTATACTGTTTTTTAAAAATAAAGAAATTAGAATGCTATAATAACAGCTTAATTAAAATGATAATGGTAATGGTGGTAGAATTTGATGATAGTACTGGTACAATACCAGGATGTTGGTGAGAGTGATGGTGACGTTGAATAGTCATTATAGTGGTAGACGTTGATGATAATAATGTGTAGTGGTGGCGATGGTGTTGATAGAAATTATAAATGACACTGTTTCCTTTCATAAATATCATTTGCTTATCTTTTTTATTCATTTGATTACTTAAATATAAAAAAATAAATCTGAATTTGGCGTTCAAATTTTCACAACAAATCCCCCAAAGCAAACTTTAAACAATCTCAAAATCCGTAACCCTAAAATAATAATTTTTAAAGGGGATTAGGATAATAATAAATAATTTTAGTAATATGTCAAACATACTAAAAAAAAAAAAACACCAAATATTTTTGACAATTCAATAATTGAGAAATGAATATTTAAACTTTGAATGTCTCCTTTTAAAACACAAGAAATATAGTTTAACCTTTTGGCTACTAAAAACCATATATAAGTAGAAAGAATTGGTTGGAGGCGGTTGGGACTTGCAGATAGCCACGGTAGATAAGAGTCAAGATCAGACAAAATCAATCTGATCAAATAAAATAAGACACTTTTCTTTACTCCTACCTACCACCATGAGAAAAGAGGTTGAAGCAACGAATCATTTCTTTTAATTTTAACATAATTCCTTCAAAATCTGATGTGTGGAATTTTGCATTTAACTGTAAAAACTCCCTGCTTACAAATATCACAGGCAGATGTTTTATTATGGTAGGAATAAATTATTACTATTATTGATAAAATGAAAACAATAAGAATGAAAAGGGAAGGAAAACTGTCATTTAATTTACCCAATGGTGGACTATGTCAAAAACAGATGTACCAAAATTGATGGGGGCAAGGCAATTGAGTAATTGAGTCAAGTTGTACAGGAAAACTGGGGTATTAAACTTCTCTGTCTAACAAGCTCGTGAAGATCATTAACAATCTTGAATACAGCATCAGGCCGAGCCAGTTTCAACGCATTTTGCGACATGGCCTTCAGCTCATCAGCTTTTGGACCAAACCAGTCTGCAACAATTTTTGCTATCTCTTTGGGAGATTTGGAGAATTTCCCACATCCATTTTCAACAACATATGGCACGTTTCCAACCTCCTGCCAAAAAAAAAAGAAGGCAAAATTGATAGAGAGCATTAGTAGATGATTGAATGAGGGGAGATAAGAAGAGGGGGAAAGGGTGGTGACTGCAATCTACTGTTTATGACAATGATGATAATTTTTTTGATACGTAATGAAGTTCATGTTATTATCTAATGCCAATATTATTAGACCGGCTTGTTTGAAATAATGCCCTTAATTGAGCATCAAGTATCAACATCAAATTCATGGAAAAGTACACGTAAGATAAACATATGAACTCACTCCATAAGTTTCTGAGACATGATAGGACTTGTAACATCTACACCTCTAGTCTGTCTAGTTTAATTATTTAAGTTGTTCACCCACTACACATTGGTTCTAAAGGTCAGTCTGTTTAGCTCTGTTTGATTTAGCATAAAATGAGAGCTTATACACAGTTTTATAAAACCTCATTTTTTTTTTTTTTCTAGGTACAATAATTTTACACAGCTTACTTTTTATACAAAATAAACTAATGAAAATAAGCTCATCCCAAGTCCCAACACACACTTCAATTCACAAAGTAGAAAGGTTGTGATTAAATTGCAAGGTATCTACTCTAAAAATAAAAATAAAAATTGCAAGATATCTGCAATCAAGTTAATGGAGATTTTACTATGAGAATACACGTAGATTGAGAATATATAGGACAGTTTACAGCAAAAAATTACCTGGCCAGCAATGAAATCATTCAGAATAATGGGAAGGCCTTGAATCATGGCTTCTGCAATAGTCCCTGGCCCCGCCTACAGAAGCAAGCTGTTAGTAAATGGCTGACATATAATTAGAATTTATAATCATAAATTTTGTGAGAGACATACCTTCGTAATGATGCAATCACAAGCTCCCATGCATTCCTCCATTTTGGTGACAAACCCCTTCACCTATATTAAAAAATCAACTTTGGCAAATTATGTCTATATATAAATTTATAGCACACATGAATGAATTTACATAGTAGTGTTTTTATGGAAGTTTGGCTATGTAATTTTTTTTTTTTGGGTTTCCTACAGTGTTTCCTCAAAGTTTTCAACTAGAGACTAATCACTGTTCGTGCCGGGTGGGCCCACGAAGGGGTAAAGCATTGGCCCAGGAAATTCTTTTCAAAGTGCAGGTAGCATTGGCTATGTATTTTGTTCCTAGAAAATACAATCCTCCATGACCATTGCAACAAATTATATAACAAATGCTAATCACAAAGTTATCTCAAATTTGGGTGGCGTTTGCTTCATTTTCTGAGGAGGGGAGGAGGTTCATGGGTATAGAGTGTTGTGAGACTTGGAGTGAATACAGGCAATCAGAAGTACATCCAGATAAACGTGACAAAAATCTGAGTTTCAGGGATCACTAGGCACCAAGTATAATTGAACAGCTGTAGTACATGAACTTGAAGGAGGTAATATTGCAGTATCAATAATGACATTGCATGTCTAGTAATTCCAAATAACTTCATACAATTTCAAACACAACTCAGATTTTTTGATGTTTCAGTAAATAATAGTAAAATATTTTAATACATGAACTGAATTATATTTTATGCTTACTGCAAAAACACATGAATAGTGGAGCCCTTATGGAATAGTGTTTATCTGGACCAAGAGATTTTATTTTTATTTTTATTTTTATAATAGTTCTTTTGGCCAAGAGATTGTTTCTAGAGTCACATAAATTGCAGCTAGAAAATTAACTAAATCATAAAAAGGCACGTAAATAAAGTGGGCCACTAAGCACTAATTAGACTTGAACCTTCAAAATAAACAACATGATTTCAAACAGGCATATAGCAATCAAGATGGTGGGTGGGTTTCAGAGGGTATGTTAATACCTGGACAGGAACCTTCCAATCAATTGAAAGCAATTTGCTGGCAAGCTTTTTGTTGCGGCCGCAAATCACGAGCACCTGGCCTAAAGGTTCCCCATGATTCTCGTCATATAATGCATCCCCAAGTGCTCGAGCAGTAGCCTCAATAGGGCCCATCCCTTCTCCTCCTCCCATCAACAACACAGCAGGAAGATTCTCGTCCATTCCTAGATCTCTTCTTAGTTCAAACTATAAGTATTGAACAAGAAGTGGGTTAAAATTAGTCAATATCATAGTGTTAATGGCATATCTGACAACAAATAAACATTAGGATGCATAAGAATTAACATAACCATCAATTCTGGTGTAAAGAAATCCCAATCTGTAACATATCAGAGGAAAGATGCTTTAAAGCACGTGCAGCACGTATTACAAAGAAGCTTGAAAAAGTTCTCCCAATTTTTACTCTATAGACATCGAAACCCCCTCCCCCTTTCTCTTAAAAGAGGAAAAACAAAAACAAAAAACAGAAAGAGGAACAGGAAGAAAAACAAGATCAAGTGGTATTTTCCATGAATAAGTGTACAAGGACTGTAAATTCTACATCAAACATACAATGCAACAGAGTACAAACCACATCAGACAGGAACCAAAATTAAAGAAATCAGTTAGAAAGTACCAACCTTTGGCCGAACAGGCTTAATGAAGGAAGGCCGCACAGGAAGTCCATAAACCTTAATTTGGGAAGGCTGGAGTCCAGCTTTTAAGGCCCTCTTTGCCACCTCTGTTGATGGGCAATAGCATCTAGTTACTAGTTTATGAAACCTGAAGATAAAAACATAACAGATCAAAACTATACCGATAGAGTATCATTAAGTAAGACTGAGTGCAGAACTGACCATGTAGGATGGCAAGTGCTTAGATCTGTCACTACTGTGGTGAACACAATCTTCTTCAAAAGACCCTTTGACCTCAAGATACGAAGTGGAACATGTTGCATCAGAGGATGTACACTGATAATAATATCTGGTTGGTATTTCATCAGTCCTTTGGCAACCTCTCTACAAACCAACAGAAAAAGAGAACGGAGAAGATCAACAAATAATAGCCAAAAAATTCCTAAAAAAAAGGATTATAAAACTCAAAAAGGAAAAGATTACAAAGATGTAATACATAACAGGGGAGAAGTGAGATGATCTACTGCCAAAATGTAACAAAAAAACCTTCTAGCATCATGGCTTGAAAGGCAAATCAGATTCTATTACTATTAATCCAATATGGAATGCTGTGACTCCTTAGCTGTCACTTTTTTTATTGGTAAGTTATACATTCACCCAGTGAGCTTTGAACCAAAGACCTTACCTCCCACCCATTCTTATGAGAAAAGTAAGTGCCATTTGAGCAAGAGCTTAATGGCTCCTTAGCTGCCACTGTATTTCCACCCACCAGTACTCTAGCAAATGAAATTCATATGAGAGGCACAGAAGCCAATCATCTATAAAGATTTAACAATCCAAAGAGGGAGATTTTCTGAAACATGATTCTGATATCTAAATTCCTTTGGCATGTCACTGCATGATGTATTTTTAATGCTCGACATGGTGAAATAGTTTGAAAACTATAGTAAAATCCATATGCAACGTTATACCAATACATCTCTAAATGTTATGGCAGCACAAAAACTGACTATACTTCTCTATTTTATGATTTTATATGTTTATGTGCATGTGTCATACTTTGCATGTTCAAGCATAAACACTCTTGTTAATTCCCACGTTTTCACAATCAAAATGTCATTTTGAATGGCCTGAGGGTCCAATATTTGAAACTTCAAAACAAGAATTAAATGGAGATGAAGATGTTCAATGGGGAAAAAAATCTTAAAGTTCATGCTTATTCATATCTCATGCATAATCAAAATATAGAATTGCACAAGCTGCAGCGAGAGACCAGAATAATCTTACTGCTCCCAAGAGTTAATAAAAACTTCAAGATCTTCATGATATGTACATATAACCTAAATCAACGCTTATCCATAAAAACATCAATTGGTGCAGCCACAAACTGAAACACTAATTCACCACATATATTGCATTAAATAGAAATTATAATCTTCTAAAACGTTTTCTGCATTAGCATGACACAAACAGGTTACCAAAACTCATCCCAAATTGAAGAGGTCTGCTATGGATTCAATTAATGGATAAGAACTCAGAGGCCAATCAGAAGAAAAACCATCACATAATTAATTTACCCAAAACAAAAAACAAAAAACATGTATTAACTCAGAGACTAACAAAAGTCTCACCGAGCTATAAATGTTGAAGTTGCAGCAAAATTAGATTGATGCACCACACGTGGCGTACTTGCATAATATGTCATTTTCCACAATGTCCCGTGTTTCACCAAGAAATTATAGCTCCTAGGAAGTTGATTAAATGGCCAAGGCGTATGATCCGTCCATAAATCAGTAACAAACACCTGCGACACGCACTCTTAACACACAGAACATGATCAACAAATACGCAATTCATACACCCAAATGACTTTATTTTCCCAATTCTTCTGTTTGGTTTCTATGAAATTGTGGAGAGAAAGAAAGAACATTGAAGTTGCTTTTGGCTTCCTAAAGTTTAAATGTCTTCCGAATTGAACCAAATAGATATATTACTCTCAGCCAACTAAATGTTCTTATATTATCAAGTGATCCATCATCATTCACATTAAAATAAAAGATTTTTTTTTTATTCTGAGAGAGAAGGAAAGAGCAGAAGCAACAGTTAACGTGGTTTAGCCTGATGGCCTACTTTCAAAATAGAAAGCCCTTAGTGGCTACATTTTTTACTATTCTAATTTTTTTTTTGATCATATACTACTATGAATTGTGTATTAAACGAACCCAATATAGGGGTATATATCCACAAACAATAGTTGAAAAAAAGGGCAACAGACTGTGCCTGAATCAAGGATAATTGATATGCCTTGATTAAGGAAATACTAAGGGACAACGACTAAGGTACGTATATAGTAAAACATAAATTCAGAAAAAAGAAAAGTATAGAGCAAAACATAAAGGGCAGACACATTAAGCCATATAAAACATGTCCATATACTACCAATTCAAGTCCCTGGTAATGCAAACTTCAAGAACCTAATTTCTAAAAGTCTGTTCTTTTTTCCCACATTTTCTAAGCAAACAAAAAGAAAGTATTAGATTGAAAAAATTCCATATACTACCAATTCAAGTCCCTGGTAATGCAAACTTCAAGAACCTAATTTCTAAAAGTCTGTTCTTTTTTCCCACATTTTCTAAGCAAACAAAAAGAAAGTATTAGATTGAAAAAAAAAAAA
This sequence comes from Quercus variabilis, assembly GCA_030445155.1. NCBI lineage: Eukaryota > Viridiplantae > Streptophyta > Magnoliopsida > Fagales > Fagaceae > Quercus > Quercus variabilis. The sequence goes on along the minus strand of CP129446.1, from coordinate 19,772,542 downwards.
AAACGAAACAATCCATCAAAAAACTGACCTGATACTCATCACCAAACTGTTCATGAAACGCAGCCTTGATAGCCTCAGCCGAAGCCCGATGACCCCCACCAGTGTCACTCATCAAAATCAAAACTTTTTTGGGGGTTTCAGCGGCCACACCATTCAAAGCCAACCCATCATCTTCCAATACATCACACCCATCTTCTCTAATCCCATTGTTGTCCCCCGGACCAACCCGAACCGAAGCAAACCCAATTGGGATTCTCTCACAATGGAACTTTATAGCTCTGTTAAAGTCACTGAGAATTTTCCGAATACCCGAACCGCCTAAACTCAGTGAGGCACGCACGTTGCGCTTTTTTGAAGCAGTAGTACAAGCAAGGGAATCGAAGTGGACGAAGTTGGAGAGTAAAGAAGAAGAGCAGCCATCTGAGTTGTTAAGCTTTGTACTACTGAAGGAAAACCGACCCAATTGAGATGCAAAATCGAAGACAGGACTGGTTTCTTGGGTCACAGAGGAACCGTGATGCATGGTTGTCGTTTTTTTTTTTTTTTTCTTTTCTTTTTTTTTTCAGCTAGCAGAAGAAAGTGATAATGAATATATATATAAGATTAATCTATCCACTAATCCATGGTGGTCTTTGTCATCCAAAAACGACAAATTGGGTTTTCGCTAATGAATATAAGTAGAACTGAAAATCAGGTATGTAATAGAGACAAGTGAGAGAGAGAGAAAATCTGGGGCAGTGGTTTGTGGCCACAAAGAGAGGATTTCGGGAGAGAGAGAGAGAAGATTCTGAGAATTGGAAAAAAAAAAAAAATTGTACTTTGGAAAGAACAAGGAGGAGTTGGAAGAGAGTGAGTTTAGGTTCGATATGGCATTGGTTTGGTTCAATTCTGGTCACAAAGGTTGGTGTTTTGGTCTTTTAAGAGTCCTTTTGGGTCTCTATGAGTCTTTGATGAAATTTTGTTGTCCTTTGTCTGAATTGGGTTTTGATGTTGGAATTCAACCCCCAACAATAGTACTAAACCAGACAACAAAATTTATCACTTTCTTACGCATCATCTTTATCATCCAACCCTTATCTGTAATTTTCTTTTTTGAAAAAAAAAAAAATGTTACAGATAGTGGATGAGGGGAGGTGGGGTTTAACTTAGCCTGTACTAGACATGGTAAAACGGTTCAGAATTTTCTGATTCGACTCGACCCAAACTTGATTTTTTGACCCGAAACAAAAACGGGTTGACCCGTGACCTGACTCGTGTTTTTTGTGGGTTAACCTGACCCGACCCGCGACCCGACCCAAACTCGAACCCTTTTTTTAAAACTTTTTTTTTTTAGTAAAAAAATAGTAAAACTAATACAATATTGGTTTAATTGTTTATTGTGAATTTTAAGGAAACAATTGATACATTTACATAACTACATGCAAATTAATTAAAAGATAAATGGTTGAACATTCTGTAATGAGTAAATATTTTTAGATGTCAAATAGTAAAATATATGCCAAGATAATCTGATTACAGTAGAATTAAAAACATAGATTTAAAATTGTAGACATGTGAGAAACATTCACAAGTGTGAAAATAATGAAGCTAAAGTATCAAATTAGTATAAATTATGAATAATTAGACCTATTTTTTAATAATTTATATCCAAAATAAACGGCTTTTTAAAATAAATTATGATATTTCCTAAAGTGTGTGCTGCTTAACAATAATATGATATTCATAAAAGAGACCATGTATAAATAAGTAAGCAATCAAATTTTAGAGTATATCTCAAATTGAAATAGAGTGTCAACCACAACTGATAATAGATTATAAAATTAATTTTCAAAATTGTAAATTTCTTATATGTTTTTATTCTTTATCAAATGAGTTATCCAATAAGTCATTTATAATTTTGTTTTATATTTTGGAATGTTGATATTGTGTAGAAATAAAACTTATGTATTTGTTTTACTTATCTTTGTGTTATTTTATTTTAAATAGTAATGTTAGGATTTGTATAATTTTAAAATTATTGAATAAGTATTAATAAATTTAATTGAGTTCATTCTTGATATAAGTGATGAATTCAAAATAATGCATTTTACATCAAATAATTTGTTGCATAACTTTTCAAATGGCAGATACATATTGTTTTCTTTATAAAAATTTTTTTTAAAAAAATTTCACATGAAAAATACGGGTCAACCCAACCCAACCCAATCCGACCCGACCCGACCCGCAACCCGATTGACCCGAACCCGATTTTGACCCGCTTAAAATGGCCCGTTTTGACCCGTGACCCGTTTGACCCGTAACTTAATTGACCCGACCCGAACCCAACCCGACCCGCCCGTTTTGCCATGTCTACCTGTACATACATAAAACAGTACAAAAGATGTTATTAATATTGAGTTATTATTTTAACCACAAATTTTATCTTATAATTCCTATCCTAATCTATATATGTATAAATATTTTTACTCTAATTATCTCAATTGATATATTTTTTTTGTCATTGAATTAAGACTTAGGATCAAATCCTACCCTCCCTACCTACAACCTACCTACACAAAAAGTAAATTTATTTGTTGATATCTTAATTGAATGGTAAAATTAAATCATTATAGAGTGAATACCATTTATGTTCAAATTCTATCATATATATATATATATATATAATGCTATAAAGGTAATGTTTACTTACCAAGTTACCATCCAATTTTCCCTTTTTGTGGTGCTATTTCCCCCCCAGGAACTGAATTCAGTTTTGGTAAAAATAATTTACTTGAATAAATTCATCCAAAAGGAAATTACAAAGGAAGAAATGTACACATGGATGGTTGCCACGTCAAAATGAAGTTTGACATTGGAACTTCAAGTCTTTTGCCCCAATAATACTAATCAGACATCTTCTAAAAAAATATATACGAACCCGACAACAAATTTTATGGGCTTTATTATTAGAAAAAAATTTAGCTATAAAATTAGTTGTAATTTAAGGCTACAACCTTATTTAATAAAATAAATATTACTACATATTTGAAAATCTAACCTCTAAATTGCATGTTCTTTACACTCTTAATACACGTGTTAAATTTTGTATCAATCGAATATTATTTACTATTTGATCTATAAGCTTAAATTTTATGCATAATTTGAAACTACGAAAACTTGCAATAAAAATAATTTATTAATGACATAGTTATTGATACATAATTTTCTAGAAATTTTGAAAGAATGAAAGATATAAGAAGAATATGTAATTTAATGGTGGATTTGTCAAAATTCACCTTCAAATCCTACCTACCTACACAAAAAATAATTTCATTTATTGATATCTTAATTGGATGGTAAAAATTAGATCATCATGGAGTGGATACCATTTATTCAAGTTCTATCATAATTATAAAAAATAATAATAACAACAAAAATTCTGCTCTAAAGGTAACATTACTTACCATCCAATATGCTATTTTTTGTGGTGCTATATTTTTTCCAGAATTGCATTCAGTGTTTTGGTAAAAATAATTTCACTTGAATTAAAATTCATCTAAAAAAAAATATTACAAAGGAAGAAAAAGAATTTCGGATTATTTATTTATTTTGCTGAGTCATCCAATTTTTCTTCATCGATCACTTTGGCATGTAAAATGCTACAACAGCATGAATTACATTGATTAAATTTCCAACAACCGTTCATGGAATATATAATTATGCATATTATATATATATATATATATATATATAAACGTCAATATTAGGATTTTGGGAATTTATATCATAGATATGTCTATTAAAAATACAAAAATTGCCAATTCAACAGCTCGTTCTACCTACAATATGAACTTATAATGCAAATTAATTCAATGTATAGAAAACATGCCAAATGTTCAATGTTATCCAGCCAATTCCTCATAATAATTCTTTGACCTTTTGACTATTTTGACTCTTGAACTCCTGGCCTGAGTTTTTTTATTTATTTACTTACATGTAACATGTGTTTCAGGTCAATAGCTAAAAAAATGTGTTTAAAATCAATGGACCCTTTATAAAAAGGAGGCCAAAAGTCCAAAAAACAGGCACTTCAATGACTTTTGTGCTGTTCTTTTTGAATGAAATGCACATCTGCTTCCATTTGTTCATTGTCTTCATCGTCACCGACATCGTCATCATCATAAAGTTGCAATTTTCTTTCTCCCAATGATCTCATAAAGTTGCAATTTACATCTTAAAATTTGAAAATATTTTTATTTTACGGTTTTACTATTCTAACGTTACATATTTCCTTAATTCAGACCCTTCCGTTGATGAGGTGGGCCGTTAAATTCCAGTTTAGCTCAGCTCAAAATGATTTATTTATTTATTTATAAGAAATTAAAAAAAATTAGTTTATTTTCAGTATTTTTTTAATTGGATATTTTTTTTATATTTTAAATATATAATAACAAGTAGTAGTGATTTTTTTTTATTCATTTAAAAGTGACAGTGAGTTTTAATTTTCATATTTTATTTAGTTAGTGGATGATGTGGCAATTTCTCATTAAAATAAATAAGATTCAAGTTAAAAAAGTATTAAAAAAAATTATACTAATATAAATGGTATGAAAAAGTGTATAAATAAACTATGTGAAAAGTGGAGTGAAAGTTCCATGCTTAGAGTAAAAATGTGTTTGGAAGTGGTTGCTCAACAACAATCAATGGTGATGCTGTTAGACAAGGTGATCGACACTTGACAATAGTCAATGATGGTATGACATAGCAATAAGGTTGACAAGACATTGACTTGAATTGCTAGGATTAATTTTTAGTGTCGGCAAATTCCATGCCGTATATATGTGTCGAAATTAAGTCATTATGAGTCATTGAAGATTAGATCAAGTTCAAGACATACAATGCAAGAAACAACTTAAGAAAAGCAAATTTGACAGAGTTCAATTACCATTCGATCGACTCTTGATCATTAAAGTTTGACAGCCCTATCGATTGAAGCTCAATGAATCAAAAATCGTGGATTATGTGTTTTGAAAGTTATAAAGTCTATTGTACACAAAATTTCCTACCCTCGTTGATGTCAATATAAAAGGGACTATTTAGCACGACTTTCAAATGGGCTTGAGAGGATGCTATTGTACTCTAGAGAGATATCACATCCAAGCCTAATATCATTCATTCGATGAAATCAAACTTGAAAGATGATTCGACACAGTGATTGAAGATATTGACCAATAAGATTGAAACACACATGACACATTATTGTTGTTGCTGCTGTTGTGAAGAAATCTTCTGAAGGTTCTTGGATTCAATCAGGGGTTTTGATCTTGCCATAGGTGTTTTATCCTTGAAACATCCGGATAATTGAGGTTTTAAAGCTGTAAAAAGTTTATGAAGTAAGTTGTTCTACTTTGTTTGTAGAATCTAGGTAAAAGTTTTATGCTAGATTGTAATCTTCTCTTGATTATAGCGGATTGTTTTATTGGGAAAAGTTTCCCTCGAAGTGGTTTTTTCTTTGAGTGTTTTATATCGATTTCCCACTTTGTCACCATATCATTACCACTTTGTGTGATTAATTCACTTAACATGGATGATGGCCAACGTGGTTGATATAATATGTTAGGCATGTTGGCCATATGATGTTAGGAATATAAAATAATTGTTGTAATCCCTATGGTTAGGTAGTTTGCTAGTAGGATTTGATCACATGTAGCTCATTTAACACATTTCTTAATTCATAAAGCACATGTTGAATTAACTAGCCAATTATCTTAAGTCATGTGAGCTAATGACATTAGAGTTAGTTTTCTATAAATACATGATTGCAATTCAACAATAAATATCATTGAAGAATAAACCAATTGCTTACTGCATTAGTGCATCTCTCTCTCTTAATCTGTTTCTTTCTCTATGGAAGATGACTACCTCGAATTAAGTTAATTCTCTAATAATTCCAATCCATCCCCATTAGGAACTACTGGGTTCCTAACATATGATGGCACGCAAGCAACTTCTTGTTTGACTCATGAGGAATGTGAGATGCTCCAAGGACACGGCCGGATCATTGGTGGAGTATGGGAGAATGTGTGGCCTTCTTTTAGGGTGGTTCAACCTGCATTCAATTGATCTTTAAGTTATCTATCAATTGTTATGCTCAATGGCCTAAAAAAGAGAGAGGCTATGAAGGTTGTGATTTAGGGAAAAAATTTATGTAAAGAGTTAGGAACTTAGGATGGTGGTAAACATTGACTAGTCCCAACGTTGAGCCAAAATATGGTCAATAGGGATTGAGTTGACCGATGGTCAGAAGTGGGCTTCCTCAACCTAGTGAAGGCCATAGAAAAGTGACTTAATTTAATACCATTTTTTAGTTTTTGAAACATATCTTTGATACTTTGTTAAAATAAAAACAAGAAGAAGGCAATTAAAAATAATTGGTTTGTAACATGTGATTACACATGGAAACACTCAAAAATAGTGATAATAAAGAGGTATTACCTAGGTAAGTGAGATGATCATCTTGGCACTCAAATTAGAAGAATTAAAATGGACACCTAGCTAAACTACAATTAGAAACTAATTTGGATTCTACTCTTCAACTATGTACACATACACACACTAATAACTACAATTATTAACACTTATAATGAATTCACTCCCACTTCAATTTTAAATATAAGCTTGAATAAAAAAACAACTCCAACAACCTATGTAATATATATATATATATATATATATATATTTGGTTTCCCACAATGTATCCTCAAAACTTTCAACCAGAGACTAATCACTGTTTGTGATGGGTGGGCCCTAGTGGGTTAAATCGCAAGCACATGGAGTTTTTTCAAAGCAAAGTACCTAAACTCGAATTGGGGAGCACACCCAGTTAAACCTGGGACAAGCACTTTGAGACCAGGTACCCAACCACTTGGCCAATCCACATAGGTTTATGTAAAATATTTTGAAGGCTATAAATAATTAATAAAAGAATGATGTATTTGAAAAGGTAATATTTTATGGACAAAGTTTAGCTACAAAATTGATTTTAATCTTAGGCTACAACCTTACTTAATATCTTTTTATTGGATTTGAATTTTGACAAATCCATAATTGGTTTACATCTTCTTTTTATATCCCCTATACTTGCAAAATTTCTAAAAAATTAAAGATCAATAGCGATTGAAAGAGTGACGATCACAATTGCATCCTTTGACAAACACAGGGGCAAGACCCCGTCGACACGATTGGCAAGGCATGCATGCCCACAGTGATAGCACAAATAAATGCCAGCTGGGCAGCTAACAATCCATAATTACGCCGAGATAGTTACAAAAGCAATAATGGCACAACGGTCATCTGTTGTGCCTTAACTGAGATTATCATTACCCATTAAATGCAACGGTCAAGGGAAAAACGCTCGACCCAGCATTTAATGAACATAATTGCACCAACTTGAAGAAAGCTATAAAAGGTGAACCCAACACTAAGGTAGGGGACAGGTAAAAATTACTAGAGAAAGAGAATTGTGAGAAAGTTTATTTTGGGAGTACGTAATCTGACTTAAGCATTAGAGTATTCTTAGCTGGCCTCACGTCGGTGAAGACATTCTTTTGCTTTCCTCTTGTCTTGACAACAGGTCCCGGAGATCGTCCATTTCACTAACGAGGAATATGCTGACAAGGTACATTTCCGACTTCATCAGCTATGTTATTAATAAATTGTTCAAATTGCAAGTTTTTGTTGTTTAAAATTATGCATAAAATATAAACTTATAGATCATATAGTAAATAATATGAATATCAGATTGACACAAAAGTTAACATGTGTATTAAGAGTGTAAAAAACATACAATTCAACAATTAGATTTTCAAAATATGTAGTAATGTTTATTTTATTGAGTAAGGTTATAACCTTATATTATAACTAATTTTGTAGCTAAATTTTATCCATATTTTATTATTCTTCTTTTTTTACAACATGGACATATTGTTGCTTCACGTGGATCTTAGATACTCCATAACCCGTGTATAGGGTTTTATCCTTATCCAACTCAATTATCAACCCATTTATATGTTTCCTCCCCACCCCAAGAGTTATTGAATAGGTTGAAACACCCATCCAATTAAGGTAGCTCTCATAGGATTATATCTTAAATTCTCATCGTACACTGTAGTCAAGTATACTCATTCCTCGTGAGGAATTGAGGATACATGTATCTACAACTTGCATTTACATTGACTAGGTGTTGCACCCTCCAAAACACACATTCTGCTATTGTTATGAAATAAAATATGATATGAAAAATCCATTCGTTTCCAATCACATTTTGAATCCTTAAAAATGGGCCCTTCTAGAATATAGAGATTTAAGGAAAATATTAAATATGCCTGCAACAAGATTAAAGGTGAAAATTATTTATTCATAAAGAAAAAAGCAAAATTAAGTACGAACAATGACAGTACATGATCAAATAGATCACTACTTAACTTTGTGAATAATCAATATTACAATATATTTTATACCCACTACCCAATGTCGTTGAATCGCATTGTCCTCACCGATCTTGTTTCCACCTCCTTGAACTTGAAGTTCTTCTACAAAAATTGTCCAAACATAATAACAACAATGAGTTAAGGGGAGAAAAGAGAGAAGAAATTGTCCAATAAATAAGCAATAATAAGATTGATTTAAAAGACCTCATTAGTGTTGTACTTCTTGATGAGAAAGTATCTCATATGCCGGGTACATGAGATCTTTGTCTTAATGATGGACAGCTACCACAGGTGCGGGACCTGTCCTGTTAGTGAGACAAAAGGCGTATGCACTTGGCGCATACAAAATTTTTTCACATCTCGATTGCTTTCTTGGGAAAATTCACCCACGCGGCCTCGTGGGTTGAATTCTACCATACGAGAAAATATGGGTAGAGTTGGCAGTGTCAAAGCCCTTTGGAGTCTCCAAATACAAAAATTTTTCACTTCTCCATTGCTTTCTTGGGACAATTCACCCACGTGGCCTCATGGGTTGAATTCTACCATACGAGAAATGTGGGTAGAGTTGGCGCCTAATATTTCTACATAACTTATTCCTGACAGTGGTTCATGGAGGCCTAACAGATAGTATTGGCTATACATATAATGGTTCATTAGTATTGAACTTTTCGTTTTTTTGATTGAAAAACTTTTCGATTTTTGGACTTAATAACTCATTTGGTACAAAAATTAGAAAGTTTAAAGGGGACATATGACACAAAATTTTACTTCAATTGAAATCCAATCAAGTTGGATTTTAATTAGATTTTCTCTAAATTTTGGATATATATATGATACCAACAAGGGGGAAGGGACGCATAGCTGAAGAGATGGAATCACAGTATAATATATTGAAAGTAAAGTAAGCAAAGTAGAACCAGCTAAGAAGGCGGTATTATATTGAAAGTAAAGTAAGCAAAGTAAAACTTTGATATTAGAGCCATCTCTTTTCTGGCTGGTGATAGTGTTTTTGTGTCTTTATTTCTTGTTTGTACATACCCGAAACTTTGATACTCTGTTGTTGTGTTCCTTTCTTACCGTTGTTGACGCCACCCTAGACATAAAGTAAATTCCTAGAACCGAACTGTAAGGCCCGTTTGAGCCAAGAAAGGGCGTGTAGGGCATGAGAGGTATAGGGTTGCTTAGGGTATGTGTTACGAAATGCAACGGTTGTGAGAAAAACATGATAATTGAGTGTCAAACCTAGGATAGTATGGATAAGTTGTGAAAATTCAACTTCTCTGTTAGCTTCAGGATTGGTTGTCCTCCTGATATTGTCAATGAAGAAGATCACACTGTTGAATACAATGAGTTTCCTAATTTCCAGAAATAGAATATTCCCAAAGTTGACACTAAAACTGTTAATAAGACTAGTTTTGTTAAAAGTACTTTTCATCCCATTTACAAAGTTAGAACCGTTGAACAAATATTTTTTATTACAAAAACTTATGAAAAATGTTGCTTGTTTTCTAAGAGAAATATTAATGATTTCCTTACTAAAAAACTCAGTTATTTGCATATTGGTATGGTTTAAGTTGCTGTTAAACCACTCACTAAAAAAGGAATAAATGCTTCTATTCTCATGTGTTTAAGAGATGCTAAATTTAAGAACTTTAAAGATAGCAATCTTGGTATGATTATTGCTTCTTTGTATGATGGTCCTATTTATTTCAACTGTTATCTTGATATTACTCTTGCTTTGGATGATCCTAATATTATTAAAGCTTTTACTTTAAATATTGCTTCATCTAGTTAAAAAATGGAAAAAGGTAGTAAACCTTTTGCTTTGATTTACCACATTTATTACAGACTATTAGGTACTCAATTGAATCTTGGTGCTAAGATCAATAGAGAACCTTCTGGTAAAACAATGTTAATCACATGTTCAACTCCTGATGCTAAAGTTCAAGTTCAAAAAATGATTCAATGGAAAGATATTAAGATTCTTAATGAATGGATGCTACAACAAAAATCCCCTATTGCTAAACCCGTTTTTGATGAGCTAGATCTCACAAATATTCAACAATATCTTGATGGTACTATTAAAATAAGTTTTCAAAATAATCAACCCTTGAGGATCAACGAAGGAAGACATTCCTTTGCTGGATCTGAAAGTATTTTAAAAAGAGATCAAGATCTCAATGAATTTTTGCAAAAGAATTTTGAAAAACCCACTGATTTGAAGCTAAAAGGTGTTTCAAGTGATAAATCTCAAATATGCTTTGTTTTTTATTCTACTAGTCCTGAACTTTTTCTCCATATGACAGAACTACTAATGAAGAAGAAGAGGACACTAGATTTGTTTGTCCATCTAATTCTGATTTTCCTCCTCTTGAAAATCCTGTTTATCAAAACCAATTAAGAGTTTTAAATGTTTTGGATGAAAGCTTTGAAATTGATATGGTTTCCTTGTATAATGAATTTATGCTTGCTAAAAATAGAAATAAAAGAAAATATTACCAATGTAATTTTGCTCAATCTAAAAAAGACTGTGTTAAAAGAAATTGGTTAGAAAAAATGAATCAATTATATATATATATATATATATTTTTTTTTTTATTTTGTTGAAAATTATCATGTTTCAAAAGATTAAGTTTCAAAAAATCATTTAAATGTGATAAAGAAATCAAATTTTGTTAAAGAAGATAAAACCATTTTTAGGCCTAGTCATCCACCTCTTGAGACAATTTTGATAACTACTAATAAGACTGGTGTTAAAGCCTCCCATTTCAAAATTGCTGGTAATCAAACTCCCATTGTTAGTCTTATTGAACAAAACAATTTTACTAATGAATCTTTGCATGTTATTGGTCAATAGCTTAACCGTATTGAAGAAAAAATTGTTGAAAAAACTGTTTTTGTTGAAAAACCCATTTCTGTTGAAAAGCCTGTTTCTGTCAAAACTGAGAAACCTTTGATTAATTTACCCAGTCAAGATCAAAAATTTAAGTTTAAAACTTCCCAATCTAAAACCCTTGACATTGTTGAAAAAATGCTGGCTAATTTAAAAGTTAAAACTGAGGGTACTTCTACAAATTCTGCTTGCGTTATTTCAAAAAATGAAAAGAAATTGTTTTGGAGAAAATACAGATTCTGATACAGTATCTTCTGTTTCTGCTAAAAAGGTTTTTGATGATGATTTACCAGAAATTAAAAGATTTGTTGGAAATTCCAAACCTATGCTTTTTACAAAAAATTGGTATTCAAAACCTACTTTTCCTGATATGTAGTTTGAAGAAAGACCTTTTCAAACACAATTCTTTGTTTCTGCTGATAAGATTTATGAATGGAATATTGATGGTTTGTGTGAACAAGAAATCATTAATAAAATGGGTCATATGTCCATGATTGGAATTGCTTATGTTAATAATCATAATCTTGATCACCCTGAAATTGTTGACCTTTTTGCTACTGGTTTTTCTGGCACTTTTCGTGGATGGTGGGATTCATATCTCACAAAAGATTTCAGAGAATCTATTAAACATGCTCTTAAGAAGAATGATGAAGTTTTGCCTATTTTTGATGAAAGTATTGGTTGAGGTATTTTTGATGGTGTCAATACCTTGATTTATACTATTATCAAATATTTTGTTGGTACTCCATCTGATATTTCGTCTCCAATTTCTAATCTAATGAATAATTTGAGATGTCCTACTATGTCTGATTACAGATGGTACCAAGATGGTTTCCTTTCCATAGTAATGCATCAGGAAGATGGTTACAAGCCTTATTGGAAAGAAAAGTTTATTGATGGTCCGCCTCCTATCTTTGCTCATAAGGTAAAACAAGAATTAATTGGTAAAAATGATTCCATTGATTATGATAATTTAACTTATGGTGATATTCTAAGCACTATTAAAAAACTTGGTATTTATATGTGCAATGATGAAAAACTCTTAAAACACCAATTAAAAAAAAAAAAAAAAGCTAAATATGAAATGGGTAATTTTTGTGAACAATATGGTTTGCCCCCAATTGCTCCTTTCAAGCATAATGGTAATAAACATGATAAAAGTCACAAAAATTATAACCATAAAAAACATAAGAGGTACATAACTAATTTTAATGATTTTTATGCTAAAAAGAAAAATGTTTCTAAAAAATTATAATAAACAAAGATCAGGTAAAGCTAAATGTTTTAACTGTGGTAAACCTGGACATTTTAGTAAAGATTGCAAACAAAAACCTGGTAAGTTAAAGAATAAGTTTAACATGTTAAATATTGATGATAAAGATCAAGAAGAATTGTTCAGAATCATTGAATCAAACAATTCGTCTAATTCTTTGGAAGTTGATTTTTCTTCTTCAACTGATTCTTGCTATTAATCTGCTGATGATTCCTCTGATTCACCAAATGTTAAAATTGGCGGTAGAGATTCCTGTTGTAATGTTATTAAATCTGTTAATACTCTCACTAAAGGTGAAGAAAATGAAAGTTTATTGGTTAAATTGATAAGTCAAATTGAAAACCCCGAATTACAAAAAGAATATTTGGATAAGTTTAAGAAAAATTTGATAAAAGATGAAACTAGTAAAAACTTAAATTAATGATTAGTTTTGAAGAAACTTTAGAAAGATTTGATAAAAAGAAATCCAAAGATTTAGCTGTTAATGATCTTTAACATGAAATTAATATTGTTAAACTTGAGATAAGTGAGTTAAAACATGAATTTAAAAACATTAAAAATGATAATAATAATCTCAAACAAGAATTGTTAATGTTAAAAATTGATAAAAATATTGATCAAAATAAGTATGATACTGAACAAAATGAGCACAATGATGGAGAAGAATCCAGTCAACAGCCTCTTCTTTTTGATAAAGGTATTGCTGATGCTTTTACTAATTCTCAACTTAATCTTGTTAATAAAATACTTCCTCCAAAATGGTTTACAAAAGTCAAAATTATTGTTTTTCATGATTATCATTTCATTATTATTGCTATGATTGATTCTGGTGCGGATATGAACTGTATCCAAGAAGGATTAATTCCTTTAAAATATTTTGAAAAATCAACTGAAAGATTGGTTTCTGCTAATGGTTCTTAAATGAAAATTAAATATGAATTGAACAATGCTCATGTATGCCATGATAATGTCTATTTCAAGATTTCTTATGTTCTTGTTAAAAGTATGATTGATAAAGTGATTCTTGGTTTGCCATTTATAAATGCTTTGTATCCCTTTCTTATTGAACATGATGGAATTACTACTGATTCGTTTGGACAGAAAGTAGAATTCAAATTTGCTTCAAAGTTTGAAATTGATACTGATGATGCTTTGAATCTGATTCATGCTAAAACCAAACATCTTAACTTCCTCCAATAAGAAGTTAGATACAAGAAAATTGCTGGACAACTCTCTGATAAATTGTTGCAATAAAAAATTGATAATTTTTAGAAAATTCTTTTTAATGATGTTTGCTCTGATGTTCCTAATGCTTTTTGGCATAAGAAAAGACACATTGTTAATCTGTCTTATGTTGAAAACTTTCCTACTAATATGCTTATTCAAGAACCAAGGATGGGTTCTTGCCAATATTCCACAAATGTTTTTGAAGGTAATACTTATAATGCCAAATTATTAACCATTACCGATTACCCTAATATTCTCAATGTTTCTTTGTAGGAATTGGGCAATGTTGTGTGGATAAGTACCACTAATAAGTGGAATAATAATACCTATACTTATACCACTAGTAAGTGGATTATTATGTCTTCCTCGGCAGAGAGGAGGAACAAGGGAAAAGCACCTGCACATGGCTTTTCTCAAGGCAAAAGGCTCCCAGCGGGACAACCTTTTGTAATGCATGAAGGCGCATTTTCTGGGGTAAAACCTAGGGGATCAACATCCCTTCTGGAATGGGTCCTGGCAGAGGTGACTTATTCCAGTGGTGATATGATAATTGCTTTGTAGGAAGTTTTTTCTAGAAGATTACAATTCCACAATGGAACCTATTCAGAACTACCAGATTCTATCAAATTTATTCTTGATAACCTCCAAGCTACTTTTACTAGAAACCATCGTAACTTGTTTTAGAAAACCCAACAAGCTTTTGAGATCCACCTTGTTAATCTTACTGCTCAAAATGAAGCTTATATAAGCCACTATGCCAACCTTGTTTTAGAAGATAACCTTGTTTCAGAAATAACCTTGTTCCAGAAAATGAGGCTTTTAGAAGCCATCTTGAAGCCTACATTAGTCAACTCTTTGACAAAGAGGAAATCCATTCAATGGATAAAAGGACTATAATGGGCATCGATTATGCTAGATTAAGTCTTAAGACCCAATCTTTGTTAAGAAGTACTATTGCCAACTTGCCAACAGATATACAATCTTGTATTCTGAAAAGCAAGGCTATGTTTAGGTCTTTTGACCTATGGTTTAAATATTTCAAGAGACTTGTTACAACCACTATTCTTGATTCTAATGAATTAGATGAATTTGATAACATATTTATCCTGTTGGAATGGGAAGAACACTTTGGAAGTACTCTCAGAGTGTATGAAAAGAAACACTCATTTCCTGGTCTCCTAATTAATTATGATGAAGGTTCATATGTTGTTGATGATTCAGATGATGATGATGATGATAGAGATCCTAATTGGCTTTCCCAAATGTTTGAATATGGCCTTATCAGGTTCATAAAATTAACAAGCCATTATCAAGCTAGCTAGCTTCCACAAATTATTCAAAATGCTATTCGAGGATTTAAAATTCCTTTTGTTTTCATCAGATACTGGAGCACTTTGCCAAAATGGGAAAGAGATAACTAGATGAATGTCCAGCCCTCAAAGCATCTCATTCTCATTAATGGACATACTCACTAAGAACCATGGTTTGAAGGAAATTCTCACCTGTCCTTTAATGATTCTTATGCTCTTGCAGAATGTTGGAGAAATTATTTTAATAACCAAATTATTCACGTTGCTCAAAATCTATGGAAAAATTATCATTTCCTAGGAAGCACAAATAGAATCTCTGTTTTTGGTCCTAAACCCTATGCTAATGCCATTGCTCATTTGCGGATAGCTGATCATTATAATCCAAGAAGTCTTCTTATCCCAGGGAGAACTCCGGCGTTTGAGCCACTTTTATAATGTGGATTTTGTAATCAATATGCTATCTATCATGAGCATGAATGTGATAATGATCCTCTAGGGGATCCTTATGATGGTTATCCATCCGATACTCCTTCCATTAATTAATGAGTGGCCTTCTTAGGATATTGTTACTACTATAGCACTACTGTTTTGAGATTCTCTTCAGTTTGATGGTTCCCATTGATAAAGTTATTTTCCCATGCTACTTATATAATCAGAACTTGTTTGGTCAAGATACTCCTGATCTAGCAGTTAACTGATAATTGATACTATTTGTTTGGCTTGCACAATGGCCAAAAATGCTACAATATTCAAAAAATGTTATGATGAAGTCCCATGCGTCTCATGCTCTCTTCTGACAAGTCCTTTGGAAAGTCCCATGCTTTACTGTGAAGTCCCATGTGTCTAATGTGAAGTCCCATGCTCTTCTGACAAATCCTTTAGAATATAGAAATTCCTAAGGGTCATAATGATGTTCTTGGAAAAAAGAAAAAGGAGTTTACTCTTAGACTTTTGGTGTTCTCATATTCTCTTCTGGCAAAGACTTGACCCTATAGATTAAAGAAGGTGACAAGAATTTGCTGCTGATTTTTGAGTCAAAAAGGTGAAAAAATACTATTCACAGATTATTGTTCATTTTTACTGTTCACTTCGAATTTTTGCCTATTTAAGAGGGGTTGTCCCTTAAGCTTAAAACATAATTCTCTTCTTCAAAAACCTTCTTTCTTTTAGAAGCTTTCCTTTGAGTTAGAGAGTTCCTACTACCACTATTTCCCTACAATCCTTGTAACTAGGACTACTTCGGGCTTTGTAACTGTTAACCTGTTTTGTTGAGATCTTGTAACTACTACTTTGCTGTAAGTGTTTCATTCTACTTTCAATAACAAGTATTATCAACTTTCAGTTTAATATACTACTTGTTGCTACCGCCATCTTGGGCGGTTCTAAATTTCTGTTTTGATATATATACTGCTTGGCTAGTTCTATTACCTTACTATTGTTTTAAATTACTTTGATTATAACTACAATATCGCCTTCTTGGCTTGTTCTATTTTGTTTACTTTACTTTCAATATATTATGTAAAGTTGTGATTTACAACTATGTTTTATATTAGCTTTATTCCATGACAAAATATGTTGTAATTACTTTAATTCATTTCCTTGTATTTTGTGGGATTTAATTGTATTGGGTTTAGTATCAAGTTGGTGAAGACTCAAGCTTTATTGAAGATCAGTGGATCTCGCGGGTGCGTTGCTGGAAGCTAAGTCGCGAAAGAGTCATGTGAGAAGCACATGACTGGAAGCTGAAGAGTCATGCCAGGCTGTCGTTTTCGCGAGTGTCTCGCGAGTAAGGCCTTCCCACGAGACAATCGCGAAACATTCTACTTGGAGGTTTTTTAAGAGTGACTTTCTTACCCTTCACCCATACTATATATACCCTCATTACTCACAAATGTAGGAGAAGCTATTTAGAGAGAAAAACCCTAGATAGGTTTTCTACAACACACACACTCTCTTTTGAGAGAGAGCTACTCCTCCTTAGTGAGAAATCATAGTAGTCTCTTCTCCATCCCTCTCCCATTATCATAGCTTGAGAGGAGATTTGTACCCAAACACAACCTATACCTATTCAGAGTGTAGGGAGTGTTTTGGAGTTACTGGGAAGCATTGGAAGAAGCCAAGGATGGCAGATGCAATATGGAGCTTGTTGCGAGATCCGGAGAACTAGGACAAGACACGGTTCCGAGAAGTCTTGTTGGAGTAGAAGCTTGGAGGGCTTAGGTACATCGGGTAGATTAGGCTTGGAGGGTCTCTTACTTACTCATTTATCCCAACTGATTGTCTAGTGGATCGATTTCTGCTTGGAGGGCGGCGGAGAGGTTTTTCGCCGAGTTCTTCGATTTCCTCTTCGAGAACACGTCTCGGTGTTTTCTGTGTTTGCATCCTTCTTCCCTACTCTTGTTTAATTTCATTATTACTGCTGTGTTGCTTTAATTATGAATTAGAGTAGTTTCTTGTTCATCCGCTCGCTTTTACACTATTCCGCACTTTGTATTAAAGTTGTGTAAAATCTATCGAGCCGTAATTTTAATTAGGGGGTCTAAACAGCTCGTGTGTTTTCAACACATTTTTGAGCTTTCAATTGGTATCAGAGCGGGTACACTTGTTTTGGTTTCATTACCTAAGTGTGATTCTTGACCCCTTGTGTGTTTTTCCATGGATAATGCTTTGTGTGCTTCTATGGATGTTGTTGATTGTAACATGCCACGTGTTTGTGAAAATGCCTCTATGAATGATAATCCTCATGATTGTGATGCTATGTTACATGAACTTTTGAGTGTTGTTGATATTCTTAACACCAAACTCTTAAAGAAAAATGCTAAGAAATTTCAAAAGAGTTTAAGCAAGTTATTTTGTGAAAAAGATGATTTGATTGTTAAGCTCAATGAATCCATCAAATTGGTTGAAAAATATAAGAAATTTGCTAAAAATTCTCTTGAAAAGCTGAAAGAGTTTGAGTGTTTGAATATGGACTTGGATGCTAAACTTGTTTTGTCTAACAAACTTGTTGATGATCTTAAATCTGAAAATGAATCTCTTAAGATGCATGCCAAGTGTTTGATTGTTGAACCTACTGTTAAAAATGATGAAAATGTATGTTGCAATCATGTTGTAGTACCCGATTTTGTGCCTAATGTGTGTTTTGCCTCAAAGGACAAATCGGTGTATATTCCTCCACATAAAAGAAATCAAAAAATGGAGAGAAAGGCTCTTAAGCCTAAGCCTTTGGTTAGGTCCAATCCTAGGGAATTGAGTGGATCTAAGTTTGTTCCAACTTGCCACCATTGCAGTGTGATTGGTCATATAAGGCCTCAATGTTCTAAGTTGAAGAGAGAACAAACCCAAGTTGCTAGATCCATTCCCGAAAAGCCTAATGGACCTAAACACATTGTTTGTCACCATTGTGGTGCCTTTGGTCATCTAAGACCTCATTGCTCTAAGTTTCATGCTCTTAAAAGAATTAAAAGAAAAGAGAAACTTGAGCCTCTTGGAAGTTGTACTTTGCATGATAAACCGGATTTGAGTGAAAATAACATGTTGTTAAAGAAAGTGTTTAATGCTCTTAACTCCTTGACTATGTGTATCTCGGTTCTCATTATCCCAACCCTCATCTCACTTCTCTTGAGACACTCATTCCAAGAAATCATTCCGTTTGGATGAGGAAGGGTTCTTATGGTTGAGCTTTTGCTCTTTTGGTCCTTGATCTAATTCTTTCGATCTTTGTAGGACCTTTCATGCATTAAATGTCATATCTTCATGCATTTGTGTATTTTGCATTTATTTGTATGCATTGCTTTTGTTTTGATCTTACTTTTATGTCTTTGTTTTGTGTGTGTAAAAAAAAAAAAAAAAAAAAAATCCAAAGCCACATAAAAAGTGAAAAATTCAAAAAGTTTGATCGTATATGTTTGAGCACATTTCACATGTGAGTTTGGCTTAGTACCTTCGTACTAATGGCATTGTGCATTTACGAGCTTAGCTTGTTTTGTATGCACCTAGTTCTTTGTGGGAGAAATCTTGAATACTATGTGTGATTGTTGTAAATAGATCTTCAAGCTTGTCATGAATGATTGGTCAATAGTCTTGTTGGTCTTGATACTTGCATAGACTTGTGTCTATATCTCTTCCCACTTTATTTTTTTTGCAAATAGAGCTCACCAAATGTAAATCTCCAAATGAAAAGAGATATTGAGCTGCAAAAGCCTGTCGCACATACTAGTATTTGACTAGGAAAAAGGGAAAGCGACTCTTTTTAATATGTTTTGTATGGTGCTCAAAAAGCCAAAGTCTAATCATCAATGTTGAAATATCATAAATTTCAAGCACCAATCTCAAAATGAGATGTTTTTGTCCAAACAAAATAAAATGGACCAATTGTTATGCCTTATGCAGAAGCCAAATGAAAAGCTTCTATGTTTTGTATTCAATGTGTGGGAGGTCATATATAATCATTTCTATAATGGAGATTGTCCACTTGATTTCGTATCAGTTGTGTATGACCCGATTGAATTGATCATTGAAGTTTCACTCTAGTCTAAGGACTATTCCACACTTGATCCTCACACACAACACACAAGACTTTTGTTCAATGAATGTCTATTTCATTTGTGTGATTGTACGTGTTCAAATGTGATGTGTGTGTGCTCAACCATATGTGGATCAAACCAAAAAGATTTTTGTTCTTTTTGTTTGCCTTTGGAAGTGATTTGTATCACTCTTGTTTTTCAAAGTTTTCAAATTGTTTTTGTGTGAAAAACCATGTTTTCTGGGTGTTTTCGTGACTTATTTCATGTTTAAGTTCAGTCACGAGTGAAAGGGTCCAATTCGCAAGTTTTTCAGCTTTGGACAGAGAGTTTCGCGACTGTTTCGCGGCTGTTTCACGAGTAAGGCTTACCTGCGAGATACCTGCGAAATACCTGCGAGATTTTCGCGGGATTCTAAGTAGCGAGATACCTGCGAAAATTTCCAAATTAGCTTTTTAAAGGGCATTTCGTGGGTCATTTGTTTTAAACGCCTCCCATCTTCTCCCAAACCCCTGTTTTAATGTTTCTACATCAAAACCCAACTAAATTCAAGTGTTTTTCATTCCATAAACATCTCTAAGGTAATCTTTAACTCATTTCATTGATTTTGATCCTTAGATTACGTTTTTGGGGGTTTTATGTTCATAGTTGGGATTTTCTCAAATGGGAGTTGAAAAACTTAATTTTTGTCAATATTTTTGATTGGGCTTTGTTTTAAATGACAATTTGCTTTGGATGTTGGCCCCTTGTGGCAAAAATAACATGTATTAAGGCAAGATTTTCATATGTTCTTGTATTGTTCATCATACATGGGTAGTGTGTGCACTCTAAGTGTTTGATAAAATGCCCATATGGCATTTTCTCGTTGTTTTGGACTCCGATAAGTACCAATTTTTGGGAATCACCATAATTATTCATGTTTATCATGTTTTGATCTTTGGTGATGTGTTTTGTACACTTTGCCCCTTGAGTGCCTTGCTCATGCATTGGTCATGCATCTCACATGCACACTAGATGCACAGTAATTGCACCTTGCTGCACACACTCTAACACTTGACATGTTTTTGCTTTAACTCATGCTAGTTAAGTTCTTTTAGACCTTTTAGCACATATAACATATTCTTGTGTCCATGTCATGTCTAGGTTTACATCATGTTCCATCATCCTTAGCATGTCATGTTCTTTATGCTTTGTAGCATTGTTTTAAAATGTTTTTGTCTTATGTTTGAGTTTCATTTTCTCATTCATCATGCACCCTTCATGCATCATCTTTTACCCTTGTTCTTATCTTCTTTTCTTTCCCTCATTCCTCTTAATTAGTTTGTCTATTCGTGACAAAAAGGGGGAGAGTATCGTCATTTCTATATGACTTATGTGCACACTCTTAGAGGGAGAAATTCTACCTTGTGCACATTCGTAGGGGGAGAAAGCCATAGGGGAGATGCATATATCAAGGGGGAGAAGACATTGTTTTTTGAGAAAACCTTGATTTACTTTATGCTTGTTTTCTCGTTGCTTTATGATGCTATGTGTTACTTTTAGTATCTATGCTTTGCATCTTGTTTATGTGTTGGAACACCCATGTACCCATGTTGCTTTTGTAAGATTTAAGGGTTTGTTTCATTGCATGTTTTGTAGGCTTCTATGGTATGTGCCATGCATTTTATGTACTTCGTTTATGCAGCCTTTATGCATGTGCTATTGAAGTTCAATGTCACACATTTCTCTTTACTATAACACTCTTGTACCCGTGTAGGATTGTTCCTAGATGCATATACGTTCTATGCATTGGTTGAGTGATGAACACTCTTGTGCCCTAGTAGGATTATTCCTAGATGCAAATACTTCGTGTATTTTGTATTGGTTGAGTGTTGGATTTGCAAATGGTACTCTTCAAATGAGCTTATCATCTTGCATATCCGGATGTTCATTCCTTGTGTGAATGAGCATAGTGATTACTTTTATATAGTGATTGCTTGTTTGATCTTGCCATGGTCTATTACTTTATTCCATTTTGCTTGATAGCATTCTACTTGTTACATTATACTTGACTTTTTGTCACCTGATTTACCTTGAGGGTCTAATGTGTTTTGTGCAAGTGTTTCAGGTTACAGGTATACATGTTCCAAGTTCATCACAGCTTCTAGATTTAGGTGTGAGTGAATTTTTTCATTGTTCCCAAACTCATGTTTAAGTCTAGAGTCTGTTATAGGATGTTTTGTCACGGAATAGCCAAAGGGGGAGATTGTAAAGTTGTGATTTACAACTATGTTTTATATTGGCTTTATTCCATGACAAAATGTGTTGTAATTACTTTAATTCATTTCCTTGTATTTTGTGGGATTTAATTATATTGGGTTTAGTATCAAGTTGGTGAAGACTCAAGCTTTATTGAAGATCAGTGGATCTCGCGGGTGTGTCGCTGGAAGCTAAGCCGCGAAAGAGTCATGTGAGAAGCACATGACTGGAAGTTGAAGAGTCATGCCAGGCTGTCGTTTTCACGAGTGTCTCGCGAGTAAGGCCTTCCCGCGAGACAGTCGCGAAACATTCTGCCTGGAGGTTTTTTAAGAGTGACTTTCTTACCCTTCACCCATACTATATATACCCTCATTACCCATAAATGTAGGAGAGGCTATTTAGAGAGAAAAAACCCTAGATAGGTTTTCTACAACACACACACCCTCTTTTGAGAGAGAGCTACTCCTCCTTAGTGAGAAATCATAGTAGTCTCTTCTCCATCCCTCTCCCATTATCATAGCTTGAGAGGAGATTTGTACCCAAACACAACCTATACCTATTCAGAGTGTAGGGAGTGTTTTGGAGTTACTGGAAAGCATTGGAAGAAGCCAAGGATGGCAGATGCAATATGGAGCTTGTTGCGAGATCCGGAGAACTAGGACAAGACACGGTTCCGAGAAGTCTTGTTGGAGTAGAAGCTTGGAGGGCTTAGGTACATCGGGTAGATTAGGCTTGGAGGGTCTCTTACTTACTCATTTATCCCAACTGATTGTCTAGTGGATCGATTTCTGCTTGGAGGGCGGCGGAGAGGTTTTTCGCCGAGTTCTTCGGTTTCCTCTTCGAGAACACGTCTCGGTGTTTTCTGTGTTTGCATCCTTCTTCCCTACTCTTGTTTAATTTCATTATTACTGCTGTGTTGCTTTAATTATGAATTAGAGTAGTTTCTTGTTCATCCGCTCGCTTTTACACTATTCCGCACTTTGTATTAAAGTTGTGTAAAATTTATCGAGCCGTAATTTTAATTAGGGGGTCTAAACAGCTCGTGTGTTTTCAACACGTTTTTGAGCTTTCATATTATAACAAGAATTAATTGGTAAAAAATGATTCCATTGATTATGATAATTTAATTTATGGTGATATTCTAAGCACTATTAAAAAACTTGGTATTAATATGTGCAATGATGAAAAACTCTTAAAACACCAATTAAAAAATAAAAGAAAAACTAAGTATGAAATAGGTAATTATTGTGAACAATATGGTTTGCCCCCTATTGCCCCTTTCAGGCAAAAAGGAAAAAAACATGATAAAAGTCACAAAAATTATAGCCATAAAAAACATAAAAGATACAAAACTAATTTTAATGATTTTTATGCTAAAAAGAAAATGTTTCTAAAAAATATGATAAACAAAGATCAGGTAAAGGTAAATGTTTTAACTGTGGTAAACTTGGACATTTTAGTAAAGATTGCAAACAAAAACCTGGTAAGTTAAAGAATAAGTTCAACATGTTAAATATTGATGATAAAGATCAAGAAGAATTATTTAGAATCCTTGAATCAAATAATTCATCTAATTTTTTGGAAGATGATTTTTCTTCTTCAACTGATTCTTGCTATCAATCTGCTGATGATTCCTCTAAATCACCAAATGTTAAAATTGGCTGTAGAGATTCTTGTTTCAATGTTATTAAATTTGTTAATACTCTTACTAAAGATGAAGAAAATGAAAGTTTGTTGGTTAAATTGGTAAGTCAAATTAAAAACCCTAAATTACAAAAAGAATATTTGGATAAGTTTAAGAAGAATTTGATAAAAGATGAAACTAGTAAAAAACTTAAATCAATGATAAGTTTTGAAGAAACTTTAGAAAGATTTAATAAAAAGAAATCCAAAGATTTAATTGTAAATGATCTTCGACATGAAATTAATATTGTTAAACAAGAGATAAGTGAATTAAAACATGAATTTAAAAACATTAAAAGTGATAATAATAATCTTAAACAAGAATTGTTAATGTTAAAAATTGATAAAAAAAAACTTGACAAATCTGATAATGAACAAGATGAACAAGGTGAGCTCAAAGATGGAGATGAATCTAGTCAATGGACTCTTCTTTATGATAAAGGTATTGCTGATGTTTTCACTGATTCCCAACTTAATCTTGTTAATAAAGTGCTTCCTCCAAAATGGTTTACAAAAGTTAAAATTGTTGTTTCTCATGATTATCATTTCACTGTTATTGCTATGATTGATTCTGGGGCAGATATGAATTGTATCCAAGAAGGATTGATTCTTTCAAAATATTTTGAAAAATCAACTGAAAGATTAGTTTATGCTAATGGTACTCAAATGAAGATTAAATATGAAGTGAATAATGCTCATGTTTGCCATAATAATATCTGTTTCAAGATTCCTTCTGTTCTTGTTAAGAATACGACTGATAAAGTGATTCTTGGTCTGCCATTTATAAATGATTTGTATCCTTTTCTTGTTGAACATGATGGAATTACTATTGATCCTTTTGGACAAAAAGTGAAATTCAAGTTTGCTCCAAAGTTTGAGATTGATACTGATGATGCTTTGAATCTGATTCATGCTAAAATCAAACATCTTAACTTCCTTTAGCAAGAAGTTTGATACAAGAAAATTGTTGAACAAATTTCTAATAAATTGTTGCAATAAAAAATTGATAATTTTCAGAAAATTCTGATTGATGATGTTTGCTTTGATGTTCCTAATGCTTTTTGGCATAGAAGAAAACATGACTTGCCTTATGTTAAAGATTTTGATGAAAAGAACATTCCCACTAAAGCTGGCCCTGTTCAAATGAATGTTGAAACTGTTGAGTTTTGCAAAAAAGAAATCAATGATTTACTTAAGAAAAAACTCATTAAGAATAGCAAGTCTCCTTGGTCTTGTGCTGCTTTCTATGTTCAAAAGAATGCTGAGATTGAGAGAGGAACCCCTCGTCTAGTCATCAATTATAAGCCCTTGAACAAGGTCTTAGAATGGATTAGGTATCCCATACCTAACAAAAATGATTTGGTTCATAGATTAAGTAAGGCTGTAATATTCTCCAAGTCTGATATGAAATCTGGATTTTGGCAGATTCAAATTAGTGAGAATGATAGGTATAAAATTGCTTTCACCACTCCTTTTGGTCATTATGAGTGGAATGTGATGCCTTTTGGTCTTAAGAATGCTTCGAGTGAATTCCAAAATATTATGAATGATATTTTCAATTCTTTCAGCCATTTTACCATTGTTTACATTGATGATATTCTTGTTTATTCTAGCTCTATTGATGAATACTGGAAATATTTGTATTCATTTCTAAATACTATCAAAAGAAATGGTCTTGTTGTCTTTGCTAAGAAAATCAAACTGTTTCAAACAAAAGTCCGCTTCCTTGGCTATGATATCTTTGAAGGAAAAATTCATCCTATAGATAGAGCCATTCAATTTTATGATAAGTTTCTTGATGTTATCATTGATAAAACTCAACTCCAGAGATTTCTTGGGTCACTAAACTATGTTGCTGATTT
Organism: Quercus variabilis; assembly: GCA_030445155.1. NCBI lineage: Eukaryota > Viridiplantae > Streptophyta > Magnoliopsida > Fagales > Fagaceae > Quercus > Quercus variabilis. Next base: position 19,747,065 of record CP129446.1, on the reverse strand, counting down.
CTACAAGGATATGAGGAAACAATGCAAACCTCTTTTTGATCGGTTACAAAATAATCCTCCTCCTTGGTCTGACGTTCACACTTCCCTTGTTAAACAAATCAAGTATCATGTTAAGACATTACCCTGTCTTGGTATTCCCACTGTTGATGCTTTCAAAATTGTTGAAACCAATGCCTCTGACATTGGTTATGGTGTTATTCTGAAACAAAGAGTTTCCCCAGAGTCTTCCGAACAAATTGTTTGCTTTTATTCTGGAATTTGGAATAATGCACAGTTAAATTATAGTACTATTAAAAAAGAATTTTTATCTATAGTACTATGTATTTCAAAATTTCAAAGTGATTTGTTAAACCAAAAGTTTTTATTGCATATTGATTTTAAAAGTGCTAAATATGTTATTGAAAAAGATGTTGAAAATATTGCTTCAAAACATTTTTTTGCTAGATGGCAAACTATTTTAAGTATTTTTGATTTTGATTTGAATATATTAAAGGATCTCAAAATACCATCCCTGATTTTCTTACCTGTGAATTTCTGCAGTGTCATAATGGCAAGTAGAAGGTTGAAAGACGAGACACCTGCCACTGTAATCAAATTGTTAAAAAAGAACCTGTTTCTCCATTGGAGATTGTTAACTGTTTTTTAACTGTTTTTCTCCCCTAGGTACTATTCCCAAGCCTAATTACTCCTCTGTTCTAGCTTCACCCTATGATCCTTATGCTTTAACCAGTGTTTCCTAACCTGTAAAACTGTTTTTCCTGAAGCCCCTACTACTTCACAATATGTTAAAATGCAATGTGTTCAAAACTTGTTCTCTATTGAGCCAAATAGGGCTTCCATCACTGATCCCTTTTTACTTGCTACTAGCTATTTTCCCCCAAGGTTTCACTGGATTCCTAAACATGGTGAGAAAACTGTGCAATATTATTCTGACATTTTGCGCCATGAAAATTCTATTATTATTAAACCCATAACTAATAAGATCAACACTACCAAGATAATTTATCCTCTGTTCCTTATTCATATCATGATTATCTCACTGCCTAGTTCAGATTCATGCTTCATCAGAATGATAACATGTCACATTCATGGTTTGTTAATTTTGATAAGGACTTCAATTCTGATTTGCCTCTCTAGTTTGTCAGCTAGTGGACTTATTTTGGCTCTGTTCCTGAGATATTCCTAGAATCATTAATGAATTTCTTTACATATTTCAAAGGTGTGTTCAAAGTTGATTCCCATGGTACTAAGTTCCTTCCTTTGCTCCATTTTATTAGAAAATATAAAGTTCCATGGATTTTAAAATGGCAATATGAAAAGGAAGGTGATTCCCTCACACGTCGCTGGTTTGTTAAGTGGTGGGATAAGTTTCCCCACACAAAATCAATTATTAACAACGTTACCAGAGAGTTCTCACTATCCAATGCTCTACCTGCTATTAAGATCCACACCCTAGTGTAAATAGCTGAACTAGCTAATGCACTTGCTTTTACATTTGCTAAAACTGCTAAGCCCTTTACCAAATCCAAAAAGAAAAATTCTCTTCTTCAAAAACCTTCTTTCTTTTAGAAGCTTTCCTTTGAGTTAGAGAGTTCCTACTACCACTATTTCCCTACAATCCTTGTAATTAGGACTAGTTCAAGCTTTATAACTATTAACCTGTTCTGTTGAGATCTTGTAATTACTACTTTGCTGTAAGTGTTTTATTCTACTTTCAATAACAAGTATTTTTAGCTTTCAGTTTAATATACTACTTGTTGCTACCGCCATTTTGGATGGTTATAAATTTTTTTTTTGATATATATACTGCTTGGCTGGTTCTACAGCCGTACTATTGTTTTAAATTATTTTGATTATACTTGCAATACTGCCTTTTTGGTTGGTTTTACTTTGCTTACTTTACTTTCAATATATTATACTGTGCTTCCATCTCTTCAGCTGTGCGTCCCTTCCCTCTTGTTGGTATTAAAGCCATCTCTTTTCTGACCGGTGATAGTATTGTTGTGTCTTTATCTCTTATCTGTGTCTACCCGAAACTTTGATACTCTGTTGTTGTGTTCCCTTCTTACCCAATTAATTCTTGTTTTACCTTATGAGCAAAGATAGGAGGCAGACCATCAATAAACTTTTCTTTCCAATAAAGCTTGTAACAGTTTTTCCGATGCATTACTCTGGAAAGGAAAACATCTTGATACCATCTGTAATCAGACATAGTAAGACATCTCAAATTATTCAGCAAATCAGAAATTCAAGACGAAATATTCGATGGAGTACTAACAAAATGTTTGATAATATTATAAATCAAGGTATTGACACCATCAGGATTACCTCGACCAATACTTTCATCAAAAATAGGCAAACCTTCATCATTCTTCTTAACGTCATATTTAATAGATTCTCTGGAATCTTCTGTGAGATATGAATCCCACCATCCATGAAGAATGCTAGAAAAACTAGTAGCAAGAAGGTCAACAATTTCAGGGTGATCAAGATTATGATTATTAACATAAGCAATTCCAACCATGGACATATGACCCATTTTATTAATGATTTCTTTATGTTTCAAAAGATGAAGTTTCAAAAAATCATTTGAATGTGATAAAGATATCAAATTTTGTTAAAGAAGATAAAACCATTATTAGGTCTAGTCATCCACCTCTTGAGACAATTTTGATAACTACTAATAAGAATGATATTAAAGCATTCCCTTTCAAAATTGCTGATGATCAAACTCCCATTGTTAGTCTTATTGAACAAAACAATTTTACTAATGAATCTTTGCACGGGACTTCACAGTAGAGCGTGTGACTTTCCAAAGGACTTGTTAGAAGAGAGCATGAGATGCATGGGACTTTATCATAGCATTTTTTGAATATTGTAGCATTTTTGGCCATTGTGCAGGCCAGACAAATAGTATCAATTATCAGTCAACTACTAGATTAGGAGTATCTTGACCAAACAGTTTTTGACTATATGAGTAGCATGGGAAAATTACTTTATCAGTGGGAACCATCAGACTAACAAGAATCTCAAAACAGTAGTGCTATAATTGGCACTGATGTAGAGAGATAAAATAGACGTAATAAGACATGAATTGCGATTTGGCCTGAAGGCCTACATACATGATAAAAGATCCTTAATGGATACATCTTTACTAAAATGTTATTTTACAATGAATTCTAAGTAAAGTGTATATAAGAACTCACTCTAGGCTAACTCTAGACTAACCCTAGAGTTGTAGCACTTACACAATTAGTGTTACAAGAGGTAATTTTTTTGTTCTACAAATACATGAACCTACAATATAAGTCAACCTCTTCAAACACAACATTGTGAACACAACCACAATATATTTAGCAATTTCTCAAATTCTATTTAAATTTAGCATGAAATTCAATGCCAATAATAAGACTTCATTCACGACCAATTTCGTACCTATAAGAATGCTATGACTAAAAATTCATCACTAATTTCAATAAAAGGAAACCACAGGCAATTTGAACTTTGAAGTTACTTTATTTGTTCTTTTGTTTTTTGTTGGTTTTCATTGTATTTAGCCTATAGAAGCAATTTAGCCTTGCTTGTTGTATTCAAGAGAAATTAGAACTCTGATAATGTTGAAATGAACTTCTATAAGTGGAATCATAATCTGAATGTAATCCTTATGTTTGGAATGCCTCATCCATGAGTTTTAAGCCTGTTCCATAGAGTTCTTATGGTTTTTTCAAAGGCGTTATAATTTGTCTTTGTCACTTTCGTGAATGATTTGAGTTCTTATAGGTGACTTTTATACAGCCAAACAGTTGCTTGCTTCTCAAAATTATTATCTATTCTCATGATTGAAAATTAACAGCTTCGTAACACTAATTGTGTATTAAATTTTATAGGAAAAAGAAATTAAATCGTATAATAGTTTAGAGAAAAACCTCCATTAATTAGCCAATCATATTTCATTCACATGTTGTGCTTGTGGGATTGGGAGGTCAATATTAATAAGAACCCATAATCAAAATGGATTGGGACTGTCAAGACCATGAGCTAAACCTAAGTTGGAATACACGAAGCCAATATGCTGACTGACCTGAAAAATACTCACCTAAGAAGTCTATTGTAACTATTAATCTGAGCACTCTTCGTGTGCTAGGAAAATTAGGAGGAACAACGCTGATTTAAATGACCTAGACGAGTGAGGTGCAATGAGAATGCCCCCAATGCCATACTAGTTGGAACATCCATGGCATCTCAGACCAACCGATGATGCCAATTAGAGTCTTATCGATGAGTAGAATTGTATGCTTTGCTTTATGAAAAGAATTAGGATTCAAACTCTCACTCCTCTTTGTTATAATTATCAAATTATTAAAAAGAAAAAAGAAAAATTTGGAATATGTCAAATATATATATATATATATATATAAACACATTTCATTCTTTTAAGGAGCTAGCACAATATGATCTTACTTTCACGATTCTCTAAAATTCTATGTTAATTTAGCATAATATTCAATGCCTATTAGAATACCATTACTAAAAAGTCATTAAAATGAAAGCAGAGATGGTGAGGAACTACTTTATTTGTTTTATTATTCATTGTATGTGGCATACAGATGCATTTGGCTTTACTCTGATTGTTGTATTCAACTTTTATAAACAAATATTTATTAGAACTATTTTCTTTTATCCATGTAAGATTTTAGTGACATAACATTAATTAAATAATTCATTTAAACATGAATCATTGGGATTTTAAGAATTTTAAGTTGGATTTCCACCGCATACCCTTGGTGCGATGGTCACTCCACAAGTATAAGTGCTTGTGGGGTGTGGGAAGCAAAGGCTGAGGTTCAAGTCTCTAGAAGGGAGTTTCACACACATATACACTTAGATTAGGCTAGAGTAGAATTTTATCTTGTATCAAAAAAAGAATTTTAAGTTGGGTTACTAGTATATTCTAACCTAAAATCAGTTATCATTATTCATTCTATGGTAAAATAAAATTTTAAATAACTTAACACAATTTCAGTAAAAAAAAAAAAAAAACTTACCACCATATTCACTTTTACTCGTATTAAAACTAAAATTTCATTATATAAATGAAGAGGATCTTGAGGAGTTCTAACATAGATTTCATTTCCCCTAATCTCACTCAACTTTTATTTATTTTACTAGGATTTTTTAAAATTCTAAATCACTATCCTCATCTCAAAAGGTCCAAAAAGAACTTTTGGTAATTATGGTACATCCGAGTTAATCATCTCCAATGACCTTCATTTAACATTTCCATTGGTTTTATCAATGGATTTATTTATTATATCCTAATCCATAATAATTCCCACCATGAGCTAACATTTAAGGTTCTCTTTGTTATGAAAAAGTAGTTATATCAAATGAGATACCACGCCATCCGCATTAAAATTCAATAAACGAAAGATATGTGTGCTAAAATAACTATTTACTAACACATGTCTTTCATTTATTAGTGGGTTAGTTATTTTTTTGTTAATATGTCTCATACTTATTGGATTTTGATACCGCTGATATGGTATCATTTAATATCAAATACCTTTTAATTTTTTTTTGAGAATGTAAATACCTTCTAATTACTTTATTATTCGCTCACTTTATTATATTACTTTAACTCCATTAGCTACTACCACCAGGACTAAACCCAATTCTCCAACAACATCATACACCACCTCTAAACCTTTTTGTTGTTCATTCCCAAAAACGGCAACATCGCTTGGATTACCATTTCCAGCAAAGGCCAAACAAGCTTTTGTTTGGCTCAACATGACAAGTACTCCCACTTTCTCCAAATCCATGCTCACATCACCATTGAAAAAAAAAAAGCTTATACGCGGAATTGAAACAGATGGGCTCTTGCTAAGGTCGTATCATGTATCAAATAGTGATATACTTGAGCTTGTCATTGGATGATTATGCATCATTTTTTGAAATGTTGTTCGCAATGCATTGTACGCTGTAGGAGGTAAACGTGTAATAACTGTCCCAGAGTCAATTATAGTACACATAGTTGAAAAAACTAATGTGGGAATCGATAATCTTAGTCCATCCACACTTATTCCAATCAAGTTAAGGCCATAGAATGATTGCCCTAGAGAAAGCGTTACCATAGGTGTGAACTTTAGTGAACTCGAAAGTTCATTGCCTTTTCACAAGTAAGGTTTCCCGTTGAGCTAATTGTGGAAGGAAGACAATTGGAGGAGCATTTTTGTGGGCTTTTTGCAGTGTGAATAAAATGTCAAAATAAATTAAATTATAGTACCAAATTCACAAGTCTACTATTGCTTAAGTTCATTTGGTAAAGTTTTTTGTCATCAAATAAGAGATTTAAGGTTCGAACCCCACATATATTAAAAACTAATTGATATCTTGGGCTTGATGATAAAAGACTATGAGTCTGTTTGGAGACTGCTTATTATTGAAAATTGAAAACTAAAAATACTGTAACAAAACAATTTTTAAATGTGTGAATAATGTCGTAGGACCCAGTTTTAAAGAAAAATTTGTTGAAATCCATACTTGTGGGTCCCGTGAACAGTGCATGGGACCCACACAAAAAAAATGTAGACGCGCACGTCTATTGTTTTCAGTGCAATCCAAATAAACACTATTATTATAAAATAGACTTCATAAGTTGAAATTCTGTAGTATCTATAATGGGAAAAAAAAGTGTATGTGTGACATTATCCTTAATCTCTAAGTAATCTTTTTTTTTTTTTTTTTTTTGAATAATTGGGTAAGAACTTCTCCAACTTACTTTTTGCATAATGCTTGGGATTCTTCTGATTTTACTAGAGGAGTCTATATATCCAGTTACTTAATAACATTACATGAAATGAAGCGAAAAAAAAAAAAAAAAAAAAAAAAAAAAAAAAAAAAAAAAAAAAAACCTCAAATTCAGGTCAAAATCACCAAACTTTGGAAATTTTAAATTCCTTATTATGTTACCGTGATGTTGATTAGATAAAAAGTGTAGTACTAAGGACACAAAAAAGTTCACAACTTTTGCTACAATTCACCACGTGGTGAGTTGTAAGTGATGAAGGTAAATAATGGGTCTACACCATCTCTCAAAACTATCCACATAGTAAGTTGTGGCAAAAATTATGGACTTTTTTGTGTCTTTAGTATTTTCTATCTAGAAAATACAGAGAATGTAGATACCCATGCCGATGGTGAGACCAGAATTATCTGGAAGGGTGGCGGCCTGAGATTCTCTTAATTTGTTGCCATCTGAGTTGTTAGAGAATATGGAGTGGATTGAGTTCACTCTAGATTGGTCTTGAAGGAGGATTTCAGTGTGATTGAGAACCAGTAATTGGTCTTTGAAAACATGGGCCATATTTGTGTATCACCGTTAAAGGTGCCTCCCTTTTTGGACCTAAACTTAAAATGGGTCATCAATTGGAATTTGGAACAGTACATACATATATGAATATTGAATATAATAAGGATCAAAACAAAATAATTCTTGCATTTAGTCAATTACAACATGCTTTTACGTCCATAAAAAAATTTACTATTAAATCGATGATAAAAGCCAATGCAGAAAAAATAAATAAATAAAACAAGATAAAATAAGTTGTTGCCCACATATTACATAAGTATTAATTGATTATGTTAGATTTGCCAAAATGATACATTTTTTGATTAATAAATTGTTACGATTGTGCTTATTGATTTTTCAAATTCTGAAACCCTGCTCAGTTGTCTCATTATTCATGCTAATAAGCACTGTATTTCATGCAAATAAATGTCATAAACATTACTTTTTTGGGGGGTATATATAGACACACGCTAGTAGTTTAGATGGCTTTAAAGTAGTCTATGCAAAGTCTAAGGCACCACTTTCTTATATATAAAGTGTGAGTTTGGGTAGCGCATTTGCACGTTTTCAGTGTGTCTACATCTTTTTTCTGTGGGTCTTGTGTACTGTTCACGTGACCCACAAGTATAGATTTCAACAAATCTAACTTTAAAACTGAGTCCCACGGCACTATTCACACATTTAAAAATTATTTCGCTACAGTTTTCAATTTCAATTTTCAGTTTTTAGTAATAAACGGTATCCAAACAGATCCAAAAAAAGTTTTAAATAAGTTAAAATTATTACACATCTAAAGATTTTCATAGAAGTATATTATATGCTGACCAATATTATAATATATTTATTTATTTAATAATTTGATAACTACAATCGGGGAGAGGGATTAGAACCTTGGATGTCTTGAAAACACTATAATGTGCTAACCAATTGTGATAAGTTCTATAAGATTAGTGGGCTGAAAAATCTCCGGATGCACTTGATCTTGAGTAATGAATCCTGGAAAACCAAAGAAAGTTAGAGAAGACCGGTGGAAGCCGGCCTTTAATTCTCCGATGGTAAAGTTAGTAGATTGAAGAAAAAAGAGCCCTCAAGACTTCTTTAACTTCTTATCTAAAATTTTTCAAAAAAGAAAAGTCCCCTTACCTCTGTGCAGAAAGACCTTTATATAGCGGTAGGAATCGGTTATTTCTCCTAATCGTCGTAGAGTTTGGAGGATTCATAAGGTAACTTCCTTAACCGTCATAAGGGTCATCTCTTCGGGACCTGTGTTGAACTTCAAGCAATATGACTTTTCAACATGACTCTTGGTTGAGGGTGTGATGAGTGTAACTCCAAGTGAACCTACCTCGTCCACCATTAAGGATGGACGAGGTTCACTGCTTACTCGTCCTTCACTGGACGAGTGAATGGAGGAAGAAGAAAAATGGTAAAGGACGAACGTATCAGCTGTTTCCTTTTTACTCTACACATTGCTATGGACGACCAAATGGACGAATGATTGACTTGGTGATTTTCTTGCACCATCAGTTGCCCCCTTGTCCATGTGTCGTTCAAGAAAGTATAGTAGCTTACTCCTCTGGATGGACGAGCTTTTTTTTAATGATTGTAGATGCCACGTGTCACAATTTGATTGATAATTTATTTCGTCGATTCACTTTTTCGAGATGAAGGCCACGTGTCAGCGTCTGATTGGTCGTGTCGTTTCATATGCTCAAGTCAACCATCTATAAATAGTGGAATGCCCCTATTACCCTCTTACTTCTGAGATTTCTCCTCCTTAACATCCCTCGTCTAGAGCCTCGTCTAAGACTTTCCTGCGTCCATAGTTTCTGTGCGTCCTAGATCCAGGTATTCCCTCTCTCCTCGTCTTTTAGGTTTTCGAAAATTTCCTTTTTAGAAAATGTCAGGAATCACCATTTCCTCATCTAGTGATAGTACAGAAAGAGCCATAGACGAGTATTACGACAAGAGTAGTAATAACTCTAGTGATACTAGTAGTAGTAGCAGTAGGGGAAACACTACTGATGAGGAGTATGTCTCAGGGGTCCCTGGGGTTCCTTTAGAAGAAATACAAAAACAACTTAGGAAAACTATAGGGTCCTAGGTAGGTACCTCGTCTTCCATCCCTCCGTCCAATCCTTTGGACGAGATGGAGGTAACTGTATATAGCTGTGCTGTAGATATCCCTTCAAAGACGGACGAGGAAAGATTAAACAACCTTAGGGAGTGGTACCAAATCCCAGACGAGTTTAATCCTAGATTACCCGTCCGTGGAGAGTGGTGCTGCAACCCTTATTTTGGAATAGGTGTATACGAGGCCTACCTTCTTGGAGGTCTTAGATTTCCTTTAAATTCTTTTACCAGAGAACTACTATTTAGGTTAGGTTTAGGGGTGTGTCAGTTCAACCCAAATGCATGGAGGTTAATCGTCTCTATGCAAATTTTGTGGAGGGAAGTGTTTGGAGGGGATCGTCCTATTACTGTGGACGAGTTCCTCTATTGCTATAAACCTTCCGAGATTCATCAATCTCCTGGCTTTTATCAATTCACAGCCAGGAGTAAAGACTGTAGATTGGTGAAATCCTTGGCCTCGTCTGACAGAAAATGGAAGACGGAATTTTTCTTCGTCTCTGGATTCTGGGCTGGAAATCCTATAGACGTTGGCCGGGATTCTTTTGGTCGTTTCAGTGGGGACCTAGGGAACCTTCGTCCTGAGGGTAAGTCCCTTAGCTTTCCCCTTCTTTTCACTTGCTTTTCACTTATTAACTCATTTAATCTTGGTTTATTTTATTACAGCTGTTGGACGACCTACTTTGAGCAAGTTACACCGTGACCGTGTCCACAGGGCTCGTCTACACGTAGACAGAGATTTCCACTCTTTGGTCACCCTTAGACGATTAGCTAAGTGGGGTTTAGGTCCTAACCCTTCTGATATTGCCCTTGCACACGAGATCACAGTGAGAAGAAGTAAGTAAATTCTTTTGCATTCCTTAGATTTTTGCATTCCTTACATCTTTTATCTTCATTTTTCTAAGTAAATCCTCTTCGTCCCTTTACAGGAATGGCAACCATGAGAGGTAACAAGGGGAAGGAAGTAGGTGTAGAAGGGAACTGTCCTGAGTTTGAACGCCAGGCTCGTCCCACTGCTGGGGAAAAAAGGAAAACTATCTCCAAAAACTTAGACCTAGAGAACCTCCCCAGCAGGCGAGCTAAAAAGGTTAAGCATGGATCGTCCCAGGTGATCAAGCCCACCTCGTCCTCTCAGCAACCTACCAAAGTTTATGAGGTTGACTCGTCCACTCCTGTGGAGTCTACTCCGTCTAAGACCCCTCCGTCCAAAACTGCGCCTTCCTCGTCTCAACCATCCCAGAGGGCCCTCTCTAATATCATTGAAAATGAAGACTTGGCCTGGGAGCATTTTAAAAGTGTTGTGACGGACGAGGACATTAACGTCTGCTATGACATGTCCTTGAAGGACTTTGAACACTTTGGTGTTCTTGACCTCTTCAAGGTAAAACTTTTCCCTCGTCTTGACTAAATGTACATTTTTCTTCTTTTTCGTTTTGTTTAATCTAAACCTGTTTTGTTGTTGACTTCTTCCAGGGCATGTCTAAGTTCATAGCTGCGTCTAGATAGGTCACTGGGTTGGACAAGACGAGGATTTTACTGGAGACGAGGATACAGGAGGTAAAAGAGGATGCTAGGCAATGGGCCAAGGTGGCTACCAAGACGACGGAGGAGGTGAAGGATCTTAAAGCTTTGGTTGAGGAGTTGAAGGTTAATGCCATAGAGAAAGATGCTCGTCTTGAAGACTTGCAAAAGAAGATCGACGAGCAAAGCATTCTTCTTTCCAAGGCTAAGGAAGATGTAGTGGCTGAGTTTAAAGCTTCCAAGCAATATACAGATGCTTTGGACACCAACACGCAGCAGGGTTTGAAGACTTCATGATGGGACGCTATTGAGAAATTCCCTGATGTGGACTTCAGCTCCATCGTGCTGAATCTAAACCCTGCCACCACTAGCTCTCTCCTTGGTCTTGGCTTTGAGGACGCCAACATTGAGGATGATGCCACAACTCAACCTTAGGACGATCCCAATCTGGATGCCTCAACTTAGAAAATATGTTGATGACTTAGTTGTTTGTTTGTTTTTGTTGTTTTTTTATAAAGAAAATATATGTAACTCAAGTACATTTAATTCGTCCACGTTTAAGGACGAATCTTGACAAAACAGTAAAACGGGCGTTTAGGACGTTTTTAGTCTGCCCTTGAAAAACAATTAAACGTGTACTGTTTGCTTTATGGATGAGTGTTTATATTCTATACTTGATTTGTTTTACTTGTCTATATTTCATATGCAAACTCAAACCATTTTTATTGGAATTCTCACTTGTAATTTATCCATGTAAAATGATAACAAAAACTTCACTTGAAATGGTTTTAAGCGAATAGGCACTACTCGTCCTTAGACTTGCCTGTGCTTTCATCTCGTCCATGAGATACCCTCGTCTTTGAAGTAGGTGATTTAAACAAGTTCAAAACGCCCATGTTGTCCCTCGTCCATGGTATGATTAAGTTGTTTATTTTCTATCCTCCCCCATTTTATGGACGAGCATGCCCTAGTTTTGCTTGTGATTTGATGTGCCAGCTCTATCTCGTCTTTAGCTTTGGACGAGAGTGCTTTATTTCATCTTTAGAAGGAAAACTTGAGATTACATCTCTGCGTCCAGAGAATTTTCTCGTTTTGAGCTTTTCAGCTGTTTTCAAGTCATCATAAACAAAAAGCAGTGCTTGAATCATGGATTTACATAACATTATGTACATTCCACAAATATTGTTCACAATACATTGTTCATAGACGAGGCATGTTTTAAGAAACTAATGCCTGCCTTAAAAGAAAACCAAACACAAACCAAACCATAAACTTGTCCTTAACACAATAATAAGACAAATTAAATAAACAGTCTTTTATGTAGAACAGTTTTTTATGTAGTCTCCAGACTCGTCTGAAGTCATGTGCATCTGAGCTTGCATTTTATTGATAGTACTTCCTCAGGTGCTCCACATTCCAAGGATGCTCTAACTTCCTCCCATCAAGTGCTTCCAAGTAATAGGATCCTTATCTTTTGCAGTTGACGACTCTGTAGGGGCCTTCCCAATTTGGTCTCAACTTCCCATGAGCTGGGTTCTTTGTTGCTAGGGAAACTCTCTTCAGAACGAGGTCTCCTACGCTGAAACGCCTTGGCTTCACCATTGCATCATACTGCCTAGCCATAAGGTTTTTGTACCCTGCCATCCTTTGTTTAGTGTCCATCCTTACCTCGTCTATAAGATCAAGGTTCAAACGGAGTTGCTCCTCATTATCTTTGTCTTGATACGCCACCACTCTATGATTAGCCATATGCACTTCTGCAGGTATGACCGCTTCTGCTCCATAGGCTAGCTTGAAAGGAGTCTCCCCTGTAGGAGTTCTCGCAGTCGTCCTATATGCCCACAAAACACTTGGTAGCTCATCTGGCCATACTTCCTTAGCCCCCTCAAGCCGAGTCTTGATCAACTTTAGTAAGGATTGGTTTGCAACTTCTGCTTGGCCGTTAGCTTATGGGTGGGCTGGTGAGGAGTAGTGATTTTGAATTCCAAAATGTAGGCAAAAATCTCTAAAAAGTGTATTATCAAATTGTCGTCCGTTGTCCGATATCAGCACCCTGGGTACTCCAAATCTGCACACAATGTTCTTCCACACGAAGTTTTTGACATTCTGTTGCGTAATGTTAGCTAATGGTTCCGCCTCTACCCACTTGGTAAAATAATCAATACTAACCACAAGGAACTTTATTTGTCTCACGCCCAGTGGGAATGGACCCAGAATGTCCAGCCCCCATTGTGCAAAGGGCCAGGGGGCCATCATTGGAGTTAAATACTCTGATGGTTGCCTGGGGACGTTGCTGAACCTTTGGCATTGGTCGCAGACCTTGACGTAGGCCTTAGCATCAGCTTGCATGCAAGGCCAATAATACCCTACACGGACGATTTTGTGGACGAGTGATCTGGCTCCTGAGTGATTGCCACACGCTCCTTCGTGGATTTCCCTTATTATGTAGTTTGCTTTGTCCGGTGCCAAACACCTTAGATAAGGTTGGGAAAAACCTCTTTTATAAAGAATCTCGTCCATTAGAATGTACTTGGCTGCCCTTACCCTTAACTTTCTTGCTTCGTCCTTCTCTTTTGGGAGTCGTCCGTCTTTCAGGTACGACACAATTGGAGTCATCCAACTCGTCCTGCCTTCTACCTGTTGTACTTCTGGAATGTCTATACTAGGCATATATTGAATTTTATCTACCTCGTCTACGGCTTCACTTGCTGAGGCTTCTTTCGCTAAAGCATCAGCTTCCATGTTTTCTTCCCTTGGGATCTGAACGAAGTTCACTTCCTCAAACTTTTTAACAAGACGCATCACTCTGTTTAGATACTTCCTCATCCACTCTTCCTTGGCTTCAAATACGCCATTCACTTGGCCTATGATTAGCTGAGAATCTCACAGAACGAGGAGTGACTCTGCTTCAACGGACTTGGCCAATTCTATCCCTTTGAGGAGAGCTTTATACTCAGCTTCATTATTAGTTGTCTGGTACTGCAAACGAACCTTGTGTTTTAATTTGTCTCCCTCTGGAGATTGTAAAACCACACCTACTCCTCCTGCATATTGCGTAGACGAGCCATCCACATAAACTACCCACTTAATGCTTTCCTTCTCACCCACCTCGTCACAATCCAAAGTAAACTCTGCAATGAAATCTGCCAGAGCTTGAGCTTTTATGGCATGCCTTGGTTGATACTTTATGTCAAACTTACTGAGCTCGACGGCCCATTGGATCAGACGTCCTGCAGCCTCTAGTTTGTTCATTGCTTTCTTGAGTGGGTGATCTGTCATGACATTAATAACATGAGCCTGAAAGTAATGCCTTAGCTTTTTGGAGGCTGTTATCAATGCAAAAGCCATTTTCTCCATCAACGGATATCCTCCTTCTGCTCCCCTCAGTGTTCTGCTGGTATAGTACACAGGCCTTTGTACCTTGTCTTCCTCCCTTATTAATGCTGAACTCACAGCATGTGGGGTGACTGCCAGATATAAATACAACTCTTCCTCTTGCACGGACGGGCTTAACAAAGGGGCCTTGGTGAGGTATATCTTCAAATCTTCAAATGCTTTCTGACACTCATCAGTCCATTCAAATGCTTTTTTAAGAACCTTAAAAATGGCAGACACTTATTAGTTGCTTTGGAAACAAATCTATTGAGGGCGGTGACTCGTCCGGTAAGTGATTGGACTTCTTTAACACTGCTCGAAGGCTTTATATTCAATATTGCTTGGATTTTATTAGGGTTTGCTTCAATTCCTCTGTAAGAGACCATAAACCCCAGGAATTTTCCTAATGACACCCTAAAAGCACATTTGCTAGGGTTTAACTTCATGTGATAATGCTTCAATGTATTGAATGTTTCCTGCAAGTCGTCCAGATGCCTGTCTTCATCCTGAGTTTTTACCAACATGTCGTCTATATAAACTTCCATATTCCGCCCGATCTGTGGACGAAACATATGATTGACCAACTGTTGTTACGTTGCTCTAGCATTTTTCAAATCGAAAGGCATCACTTCATAACAAAATAATCCCTGACTGGTGATAAAGGATGTCTTCTCTTAGTCTGCTTCGTCCATCTGAATCTTATTGTACCCAGAGAAAGCGTCCAAGAAACTGAGTAATTTGTGGTCCGCAGTAGAATATACCAGCTGATCAATGTGTGGTAACGGGTAACTATCCTTTGGGCAAGCCTTGTTTAGGTCAATGAAATCAACGCACATTCTCCATTTTCCATTCGCCTTTTTGACCATAACTACGTTGGCCAACCACTCAGGATAGTATACCTCTCGAGTGAACTTCGCCGTAATCAGCTTCTGAACTTCCTCCTTAACAGCATTGTCTCTCTCTGGGGCAAACACCCTCTTCTTTTGTCGCACTGGTTTGAAGGAAGGGCATACACTCAGACGGTGGGTAATGACACTGGGATCTATGCCCGGCATATCTTCGTAACTCCATGCAAACACATCCCTATTTCTTCTCAACAAACAAACGAGATCCTTCTTGATTTTTGCTTCCAAATCTGCCCCAATCCTGGTACACCTCCCCGGGTTATTATCATCTAAAGGAACATCTTCCAACGCTTCAACAGGTTCTGCTGTAACTCTTTTTTCTTCAATTGTCATTGTTTGAACTTGCTCGTCCGCAGCCAACATGGCCAGGTAACACTTTCTTGCCGTTAGTTGGTCTCCCTGTACTTGGCCTATCCCATGCTCCGTCGGGAATTTGACTGACAGGTGGTAGGTAGATGTTATGGCCTTCCACCTATTTAGAGTTGGCCTCCCAATTATAGCATTGTAAGAGGATGAACAATCAACCACAAGGAAGTTCACCTCCTTGGTAACTTGCTGCGGATATGCCCCCATTGTCACTGGTAACAAAATGCTGCCCACAGGTTGTATCTTCATTCCACCAAACCCCACTAGAGGGGAGCTTGCTTGTCGCAGCCGATCTCGTCCTAACCTCATTTGTTGAGAGGCTGGATAATACAAAATATCAGCCGAGCTTTCGTTGTCTACCAACACCCTTCTAGTCTTGTAATCAGCAATAAGGAGAGTGATGACTATAGCGTCGTCATGGGGGTGGTGGATTCTCTCTGCATCCTCGTCTGTGAAGGTAATCGCCTGCTCGTCCGTAGGTCTCTCACCTGGTAATCGTCCAGAGAGTTGAACGTTCTGTACTGCTTTCAAATATGCCTTCTTTGATTTGGACGACTGTCTTGTAGGACTTCCCCCTAGGATGATCCTTATTTCTCCAAGTGGTGGTCGTGATGTCTCCTTTACTTTTGCTTTCAATTTCTCATCCTTGTGGTCTCGTCCAAGGAAATTCCTCAACTTTCCTTGCCTGATGAGATTTTCAATTTGCTGCTTCAAATCAAAACATTCATCTGTATCATGCCCATGATCCCTATGGAAACGACAATACTTGTTCCGATTGCGTTTGTTGGGATCCCCTTTCATCTTCTCTGGCCACTTCAAAGAAGGCTCGTCTTTAATTTGCATAAGAACTTGCTTAAGTGGCACGTTCAAGGGGGTATACTGTTGATTTCGTGCTGAAGGGCCTGCTTTCTTTTCTCGATCCCTCTTATCTTCCGTCCGTCCCTTCTTAGGACGAGGTCCTTGTTCTGACTGATGCCGTGGGTTGGCTTCAACCTTCTCAACTCTCTTCCTCTTTTTGGCTATGATAGCATCCTCTGCATTCATGAAGTTCTGGGCTGAATGAACTAGCTCAGCCATAGTTTGAGGGGCCTGCTCATATAACTTATGGATAAATAGATTAGAATGAATGCCGTTATAAAATGCTGCCAAGAGGAGTTTATCATCCACCTCGTCCACCGCCAAGGCATCCCTATTGAAACGCGTGATGAAGGACCGCAAGCTCTCATTCTCCCCTTGCTCTATGGTTAGCAAACTGGACGAAGAACGTTTATGCCTCTGCCCTCCAATGAAATTGTTGACGAACAACTTGCTCAGCTCCTCAAAGGACGCCACTGTATTAGGAGGTATTTTGCTGAACCACACTCGTGCTGGTCCTTTCAAGGTAGTAGGAAAAGCTCTGCACATTATTTCGTCTGGAACTCCTTGAAGATGCATAGTAGTTTTAAAGGTGGCAATATGGTCAAAAGGATCTCTTATCCTGTCATACGAATCTAAAGGAGGCATCTTGAACTTAGGTGGCAAAGGATGAGCATTGACGGACGCCACAAAGGGGGAATCAGTCCTGTGAACCAAGTCTTCCACAGGGTTTGTTTTCCTCATGTTTTCCCTCATCTCGTCCATGACCTTTCTCATTTGATCCATTTCCCTTTCTAAGTGAGGTACCTTTCGTGAAACAGTACCTCTTGATTGATTGTCAGTCTCAACATTCCTTTCCTCCTCTTGACTCTGGGCCCGTTCTCCAGCGTTCCGTTCATGAGGCTGCCTTCTTAACTTAAGTTGCCTAACCAACTCTTGGTTTTGACGAGTTAATTCTGCCATAGCAGCAGCCATGGATTGCATATGTTGAAATGAGGGTGGTTGCATGGTGGGTGCTGACTGACGGTCGCGGTGAGGGTTGTTAGATGCGTCCTTGCTATGTTGAGGGCCTGGACTCGTTGCTCTAGATCTTGTCCGAACCATTTCAACCCTTGATTAGAGAAAGAAACTATAGAACTTAATAAATTAAGTCCCAACAACAACAGATTTTTTACGTTTCAAGTTTCTGACCTTCCCACAGACGGCGCCAACTGATTAGTTCTATAAGATTAGTGGGCTGAAAAATCTCCGGATGCACTTGATCTTGAGTAATGAATCCTGGAAAACCAAAGAAAGTCAGAGAAGACCGGTGGAAGCCGGCCTTTAATTCTCCGATGGTAAAGTTAGTAGATTGAAGAAAAAAGAGCCCTCAAGACTTCCTTAACTTCTTATCTAAAATTTTTCAAAAAAGAAAAGTCCCCTTACCTCTGTGCAGAAAGACCTTTATATAGCGGTAGGAATCGGTTATTTCTCCTAATCGTCGTAAAATTTGGAGGATTCATAAGGTAAATTCCTTAACCGTCATAAGGGTCATCTCTTCGGGACCTGTGTTGAACTTCAAGCAATATGACTTTTCAACATGACTCTTGGTTGAGGGTGTGATGAGTGTAACTCCAAGTGAACCTACCTCGTCCACCATTAAGGATGGACGCGGTTCACTACCTACTCGTCCTTCACTGGACGAGTGAATGGAGGAAGAAGAAAAATGGTAAAGGATGAATGTATCAGCTGTTTCCTTTTTACTCTGCACATTGCTATGGATGACCAAATGGACGAATGATTGACTTGGTGATTTTCTTGTACCATCAAATTGAATTATAAAACTCTTAACCATTTTATGTTTTTTTAAGCTTAGATTCATGAATCTACCTGTCAAGACACTTTGCATGAAAGAGAAATACTATGTTCATAATAATATTACAACAAATCTTAGGTGACAAGTTGTTACTAATGATTATTTATATATAAAAATAATAATTTAATTGTTGAGTTCAAATTGAAACCAGTAACAACTTACCACCTAAGACTTGTTGTAAAAGTGTTATGAGAATTTTGTGGACTTAACACTTTTCTTGCATGAAATTAGAGATGAAATTAAGGACACTTGGCACAAATATTCGAAGTCCATCTAAAATATAAAGGGAAATGTTAACGAGTGCTCTTAGGACATTGGTTAATAATCCATTTAAAGAAAATTTTTATGAAAAATGAAAAAAAAATTAATATTTTGATAACTTTTTTCATTTTCCATAAAAACTTTCTTTAAATGGATTATTAATCAGTGCCCTAAGGTCACTCGTTAGCATTTTCCAAATATAAAATATAAAGACAGTTGATATTAAATTAGTTGGCAATCACTTAACACAAAATTAGAATGCAATTAGTATCTAATTTGAATTTTATGACATTAAATTAGTTGGCAATCACTTAACACAAAATTAGAATGCAATTAGTATCTAATTTGAATTTTATATATATAAAGGGTTTTAAGAAATTTTAACAATCTTAAGGGGTGTTTGATACATCCACTCAAACACACATTTCAGTTTTTAAACAATATTATACACATTTTTATATATTTTTTTACTCACACGTATTTCTACACATGTTTTCAAACAACAAATTAACACGTGTTTTTAAACACATGTACCAAACACCCCCAATCCTCATCTTTTCTTTATTTTTATTTTTCTCTCTCTTGTTCTAGATTATATATTTATTTATTTTGATGAACCGGAGAATTTTCTCCACAAAACCAAAACAAGAAGCAATGCAAAACAGGAGACAACAAACTAACCAACAGGCTCCTCCTCAAAAGTGATTTTTACAAAATTCAGCAAGAGAAGTATGTGTATGTTCCACGTTACTTTATTTAGCTTCTTACTGATTGTTTTTGTTTTTGTTTTTCTTTTTTGAGAGTCAATGGTAGCTTCACGATATATTTTTAGAGGGTTCAGTAAGAAGTTGCATTTTGGGTTAAAAAGTGAATCTTGCGGTCTACGTGATTTCTTTATTACAAAATTTTTCATAGTACATACTAGCAAGAGAATAAAATATAAAAAATACTACATCTACAACATTTTCACAATATTTTTCCAACAAATTTTAGGTTATAAGTTGTTATTAGTTATAATTTAAACTCATTGCTAAAATTACTTTTTTTTTTTTCATTAATAATAGCTAGTAACAATTTGTCACTTAGGCTTCGTTGTGAGCGTATTATGAATATAGTGTTTCTCATATAAGATAAACTACGATTAAGTTCATTGCATCTTGTTTATTAATACGATAAAGATACTAATTATTGTTGCTAAAATTAAATTTTGGAAATCATCTATTGTTTTTAAATACAATCAACATATGAATTATTGTTGTTAAGTGAACTCCAAGTGAGATCTAAATACAATAAACTTTTATGTAGTAGTTTATTTCAAATTTGTTAAGATCTAAATGATTTTTTTAGATTTAAGATGAATAAATTTATACTTTTGTTGTTAAACTTACTATTGTTTCCTCATATTTTAGATCAAATTTGTTTGTTATTGGTTTTTTTTTTTTTTTTTTTTTTTGTTTAAAAGGATCAAGATATTGTTAAGATAATGTATTGAAGTATAATTATTCTTGGAAAACATAAAAACCAAAAAAAAAAAAGAAAAAAAAAAAAGCTTAAAGTTGAATGAATAAATAAATAAATAACTAATTCCAAAGGCACACTAAAGCCTAAAGCCTGACATAGCAGACTTTAAAGACCGTCTGGGTAGGCGTATGAGCGGCCCTATTAAAAGAATTCGGAAGCCCAGTATTTGTTATCATTGCACAGCACTTCAATTCTCCGTGGACTCTCTTGGTGGAAGGGCCGAGCCTTGTGTTTTTATGGAAAACTAATAAGGAACCTAGTTTTTTCACTTTTTATTTATTTATTTTTTTAGAAGGCTATATTTAGGGTTTGTTTGGTTGGAGGGATGGAAAAGTGGAAGGTTAGAAAATGGTGAGAGAATGAAAAAGTAGGAGGATAGAAAAAATTTTAATTTCTCTCATTTTTGTTTGGTTGGGAGTGAAAAAATGGAGGGATGGAAAATGTGAATTTGCATAAATTTACTCATACATCATTGTTAAAAAATGATAGTCAATGGAGGGATGGAAAATGTGAATTTGCATAAATTTACTCATACATCATTGTTAAAAAATGATAGTCAATTTAAAAAAAAGTGACAAACAACCAAAAAAAAAAATCAGCCAATTTATTAAAAAATAAAAAGAATGTCCCAAAAAAAAAAAATCATGTCTAGTTAAACCAAAAAAAAAAAAAAAAGAGAAAGAAAGAAAGAAAGAAAGAAATAAGAAAAACAAAACAACTACCACACCCACAGCCCAGAAATCAAAAAAAAAAAAAAAGGCTAATTATAACTTACTCACTTGTGATTTGGCCGAAATTTAAGTTGCTTATCTGTGGTTTGAAATTTGACATTTTACTCACTTAAAGTTAGCTCAATTAGGGTCTTGTTACCCATCTTTCTTAAAAATAGGGCTAAATATGTATTTTTGCTCTCTTTTTTTATCTCTCTCCTCTCAAAACATAAAAACAACATAAAAGAATAAGAGAAAACAAGATCAAAAAGTGAGGGTTTTGTAAAAATTATGAACAAACATTACTACCACCATAGAAGCTTCTATCAAGAATCATCTATAGCAAAAACAAATTCCTTCATCCATTTCTAAGCAACCTACGAAACCATAGCATCTAAAGCTTAAATCAAACAAAAAAAAAAAAAAAAAAAAACTCGAAAAAAAAAAATTCAAGCTTCTATGGTGGGTAACGAAAGCTAGGGTTTAGAATTTTTTTTCTTTTTTTTTTAATACCGAAAAAGTACGTACAATATGTGGCATAAATTCATAACATGAGAATTGAGGTTCGATTAATTCCTTTAATTTGAAGACAAAAGGAAAACAAAGGCAATGAAATTGGTTAGTGCTAAAGTTTATTATTTATTATTGAAATATATAGATTGAAGTCGTAGAGGACATCATGTACTGAAAGTGATAAAACTGCTGAATAATTACTCAACCCGAACTAATAAGTAGGTCTCCACCACATTCCAAAGCCAAAAACTAATGAAAGCAAAGCATACAAAAGCATCTCCTAAGTCCTAATTGAAAAGGTGTTTATGTTATGGGTTCGATAACTTTTAGAATTTGGTTGGAACCTTTGGGTGGGCATCCAGGGTTTTGATTTTTTTTTTTTCTTTTATGGGTATTTTTTGGTTTGATTTAAGCTTTAGATGCTATGGCTTCATCGGTTTCTTAGAAATGTATGAAGGAATTTGTTTTTGTTGGAGATGATTCTTGATAGAAGCTTCTATGGTGGTGGTAATGTTTGTTCATAATTTTTACAAAACCCTCACTTTTTGATCTTATTCTTTTATGTGTTTATTTATTTATTTTTTTATAATGTTTTAAGAGGAGAGAGCCATAAAAGAATGCAAAAATATATATTTACCCTCATTTTTAACAGAAGTGGGTAACGGAACTATAACTGAGCTAACCTCAGGTGGGTAAAGTATCAAATTTCAAACCACGGATAGACAACTTAAATTTCAGCCAAACCACAGGTGGGTTAGTTGTAATTAGCCCAAAGAAGAAAGAAAAGAAAAAAAGGGTAGTGTCCAGGAAAGGAAAAAAAAGAAGAAGAAGGAAGAGGTAATGTGCCTAGGAAAGCACAAAAAAAAAAAAAAAAGAAAAAAAAAAAGAGAGAGAGGAATTGGATTAATTGCTCATGTGTAAGTGCACATGGTTATTTTTGTCCATTAAGCAACCCCATTTTCTCCCTTTATTTTTTTCCATTTTGAAGAGAAAACTTTTTGGTAGGCCTGGGGAAAAAACACCCAGGTCCTACCATTTATTTTTCTTCCTCTCCACCCAACCAAACACACTCCAAAAAAGTTTTTCTTCTCATTTTCTCTCCAAAGTTTTCCATCTACCCTATTTTACCTCCAAACAAACACACCCTTAAAGGAAGCCAAAAAAAAAAAAAAAAAAAAAAAATTCTCATTGGTTTTGTTTAGTTTAGAAATGCATGTTTGCAAATAATTTTTTTAATAAAAAAAATCTAATAATTGTCACCACAAAAATATTTATAGTGAGTGCAATAGTAGAAAATAAAAAGCCCTCAAAATTATCTAATATTTCACATGTATCCCAAAGTTTTTAAAAATTTCAACCTGTGAAATTACATCCACTTACTATCAGGATTACGTATTATGGATGGAGAATGCTCTTCACTAATAGCAACTATGTTGGTAAAAGATGTAAGTATGTAACATTCATTAATACAGTTTAGATCATCCCAATATATACTTGATGTGTGACTCATTATACACTAACACAACACAAACTCAATCAATAATCTAATCAATTTGGAGCATCACAATAAAAATTAACAAAGATAATATTCCTATATGTGGCGAAGAAGAAAAAAAAAAGGAAGAAAAGAAAGAAAAATAGATATACGTTATATTTAAGGGTTTGTATGGATTGGATTGGATGTATTTTCAACCCAACTCCACATCTTTAGATTGAAAATTTTCAACCCAACCTAACCTATGATAGTTTTGAAATCTAATTTATCCCTTCTTCTAAGGTCATCCATAGATTTGAGTTAGGTTAGGTTGGGTTGTCGGCTATTTTGTTCTATCTAATAAAAAAAAAGTGGGTTTTAATTCAACTATTTAAACCCATTATCAAACAAATGAATATAATTTATACAATTGGTTGAGCATAATATTCCAATTTTATCAAAACTAATACTCAAAATACTAAAATAAATTAAACTAACAAATTTAAACAAAGTCTCAAAATCCAAAATAAACCAAACTACTATTTTTTAATTTATATATATATATATATATATATATATATATAAATTATTAATAGCATGGTTGGTGTCTAGTTACTTGTATAAAAATAATTTCAACCAACCAAGCTTTAAAAAAAAAAAAAATTCCATTTAAGTTTTCTATAATAATTAGATGAATTAAATAAAACATATTTTGTTTATACCTTATTACATCTCTCTCCTAAATAGATTCCTTTTATGATCTATCAGAAAGAGACAAAGCTTTTAATATCTAAAAATAATATATTTAGAACATTTGAAAGGTTAAAAAAAGTGTAAATTATGTTTTTGGTCCCTATCCTATACTCTATATTTCAATTTGATCTTTAACTTTTCAATTGTATCAATTTGGTCCCTAACTTTCAGTATTGTTTCAATTTAGTCATTGCCATTATCTTTTGGATGAAAATTGATGACGTATTTAATGGCCAAAATAAAAAATTAGCTTCGTTGATGTGAGAGTAAACTAAAATTTTATTTTGGTCAGTTGCCATGTTAGCAATTATCATGCAAGATATAATGGTAGAGACTAAATTGACATAACACTAAAAAGTTAGGGACCAAATTGATACAATTGAAAAGTTAGGGACCAAATTGAAATATGGTGTAAAGGAGGAGGACCAAATATGTAGTTTACCCTAAAAAACAAATATTTTATAGAGGCTTCGTTAGTTATTATTGTTTTAAGAGATAGTTTCAATTTATAGTATCCACTCTTTAAATATTATTTTTTATCATTAAACTAAGACACCAATTAGTTTTTAGTGTAAATGAGGATTGAACTCCAAATCTCTTATTAGATAATAAGAGACATTACCAATTTAGCTAACTAGAACTCATAGAAGTTTCGTTGTTTAATAAAAAAAAAACTAAGACCCCCTTGTAACTTTTGATGGAAGAGATATTAATATGTTCTTAAAAATATTTGATATTATGGAATTTTGATTTATTCTACTAAATAATTTCAAATGGTTCTATTTCATAATTGTGCGCTTTAAATAGTACTCTTATTTAAAATTTAAAATTCTTGTAATGAATTTCTTCATTTGATTTGTATATATATAAATTTTTTTTTTCATTTTTTAATCTTATCAATTTTATTCTAGTTCTGCCATTGTTTGTGCGAAATTCTATGACAAACATTTTTCATAATTATTTTTTCACAACTTTTAAATTAATAGAGTTTTTGATTGGAACGTATCACTTTTACTTTAATCCATTATTGATGCAACTTTTATTATGCATCAATTACAACAAATTATGTTAGTAACTGTGTGAAAAAAAATCTGCAATTAATTTTTTTTTTTTTAAATAATCAATTCCCAAAGTTGTGAAAAAATGACGTGTCCTTAGACTTATTGCATTGTTCTATGAACATTCTTTTTGTTACTATTCTTCCATTCGGTTTCTCCAATTGACATATAATTTATAGTTTTAAAGGTGCTGTGACAATAAAATCACAAAATCTTCTCTCTTTTTTTTTCCCTCTAGTGTTATGCTTTGTAGGAGGATCAACGACAATTACAATAAATAAATAAAAAGATGGAGATAATAACGATGGTGATGATGAGCATGGTCAAATAATACAATCATGAGAACTCAATTGTTTGAGAGAGAGAGAGAGAGAGAGAGAGAGAGAGAGAGAGTGTTTTAAACCTTTGGTAGAAACACTGCAAGTAGTTGATGCCTTAATGGTGTTAGAGAGATGAGTTGAACAGTATGTGTATGATGAATGTGGTAGCTTTCTGTAGTC
Organism: Quercus variabilis; assembly: GCA_030445155.1. Lineage (NCBI taxonomy): Eukaryota > Viridiplantae > Streptophyta > Magnoliopsida > Fagales > Fagaceae > Quercus > Quercus variabilis. Next base: position 19,721,917 of record CP129446.1, on the reverse strand, counting down.
TCTCTTGCTTCATGTACATGAAGGCATAGAAGAGAAGAGAAATTATAGATATAGAGGATACACCTTATGAAGGAAGGAGGAGATGTGACTAGCCATGGATTAGCCTTTTGCTTAAAATTGTGTAGTCCCTCAGTCCTATTTATAGTGGTTCGGCTTCGGCCAGCGCCTGACAAGTGGACTCGTATTCTGCTACTGCTAGGTTTTATCATTAGTCTTTTTTGGGGGTAATTATTACCTTGTAATATGTATGCTTAGACGAGAGAGAGAATGTTTTAAACCTTTGGTAGAAACACTGCAAGTAGTTGATGCCTTAATGGTGTTAGAGAGATGAGTTGAACAGTATGTGTATGATGAATGTGGTAGCTTTCTGTAGTCTCTCTTGCTTCATGTACATGAAGGCATAGAAGAGCAGAGAAACTATAGATATAGAGGATACACCTTATGAAGGAAGGAGGAGATGTGACTAGCCATGGATTAGCCTTTTGCTTAAAATTGTGTAGTCGATCCCTTAGTCCTATTTATAGTGGTTCGGCTTCGGCCAGCGCCTGACAAGTGGACTCGTATTCTGCTACTGCTAGGTTTTATCATTAGTCTTTTTTGGGGGAAATTATTACCTTGTAATATGTATGCTTAGACAAGTTGGAATTACATGACTTTAAACTGTTGTGGACATTATACTTCTCAATTAATTATCAAGGACCTTTCTTCTCCCCAAAAAAAAATTATCAAGGAGCTATAACTTCATCCCTGACATTAGCCTTAATCAAGTGATCAAATTGGGTTTTCTAACCTAGAAAGTTTTTCTTTTGATTTTTCAATGAGGTTTGAGTCGTTTGACATATACAAAAGATGCATTAAAAAGTAAAGGAGAGACAGGTTTAATGGGAGAAATTAAATCAAATAATTTGGGGATTGCATTAAAAGGAAGGGGAATGACAACATTGATTGAATGTAGGGAAATAAACTTATTTAGGATAAGTTTAAATTATTAGAATATATTTAGATTGCTTAATTTTCTCATTAACTAATGAATTTAGGTTTGACTTGTTCATTAAGACCTTCTCCCCTGTGTCTCCCAAAAAAAAAAAAGTTTGACTTGCCCAATAGTAATCTAGTTTAGTTAAATTTCTAATCTATTATGGTTATGGATGACCAAATTCAAAATGGGATTCAAATTTGAAATCGAGGCTTAATGAGGGAAGACATTGCTTAAAAGAATACTTTAGTTTTCAAAAGGTTTGCATTAGAAAAGTATATGAATAGATAAAAAAAAAAGGGGCCTCAATAATTGTCTAATTAGAGGGCTACTTGTCAACCGTTCCATATTACCCAAAAAAGCTCCAAAGAAAGAGACATTATTCTTAATTCTTTTTCCTTTTTCCTTCCATTATGTGGGAAGAAATTCAAATCAAAATAATAGGTTTAGGCTACTTGAAGTTGAGAGTTGGATCTGGAAAGAACCCAAAAGGTAGGCACGAAACTAGCTTTTTCTTCTTCTTCATTTTTTTCCCCCTAAAGATAAAAGATAGAAATTGTATTGATTGTATAGAAAACTAGTTTTTCTTTCAACCCAAATATGTCTTTTCTCATTTTATAAGTGCACAAAAATAGATCAAAGTAGTCCAAAATGGATCGAAGTTGTCAAATAGACTAAATGGAACAAAGTGGACCAAATGGACAGAATAGGACTAAATAAAAATAAGGTGGACTGAATAGGACTAAATGAGAACGACTAGACTGAATAAGACCTAAGTGGACATAATGGACAGAAAGGGACTAAATAGGACCGAAGTAGACAAACCGGATCAAATAGGAACAATTTGGATTGAATAAGACTGAAGTGGATAGAATAGAATCAAAGTGGACAAAATGGAACAAATAGGACCAATAATGGACCAAATAGAACCAAAGTGGACAGAATAAGACCAATGTGGACCTAATGAGGCCAATGTGTACTGAATGGACTGAAGTGGACTGAATAAGATCGAATGGACCGAATATAACCTTTTTTTTTTTTTTTTGTGAAACAAACACACTCACATATACAAGGGAGAGGGAAAAGGGATTCCAATATAAAGGTATACCACAAACTCCACTCAAAAGTTATGGTAACTTTAGTGGATAGAATGGACTAAATAAGACATATTAGGACCGTATGAACCGAATAGGGCCAAATTGGATCGAATAGGAAAGAATAGATCAAATAGAACCAATATGGACCAAATAAGACATTTGAATATTTATCATTTTTATTGCAGTTTTAGGGCTCATATTTTTATTTCTAATGTCTATTTTCTTTGTATTTTTTTAACTCAAAACTAAATATTTTAACCCAAATGTAATAAAACTTCATACTTTTCAACCCAAAAATTAAGAAAAAAAAAAAGAATTTTTGAGCTAAACTTGAAAAGGCAACCTACAAAAAAAATCAATTTAAGGCCCAATTAGTCTAAAATGAATTGAAGGGGACCAAAATTGACTGAGTGGACCTAATTGGACCGAAGTAGACCTAAATGGGCAGAATAGAAATTGTTTAATTTTTAGGCAGAACAAATTTTCTTCAAAAAATTTTAGAGAAAAAAATTATACATTTATTACTATACAAAACAATTATTTATTCTCACTTATCGCGTGGGTATGTGACTAATTTTAGTAAAAGGGAAGCACAGGCAATTTGAACTTTGAAGTTACATTATTTGCCCTTTTGTTTTTTTGTTGTTTTTCATTGTATTTGGCCTATAGAAGCAATTTAGCTTTTACTCTTTGTATTCAAAGGAAATTAGAACACTGATAATGTTGAAATGAACTTCTATAAGTGGAACCATAATCTGAATGTAATCCTTATGTTTGGTATGCCAAATCCACATTCATGAGTTTTAAGCTTGCTCCATAGGGTTCCTAGTTGGTAGCCTAGTCGCAATAGAAAAGGTTTGATCTTTGGAACCTCGATACACAACAAAAGTCTTCAAAATTGGAAAACCCACGAAATAAGAAAATGAAAAAGAAATTTTCATACCCAAGGACCTTTTGGCACAGATCTTAATTGGAGGAGATCAAATCAGATTCAAATATGATGAAATTTGAGAGGTAAATAAAACCCACTTCTTTGTATGGTAGAAAATAAAACAAGAGTTCACATATCAAACACAAAGGAAGCGAGTGTGAGAGAGAAAGCAAAGGAAGTGAAACCCAAAACAAAAGCCCAAAGCTACCCAACCTCCTTCCTTCCAAATGCGACTCTAGTAAAAGTGTATGGACCGCCCATGTCCACAACTGTGTCTAAGGTATTAGATTGTCTCTATAAGAAAAACTTCAAGTTTCAGCTCATCTCCATTAACATCTCCAAGGGCGAGCACAAGAAGCCTAACTTTCTAAAGATCCAAGTCATTGTTATTGATTCCGTTCCGTTTCGGCCGGAACGGCCGGAATTTTTCGTACCGGTATGCAAACCGGTACCGGAATACTTACGTTCCACGTCGGGTCAAATTCCGGGTCATTCCGGCCATTCCGGTCAATTCCGGCCAATTTCGGCCGAGATGCAAATTCCGGCCGGTACCGGATTTGGCCTATTATTAAAAAAAAGAGTAATAGGTGTTGGTAGTTCTTGGGAGTTCTTTTAATGATGAATTTGATCATTCTCTCATGGATGATGATGAGGAGGAGGAGTAAATCTTGTATTTTTTTATATTTAGTTATTGTCTTGTAAATCTTCTTATTGTGTGATGTTATATTGATGTTTAAAACTTAAGAGTTAAGACTAAATGATTTGTATTATTTGATATTTAGTTATTTATTTATTAGAATTAACAATTTTATGTTCAACAAGGATATATATAAATTATTTTTTAAGAACCTCGAAACACCCTGAAACGATACGCCGAAATTGACCGGTACCGAAATATTCCATTCCACTAGACAAACCGAAACGGGGTCCGAAACGGTATTAATAACAATGATCCAAGTACGTTCAGAGAATGAGATTGCGTTAAATGGAAAGGAATCTAGTTTTTACCTTTCTTTTTTCTGATTATTTGGAAATAGACAAATAGTTACTACCCGTGTTTGATAAAAAAAAATTGACTTGATATATTTGATAAAAAAAAAAATCTATTTTCTCTTCTTCTTCTTCTTCTTCTTCTTTTTCTACAAAAAAATAATTTTATTTTGTTATTTTGGATTTTTTTTTTTAATTTAATAAGCTCAAAATGACCTCCTTTTTTTGGGTGACTAATGCTGTCATTTTAACAAAAAGATTACATTGAATAATTGTTAAAGTTAGATGACTCAAATGATTGAAACCTAAGTAAAAAGACTTAATTGAATTTTAGACAAAGTTTAAGAGTACAATTTACAATTTAGCTTAGTTAATTTAACCATGAATCATTAGGATTTTAAGAATTTTACCTTGGAGTTACTAGCCTATTCTAACCTAAAAAATCAACTCTTATTCATTCCACTATGAAATAAGATTTTAAATAACTTAACACCATTTCAGCCACCAAAAAAAAAAAAATCACTTTTAGATGTACTAAAATTAAAATTTCATTACATAAATGAAGAGGAGTTTGACATAGATTTCCACTAATCTCACTCAACTTTTATTTCAAACATTGAGGATATTGCTAGGATTTTTCTAATTCGCTAAATCACTAAATCCTTAAAAGGCCTAAGACCATGTCCAATGACCTTCATTAACATTTTCATTGATTTTTAACAATGGTTTTACTCATTATACCCTAATTCATAATAATGCCCACTATGAGCTAACACAAAGGTTCTCTTTGTTACTCGCTTACTTTATTATATTACCATCACTCCATTAGCTACAACCACTAGGACGAAACCCAATCCTCTCTCCAGCAACATCATACACAACCTCTAATCCTTTCTGTTGTTCATTACCGAAAATGGTAATGTATCTTGGATCACTATTTCCAGCAAAGGCCAAACAAGCTTCTGTTTGTCTCAACACGTAAAGTATTCCCACTTCTCCCAAATCCACGCTCACATCACCACCAAAAAAAAAGCTTATGCTCGGAATCGAAACAGACTGGCTCTTGCTAAGGTCATAGCATGTATCGAATGGAGAAGTTGCGCTCGTCATCGGATAATTACGCATCATTTCGCGAAATTTTGTTCGCAATGCATTGTATGCCGTAGGAGGTAAACGTGTAATGACCGTCCCAGAGTCAATGATAGTACCCGGAGTTGAAAAAACAGATGTGGGAATCGATAATCTTTGACCACCCACACTTATTCCAATCAAGTTGAGGCCATAGAATGATTTCCTTTGAGAAAGTCTTAACATAGGTGTAAATTTTAGTGAACTCGAAATTTCACCGCCTTTTCCCAAAATAAGGTACCCCGTTAAGCTAGTTGTGGAAGGTAGACAATACGAGAAAAACTGGCTGTACTTTTGAGCGGCTTGTTGCACAAGGGAAACTTGGCCGCGACCGAGGCCTAGCAACCCGGCAATGCCATTGAAGAGGCCTTTGTTGTCTTGACCACAACCAAATACGAAATTGTCTAGCATGTCTGATGTTATGGTTAGCCTTTCTTTGCTGAAATATCCAATTGTAGACGAATTATCGCCATAGCGTACACTGTATAAACACTTTGAATTGAAGCACTGTTGTGGGCTTCCTGTAGTGTTAATAAAATGTTGAAATTATTGTACCAAATCCTCAAATTTAGGATTCCTTAAAAAAAAGTGTGTGAAACTGAGCCAGAAGTCAGAACTTCTTCAATTTAATTTATGCAAAATGATTGAGATACTACTGATCTTGCTACTTAATATTATTTGAAATGAAGCGACAAAATCTATAAATAGAAAAACTCTCATCAAATTTATGTCAAAATCCCCAAGCTTTAGAAATTCTAAATTCATCATACTGTTTCTGTTACCATTATGTTAACTAGATGCAGAAAATACATTACGGCCAATTTATTTTAATAAGTAAAGTTTATTAAAAATAGCTAATTTAATTGATTTACTAAAATAGCTAGGTAGTAATAGCAATGCCCTTTCTTTTTTTATTGAGTGGGATTGTATTTATGTGGTTTACCTCTGGTAGAAGAAGTGAGTTGAGTGCACAAGGGTGTAGGACATGAAATGTTGGTGTAGGATGTGGATTTGGATGGGTCAAAGATTGGGTCCACTTGCTTATAGCATTGTCTTTCGCATGGTTTACATTGTACCCAAGTGAGGTCGCTACCAGTGTCAAATGCCAGTGTTTGATCTGTTTTGGGAGTGCCAAGGCCAACCGTGACGATGTAGTTACCAGAGTCGATGCTGAGACCAGATTTAGTTGGAATGGTGGTGGCCTGAGATTCTCTTAATTTGTTGCCATCTGAGTTTGTAGAGAACATGGAGTGAATTGAGTTCACCCTGGACTGGTCTTGAAGGAGGAGTTCAGTGTGATTGAGAACCAGTAATTGGTCTTTGTTGCTTTGAAAGCATGGGCCATGTTTGTGTGTCACCGTCAAGGATGCCTCTCTTTTTGGACCTGAACTTAAAAATAAAAATAAAAAAAGCATTGAGAATTCCAAATGCATACCTGGAAATAATTCTTGCATTTAGTCTATTACAACATGCTTTTGCGTCCAGAAAAAATACTATTTAATTGATAATAAATAAATAAATAACTTATACTAGAAAAACAATAATAAAACAAGATAAAATAAGTGGTTACCCACATATTAATTTTATTTTTTTTATTTTTAAAAAAAATAGTATTTTAAACCTCTATTATATGACTATTTATAAAATTATTTTCGTGTATTAAATCAAATGGTTTATTAAAATATTTAAAAAATTATATAACTATTAAGTAAGTCATATAACTTACAATGTTTGAGGATATATTTTTAAATTACCATATAGTAGGTAGGTTGGAGGAATATATTTTAGAAAAGTCTTTGGCAACGGGATCATTAAATATATACAGGTACCCTTATTTATGATGGGCCACGCCACCAAAACCAAACAAATCAATGGACAAAATTTCTCCTGTGTCTAAACTTCTGTGAGATTTTAATTTGTGAGGTTAGTCTTATTTTAAAGTTTTAAATCTAAAATTCATGGGGCTTATTTTTGTTTGGTCATAACAATTAAAATATGTGATATGTTTACATGTGGCTGAAAAAAATAAAAAAAAAAAGAAAAAAAGAAAAAGAAAAAGAAAAAGAAAAAGAAAAGGAGATATACCTTATATTTAAGGATTTGTAAGGATTGAATTTAATTAATTTATTTTTCAACCCAATTCCACCTTTCTAGATTGAGAAATTTCAATCAAACCTAAACATATGACTCTAAAAATCCAACCCTCCTACCCATAGAATCTGAGTTACTTAGGGTTGGGTTGTCAGCTATCTTGTCTTGTCTAATAAAAAATAAAAAATAAAAGTAGGTTTTTCTATATATATATATATATATATGTAAAGGAGTAGATTTTCATTCAACTATTGAAACCCATTATTGAATAAATGAATATAATTTATATAATTGAGCACAATTTTTCAATTTATCAAAAAAATACCTTTTAAAAAAAAATTTAAACAAAGTCTCAAAAAGAAAAAAACCAAATTAATAAATTAAAAAAAAAAACTTATTAATAGCATGGTTTGTGTCAAGTTACTTGTATCAATTTTTTTTTTTTTTATAACTTAAACCCGATTTAACCCAAGTTTTAAAAAATAATTAAAAATAAATCCAATCTATCAACGCATGAAAAAACAAGTCAATGTATTGGAATTAGGTTGGATCGGATCAAGTTTACCCCGTTGGTAGATTGAATACACACTGCTTCTTATATTATATATGGACATGCTGCATTCAAAACTGATAACACGACATCACATGTATCAAGTTTTTATTGTCTAACCATACATTCTCTAATATGAAAAAAAAAAAAAAAAAAAAAAAAAAAAAAAAAAAAAAAATTCATTTAAACCTTTTGTATAAGAATAATTAGATGAATTAAACAAAAAATAAAATCCCATAAAAAAAAAAAGATGAATTAAATAAAACAAATTCTGTTTATATCGTATTACATCTCTCCCTTAAATCGATTCTTTTTATGATCTACAAGAAAGGGACAAAGGTTTTAATATCTAAAAAGAATATATTAAGAGAAAGTATAAAAGGTAAAAAAGAAAAAATGAAAAAAAGAAATCTTGCAGAGGCTTCGTTATCTACATAGGAAAAACTAAGATCGGCGGACCCACCATCGGCCAATTCTACCTACGGGTCGGATCAAGTTGGATTTTCTTCAGGTCGAGTTGTTTCGCTCAAAATTGAGAGAATAGTGGTAAATGATCGACCAAGACCGGATTTGGACGGAGAGCACGAGATCAACACCGGATTTGGACGAAGAACTCGAGATCTCCACTCAATTTGGGCTGAAATCACGAGATCTACACCGAATCTGGGCGAAGAACTCAAGATCTCCGCCGGATCTGGGCCTACAAAGGGAGATCTCCACTTAAACTTGTCCGATCGAAGAGAGAAAATGAGAAAAATCAATAAAGGGAAATAACACTCTACTTCAAATCTAAAAGGAAAAAAAACACTTTTCTCTTAACATCTATTTGCCAAAATATGAAAGACAATAGATATGGAATGTATTAGAGCATCTACGGTAATGGAGTTAAAAATTTAATTATTTAGTTCCACCAAAAGTTACTTTATCTATTTTACCTACACATATACTGCAGCAGTAAATTTATTTTAACTTTCAACACAATAAATAAATATAAACATCGCAATAAAATATACATCAACTCTATCTTTTTCTCTCTCTTCCTCTTCGTCTCTCTCTTCTTTCATACAGAGCAAGCAAACCACCACACCACAGCAACAATCACACCACGGCACAACACGGCAACAATCGCACAGGCCACAATCCAATCAGACCACACCCACGGCACAAACCCAGCACAAACACAAACACAAACACAAACACAAACTTAGCACACATACACAAATCTAGCACAAACTCGGCGACGATGGGGCTCGGGTAACAGATCGGCGATGGGGCTTGGGGAGATGGGGTCTCGGCCTGCCAGAACCGCTCAACCTGCGCCCGCCAAAACCGAACTGAAGGTCGATTGACCTGAGCACCACTACGGTCAGCGAGCTCGCCGGCGAAGTAGAGAGGAGATGAGGGAGGCGCTAGAGGAAAAAAATGAGAAGGAAAAAACAGAAGAAAGAAGAGAAGCTGGAGAAAGAGAGAAACTTTCATGAATTAATGCTGCTATTACTAATGCTGATAAACAAAGCAATCAAATATGGAACTTGTCGTTTTAAAAGAACGCCCATAATGGAAGAAACTTTCATTTGCAAGTCTTTTGGTGCTCAATAAACTTGTACTTTTATTCTAATTTTATCAATTATGTTTCACTAATCATGGCTAAACTTTATAAAAGAGAATCTCTTAAAATTTTCTAATATTCCATTACTAATATCAATGGAGAGTTCAGTTTTGGGATCGAGTATTATTTTCCCAAATCTTAAGGGAGTGGATAGTAAATATCCCAATTTTTTCCCTCTCTAGTTTTTTTGCTTTGTAGGAGGAACAACGGCAATTACAATAGGAGTAAAGATAGAGATATAACGCAGTGATGACCGTGATGATTTGAGAGAGAGAGAGAGTTAAACCTTTGGTAGAAGCAGTGCAAGTAGCTGATTGTATTAGAGAGCTGACTTGAACAGTATGTGTAGGATGAAGGTGGTAGCTTTCTGTAGTCTCTCTTGCTTCATGGGCATTAAGGCATAGAAAAGCAGAGAAACTATAGATATAGAGGATACACCTAACGAAGGAGGAGAAGCAGGTAGCCATGGTTTAGTTTTATGCTCAGGACCGTGTACTCCGGCAGTCCTATTTATAGTGGTTGGCTTGATAAGTGGGTTCATATACTGGCACTGCTAGGTTTGATTAGTCAATTTAATTACTATTTGGCTCTTAACTGATAGTAATTTAAATGCTTTTTTTTTTTTTTTTTTTGGGTCTTATTATTGTAATTATTGCCTTCTAACAGGTTTGCTTAGATAAGAAGAAATCACATGACAATAAAGTTCAAGGAACCAACATAATTTTAGAGCAATTTAACACATCTTTGTTTTGAGTTATAATATTGGGTTCCGGTGTAATTTATTATAATATTTTATTTAAATTTGTGAAATTTTGTTGTGTTCTGATAAGAATTCATTACATGACTTAACTATACTCTAGACGTACTGTTAGTATATTATATATTTGTCTAATTTTCATGATTGAGCTAAAATCAAAGATATTTGTTTTTGTACAGTGTCAACCCTAAGGCCTTTATCTTCAGCACTTCTCAATTTTTTTTTTTTAATTTTTTAGAATCATTCAAAATATAAATTTGATATAAAATTACTCTTCACAAAGGCTTTATATTTTCATGTTCTTTGTTTCTGTTTTAATCTTAGCTTGGTCAGAGCCACCAATTTGTGGCCTCCAGTAGTGCTTGTCAGTTTTCATCACACATATATAGCAAACCTTGAGTTAACCTCAATGCATTAAAAATTTAAAATCACATAATGCATATTATATTGACCAATATAATTTTGTTCAAACTTGCAAAAGGCAAAAAATGAAAATGTTCTCCTTTTCAAGGTTGCCTGACCCAATGATTCTTCTCAACACTCACCTTTGAACGCAATGACCTTCCAAAAATATTATAGCATCTCATTTGCAGTATGTAAATCATAAAAGGGTCCGGTTAATGTAAATATTATAGCATTTTATTTTTAGAAATATTTTTTCAGAAATTAAAATAACTGTCGTTACTTTTTCAATTTTTAAGAAATTTTTTTTTTAAAATAAAAATTAATGTGTACTCTAAAAACACACATTAATAAAATTTATTATAAAATCAAGATAGTCAGAATTTCATCTTAACTCAATTTAATGATTTGGAATAAGATATTAAATTTCAATTTTTTTTCCATTTTTTTTTTTTGACGAAAGAAGACAGAATTGATAATATAAAAAGACAGAAGTAAAGGTATAATAAAGTGTCCTAAGACACTCAGGCCTACACGCCGGCCTGGGCTAGGACAAGGACAGGATAGCACTGCCAAAAAACTACTAATAAATTAATGGAGGAAAAGCTAGCAGGCTGATAGGGTACTGGTAGCATGTCCGCTGATTGGCTATTATATTTTTACCATTAAACACATATAACTAATAATAAGAAAGAAAGAAATATGTACGGGTATTATTGTGGACATATAATTTGCCCAATGAGTCTAGAAGTACCAAAAAAAAAAAAAAAATTTACAACCGTCACGGTGGCAAACTAGTATTGCTAGGTAAAAAATAGTAATAACACGTCAGTAGTAAGTCAACACGAGAATTAATAAAAAATTTACTAATTTAATTATTTTAAAAAACATTGTGAAAATTGATGTGTCGGTAGCATTACTCAATTTGACCACAATACTCCGTCATAATTTTTGCGGAGGAGTATTTGACTTGTCAAATGGCTTTCTTTATAATGTATATATAGTTGTTAGTATGGTACAATATGTAATATGTATTGTATGATATGTATTGTATCGTGCAAAAAAAGTATTGTATTGTAGATACATATTGACCATGTTCATGAATCCTGCATTGTACATGTATATAGTATCGTATTGTAAAATCGTACATATTGTACGATACATAGATATGTTGGTTTAGATTTTTTTTTTTTTTTTGCTAAATTGTGTTTTGATTTGAGTCCAACAAGTTGTTAGACTTGTTTATAATACAAAATTATAGGATCACTTGATTAAGCATAATAAAATAACATGCCAATTTTTTTTTTCTCTTCCCTTTTTCCAACAAAATTTGAATTATACCCTTTACAAATCACTTTTTTTTTTTTTTAATACAGTGAATAAGGTATTAAACAAAAATATACTTATTTTTTATTTATGTTATTATTGTTATAAATCTAGGAAGCTAGAATATTGAGAAGAAATATAAATTAAAATTATTAAAATAAAAGAACAAGAAGAGACAGTAAATATTGATGATGGTGAAGAAAATGTTGATAAAAAAATAATTTTGCTAGATGACGAACATAATAATAAAATTAACTTAGATAATTTTTTTTTTTAGAATGAACTTAGATAAAGTTGATTATGCATAATGATATATATGATAATAAAAATTTATTATTTTAGCTCATATATGTCGTATATTACAACTTATGAGTTTAATCAATATGAATGTAAATGCTATAAACATATGCTAATTTGATTTATTTAATTAATTTTATTAAATATTATCACATAAGTGATATTAAATTAATTATTAGTTGAGTATGTTATAAATTTATAATAAATATATATTTATAAGTTGGATAAGATTTAAATATAGTACTTATGTGTTGTTCCTTAGGTTTTCCTTTTAAAATTTCGTTATATGAATTTTTGCACATGAAATAAAAGTATTATTTTTAATTAAGTAGCCATATAATTAAATTTAAAAAAAATTAAAAATAACATCTAAAATATTGTAGTTAAATTTTATACTTATAAATTTTATTAAATATTTATATATGTTACGATATACAATAAATAAATAAATAAATTAATTAATTGATTGATGAAAACTTTTCTAAAGGGTGTCATAGTCTGAGGAAAAAATGGTAGGGGGAGGACACGTTTTTCACAAAAGAAGGGGAAACCTCTCTTTATTTATTTTTTTATTTTTTACCTTGTGCGGGGAGGATGGACCCCGTAGGCTCCACATAGCGCCGCTAATGTTTGGCAGTTGCGTGTGTAGGACATCCACGACCCATAAGTAAGTCAAGCCATCCACTAACACGTTATGGTAAGTCAGTCAAGCCGTTTGCAACAAACTTTTCTGCGAACACACAGTAATTCCATTCTTATCTCATTAATGAGTTTTAGAAAATGTCACTGCGAGCTATTCAAGTACGATTTTTACTAAATTATTTTTTACAATTATTTTATGCTTATAATTAATTATATGTTACTTTTATTTAGTGTATATTAATAAGTGAAATCTCAAATTAAATACTTTAAGAAAAATGTGTGGTTAATATAATATAGTTGACCTTATACTTATTGACCTTTGGTCTTTGGGCTAAGTGTGTTTTTGTATATTATATTAACTACTTAAGAAGTCTTCTCAATGTATTTCTCGTTCACCCTTAAATTGAAAGTATATAGTTGTACCAAAGATCATTTTGGAGTGGTTAGGGGATAAATTTCATACCCCTAACCACTCCAAAAATATGAGATAATGGATAAATTTGAAAATTGAGTTATGTTAGATGATGAAGCTTAAGTTCGTCAGTCAAGAAAGTTCGTTAGTAGAGTTAGTCAAATGGAAACAATCCTCAACCTGTATGAAAGTACTCTCAGAGGTGGTCACCGGTGTGGTGCTTGCCACAATGCCTTTGATGTCAAAGTCAGTATAAGAAACTCTCTTGAATAAACAATGTATTTGAAAAAAATGAAAAAGATCTCTTAGTGTTTATGTGTGTATGTACCTTGTGCTTGGCAATGTGTGGGCCTTATATATGCCTTCATGGCTTCTAGCCGTTAGTGTAGTTATGGAGGTCTTAATGCTCCTCTTGGTAACATTTGATGTTGTGTAATGTGGCTTCAATGTGCTCCAACAGTTCATACAGTTGGCTTTGTAACCATTTTAGGTGTAATTGTTCTGCATTGAATGGCCTTCCTGTCTTCGTCAGTGATGTGGGTCTTAACTTGTCTCGTCTGAGGATATCCTCATCTATGCTGACAGGATCGTCCATGGGAGATGGACTCGTCGATCCTATCAGCTGCCCCCCGATTCTGTGTTCGTCGTGACGTGTCCTGACGATCATATAATCTGAAAGGTTACAAGTTGCAAATGACTCTTAGGGTTTCGCTCCGTATTAAGGGCGAAGTGGCGGCGCTCCACAGATCGTGGTACACATGGCACATGTTAACTGGTGGAGTTAATGTTCCAATCGAGTGGAACTATTGGGTTTCCTGCCGGTCTTTCTGTTTTTCGAGTCTTTACTTTTAAACTTCTCTTCTCCTCATTTCTTTTCACTCTTCCCGAAAATTTTCCATCATTGCTTCATCCCTGTTAGCCTTCTTCTATTATCCTCCTTCGAATTGGTGCTGTTTGGCAGTGCTTCCTGGGTTTGCCATTGTTTTAAAGTATGTCTTCTTTCTTTTCTTGCCTTTCTTTCCTTTGTTTTTCTGCGGTAGTGTTTTTGATTTTCCTCTTTTCCTTTCGTTTTTCTTTCTATTTGCTTTCGATTTCCTTAGGGGTTTAGTCATATTGTTCTTCCTTGTGCTTCTTTTTAGGTTTTCATGGTTAGTAATTCTGAGGTTAGAGTTGTCTGTCACTCAATCTCTTTTCTTTTTGCATGTTTAGGGGGGTCTTTGGGTACTTTCCCAGGCCTTGAAAGCTTTGTTTTTGAAGGTAGTGGTCTGAGTGTGGCATTGACTGAGTTGTTGCCTTTGATTAAGCAACCAATTGACTGGTTCGAGGGTCAGGGGAGAAGGGAGAAAACAATGTCTGAAGTTAGATCTAGCGATCTCAAGACTGGGTTGTTGTCTAGCAGTGATCTAGTGGAGGGGGATACAGTCGTCTCTACTCCTCGAGTTGTTAGGGCTTTTCATGCTCTTGAGGAGGTTTGTGGGCTGGATGCCAAAACGGTGAGTAGGTTCAAGGATAGGTTTCAATTTCTGGAGAGGGTTCATGTCTGTCGGCCTAGTGACAAGGATAGAGCTTGTCATTTCTTCCCTGGTGAGGTGTGCTTCTATGAGGCTGCTTTTACTTGTAAACTTAGATTCCCTGTCCACCCCTTTCTGATGGAGCTTTTAAATCATTTTGGAATTGCTCCTGAGCAGCTAATGCTGAATTCGTGGAGGATAGTGGTCAACTGTATGGAAATATGGTTGGCTGCTAATAGGGATATGATCAAGGTGGGCGAGCTCGTCCACCTATACTGTTTGAAAGAATCCAAAGAGTATGGATACTACAAGTTGAAACCTTGGGAGAGGAGGACGAGGATCATAAAAGGGTTACCTTCGTCCTTCAGGTACTAAAAATCAAGATTTTTCTTTGTGTCCGGGGATGATTTTGAGACCCCCTCCAGCCAGGACTGGGGTGATATTCCGAGGTTGCTCCGTCGGTGGGGAACCCCGACTTTAGGTGCGTCAGTCTATCTTTTTGTTGCTTCATTTCTGCTGCATTTGTCATTACTGTCATTGACTCATTTACCCTTTGTCTTTTGCAGTGAAGAGATGACCGAAGCTGAAGGGCAGGTACAAGGAATGAGTTGAGCAGGTGATTGAGTACACCAAGACAATCGAGAGCTGGGACGACTTGGTAGATCCGCGGACTCTTGCTTTCTACCATCTCAGTCCTGATCTGTCTTCCTTCGTCTTGTGCAACATTGAGATTGAAGAAAAAAAGAGTAAGTGTTGAATCCGTTGGTACCATTTTTCTTCTTCCTCTCTCCCTTATATATATATATATATATATATATATTTTTTATAACAAGTGTTCCATTTTGGCAGAAATGACGACCAAATTTAACAAAGATCTTTATGCGAAAATGAGGTCAAAGAAAGACGAACCTCTTTCGAGTCTGGGAAAGAAGACAGTGCACGTTACTGGGAAGGGTCCCCTCGCTACCCCGGTTGCCTCCGTCGGTGCTATTATTTGTGTGGGGGAGACGACGAGGACAGCTTCTCCCACAACATTCGTGGAAGAAATAGGTGGCACTCCTGTTTCAAAAAGGCCACGATTGTCTGAGAAGGAGAAAGAGAAAATTGACCCTCATCCATCTACAATTTGGAATGACGAGAAGGTGGCTGTGGATTGGGCCCACGAGGTGATAACTGCTGCAGACCCGAAGGTCTTGTCAAGCATCCCTTTCACTGGGGTTATGGCTCGTTATGTCCAAAAGCTCATCCAGGTAGATTGTTTTGGGCATTTGTTCTTTTTCTTTTTTGCTGACGCTTCTGACCTTCTTTTCAGGTTCTAGGGGAGAGCCTTCATCTTACTTCTAAATATTTTACTCAGGAGGTTAAGGTAGCGTCTCTTATATCTAGGATGGAGGCTTTGGAAGCAGAGAACTCCACCCTAAAGAAGGAGCTTATCGACTCTATGGGCACGGCCAACACTTTGAAAGAGCAAGTTAAGAAATTGAAGGATGATCTCAGGGTTGAACATCAATTGACTGTAGAGAAGGATGAGCAGCTCCTTGGAGCCAGGAAGAGTCTTAAGACCATCGCTGCCAGGTCCGTTGAAGCCTTTCAAACTACTGACGAGTACAACACTATGCTATTTAGTTGGTACTTTAAAGGTTTCGAGCTCTTGAGGAAGTATCTTGTAAAGCATCCTTTTGGAGTGGATATGGAGAGGTTGGATCTAGAGGAGGTGGATCAGGAGATGGCTGCCGATGAAGCTGCTCAATCTTCTGCAGCTGGGCCTGACGCCCCTTCTACTGATGCTCCTGCTAACGATGGTGATGCCTGGCCCTGATACTTAAGGAAAAAAAACTTTTTCCTTTTGGATGCCCTCTATGTCTTGGGTAGTTATGTAGACTTTATTTTCCTTTCTTTTGGGAACAATATTTTTAGCCCAGTGTTTATGGGCTTTTAGATGTAAAAACAATGGTAGTTTGCCCGTTTGTTTTGGGCTTTAATTTAGCTTGTATCTGCGTACTTACTTGTTTTCGTGATTGCATACCTATTTTGTTTTATGATATGTTGCGTGGTGTCTTACGTTCGTCTGTATTGCGTACTTCATGATTTTTCAATTACGACTTTCTTTTCTTCCATGAGTCCTGTGGGGCCTTCTTCTTTGAGTCTTGTAGGGTCTTGC
The DNA here is from genome assembly GCA_030445155.1 of Quercus variabilis. NCBI lineage: Eukaryota > Viridiplantae > Streptophyta > Magnoliopsida > Fagales > Fagaceae > Quercus > Quercus variabilis. The sequence goes on along the minus strand of CP129446.1, from coordinate 19,705,037 downwards.
CAAGGGATCTTTTTGCTATTAATGGCTTTCTATTTGTTTAGGCAGGATTTAGTTGCTTTAGTGATTTTCGACTTTAATTATTCCATCGTCAATAACCTACATCCGTCAGGGCAGAATCTTGTTACTTAGCCATTTTTGGCCTTTGTGACTTACAACTCTTTAGGGGTCTTTTTATCGTCGGTAACTTACATCCGTCAAGGCGGAATTTTGTTACTTTAGCCATTTTTGGCCTTTGTGACTTACACCCTGCTAGGGATCTTGTCATCGTCAGTAACTTACATCCGTCAAGGCAGAATCTTGTTACTTTCTTGATTCACAATTTACCAGACTTGTTTGCACGGAGATATTAGTTGAATAATTCATTTATTAATTTAAGTAACGAATACATTTATCTGTTACATTTGTTGATGGTATTTCTTCAAATGTTCGATGTTCCATGGCCTTGGGAGCTTATGTCCGTCTAGAATTTCCAGGTGGTAGCTGCCCTTCTTGGAGTAGTGGGTGACTCATAAGATCCTTCCCATGTGGGGCCAATTTTCCCTTGGGTCAGATCCTTGGTTGCTGTGGTGACCTTGCGAAGGACGAGATCACCTATTTCCAGTTGTCTGAGCTTTACCCTCTTATTGTAGTAGTCGGCCATTTTCTTTTGGTATTTCATCATTTTGTTGGAAGCTTTCTCTCTTACTTCGTCCAGACAATCCAGGTTGATTCGAAGATTATCGTCATTGTCTTCTTCGTTGAATACATTTCGCCTGATGCTAGCTACCCGTACCTCGACCGGGATCACTACTTCAATGCCATAGGTGAGCCTAAAGGGGGTTTCTCCCGTCGGGGTTCTTGCTGTGGTCCTGTAGGCCCACAAGACATTGGGTAGTTCTTCTGGCCAGGTTCCCTTCGCGTCATCTAGCTTAGTCTTGATAATCTTGAGCAATGTTCGATTCGTCACCTCCGTTTGCCCATTTGCCTGTGGATGCCCTAGGGATGAGATCTGATTCTTGATGCCCAGGTTTGAACAGAAATCCCTGAAGCCTTGGCTATCGAACTGTCGCCCGTTATCTTATATGATAGTCATTGGGATCCCGAATCTGCAAATTATGTTCTTCCACACGAAGCTCCAGATTCTTGCTTCTGTGATGGTTTCTAGTGCCTCTGCTTTCACCCATTTCGAAAATAATCAATAGCAACTAGCAAGAACTTTACATGACTTTTACCTAGGGGTAGTGGACCGATGATGTTGATTCCCCCATTGTGCGAATGGCCACGGGGATGATATCTCCGTCAGCTTTACTACTGGAAGTCATTGGACATTCCCAAATCGTTGGCATTTGTCACACTTCTTCACGAGCTCCACTGTGTCTATCTGCATAGTAGGCCAAAAATAACCAGTTCGGATAACCTTGCTTACCAGAGATTTAGGGCTGACATGATCCCCGCAAATTCCTTCGTGGATTTTTGCCAGGATGTACTTAGCTTCCTCTTCGTCGATGCACTTCAAATAAGGCATTGGGAAGCCCCTTTTGTACAAAACGCCATTAAGGATTGTAAACCTGACTGCCCGCTTTCTGACCTTTCTGGCCTCGTCTGGATCCTGTGGAAGGTGCCTATCCTGGAGGAAAGACAAGATGGGAGTCATCCAGCTGTCTGTGCACTGGATTGCAAATGTTGGGAGCTCTTCAATGCTGGGGTGTTTCTGGACTTCCATCATCAGAGTTATGTCCGTTGCCTGTTCTTCTGACGATACTATCTTCGAGACTTTGTCTGCTATCATGTTCTGGCTTCTCGGGATTTGTTCAAATTCCACTTTATCAAACTCTTGAGTCAGATGTTTCGTAAACTTCAGGTACTTCTGCATTCTCTCTTCCTTCGCTTTGTATTCTCCCTTGATCTGCCCAATCACAAGCTTCGAATCATTTTGAACTAATAGTCTCTTGGCCCCCAATGCCTTTCCAAGTCTCAACCCCGTTAGTATCCCTTCGTACTCTGCCTCGTTGTTGGTAGCTGAAAATTTCAGTTGAACGTCATATTTGAGTGTCTCTTTGTCTGGGGTGGTTATAACCACCCCTACTCCTCCCCTTTTTTGAGCTGACGAACTATCGGTCTGTATTGTCCATAATTCAACTTCGTCGGTGAAACCATCCTCGTCTGGGGTGGTGAATTCGGTGATAAAATTTGCCAGAGCCTGTGCTTTAATGGTTGTCCTGGGATGGTACTCGATGCCAAATTAGCTGAGTTCAATGGCCCATTAGACCATTCTTCCAGCTGCTTTGGGTCTGTTCATTGACTTCTTGATGGGTTGGTCCGTCATTACCAGGATGGGATTTGCCTGAAAGTACTGTCTTAGTTTGCGCGAAGCTACTATCAAGATGAATGCAATCTTCTCAATTCTTGGGTATTTTGATTCTGCCCCTTGGAAAGCTTGACTGATGTAGTATACTGGGAGCTATTTCTTGGCTTCCTCTCGAATCAGGGCTGCACTCATGGCTATAGATGACATTGCCAAGTATAAGTATAGGTTTTATCCCTCCTTGGACGGGCTTAGGAGGGGTGGATTACTTAAGTAACGCTTGAGTTCCTGGAATGTTGTTTCACATTCGTCGGTCTAGGTGAAAGCCTGCCTCAAAGTCTTGGAGAAGGGCAGCATTTGTCCATCGTTATAGAGACGAATCTGTTAATGGTTGCAATCCTTCCAGTGAGGTTCTAGACTTTCTTGACGGTCTTGGGCGAGGTCATGTTGATTATGGCTTGTACTTTCTCCAGGTTTGCTTCTATTCCCCTTTAGGACACCATGAATCCCAGAAATTTACTTGAGGCTACCCCAAAGACGCACTTACTTGGGTTCAGCTTCATCTGGTGCTGTTTGAGGGTGGCCAATGTCTCCTTTAGATCGTCGAGGTGGGTGAGTTCTTCATTACTCTTAACGAGCATATCATTCACGTAAACCTCCATATTCTTGCCAATCTACTTGCTGAACATCTTGTTTACTAACCTCTGATATGTTGCTCCTACATTTTTTAGCCCAAAAGACATTACTTTGTAGCAATAGAGCCCTTGGCTTGTTATAAAAGCCATTTTTTTCTGGTCTTCCTCAACCATTTTTATCTGATTGTACCCTGCGAATGTGTCCATAAACGTCAGTAGCCTATGCTTGGCCATAGAGTCTACAAGCTGATCTATCCTGAGAAGAGGGAAACTATCCTTTGGGCATGCCTTGTTCAGGTCGGTGAAGTCTACACACATTCTCCACTTCTCATTTGCCTTTTTCACCAGGACGACGTTTGCGAGCCAATCAGGGTAATATACTTCTCGGATGAAGCCTGCTGCCAAAAGCTTTTTAACCTTGTCCGTGATTGCTTGATCTCGTTCTGGAGCGAATACTCGTCATTTCTGCTGAATTTTCTTTCTGGATCTACATTTAACTCATGTTGAATAAGTCCTAGAGCTATACCTGGCATGTCTTCATGGCTCTAGGCGAATGCATCTATGTTCTCTTTGAGGAATTGGACGAGCTTTACTTTCATCGTAGGGCTTAGTGTCATCCCTATTCTCGTTGTCTTTGTTGCATCCCCTTCAACCAATTCCACCATCTCTAAAGTTTCCACTTTATCTTCCATCTTCTCTTCAATCGTCCATGTATGGTTTTCTTTTGCAGCTAAGACAGCCTGGTAGCATTCTCTAGCCAAGACTTGATCTCCTTTTGCTTCGCCTACTCTGTTATCGGTTGGGAACTTTACCTTCAGGCAATAGGTGGACATGGCTGCCTTCTAGTTGTTGAGTGTGGGCTTTCCGATAATCGCATTATATGATGAAGGGCAGTCTACCACCAAGAAATCTGACTGACGAGTCAACTGCATCGGTTAGGTCCCTACTGTTACTGTCAACATTACTATTCCATTGGGATAGACCCTGTCCCCACTGAAACTGACGAGCAGAGAGTCAAATGGGCATAGTCTTCTTGGATCTAGCTTTATTTGTTGAAAAGCAGGGAAGTAGATTATATTCGCAAAACTGCCATTATCCATGAGGATTCTTTTAGTGTTGAATCCCTTTATGGTCAACATTATGACCAGAGGGTTGTTGTGAGGCTGCTTCACTCCCGGGCGTTTGTTTCACTAAAAGATATCTCTTAGTCCGTCTGTCTTTGTTTGAACAGAGTTATCATGTGGACGCTGTTTACCTGTCTCTGGCATGCTTTTTTAAGAGATTTGAACGATCCTCTATTGAATGGCCCCCCTGCAATCGTCTTTATTTCTCTGGTCACATCTTGTGGAGGCTGGAACGGGTAGTCATCATTTCTGGACGAGGACCCGTGTTGGTTCTTATTGCCTTCTTTGAACTTACTGTATTCCCCTTTTTTCACATATTTCTGTAGCTTTCCTTTTCGAATTAACTCCTCTATTTGCTCCTTTAGGTCCTGGCAGTCTTTTGTGTAATGACCGTGATCCTTGTGAAACCAGCAGTACTTATTCTTATCATGGACATGGGGGGATAAATGTAATGGCTTCGGCCACTTGAGGTAGTGCTCGTCCTTAATTTGCATTAAAATTTTATCAACAGGCATAACTAAAGGGGTAAACTTTACCGTTCGAGGATTCTTATCGTCCTTCCTCATGTTCCCGTCAGTGATCCGACAATCTGGGCGTTCTCGCTTTTGTCCCCTACGCTAGTCATCCTTCCTTCCTTTGTCCCTTGGCTTCTCTACCTCCTTTATGGCAGCTAACGCGTCTTCAACATTCATGTACTTCTGTGCTTTCAAGAGCATCTCTGCCATTGTTTTTGAAGGATTCTTCATAAGCGAAGCCACGAGATCTCTAGATCTTAATCTCGCTTTGAAAGTCATGAGCTGCACCTTATCATCAGCTTCGTCTACCTCTAGGGTCTCCCGAGTGAAGCGCTTTACGTACGACCTCAGGGTTTCCTTTTCTCCTTGTTTAATAGTGAGTAAGTGGTTTGCTGGCCCTTTTTGATGTTGTCCTCCAATGAAATGACGTAAAAAGGCATTGCTCAACTGCTCGAAGTTGTCAGTGGATAAGGTAGGCAACTTGGTGAACCATTTCCTTGCTGCTCCTTTAAAGGTGGTAAGAAAGGAACGACACAATATCTCGCCTGGGGGCTGTTGAAGCCCTAGTGTCGTTTTAAAGGTGTTGAGGTGATCCTGTGGATCCTTGAGCCGGTCAAATGGCTCAAGTTGTGGTAGCCGAAACTTCGACAGTATTAGGCACCCTAAGACCGCTGTTGTGAAAGGCGAGTTTGTTGCCCTTACCAATCTACCTACGCTCTGGTCTGTCTTCTCCCTGATGGCATTCCTCAACTCGTCCATCTCCTTCCTCATCTCCTGGAGAAGGCCTGAATTCTATTCTATTGGAGTAGTAGGCCTTTGATGGTTGCTCCTTCTGTGGCTATTGCCCTCGTCTTCCATGTTATTTTTGGATCGATTCTCCTCCTGTTGGAGTTGCAGCTTCATTTCCTGGTTTTGTCTAGTAAGTTTTTCGACCGTGGCCGCGAGGGCCTGGACTTGCTGAGCCAAAGCTGTGGAATCTAGGTTAGATTCCATCTGGATATAGAGGTTTTATGGAAACTACTTTTTTCGAATGTAAACACGAAAATGTCGTTTCCCACAGACGGCACCAAACTGATGAAGCTTAAATTTGTCAATCAAGTAAGTTTGTCAGTAGAGTTAGTCAAATGGAAGCAATCCTCAGCCTGTATGAAAGTACTCTCAGAGGTGGTCACCAGTGTAGTGCCTGCCACAATGCCTCTGATGCCAAAGTCAGTATAAGAAACTCTCTTGAGTAAACAATGTATTTGAACAAAATGAAAAAGATCTCTTAGTGTCTATGTGTGTATGTATCTTGTGCTTGGCAATGTGTGGGCCTTATATATGCCTTCATGGCTTCTAGTCGTTGGTGTAGTTATGGAGGTCTTAATACTCCTCTTGGTAATGTTTGATGTTGTGTAATGTGGCTTCAATGTGCTCCGACGGTTCATATAGTTGGCTTTGTAACCGTTCTGGGTATAATTGTTCTGCATTGAATGACCTTCCTGTCTTCGACAGTGATGTGGGTCTTAACTTGTCTCGTCTGAGGATATCCTCATCTGTGCTGACAGGATTGTCCATGCGAGACGGACTCGTTGGTCCCGTTATTAGAGATACTACAAATTTTATTACAAATATTTTAAAAACTAGTGTGTCACCAATTACCGAAAAACAATTCAAACCTTATATATATATATATAATTATCTCAAAACAATCTCCAGTTTGGTATTGACTCCTGTGCTTTATTCCAAAAATATGTGATATTGAAATAATGAATATAATTGAAAATTGAGTTATGTTGGAAATACTAAAAAAATTTATTGCAACAATTTTAAAAATTAATATGTCACCAATGATAATTAAGGGAGGAAGAATTTGAACCATGAATATCTTTGCTGGAAACACCAAATTTTTCAACTAATTAAGTTACAAGACTCTTCGCCAAAGATTTATTTATTAAGTGGTTGAAGTTCATCAATTACATTTATCGCTATCAATTTGTAAGGTATATGTAATAAAATTTATAATAATATTAGCATTTTTCTTCATTACACACTCATAGAGTCAAAATGTTTGGATATAGGTGACAATATCCTATGCATTTTTCTTCTCCCATCATGTGTAAATCTTTGCTTCTTTGGGGACTTCAAGTGGGTCATGAATAAGTCATACTCGCTATCCCTATCCTTATGAGGTTTTTGCTTCACTAGTGCATCATTTATGAGCTTCCACATGTCAACCTTGCACGTCTTTTATCTATGGGAACCTCACACTTTATCATTGCCTGGTACCATTAACAATACTCTTTTGTTGGGTTATTTTGCACACTACCAAGAGGTATGATACCACTTGTTGAGACATAAATACGTTGAGAAAACTTCTTAAGTAGTTAATATAATATACAAAAACACACTTAGCCCAAAAGGCCAAAGGTCAACCATATTATATTAATTACACATTTTTCTCATAATATTTAAATTGAGATTTCACTTATACATATACACTAAATAAAAATAACATATAATTAATTATAAGCATAAAATAATTGTAAAAAATAATTTAGTAAAAATCGTACTTGAATAGCTCGAAGTGACATTTTCTAAAACTCATTAATGAGATAAGAATGAAATTACTATGTGTTCGCAGAAAAGTTTGTTGCAAACGGCTTGACTGACTTACCATAACGTGTCAGTGGATGGCTTGACTGACTTATGGGTCGTGGATGTCCTACACACGCAAATGCAAAATATTGGCGGAGCTATGTGAAGCCTACGGGGTCCATCCTCCCCGCACAAGGTAAAAAAAGAAAAAACAAAGAGAGGTTTCCCATTCTTTTGTGAAAAACGTGTCCTCCTCCTACCATTTTTTCCTCAGACTATGACACCCTTTAGAAAAGTTGTCGTCAATCAATTTTTTTATTTATTTATTGTGTATGGTAACATATATAATATTTAATAAAATTTATAAGTATAAAATTTAAGTACAGTATTTTAGATGTTATTTTTTTAATTTTTTTTTTAAATTTAGTTATATGGCTACTTAATTAAAAATAATACTTCTATTTCATGTGTAAAAATTCATATAACGGAATTTTAAAAGGAGAACCTAAGGAACAATACCTAAGTATTGTATCTAAATCTTATCCAACTTATAAATATATATTTATTATAAATTTATAACATACTCAACTAATAATTAATTTAATATCACTTATGTGATAATATTTAATAAAATTAATTAAATAAATCAAATTAGCATATGTTTATAGCATTTACATTCATATTGATTAAACTCATAAGTTGTAATATACGACATATATGAGTTAAAATAATTAATTTTTATTATCATATATATCTTTATGCATAATCAACTTTATCTAAGTTCATTCTAAAAAAAAAAAAAAATTTATCTAAGTTAATTTTATTATTATGTTCGTCATCTAGTAAAATTATTTTTTTATCAACATTTTCTTCACCGTCATCAATATTTACTGTCTCTTCTTGTTCTTCTATTTTAATAATTTTAATTTATATTTCTTCTCAATATTCTAGCTTCTTAGATTTATATCAATAATAACATAAATAAAAAATAAGTATATTTTTGTTTAATACCTTATTCACTGTATTTAAAAAAAAAAAAAAGAAGTGATTTGTAAAGGGTATAATTCAAATTTTGTTGGAAAAAGAGAAGAGAAAAAAAATAAAATAAAATTGGCATGTATGTATCATATCCATTATCTCTAACATAACTCAATTTTCAAATAAATCAATTATCTCAAATTTGTAGTCTTCTCAATTTTGTTATACTTAAGAAAATTTTATATAATTAAAAAAATAATGGATGACATCCTTAAATTTTATTAATCATAAGTAATATCCTTTCAATCTGCTCATCACGTCATGTATGTATTATATCCTTTTAATTTGTTCATGTGACAAAATGTTAAAATGTAAAAAACATAATTTAATTAGTTTAATAGATTTTAAAGACATTTTAATTCTTTTAAAGATTTTTAAGTTTAGTTAATTACATGGATTAGTTAAAGACATGTCAAGTTTAATTGGTTTAATTAATATACATGACAAGTTGATGTGTCACTTAACAAACACATCAACACAAGAAATTGACGAAGGGGATGTTGATCCAAATGGCATATAACATTAAGGAACAAAATCCAAATTATAATATTTCAAGGTGTAAAATTCAAATCAATTTTTTTTAGATATATAGATGGTGGGGGAGGCATTGGATTTGAACCTCAAACATGGGACATCACAAAGGATGTCATATAATTTGACTATTACTTGAATATGAAATTCAATTATATCTATACAAAAACAAATAATAATTTTACTCGAATTATCTCAATTGTTATTTTTGGACAAAACCCAAATTAGATTATTTCATGGTGTAAAATTCAAAAACCCCAAACTTTAGGGGTGTTTGTCCCCCCATTTTAGCCTAAAACATTTTTTATCAGCATTTAATTTTTTGGAGATATATAGATGGTGGGGCAGGCATGGGATTTGGACCTTAAACATGGGACATCACAAAGGATGTTATTATATTTTGACTATTACATGAATCTCAAATTCAATTATATCTATACAAAAATAAATAAATAATTTACTCAAATTACCTCAATAGTTATTATTATTATTTTTTCGTCATTGAATAGGGCTTGAGACCAAATCCAACCTACCTACCCAAAAAAAAAAAAAAAAAAACTATTAATTGATTCCTGAACCTAATAGTAAAGATTAATAATCATGGAGTGCATATCATATATTTGAATTCTATCATATTCTTAAAATAAATAATTTTTCTATAAAGTTTTTTTTTTTTATTTTTTTATTTTTTAAAGAATCAATTTTTTGCTATAAAGATAGCATTTACTTATTGTCCTAGCTATAAAGTGTTAGGGTCATATTTTTTGTAATTAGCTAATCTTTTAACAAAATGCACTTACTTGTAATTGGGTAGATTTAAGATGAGTTTAGTACTTCAAGAAACATATTGTTCGAGTCAAGTATAAAAGATATGAAGATTGATCCAAGAAACGAGTGAAGAAAAGCTATTCATTAAATCTTGACAAATAGCTTGACAGATGCTTGCTATTGAGACTTAATGTGAGGTTTGATAGATAACTTGATAGCAGCTCGATCAATTGAGTCTTATGATTTTTAGTTTTCCAGATCTAAAATTCGGCCCAAGCATATGTGTTTTTTTTTTTTTTTTTTTTTTTTTTTTTCTCCTCACAATCCTAGACATATATAAGGCTTATTTTAAAAGTCTTCATATACGGATATAAAGACCAATAGACTTATTTTTTCTATGAGAAACTACAACATTTGTATGTCATAGGGTTTTGTAACCAAGTGCTTCCTGATTTTCATTATTAATGAAGTAAAGAACTTTGCAGCTAGCAACAATTATTCAAGTTGCTAGAGTTAGTCATGTACAAGGATTTGTGCAAATGGTTAGTCACAGATTGGAGATTTGTGCATCAAGGGAAAGAAGGCCACTACAAGGTCAAGTCCAATTAGGTATTAGAGTGAAGGTTTAACTGTAGGTTGATATTTCGGGATAGGTTAGGGTAGTTGGTAAGATTCCTTATACTTGTAACCGCTTAATTGTTGATTAGTGGATTCTTGGAAGTGGTGACCTTAAAATTATCCGATGGAGTTTTCATCTTACGAGGTTTTCCCTATTTGTCAACAAATTACCATGTCAAATTTATTTTCCACTGCATTTAGTATTTTTGGTGATTTGTTGGTGCCTCCACGATTTGCATGCAATGAACGTAATTAATTAACTTGGATAATTGAATTAATTAATCGAGGTCAAGCTATCTTAACTCAACATAAGGCCTTTTTGTGGTGATATTTTTACCCGAATTGCATTCAGTTTTGGTAAAAAAAAAAAAAAAAATCCACTTAAATAAATTCAACCAGAAGAAAATAATAATAGCACAGGAAGAAAATGGCTTTCGTACTATTTTTGCTGAGTCATCCAATTTTTATTCACTGATTGCTTTAGCATGAATTAAAAAGATTAAATTTCCAATGACTATTCATGAGAGATATAATAAATATTTTTAAAATGAAAGATTTGAATTTTTTTTTTTGGTTGATAATTTGATAATTGGTAAAGAGAGATTTAAACTTTTAATGTGTTAATTGAAAATACCAAAAAGTGTTGGTTGAGCTACAAATCTCTTAGCTAATAATGCTTTTTTGATTCTACCAATAATGCAAACGTATAATGCAAATTAATTTAGTGCAAAGAAATCATGGCAGAGGTGCAATGCCATCTGGCCAAACCCTCAAAATATTTAATCACTCTTGAACACCCACCTCCTCGCCTACGGTGGTTTTATTTTTTATTATTATTATTTTTTTTTTCTTCCCTAAATTTTTGTTCATGTAAACAAGTTTTTGAAGTCATTAGCCAAAAAGATGGGTTTCAAATGAACGGATTAAAAATGTGTACAGTTCCACAGCTAAATGTCCAAAACAGGTGCACTTCTATAACTTTTGTGCATTTCTTTCTTTTTGAAATGAAATGCGCATTTAAGGTGTATAGTTCAGCTCCATAGGGTTCTTAACTTTCTTATGACTTTACTGTGAATAATAGAATAAATTATAAATTATACCCTATAATTTTGCCTAAAATTTAATTAAGTACTGTAATTTCAATTTTGTTCAATTTCATTCCCCGAATTTTATGTTTTATCTTCGAATTTTTTAAATTAAATAAAGCTTTTTCTTATTATCAAAAGATAGAAAACCTTGGAACCTGAACCATTCATCAATAATAATATGAATAACGAAGGATCAAGCAAACACAAATTAAATCAAAGACCACAACAAATATTATTGACGAACTATAAAAAAAACATGACCAAATTAAAACATAATTCCACTGTAAAATATTACAATAACTATATTTTTACAATCGTATGCAACTAGTGGTAAAATCTTCAACGAATTTCGTTGCCATATATAATCAATTGTAGATGGCAATCTCAAATTCGACAACCAAACAAGTTCATAACCCTTACAAGTGACACCAAACCTAATCCTAACTGTAATCAAGGTTTTCAGACCCGGACCGTTCATTGAACCGTAAAAGGGAGAGGTTCAAGGTTTTTGAGGTTGAACCGAGGTCAAACCGAGGTTGAACCTTGATGACGTCATAATTAATTTAATAATTAATTAAAGCCTAAATATAGATATTAAATTTATAAAACTAGCAAAATTTACTAATATATCTATATATGTGAGGGAAATTTAATGATTTTCAAGTATATATTTAATAATTAAATAAGAAAGTTAATAAAATAAAATAATAACCATGAAAATATTAAAATTTATGATTAATTTTTGAAGTAAAGTTGAATATCTTTGAAGGATTTTAGTTATAATTTTGTTTATTCCTTATAAGAGATGGATAATTTAATTAAGTAGAATAAAATTGTGTTAAGTTGTTTTTATAAAAAATAAAAAATAAAAATTGCTAAGGGGTTGGACCGCACGGTTCTTTACCGGTTCGTACGGTCCAACCCCGGTTTTAGGGGTTCACGGAATTGCCACATATGCCCGGTTCTTTATGCTTAAAAAACCGGTTTTCATCACGGTTCACGGTTTTCACGGTCCGACCTCCCGGTCCGGTCCGGTTCTGAGAACTATGACTGTAATTGAGGGACGGGAAAATGTGGAATCTAGAGCTTCTCTCTTCATGCAACTGAAATTTTCCCTTCCCCCTAAATGTCTGAATCTGTTTGCCTTTCCTTTGCTCTCAATTTGTTCTTAGTTTCCTCTTGCTTTCACTTGTAAGTCTTGCCATTAAAATTTTAGTCTAGGTGGCGAGAGTCAGTTGTGCACACTTTCATTTATTGACGAGCTACATGAATTTGAGTTTTTGTGGTTCTTTCGCTACATTTTTAGCATCAAACAAGTTTAGCTAGTTTGAGGCAAATGCTCTAATGGCTTGTGATAAGGCTAGTTGAATTTATTTCTTTTGGAAATTGTCACTTTGGCTATACAAAGGATATCCTAAATGTTCTATTCTTGCCTCGGCTGGCACTCATACATGTTCCTTCTTTGACGTTGTCTCTTGCATACAAGCACGTATGAATTTTCAATTTTATGATTATCCGCTATCTCATATTTATGGGGATAAAAATATTATTTGACCCATAGTCATGAGAAGGTATCTCAAGTATCCTGTCTCTCATTGTGGCAGGGTCCTATAAATAAATACTAAACAAGAACTGAAAATGAGGGGAAAAAAAACCCCCCTAAACATGAACCAAAAAATCCCATTTGTTTCCTTGTACAGAGAGGTTCTTGAACTTGGTTACAGTTGGGATTTTCATGACAGAGGCCTAGAGTCCAGATATTTTAGTTATCGTTGTGTTAGAGCCTAAGCCACGTAGTAGAGTGGTTTGTAATTCATTAAATTTTTTTAAAAAAAGAAGATATATCTGAAATAATAGAGAATTTTGAAAAATTTTTAACAATAGCTTTCACTAAATTTTTTTTTTATCAGGTTAATTATGAGATTTTTTGTTTTTAAAATTAAATTCGGACTCTTTGCAATTTAAATATAAAAAAAAGGGGGAAATATTCTTTTCTAAGATGGGTCCCCCCAAAAAAAAAAATAAACGACCACTTCTCTCTTTCTCTCTCTTAAATGCAGTTCTTTATTCTAAATTATAATTTGTAACTTCTGAGTTTGCACATTGTGGGTTTCGCTTAGTTCCAAAGCTTCAATTTTTTATTTATTAATTAAATTTCTCATTTTTCATCATGTTTCTAATGTAGTTCTTCATCCATTCGTCCAGTATACTCTACACTGTTTTAATTCAACAAAACGACTCAACTTTGCAAATTTTTAACTTCCAAAACAATTTAATAAAAGCAAGAAACTAATTTTAAACATTTTGTGAAATACAAAAATTCATTTTCCGAAGGAAAAAAAAAAAAAAAAAAAACCCAATGTTCGAACAAAAATTTATTTTGACGAAAAGAGACCCACTTCGGAATTTGATATAGGGGATTGCCCGGCCTGAGAGCAGAGAGCCCCTTATTTGAAACTAAGGAATACTATAGTTTTTCCATGGCTTCATTGAGAAATGATATCAAGACTATAGTTCACATCAGAAAGAAAGAAAAGAAATACAACAGAAGAAGACTAAAACGAAGAAATGAGCAACAAGACTAAAACGACATCCGTATAAGTATAATTATTGTAGTTCTATGTTTAGTGTACAAAGCTACATGTAGTTTATCATGTTTTAGATGGATTATGTTCACACGTGGAGTAACTAACTGACTCACATGCTATAACTGCCTCCGTGTATTTAAGGGATATTTTCTTTGTCCTTTGTTGCTTTCTGTTTTGGTATTTAGACATAGAGTTTGTATAGATTCATTCATTAATGAGAAATCAATTACTTCTTCAACTTGAATTCTCTCTCTAGCATTTCGTTTCTTTCTAAAGATCCTTGTGCTTTTTCATATGGTATCAGAGCTTGAGCCTTTATCAAAGGCGTCAAACACTGAAACTGCCTCAGCTAATTCTTCGCATCAGCTCTCTCCAATGGAGGATCCTCGTAGTCATTTCTTTATGCATCATGGAGAATCTCCTGGTGCGATCCTCGTTGCTCAACACTTGACTAAGGATAACTATCCAACTTGGTCTAGAGCAATGATAATGGCTTTGGATGCCAAAAGTAAACTTGGTTTTGTTGATGGCTCCATCATTGCTTCCATGGCAGTCACATCGCTCAAGAAACAGGCCTAGTCAAAATGCAATTCGATGATCTCATCTTGGATCTTGAATTCTGTATCACCTCACATCAAAGCTAGTGTCATTTACAGAGACACAACTTTTGCAGTGTGGAATGCACTCAAGATTCGTTTTTTGCAAGCCAATAGACTTAGAATTTCTCAGCTCCAGAAGCAAATTTCCACTATATTGCAGGGAGATTCCACAGTGACAACTTTTTTCACTGACATTCAAGCTGCTTGGGATCAATTGTTGAATCTCAGGCCTTTACCAAGTTGTTCATGTGGTAAGTGCATTTGTGGAGTAAATGATAAGATTGCACATCTTTATCATCAAGATACAATCATGCAGTTTCTCAACGGATTGAATGATTGTTTTTCACAAGTCAAGACTTAAATCCTTATGATGGAGCCTGTTCCATCAATAGATAAGGCTTTCTCGTTGGTAATCCAGGAAGAAAGACAAAGGTTTTCAACCTTTAATGGTGCTCCTTCTGTTGAATCAGCTGTACTTGCTGTTAAGAACCAAGCTTTCAATCAAGGTTCTCCAAACAACAGAAATGGTAGTAATTTCAAAGGGAATATTGGCAAGGGCAGACCTGTATGCAGCCACTGTGGGAAGCTTGGTCACATTATGGAAAAATGTTACAAGCTTGTTGGATTCCCTCCAGGTTACAGGCAAAAAGGAAGGATTGCCAAGGCTAATCAGGTTATGACTAATGATAATCAAGGTCAACCTAAATTCGTGCATTAGAGTAATTCATTTCCTTTTACCTCAGAGCAGTATCAACAGTTGCTTTCCCTATTGAGCACTCATGCCCCCACTTCTGGTACTTCCAATGATGCTGCAGCAATAGCCAATTCTGCCATTTCAGATAATCTTTGTGCCTCTTTACAAGATTTTGTGTGCTTGAATATGCAACATTCCATTTTTGCCACAAATCCAGCCAATAAAATAATTTTTGGTAAGCAAACTTGGGTCCTGGACACTGGGGCAATAGATCACATTGTCCATTCTGTTAAACTTTTCACTAAAATCACAAGTTCCATTTCTTCTTTTGTTCAATTACCTAATGGTGAAAGAGTTGTTGTCACACACATTGGCACCATTCAAGACACACCTAGTCTTGTTCTTGAAAATGTGTTATGTGTTCCTACTTTCACTTTCAATTTGATCTCAGTGAGTCAATTGACAAAAAGCCTGTCATGTTGCTTTGTTTTCTTGTCCAATTTATGTTTCATACAGGCCCTTTCTTGTTGGAAAACGATTGGAGTGGGTAAACTACATAACAACCTCTACTTGCTATCTACAACTCCTTGCAAATCTGATTCTGTAGCATCTTCTATTCTGGATTTTGTTTTTAGTACTTTTGCCAATAATGTTTTTGAAGTTCCTGTCATAACCAAGCCTTTCCTTTAGCATCTTAGACTAGGACATACTTCAGATGCAAAATTATAGATTTTACATGATTGTATTCCTGATGTAAGCAGTGTTCATAGCAATAAACTTGTACTCTTTGCCCCATTGCAAAACAAAAACGTTTGCCTTTTCCTTTCTTCAATCATATATCTGAATCTGCTTTTGATCTTATTCACTGTGATGTATGGGGTCCTTTTGCCAAATCCACTCATGATGGTTTTAAATATTTCCTTACCATAGTTGATGATGCCACTAGGTCCACATGGTTGTATCTTATGAAAAATAAATCTGAAACCAGACCATTGGTGATTTCTTTCTTCAATATGATATCCACACAGTTTAACATCAAAATCAAGGCTATTAGGACTGATAATGCTCAAGAGTTTATCCTAAAAGATTTTTATGCAGCCCATGGAATTATACATCAACACTCATGTGTAGCCATTCCACAACAGAATTTAGTTGTGGAGAGGAAACATCAACACATATTGAGCATTACAAGAGCCTTAAAATTTCAGTCCAATATGCCTCTTACCTTTTGGGGTGATTGTGTTTTAACTGCTGTGTATATTATTAATAGATTACCCTCTTCCATCCTAGGAAACAAAACACCTTTTGAGAAACTTTATAACAAAATCCCTTCCTAGGATCATCTAAAGGTTTTTGGATGCCAATGTTTTGCCTCTACTTTGTCTCACAATAGGTCTAAATTTGATCCTAGATCCCTGCCTTGTGTTTTTCTGGGTTATCCTTATGGGGTTAAAGGTTACAAAGTGCTGGATTTAGCTACCAAGAAAATCTCTATCTTTAGGGATGTCCTTTTCCATGAGACTGTCTTTCCCTTCATATCCTCCACCTATTTAGCTTCCCCTTATTCTACAATCAATTTGCCTCATATTTTCCATTCCCTTGATTCTTACACTGATCTTTTACCTTCTACTCCTCACCCTATTACTCCTGTCCAAACTCCAATTCTTGATTCACCATCTGTTTGGCCTATTTCTAACTCCCATACTGCTTTAGATTTATCACCCTTTCCCCAACTTCTACTGCTGCTATTCCTGCAGACCCTATACATGCTTCCATTCCCAATTCCATTCCTGATTCTCTCATTCCTACTGATGCTACTTCTGCAGAACTTATACCTGTTTCCATGCCTGATTCTATTCCCAACCCAATTCCTATCTCTAATCCTGCTTCCGTTCCTTCCTTAAGAAAATCTACTAGATTCAGTAAAGCTCTTGCTTATTTGCAAGACTATAGGTGTAGTAATGTTGTTCATGCTCAACTTGCTACCTCCAATCCATCCATCAAGTCAGGTTGCCTCCCCTCCATGTTAGGTACTCCATATCCCTTATCTGATTACCTCAATTCTTCTAGTTTATCTCCTTCTTATTCTCATTTTTGTTCCCTAATCACTGCCTTTTCTGAGCCCAAATCTTATTTTGAGGCTGTCAAAGATCCTAAGTGGCAGGATGCCATGGCTGTTGAGATTGCAGCATTGGAATCCAATCAAACATGGTCCCTCACTTCCCTCCCTTCTCACAAAAAGGCAATTGGATGCAAATGAGTATGTAAGATTAAGTATAAGGATGATGGGATAGTGGAGAGGTACAAGGCAAGGCTTGTGGCCAAGGGCTTCACCCAACAAGAGGGTTTGGACTTCATAGATACCTTTTCTCTTGTGGCAAAGATGACTTCAGGGAAGACTTTGCTTTCCATTGCTGCTATGAAGGGCTGACACATTGTTCAACTTGATGTAAACAATGCTTTCCTCCATGGTGATCTCCATGAGGATGTTTACTGCATCTCCCTCAAGGGTTTCACAGCAAGAGGGAGCAATTGGTGTGTAAGCTCAATAAGTCTTTGTATGGTTTAAAGCAGGCCTCAAGACAATGGTACTCCAAGTTTTCATCTACCATTTTGAAGTGTGGATTCAAACAATCTAAGTCAGATTACTCTCTCTTTACAAAGAAGTGTAATCAGTCTTTTATAGCTCTATTGGTGTATGTTGATGACATACTTATTGCCAGCAATGATGCTTATGTTGTTGATGAACTTAAGGTGTTTTTGAATCAAGAGTTCAAGCTAAAAGACCTGGAAACCTGATATTTTTTCTTGGTCTTGAAGTGGCCAGATCAGAGCTAGGCATTTCTTTGTGCCAAAGGAAATATGCCTTGGAGATATTTAAAGATGCTGGGATGACAGGTTACAAACCTAGCAGAGTTCCTATGGAACAGAATTTGAAACTGAGCAAGTTTTGTGGGGAGTTGCTACCTGATCCTAGTGTTTACAGGAGGTTAGTAGGGAGATTGTTGTATCTCACTATAACCAGACCAGACATTGCCTACTCAGTTCAAAAACTGAGCCAATTCATGTCCAAACCACAAAAACCTCATCTGGATGTAGCTTATAAAGTGTTGCAATACCTTAAAGGGAGTCCTGGTCAGGGAGTTCTTTTGTCATCCAAATCAGACTTGCAATTAAAAGCTTACATAGATGTAGATTGGGCATCTTGTATTGACACCAGAAGGTCTACCACTGGATTTTGCATTTTTCTAGGAAATTCTCTAATTTCATGGAAGACCAAGAAGCAATCTATAGTCTTTAGATCATCTGCTAAGGCAGAATATAGAGCCATGGCAGTGACCACATGCGAAATAACTTGGCTTCTAGCTTTGTTAAAGGATTTGGAAGTTCTTCACCTCAGACTTGCTATCCTTTTCTGTGATAATCAGGCAGCCATATACATTGGTGAGAACCCTGTGTTTCATGAGAGAACCAAACATATAGAAATCGATTGTCACTTGGGTCAGAGATAAGGTCCAAGATAAGGTGCTCAGATTGTTCTTCACTCCCACTCATTCTCAACTAGCTGACCTACTCCCAAAGGCTCTTAGTGGTCAACAGCTGAGAGCATTACTTTCCAAGATGAACATTGTGAACATTCACAATCCAGGTTTTCATCTTGAGGGGGAGTATCAAGAATATAGTTCACATCAAAAAGAAAGAAAAGAAATACAACAGAAGAAGACTAAAACGAAGAAATGAGCAACAAGACTAAAGCGACATCAGTATAAGTATAATTATTGTAGTTCTATGTTTAGTGTATAAAGCTACATGTAGTTTATCATGTTTTAGATGGATTATGTTCACATGTGGAGTAACTAACTGACTCACGTGCTATAACTGCCTCCGTGTATTTAGGGGATATTTTCTTTGTTCTTTGTTGCTCTTTGTTTTGGTATTTAGACACAGAGTTTGTATAGATTCATTCATTAATGAGAAATCAATTACTTCTTCAACTTGAATTCTCTTTCTAGCATTTCGTTTCTTTCTAAAGATCCTTGTGCTTTTTCATAAATGATGTGGCCTCGCTGATTTCAATGGAGAAAGTAAAATAGGTTTTGTATTGGAAAAGTCTAGCGAAATCGTAATTATCACCAACTTTTTCAACAAAATTGTGTTTGTGCTGAGGTGTGTCTCAGTGAGTTAACTTTATGATAGAGTATATGAAATTTTCTATAAAACTTTTGATGTATAGCAGAATATATATATATATATATATTGTAATAGTTGATAGTGAAGATAGTGGTGGCAGCCTTAAAATTTTTTATTAGAGTAGTCATTAAGAAATTTTAATTATACACAATTTAATAAAGACAAAAATTGTATATATTGACATTAACAAAAAAACATACAAATACATATAGTTTTACAATCTTCTTCTACTAACAAAATGAAAAAGCAAGAAGGTATTGATGTGAGATAAAATTAGAATTGAAAATGCTGAGATGAAAGTAATAAAGTAAAAATCATTGCACACCCTTGGTGCGATGATCACTTCACAAATATAAGTACTTGTGGGGTGTGAGGGAAAATGTTCGGAGTTCAAGTCTCCAGGAAGGAGATTTATACACATATAGATTTAGATTAGACTAGAGTAGAATTTCTGTCTTGTATTAAAAAAAGAAGAAGTAAAAAAGCCTAAAATAATAATAGAGAAAAAAAAAAGATGGAGAAAGTGATAGAAAGAGGCAAAGGGTAATGAATGATACATTCTGCAACTATGAGCCAAGCCACCAAGGAGAGCGGAGCTGATGCAACTACAAATTCAAGGAGAGCAAAGCTGCTAGCGTAACCAAGGAGAACTCATAGTCACAATATCTCTTTTGGTGTCTTTTCTAAGGAAAAATGTAATTAGGGATCATTTTTATGGAATGGGTTGAATGAGTTACAAATTTGAATAATTATGAGTTTTTATTATTTGTTTTTGAATGGGCTTTTTGTTGAATATTTTGCTACTTTGTTGTTGTTTGGACTACTTTTGTTGTTATTTGGACTAATTTTTATTATTGTTATTTGAGCTTTTATTATTATTATTATTGTTTAAGGCGTTAAGGTTGGAGGACTAATTGAACAAAAGTGAAGTCAAATGACTGAATTGAATTTTAAGCAAAGTTAAATAATGTAATTTGTAATTTCACCTAATTTTTACTAGGTTTTTAGATTTTTTTAATGTTAGCTCCAAAAATGATGTCTTTGTGGGAGTCACTAATGGGCAATTCTAACAGAGACTAACATGAAGATTGAATTGAATGAAGTTGAAATTGAGATGATTGAATTGAACAAAAGTGGAGTTACATTACTAAATTGAAATTTACGCAAAGTTATAGTGTAATTTGCAGTTTATCCTAATAACAATTTGCAATTTGCATGATAAAATTTGAAAGCATTTTGATTTTGTCCCCTAAATATTACATATCGCTTTAATTCAAGCCTTTCCATTTAGCATTTATATCCTTTGATAAGGAGACCATTTAATACTATTTTAATTCACCTCATAACTCACCTTAAAATGAAGGAATTTTAAGGTGCTAAAATTATGACATTTTATTAGTTAAAGCCCCAATTCATAATAATTTGATGGGTTTGGTTTACCTCAAGTATTTTTTTTTTTTTAATTGGAATCTCTTTTTGTTTTAATGAGAAATTGCCACATCAACCACTAACTAAATAAAATGTAGAGATTAAAATCAACTACTACTTGCTATTGTATATTTAAAACAAAACACTATAAGAAATCAGTACTATTGCAGTGGGTCAAATCAACTTTTCCTTTCTTTTCTTCAGATCGCCATTTATCTCTATTTTTTCTGTCTATTTCACATTTCTTCTTCACCAAACCCAGCCCTTCTCTTATCCCCCTTCATTTATTTATTTATTTATTTCTTTCTTCCTCCAACTCCTCACCACTCCTTAACCCCTACCCACCAAGCTACCAACGACCCAAGCCCCAAGTCGTTGTTGACATAAGTCCTAAGTTGCTGGCTACCCAAGGCTGGTGGTGGTGGTGGTTTTTTTTTTTTTTTTTTTAATAAATTAGAGTTGTGGGTTGTGGTTGTTGAGGTGGGTTTGTGGTGGTGGTGGTGGGTTGTTGATTGGGTTGTGTTCATGGGTCTGTGTTTGTGGTCGGGATTGGTTGGGTTGAAGCTTGGTTTGGCTTGGCATTGCTATGGGCGGTTGTTGGCTATGGTGATGGTGTGGATTTGTTGTTGTTGTTGTTGTTGTTGTCACTAGGTTCTTTCATTGCTAGGTTTGTGGGTTTATTGAATTTTGGTGGGTTGTGTTAATGGTGACTTGTGAATAGTGGAGGTGGCTGGGGTTTTGGGTTTGTTTGTTGTTCTTTAGAATCTTCAACTGAGAGAGGGAGAGATAGGTGTGAAAGAAATAATAAAAAATTAATAAAGAAATAATATTTAAATGAATAGGTAAAAAAAATAGAACCATTGATGTTGTGTGGTGCCAAATAGCTAAAAAGATAGCTGCACCAACGTGGATGCTCTTATGGTTATCCTCTCTTTGCTGAAATATCCAACTGTATATGACTTGTCATCATAATGTTCACTGTATACACATTGTGAATTGGTGGAGCATTTTCGTGGACTTCCTGTAGTGTGATAAAGTGTCAAAATTAATTAAATTATAGTACCAAGTTCACAAGTTTATTATTGCTTAAGTTCATTTGGCAAAGTTTTTTTTGTTGTCAAATAAGAAATATGGAGTTTGAACCTTGCATACATCAAGAACTAATTGATATCTTGAGCTTGATGATAAAAGACTATTAATGATATATACTTCATAAGTTAAAATTCTATAACATCTATAACAGAAAAAAAGGGTGTATGTGTGACATATAGTCTCTAAATAATCTTTTTTTTTTTTTTTGAATAATTGGGTAAGAACTTCTCCACCTTACTTTTTAATGCTTGGGATTCTACTAATTTTACTAGAGGAGTCTATATATCTAGTTACTTAACAACATTAAATGAAATGATCAGCGAAAAAAAAAAAAATCCAAAATAAAAAAACCCTCAAATTGAGGTCAAAATCACCAAACTTTGGAAATTCTAAATTCCACAGCATGTTACTGTAATGTTGATTAGAAAAAAAAAAAAAAAAAGCAATGCTTGGGACATTAAAAAATTCATAACTTTTGCCACAATTTATCACATGGCAAGTTGCAAGTGGTGAATGTAAATGATGGGTCCACTTCACCTCTCAAAACTATCCACATGACAAGTTGTGGCAAAAATTATGGATTTTTTTTTTTTTTTTTTGTGTTTTTAGTATTTTCTAGATAAAAAATATTGGGAATTTATTTTAATAGATAAAATTTATTAAAAAAAAAAAAAACTTGGATTGATTTACCAAAATAGGTAGTGAGTAGTGACAGTAGCAAAACCCTTTCTATTTTGCTGAATGGGATTATATTTATAGGGTTTACCTATTAACAGAAGTGAGTTGAGAGCACAAGGGTGTAAGCCATGAAATGTCGGTGTAGGATGTGGACTCGGATGGGTCAAAGATTGGGTCGCTTGGTTATAGCACTGTCCTGCGCATGGTTCACATTGTGCGCAAGTGAGGTCGCTACCAGTGTCAAATGCCAGTGTTTGATCTGTTTTGGGAGTGCCAAGGCCAACGGTGACAAATTGACAAAGTAGTTACCAAAGCCGATGGTGAGACGAGATTTAGCTGGATTGATGGTGGCCTGAGATTCTCTTAATTTGTTGCCATCTGAGTTGTTAGAGAACATGTAGTGGATTGAGTTCACTCTGGATTGGTCTTGAAGGAGGAGTTCAGTGTGATTGAGAACCAGTAATTGGTCTTTGTTGCTTTGAAAGCATTGGCCATATTTGTGTATCACCGTTAAGGATATGCCTCCCTTTTTGGACCTGAACTTAAAACGGATCATCAATGGGAATTCGGAACAGTACATACATATATGAATATTGAATATAATGAGGAATCTAAAAAAAATAATTCTTGCATTTAGTCGATTACAACATGCTTTTACGTCCATAAAAAAATTACTATTAATTCGATGATAAAAGCCAATGCAGAAAAAAAAAAAAAAAAAAAAAATAAAACAAGATAAAATAAGTTGTTGTTGGCCGCTCTACTTGTATGCGAGGGTGGTCCTAGGACCATCCTCAAAAAAGAAAAAAATGCAAAATATATATATATATATATATATATATATATATATATATATATAAATAATCATTTAAACTAATATGTTCGGTAACTACTCTGATTTGAAAAAAAAAATGTATATATATACTTTAAAAATATATATAATATACTAAATTAACCTATTTTGACCACCATAATAAAAATGTTGAATATCTTTACTTGAGAATCATAAGAACTTGAGTTTAATAAATATAAGAACAATGTTATATTCACAATATTTTCACAATAAATCTTATGTGGTAAGCTATTACTAATTTTAATCTGGGTTCAATTTTGACATGTTTTACCCACCAATAATAGGCTAACAATTTTTTGCATATGATTTGTTATGAAATTGTTGTGGTCACTTTGTTATTCTAATATCAGCATTTTCAATTTGCATTTTATTTTTTATTATTCTATTTTTTTTCTTATTCTCTCTGTTAGTAAAAAAAACTGTAATATTTCATGTATTTACGGATTTTTTTTTTTTTTTTTTTTTTTTTTTTTTTTTTTTTTTTTTTTTACGTTGATATATTCAAATTGTCTTTTTATTATATTTTGTATAATTTAAGTTTCTTAGTGACTACCCTAAAAAAAAATTCTTAGAATCGCAGTATATTACATAAGTATTAATTGATTATGTTCGATTTGTCAAAATGATACATTTTTTAATTAATAAATTATTACGATTGTGCTTCTTGATTTTTCAAATTCTGAATCCCTACTCAGTCGTCTCATTATTCATGCTAATAAGCAATGTATTTCATGCAAATTAATGTCATAAACATCACTTTTTTGGGGTCATACACACACATATATATAAATAGACACACACACACTAGAAGTAGTTTAGATGGCTTTAAAATAGTCTAAGCTTCTTATATATGTAAAAAGGTTTTAAATAATTTAAAATTATTACTCATTTAAAGTTTTACATAGAAGTATATTATATGCTGACCAATATTAGAATATATTTTTTTATTTGATAATTTGATAGCTACAATAGGGGAGAGGGATAAGAACCTTGGATGTTTTGAAAACACCATAATGTGCTAACCGATTGAATTACAAAACTCTTAGCTATTTTTTTTAAGCTTATATTCATGAATCTACATGTCAAGACACTTTGTATGAAAGAGAAATTCAATGTTCACAATAATTTTACAACAAATGTTAGGTGACAAGTTGTTACTAGCTGTTATTGGTAAGTAAAAAAATAATTTTAGTGTTGAGTTCAAATTAGAACTAATAACAACTTATTACCTAGGATTTGTTGTAAAAGTATTATGAAAATCTTGTGAACTTAACACTTTTCTTGCCTGAAACTAGAGATGAAAGAACACTTGTCACAAATATTTGAAGTCCATCTAAAATATAAAATATAAAGACAGTTGACATTAAATTAGTTGGCAATCACTTATCACAAAATTGGAATGCAATTAGCATTTAATTTGAATTATAAATATATATATATATATATATATATATAAAAGGTTTTAAGAAATTTTAACCATTTTAATCTTCGTCTTTTTATTTTTTATTTTTATTTTTCTCTCTGTTGTTCTAGATTATATATTTATTTATTTTGATGAGCCGGAGAATTTTCTCCACAAAACCAAAACAACAAGCAATACAAAACAGGAGACAACAAACTAGCCAATATGCTCCTCCTCAAAAGTGATTTTTACAAAATTCAGCAAGAGAAGTAAGAAAATGTACGTTTCACATTACTTTATTTAGCTTCTTATTATTGTCGTTTTAGTTGAAAGTGTGTTAAAGTATAATTATTTTTGAAACGTAAAAAACCTTTAAAAAAATAAAGCTAAAAGTTAAATAAATAAATGAAAAACTAATTCTAAAGTCACCCTAAAGCCTAAAATAACCTGACATAGCATACTTTAAAGACCGTCTAGGTAGGCACATGAGCAGCCCTATTAATTTCTCTTGATCCATCTAAAAGAATTCGGAAGCCCAGTATTTGTTATTATCGCACAGCACTACAATTCTCCGTAGACTCTAGGTGGAAGGGCCACACTTTGAGATTAGCTTATTTTGCTAAAATTGAAATTTTATTGTTGAAAGTACTGTAAATAAAGATAAAAGTTAGTTAAAATAGTACAGTGAGACTCATGAATAGTACTAAAAAGTACAGTGGAACCCATAAATAGTAGCAAAAATAAGTTAGCAAGATTAAGCATGCCAAACGCATACTAATAAGGAACCTAGTCTTTTCATTTTTTTTTTTTGAAGACTACAGTTAAGGGAAGCCCTAAAAAAAAAAAAAAAAAGAAAAGAAAAAATCTCATTGGTTTTTGTTTAGGATAGCATTTAGAAATGAATGTTTGCAAATAATTTTTTTTAATAAAAAAATTCTAATAATTGTCACCACAAAAATATTTACAGTGAGTGCAATAGTAGAAAAAAACAGCCCTAAAAATTATCTGATATTTCACATATATCCCAAAGCTTTTTATTTTTTATTTTTTATTTTCAACATGTGAAATTACATCCACTTACTATTAGGATTGCGTATTATGGATGGAGAATGCTTCTCACTAATGGCAACTATGTTGGTCAAAGATGTAACATTCATTAATAAAGTTTAGATCATTCCAATACATGCTTGATGTGTGACTCATCATACACTGACATAACACAAACTCAATCAATAATTCAATCAATTTGGAGCACCACAATAAAAATTAACATATGTAATATTCCTATATGTGGCGAAAAAAAA
The DNA here is from genome assembly GCA_030445155.1 of Quercus variabilis. Lineage (NCBI taxonomy): Eukaryota > Viridiplantae > Streptophyta > Magnoliopsida > Fagales > Fagaceae > Quercus > Quercus variabilis. The sequence continues at coordinate 19,679,030 of CP129446.1, read as the reverse complement.
GGTAGAAAAAAAAAAAGATATACCTTAAATTTAAGGGTTTATATGGATTCTGACGGGACCAACGAATCTGTCTTACATGGGCGATCCCATTGATATAGACAAGGACACCCTCAGGTAAGACAAACAGATACCCATGTTACTGACGAAGATAACCAAGCCATTCAATGTAGCCAATTATGCATGGAGCGGTTACAGAACCAGCTGTATGAGTCGTTGGAGCATATTGAAGCCACATTATAAGACACAAAATGTTACCAAGAGGGATATTAAGACGGCCATAACTGCCCCAACGACTAGAAGCTAGGAAAACATATAAAAGGCCCTCACAGTGTCAACACAAGTTACGGAAAAAAATACTCAGATAATTTCATTGCTATTTCTACGGTTCTATTTTTATTTACAAAGAGTTATCTGGTATTGACTTTGGTATCAGAGACGTTGTGGCAGGCACCACACCGGTGACCACTTTGAGGATACGTTCATACAGGTTGGTGATTGGTTCTATCTGCCTATTCTGACTGACGAACTTAAGCTTCATCAGTTTGGCGCCGTCTGTGGGGAATTCTAAACATTTTTCATATTCCAGTTCGAAAATGCAGTATCTATTTTTCAGATGGAGTCCAATCAAGATTCCGCGTCCTTGGCTCAACAAGTCCAAGCTCTTGCGGCCACTGTTGAAGAACTTACTAGACAAAATCAAGAAATGAAGCTATGGCTTCAACAAAAGGATAATCAGTCCAAGGGCAATCCAGAGGATGAGGAAGACAGCCACAAAAGAAATAATCAGCAAAGAACCACCACTCCCAACAAACAGAATTCAGATTTTTTCCAAAAGATGAGGAAAGTGATGGACGAGTTGAGAAATGCCATCAAGGAGAGAACGGGCTGGAGCGTGGATAGGATGGTCAAAGCCAAGGATTTCCGTTTACCACGACAATCCTAGAGTGCCTAGTATCGACGAAATTTCGTCTTCCTCAAATTGAGTTGTTCAATGGGCTAAAAGACCCTCAAGATCACCTCAATACCTTCAAAATGACGCTGGGCCTCCAATAGCCCCCTAATGAGATACTGTGTCGTTCCTTTCCTACTACTCTCAAAGAAGCTGTAAGGGAATGGTTCACAAAGTTGTCGACGTCGTCCATTGACAACTTTGACCAGTTGAGCAACACCTTCTTGTGTCACTTCATTGGGGGGCAATGTCTCAAGAGGCCAGCAAACTACTTACTTACCATTAGGCAGGGAGAGAAAGAAACCTTGAGGTCTTTCGTTAAGCACTTCACACATGAGAACTTGGAGGTGGATGAAGCTGACAACAAGGTACAACTGACGACCTTCAAAGCAGGATTGAGATCCAGAGAACTCGTGGCTTCACTTGTGAAGAACCCTTCGAGGATGATGGCGGAGATGCTCCTGAAAGCGCAAAAGTACATGAATGCTGAAGACGCATTAGCTGCCATAAGGGATGTAGAGAAGCTAGGGGACAAGGGAAGGAAGGATGATGAGTGTAGGGGACAAAAGAAGGAGTGTCCAGATCGTCGGACCAATGACGGGAATAGAAGGAAAGACGATAAAAGCTCTCGAACGGTAAAATTTACCCCTCTAATTATGCCTGTTGAAAAAATTTAATGCAGATTAAGGACGAGAACTTCCTTAAATAGCCAAGGCCATTGCATTCATCTCCCAACGTCCGTGACAAGAACAAGTACTGTTGGTTTCACAAGGATTATGGTCACTATACCGAAGATTGTTAGGACCTTAAAGAGCAAATAGAGGAGTTGATACGAAAAGGAAAGCTACAAACGTATGTGAAGAAAGGGGAGTCTAGCAGACTTAGGGACGATAACAAAAATCAGAGGGAATCCTCGTCAAGAGATGAAGATAACACCTCCCAGCCTCCCCAGAATATTATTGGGGAAATTAATACAATAGTAGGAGGACCGTTCTTGGGTGGGTCATTCAAATCCCTTAGGAAAGCATGTTAAAGGCAGGTGAATAGCATCTACATGATACTTCCATCCAAGCAAAGACGGATGGACAAGGATATGTCTTTCAATGAAGCAGATGCCAGGGGAGTGAAGTAGCCTCACAATGATCCTTTGGTCATAATGCTGGCTATAGAAGGGTTTCAACACCAAAAGGATCCTCATAGACAATGGTAGCTCCGCAGACATCATTTACCTCCCTACTTTTCAGCAGCTGAAGTTAGAACCAAAGAGACTACGCTCATTTGACTCCCCTCTCGTCAGTTTCAGTGGAGACAGAGTATATCCTAAGGGCATAGTGACGTTAACAGTAACAGTGAGAACTTACCCGAGGCAGTTAACCCATCAGTTAGACTTCTTGGTGGTAGATTGTCCCTCATTTTACAATGTGATTATTGGGAGGCCCACACTTAACAAATAGAAGGCAGCCACGTCCACCTATTGCTTGAAAGTGAAGTTCCCAACGGATAGCGGTGTTAAAAAAGTAAAAGCAGATCAGGTCTTAGCCAGAGAATGCTACCAGGCCATCTTGGTTGTGAAGGAGAACCACACATGGACTATTGAAGATAAAGAAGAAGGCAAAATGGAAACCTTGGAAACAATGGAACTGGATGAAGGAAAGGCAACCAAGACGACAAGGATAGGGACGACACTAAGCCTTGAGATGAAATCGAGGCTCGTCTAGTTCCTAAAAGAGAACCTAGATGTCTACACATGGAGCCATGAGGACATGCCAGGCATATCCCCAAAAGTCACTCAGTATAAGTTGAATATGGACCCAGAAAGGAAGCTCGTCAAGCAAAAAAGGAGAGTCTTTGCCCCAGAGCAAGGCCAGGTGGTTACAGACGAAGTTGACAAATTGTTGACGGTAGGGTTCATCCGGGAAGTATACTATCCTGATTGGCTCGCAAACGTTGTCCTAATGAAGAAAGCAAATAGGAAGTGGAGAATGTGTGTGGACTTCACGGACCTAAACAAAGCATGCTGGAAGGATAGTTTTCCTCTACCAAGGATAGACCAGCTTGTGGATTCTACTGCCGGACACAAGTTGCTGACATTCATGGACGCTTTCTCAGGATACAACCAGATAAAAATGGCTGAGGAAGATCAAGAGAAGACTGCTTTCATCAAAAGCCAGGGGATTTATTGTTATAAGGTAATGCCTTTTGGATTAAAGAATGCAGGAGCTACTTACCAGAGGTTAGTGAACAAAATGTTCAGCAAAAAGATCGGCAGAAATATGGAAGTGTACATGGATGACATGCTTGTCAAAAGTAAGGAAAAACTCGCCCATCTGGATGACCTGAAGGAGACGTTTTCCACATTCAAACAATACCAGATGAAGTTGAATCCTAGTAAGTGTGTTTTTGGTGTAGCTTCAGGCAAATTCTTGAGATTCATGGTGTCCTAAAAGGGAATAAAAGCAAACTCGGAGAAGGTGCAAGCCATAATCAACATGGCATCACCTAGGACCATCAAGGAAGTCCAAAAGCTCACTGGAAGAGTTGCAGCTCTTAATAGGTTCGTCTCTAGAGCGACGGACAAATGCCTCCCCTTCTTCAAGGCCTTGAAGTAGGCATTCACCTGGACAGGCGAGTGTGAAGCAACGTTTCAAGAACTCAAGCGTTACCTGAGCAATCCACCCTTCTTGAGTCCTTCTAAGAAGGGAGAAAACATATATTTGTACTTAGCGGTATCAAATACAGCTGTGAGTGCAACTTTGATTCAAGAGGAAGACAAGAAACATCTCCCAGTTTACTACGTCAGCCAAGCTTTCCAAGGGGCTGAGTCCAAGTATCCAAAAATTGAGAAGATTGCATTCGCGTAAATATTAGCCTCACGAAAACTGAGACAGTATTTTCAAGTAAATCCAATCTTGGTGATGATGGACCAACCTATCAAAAAGTCCGTGAACAAACTTGAAGCAGCTAGAAGAATGGTCCAGTGGGAAATTGAACTCAGCCAATTTGACATCGGGTACCATCCCAGGACAGCCATTAAGGCACAAGCCTTGGTGGACTTCATCGCTGAGTTCACTGCCCCGGTTGAGGATGATCTCACCAACGAGGCCAAGAAATGCACGATATAGACCAATGGTTCGTCAGCCCGAAAGAGGGGGGAATGGGGTTCGTCATAATTGCCCTAGATGGAGAAGTACTAAAGTATGGAGTTTAGCTGAAATTTTTGGCCACCAATAACGAGGCCAAGTACGAAGGAATTCTGACAGGATTAAGACTCAGAAAGATATTTAGGGGCTAAGAACCTGTTAGTCCAAAATGATTCAAAACTGGTAATTGGGCAAATAAAGGGAGAATACGAAGCAAAGGAAGAGAGAATGTAGAAGTACCTCAAGCTGACGAAACATTTGACTCAAGACTTCGATGAAGTGGAATTTGTACAGATACCCAGAAGCCAGAATATGGTGGCAGACGAAGTCTTAAAGATAGCATCGTCAGAAGAAAGGGCGATGAGCATGGACTTGATGATGGAAATCTAGAAAAACCCCAGCATTGAAGAAGTTCCAACATTTACAATCCAGAGCATTGACAGCAGGATGATGCCCATTATATCCTTCCTCCAGGACGGACACCTCCCTCTGAATGCAGACGAGGCCAGGAAGATCAAGAAGAGGGTAGCTAGATTTACCATCCTCAATGACACCTTATACAAGAGAGGCTTCTCCATGCCTTACTTGAAATGTGTTAATGAAGGAGAAGCCAGGTACATCTTGGAAGAGATCCATGAAGGAGTTTGTGGGGACCATGTTGGTCCTAGATCCTTGGTGAGCAAGATCATTCGAACGGGTTATTTCTAGCCTACTATGCAGGTGGACGCAATAGAGTTCGTCAAGAAGTATGACAAATGTCAGCGGTTTGAGAATGTTCAACGACTTCTGGTAGAGAGACTAATGACGATAACGTCCTTGTGGCTGTTTACACAATGGGGAATCGACATCGTCGACCTACTGCCCCTAGGCAAAGGTTAGATAAAATTCTTACTAGTTGCTATTGACTACTTTACGAAATGGGTTGAAGCAGAGCCATTGGCGACCATCACTGAAGCGAGGATCTGGAGCTTCGTGTGGAAGAATATAATTTGCAGGTTCGGGATTCCAAGGATGATTATATCCGATAACGGATGACAATTCAATAGCCAAGGCTTCAAGGATTTCTGTTCAGGCCTAAGCATCAAGAACCAGTTTTCATCCCCAAGACATCCATAGGCAAATGGACAAACGGAGGTGACAAACCATACGCTACTCAAGATCATAAAAACCAAAGGACGACATGAAGGGTGCCTGGACAAAGGAATTGCCCAATGTCTTATGGGCTTACAGAACCACAGCGAGAACCCCGATGGGAGAGACCCTTTTCAGACTCACCTATGGCACTGAAGTGGTGATCGTAGTCGAGGTAGGAGTAACTAGCAGCAGGCGAGAAGTATTCAGCGAAGAAGCTAATGATGATCATCTACGAGTCAACCTGGACGGTCTAGATGAAGTATGAGACAAAGCTTGCAACAGAATGACAGAGTACCAGCAGAAGATGACTGACTATTACAATAGAAGGGTAAAACTCAGGCAACTTGACATAGGCAACCTCGTCTTGCACAAAGTAACCCCGGCGACCAGAGATCCTGCTCAAGGAAAGCTCAGCCCTACATGGGAAGGACCCTACCGAGTCATCCATTACTCCAGACAGGGTAACTATCACCTGGAAACCCTAAACGGACAAAGACTTTCAAGGCCATGGAACATTGAACACTTGAGGAAATACCATTAATAGATATGACAATTAAATGTATTCCTTATTGAAATTAATAAATGAATTATTCAGCTAACGATTCCATGACGAGTAAATCTAATTCAGCAGGAAGTACAAAAATGGCTAAGTAACAAAATTCCGCCTTGATAGATGTAAGTTACTGACGATTAAAAGACCCCTCGAATGGTGCAAATCATAAAGGCCAAAAGTGGCTAAGTAACAAAATTCTGCCTCGATGGATATAAGTTACTGACGATTAAAAGACCCCTCGAAGGGTGCAAGTCACAAAGGCCAAAAGTGGCTAAGTAACAAAATTTCGCATAGATGGATGTAAGTTACTGACGACTAAAGGATCCCTAAAAGGGTGTAAGTCACAAAGGCCAAAAATGGCTAAGTAGCAAGATTCTACCTTGACGGATGTAAGCTACTAATGATGAAAGCCAAGAGTAGCTAAGTAACTAAACCTTGCATAGACAAATAAAGAACTATCAAAGGCAAAAAGATCCCTTGAAGGGACAAGAATCTTGCAACAAATCAGAACAAGACTCAAGGAGGAATTAGTTCACCAAAGCCCTCGACGGGACCCCCTGCAAAAGTGCCGGTTGCAAGAGATTAACGAAGTAATAGACGAAAAGCACTGGCAAAGGAAAGGGAAAGCCACAACTAAAAATTTCACTAAGTACGCAACATGGACGAATATAAGATACCACACAGCATATTAAAGCCAACAAGTATGCAATCACGAAAACAAGTAAGTACGTAGCTACAAGTTAAATTAAAAACCAAAAGCAAAGGGCAATGATCATTGTTTTTACATCTAAAGGCCCGTAAACAGTGGGCTAAAAATTAGATTTACAAAATAGCCCAAAACATAGTGGGCCAAAAAGAGAAAATTTTCATTAAGTATCAGGTCCGGTCGTCAACAGCAGCACCATCATCAGCAGGAGCATCATTGGCTGGAGCATTCTTGAGGGCCTCAGGCTCAATGGTAGAAGATTGAGCAGCCTCGTCAACAGCCATCTCTTGGTGCACCTCTTCCAAATCCAGCCTCTCCATATCCACCCCAGAAGGATGCTTTACAAGATATCTCCTCAGAAGCTTAAAACCTTTAAAATACCAACTGAGGAGCACGGTGTTGTACTCGATAGTGGTTTGAAAGGCTTCAACGAGCCTAGCGGCGATGGTCTTGAGACTCTCCTTAGCTCCTAGAAGTTGCTCGTCCTTCTCTATGGTTAATTGACACTCGACTTTGAGGTCGTCATTCAATTTCTAGACTTGCTCTTTCAAGGTGGTGGCCTCGCCTATGGAGTCAATAAGGTTCTCTACCTCCAGGGCCTCCATCCTAGATGTAAGGGACGCCACTTTAGCCTCCTGAGTAAAGTATTCAGAAGTAAGGTGAAGACTCTCCTCTAACACTTGAAAAGAAGGCCAGAGACATCAGTATAACAAGAAAAGAAAAGAAATCGAATGTTGCACAAAGCAATTTACTTGGACGAGCTTATGGACGTGGCGAGCTGCAATGTCATTAAAAGGGATGCCAGATAAGGCCTTCAAATCCGTGGCACTCACAACCTCATGAGCCTTGTCCACCGCCATCTTCTCATCATTCCAAACTGTAGACGAATGAGAGTCGGTCTTCTCCTTCTCTTTTTCAGACAGTCGCAGCCTCTTGGAGACGGGAGTACCACCAATTTCCTCCACGAACGTCGTGGGAGATGCCGTCCTCATCGTCTCACCAACAAAAACTATTGGATTAATGGAGGAAGCTGGAGTGACGAGGCTACCCTTCCTAGTGACGCACACTGTCTTCTTCCCTAGGTTCAATAAAGGCTCATCCTTCTTCGACCTCGTCTTTGTGTATAGATCCTTACTGAACTTGGTTGTCATTTTTGCCGGAAGGAAACACTTGTTAAAAAAAAAAAGAATTGGTACTGACGATTTCAACACTTACTCATTTTTGCTTCAATCTCAATATTGCGCAAAACGAAGGAAGACGGGTCAGGACCAAGATGATAAAAAGCGAGAGTCCACGAATCCACCAAGTCGTCCCAACTCTCAATTGTCTTGGCATACTCAATTGCCTGATCGATGTGCTCCTTCTGCCTACTCTTAAGTCTAGGTCGTCTCTTCACTGTGAAAAACGAAGGATAAAGAAGTCAGTGACGATAACAACGAATATGGCAAAACTAAAGCAACGAGAAGAAAAACTGACGCACCTAAAGTTGGGGTTCCCCACTGACGAAGCAACCTCGGAATATCACCCCAATCCCTATTGGAGGGAGTCTCAAAATCATCCCTGAATACGAAGAAAAATCTTGACTTCCAGTACCTGAAGGAAGAAGGTAATCCTCGAACAATCTTAGTCCTCCTCTCCCAAGGTACCAACTTATAGTATCCATATTCCTTGGACTCTTTCAAATGATATAGGTAAATGAGCTCACTTACCTTAATCATGTCCCTGTTAGTAGCCAACCATATTTCTATACAGTTAACCACTATCCTTCATGAGTTGGGCATTAGTTGCCCAGGAGCAATCCCGAAATGATCTAAAAGCTCCATCAGGAAAGGATGGACGGGGAATCTAAGTCTACAAGTGAAGGCAGCCTCATAGAAGCACACCTCACCAAGAAAAAAGTGACAAGCTCTATCCTCATCACTGGGCCGACGAACACGAACCCTCTCCAGAAACTAAAACCTATCCTTGAATCTACCCATAGTTTCAGCATCCAGCCCAAAAGCCTCCTCTAGAGCATGAAAAGCCCTAACCACACGAGGAACAGAGACGACTGTATTCCCCTCCACTGGATCACCACTAGACGATAACCCAGTCTAAAGCTCACTAGATCTAACTTTGGACATTGTTCTTCCCTCTCTCTCTTGACCCTCGAACCAGTCAATTGATCGTTATATTAGAGGCAACAACTCAGCCAATACCACACTTAGACTACTACCTTTGAAAACAAAACTTTCAAGGTCTAGGAAATTGCCTAGAGACCCCCCTAAACGTGCAAAAAGAAAAGAAACTGAGGGACAAGCAATCCTAACCTCAGAGCTAACCATGAAAACCCGAAAAGAAGCGCAAGGAGGGACAGTACAAGCTAAACCCTAAAGAAATCGGAAGTAAGTAAAAGGAAAGGAAAAGAAGGAAATCAGAAACAATATTGCAACAAAATGAAGAAAGAAAAAGCAAGAAAAGAAAAGGAATGTACCTTAGACAATGGCGGACCAAGGAAGCGCTACCACATGACACACCAATTTGAAGAAGAATAGCAGAATAAGGTTAACGAAGAAGAAGCAATAATTGAAAACTTTTGAGAAAAATGAAAAGAAAAAAATGCGAAGGGGAGGAGTTTAAAACCAAGGCTCAGAAAACAGAAAAACCAGCGGGAAACCCAATAGTCCCACAAGTTGGAGCATTAACTCCACCAGTCAGCACGTGCCACATATGCCATGACTTGTGGAGCGCTACCACTTCACACTTAATACGGAGCAAAACCCCTAAAGTCATTTGCAACCTGTAACCCTTCATATTCTATGATCGTCATGACACGTCACAACAAGCACAGAACGGGGGGCAGTTGACGGGACCAACGAATCCGTCTCACATGGACGATCTTATCGATATAGACGAGGACACCCTCAGGCAAGACAAATAGATACCCACGTTATTGACGAAGACAACCAGGCTATTCAATGCAGCCAATTATGCATAGAGCGGTTACAGAACCAGCTGTATGAGTTGTTGGAGCATATTGAAGCCACATTATAAGACACAAAACGTTACCAAGAGGGACATTAAGACCGCTATAACTGCCCTAATGGCTAGAAGCTGGGAAAACATATAAAAGGCTTTCACAATGTCAACACAAGGTATGGAAAAAATACTCAGATAATTTCATTGCTATTTCTACAGTCCTACTTTCATTTATAAAGAGTTATCTGGTACTGACTTTGGCATCAGAGACGTTGTAGCAGACACCACACCGGTGACCACTTTGAGGATACGTTCATATAGGTTGGCGATTGGTTCCATCTGCCCATTCTGACTGACAAACTTAAGCTTTATCAAATTCGATTGGATGTATTTTCAACCTAATTCCACCTCCTTAGATTGAAAATTTTCAACCCAACCTAACCTATGATAGTTTTGAAAACTAATTTAGCCCCTCTTCTAGGGTCACCCATAGATTTGAGTTAGGTTGGGCTGGGTTGTCGGCTATTTTGTTCTATCTAATAAAAAAAAGTGGGTTTTCATTCAACTATTTAAACCCATTATCAAACAAATGAGTATAATTTATACAATTGATTGAGCATAATTTTCCAATTTTATCAAAAACTAATACTCAAAATAGTAAAATAAATTGATCAAACAACTTTAAACAAAGCCTCAAAATCCAAAATAAAACCCAACTAATATTTAAAAAAAATTATATATATATATATATATTATTATTATTATTATTATTATTATTATTGATAGCACGGTTGGTGTCTAGTTACTTGTATAATGCTTTGTTTGTTTCACTGGAAAACCTTCTATAAAGATCGTTTTCTACATTTTCTAGTGTTTGGTAGCATATAAAAAATTGATCAACGGAAAACTATCTTTTAGTCAATAGAAAAGCCAAATAAAAATAAGGCTTATTTTCTATAGGTTGTTTTCCAGAAAATAATATTGGAAAACAATCTCTCTCTCACACATAGCATCTCTTATAAATAATATCTCTTCTCTTCTTTGCCGTGAGAAACATTTTTTTGGCGCCTTTATTCTTTCTCACGGTAGGCTCTCTCACTTCTCTCTTCCCTTTGCTTCTTCTCGCTCCTCACACTTTCACTGTCAAGCCCTCTGCCTCTTCTCTTCCTGCAGATTTCTCTATCTATTTGTCTCTCTGTAAACCGTTCTTTGATAAGCTTTTTTTTTTTTTTTTTTTTCCTTACAGATCATTCAAGAACTCCTCCTTGCAAAGGTGAATAGATTTATAACAGTAATTATTTCATTCCTTTGTACCAAAATCCCAATTTTATTAGATAATCAGTGTTCATGTTTAGTGGTTTTTTCTTCAACAAATTAATATGTTGTATGTAGAGGTTCTATCAGTGGTTTTTGATTGTTTAGTTGTGTTCAATTTTCTGGTGTTTATTTGATTTCTATTTGTACATGTTGGCTATGTATGGACTGTGTTTGTAGATACATTATGCAAAGTATTTTTTGAGTTATATTTGCTGCTGTATTCTGTTAATATTTGGCTATGTAACGGTTGGTATTTCTATAACAAAAAATTAGTATAGTCAAAATATATTGATTAGGAGTTATCAATATATATTGTTTTGATTAGGAGTTGTCAACATATATTGTTTAGGACGTTGCTATACGTGAGAAGTTGCCACCAAAATATTAGGATTAGCTTATGCTGATTGTAAAGATAAAAAATAAGAATTGATTTGAGTTTTCAACCTAACCATAATACAGTGAAGGCTCTGAATTTATATATGAATGTATAGATGGTCAGATACAAAGTATTTGAGGTACAATAGGTTTGAAATACAAATATCTCTTCTTATCTTATCACAATCTATAGATTTGGTTAAGTTTGTATTTCGTATTGTAGTAATCACTTATTATCTCAAATACTTGAACTCTTGGACTCTGTGAATTGGCTCTTATAGTATTATCCTTAACATTGATTAGGATTAGCTAGTGTATGTATATATATATATATATATATATTTACTCTGGAGCCTTTATATATATATATATATATATATATATATTGTACGTTACTATCCATAACTATTGTGAAAATTTTAGTTTGATTACATTAGTTGGGTGTACATAAATTTCATATTATACATGTTTTAAATTATACAAGAAATCTTACAAAAAGTTTTGCATACCAAATACCAGAAAACATTCTCAAGCTCATTTTCAAGGTCGTTTCCAAACACCGAAAAACATGATAGTTTTTCAAAAAATATTTTCTAGAAAATGACCTGTTTTTCAGAAAATGTTAATGCTTAAACAAACAGAGCGTAAAAATAATTTCAACCCTAACCCAAACCAGCCAAGCTTTAAAAAAAAAAAAACAATTTGATCCATCCAATCCATCATATCATGAAAACTAATATAATATATCGAGATTAGGTTGGATTGGGTCAAATTTATCGAGTTGATAGATTGAATATGCACTACTTGTATTATATATGGACATGATGCATGTAAAACTGATCATACAAAACCACGTATATCAAAGGCCGGGGGGGGAGGGGAGAGGAGAGGAAAAAAGAATTCCATTAGCTTTCTATAATAATTAGATGGATTAAATAAAACATATTTTGTTTATACCTTATTACATCTCTCTCTTAAATAGATTCCTTTTATGATCTACAAGAAAGAGACCAAGCTTTTAATATCTTAAAATAATATATTAAGAACATTTGTAAGGTAAAAAAAAAAAAAAAAAAAAAAATCTTGTAGAGGCATCATTAATTATTATTGTTTTTAGAGATAGTTTCAAGTTTCAATTTATGACGTCCACTCTTTAACCATTATTTTTTATCATTAGACTAAGACATCGATTGGTTTTTGGTGTAGACGAAGATTAAACCCGAAATCTCTTATTGGATAATAAGAGATTTTACCAATTGAGCTAACTAAAACTCATAGAAAGATTAGTTATTTAATCAGAAAAATCTAAGACCCGCTTGTAACTTTTGATGGAAAAGATATTAATTTGTTTTTACAATTTATGATATTATGGAATTTAATTTGATTTATTCTACTAAATAATTTCAAATGGTTCTGTTTCATAATTGTGCACTTTAAATAGAACTCTTATTTAAAATTTAAAATTCTTGTAATGAATTTCTTCATCTAATTTGTGTGTGTATAAAAACGAGGATTTTCCTTTTTAGATTAGACTTTTATGTGATTCAAAAATACTCTTAAACTTTAGATTTAACAAGAAAAAAACTTGAGGACAATCTGGTAAACATTTTTCATAATTATTTTTTCACAAATTTTAAATTAATAGAGTTTTTGATTAGAACTAATCACTTTTACTTGGATCTATTATTGATGCAACCTCTACTATGCATCAATTACAACAAATTATGTCAATAATTGTGTGAAAAGAAATTTGCAATTTTTTTTTTAAATTTCTAAATAATCAATTCCGAAAGTTGTGAAATTGCATGTCCTTAAGACTTATTGCATTGTTCCATGAACATTCTTTTTGTTACTATTCTTCTATTCGGTTTCTCCAATTGACATATAATTTATAGTTTTAAAGGTGCTGTGACAATTAAAGCATGAAATCTTCCCTCCCTTTTTTCCCTCTAGTTTTATGCTTTGTAGGAGGATCAACGACAATTACAATAAAATAAAATAAAAAGATGGAGATAATAACGATGGTGATGATGACCATGATCAAATAATACAGTCATGAGAACTCAATTGTTTGAGAGAGAGAGAGAGAGAGAGAGAGAGAGAGAGATTGTATTAAACCTTTGGTAGAAACACTGCAAGTAGTTGATGGTGTTAGAGAGCTGAGTTGAACAGTATGAGTATGAGGAAGGTGGTAGCTTTCTGCAGTCTCTCTTACTTCATGGACATGAAGGCATAGAAGAGCAGAGAAACTATAGATAAAGCGGATACACCTTAGGACAGAGGAGATGCGACTAGCCATGGATTAGCTTTTTGCTTAAAACCGTGTACTCCTACATTCCTATTTATAGTGGTTCGGCTTCGGTCGGCACTTGACAAGTGGATTCGTATCCTGTTACTGCTAGGTTTTATCATTAGTCCTTTTTTTTTTTTTTTTTGGGAGAATCCATACCCCAAAGACGGGCTGGGCTTTATTGAAACTTAGAAAAAAAATCAAGGAACATCACCCAAAACCAGAGGGCTTATATCCTCTGGACAATCCTCTAACCAAACTTGCAAATCAGGCCCTACTTTAGCACGTTTGGCCAAGGCATTAGCTACTTTATTACATGACCGAGAAACAAAACAAAAATCGAAGAAAGTTAACAAAGAAGCTTGGGCTAGGATATCAACTATGTGACCATACAAGGACTGGTTTGCTGCTCCATTTGAAAGTGTGTTGATGACTACTGCTGCGTCGCCTTCAAATATGACTTCGTGTAGCCCAATTTCAACAACGAATTGAATAGCACGTTTGCAGGCTAATGCTTCAACCATTGCAACTGATTGGGGGAGCGGGATTCGCGCTGATGGGGCGCTTATGATTGCGCCATTGTTGTTGTGAATAATAACGCCCAAGCTAGCTGAGTCAGAGTTTTTGAATAAAGCTCCGTCGAAGTTGGCTTTGTACCAAGGCTAAGTCGGGGCAGACCATTTAGGCTGGACTAGGTTCTGGACTGTGGCTGGTGCATCATCATGAGCCTCGAGGAAGTCTTGCAGGATTCTGGCAGCATCAGAGAAGACTTGGTTTAGTGGCTGAGTCGGGCGTTGAAAGCCAATTGAATTTCGTCGATTCTAGAGCAACCAAGCTAAGATAGCGAAAATCTCCACCCTATAATCATCTCGTACCTGCAAAAAACTTAAGAAAAGGTTAATGAAATTCTCCGATGTGGGAGAGACTGAGTGTTGCACCCAGCTAAGGGTTTTCCACAGGTTTGCTACCTCTAGGCAGCCCCAAACAACATGTAGAATATCTTCGGTGTGGGTCTGGCAGTTGTTGCAGCAGGCAGAGGGGACTATATGTCGACGGAGCAGGTTGTCCATCGTTGGGAGAGAGTTATTGCAGGCCTGCCAAGTGAAGTGCTTCACCTTGTTTGGGGTTTGTAGCATCCAAACACCTTTCCAAAGATGTCTTTGGGGGTGCGGATTTGAGCTACTTGGGCTGTTGGCCGAAGCTTCAGTAACCAATAGCTTATATGCGCTTTGAGTTGAAAAAATACCAGGAGTTTTGGACCAGATGGGGCTATCTTGAGGCAGTTTGGTACTAAGAGGGATGCTCAATATTTTCTTTGCTTCATGTGGCAAGAAAGTTGGCCTAATTTCCTTCTCCTTCCAAGTCCCGTTCTCCTTATCAATAAACATGCTAACCTTTGCATCAGGGGGAATAGAAGGGAGTGGGGAACTCATTGATCTGTACACTTGGTTCGGAAGCCACTTATCCTCCTTTAAACTCACTGTCTTACCGTCACCAATCCGCCAAACCATGCCTTTTCGCACCACATCCCGAGCACTTAAAATGCTTTTCCATGCATATGACCTATTAGTCGAGGGAGTAGCTTCAAGAATGGAGCAATCCAGGAAGAAATGGGCTTTAAAAACACTATGACAAAGTGATTCCAGATTTTTCAACATATGCCAAACTTGATTGGCCAACAAAGTATCATTAAACTTCTCAATCTCCTTGAACCGCATGCCTTCACAATCCTTAGCTTGGCAAAGGCGTTCCCATTTAACCTAATGCACCTTCTTACTATCACCATTGCAACCCCACCAAAATTTGCGGATCATGATCTTAATCTCTTGAATGAATCCTTTGGGGAGTTTCAAAACAACTCATAGAATAGGTTGGGATGGCTTCGATTACAAATTTTTTAAGCACTTCTCTACCAGCTTGTGATAGAAGTTTTTCCTTCCATCCTTGGATCTTCTTCTAAATTCTTTCCTTGATATAGGCAAACCCTTGTTTCTTAGCTCTCCCCACAAATGCTGGTAACCCCAAATGTCTCTCATATTGCCTCATAACTGAGACACCCAAAAGATGTTGAATTTTGACTTGGATATCATGTTGAGTATTAGAACTGAAGAAAATGTTTTTCTTGTCTTTGTTTATCTTTTGACCTGATTCTCTTTCATAAACTGATAAAATATCTCGGATTACCTAGCACTCGGATTATTTTGCAAGGCAAAAAAGAACACTGTCATCAGCAAAGAAAAGATGAGAGACACGTGGCCCATTTCTACAAATTGACACTCCCCTAATAAATCCATCAACTTCGACTTTGTGGAGCAAGCCTTGAAGGCCAATGGCACATAGCAAAAATAAATACAGAGACAACGGATCACCTTGCCTCAGACCCCTACTTGGCTTGATAATTCTACCTGGCACCCCATTGAGCAAAATAGAGTATGATACTGATTTGATGCAAGACATAATAGTAGCAACAAAGCTCCCAGAAAACCCCAAATGCAACATTGCCCTTTCCAAGAAATCCCATTCCACTCTGTCATAAGCTTTGCTCATTTTGAGCTTTAGAGCCATATACCTAGATTTCCCTTGGGTTTTCCGCTTCAAGTAATGGAGGGTCTTAAATGCCACTAGCACATTATTAGAGACAAGCCTTCCCGAAAGAAAAGCACTCTGTGAATCAGATACTACATAAGGCAAAATCATTTTCAAACAGTTAACCAACACTTTAGCAATGAGTTTGTAAACCACATTACAAAGACTTATAGGCTTGAAATATGAAACTTTCTTAGGGTCTTTTATTTTGGGGATAAGTGCAATAAAAGTAGAATTTATAGAATCTGGAATAGAACTTGAATTTAAAGCAGTCAAAACTACCTCCGTCACATCTTTACCAACAATATGCCAAAAAGATTTGTAAAAAATAGGAGACATACCATCTGGGCCTGGGGTTGTAAGCGGGGCCATTTAGTGGAGAGCTTTGTGCACCTTTTCAACATTGTTTGGCCTATTCAAGCTAGTGTTCATCTCATCAGTGACTGTAGCGAGTAAGCCACTCAAAATCTCATCAAAGCCATATGGATTCGGAGTAGTGAACATGGTACTAAAATAAGAGCTTGCCAATCTGCCCATTTGTTCTTCATCTTCGGTCCAATTGCCAAGATCATCTTCCAAACCTAAAATATAATTATGTTTATTTTGTTGATTTTCCCCACAATGAAAGAATCTAGTGTTACGGTCCCCCTCCTTTAACCATTCAATATGGGATTGTTGTTTCCACATTGTTTCCTCTTTTACCTTAAGCAATTTCATATCCTCACGAAGCCTCTCAATCTGGTCCAGATCGGTACTATACAAACTAGCCTCCTCGGCATGGCTCAACTCCTTCAGTTTCTTGGCCACGGAATTCCTCACATGCCCATAGGTTACCTGGTTCCATGTGCTAAGATTATCTTGGCAGCTTGTGATATTTTTTAACAAAACTCTAACCAGATTAACATCATCTAAATCAGCCCATGATTGTTTAACCACATCCTCACAAGACTTATTTTTTAGCCACATTGCCTCAAACCAGAACGGCCGCCCCTTCCTATAGAACCTTTTTTGCTCAGCATGAGAAGGATAGGTCTATGGTTTGAATGGAAGCACTTTAAGTGATGAATGTGTGAAGTAGGGATCCTTAGAAACCAATCCACTGTTGCCACCCCAAGGTCTAATCAGATCTAAACATTATGGTCACCTGGTCTTCTATTGCACTAAGTAAAGGGGAAACCATTAAACCCAAGATCTTTAAACCCACAATAATCCAATGCATCCCAAAACCCCTGCATCTGTCTTTCAGGCCAATCCAACCATCCCTGTTTCTCTTCAAGTTTAAGTATTTCATTAAAATCACCCATGCAAATCCAAGGTAAAGTGTGTCTGTGGCTCAAATCTCTAAGTAGATTCTAGGAATTTTCTCGGTTGGCAATTTCAGGTTCTTCATAGAAACCCTTGAAACGCCAGGCGTCATCCAATCCTTGATCCACCACCCCATCAATGTGATTATTAGAAGAAGTGATAACTTTCATTGCAAAATCATCTTTCCACAGTAAAACTAGCCACCCCTATTATGACGAGGGACAACAAAATAATTTATGTATTGCATATTACTACTTATTTTCGCAATAACCTCCTTATCAACCTTGGTCTCCATAAGGAAAATCACTTTGGAATCTTTTTTGCCAACCAAGTCAACAAGTTCGGCTTTTGTCTATGGGTTTCCAAGCCCACGACAGTTCCAACTAAGGCAATTCATTGTGTCTGATGGTGCTGGAAACCAGCCACCACCAGAATATTTTCTTTGTACCCATCACCCACTGCATTTACCCGTTTCTTCTTTCTAACAGACAAGTTTGAAGCCTCCAATCTCAGACGCCTAATCTCTTGAATCTTCATATCAGAACTTGTATTTGATTCCCTAACCTCAAGCAATAGTTTTGTCCATTTATTCTTAGAAATTTTCAAAGGTTGTGTGGCTCCTTGGTTTGTTATGTCTGTTAGGGGGGATTGTTTTGCACTAAATGGGAAGGTACCGTGCAGCCCCTCACTGTTAACAACCCCTAACTCGTTGCACATAACATTTTGCATGGATATGGGATAAGGTGACTGACCTACCAGAACCTCCAATCTATTATTTAAGTCCACAGAGTTCTCAACAGTATCACTGGATTCATTACTATGTGAGTTTTCAAGACTAGAGAAGACCACACCTGATGGTTCGGCCTCCATGGAAATTGCCTCAGTCCCAAGATTGTCTTTCACACCCCTTTTGCCAGAATTGGATACATTAGCTCCTTGGCTGGACAACTCTTTTGTGGTTGACAATTTTCTCTCCATTGCAGGTTCCTTCTTCCAAAGCGGTGCACCATGAGAACTTCCAGACACCACCACCACTATTTTTCGGGTATGTCACACTAAGTCAGCATGAAGCCATTCCCTATACTGTTGATCTTCGTTTTTCAAACTCCCTTTCCCCTGAATCCACACTTCGCAGTCTCTCTCATTGTGAGTAACCCTTTCACACCAATAACAGAAGTTGGGAAGCCGTTCAAATTTAAGTAACGCCCATCCAACATGCTCCCCCTCTGACTACAGCTTGCAGCACCGTGGAAGGGGCTTAGTGATATCAATCGAAACCTGAATTCACAAGAACAAACCCCCCTCACCATTATCCTCTGAATCAGCCACCTGTACTGTAGACCCAATTGTGTTACCCACTGCTTCACTCGTCTCCTGCATTAGACATTGGTCTAGGACATTGTAGAGTTGCACCCAAAAAGTAACAAAATCGAAGGGAAGCAAGGGAGCGGACTCTACATCCACAGCACGACAAAAAACAACAATGCTTTTATTGTAGGTCCATGGTTCAAACTCCAGCACTCGTTTTAAATCCATCACATTGTCAACTCAAACAACAAGATATTATTGCCAATGTCTCGGATCTTCATCTCTCTGATAAGCTTCTATAGCAGTTTAAAGGTCCGACTGACTGCCTCTGCATGAACCACTCTCTTTGTAAACAACTTGCTGCTAAACGAACAATGGTAACCTCTTTTTTCCGAGGTACATCAGCCCTTTGCTCTTCTTCTTCTGTCAGGAAAAACCGAGACCAAAGATCCTCAATGTTGAGATGGGCAACCACACCACACCGTAGCAGAGAAATACAGAAACCAACTTCCGTCCCATCAGGCACAAGGGCTTGAAAGGAACACATAAATCTCCATGAAGGGAAGGACAAAATTCTGCACACAACGTTGGGAAAACCTAACTAGAGAAGCCCTAGCAGATAAACCCTAGGCAGCTTGAGAGAAACCTTAGAATCTACTGTCGTTTTATCATTAGTCAATTAAACTACTTGGCTTTTAACTGATGTTGGTCAAAATGAAATTTTTTTTTGGGTAATTATTGCCATGTAAGATGTATGTTTAGACAAGTTGAAATTACACGGCTTTAAAATGTTATGGACATTATACTTCTCAATTAATTATCAAGGACCATTTTTCTCCCCCCCCCCCCCCCCCCCCCCAAAAAAAAAAAAAAAAAAGAATGAAGGACCAATTACTACATCCTTGACTTTAGCCTTAATCAAATAATCAAATCGGGTTTTCTAACCTTGAAGGTTTTTCTTTTGATTTTTCAATGAGGTTTGAGTCATTTGACATACACAAAAGACGTATTAAAATGCAAGCATCAAAATGTACCCAAAAATAAAAGAATACAAAACAAAACTATTAAATTTAATTATTTATATACATATAAGTAAAGGGGATACATGTTTAATGGGAGAAATTGAATCAAATAATTTGGGGATTGCGTTAAAAGGAAGTAGAAAGACAACATTGAATGTGGGGAATTAAAATTATTTAGGATAAGTTTAAATTGTTAGAATATATTTAGATTGCTTAATTTTCTCATTAACTAATGAATTTAGGTTTGACTTGCCCAATAGTAATCTAGTTTAGTCAAATTTCTAATCTATTATGGTTATGGATGACCAAATTCAAAATGAGATTCAAATTTGGAATTGAGATTTAATGAGGGAAGACATGGCTTAAAAGATAACTTTAGTTTTCAAAAGGTTTGCATTAGAAAAAGAATAATGCTAGAGATACAAACTATTTTACAAACTGCTGATATGGTGAGTAATTATTGGTAAATGAAAAAGTGATATTAATGATGGGTGTAGATGAAAATCAATAAGATGTTGGTCACATCAACATTTAGTAAAAATGTTGTAAACTAGTTTGTTGCTGTAATATCACTCTTAGAAAAATATATGAATAGATAAAAAAACAGGCCACAATAAATGTCTAATTAGAGGGCTAATTGTCAGCTGTTCCATATTACCCAAAAAAACTGCAAAGAAAGAGACATGGTTCTTAATTCTTTTTCTTTTTCCCTTCCATTATGTGGGAAGAAATCCAAATCAAAATAACAGGCTAAAGCCTACTCGAAGTTGAGAGTTTGATCTTGAAAGAACCCAAAAGGTAGGCACAAAACTAGCTTATTTATTTATTTATTTTTAAGATAAAAGATAGAAATTGTATTGATTGTAAAGAAAACTAATTTTTCTTTCAACCCAAATATGTCTTTTCCGATTTTGTAAGTGCACAAAAATAGATTGAAGTGGACCAAAATGGATCAAAGTGGTCAAACGGGCCGAATTGGACCAAATGGAACAAAGTGGACCAAATGGATAGAATAGGACGAAATAGAAACAAGATGGACAGAATAGGACCGAAGGGGACCGAATAAGAACGAAGTGGACAAAATGGATAAAAAGGGACCAAATAGGACCGAAGTGGACATACTGGACTAAATAGGACCAATGTGGACTGAATAGGAACGAAGTGGACATAATGGACTGAATAGAACCAAAGTGGACATAATGGATTGAATAGGACCGAAGTGGACAAAATGGACTGAATAGGATCGATGTGGACCAAATAAGACCAAAGTGGACAAAATAGGACCAATGTGGACCGAATAAGGCCAATGTGTACTGAATGGACTAAATAGGACCAAAGTGGACTGAATAAGATCAAATGGACTGAATAGATTATTATTATTATTATTTTTTTTTGAGAAACAAACACACTCACATACAAGGGAAAGGGAAAGGGGTTTTAACACAGACAAATCACAAACTCCACTCAAAAGCCATTGTAACTTTATTGGACAGAATGGTCTAAATAGGACAGATTAGGACCGTATGGACCGAATAGGACCAATTTGGACTGAATAGGAAAGAATAGGTCAGATAGAACCAATGTGGATCAAATAAGACCTTTGAATATTTTTCAATTTAATTGCATTTTTAGGGCTCATATTTCTAGTTTTTAATGTCTATTTTCTTTGTTTTTGTTTTTGTTTTTTTGTTTTGTTTTGTTTTTTGTTTTTTGTTTTTTTTAAACTCAAAACTAAAGATTTTAGCCCAAATATAACTTCATACTTTTCAACCCAAAAATTAAGGGGAAAAAAAAAAGAATTTTTGAGCTAAACTTGCAAAGGCAATTAAAAAAAAAAAAAAATCAATTTAAGGCCCAATTAGTCTAAAATTGATTGAAGGGGACCAAAATTGACTGAGTGGACCAAATTGGACCGAAGTAGACCTAATTAGACCGAATGTGACCAAAGTAGACCTAATTGGACATAATAGAAATTGTTTAATTTTTAGAGAGAAAAAATTATCTTCAAAAACTTTTAGAAAAAAAAATTGTACACTATATTAGCATACAAAATAATTATTTATTTCCATGCATTACGGTAGCTTGCGACTAATTTTAGTAAAATGGAAGCTCTGGCAGTTTGAACTTTGAAGTTACTTTATTTGCCCTTTTTTTGTTGGTTTTCATTATATTTGGCCTATAGAAGCAATTTAGCTTTGCTCTTTTTATTCAAAAGAAATTAGAACTCTGATAATGTTGAAATGAACTTCTATAAGTGGAATCATATCTGAATGTAATCCTTATGTTTGGTATGCCACATCCACATTCATGAGTTTTAAGCCTGTTCCATAGGGTTCCTAATCCTATGGCTTTTTCAATGGCGTTATAATTTATCTTGATCAATTTCGTGAATGATTTGAGTTCTTATAGGTGACTAACTTTTATACGGCAAAGCAATTGCTTCTCAAAATTATTATCTATTCTCATAATTGAAAATTAACAGCTTTGTAACACTAATTGTTTATTAAATTTTATAGGAAAAAGAAATTAAATCGTATAATAGTTTAGAGAAAAACTTCCATTAATTAGCCAATCATATTTCATTCACATGTTGTGGGATTGGGAGGTCAATATTAATAAGAACCCATAATCAAAATGGATTGTGCAGTCCCATTCATCTCGAGAAGAAGGACAGCCACATGGGATGTGGCTTGATGGTAGGAGTCCTTGTTTCAGCACAAAGAGAGAAGCGATTCGAGCGATAGCTTCAGTAAGGCTCGTGTGGTACACGTGGTATTACCCATTATTGTCACGTGGCATGGTGTTGATGAGCCCACACCAGAGACCCCTTCTTTTTTATTAAAAAAAAAAAGGTATGAGAAGGACAACATGACCTAAAGATTTTGGGGGAAGAAATCCTCATAATACAACCTAGAGGTCTCTTATAAGTTGTAAATAACAGGGAGCCCGTAGTCATTACAAAAAACGCGGGCTATAAATTGCAAATGTATGAAAAATTAAAAGCTTACACTTTATCAAATTTTCTATTGAAAGAATTATCTCTGAATTTGCCATCGGAGTATCCTAATTAAATTGGTTGATTCTGGGTATAGTTCGTAGGCATTTCTCTTTGTTTTCTCATCTCAGGTTATCCATCATTAATTGGATGATTGTTATGAATTAAAGGGAGCTAGGAATATCTCTTTAACTTTCTCTTCTAACCCATTTCCCCCTCACCTCACATGTAAAATCCAAATTTACAACATAAATATAGTGGGAACTGGGGAGTATGCCAATAGTTTTTGAACAAGTTTTAGACCCCTTAAACCAACTAGATTAACCTAGTTAATTAGCCAAGTGATTAACTTAGTCAATTTATGCAAATCTCGGTTATCACAATCACACAATCATATCAAGAATATAAAGCAGTGGAAATATAAATAACACCATGATATGATGACCCAGGAAGCCATATAGTAAAAACCTGGGGAGGATTTGACCTAGCTATCCTCAAGGTAAACTTGAATCTACTATGCAAAAGAATCGAAGTTCATACAAAAGGACTTACAAGCTTCTTGCTTGACTTCCTAATGCTACCCACTAGTAGAACTTACTGACACGACCATGTGCAAGCTCCAAATTCACGGACTCCTTCTTTCTTGGATTCTCCACAAGATACAAGCACCCACGCTTGTTATTCTTTAAACTCTAATTGCAGCAACCGAGTTGATCATCAAGATGTTCAATTAATCTCTACCTTGAAAACCCTGAGTTTATGTGAAGAAAAGCTCCTCAAAGATCTCATAAGAGATTCACACAAACAGCAAAGTATGAGCAACAATACAACAAGAGCAACTCTCAAAAACGTGGCTAGGGTTTTTCCTTTTATACCTAGGGTAAAAATAGAAAACCCAAAATGTTTAATGAGGTAGGGCTGAGTTGGAAAATTCTGCAGAAAAACATTTTGGCCGACTTTCGATCGATTGAGTCTAACTTTCGATCGATCGAGCCAGGTCGAAATGCACCAATGCATCTGTAGCCTCTCTATTCCAACTTTACATAAAATATATAACTTTGAGCAAGCCTAAACAAGACTAAACATATTGTTTTGATCATGATTTGCCAACATTACACATTAGAGTTCTAAATACATAAATTCCTAAATCTTTAGAACTTAACAGTTTTATCGTTGAGTAGTATTGTATACTCTCTTTTATATATGAAAAGAATTAAGATTCAAATCCTCTCTCCTCTTTGTTGTAACTGTTGAATTATTAAAAAAGAAAAGTTTGTGTTACGTAACATTGCACTTAGCCCATGCATGGGTAGTGAGCCAAGTTTGTAGAGTCAACTCAGTGAGTTAACTTAGGACCATCAACAAGATAAGCTTAAAGTGGCATGACTTGCTTGGGACTCTACTTTATAATTATCTCTTTTGTGGTGGGCCTTTTTATATCTCGGGCTAGACTGCTCCTGCCGTACTGCGGCCTAATGATTTTGTGGTAGGAGAGTTGGGATTGGCTCAATTGAAACTCACCTTAAGCCAGCTTGTGCCAAGCTAGGACCCTTGGCAGGGATCTTGGTCATGTGCCCACGACAAGAAATACTGTCACGAAAAAACTTTATGGTAGGAGAAACATAATACAGCAGGATAGTTAAAATATTTTAACAAAAGTACTTGCTACCGACCAAAGACAATGTTTAAACAATTTTGTAAAATGAAAATACGATAATATAAGTATGGCATAAATGAATTAGCAACAAGAAAAATAACTTCAGCACTTGAATAATCATAATAAAAGAAGGAAGGGGGTTTAGCCTGCTAAACTTGGCTCCTTGGTAGACTTAAGTCCAAGAAGGGAGCCAATCTCCAATGTGGGTAATCTTACAGGGGAATCCTGCCATAGAAATTACCTACTTTGGAAAATGGACCTAAGTGGCTCAATCTCAGATTCTTAACTTGCTAGAGAGTAGGCTATTGAGAGGAAAAGAAGTGAGTAGCCTATTGGTGCATGCTTTTTACTCTTCACACTCCTATTTTCTCTCTTCACTCTCGGCTCTCTTATT
The DNA here is from genome assembly GCA_030445155.1 of Quercus variabilis. NCBI lineage: Eukaryota > Viridiplantae > Streptophyta > Magnoliopsida > Fagales > Fagaceae > Quercus > Quercus variabilis. The sequence continues at coordinate 19,654,341 of CP129446.1, read as the reverse complement.
TTCTTTGTTTATCTTCTTTGTTTTCTTTGTTTTCTATTTTTCTGTTTTTTAGTGCTTTCTCCTATTCCTTCTTGTTGTTGTTGTTTTTGTTGTTTACTATGCACAACTAAGGCCTTTTTATACTACTTGCCATGATAAGATTTATCATTTTACCACTCAACTACTTTTGGCCTATTGTGGGTGTCCACCCCAGACCACAAAGAAAAGTTTGTGTTATGTAACATTGCACTTAGCCCATGCATGGGTAGTGAGCAAAGTTTGTAGAGTCAACTTAGTGAGTTAACTCGGGACCATCAACAAGATAAGCTTAAAGTGGCATGACTTGCTTGGGACTCTACTTTATAATTTTCTCTTTTGTGGTGGGCCTTTTTATATCTCGGGCTAGACCGCTCCTGCCGTACTGCGGCCTAATGATTTTGTGGTAGGAGAGTTGGGATTGACTCAATTGAAACTCACCTTAAGCCAGCTTGTGCCAAGCTAGGACTCTTGGTAGGGATCTTGGTCATGTGCCCACGACAAGATATACTGTCACAAAAAACTTTATGGTAGGAGAAACATAATATAGCAGGATAGTTAAAATATTTTAACAAAAGTACTTGCTACCGACCAAAGACAATGTTTAAACAATTTTGCAAAATGAAAATACGATAATATAAGTATGGCATAAATGAATTAGCAACAAGAAAAATAACTTCAGCACTTGAATAATCATAATAAAAGAAGGAAAGGGGTTTAGCCTGCTAAACTTGGCTCCTTGGTAGACTTAAGTCCAAGAAGGGAGCCAATCTCCAATGTGGGTAATCTCACAGGGGAATCCTGCCATAGAAATTACCTACTTTGGAAAATGGACCTAAGTGGCTTAATCTCAGATTCTTAACTTGCTAGAGAGTAGGCTATTGAGAGGGAGAGAAGTGAGTAGCCTATTGGTGCATGCTTTTTACTCCTCGCACTCCTGTTTTCTCTCTTCACTCTCGGCTCTCTTATTTTCCTTGTTTATCTTCTTTGTTTTCTATTTTTCTGTTTTTCAGTGCTTTCTCCTATTCCTTCTTGCTGTTGTTGTTTTTGTTGTTTACTATGCACGACTAAGGCCTTTTTATACTACTTGCCATGATAAGATTTATCATTTTACCACTCAACTACTTTTGGCCTATTGTGGGTGTCCACCCAGATTGCCCATTGGTTTGTTGGTTGCCCAGCCACTACTATTACCCTGTGTTGGTCGCGCCACGTTTCAGTCCCAAACAAAAGTAGTTTTGTTTGTTTTTTTGTTTTTTTTTTTGCTTCCCTTGGCACTCCTAATCGAGTAAGGGCTAGGTTTCTCTCTTACTGACTCCTATAACATGCAATTAGTGATTCAAACTTATCTTTGCCTCTTTTGGGTGGTATGTCATCCCAACAGGACATTTCCCCCAAAATTGCTTGAGCAGGAACCCCAGAATAGGCTTTCCCCTTCTCTCCACCGCTAGAACATACCCTCTCTTACCTCTGACTCATGGCCTAAAGCCCCTGTATTGGCTGGGTACAAGTGGGTGGTTCCTGAGCCTTGTGCGTGCTCCACTCCTGTATGAGTCCATTGCTTGTTTGGTGTTCACACGTTTGCCATTGCTTACAGGTTTGTTTGGTCTTGCTGCGCGTTCTGCTGCTCGTTTAACTCTTTATGGTGTGGATGAGTCTTTGGGTCTTCATTCTTTGCATCTCGTTTCTTCTTTGGGCTAGGTATTGCTTAGGTATGGGCTTTTTCTTCTTTAATTCAGCCCCTGTCTCCTTTCACTTCTAGTTTGTGGGCTAACCGATACTCCTGCCATGCCACTGCATTGTTTTTGCCATGACACCATTTAACTTGTGTTTGCTGGGCTTTCTCTAGGCCTGCCATGCCAGTTTCATGTATTATTCCTTCCCTAGTTTACGTTGCCTAGTATTCTTGCTGGGTTAATTCTCATAGCATCTTGGGCTTCCTCGGCCCATTTTTATTCCTTTGGGCATCCTTGACCAGTTTCATTCCTTGGGGCATACTTGGCCCATCTCATTCTTTCCTACTTCTTACATTCCCATCACATTGGGTTGGGGCTTTCTCCAATGCTTTCAACATAGTTCGCCGTGCGGCCTTTGTTGCATTCTGGCTCTATAAGTTCATCTTTGGTTCTTCCCCTCATTATGCTGTAAAACCTCTTTATTTTCGATTAGCCATAAAGATTTCTGTTGGGGTGAGTCTGCTATTGGCCCCTATGTTTCAGGGTCATTCATATGTGCAGTTAGATATTTTGCAGAGTGATGAGAAGCAGGTCCCAAGGTTCGTTCATTAGTAAGTTGTCGAAAGGTATTTCGTAGCCCTTTCATTTTATTTAATAGAATGGTAAGCCGGGTCAAGCAAGTACTTTTTCTATTAGTGGTGATAGCCTGTTTAGATACTATTCTTTTCTTGTTATGCATCCAGTTCTAAAAATTTTTTTTTCTGACCGGAGGAAAGAAAAACATCACTTCGCTCGGGACCTAATTCGCTTCGCGCGTGGGAAGGCAACGAAGTTCAGTTCATGAGACCGCGGCAGAGTGGAGCAGCCGCGACATGAAGTTCCTTACCTTAGCTGGATCTCGCTGGTGCCACCTAAACGGTAGGTAGGCGACGGATGTGTGACGTTTGGAGTTGTCGTTCGTGCACCTGTCCCCGGGGATTGAAAGAAAGAGATTCCTTTCTTCTCGTTTCGCTCAATTCAACTCCACATACAGCAAGGTATTCTCAAAGGGCTTGCCTTAAGGTGCGGGGTGGGTCAAGGCCTTACATAATAGTCAGTGGGAAATCGGTAGCCTTTTCTTCAACTCTTTTTTCAAGCCAAGCCCAGGGCATGGCGCGAAGGATCCAAAAAAGGGTCTTTCGGAAAAGGCCCGGCTTCAATCTATTCCTATTCGTTTCTTTGGATATGCAGCTCCCTCAACTGTACTATCTTGAGGATAAATAGCAAGCTTGTCTTCCATTTTGCGGACGATCTTACGAAAAAACAAATCGTAGAATCGTCCGTTGCTCCTCGCTCTTGCAGGTGAGTTTGCTTTCAATAAACACCGGGAATCCATCTATCAATGTCGATCGGCGGGGAAGAAAGCAACCAATTGAGCAGTTCCTACCATATAGTTACTATTTCTGCCTATAGTACCATTTTACAGCATCTACTATGGGAGCGTTGTGCTAGGCACTTGGCGAAGTGCAAGTCTGTCCGTTTTGACAAAGAGAAGTATCGTTCTTGTCTGAAGGTTATTACTGATTTTTGTGGCCATTTTGTATCTGATTTTTTGTTGGCTTATTGCTGGGTTGGGTTGAAGTCGTTTGGGCATCCTGCCATAGATTTTTTTGATAAAGGAGTTGGCTTTTGTTAGAGAGCATATAGGAATTTGGGCACTGACTTACATGTTTTGACTCAGTTATGGGCCACTTTACTTGCACTGCTGGGACCACCACCCCGTTGATTGCCTTTGATGAGAAGGGGATTACATACTTGGCAGCCACCAATGCTGGGTGGCTGCCTTACCTTGCTGATGAGGGCATTTGCTTTATGCATTATTCTGCCAATAGAGTGAGGAGGCAGTTTGGGTTGGATCAAGACATACTTGATGATTTCTCTGCCATTCTAGAGTTTACTACTTCTAGGGCTCTTGAGTTTTGAAGCAGGCGTTTCACAGTGGTCACTATTCTAGGTTCACAGAGAGAGGGTCTTTGCATAGCTGCGATGCATGGGTATTGGCAGGCTGTGATGACTTCATTTGAGTAGAAGTTGTTGGGTAGCCATGGGTTTTTTCTCGTTCCTCTTGATGGTCTTCATGCCATCATTTATGCCAATCTGCAGTTGTTGCTTCCCACTAAGTTTGTGGTGGCATATGCTAGGAAATAGAGTCGGTTTGCTATATTTGAGTGGTAGGCAAAGAAGAAGGGGTGGTACTTATATGTGAGTACCCTACGGGTTGGGAGAAGAAGGTGAAAGTGGTGAACCTTCCTGCGCTTGCAAAGAAGGGCTTAGTATCTCAGTCTACCCATCCCAAGTCTACCAAGTAAGGGGATGATTCTTCTGAGACTTGCTTTGACATCGTTCCCTATGAGGGCAGTCTTCCTCATATTGGTAACATAGTTCTCGGGGGTTCTCCTCCTCTTTCTACTCATACCTGTTCCAGTAGGCACCCTACTGTAAAGCAAGCCCAAGCCATCCGCTCCACGACCATCCATAAATGCTCCTTCTTCTAGTAGGACCTGCAGTAGCAAGAGAAAGACATCTCTACCGCTTCCATCTGCCACTACTAAGAGGAGAGTATGTTATCTCTAACCTTGCTTCTTCTTCATTTTTTTCTTATTCATGGGGCCTTCTTGCAGCCAACTTCACATGCATACTTATTCATCTCCCCCCCTTTATTTATTATTTCTTGGCAATCTAAGCATAAGGAGGACACTTTTGCCACCTACGCCATCTTACTTGACGAGCTCGAGTTGGAGGTTGCCACGTGTTACCATGTGTTCTCTCTCCTTTTTCATCATCATTCATCATTTTTTTTTTTTGCATGCTTATTTATCTCTTCTTCTTGCCTTAACATCTGCCTTCTTTCTTTCTCTTCTTCCTTCTTTTTTGTTTTCAGGTTGACCTCGAGCCCCTTTTTGTCTATCACCTCAAGAGTGAGGAGGTCTCTACTACTATTGGCATACCCATGGAGGGTTTCTTTGATGGGGCAGATATAGTGGCTGAGGCCATGGCCTCTACTTTTGCTGCTACACAGAGAACTCTTGCCGAGGCTTCGATTCCTTCACCTAGGCTTGGTCCTATTAAGAAGAGTGCCTAGACCAAGAGGGTTGGTGATTCTATTCCTATTCCTGTCGAGATTTCTACTCCTCAAAAAGGAGTCACTCCTGTAGGTGCATCTTAGACTGGGAGCGCTTCTCCTACTACTTCTCCTATCATCTTTACCAATAATCCCTTTGTTGCTCTGTCTCAAGTTGTGAAAGATGGCTCCTCATTGGTGGTCACTCCTTCATCCATTCCTAGTTCTGCCACCCGAAGGCCCGATGTAGATTTGTCTTCAGATGAGGGATCCGAGGAAGTTCTTGAGGATTCTAAGGATGAGCTTGTCATGAAGAAGAGGGTTTCTAACTCTGTTGAGGATGATAGTGGTAAGCGTGAGGCTGAGGCTATGGGTATGTGTCTTTTGCCTTTGTCAGATCTTTTTTTTTTTTTTTTTTTTTTTTTTTTTTTTGTAACTTCTTGGTTCAATTTTCTGATTGTCCTATACATTAATTTCCTTAGCCACAGATATTCCCGAGGAGCCCAAGACTGCAGCAGACACTGCGATGCCTACAGTCCCCCACTTCTGCCACACCTGTAGCCCCCATTCTCACGGGTCTTGGTATTTTTCTTTCTCCCATTTCTTCTTTAATATTCATTATGGATTTATCCCTTCACTTTGTCTATCTCTTGTGAACTCATGTTGTATTTCATATTTCTTCCTAAGTCTAACTCCTATTGAGGTGGCTCCGTCCTCTCGGTTTAAGGTTGGCAGCAGTTTTGCCACAGTTCTTGATCTAGTGAGCGAGGTTGCTGCCTTCTTCCTCCGGTTTGACGAACCCGAGACCAATGATCTTGATCCTGCGGATTTCTGGGTGCTGGAGACCCTTATGTTGATTTTCATGGCTTTTGGGTCCCTGGGGAGTGTATCTCTCATTTGGAGGCAGTTTATAATAGTTGTGGGGACTTCGTGCAGGGGTTTCTTTTTGGATGATCCATGAGGGAGCACTTCCTCAAGCTATTGAGGAGCATAATGAATGATATCAAACGTAACTTCATCGACACTGTGTCTGCTAAGAGGATCCTGCAGTGGAGGGCCACAGTTCAAGAGTTGATCAGAGTTGGGTTTGCTGTGGAGTTCCTGCAGGATCACCTGCGAGAGATTGCTTGAGCCTTCTTTACGAAGAAGGTTCAGCCTGCTGTGGATGCCATAGATGCTCGCATCGAGATTTTGAAGAATGAGGTGGTAGACCTAGAGGCACATCATGAGCGCCTCCTCTTTGGTGTTGCTGGCCCTAGCTGCTTTGGAGATCAGACCCTTATTTTAGGCCTTTGATGAGACTTATTGCATTGTGTAGTTCCTTGTTTAATTCCTTCCCTTATGTTTATTTTCTTCCCCTTTTCATCCTACCCAGTACACTTCTTTATTTTCTCTAGCACTTATTTGATAAGTCTAACATGACTTATATATTTTAGGTTTGTAATCTATTATGCTACATTTGCTATAGTTATTACTATGATTGTGCTATAGTATGTTTTGCTAATACTCTATAGTCTTCATCACTTTTTTTTTTTTTTTTTTTTACAAATGAAAACACACCACAATACTTTCTTATGACATCATCCCTAGCCAGGGCGATCACTTGGAGGGGGGGAAAAAAACAAGAGAAAGGAATAACTACAGAATGTTTCTTAGGCATAATATCGCTTTAACCATTTGCCATTAATAGGGTCCATTAGACCTTTTCCATTCATCTAGGCCAAACGATAATACCCACTTGCATGTGCTTCCCTTACTACAAAGGGTCCCTTCCATTTTGGTGAAAATTTAGATGGTCCTTCCAGACCTCACCTGATGTGGTCTGCCATTTGATGATGCTCATTTTGAGGCCCAATAGCAGGAAGAAACCCAACAGTATGGGTAGAGGAGAGTTAATGGATGGTTAGAAGAACCATTAAGCTTGGATGGCAGAAGTAGTGGTTCATAGGCCCATAAAGTACCTAAATGGGCCTTGAGGAAATAAAATGGGCCTAAAGGAGCACAAAAAGAGAAATAGAAAACCCATGGGCATTATGTAATATAGCAAAGTAAGAATGGGTCACAGCAAGCCCGAAGTGATGAAGTAAGAAAGTAAGGGGTTGATGGGAAGCCTATGAGCCCCAAGGATGAGGAATAATGTAATTGGGCTAGGGAAGCCCAAAGGAGTTAGTAAAAGCCCATGGTTATGCATAATTAGAAAATGGGCGAAGGATGCCCAAGAAAAGAAAATGCGCCAAGGATGCTCAAGAAGAAATAAATGGGACAAAATAGCCCACAAGCAATGAAATGGGTCAAGAAAAGCCCAAAAGTAGCACGAGTATAAAACCAATGGCCATATTGAGTCATTAGGAAAAGAATAAGCAGCAGGCCTAAAGAGGCCTAGCGAGTAAGGGTTAAGTAACACTACGGCAAGAATGGCAGAGTAGTATGGCAGGAATAGCAATAAAACTATGGGTGGAGCAAGGAATAGACTAAAAGGAGAAAAGCCCATAATCAAGCAAGGCCCAGCCCTTGAAAGAAGCAAGCCAATAAAGAATGAAAGACCAGAAGACAGTTAATGCCATAAGAGGTCAAGGATGAGTGGCAGAATGCACAGATGAGCCTTTAGACCATGGCAAATGCATGAGCAGTAGACAAGCTCTCAACGTACATAGGAAGTAGGGCATGCGCAAGGCCTAGGCATTATCAATTTGTACCCAGCCAATACAGGAGTGGTGGGTCATGGGCCAGAGATAAGAGAGGGTATGGTCTGGCAATGGGGAGAAGGGAGAGCCTATTCTGGGGTTCCTGCTCAGATTCTTTTAGAGGTAATGTCCTACTGGGATGAGTTACCACTTAAAAGAAGCAAGGATGAGTTAAAACCATTAAGTGCATGCCATGAGGGATAGCAAGAGAGAACACCCACATGTGCAAGGCCTAGGCACTATCAATCTGTACCCAGTTAATATAGGAGTGGTGGGTTATGGGCCAGAGGTAAGAGAGGGTATGGTTTGGCAGTAGGGAGAAGGGAGAGCCTATTCTGGGGTTCTCGCTCAGATTCTTTTGGAGGTAATGTCCTATTGGGATGACTTACCACCTAAAAGAAGCAAGGATGAGTTAGAACAACTAGGTCCATGCCACGAGGGATAGCAAGAGAGAACACCCACATTATGGTGGATATGAATGCCATGGTGAGTAAGCAAACAAAATAGCCTTCTTTGTTTGGTAATAGGGAGTGGCACAGCCAGCATAGGTAAGTGGTGGCGGCTGGACAACTGACAAACCAATGAGTGGTCAGGAGGAACACCCTAAATCAGAAAAAAATGGTTAAAGGCTAAAATGATAAAAAAAACAGTCGCAACAGGTAGTATATAAAGGGCCTTTGCCGTGCACCGTGGATCATCGCAATAGTAACAATCACAAGAAGAGAATCACAACACCACTTTCACCATAAACCGTAAGTGCTAAGAAAGAAAGAGTAAGAGTGAGAGGGGAAAGACTTAAAAAGTAGCAAAAACGAAGAGAAAAGAAGGGGAAGAAATAGTGAGTGTAAAATGGCAGACATGCACCAATAGGCTAATCCCTTCTCTCCCTTTAAAAGCCTATCCTTTGTTAAAGAAAAAGGATTTATTTGGGGCATAAGTCATTTAGGCCTATTCCCTCAAAGTGGATAATTTCCATGGCAGGATCATCCTGTGAGGTTACCCACATTAAGGAAGTGGTTCCCTCCTCGGCCTTAGTCCTATAACTTAATTGAACACCACAAACAAAACTTTTCTTCTTTGATTTCGCAGTTTCCGTCAAGATTATTCCTTTTTGTCTTTGTAATTTCACTTGTAATGTTTTTCCTTGCATTTCTTCTTTTTCATTTTGATTAAGAGTTCCTATTTTCTTTTACCCAGTGGGAAACGTATTATTACCATATTACTTGTCTGTCATAAATCTTCTGTGACAGTTTTGCCTGCTAGGAGCATGTGACCAAAGCTTCGGCAAACAGGGCATAGTTTATGCACAAGCTAGGCCAAGGTGAGTTGCAACTGGACCGGTCCCAACTCTCCTATCCAGAATAATTGGGCCTCAGTACAGCAGGAGGTAGTCTAGCCCAAAAATCACAAAAGGCCCGCCACACCATCAGCACAAGCTATCCTTCTGCGAACACCCTTTCTTTGGTCGTTCTGCCATAAACTTTAGTCATCTTTTGTCTGTATTCGCGGCTATGCTCTCAGGCCTTCTCCATTTTCTTATCTAATCCTTCCAAGTCTTCGTATCTTTCTGTCACGAAAACTTCCTTCTCCTTTTCCTTCTTTTGTGCCAACATGACCCTTAAGGAGGGTGTCATCACTTTAGCTGGGCTCATTACCTTTGTTTTGTAGACTAAAGAGAAAGGTGAAAATCCTGTGGCAGATTTAGGGGAGCTCTAGTAGGCCTAAAGGGCGTTTAGCAGATGCATTGCCCATCCTTTAGTGTACTACTGACTCATCTTGCTAATGATCTTGATGAGGGTTTTGTTTGTTGCTTTTGCCTACCCATTCCCTTGGGGGTAATAGGGCGGTGACCGATGGTGTTTGACTTGATAAAACTCCATCATCTTTCTCACCTCACTGTTGACAAATGGAGTGTCATTATCACTGATGATCCTATGAGGTACTTTGAATCTAACAAATATGTTCTCCTTGATAAAATTTGCCCCGACTCCTCCTATGGCCTTACTAAGTGGTATGGATTCTACTTATTTGGTAAAGTAATCTATAGCCATAAGGATCCATATGTACCCACGAGAGGGTGGATTAACTGGTCCCATTAAGTCAAACCCCCAGGTATGGAAGGGTCATGGGGTGACCATGCTATGTAAAATTTGTGGGTTAGTATGAATCAGGTTAACCTACACCTGGCAGCTGTGGCATTTCTTCACAAATTTTGTTGTATCTTTCTTCATAGTGGGCCAATAATAACCCATATGTAGCATACATCGGTATAGCCTTTTGTTCCCTTGGTGCTTTTCGCATTCCCTTACATGTACCTCATTTATCATCTCCCTTGCTTCTTCAGGACCCAAACAATGTAATGGGTCTCCATCATACCATTTTTTAAAAAGGATTCCCTCATGTAAAAAGTAGCGCACTGCCAGCTTTTTAAGTTTATATCTTTAACTATGCTTTTGTGGCAGGATACCTTCTGTCAGTTATTACACAAATGGGCTTCTCCAGTCTTCATGAACACAGCGTAACTCTTCTCCCTATCTATAGCCAAATGGCAGGCTTTGCATTGGGTTTAGACTGGGTTCGCATCCTTACCCATGCTTGGCTGATAAAAACCCGCTCTCTAAAGTTTGCGGTAAAGGCTGATTTCACCATAGAATTCACAAGTTCTGCCATGCACCTCTTTCAATTTTCTTTGGGCTTTTTCTTGTCCTACACACCTTTAAAAAATTTCTCCTAGCATTCTGCGGTATAGTTCCTCTTTCATCAGGGTGTTGTCCATCAATGTCTTCAAATCTGCCATATCTCCTTCTTTCAATAGGGATTCCTTAATGGGAATTCTCCAGCCCTTCTTACACCCTTGTTCTTCCTAGAACCTTTCTTGCAGTATTTCAACAATAGATTCCCTTTGTTTGTTGACTTCGACTATAGTACTACTTCCTTTAAAGGCTATTTGTGAGCCCAACATGGCTAATGCATCTACGTACCGATTCTCGTTTCTTTAAGCGTACTTTATCTCAAACATCGAAAACCTTTCTTCCATTTTCTAGGCCAACATCCTTTTGGCTTGGCAAACCACCAGGTTGAAGTCACCTATCACCTTCAAATGCTTGATCTTCATCTCGAGGGTTGTGGCTAACCTAGTGAGATGGTCCTTGTACTCTGCGGTATTGTTTAAGTAAGGAAACTCTGACTTGAATGAGAGCGCCACAGCCTCTTCTCCTTCGTGATAGAGGACTATTTCTACGCCTCTTGAGTGGGCTGTAGAAGAACCATCGAACTTCATCACCCATTGCTCTTCAATTACTTCTACCATGGCCACTTCCTCAGGAATTCATTGTCTAGTAGGAATTCCTCTTATCCCGGGAATTGTGCTAGCAAATCTGATATGACCTGACTCTTTAAAGCCTTGGCTATTCCTGCCTTCAAATCATATTGTGATAATTGTAACAACCACTGAGATATCCTCTTAGAGAGAATTGGCTGTCGAAGAAGAGTTTTGATTACATGGGACTTCGTCATCAAGTATACCTCATAGGCTTGGAAGTAATGGCGCAACCTTTGTGATGCGTATACTATTGCTAGGCATGTACTTTCTACTCTGGGGTAGCGGGTCTCTACGTCCTTTAGAGTGTGACTCACGTATTAAACTGGTTGTTCAATACTGCCTCTATCTTCTTGGGCGATTAAAGTACTTATGACATATAGGCTTAAGGTTAGATAGAGCAACAGTGGCCTTTTGCGGATTAGGGCTTGCACCGTAGGGAGATTTGCCATAATTTGCTGTAGCCTTTGAAAGGCTGTCTGTTGTGCCTCTCCCCACTCAAAACTTTGTCCCTTCTAGAGTAATTTGGCGAATGCTGATGTAAGAAAATTTTCCCAGAAAACTCTTCAATTCCTTTACTATGGCAAGTGACTTCATGGTTGTTATGGCTGTGGCTTTAGATGGGTCCACGTCTATTCCCCTGTTGTGGACTAAGAACCCTAAGAATTTCCTGGCAGACACTCCGAAAGTACATTTTAGCGGATTTATTCTCAACTTAAAAATTCTGCATCTTTCAAACACCTTTCTCAATAGTTTAACATGGTCCTCTCGCCTTCTTGACTTTACAACTATGTCATCCACATAGTCTTCCAACTCACAATGCATCATGTCATGGAATATGGTTGTCATAGTGCACTGGTAAGTTGTTCTTGCATTTTCAACCCAAAGGGCATTACAGTATAGTAGAAATTAGCTATGGGTGTTCTGAAAGTAGTTTTCTCTGCATCTTTTAACGCCATTCGAATCTGGTTATATCCATTGAATTCGTCCATAAAGGAGAACATGGCATTCCCTGCTACAAAGTCTATTAGCAAGTCCATGTTGGGTAGTGGGAATTTGTCTTTTGGGTAGACTTGGTTGAGGTTTCTGAAATTTACGCAGCATCTTATTTGCCCATTTTACTTTTTCACTAGCACGATATTGGACAGCCATCACGGGTGTTGGATGGGTTTAATGAAACCAGCGGCCAACAACTTTTGCATTTCCTTTACTATCTACGTTGAGCGTGTGCACTACCAATCCTGGGTTTAACATAAGCATCTCGTTGTAGTCTCATGCAAAAACATCCTTGAACCCTTTCAACAATAGTATCAGCTTTAACTTTTCCTCCTCTGACAATTTTGAACTTATCGAAATGGGTCTGTGGGTTGGTGCCCAAATCAACTTCTTCTAACTTGTCTTCTACCGTTACCTTCGTATCCTTTTCTGTTGTAACTTTCTCTTCTTTTTCCGTATTGCTTTCTTCTTTCGAATTTTCCTAGGCTACACAGCACACTAAACTTTTATGTTGGGGCCCTTGTTTGGGACCCCCTTGTGTATTACAGGTGGGCCCTGCACATCTTTATAACTTGTAGAATATTTTGCCATCAGAGGTTCGAACCCTGACGCATCGTGGTGTATCACTTGACTCCAAAGAGGGCGATTCTTTCCTCTTATTTCTTTGCATTAGTAGTCCCCTTAGATCGGGCTCTGGGTCATCCTGAATATCCTTCCATCTAGGGACGAAAGTGCCTTGTGGTTTGGACATCGAGCTTTCATCGAATGGTGCCCACTCATCGTAAAATATGGTTTCTACTAGATGAGCATCTGCTTGCTCGAAGGGTGATGAGTTTGTCGCTATTCGTATCATTCTACTGTTCAGCCTTTCTTTCACGCATTGATGGTAGGTAGACGAGACCAATTAGTGTTTATGCAATCACGGTATTCCCAATAATATATGGTATGAGAGTTTTGTTTTCACTACATGGAAGCAGGCCAAGGAGGCTATTGGTCCTACCTTCAGCCATAATTGGATATGGCATGTGGTATATTCACCTCTTCCCCAAAATCTTGTTACCTCTATTGGGCATCCCTGTATTTTCCTTTCTGAAATTCTTGCTGCTTGTAGTGTGCCAAGCAAAATAAGGTTTACTGAAGCGCTTGTATTGACCAAGGCCCTTTTAATGAAGATTTGATTTATGGAGGCCGCCAAGTAGAGAGGTCTCCTATGATCTGAATGCCCTACTTCCATGTCTACATCACTAAAAGTGATCTTGTTAGTGTCCTGTAAGAAGGTTTTGTCAGCTCTAGTTTCCGCCGACTGGCATTCTACTCCTGCCCCTGAGACAATGCTCACCAGAGCCTCTGTGGCAATTCATCACTCATTTATTGTGAGTTCCAACTGTTCGAACAGGTTCTTGAACCTAGAACTTTTCTGCAAGGTGGTAATTGCTGCAGTAGGCAAGGCTGGCCTTTCCTTTTCGTCTTCTCCTAGATTCGTGCAAATAATGACTGCTACTACTCCTTTTCCCTTGTGGTTCGGGAGTGGGTTTCTTTGGACTTCTAGTTGAGATAACTCGAGAGTTCCTTTTTTTTTTTTTTCTTTTTCTGTGATGCACTAGTCTATGGAGTACCCAGCATATTGTGGTAGGGTGTTGTACATAATTATGCAAATGGCAAAAACACGGGTCTTTCTGCTCTTCCTTGGTAAGTTCCCTGGAGACTTGGATGGGCTTGAAGACCCCGTTTGCAATCCATTTATCTAGGAGCACATCTAGCTCCTTCGGTGTACACGGTAGTGGCGAAGGGGTCTCGTACTCCCTCCCAGTCTATTTCCTTTTCCTTTTGCTAGTAGATACCGCCATGGCTTGCAGAGTGGACCTCCATACTTTGGGCCTATTAGAGCTTGGCCTTATTGATTGGGCGATCTTCTTGGCTTTCTACAGTAACTATGAGAACTGAGAGATTTCTAAGTTCTCCAAAACAGCTCTGTATTCCATAATCATGTTACCCATACACATTTCCACCAATGTCTTTTCCTCACAATGATTATACCAGTCAAGAGCTATGTCCTTGAATCTATTGATGTATTCCATCAAGTCTTCACCGCTCCTTTGCTTGGTCGCTTGCAAAGTTGCAAGCATTACGGTCACTTCTCAATGAAAGTACTCAATACAAAACACGTCAACCATGTTGTCCCATGTCGGAATTGACCCTGGCTTCAAACCGATGTTCCAAGTGTACGCGCAGTCACATACGAATTTAGAAAATTTCCAAAGACACAAGTCCTTGTCAGTCATGTAGGGACCGAGGGTGTCAATAAACTTGCTCACATGTTCGATAGCACTTCCCCTTCTGCCATCGTATTGTGCGAAAGTTCGCAGGTCATATCTCTTAGGATATGGTTTGCTAAGTATTCTTAACGGATAAGGAGGCCTTCGTGCATAAAATCTCTCCTTAGGTGCTTTGGCCCTTTCCCGTACTAAAAGGGCTGCAACTTCGGCCACGGTAATGAAATGCTGCTCCGCATTCTACGGACCACCCCTTACAGAGGTTTCTTCCTTGTCTGCCACATGCTTTGGTTCATGCTGACTTCCTTTTTCTTTCATTTTGTCCGCCTTTATTTGGCAAATCTCTTCCATTATCTGTTGCTGGGAATGCTGCATGGATTGCAGCACCTCGATGAAAAAGTTGGCATTATCAATAGGAACTCTTTGCTACTGTTGTGGCCTAGCCCACACTCTAATAACACCTTCTGCCTGGCTGGGCTAGTGCTGTTGGGGCGTTACTGGTTTTGACTCTGCTGTGAGGGCAAGGCGCTCATGTTTTGCATCGTTTTCGATCTCGAGGGCATAACTTGCGAGGGCTTTATTTGCCTTCCCTATCTTTATCCCAACTTCCCAATTGAGTCGCCAATTTAAATGTGGTGGGCCTTTTCATATCTTGGGCTAGACTGCTCTTGTCGTACTATGGCCCAATGATTCTGGGATAGGAGATTCGGGACTGGCTCAATTGAAACCCACATTAAGCCAGCTTGTGCGCAAGGTAGGAACCTTGACAAGGATCTTGGTCATGTGCCTACGGCAGGAAATACTGTCACAAAAAACATTATGGCAGGAGAAACATAATACAACAGGATAGCTAAAATATTTTAACTAAAGTACTTGCTACTTACCAAAGATAATGTTTAAAAAATTTTGCAAAAGGAAAATACGATAATAAAAGTATGGCAGAAATGAATTAGCAGCAAGAAAAATAACGTCAGCACTAGAACAATCATAATAAAAGAAGGAAGGGGGTTAGCCTGCTAAACTTGGCTCCTTGGCAGGCTTAAGTCCAAGAAGGGAACCAATCTCTAATATGAGTAATCTCACACGGGAATCCTGCCATAGAAATTACCTACTTTGGAAAATGGACCTAAGTGGCTTAATCACAGATTCTTTGTTAGGTTCTAAGACTTTAGGATCTAAATGTATTAGAACTTCAATGTGTAATGTGGTGGCAAACCATGATCAAAACTTAGAGTCTAGATTTAGGCTGCTTAAAGTGTGTTTATGTGTAAAGTTGGAATGGAGTGATTGTAGAATTTACTAGACTAAATCTGCAAGGCTTAATTGATCGAAAATTAGACTCGATTAATCGAACCTCGTGCAAATTGTTTTTTTTCTGTAGAATTTCCAACTCAGCCCAACCTCATATGACATGTAGGATTTTATATTTTGCTTCAAGTATAAAAAGAAAAACCCTAGCCATGTTTTAGAGGTTGTTGATATATTATGTGTTTGAATCTTCTGTGAGATCTAGAGGTGTTTACCTTTATACACACTTAGGGTTATCAAGACCAAGATTGATGTCAAGAACTTGGTGATCTCTTTGGTTGCTATTTTAAGAGTTTAAAGAAAAACACAAGTAGGAGAACTTGTGGTTGCTGTGGATCAAAGAAAGAAGTAGCCCGTGGACTTGGAGCTATCACGTGGTCATAGTAGTAAGTTTTCTACTCGAGGTAGAAATAGGATGTTAGTGGTCTAAGTCTTATTGTACAAACTTCAATTCTTTCATAGTGAATCCGTTTTACCTTGAGGATAGCTAGGTTAAATCCTCCCTAGGTTTTTTACTGGTTTAGTTTTCCTAGGTTATCATATCGTGTGTTCTTTATTTTTTCACACTATTTACATGATACGATTTACTTGTGTTAACCTAGATTTGAATAATTTATCTAAGTAATCACTTGGCTAAATAACTAAGTTAATCAACTTGTGTTTTAAGGGGTCTGAAAACGTACAAGTGGTATCAAAGCAGGTTAGGTCTAGTTTTTAGATTTTTTGATCTAAGATTTGATCATTGACCCCTGTTGTCATGGAACACGGTCACTCTCTTGTGATCCCATCTCACTTTGATGGGAACAACTATGCATACTAGAAAGTAAGGATGAAAGCATTCCTGAAATCTATTGATGAGAGAGTTTGGAATTCCATTGAATACGAATGGGAGAAACCGACTACTCCTGTAAGCGAGTGGCAAACTTCTCAAAAAGAAGTAGTCACTTTTAATAGCAAAGCCATGAATGCTATTTTTAATGCTGTTTCTATGGAGGAATTTAAGGGGATCTCTAATGTTGAGGTTGCTCATACTGCTTGGAATATTCTTCAAACTATGCATGAAGGCACAAAGACAATTAAAATCAATAAGTTGCATCAGTTAACAACTAGATTTAAAAGCATTAGGATGTCTGATGATGAAAGTTTTGATGAATTCTATGCTAAGCTTAATGATATTGTTAATTCTACTTATAATTTAGGTGAAATTTGTAATCAACCTAAGATTGTTAGGAAGATACTTAGATTGTTAAGATTGATGGACCCCATCCCTGTTGATGAGCTTGTAAGATCTCTTTAGTCCTATAAGTTAGACCTACCTAAGACAAAGAAATCCAAATCAATGGCTCTTAAGTTTGTTGATGATGTTGATGGGAATGGATTTGATGATGAACTTTCTGCTACAGAGATTGCATATCTTGCCAAGCACTTTAGAAACTTTCTTAGGAATAATAACAAAAGGGCAAGAGGTAAAAACAATGCTGAAACTAGGAATTTCAAGAGGAATGAATCCACTAAAGCGAACAATACTGATAAATCTAGAGAGAAAGTAGGTCAAACCTCTAATAATTTTTTGGGACAACAATGTTTTGGTTGTCAAGGGTATGGTCATGTGAAATCAAAATGTCCTACATTCTTGAGATCAAAGGGTAAAGCTATGGCTGTAACCCTTAGTGATGATGAAGTTTCTAATCATGAGTCTAGTAGTGATGTGGATGGAAACTTCATTGCTTTCATAGTTATTGTTGTAGTTGATGAAAGTTTTGTGGTTGATGAGAACCTTTTTGATGGGGAACTCTTTAAGAATGCTGATTTGCAAGAAGCCTATAATAAGTTTTGCAAGGTTGCTGCAAAGGATGCTATGAATGTTGATTTAGATTTAAAGAAAATTGCTTCTCTTGAACTTGATAAGAAAAATTTGTTGTTAAAATTGTTTGAAGCTAATGAATTGATTGATAAGGTGAAGATTGAAAATATGTTGTTGCTTGATAAAGTTAAGAACTTGAAACTAGAATTATCTGTTGCTAGAGAACAAACAAATAGGTTTGCTAGTTTTAAGCTTGAACACATGTTGAGTATTCAGAAGTCTCCCTTAGACAAAATTGGTCTAGGTTTTGAAGATAGCATCTGTGTATCTGAAACTCATTCCACAAACTTTGTTTCATCTTCTGAGCCCCCCAAAAGTGAGATTGTCAAAACAGTAGATGTTACACCAACTTCTAGGAACATTAGGGTTGATCTTAAAGAGTCTAAGCCTAAGAATCCTCCTCTTCCTAAGGATAAGTTGCAAGATAGACCTTTATGGGTTTGTCATTTTTGTGGAAAGACTGGACATGTGGGGGGTGAAAGCCCAAACTTAGGTATTGGGCCTAGGGCCTTATTTGAAGATTACTATATGTTCGAATAGAGGAAAATGTTTGAGAAGGAACCCGTGTGGAAGAAACATACTTGGAAGTGAATGAGGAGTGAAGTCCGAAGAGATTGTCGTTGGTCCGAAGAGGGCATCCTCCTTGGACACAAAGAGCCTTGGTCAAGCAGACACCTAGGAGGTTCAAGTAATCTTTCTAATGATTTTGATAATAAGGGGAGGCTTTAAGCACGTATGGCGATGATAGGAACGAAAAAATATCTAGAAGACAAGCTGCAACCACCACATTAAATGCACTGCAGCTGCTTTTCTGGCTGCATTAATGTGGAGAAGACCCCTGAATAGTATAATCTGAGCTACCACCACTCACAGAGGGTTAAAGAAGATACCTGATGAGACATGTACTCAAGTGGATGTCTAGATGAAGAATAAGTGGACGATGAAGATGATGAGAGAGGGTGCTATATAAAGAGAAGAGGCCTATGGTAAAAGGGGAGGAAAAAAGGTGGGGGGGGGGAAAGCAAAGAGAAAGCAGAAGAAAGAAACTTTATTGTAGCACTAAGAGATGTGATCACCTTTCATTCAATAATACACCTCTTCAGACATTCATTTGTTTAGTTTTTCAAGTGTGTTTCTACATTAATACCTCTCCTAATACCATGGTTGACTGTTGTTTAAGTCATAACCAGCTCAGCTCTTTCACCCACTCTCTATAAATTCATTGTTTTGGGTTTATTGGGTTTATTGGGCTCATAATCCAAATCCTTTAGGCTTGGGCTACAAAAACCAACCCTACAATTGGCTCCATCTGTGGAAAGAGCTTGTGCAAGAGTGAAAACAATAGTTGATAATGGCTGAACCAAGTTAACAACGAGCAGAATCTAGGGCATCCCAGTACGTTGACCCTTTTCTTAACTTGGAGAAAAGACAAGATCGTGAAGGTAGTGCACATACTATGCATACTGGTCAAAGCCAGTCACAGGGTGAAAGTCATGTGCCCCATGCAGAGAAGAACCGAGATTTGCAACTAGAAGTTGAAAAACTAAAAAGGGAGTTGCGCCATGCAAAGAGGAAACAGATTTCTTCGTATTCCGAGGAGGATTCCGATGACGGACAGGACGTCACTTACAAGCAGAGGTCTCGAACACCAATTAGTGAATCCTTTTTCTATGAGGAGGAGCCTCATCGTAAAAGGCAACCTAGAAACCCATCACGTGGAGGTGTAGGGAACGATGCTGTGAGCAGGGCTTTGAATCAGATCTCTAGGCTGCCTTTTATGCGCAGGATTGAAGAGGCGAGACTTCCTCGTCACTTTAACCAGCCGACATTCACCATCTATAATGGTAAAACGGACCCGGTGGAACATGTGAGCCACTTTAATCAAAGGATGACTGTCTACTCCAGAGATGAATCTTTGATGTGTAAGATCTTCCTCTCCAGTCTTGGACCGATTGCAATGAGGTGGTTTGACAGCTTGAAAGTAGACTCCATCAATTCCTTCAAAGAGCTCACTCAAGCATTTGGTTCACGTTTTGTCACATGCCGAAGAATGGCCAGGCCCTTGTCTTCTCTGCTATCCTTGAGCATGCAGGAGGGTGAGATCCTGAAGGCGTATTCGGATAGGTACTGGAGATGTTTAATGATATGGAGGGCAACTTTGATGCAATGGCCCTCGACACGTTCAAGCTCGGCCTCCCTACTGACCATGGTTTAAGGACGTCCTTGTCTGGTAAACCCGTTACTAACATGCGTCAGCTCATAGACCGTATTGAAAAGTATAAAAGAGTCGAAGAAGATTAGCAGCAAGAGAAGGGAAAGGACAAGGTTATCCCCCAAGAGAGAAGGGATTTCAGGTCAGACTGTTACAATAATAGTAAATCACAGAGAGATTTTGCTGGGCAATCAGGATCAACAAATCCTTAAGCAGTCAACACTGTATTCAAAGAGCCAGTACACCAAGTTTTGGAAAAGATCAAGAATGAACCATTATTTAGGTAGCCGAATAAGATGGTGGGGAACCCTGAAAGGCGTAATCATAATCTCTATTGCTAGTACCATCAAGACCATGGGCATACCACAGAGGATTGCAGGAGCCTGTGGGATCATTTAGACCAACTGGTCAGTAAAGGTAAACTGAGACACCTTTTGCACCACTCTATTGGCCGAGGAGGGCAGATGAGCTCAGTGCCCCGAAGAGATGTCTCTTTAAAGCCGCCGTTGGGAACTATTAACGTCGTCTTCGCTGCACCAGGAAGAACAGGATCCTGGCCATCGAAGGTTATGTCGGTAGTTCGGTCACCCGTAGGGGATTTCGGCCAAGGTCCGAAGAGAGCTAAGTCGGGTACTCAACTGATTCTAGGGTTCTCGGATTAGGATAAGATCGAGATCATCCAACCCCATGATGATGCTTTAATAATTACCCTCAAAATTGGAGGGTATGATGTGAAGAGGGTGATGGTGGACCAGGGTAGCGTGGTAGAAATAATGTATCTTGATCTCTACAAGGGGCTGGGCCTAAAACCTCAGGACTTAACACCTTACAATTTCCCCCTTGTGAGTTTTGAAGGAAGGGTTGTCACCTCGAAAGGCCAGATACGATTACCTGTACGGACCGGCTCAGTGTTGGTAGAGGTGGATTTTATAGTTGTAGACGTGTATTTGCCCTATACGGCAATTGTAGCCAGACCTTGGCTTCATACATTGGGGGCTATTTCCTCTACTTTGCATCAGAAAGTTAAGTACCCATCTGAAGGATAGGTTTGTGAGATCCGAGGAGATCAATCCACAGCCAGACAATGCTTAGTGGCTGCCATCCAGCATGAACCTGAAGCCGAGTCCTCGTCTAAGGCTGAAAGGGGTTTATAGTAGTTAAAGTCTCAGGTATTGCCTGTCGAAGATCTGGACGAAAGCGCTGGGTGCGAAGATTTGGCAAAAGTTATCATTAGAGACAATCCGAAAAAATTCTTTTAAGTGGGATCTCAGCTACCTGTGTAGGAGAAGGAAGAGTTAGTAGAATTCCTTAAGAGAAACCTTGACGTGTTCGCCTGGAACGCTTACGAAGCCTCATAGGTAGATCTAGAATTCATATGTCACCATTTGAAGGTAAACCCACTGATTACCTATAAGAAGCAGCCTCCTCGGCGCCCATCCAAGGATCATGCTGATGCGATAAGTGAAGAAGTAGCAAAGCTCAAACAAGCTGGAGCTATTAAGGAAGTTTTTTACCCTGAGTGGCTAGCAAATACTGTGGTGGTGAAGAAAAAGAGTGGGAAATGGCAAGTATACATGGACTTCACTCATTTAAATAAGGCTTGCCCTAAAGATCCATTCCTTATGCCAAAAATTGATCAGCTAGTGGATGCCACTGTCGGCCACCCTTGGATGAGCTTCCTTGATGCTTTCCAAGGTTACCACCAGATACCACTAGCCTTGGATGACCAGGAGAAGACTGCTTTCGTCACCCCTATTGGTAACCACCACTATAAGATGATGCCATTTGGCTTGAAAAATGCGGGATCTACCTATCAAAGAATGATGACGAGGATGTTTAAGCCACAACTAGGTAAAAATATCATGATTTATACAGATGACATGGTGGTGAAAAGCAAGATTGTTGCTAAGCATGTGAAGGACCTTGAAGGTACCTTTGAAGTTCTTAGAAAGTACAAGATGCGCCTAAATGCTGCCAAGTGCTTATTCGGTGTGGGGTCAGGCAAGTTTTTGGGGTACATGGTGACTCACAGGGGAATTGAGGTTAACCCCAACCAGATAAAGGCCATCAACAATTTACAAGCTCCTCGGAATCCCAAGGAAGTTCAGAAACTGACTAGAATGACTGCTGCCTTGAATCGATTTATCTCTTGATCAGCAAACAGGTGTCGACCCTTCTTCTCTCTGATCAATAAGTGGAAGGGATTCGAGTGGACTGAATAATGTGCTGTGGCATTTCGGCAGCTTAAAGATTATCTGGTTCAGCCACTAATCATGTCCAGTCCTGAGCCAGATGAAGTCTTGTTTGCCTACATTGCTTAGCTCCCTATGCTGTGA
The DNA here is from genome assembly GCA_030445155.1 of Quercus variabilis. Taxonomy (NCBI): domain Eukaryota; kingdom Viridiplantae; phylum Streptophyta; class Magnoliopsida; order Fagales; family Fagaceae; genus Quercus; species Quercus variabilis. The sequence continues at coordinate 19,632,558 of CP129446.1, read as the reverse complement.
GCTTGGTGTTAATATGAGCAGATTGTGGTGTGCAAAGACCAGATTATTACGTAAGTAAGTCACTGCATGAAGCCGAGATCCATTATTTGCCACTGGAGAAGGCTATCCTAGCAGTAGTGCTTGGTACATGAAAGCTACCTCACTATTTCCAGGCCCATACGGTCATTGTCCTCACTCAGCTCCCACTTAGGGCTATACTCCGAAGTGCTGACTACACTGGAAGGATTGCTAAATGGGGTATGATCTTGGGGGCTTTCGATATCAAATACATGCCTCGCACATTGGTCAAGGGCTAGGTACTTGCGAATTTGGTGGTCGAGTTCACGGAGCCCCAATTAGAAGAAGTAACACCAACATCGAACATGGATGAAAAATCGGTTGGCATGATTTCCCAACAAGGCCCCTCCCATTAGGAAGTGTACGTGGATGGCACAACGAACCAGAAAGGTTTTGGAGTGGGGCTAGTGCTGATATCCCCCGAAAGAATCATCATTGAAAAGTCGTTAAGGCTGGATTTCTCGGCAACAAATAATGAGGCGGAGTACGAAGCTCTACTGATGGGAATGGCTGTGGTCCAAAGAATGGGAGGAAAGGCAGTGGAGTTGTTCTCGGACTCAAGGTTAGTAGTGGGTCAAGTACAAGGTGAGTTTGAGGCAAAGGATGAAAGAATGCAGGGATACTTGAGCCGAGTTAAATGTCTGCAATCGGAGTTTGAATATTTCAGTTTGCTGCACATCCCCAGAAGTGGTAGTGCACATGTTAACTCTTTGGCCATACTCGCTACCTCTTCGGCGCAAAATTTACCGAGAGTTATCCTCGTCGAGGACTTGCATGGGCCTATCGATGCAAGAAGAGATGTAGTCCAAGTTCACTAAGTCAGGACCGGGCTCTGCTGGATGGATCCTATAATTAAATTCTTGAAAAGAGATATTTTGCCTGAAGAAAAGGGGGAAGCTGACAAAATTCGGAGGAAGGCGACTAGATTCTGGCTGTTTGAGGACCAGAAACTATACAAACGCTTCTATTCAGGACCGTACCTGTTATGCATGCATCCTGAAGTGGTTGAGTTGCTACTAGAGGAATTGCATGAAGGAATCTGTGGGAGCCACACTAGAGGTAGGTCCTTAGCTCACCGAGCCATTACTCAAGGTTATTGGTAGCCGAACAAGCAAAAAGAAGCCCACGAGTATGTTAAAAAGTGCGATTAATGTCAACGATTTGCCCCAAACATTCATCAACCAGGGAGAACTCTTAATCTACTATCTGGCCCATGGCCTTTCGCCCAATGGGGTTTAGATATCGTGGGACCATTCCCTAAGGCTACAGGAAATAGGAAATACCTTCTAGTCGGCACAGACTGTTTCACCAAATGGGTTGAAGCTGAACCTCTGGCTAACATCAGAGACGAGGATGTACAAAAATTTGTGTGGAAGAATATTGTCACTCGATTTAGGGTTGCTCACACTTTCATTTCGGATAACAGCTTACAGTTTGATGGCAAAGCATTCAGGAATTACTGTAGTGAACTGGGAATCATAAATAGATACTCCACTCCTACTTATCCCCAGGGTAATGGGCAAGCAGAAGCTGTTAACAAGGTCATAGTAAATGGCTTAAAGAAGAGGCTAGACGATGCGAAGGGCAAGTGGGTGGAAGAATTGCCATACGTACTTTGGGCTTACAGAACTACACCTCGTAGATCTACTGGAGAGACCCCCTTCTCGATGACCTACGGGGCTGAAGCTATCATACCTTAGGAAACTAGGTTCCCAACACTGAGAACTAGTTCATTCAGTTCGACCGACAACAATGGGCAGCTAGAGAAGAGTTTGGACCTGATTGATGAAAGGAGGCAAAATGCAATGGTCCGACTAGCACATTACCAACAAAAGCTCAGGCAGGGTTGATTTGGTGCTGAGGAAAGTTGTCGGCACTGCAAAGAACCCAGCTTGGGGGAAGTTAGGACCTAATTGGGAAGGGCCATATCGTATTACTTCTAAGGCTGGCATTGGGGCGTATTTCCTAGAAGACCTAGATAGTCATGTGATACCACGCCTTTAGAATGTAAATAACCTCAAAAGGTACTATTATTAATCGAATCTTCTCTTCAATCACCATGCCAATTCGTCATCCAAACAGTTCTCTAAGTGTTTAAACTTAAATCCAATCATACCTGTAGTCCTTGGACCAGATGATTTGGGTTAGTTAACACTCGTTCACGGTTCTCTAAGTGTTTAATCATGCCTGTAGTCCTCAGACCAGATGATTTGGGTTAGTTAACACTCGTTCACGATTCTCTAGGTGTTTAAACTTAAATCCAATCATGCCTGTAGTCCTCGGACCAGATGATTTGGATTAGTTAACACTCCATCACAGTTCTCTAAGTGTTTAAACTTAAATCCAATCATGCCTGTAATCCTCGGACCAGATGATTTGGGTTAGTTAACACTCCTTCATAGTTCTCTAAGTGTTTAAACTTAAATCCAATTATGCCTGTAGTCCTCGGACCAGATGATTTAGATTAGTTAACACTCGTTCATGGTTCTCTATGTGTTTAAACTTAAATCCAATCATGCCTATAGTCCTCAGACCAGATGATTTGGGTTAGTTAATACTCCATCACAGTTCTCTAAGTGTTTAAACTTAAATCCAATCATGCTTATAGTCCTTGGACCAGATGATTTGGGTTAGTTAACACTCCTTCACGGTTCTCTAAGTGTTTAAACTTAAATCCAATCATGTTTGTAGTTCTCGGACTAGATGATTTGGGTTAGTTAACACTTCTTCACAGTTCTTTAAGTGTTTAAACTTAAATCCAATCATGTCTGTAGTCCTCAGACCAGATGATTTGGGTTAGTTAACACTCCTTCACAGTTCTCTAGGTGTTTAAACTTAAATCCAATCATGCCTGTAGTCCTCAGACTAGATGATTTGGGTTAGTTAACACTCCATTACAGTTCTCTGAGTGTTTAAACTTAAATCCAGTCATGTCTGTAGTTCTCGGACTAGATGATTTGGATTAGTTAACACTCGTTCACGGTTCTCTAGGTGTTTAAATTTAAATCCAATCATGCTTGTAGTCCTTGAACCAGATGATATGGGTTAGTTAACGCTCGTGCATGGTTTTATAAGTATTTAAACTTAAATCCAATCATGCCTGTAGTCCTCGGACCCGATGATTTGGGTTAGTTAACACTCGGTTACTGCTCTCATAAATGTTTAAACTTAAATCCAATCATGCCTGTAGTCCTCAAACCAAATGATTTGGGTTAGTTGACACTCCTTTGCATGCCTGTAGTCCTCGGACCAAATAATATGGGTTAGTCAACACCTCCATATAGTTATTATTATTGAAGTTTAACTCTGAAATGAGTCATGCCTGAAATTCTCAAATGTATTTAAATTAACTCTAACTTATGATAGTAATGTTTTATTCAAAACCAAGGAGTAATAACATTCTCTGTGCATGTTTGAAAAGACTTGCAAAGCTTTCATATCACTCGTTGCATTCATTGCTTATTAGTAATTCTTATACAATCTGTTCTTTTCAGTACCAATTTTGGTTATGTACATTGTCAGCATGATATGGTGGTTAAGTTTACCTACATTATCATAATTAGAAAGTACAGTTATTTGCAGCAATAATAAGTCATAAGATATGCAATGAAGACACCAGAAATAGAAGGGAAACTGTTTCATTGATCAAAAGAAAATAATTTACAATCCCTTACATAAAAGAAAAACTAATACAAGTACAAAATAAAAACTCCTAAATATCTAAGTCTTCGTTTGAGGGACCAAAGGGTCAACAGCCTGACTGGATTGAGCTGCAGTGGCTTCTGGGGCTTGATCCTTAGATTCTGAAGGGGTTTTCTTTTCTCCCAAGCCCTCGCCCTTATCCTTGGGTGCCCCAGCTAGCTTGCTCTGATCACCAGGCTAACCAGATACCTTGGGATCCTCAGCTGGCTTGCTCTGATCACCAGGCTGACCAGACTCCTTGGAGGCCTCAAGGTTGATTAGAGGAACTTGGCTGACCAAGGATTGCTCCGAAGCCTCTTGGAATTGTGTGGAAGGAGGGGGATCAGACCCTGGGAGCTTTCTGATATCAGGGTCGTAATATATGCTCCCAGGCAGTCTCAGGTTTGAGTCCACAGGGACCCCTGCAGCATCCATTGCTTTCCCCCAAGTTATATCGCAGTAGGCTCGGCTGACCAAGGCAAACTACTCAGTGAGGCTAACTTGGGTCTCATCCACCCCCAGCTGATATGCTGCTTTTCTTTCAGCCTCGATTGCCTCCTTGGCCAGCTGAGCATTCTGCTTGGCCAATTGGGCATTGTCCTTGGCTTTTTGAAGCTCAGCCTTAAGTCCTTTCACCAGCTCCCCCTCTGTCGCCAAGTTGATCTCCGCCATGGTCAATAGTTTACGCTACTCTTCAGCCTGCTTCTCAGTATTTTTGAGGCCAGCATCAAGGCTATTCTTCTGGTTGGTCATGTCTTTCAACTGCTCGGACAGTAGAGAATAATCCTCCCTCAGGTTGCCTAGAAATTTTTCTGCCTCAGATCGAGATTGGGCTGCTGCTTGGGCTTCAAGATAGGACTTCTTGTTCCACTCTTCAGCCACATAAATCTGCTGGGTAATCTACATAACAACAAATTTCAATACAGAACAGAGAGAAGGGGTAAGTAAAAAAAAAAAAAGGGTCAACACCTTAATTAAGCGGATCAGTTCACTTACCATGGCTATATCCCTCTTAAGGGATAGGAAAAGCTCATATTGGTTGAAGCGCCTATAAGAGTCCATGTCCTTTGGAAGGAGAAGTGGCTGCTCCAAAGCCTTAGCAACAAGACCTGCCCTCCCCCCATCGTAATTTCTAAGGGAGGCCTCCCAAAAGATTGGAGCACCATCCAATTCCAGCCTTGGGGACCAGGTGCGAGGTCCTCGGCGCACGTCAGCCATGAGGGCTTCGTCTCGGCTCTCTGTAGATGAAGCCCTCTTGCTCCGGTGATCTTTAGTCACCTTTTGTTGTTTGGTCCTTTTCGGAGGCGCTACCTCCTTTCCTTCATTATCATCATGGGGTCTCTTCTTTTTCAGATTTGGCAATTGCTTGGTGTCGAGATCTAGAGGAACCTGAGGAGGTGCTGGAGGAAGGCTCACAATTGGTTAGGACGTACCGGTCCCTTTGGGCTCAGCTTTTTAACCTCTATTCTTCATTAAACTCCTCAAGTCTGCCATATCTTCCTCCTCCGAAGAGTCTTCTGGACGAGCAGTTATCAAAATGGGAGGACGAACACTCGACTGCCTATCAATTTCCTCCTCGGCATCAAAAACTTGTATCACTTGAACCCCTCTTGAAGCCTTTCCTTCAAACTTGAACTCGTCAATCTATTCATCAAGCGAAGGGGTTAAAGAAGCGACTTTTTCCTCTGCCGCAGCTGGTTCAAGAGGAACCTGTTGAATTGGCTGGAGGAGCAATGGCACACCTTGAGGATTTGGATGTGGCACGGGTGTAAGATCGTATAGCGCTAAAAAATTACGCTGACCGACGTCTATCCATTTGAGGCAAAAGTCCCCTTGAGTAATAGTGCTGTCGACCAGCTGAAAATCCTTTGATTTAGGCGTGTAACCAAGAATGAGAGGGACAAATCGGAGCTGCCCGTCTTCACTCACGAAAATCTCCGATTGGAGTAAGTAATTAAGCACGAGAACGTTTGTGAGGCTGAGTCGAGGAGAAACGAGATTTTTATCTGTTAACACCTCAAAAAAAAAAAAAAAAAAAAAAAAAACTTGGTCAGAAACCTGAACATAATGATACAAAGAAAAGACAGATTGTTAAAAAAAAAAAAAAAAGAGGATCCTAAATCTCTTGTTAGGAGACCTAGGTCTAGGAGGTCCCACCTGGCTCTCCTGATTGGGTTGGGCAGTGAAGACCATCATGCCACGCGTTCGAGACAATTAGATAGTCAGCTTTCATCCCTTTATTGGACTTGGGAAGGCAGGAGACGAGCCTAATGATGTCGAACCGGGATTTAAGATAGTATCCCGCCCCTTCTGGCTATGACACTCATACATATTTACCACGTCATGCTAGGTAAGTCCTAATCCTAGGTGAAGGTTTAGGGTGTCAATGGCTCCTAGGATCTTAAAGAGGTTGGGCGTGCACTGCTCGGGATAAAGCCTATGGTTGTGAAGATAGTTTTTGGTGATAGAGCCCATAGGAAGAGTCATTCCTCCTTCTATGAATGCTATCATGGGGATTACGGCTTCTCCCTCTCTTCGGTCGGTTAATATCCGCTCCGGAGGACAATACCTTAGATTTACCCCCTGTGGTATGCCATAGGTCTCCTTAAATTCCTCTATTAAGGCGGGGCTATTGACAAGATCCTCGAATTTACCCATTCTTGGCTAACTAGAGAAGGGCGTAGAGTAATAACTGGCAAATAAGAGTTTGAAGGCTGAGAATACTGGCCGAGAAGAAGATGAAGGGTTTAGAGATGTCGAAACTTACGCAAACTAAATCGGAGAACAATCTTCGAACTCGCAAAAGGATTCTTATAGACTCTGGGAAGGACTAGGATAGATGATTGGAAGAGCTTGGTGGATTCAAGTGCTTGAGTTTGCTGGGTGGTCTGAGAATTTGTGAAGTAAAGAAAAATAACCTCTTCTGAGGCTTTATATGGGGGCAAACAAAGGGGCAGGAGTCATCCCATCCAAATTCTGAGGAAGAATCACGTCTGTTGGATCAATAGTCTATTGTTGGATACCAAAGACAAAATGCTGCCCGGGGTAATTAATAGCACTTTGGGAATATTGAAATGACAGCAGCATTAATGAAGCACCTGGGCCTATGCTCACACGCGTGTAAGTCTAGATATTTGTGCTTTTTCAGATCTTTATTTCGTGACAAGTCAAAATCCTATTTTTTTCTCCTCGGATGCGAGGGAAAAATTAAAATTTTGAGGGGCTATTATGGGGGCTGAAAGCCCAACCTTACGTATTGGGCCTAGGGCCCTATTTGAAGATTATTGTATGTTCGAAGAGAGGACAATGTTTGAGAAGGAACCCATGTAGAAGAAACATACTTGGAAGTGAATGAGGAGTGAAGTCTGAAGAGATCACCGTTGGTCCGAAGAGGGCATTCTCCTCGGACACAAAGAGCCTTAGTCAAGCAGACACTTGGGAGGTTCAAGTAATCTTTCTAATGATTTTGATAATAAGAGGAGGCTTCAAGCACGTATGGAGATGATAGGAACGGAAAAATATCTAGAAGACAAGCTGCAACCAGCACATTAAATGTACTGTAGCTACTTTTCTGGCCGCATTAATGTGGAGAAGACCCCTGAACAGTATAATCCCAGCTACCACCACTCACAGAGAGTTAAAGAAGATACCTGATGGGACATGTACTCAAGTGGATGCCTAGATGAAGAATATGTGGACAATGAAGATGATGAGAGAGGGTGCTATATAAAGAGAAGAGGCCTCTGGTAAAAGGGGAGGAAAAAAGGTGGGGGGGGGGGGGAAGCAAAGAGAAAGCAGAAGAAAGAAACTTTATTGTAGCACTAAGAGATGTGATCACCTTTCATTCAATAATACACCTCTTCGGACATCCATTTGTTGAGTTTTTCAAGTGTGTTTCTACATTAATACCTCTCCTAATACCATGGTTGACTGTTGTTTAAGTCACAACCAACCCAGCTCTTTCACTCATTCTCTATAAATTCATTATTTTGGGTTTATTGGGCTCATAATCCAAATCCTTTGGGCTTGGGCTACAAAAACCAACCCTACAGGACATATTCGTCCAAATTGTTTCAAGTTGCAAGCTATAAAGCAAGCAAATAAGCCAAAAGTATCTGTGTCTCAAGCACAATATCCTATGGTACTTTTTGGTGAGTTGGTAAAGACATTAGACCTTTATTCCAATCATGGAGTTGCTCATCATTTTAATATGAATAATAACTCCAATGCAAGAGTTGCATCTAAAAATTTTTGGATGCAAAAGGCTTAATCTAATTGAGTCTACTTAACATGGTCTTTGTGCTTCATCTCTCTACTCTTTGTGACCATTCTTCTTTGCTGTTTTGTGTCTTTTTGTTTTTAGGATTTGCATTACATAACATTCATGCATTTCATGATAGGTTGTTTTTGTTATTCTTTTCAAAAAAAAAAAAAAAAAAGAAAAAGAAAAAAAGGAAGGAAAGAAAAATGTGTTTTGCATTAATTTTGTTGTAATTAAGGCTGACCATATTATCTTTACATAACATGTTTATGTATCTTGTTTAGTTTGGATGAGTTTATTTTTACTGCACTTTTCTAGTTTTAGCTATGTAGTGCATGTTGTGTGGAAGTTGCTTATAGTTTTTGATAACATGATCTTGATTTTGAAGTCACGTGCTTTTGATTGTAAGGACTAAAAAATCCTAAGAGAAAGATATAAATAACCATCTCACCACTACTTACTAGCCAATCATGAACACCTTAGTGCATATTATACGAAAAGAACATAAGGTGTGGCCTCGGTTTAAATAATAAAATTGGTATGTATATTATTGGGCTATAATAAATTCAAAATTAAATAAAATTGGTATGTACATTATGTGGCAAATCCAGAAACTTACATGATTGCAAACTTGTTTTCTAGGAGATGTGAGAATTATATGATGTAACTCTTCAAGTGATAGTCACTTTCAAACTTATGTGATGAATTTTGTAGAAATTGTGATTGATTACTATCTACATATCACTTCACATGTATTTCAAGCTATTGCTAGTTGCACACACTACATAAGTTATTCTTTGCTAAACTTAGTACATGATATTGTGTGTGATCTTATTGTGGCCATCCAAGATTAAAAGTTTCTTAATTTTAATGCAAAATATGTTCAATGATTGTGTTTTTAAGGACATTTTGATTGAAAAACTTGTTTTTCTAAGATCCGGGTTGAATTCAAGTGTTTTTAAAAAACTTTTCATCTCATTCTCATGCATTTCATTCATAAAACAATGTGCTTTAAGGAGATTCTACATTAAAATTCTCTGTTTTTCAAAAATCTGTATTTTCCAGATTTTTGATCAATCGAACTTGTTTCTTGACTGATCGAAAATGCGATAAAAATTTAGGTTTAAATCTACCTGGCTCGATCGATGCTCGATTGATGCTGGATCGATCAAATATGTTTTTTGATTGATCGAATCTAATTTTCGACCGATCGAAATTCAAAAGTTGAGTTTTATAAAAAGCTTTGTTTTCACGTGTTCATCACTATTTCAAAAGCTTTTTCAAACTTTTCCTCACTTCCTCTCCTTGACTGATCCAATCTTTTTTTTTTTTTTTTTTGTCATTTTCTGCCTCAATCTTTCAAGGGTTTTTGTCTTCTAATACTAGTAAGTCTCTTTTACCCTTTCTTTTTTATTTTATTCACATTTTTCATGCATTTTAGTTAAAATTTTCGAACTCATAATTTTTGGGGTTTTTGAATTTCAGGTTGTTTTCTTTCACATTTGATCATTGTGTTTTTGTCTCTAGATGATATGAACATGATTCCCATGAATTAATTTGATTTATCTTGTGATTTGGGAAAAATTTGAAATTTTAGGGCTTGAAACTTAATGAAATTGGGGATTTTGTTCAATTGGGCTTAATTTGGTAAAATTGATGTGTGTAATTGATTGATTAATACATTATGTGATATTCCCTAACTAGTATGATGATTAATTGCTCAATTTGGTTTAATTTTTGAATTTGGGTTTTGCAAAATTTGGGGTTTTTGCTCTAAAACTCTATGTTCAAGTCAATTGTTAGGTTATAAAGTGTAATTGAACAAATTTTAATGCATTAAAGCATGCATCATATGTGCATTCATGTCATGCATCATATAGATTGTTATTTTATATATTTGTTTTTCTCTCTAGCCCTCTCTAATGCAGTCTGCCCTTGGTTCTTTGTTTTCTTTCTTTGGTTTATGTTTTTTTCTTTCCTTTTCAACCCTTAGCATCATGGTTAGGAAGACTAGGGCAAAGAAAATCACCTCCTCCTCTACCCTAGTTTTTTAGAGTGATAGATTCAGGTTTGAGAAAAACCAAGAGACCTATGAGAAGCTTAACATATTTAAGTCTGTTTGGGCTGAGCGTAAGGTCATTTTAGACTAGTTAGGTCTAGAAATCCATAGGAACTTTGAGCGTAGGGGTTGGTTGCCTTTGTTGAATATAGATCATCCTCTTCCAATTACCTTGATTAGAGAGTTTTATTCGAGTCTGTCTGTTCACTTAAATGATTCCAACGTCTAGTATGTGATGAGTTGGATAAGGGGTGAAAAGTATGTCATTACTCCTTTAGTAGTGGCCTTTACTCCTGGTGTACCTTTGGTACAGTAGCCTGTGTACCTTTACATTGAGACCCCTCCTCTTGATGATATTATGTCTTTTATCATTGGTACTTCCATTTAGTGGGGTACTGATCCTCATGTTACCTCTTATGAGCTTACTAAGCTTAACTATTTTTTTTTTTCCGGATTTCTTGTCATTTTATCTGGCCTATCTCTCACTTGCACACCATTCCTATTGAGAGATGTGCATTTTTTATGTCCTTGTGACTAATGCTTCTATATGTTTTCCTTCTCTTTTCATTCATTCTTTAGTTGAGGTTCATAGGAGTAGTTCTAAATCACATGGTCTTTTTTTCCCCTATTTTTATTCATATGATTTTGTTACATTTAGGTTTAGAGGATTTTACTACATCCAAGCCTGTTCATATTATTGCTCCCATAGGTGCCACCTTCCTTCCGCAAAGAGCAACTCAGATGAAAGCTAGTTTTAAACACCCTAGAGTCGAGTCTTCTATAGGTGCATCTATGCCTCCTTTTGGTGATTCCATTGCTGAGGAGTATGTTGATCCCACCGCCATTGTTGATCCTCCACCTTCTTCATCCAGTGATGCTTCTTTACGGAGTATGTTGGACACTGTCATGACCATTCAAGCGACACATGGACAGATTTTAGTGGATGTGCTCACGGAGCTTTAGGCTTTGTGTGCTAATTTGGCAAGTGCTCGGCGATCTTCTCCACCACCTCCTTTTGATGATGAGCCTTAATTGCCCTTTGGCAATTCGTCACAAAAAGGGGGAGTACATATTGATGGAGATAGGGGGAGTTTTGGAGATTTAGATTGTATCTAGAAGCTTTTTGTATATGTTTTTTTGGCTTATGATGTATTCATTTCTTCTTTTGATGTATTTTTTTTCTTATGAGTTGTAGATGTTAGGGGGAGACACTTTGTTTTATGTTTATAGTTCTTTTATTGTTTCTTCTTTCACATGTGATACGTTGATTATTGATTTATATGATAAGGTTATCCATGATATATGTCTTTTATTTTATGTTTTGTGAAATCAAGAACTTTATATTGTTTTACTTGTATTTTCCACACATGCGTTTATGTGTTTTTTGAGTGTTTCAAGAATATACAGGTTTATTCAGTCGTGTTGCTGTCTACACTGGCAACTGATAGATAATAGTTAGGTTGAATTGTTTTTGGGCATTTTATTTAAATGGGCTGTTTTGTAACTTTGAGCATTCCAATTTTGTGATGTGTTTTGTCATGAATTGCCAAAGGGGGAGTCTGTTAGGTTCTATGACTTTAGGATCTAAATGTATTAGAACTTCAATGTGTAATGTGTTGGTGAACTATGATCAAAACTTAGAGTCTAGATTTAAGAAGCTTAAAGTGTGTTTATGTGTAAAGTTGGAATCGAGTGATTGCAAAATTTATTAGACTAAATCTGCAAGGCTTGATTGATAAAAAATTAGACTCGATCGATCGAACTTCGTACAGATTGTTTTTTTTGCAGAATTTCCAACTTAGCCCAAGCTCATATGATGTGTAGGGTTTTATATTTTGCTTCAAGTATAAAAAGAAAAACCCTAGCCATGTTTTAGAAGTTGTTGATATGTTGTGTGTGTGAATCTTCTGTGAGATCTAGAGGTGTTTACCTTCATACACACTTAGGGTTATAATGATCAAGATTGATGTCAAGAACTTGGTGATCTCTTTGGTTGCTATTTCAAGAGCTTAAAGAAAAACACAAGTAGGAGAACTTGTGGTTGTTGTGGATCAAAGAAAGAAGTAGTCCGTAGACTCGGAGCAGTCACGTGGTTGTGGTAGTAAGTTTTCTACACGAGGTAGCAATAGGATATTAGTGGTCTAAGTATTTATTGTACAAACTTCAATTCTTTCATAGTGGATCTATTTTACCCTGAGGATAGCTAGGTTAAATCCTTTCCAGGTTTTTTACTAGTTTGGTTTTCTTGGGTTATCATATCGTGTGCTATTTATTTTTCTACACTATTTACATGACATGATTTACTTGTGTTAACTTAGATTTGAATAATTTATCTAAGTAATCACTTAACTAAATCACTAGGTTATTCAACTTGTGTTTTAAAGGGTCTAAAAACGTACTTTCTTAACTTGCTAGAGAGTAGACTATTGAGAGGGAGAGAACTGAGTAGCCTATTGGTTCATGCTTTTCACTCCTCATACTCTTGTTTTCTCTCTTTACACTCGGCTCTCTTATTTTCTTTGTTTATCTTCTCTGTTTTCTTTATTTTTTATTTCTCTGTTTTTCAGTGCTTTCTCCTATTCCTTTTTGTTGCTGTTGTTGTTGTTTACTATGCACGGCTAAAGCCTTTTTATACTGCCTGCCGTGATAAGATTTACCATTTTACCCCTCAACTAATTTTGGTCTGTTGTGGGTGTCCTTCCCAAACTACCCACTGGTCTGGTGGTTGCCCAACCACCACCACTACCCTCTGCTGGCCGTGCCATGCTTAATTCCCAAACAAAAATAGTTTTGTTTTATTTTGTTGCCCATGGCATTCCCATCTGGATAAGGGCTGGGTTTCTTTCTTACTAATTCCTATAGCATGCACCTAGTGATTCTAGCTCATCTTTGCCTCTTTTGGGTGGCATGTCATCCCAGCAGGACATTTCCCCTTAAAAGACCTTGAGTGGGAACCCCATAATAGGCTTCCTCCTTCTCCTCATTGCCAGACCATATCCTCTCTTACTTTTGACCCATGGTCCACTACCCTTGTATTGGCTGGATACAAGTGGGTGGTGCTTGAGCCTTGTACCTGCTCCACTCCCATATGAGTCCATTGCTTATATGGTGTTCACGTGTTTGCCATTGCCTACGGGTTTGTCTGGTCCTACTATGTGTTTTGCTGCTTGTTTAACTCTTTATGGTGTGGATGAGTCATTGGGTCTTCATTCTTTACATCTCGTTTCTTCTCTGGGCTAAATATTGCTTGGGTTTGGGTTTTTTCTTCTTTAATTCAACCCCTGTCTCCTTTCACTTCTGGTCTGTCGGCTAACCGGTACTCCTGCCATGCCATTGCATTGTTTCTGCCATGATACCATTTAACTTGTGTTTGCTGGGCTTCCTCTGGGCTTGCCATGCCAATTTCATGTATTATTCCTTCCCTTAGTTTACGTTGCCCAATATTCCTGTTGGGTTAGTTCTCATTGCATCTTGGGCTTCCCTAGCCCATTTTTATTCCTTTGGGCATCCTTGGCCTGTTTTATTCCTTGAGGCATCCTTGGCCCATCTCATTATTTCCTACTTCTTACATTCCCATGTGTTTTTGCTAAATCTTTTGGGCTTTCCAGGCCCAATTACCATATTCTTTACTTTTGGGTTTATTGGCCTTTGGACCAATCCCATTTACTATTCTTTGGGCTCTTCCAGCTAGCCCGTCTTTGCTTTCTTTCTACTTCTTATGATTCCCATATTTCATTCTTTGGGGCTCCCTTGGGCCCATTTGATTTCTTTGGGGCCCTTGTAGGCCTGTGGACCATTATTCCTACCATTCGGGTTTAATGGTTTTTCTTACTTTACTATTTCTTCTTTTTTCACCCCTTTTTTATATTGTTGGGCTTCTTTTGTCATTGGACCCTTTTGCCAAAATGGGCATCAACACTCTTAGGATTATCTTATCAAATAAACTATTTCATCTAGTGAGGTTAATCACTTAGGATTGTTGGATTTATCATTTATCGCTTGGGATTGTTGGGTTTATCATTTGGTTGTTTGAACTTTGTGCTAAGCCATTTGTCATCGTTGTTATCTTTTAGGAATAGAAGTTATCATGTTTTGATGTAAGCCTATATATATGAATGAATAAAGAATAGGCATGTGAATTTTAAGCCAAAACATTGTGGAGGTTGGGTTGTCCTTGAAACAAACCCATTGTGTTGAGTAATTTTACTGTGTGCGCGCGTTGTTCTATTTTCTCGATCACCATAGCACCTTGAGGCAAACGCAGAAGAGGACGTGGTCGTGGTGACCATAACAGTTTGGAATATGGTAAAAAAAAACATATATACATTTCATTCTTTTAAAGAGCTAGCACAATATGATCTTACTTTCATCATTCTCTAAAATTCTATGTTAATTTAGCATAATATTCAATGCCTATTAGAATACCATTACTAAAAATTCATTAAAATGAAAGCAGAGATGGTAAGCAACTACTTTATTTGTTTTATTATTCATTGTATCTGTCATATTGATGCATTTGGCTTTACTCTGATTGTTGTATTCAACATTTATAAACAAACATTTATTAGAACTATTTTCTTTTATGCATGTAAGATTTTAGTGACATAACAAGAATTAAATAATTAATTTAAGCATGACTCATTTGGGATTTTAAGGATTTTACGTTGGGGTTACTAGTATATTCTAACCTAAAATCAGTTATCATTATTCATTCTATGGTAAAATAAGATTTTAAATAACTTAACACCATTTCAGTCAAAAAAGAACTTACCGCCATATTCACTTTTACATGATTATATAAATGAAGAGGAACTTGAGGAGTTCTGACATAGATTTCCTCTAATTTCGCTCAAATTTTATTTTAAACATTGAGGATTTTACTGGGATGTTTCTAATTTCTAAATCACAAATCCTCAAAAGGTCCAAGAGAAATCTTTGGTAATTACAGTACATTGAGTTAATCATGTCCAATGACCTTCATTAACATTTCCATTGATTTTATCAATGGATTTATTTATTATATCTCAATCCATAATAATTCTCACCACGAGCTAACACAAAGGTTTTCTTTGTTACTCGCTCACTTTATTATATTATTAGTATGAGAAATGCTAACAGATGCCCTTAGAGTAATGGTTACCAATCTATTTAAAGAAAGTTTTTATGGGAAAAAAAAAAAAAACAATTAATGTTTTGACAACTTTTCTCATTTCTCATAAAAATGGTGTCAAAACTTTCCTAAAATATATTGTTAACCATTGCCTTAAGGGTACTCCTTAGCATGGCCCTATTACTATTACTCCATTAACTACAACCACCAGGACGAAACCCAATCTTCCCTCCGACAACATCATACACCACCTCTAATCCTTTTTGTTGTTCATTCCCAAAAATGGTAATGTTGCTTGGATTACTATTTCCAGCAAAGGCTAAACAAGCTTCTGTTTGGTTCAATATATAAAGTACACCTACTTTGTTCAAATCCACGCTCACACCACCACCGAAAAAAAAGCTTATGCTTGGAATCGAAACAGATTGGCTCTTGCTAAGGTCATAGCATGTATCGAATAGTGAAGAACTTGAGCTTGTCATTGGATAATTACGCATCTTTTCTCGAAATGATGTTCGCAATGCATTGTATGCTGTAGGAGGCAAACGTGTAATGACTGTCCCAGAGTCAATTATAGTACCAGCGGTTGAAAAAACTGACGTGGGAATTGATAATCTTTGTCCACCCACACTTATTCCAATCAAGTTGAGGCCATAAAATGATGGCCCTTGAGAAAGCGTTAACAAAGGTGTGAACTTTGTGGAACTCGAAACTTCTCTGCTTTTTCCCAAAGTAAGGTATCCCATTGAGCTAATTGTGGAAGGAAGACAATACGAGAAAAACTTCTTGTACTTTTGAGCAGCTTGTTGAACAAGGGAAACTTGGCCGCGACCAAGGCCTAGCAGCCCTGCAAATCCTTTAAAGCCTACGTTGGCTTGGCCACAACCGAATATGAAATTGTCCACCACATCTGATGTTATAGTTAGCCTCTCTTTGCTGAAATACCCAACTGTAAATGAACGATCACCATATTGCACAACATATACGCACTTTGAGTTGGAGGGGCATTGTCGTGGGCTTCCTGCAGCAAGAATAAAATTTCGAAATTATAGTATCAAATTAACAAGTTTACTATTGCTTAAGCTCAATTGGTAAAAATTTTTGTTGTCAAATAAGAGATCTAGGATTCGAACCCTAAGTACACCAAAAACTAATTGATATCTTGGACTTGATATCTTTGGAGATTCTAAATTCATCATTTTGTTAGTGTTATGTTGACTAGCTAGATAGAGAATACATCACAGGAAAATTATTTTAATAAGCAAAATTTGTTAAAAATGAAATATTTAATTGATTTACCAAAATAGGTAGTGACAGTAGCAAAATCCTTACTATTTTGTTGAATGAGATTATATTTATATGGTTTACCTGTGGCAGAAGTGAGTTGAGAGCACAAGGGTGTAGGACATGAAATGTTGGTGTAGGACGTGGATTTGGATGGATCAAAGATTGGGTCTACTTGCCGATAGCACCGTCCAGCGCATGGTTTACACTGTGCCCAAGTGAGGTCGCTACCAGTGTCAAATGCGAGTATTTGATCTGTTTTGGGAGTGCCAAGGCCCACGGTGACAATGTAGTTACCTGTGCCAATGGTGCCACCGGATTTAGCTGGAAGGGTGGTGGCCTGAGATTCTCTTAATTTGTTGCCATCTGAGTTCTTAGAGAACTTGGAGTGGATTGAGTTCACCCTGGATTGGTCTTGAAGGAGGATTTCTGTGTGATTAAGAACCAGTAATTGGTCTTTGTTGCCTTGAAAGCATGGGCCATATTTGTGTATCACTGTTAAGGATGCCTCCCTTTTAGGACCTGAACTTAAAATGGATCATCAATTTGAATTTGGAATAGTACATTCATAAATGAATACTGAATATAATGAGGATCAAAACAAAACAATTTTTGCATTTAATCAAAAAAATTTTTTTTTGCTGAATCTTGTATTTAATCAATTACAACATGTTTTTACATAATTAATTATATTAAATTTGTCAAAATGATAAATTTTTTAATTAATAACTTTGTTACGACTGTGCTTATTAATTTTTCAAATTCTGAAATGTTGCTCAATTGTCTCATTGTTGATACTATACTGATAATAATTTAAGCAACTTCAACATTTTTTAACAACATGAAATTATCTATCAAAAAAAAAAAACATGAAATTCAAAATTTTAAAGAGTCAATTTAACATGAATTTGAGCTAACTAATAAAGAGTTTCACTATCACCATGCACCTTTGATACGGTGGTTACTCTACAAGTATAAGTACTTGTGGAGTGTGGGGGGCAAGGATCAAGGTTCAAATTTTCAAGACTAAGTTTTACACACATATACACTTAGATTAGGTTAAAGTAAAATTTCTATCTTGTATATATATATATATATATATAAAATTAAAAAAGAAAAGAAAAAAAGAGTTTCACTAAACTTATTTAATACTTCAAGTAATATAAATCAAGTTATACATTCGTTATTAGAAATTAAAAATAAAATTGGTAAAATAATTTATTTCATATCTGTCCAAGAAATTATTTTTATTAATTTTCTAAATAAGCACTGTATTTCTTGAAAATATATGTCATAAACATGGCCTTTTTTTTTTTTTCTTTTTTCCATTTTTTTTTTTCTGTCAAAGTATCAAATAAAATGTTTCCTGAAAATAGTTTTAGATGGCTTTGAAATAGTTTTAAATAGTTTAGTCAAAGGTTAGGACACCACTTTCTTATATATAAAAAAGTTTTAAATAAGTTAAAATTATTACGCAATTAAAATTTTACATAAAAATATAGTATATATATTTTTTGATAATTTGATAGTTACAATAGGGGATGTGAGATTTGAACTTTGGATGTCTTGAAAATAGTAATACCATGATGTGCTACCTAATTAAATTACAAGTCTCCTAACTATTTATATATATATATATATATATATTTTAATTTAGATTCATGAATCTACGTGACAAGACACTTTGCATGAAATTAGAGATGATGACATTTGTTACAAACATTTGAAGCCCATTTAAATTATAAAGACAATTAGCATTAAATTAATCGGTAATCACCGAACACAAAATTGGAATGTAATTAGAATGTAATTCAGCTTTTTCTTTATTTTTCTTTTTCCCTCTCTTGTTCTGGATTTTTTTTTTTTTGGCTGGATGAACCGGAAAATTATCTCTACAAAACCAAAACAAGAGGCAATACAAAACAGGAGACAACAAACAAACCAACAGGCTGCTGCTCCTATTTAGAAGTGATTTTGACAAATTCAGAAAGAGTACTATTTTAGTGTACGTTTTACATTAGCTTATTTAACTTTCTGCTAATTAGTTTTTGTTAAAATTGTACTGAAATATATTTGTATTTTGAAGAAAAAGAGTTTTAAATTATTGTAATTTGTAAAAGTTAAGAGTTGAAAGAAAAAACTGATGTCAAACGCACATTACAGCAAAATAACCTTGACATAGCAGACTACAAAGATCATCTGGCTAGCACATAACAGCCCTAATGACTTCTCTTGGATCCATCTAAAAGACCTTGGAAGCCCAATATTTGGTATCATCACAGATCGAGCACTTCAAATTCCACGGAATATCTTGGGGAAGGGCCGGGCCTTGTCTTCTTATGGAAAAGTAATAAGGAACGTAGTTTTTTCAAAAAAAAAAATTCTTTTGAAGACTACATTTAAAGGAAGCAAAAAAAAGAAAAAAAAAAAATCTCATTGGTTTTGTTTTAATTTAGCATTTAGAAAGGCATGTTTCTTTATCTATAATAGGTTTTTAAATTGTAAATAATTCTATTTTTTTTATAATAATAAAATTCTAATAATTGTCCCCACAAAATGTTTATAGTGAGTGCAACAGTCCCAAAAAAAAAAAAAAAAAAAACGCCTAAAATTATCTAATATTTTACATAATATACCAAAGTTTTTAAAAAATTCCACATGTGAAAGGATTGTGTATTATGGTTGGAGAACGCTTCTCACTAATAGCAATTATGTTGGTATGTTGGTCAAAGATGTAATATTTGTTAATAACGTCTAGATCACCTTAATATATGCTTGATCTGGGACTTATCATATACTCATACAACACATACTCAATTAATAATATTACAATTTTATCAAACTAAAAACTAATACTCAAAATACTAAAATAAATTAAACAAATAAATTTAAACAAAGTCTCAAAATCCAAAACAAACCAAATAAATAAATTTTCAAAAAATTATTAATAGCATGATTGGTGTCTAGTTACTTGTATAAAAAATAAAATTCAACCCATACCCGAACCAACCAAGCTTTTAAAAAAAAATTACAATCCATCCAATCCATTATATCACAAAAAACCAATATGATGTATCAAAAATAGGTTAAAACGGGCCAAGTTTAATTTATTGAGTTGGTAGATTGAATACACACTACTACTATTGTTATATATGGACATGTTGCATGCAGAACTGATAACATGTACGACACCACATATATCAAATTTTTATTGTATAACTGCAATTTCTTTCTCTAATAAGCCGGGGAAAGAAAAAATAATTTCATTTAAACTTTTTCTATAATAATTAGATGGATTAAATAAAACAGATTCTGTTTATACCTTATTACATGTCTCTCTTTCTCTCTCAAATCGATTCTTTTTATGATCTACAAGAAAGAGACAATGGTTTTAATATCTAAAAAGAATATGTTAAGAACGTATGAAAGGTTAAATTATTTTTTTTACAATAAAAGCGTAAAATCTTTTTATCTTTTTTTTCCCTCTAGTTTTTTGCGTTGTAGGAGGATCAACGACAATAATGGTATTGATAATGATAATAATAATAATAATCATAAATAAATAAATAAATAAATAAAAAGATAGAGATAATAATAATGGTGATGATGACGATGATCATATAATTCAATCAGAGAACTTAATTATTGTAGAGAGAGAGAGAGTGTATTAAACCTTTGGTAGAAGCGTTGCAGGTAGTTGATGGTATTAGAGAGCTGACTTGGACAGTATAAGAATGATGAAGGTGGTAGTTTTCTGCAGTCTCTCTTGCTTCATGGGCATGAAGGCATAGAAAAGCAGAGAAACTATAGATATAGAGGATACACAGAAGGAAGGAGGAAATGCGACTAGCCATGGTTTAGTTTTTTGCTCAAAACCTGTACTCCTGCAGTCCTATTTATAGTGGTTTCGCCTGTTCGTGTTCTGCTACTGCTAAGTTTTAGTCGGTTAAGCTATTTGGCTTTTTACTGAATTACATGACTTTAACGCTGCTTGTACATTTAGCGTAATGGTCACTATACAAGTATAAATGCTTGTAGGGTGTGAAGAGTAAAAATTGGGAACACTCTATAAGTATAAGTTATTGTGGGGTGAGAGGAGGGAAGGTAAGAGCCAATATTCAAGTCTATAATAAAGAACTTCATACACATATACATTTAAATTAGAATAAAACTTATATACAGCACCTTAGATGCTGTTTCTTAGGTTTCCCTCTTAAAATTTTGCCATGTGACTACTTAACTTAAAAAATACATTTTTATCAATGTGAAAAATATTACATGACAGAATTTTAAGAAAGGAACTTAAAAAACAGCACCTAATAAATATTGTATCTAAGCCTTGCTCTTTCGATTATGTTAAAGTGAATTCTACCTTAGATTAAACAAAAAAAAAAAAAAAAAAAAAAAAAAAAAAAAAAAAAAAACCCTCTAAGCCTATGTATTTAGGGCTTCTCATGTTAAACTTATTTAATAAATAAATAAATTAATCATTCTCAATGTAAATTTGGTATTTAGAATATATGATTATCTTCACAATCTTTATATTTTCGTGTTTTTGTTTCTGTCATTATCTCAATGTAGTATCAGAGTCCCCAACATGTGGTCTCCAATAGTCCACGTAACAAACGTTAAACAAATCTCAATGCATTAAAAGTTTAAAATCACATAATGCATATTAAATTGACCAATACAATTTTTCTGAAGCAAAGAGACAAATATATATATATATATATTCACCTTTTCTAGTTAGCCTGATTCCTCTCAATTCTCAACTCTCAACCTTGAACTCAATAACCTCCTGAAATATTATAGCATCTCATTTGCACATAAATGATAAAATCAAGATACTTAGAATCTCATCTTAACTCAATCTAATGAATTGAAATGAGAAATTAATTTTTAACTTCTACCATTAAACACAAAAATTAAAAAATAATAATAATAAAGAAAGAGAGAGAAAGAAATACATAAGGATTAGCCAACCTTCAGATATTGTGAACATACAATTTTCACTTTTTATAGATATTCAAGCTCAATAGTCAAGACCCAGGTCCAAGCCCAATCATGCTTGGTGGGCAAGTTTTTTACTTTTATTGCAAATATGTACTCACCTCCAATTTATTTTACATAACATCAATGCATCTTTAATGGCTAGCCCTGTTATACCTAGAAGAACCAAAAAAAAAAAAAAAAATTATAGTTTTTTTACAACTTTTAAGGTGACAAGTTATTATTGGTAGATAAAAAAGTGATATCAGTGGTGAGCTCACACTAGAACTAATAAAAACTCATCAGTTTAATTATTGTGAAAAATATTATAAAAATTATTTTGTCTGTAGCATTCTTCAATTTGCCCATATTTACATATAATAATTTTTGGGCAAAAAATGTCCTCAAGTTTTCATATCTTTCATTTTGGTCTTTATATTTTTAAATTTTCTATCATTCTGGTCTTTGGTGTTATCTTGCTTATGTTAAATGCCAAAATGGCTAATGGACTACACTGCTAGTTTAAAAATAACATTTAAAATATATATATATATATATATATGATGGTAGGAACAACAACAGGTTTAGAAATATAAGGATCAAAATGAAAGTCATAAAAATTTGAGGATTATATTGAAAATAAGACCAAAATATAGAAATCAAAAACTGTGTTTTTATGAGGGAGAATTTGACTTTTCAAATGTCTCTTATCTTAATTAAAAAAATATGGGAAAAAATGGTTGGGGGAGGAGTGCCAAGACATGTGTTTTTAACAAAATAATATAGTTACATAGTGGTAGCTTTAGGAATTTTTTTGGTAGTCGTTAAGAAACTTTAATTATAAAAAATCTAACAAAAAGCAAACTTGAATATATCGATATCACCAAAAAAAAAAAAATGCAAATATATGAAGTTTTACAATTTTCTTCTATTAACAAAATGAAAGGGTAAAAAGGGATTGATGAGAGAAAAAGTGAGAATTGAGAGTATTGAAATGAGAATAATAAAGTGAGAGTCTGAAATGATAAGAGAGACAGAGACAGAGAGAGGCAAAGTTGCAGGTAGTGCCACTAAGGAGAAATCATGGCCACAATATCTCCCTTGGTACTTTATTTTTTTTTTAATAAATTTTTTGTTGAATATTTTGTTTATTTGTTTTTGTTTAGTCTAATTTTATTGGACTAATTTTTATTACTGTTATTTGCATTTTTAAAATTTAAGAATTATATTTGGGTGTGAAAATTATTTTTGTTGAACCCAAAATTTTGGATTTTCAAGTTAGGGTATTCAAAATATATATATTCTTTTTATAATAGCCGAAACATATGCTAGTTTAAAAATAATTATGCCATAATTGTTTTTTTTTTTTTTTTTTTCTTCATTTTGAACAAAGTCAGATTGTTTTATACGAATACCTAATCCGCCGCCTGACATTTGCGTTTGTGAAGGACATCCATTAAGCCATAACTCAGTCAAGTCATCATTGGCATTATGTAAAGTTTATTTTTTGTTCTGTTTCTTTTGAGGAAGGTCATTATGTTTAGCCAAGTAACTTCCAGCCAATTCTTCTGCAAGCACACTATAGCCATACAAAAGAGTACATCCATTATCCACTTCTTCGGCTGGCTGGCACTCATAGGTCACCCACGCATGTTCGCTGTCCCTTTCTATGTGACATTATCTCTTGGATACAAGCATGTATGACTTTTCAAGGAAAATATCCATAGGTTCAAGAAATTCTAACGATATAAAACTTATAAATTGACATGATGATTAATATAATTGGTGGATTTCTATCGCTTGATAGATTAAGGGTCATGTTAATTGCTTTATTATCTTCCCATAAAATGTTTTTAAATGTTTGTTAACATTTTTCATAAATAAATGTTTAAATAATTTTTTTGGTAATTGGTGACATATTAGTTTGTAATAAACTTTATATGAAAATACCATTTTGGTTCTTATATTTTAGTCCCTGTCAATTTTGTCCCTATTACATCTTTGGTTGCCATCATTTTGGTCTATATTATTTTCAATTTTTAGTCAACTTGTAGTCAATTTTTGATGTAGAATAGACGGTCATGGTCTTTTTGGACTTTCAAGCACGCCTAAAATTGCGCAATGCAAAAAAACACTAGTAAAAATCATTTGAGCGACAGTCAAAATCGCATGAAATTTGGCAGGTTAAAGTGAAACGGCCTTTTGAGCAATAGTTGTAGCTGTGTCATGAGGTACTTCTTGAAAATGGCGAATTCATTCATTTAGGTATTGAAAATTACGATTTTGCCATTTATAGTAATTAATGTTTCCTGAATAACTTTTTACTCAAAAGTCAGAATAAGGTTCTGCTTGTTTTAGGACGACCCTTAAGATAAGTAGTTTATGATTATGCATTTAACCCAATTTTTCCAATTTTGGTAAATTTCAATATTTTGTCATCTAATTGCGTAATTAGTGCAAATTAGGGTTTCAGACGTTTTTTCTCAGTATTTATATGTTTTGTAGCCATTAGAGGCAGAATAGACTATTATTAATAAAATTACAGAGTTTTCTTAAACATTTTTCTGGTAGATTCCAGTTTATCTCCTTGTGGATTTAGGAATCCCTCGTGAACTTGAGGTTTACTACCTAGAAACTAATAGTTTAGTTTCTGTCCATCAACGAGAGTATTGTGTGTGCTTTCTTCAGGCTTTTGCAATATTAATTTTTGTTAGTGAGTTAACGGTAAGGACTAGATTATTGCAAGTTGAAAATAAAAAAGACCAAATTGACAATAATGCCAAAATGTAAGGACTAAAATAGTATTTTCGCCGAAACTTAATATCTCTAACATCACTCAATTTTCAATTATATCCATTATCACATATTTTTGGGGATAAAGGTGTTCCACTAGTAGGTATCTTAGGCAGTGATGGAGCCAAAAAAAAAAAAAAAAAAAAAACTTTCTTTGGAGGGAGGGCCATGGTTAACCATTATATATATATATATATATATATATATATTGTGGGGCCAGCTATATAAGGAGGTATTGGTAAGTTTGTAGGAATTGGGCCTACGGCCTAGTGGCCCAATCCGAGGATGGTAATCCGTCCGAGGATGACTAAATAAGGGCATGGTATGAATAATATAAGAAGAGGATGTGAGGATTGTACATGAAAGTCCAAAATGCGTCTGAGGAAAAGGTTCAACTCGGAATGATAGTCTGAGGTCGATGCAACTATCTTGTTACCCTAGATAGTCCACAAGGTTGTATTGTAATTGAGAAACGGATATGGGATAATGAAGGCAACAAATATCTTCTGACGCTGCTACCTCCACATTAAATGCTTCCAAGCTAACTCTCTGGCCGCATTAATGTGGAGGTGATGCCTGAACAGTGATCAAGCAGCCTTATGGTTGTTAGTTAGAGATTCTAGGGGTTGTTAGATGGGACAGAAAGGAGTTCCCAGGATAGAACCTACACGTGTACGGTGAAAACGGGGTGAGGAACATGGTATATAACGTGAAAGAGGATGACATTACGGAGGACTTTTGGCTGCACAATGATGATAGTCTTTTCTATCGAATAGAACTAGTTCTTTCGCCCACTCTCTAAAAATTTATTGTTTGGCTTGTTGGACCACTTTTCCTTCTTATTTTTGAGGGCTTTTCCAAATTGAGTCCTTACAATTGGCGCCGTATGTGGGGAGAACTTGATCTATTTGTAGGGAAAGGCAAGTGCAGCGCTTGAGATGGAAGGGGGAGCACTGTAACAGCTATTAGTGGACCCATAGCAGACAGATGTTAATCCACACCAGGCAGAGTCCAGGGGGTCTCAGCATGATAATTCGTTGGTAGTCCATGAACAAAGAGGGGATCGTGAGGGAAGTGTGCGAACAACCCACACTGATAGAAGTCATTCTCGAGGGAAAAGCCATATTTCCCATGTAAAGAACGACGGGCACATGCAATATGAGATTAGAAAATTGAAAAGGGAATTGCGACACGAATGATGAAGGCGTAGGTCTCACCACTCTAGGCAATCTTCTGAGGAGTCGAATGACACCAGTTATAGGCAGAGGTTAAGAACTCTACCCAATGAATCTTTTTCCTATGATGAGGAGCACCACTGTAGACTAGAGTATAAGAGTCTGCCTCGCAAGGGTTTAGGGACTGACGCCCTGAACAAAGCTTTGAGTCAAGTTTCAAAATCGCCCTTCACACGGCGCATTGAGGATGTAGATCTTCCTCGGCAATTCCACCAGCCTACGTTCACCATTTATAATAGTCGAACAGATTTGGTGGAGCATGTTAGCCATTTTAGTAAAAAAATGGCTGTTCATGCTAAGGAAGAGGCCTTGATGTGTAAGGTCTTCCCATCTAGCCTTGGTCTAGTGGTGATGAGATGGTTCAATGGTCTGAGAGCGAATTCCATTGGCTCCTTTGAGAAGCTAACCCAAGCTTTTGGTGCCTGCTTTATCACCTGCAGGAGGGTTTCTCAACCCTTAGGATCATTATTGTCCATATCTATGCGGGAGGGGGAGATCCTGAAGGCCTATTCTGATAGATACTAGGAAATGTTCAACGAAGTAGATTGAGCCTATGATGACGTGGTTATTAATACTTTTAAGGCTGGCCTTCCAACCGAGCATGATCTGAGGAAATCTCTGACCGGTAAACCTGTTACCAATGTGCACCAGCTTATGGATTGACAAGTATAGAAGGGTAGAGGAGGATCAGATACAAGGTAGAGGAAAGTCCAAGGTAGTCCCTCAGGAGAGGAGGGATTTCAAGTTGAATCGGTACAATAATAACCGACCTCAGAAGGACTTTGGAGGGCAACCAGGATCTGCTAATTCCCAGGTGGTTAACGCCGTGTTCTGAGAACCAGTACAACGAGTTCTGGAGAAGATAAAAAATGAGCCATTCTTCAGATGGCCCAATAGGATGGCAGGGGATCCTGCAAAATGTAATCAAAACCTTTACTTCCAGTATCACCAAGATCATGGACACACTACTGAAGATTGTAGAAATTTGTGGGATCATTTGGATTAGCTGGTCCGAGAAAGGAAATTGACCCAGCTACTGTATCATTCCAGTGGCCGAGAAAGTCAGGCAGGTTCGACATTTCGGGGAGATGCTTCTTCAGGATCCCCCTTAGGTACGATACATGTTATATTTGCCGCCCCGAGAAGAACTAGATCCTGCCCCCACCAAGGTAATGTATGTGTCTCATTGTTTGGATGAGGGCTCTAGTTTAATGCCGAAGAGAGCCAGACTGGATGCATCGCTGGTGTTGGGCTTTTCAGAGGAAGACAAGAGAGGAACCATACAACCACATGATGACGCTTTGGTGGTTACACTTAGAATCAAGGGGTATGATGTGAGAAGGGTGATGGTTGATGAGGGGAGCGCAGCCGAGGTGATGTATCCCGACTTGTATAGGGCGCTGAATTTGAGACCCTAGGATCTGACAGCCTATAGCTCCCCGTTGGTGAGTTTTGAAGGTAGATCGATCATTCTGATGGGTATGATTAGATTGCCTATGCAGACTGGCTTAGATGTGGTGGAGGTGGATTTTATTGTGGTAGATGTTTTTTCTCCGTATACGGCTATTTTGGGTAGGCCCTGGCTGCATACCTTGGGGGCTATTTCTTCTACTCTTCATCAAAAGGTGAAATATCCATCGGGAGGCCAGGTGTTAGAAATATTAGGAAATCAAACCATGGCTAGGCAGTGCTTGATAACGGCTATTCAATATCGGCTAGAGACAGATACTTCGGCCACAGCCGAGAATGATTTATAGCAGTCAAAGACTCCAGCGACCCTCTTCAGCACATCTGCTGGTGAAGTGGAGTGTGAGAATTTGGAGAGGGTGAGTGTTGGGGATGACCCAGATAAGTTCTTTCAGGTCAAGGAATAATTGCCTGTGGTGGAGAAGGAGCAATTGGTTGAGGTCCTAAGGAGAAACATTGATGTGTTTGCATGGAATGCTTACAAAGCCCCAGGGGTGGATTCAGACTTCATTTGCCATCATTTGAATGTTAATCCCTTTATTACTTTGAAGAAACAGCCACCTCGGCATCCATCCAGAGTACATGCTGAGGCTATCAGAGATGAGATGACTAAGCTCAAACAGGTAGGGGCTATCAAAGAGGTGTTTTACCCTCAATGGTTGGCTAATACGGTCGTGGTGAAAAAGAAAAATGGAAAGTGGCGCGTATGTGTTGATTTCACGGACCTTAATAAAGCTTATCCAAAAGACCCTTTTCCTCTGCCCCGTATAGATCAGTTGGTGGATGCAACAGTAGGTCACCCTCAAATGAGCTTCCTGGATGCCTTTCAGGGCTATCATCAAATCTCACTGGCATTTGATGATCAAGAAAAGACCGCTTTTCTCACTCCCACTGGAAATTATCACTACAAGGTAATGCCTTTTGGCTTGAAGAACGTAGGGTCTACTTACCAACGGATGATGACGAAGATGTTTGAGCCACAGTTGGGCAGGAGCATCGAAGTCTATATTGATGATATGGTTGTGAAGAGTAGGGTAGTGGCTGAGCATGTGACAGACCTCACCAACATTTTTGAGATTTTAAGGAAACACAAATTGCGACTAAACGTGTCCAAGTGCTCATTCGGGGTGAGCTCAGGGAAGTTTTTGGGCTACATGGTGACTCATCGAGGAATTGAGGTGAACCTTGATCAAATTAGAGCCATAAGTAGCTTGCAACCACCTCGGAATCCCAAGGAGGTCCAGAGGTTAATTGGGATGACCGTTGCTTTAAATAGATTCATCTCCAGGTCAGCGGATAGGTGCAGACCTTTTTTCCTTTTACTCCACAAGTGGAAGGGATTCAAATGGATCGAGTAGTGCGCCCTGGCATTTCAGCAGCTTAAGGAATATCTATCTTGACCACCCATTATGTCTAGCCCTGAGGTGGATGAGGTCCTATTTTCCTACTTGGCGATAGCCACTTATGCGATTATTTTTGTTCTGATACAAGTAGATAATGGCGTACAACGGCCAGTCTACTACATGAGCAAGTCGCTTTATGAGGCCGAAGTACATTATCTGCCATTGAAAAAGGCCATTTTGGCAATGGTTCACACTACAAGGAAACTTCCCCATTATTTCCAGGCACACATTGTGGTCGTCCTAACTCAGTATCCGCTCAAGGCAGTACTTCGGAGTGCAGACTACATTGGCAGGGTTGCCAAGTGGGACACAATTCTAGGGGCTTTTGATATCAAATATATGCCTCGTACCTCTATGAAGGGACAAATTCTCACTAATCTAGTGGCCGAATTTGCTGAAAGCCCTGAAGAAATAGAAACAAGTCCACAGGGCATGGATGAAAAATCAGTTGGCCTTATCTTCGTGCAACATGCCTCACTCTAGAAAGTGTATGTGGATGGAGCAACAAACCAGCGGGGATTAGGAGTGGGGCTAGTTTTGATATCTCCTAAAAAGGTCATTACCGAGAAGTCTTTAAGGTTGGGATTCTCAGCTACTAATAACGAGGCAGAGTATGAAGCTTTATTAAATGTGTTAGGTTCTAAGGTCTTAGGATTTTGTATATTTAGAACTCTAATTTGTAATGTTGGCAAACCATGATCAAAACAATGTATTTAGTTTTGTCTAGGCTGGCTCAAAGTTGGTTTATTATTGTAAAGTTGGAATCGAGTGGCTGCAGAAGTACTTGGGACTTTCGGCCTAGCTCGATCGATCGAAGAATGGACTCGATCGATTGAAAATCGCACAGGTTAATTTTTCTGCAGAATTTCCAACTCAACCCTACTTCATTAAACGTTTAAGGTTTTATTTTTTTACCCTAGGTATATAAACAAAACCCTAGCCACGTTTTTGAAGGTTGCTCAAATTGTATTGTTGCTCATACATTGCTATTTTGTGTAAATCTCTTGTGAGATCTTTGAGGAGTTTTTCTTTACACAAAACTTAAGGTTTTTAAGTTGGAGATATTATCTACGTCTTGATGATCAACTTGGTTGCTACCATTGAAGCTTAAAGACAATCAAGCGGGGGTGCTTGTAGCTGATTGAAGAATCCAAGAAAGAAAGAGTCCGTAGATTTGGAGCTTGTACGTGGTCGTGTCAGTAAGTTCTACTGGTGGGTAGCATTAGGAAGTCAAGCGGGGAACTTGTAGTCCTTCTGTATGAACTTTGATTCTTTCGCATAGTGGATTCAAGTTTACCTTGAGGATAGCTAGGTCAAATCCTCCCTAGGTTTTTACCGTGTGGTTTCCTGGGTCATCATATCTTGTGTTCATTTATTTTTCGCTACTTTATATATATTGATATGATTGTTTGATTGTTTTAACCTAGAATTGTTTAATTTGACTAAGTAACAACTTGGCTAATTAATCTAGGCTAACCAATCTGGTTGTTTTAAGGGGTCTAAAACTGTTCAAAATGGGATGACGATGGTCAAGAAGCTAGGTGGGAAAACAGTGGAGATTTTCTCGGATTTGAGACTAGTCGTGGGCCAGGTTAGAGGGGAGTTGGAAGCTTGGGACACAAGAATGCAGGAGTACTTAGGCCAGGTTAGGCGTATGCATGTAAATTTTAAATTTTTTGAGGTAACCCATGTCCCTAGGAGCGGAAATGCCCATGCAGACTCTTTGGCTACCCTTGCTACCTCCTCGGTGCAAAACTTACCCCAAGTGATAATGGTTGAAGACTTAAACACACCCACCCCAATAACGGGGGACTCGCTTCAGGTCAATCAAATCAATTCGGCACGTAGTTGGATGGATCCTATACAGTTATTCCTTGAGAAGGATATACTGCCTAAGGACAAATCAGAAGCTGAAAAGATACGAAGAAAAGCTCTTTGGTTTTGGCTGTCTGAGGACAAAAAGTTATACAAACGCTCTTTCTCTGGGGCCATATTTGCTTTGTGTACACCCCGAAGCATCAGAGGCACTTTTAGAAGAACTACATGAAGGGATTTGTGGGAGTCACACTGGAGGAAGATCTTTATCTCACTGGGCAATTACACAAGGGTATTGGTGGCTAGGCATGCAAAAAAAAGCACAGGAGTATGTTAGAAAATGTGATCAATGTCAAAGGTTTGCACTGAACATCCATCAGGCGGAGGGAGTTCTTAATCCGCTTTCTAGTCCTTGGCCTTTTGCTCAGTGGGGCTTAGACATCATTGGCCCTTTCCCTAAAGCAGTAGGAAATAAAAAATATCTGCTGTTGGCACAGGCTATTTTACAATGTGGGTCGAAGCTGAGCCTCTGGCCAATATCAGGGATACGGATGTCAAGAGGTTTGTCTGGAAAAATATCATTACTCGATTCGGGATTCCTTAAGCTCTCATCTCGGATAATGGTCTTCAATTTGACAGCAAGGCTTTTAGAAAGTATTGTTCCGATCTAGGGATAAAGAACAGATATTCTACTCCGGCTTATCCACAGGGAAATGGGCAGGCCGAGGCCGTCAACAAGGTCATAATAGGTCAGCTTAAAAAAAGGTTGGATGATGCAAAGGGAAAATGGGTGGAGGAGCTGCCATATGTCCTCTTGACATATCAAACAACACCTCGAGGGTCAACAGGAGAAACCCCATTTTCAATGACTTATGGGGCTGAGGTTGTGATTCCTCTTGAAACGGGTTTTCCCACACTAAGGCCCAGTATTTTCACCTCGGATGGAAATGATGAACTGTTGAAGAAGAATCTAGACTTGATAGACGAACGACGAGAGAATGCGATGGTTCAATTGGCCTACTACCAACATAAGCTAAAACAAGGTTATGATGCAAATGTCAGGTTGAGGCCGTTAACCCCAGGAGATTTGGTATTGAGAAAAGTCTTGGGAACTACCAAAAATCCAGTCTGGGAAAAGTTAGGGCCTAATTGGGAAAGACCGTATCATATCACATCTGTAGCAGGAATATGTGCTTATTACTTAGAGAATTTAGATGAAAAAACTGTACTCCATCCCTGGAATCTAAGCAACCTAAGGAGGTATTATTATTAATAAGAACATTTCTGTTTTACTTCCTTTTACAATTTGTCCTAATTCTGCAACTTGTGTTTCTAAGTCCATTGAAGTATTAAATAGAAACTAAGTTATGTCAGGTCCTCGGACCACAAACTTAGTGAAAATTAATACACTATGACACCTATTGAAGTATTAAACAGAAACTAAGTTATGTCAAGATCTCGAACCATAAACTTAGTGAAAATTAATACACTATGATATCTATTGAAGTATTAAACAGAAGCTAAGTTATGTCAGGTCCTCGGACCACAAACTTAGTGAAAATTAATACCTTTTCATATCTATCGAAGTGTTAAACAAAAAATAAGGTATAACAGATTGTTCAGACAACAAACTTAGTAGAAGTCAGTGCTTCTTAAATGGGGTCCATGCAATTAAAATAGTGTATCAAAGCAAATTCCATGAGCATCACTTAAAGCATTTTAAGGTGCCCAGTACCTCACTAGTTTAAACATTTAGAATGTCTTCTCAAATTTGGACACTTTTTAATGAATTAAAAGCAAGCCTTGGTAGTGTTGTGAAGTTCACAATTATGGTCAACTCTGGTTTCTAACTAGCACACATAAAATTAAGTTTTCCCTTGTAGTATCAGATTTCCTTCTCATGCGATCATGTAAAAACAAAGTATATTCGCACAGAGAATTGTACAAGTGATAGATAAAGCAATAACATCTTATGTAAATGTAATAAAAGGAAAAATATACATCACATTAAAAATTTCCTCAAAAGATAAATAAAATGGAAAACAAAGAGAATTTAACTAAGTTGACGATGGTTTTTAATTTTATTTGGAGCTTGGATTGGGGAGCTTTGCCAGTTGCCTCAAGAGGAACATCTTTTTCTTTTTCCTTTTGAACTTCTCCAGCAGGTAAGATGGTTGAAGCTAAAGCCTGTTCAAAGCTTTGAGAAGTTGCTCCATCTTTAGGCCCCTTTGCTACTTTGTCTGAAGAAATATCTTTTGCGACTTCAAGCACTTCGGGTTGCTCTTGCTGATTGAGAGGGGGAGGATTCTGAGTTTGGGATTCTTTAGCCAAATCAGCAACTGTGGAGGATGCATCCTTTGGTTGAGAAGAAGGGCTTAAGGCTCGTATAGCCGGAGGAAAATAAATGTTTTCTGGCCTTCTCAACTTAGAAGAAGGTTCAACCCTAGCTCAGTTGAGAGCTTCTGTCCAAGTCTAGCCATAGTATACTCGGCACACAGCTAGCACCTCAACCTAGAATTTATCCTCCGTCTCAGCTACGCCGATGTCGTACCTCTGCTGTTCGACTTTGTCTTTTTCTTTTTCAGCCTCAGCCTTTGCTGTCTCCGCCTCAGCCTTTACTTTTTTAGCCTGGTCTCTGAGCCTCTGGGCTTCCTCCAGTTGGTTGTTCAGATTTGATATTTATTCCTTAGAAGTTGCCAGTTGATTATTAGCATCGCATAGACACTTCCTCTGGTCCTCGACTTGCCTTTGAGTGTTCTCTAAAGCTGAATTAGCACTCTTCCGAGCGTGTTCTTCCTCAGCTATTTTTTTTTTTTTTCAGCTGCACATTGCTTTGTTCAGCAATGGTGAGTGTTTGCACAGTTGTGGCTCGCTTCTTCCTCTCATCGTCTAGTTGCTGGCCATAAGAATTAGTTATCTCCTCCATCCTGAAAGTGGCTTGAACGGCCTAAAGGAAAAGGAGTAAGAGATGCAATAAATAAAGTTGTGTGTATGACATTTATAATTAAAGAAACAAAGCAAAAAGGGTATCATACCATGCCCAAATATCTTTTAGCATTCAAGAAAACCTCGTTCTTCCTTATGCCTCTCAACTTGATCATATCCTTGGGAAGTAGGAGGGTTTCCTTTAAGGCCAAGGCGACGTGGCACCCAATTCCGCCGTTGAAATCCCTAATTGATGCATCTTCCCTCAGGGGCTCACCACCGAGCATGGGTGGGGGGAGCCAAGCCTCGGGCTCCAAGGACTAAGTGGTTTTCCTTTCCGCGACTCGTTGAGGTCCATGGCTAACCTTTTGTTGCTTCATAGCTCGTTGAGCCTCGTCTTCACTAGTCGGACTGGACCTCCCAGTTTCCATCACTTCCTTATCTTTCGAATCTCTCCTCCTCTTCGGATCATTAGGTTAGATCACAGGTGGTTGGAATGGTTGAGGAGGGGGAAAAGGGGATTTAGGAGAGGGGGAAGTTTGGGTTGAGTTGACTTCCCCGGCGCATCCTTTCAAGGCTGGCCTTCGTTCACGTCCATCAAACTCCTCTAGTTTTTTCTCTGGATGCCCATTTCATCAAAAATTACCTTGGGAGATAGAGGTTGGTTGAATACTTCAAATTCGTTTGCAGAATCCAACAATTCTACAACTCCCTCTGATGTTTCTTCTTCTTCTTCTTCTTCTTTGATGGAAATTTAGACCCCTTAAACCAACCAGATTGCGTAGCCTAATTAATTAGTCAAGTTGTTACTTAGTCAAATTAAACAATTCGAGGTTAAAACAATCATATCAAGAATATAATACAGCGAAATAATAAATAACACAAGATATGATCACCTAGGAAACCACACGGTAAAAACCTGGGGAGGATTTGACCTAGCTATCCTCAAGGTAAACCTGAATCCACTATGCGAAAGAATCGAAGTTCATACAGAAGGACTACAAGCTCCCCGCTTGACTTCCTAATGTTACCCACCAGTAGAACTTACTGACACGACCACGTGCAAGCTCCGAATACACGGACTCTTTCTTTCTTGGACTCTTCAATCAAGTACAAGCACCCCCGCTTGTGTATCTTTAAGTTCTTGAATCTGCAACTGAATGATTACCAAGTTCTTGATATAATCTTGAATCTTGGAAACCCTAAGTATATGTGAAGGAAAGCTCCTCAACGATTTCACAAGAGATTCGCATACAGCAATATGAGCAACAAAGACTTAGAGAGGTTTGGGTACAAAACCCTAGATACAAAAGAGGCACTCTCTTCTCTCTCTCCCAAAAAACTCTAAAAAACGTGGCTTAGGGTTTCCTTTATATAGTGGGAGAATTAGATCTGAAACCCTAGTCCTTAATGGGCTTAAGCTGCTATTTGGGCTGACTTAAAATTCTGCAGATACGATTTTCGATCGATCGAGCCTGTTCTTCGATCAATCGAACCAGGCAGAATATGAAGTCTTCTTCCTGCAGCTTGTATGTTCTTGAATCTTGACTTGAATCATCTTGAGCATTGTCTAATAAAACCTATAGACTCTAAAATCTATATCTACACAAGTTTGTGTTCACAATTTACCAATTGTTCTAAACATTTATAACCTAACAATCTCCCCCTTTGGCAATTCGTGACAAAACTTCCATACAGAATGAAATGCTTAAATACAAGAACAACCCAATACAATAAAATGCTCATTACAACAAATTCAATCTAACTACTATCCATCAGTTGCAAGTGTAGATAGCAGCTCAATTGAATCAACTTGTATATTTCCTAAAACATTCAACAAACGCATAAACGCATGTGTGACAGAAAAAAAGTAAATCAACAAATATGCAAACTAACTCTCCCCCTGAGTTAAATACATCAAAATGTTTTTATATTCTCCCCCTAAACAAAACAAACAGATCAACTATGTCTCCCCCTTTTTGTCACGTATTGACAAAGACTACCTAATCAGAAGGTAAACAGAAAACATACGCAACAGAATAAGAGAAAAAAAAGACAACTCCCCCTATGAAGAGCAACAACTCCCCCTAAGAACCACAAAGGTTTTAAAAAAATTTCTCCCCCTAAAAAAATAGGAAAAACAAAACAAGTTTTGGGGAAAAATAAAGGAGGTGGGGGAAAAGCAGTAGTAGCAGCAGCATCACTAACAGAATCAGGAACATTCTCACCAGTAGGACCAAAGTTAAAAAACAAGGTGATGATACACATGAAGAAAAATATTATCTCTTTCAATAAAATGCAAACATGGCACTATGTGACCCATAAACAATTGCATAAGTTGAGAAAATATTTGCACATTGATTATCCATTATATCTCTTAAGAAAAAATATTTTCTACAATTCACACATAAGAAATAGCATATACTAGAATGTTCAAAACTCAAAAATTAATCAATCAATTTGTAAATCAAGTTGAGTACCCAATGTAGCAAAGTGTATGCATGTTATGTGTGAAAACAGTGAGAGATATGACTGCAAAACTGCAAGATGGATACAAAAACAATGCAATGCATGTGAATCCTAAACACAAATGATGCATGAAAAAAATTTTGGTTAAAAATACAGAAACTGAAAATTTTTCAATTTCGATCGATCGAGTATCAATCGAACATCAATCGAGTCAGGCAGACTCAGACCTAAAATTTTAATCGCAATTTCGATTGATCGAAAAATAGGTTTGATCGATTGAAAGTTTGGAAAAATCAGATTTTTGAAAAACAGAGCATTTTAAAGCAGAAACTCCTCAAAGCACATTGTTTTATTAAAAAAAATGCCTGAGTATGAGATGAAAAGTTTTTCAAAAAACACTTGAATTTAACCTAGATATTCCAAAATCAAGATTTTCAATCAATTTATCCTCAAAGCGCAATCATTATACACATTTTGCATTAAAATCAAGGAACTTTTAATCTTGGATGGCCACAACAAGATCACACACAATAAAATATACCAAGTTTAACAAAGAGTAACTTGTGTAGTGTGTGTAACTAGTAAAAGCTTGAGATACATGTAAGGTGATATGTGAATAGCAATCAAATACAAAGTCTACACAATTTATCACATAGAATTTAAAAGAGACTATCACCTAAAGAGTTACATCCTATAACTCCCACATCTCCTAGAACAAAAGCTTGCAATCATGTAAGTTTCTTGCATTTTTGCCTCTTATTTGTATGAGATGGCATTCAGCCTAATAGTACACACCGGTTTGAATTAAGTGAATTGGCATCAAGCCTAATAGTACACACCAGTTTTAATTTAATTGAAGCTATACCTTATGTTCTTTTTGTGCATGTGCTACACTTTCTCGAGCACAGAATCTTATGATATGCACTAAGGTGTTCATGATTGGCTAGTGAACAATGGTGAAATGGTTATTTATGCCTTTCTCAAAAGGATCAAGTCCGACAGTCAAATAACATGTGACTACAAGATTAAGACAAAGTGATAAACATCATAAACATCTTTCCCACACAACATGCACTACAAAGTTTCAACTAGTAAAGTACAATAAATAAGCTCATCAAAGCTAAACAAGGTACATAAATATGTTATGTAAAGATAAGGTGGCCAACCTTGATTTTAAATCCATGATATGAAATACAAAACACAAAAATATTTTTGGTTTAACAAATTTTATGACCAAACACAAAAAGCACACATTAAGCTAAATGAACAATGCAAATGCAATGCATGACAATGTTTAACTAAGCTATAGAGGGTACACAAACAAGAAATATCAATTTCTTAATTAACCCATGAGTACATGTACAAACTAGTACATACTCACATATAATAAAAAATAGCTTAGCACAAACTATTCAAGTTTCTCCACAATATCAAGCATGTTCTAAATCAGGAGAGAGATATCATAACCCATGTAATCCTCAAGAATAATAAAACAAGACACAAAATAAAATATTTTTGTCTTTTTGAAATTTTTCAATGTTTTTGGATTTTTTTTTTTTTAAAAATAAAATAAAAAACAACCTAAAAAACAACACAACCAAAAACAAAAACAAAACATGTCCACAAATAATTGAAAGAATTAAATCAAGGACAAGTTAGAAACACTCACCTTGGAGAATCTTTTCTCACCCATCTAGCACGAGTCTTTGGCTTTGTAGGTGAAAATCCATGTGAAGCAGAGTGTATTTGAGGGATTATACCAAACTTCTGAGAGAGACTAAAATCCTGCAAATTCCTTTCACAAGCCAACAAGCTCAAATTTTTCAAAAGAATATGAAACAATTTATATGGACTTATGACAGGAGAAATATCATCACATATCCTAGATTGAAACACAGAATGCTTAAATTTCAACTTATGACAATTAGGACGAATGTGACCAGAGACACCACAAAAGTGACAAACAGGAACAAATTTAGGAACATCAGTATTCCTAACAACAAGTCTAGTCTCATATTTAGGTTTTTGCCTCAACAAAGAACAATTTGGTCTAATATGACCAACACCACCACAAAGGTGACAGCTAGGCACAAAAACAGATTTATTATACTCTCTAATAGTAGGTTTAGACTTAGGTGTAGAAACTTCAGCGTCTACATCAGAACTTTTATCTTTGTTTAACCTAGCAAAATAAGCATTTTCTTTATTATTCCTCTTAAAAGGAGGGATATAAATTTTCTCAGTCTTAGGCTTAAGAGAAACAGAAACACTTCTGTTATCAACAATAGGCTTGGTACTAGTCAAATCTTTAATTTTAGCTTTAGATTCAACTAACTCTTGTTCCAAGCTTTTCATCTTCTCATCTTGAGAGGAAATTTGATTTCTCAAAAATTCATTCTTTTTATTAAACTCATCTAATCTCACAATTAAATCATCTTTTTCACGATTAGCCAATTTTAACTCTTCTTTAAATTTCTTAGAAATTTTCAAAGATTTAGATAATTCCTTACGAAGAGTTTCAAAAGCATCAAAAAAATCAACAGAAACAATAGTGTCCTTTTTATTCAAAACATCACAGGCATCAATAAAATCAGCAGAAGCATGAGCAGAAACATGATCAGAAAGACACTTCAAATTATCCATGACAACAGGGGTCAAGGATCAGCTCAGAGATCAAAAGATCTACAACAGAAGAGCTACCCGCTCTGATACCACTTGATGGAAATTTAGACCCCTTAAACCAACCAGATTGCGTAGCTTAGTTAATTAGCCAAGTTGTTACTTAGTCAAATTAAACAATTCTAGGTTAAAACAATCAAACAATCATATCAAGAATATAATGCAGCAGAATAATAAATAATACAAGATATGATCACCCAAGAAACCACACGGTAAAAACCTGGGGAGGATTTGACCTAGCTATCCTCAAGGTAAACTTGAATCTACTATATGAAAGAATCAAAATTCATACAGAAGGACTACAAGCTCCCCGCTTGACTTCCTAATGCTACCCACCAGTAGAACTTACTGACACGACCACGTGCAAGCTCCGAATCCATGGACTCTTTCTTTCTTGGACTCTTTAATCAAGTACAAGCACCCCCGTTTATGTATCTTTAAGTTCTTGAATCTGTAACTGAATAATTACCAAGTTCTTGACATAATCTTGAATCTTGGAAACCCTAAGTATATGTGAAGGAAAGCTCCTTAATGATCTCACAAGAGATTCACATATACAGCAATATGAGCAACAAAGACTTAGAGAGGTTTGGGTACAAAACCCTAGATACAAAAGAGGCACTCTCTTCTCTCTCTCCCAAAAAACTCTCAAAAATGTGGTTTAGGATTTCCTTTATATAGTGGGAGAATTAGATCTGAAACCCTAGTCCTTAATGGGCTTAAGCTGTTGTTTGGGCCAACTTAAAATTCTGCAGATACGATTTTCGATCGATCAAGCCTGTTCTTCGATCGATCGAACCAGGCAGAATATGAAGTCTTCTTCCTGCAGCTTGTATGTTCTTGAATCTTGACTTGAATCACCTTGAGCATTGTCTAATAAAACCTATAGACTCTAAGATCTATATCTACACAAGTTTGTGTTCACGATTTGCCAATTGTTCTAAACATTTAGAACCTAACATTCTTCTTCTTCTTCTCTTTCTTCTTCCTATTTTCCTTCCTAAGGAAAGGAGCGTGACAAAGAAGTCCCTACAAAAAGAGTGGCCATATGTAGCGGCTGAGTAAAAGGTGTCCCTTCAGGAATCAGAACGCCCTCGGGAACAAGAATTCCTTCAAAAGCTATACTGATATGGTGAAGCCGAGGATCCTTAGCCTTTATCACGCACTTGGGAGCTTGAAATGCTGCGGAAATAGGCTTATACCCAAGGATTATATGTGCTGCTCTCAGTTGGCTGTCAGATGGGTTCACATACACCTCAAATCGCAAGAGTCTATCTAAACTCTCCCTGTTGACTAGTTTGAACTGAGGTCTGGTAGCGCACTTGTCTACAAAGTCTTTAAAACAGGAGGAAAACTTTGTCAGAAACAAAAACAATTTGAACTAAAGAATACAATCCAAACTATATAGGCTTATAGCCAAAAACCCCACCTAGTTTTCCCGCTCTAGTCGGACAGGGTAGACCATCATGCCATTCCCTAGAAAAGATTAAAAAGTCATCTTTTAAGCCCTTATTCAATGTAAGGAGACATTGGATTAACCTGACTTCAAGGTGCCTAGACTTAAGATAGTAGCCCTGACCCTTCAGATGATTAAGATTGTACATCCAGTTCACGTCGTGATGGGTTAGGCCTAGGTTCATCTTCTCGTTTAGGACTTCTATACTCCTTAACACCCTGAACATATTGGGAGCACATTGTGTGGAAGATAACCTAAAGAATCTAAGATAACTTCTAGTGAGACTACTCATAGGAATGGTCATCCCTCCCTCTATAAAGGCGATCATAGGGATGACCACTTCTCCTTTCTTCCTATCGTTTACCCATGTTTCTGGGGAAGCATATCTCATATCCACTGTTGGGGGAATCCTATACTTAGATCTAAATGTCTCTATATTCTCTTCGGACTCAACCTGACTTTTAAACCTACCCATTCTCTAAAAGTTATGAAGAAAAGTTAATAAAAAGGGAATGAGAACTAAGAAGGTTCAAGGAGACTTACAGGTTTAAAAAGGAAGTCCTCGGACAGGGTTGTGGTATTTATGAACGCAAGAAGAGGTAAAAGAGAGTGACAAGTTCAATGGATGTACGCTATGATAATATGATTGTTATAACTAGAAAGAAAGTTGATTTGAAAAGCTATTTATAGTGGCGCAGAAATTATAAGCGAGAAAAATCCCGCTCATAAATACTGAAAACCCTCCACCGTTAGATTGGCATCTTGCCGTTGAACGTGGGGGACAGAGAGGCCGCCATAATTTAATGATGGCATGCTCTTGACGCCGAAACGTCAGAAGTGCGCCTTGGGCAGGTAGAAAGGTGTTCTAGAGACTAGGAAAAGGGGATGACGGCAAGATATCAAAATCTCCCTTCTGTCGAGGTGACAAAAAGCAAGATTTTGAGGGGCTATTATGGGGCCAGCTATATAAGGAGGTATTGGTAAGTTTGTAGGAATTGGGCCTACGGCCTAGTGGCCCAGTCCGAGGATGACTAAATAAGGGCATGGTATGAATAATATAAGAAGAGGATGTGAGGATTGTACATGAAAGTCCAAAATGCGTCCGAGGAAAAGGTTCAACTCGGAATGATAGTCCGAGGTCAATGCAACTATCTTGTTACCCTGGATAGTCCACAAGGTTGTATTGTAATTGAGAAATGGATATGGGATAATGGAGGCAACAAATATCTTCTGACGCTTCTACCTCCACATTAAATGTTTCCCAGCTAACTCTCTGGCCGCATTAATGTGGAGGTGATACCTGAATAGTGATCAAGTAGCCTTATGGTTGCTAGTTAGAGATTCTGGG
Source organism: Quercus variabilis (assembly GCA_030445155.1). Lineage (NCBI taxonomy): Eukaryota > Viridiplantae > Streptophyta > Magnoliopsida > Fagales > Fagaceae > Quercus > Quercus variabilis. The sequence goes on along the minus strand of CP129446.1, from coordinate 19,591,527 downwards.
GGTTGTTAGATGGGATAGAAAGGAGTTCTCAGGATAGAACCTACACGTGTATGGTGAAAACGGGGTGAGGAACGTGGTATATAACGTGAAAGGGGATGACATTACGGAGGACTTTTGGTTGCACAATGATGATAGTCTTTTCTACCGAATAGAACTAGTTCTTTTGCCCACTCTCTAAAAATTTATTGTTTGGGCTTGTTGGACCACTTTTCCTTCTTATTTTTGAGGGCTTTTCCAAATTGAGTCCTTACATATATATATTCGCAATGAATTAAATCTAATTACTCTAGTCTAAAAATAATAAATATTGCAAAACTATAAAATAATTATAGTAAAAATAAAGTTTATTTTTTAAAATAACCACATTGAGCTATGTATATTGTTTTACCAAATTTTTTACAATGTATAATCTAATTGTCGGAATATTATTTTTCGTGTAATATTTAAATTGTTATAATTAAAAAAAAAAAGGTAAAATGCATCCATATCCCTCCAATTTTACTATTTTCTAATCACACTCCATTAATTTCAATATTAAATTTCTCTAAAAAAATATCATTTTAATCAGAAGCATTTGATATTTTTTGTTATATATAGAATAAAAAATGTGACTTGGGATTGATTTAATCACACAATTTCTGTTCATTATTTTTGAAATATTATCATTAAGATTCACTTAGATTATGAATCAATAAGTATGCGATGTAAGTTTGAGAAAAATACATAATTTTTTTATATTTATAATAATTGAAAGAATTCTTCTTACATTTTATTTTTTTATATATAAATTTCTTTTCATATGTAAAGTAAAATTATGTGTATATTTTTTTTTTCTTAAATTACAAGTCATTTGCTCAATGATTTATAAGCCATGTAAATATTATATAAAACACTTTTTTTTTTTTTATAATTTGCTGATAATAAATTGAAAGCTTGAAAAAGTGTTGAAAACACAAGAGCTGTTTAGACCCCCATTAAAAAGTTACAGCTCGATTGATTTTACACTGACTTAATACTATGCGGAATAGTGTAAAGTGAGCGAATAAACAAACAAGCTACTCTAATCCATAATTAAAGCAACATAGTAGTAAAAAGGAAAGTAAAAGAGTAGGGAAGAAAGATGCTAACATAAGATAACACGCCGATGTGTTATCGAATAGGAAACCAAAGAACTTGGTGAAAAATCTCTCTGCTGCCCTCCAAGCAGTAATCGATCCACTAGACAATCAGTTGGGATACATGGGTTAGCAAGAGACCCTCCAAGCCTAATCTATCCAATGTATCTAAGCCCTCCAAGCTCCGACTCCAACAAGGCTTCTCGGAATCGTGTCTTGTCTAGCTCTACGGATCTCGCAACAAGCTCTATGTTGCATCTCCCATCCTTGGCTTTTTCCAATGCTTTCCAGCAGTACCAAAACTTCACTTGATACTCTAAAAGGGTGTGGTAAGTGTTTGGGCTATCAACCTCTCATTGGTATGGAAATTGAGAGGTAGGAGTTGAGGAAATTCCACAAGCAAATGTGTAGAGAATTGTGGGTATAACAATCTCTATCTCTCAAGGTATTTGGTTAGGGTTTTCTCTCAGAAGCACTCCTCAACATTTGTAGGTAATGTGGGTATAAATAGTGTAGGCACAAAAAGTGTGTATCAGACTGGACAGGCTGACAGAACAGAATGTCTCGTGGGAAGGCCTTACCCGCGAGATACTCGCGAGACACAGCAGTCTCCATCTGGCTTGACTCTTCGCATTCCAGCATATGCAAGACACATAATTTACTTCGCGGGATGCTAAGTCGCAAGCTACCCGAGAAAACTCTTCAATTTTCAATTGCTTGAGTCTTCACACACTCTCTCTCTCTAACACACAATCCTTACAATAAAATCTTACAATAAATACAGGGTATAAAAGATTGAATAAAATTACAATCAAATTTGGCACAAAATATAAGCCAACAAAAACACATAGTTGTAAATAACAACTTTACATAAATTATATGAAATTGTAATTAAATAAATTTCAAATTTTATAGACAATATCAAAACAATTGAACACTGTATGAAATAATCTATATATAATATAAAACGGAAGCCTTTGACCAATATTTGACTTTTTTTAGAGCTCCCACATTTTTACACATCAGCAATATTAAAAAAAAAAAAAAAAAAAAACTGATACTTCTAAGAAAAAAAAAAAAAACCAAAAACACGATAAAATAAAAAAATAAAAAATATCTCTTTTTCATATCTCTCACACTACCATCTCCTTCCCCCAAAACCCAAAACTCAGATAATCTCTCTTCTCATATCTCTTAAATGCTATCAACTACTTCCCCCCAAATCTCAGATTTCACCATTTCCTTCAAACTTTTGGATCCGGCATTGATCTTCGAAATTGGGATTAACCTGTTGTATTTGGCTGAAGTCCATGGAAGGAAGGAAGATTGAGTCAGCTTTGTTCTCCATCATTGTGATGCTCATGCTTTAAAATTTTTTTTAGACCCAGGTCACATTGTTAACTGAAGAGTGACTGTGTGGAGACTAATGGTGTGTTTGGTTGGAGGGGTGGAAAAGTAGGAGGATAGAAAATATTTTAATTTCCCTCATATTTGTTTGGTTGGGAGTGAAAAAGTGGAAGGATAGAAAAAGTGAGTTTGTATAAATTTACTCATATACTCTTGTTAAAAAATGATGCCCAATTAAAACAAAAAAGTGATAAGCAACCAAAAAAAAAAAAAAAAATACAAATACCCAAATTTATATATATAAAAAAAAAAATCATTTCCCAAAAAAAAAAAATCATTTCTAGTTAAAACACACACACACACACACACACACACACACAAAGCACCACACTCACTCCCACGCCCAGGAAATCAAAAGAATATATAATAATAATAATAATAATAATAATAATAATAAAAAAGAGGAGGCAACGTTCATGCCCAGGAAACTATAAGGAAAAAAAAAAAAATGAAGCCTACTAGACTTTGTGCACATGGGCAATTTTGTTATTTCACCGTCAAACTCCCCCCACCTGGTTTTCTCTCCATTTTGAAGAGACAAATTTTTGTGGGCTTGGGTAGAAAATGCCTGGGCCCTACTAGAAAAATCTCTCTCCCTACCCCTTTACCAAACAACACCCTTCCCCATTTTCCTCCTATTTTCTCTCCTCCTTTTTCCATCCCTCTTATTTCACCGCACACCCTAAATTAGACTTTTCAAGTTTAGTAGTTTACTACCTTTGTTTACTGTGTGATTTGCACCTATGCTATACAGTTGTATTGTTAAATTTGACTAATTTTCATTTGTGGTTGTCTACCCATGTCATTAAAAAAAAAAAATAGCAAATAACTTTGTGGTTGTCAATTTCTTTACGTTTTTGTTTAGTATTTAAAATATATTACAAGTTTATAAGTTGATTTCCTTTTTTTTTTTTTTTTTTTTTTTTTGAATGGAGATTTCCTATTGCCATGTTATTAAGTCATGAGTGAATGTTCTTCTAAAAAAAAAGTCATGAGTGAATGTTATAAATATTAAATATACATTAAGTCATGAGTGAATGCTATAAATATTAAGGGGTAATTATACTAATCCTACCTATGGTTTGGCTTATAATAGGCCAAGAATGTATTGACTCATTGTGATAAATTAACCAATTAATTAGTCAAGTTAATTAATTAATTCAATTAACATGCAATACGCATGGTAGCATAAAGAAATCACCAACTAAGTTAATATGCAGTGGAAAATAAAGTTGACATGGTGATTTGTTTATGAATGGGGAAAACCTCCAAGGCAAAAACCCCAACGGGTGAACTTAAGGTCACCACTCTTGAGAATCTACTATTATCACAACAAGCGATTACAAGTAAAGGAATCCCAGTACCTTATACCAACTTACAGTTGAACCCTTACCACAATACACAATTGGACTTGTTTTGTAGTGACAATCTCTCCTTTTCAATGCATGGCTCCCAGTACGTGACTAACCAATTGATACACGAATCCAAGTACGTGACTAAACACCAACTTGAGAAGGATGTTGGCTGCAAAGTTCTTCAATTCATCCACACAATGAAGATCACGAAACTCCTTGGTTACAAAACCCTACGACATACAAACCCAGCAGCTTTTTCAAGAGAAAGATAAACTAGGGCAAATTGTCTCCAATTCTAATATGCTTGTAACAACAAGTGTAACAACCAGTTGACGGCCCTTAAAAAAATCCTTATATATGTTTAGGATTGTGAGAAAAGAAAGCTTAAACACGTACACATGGATATACATGAAATTAGATTTGAAAAACTGATTTTCGTAAATCTCAATAGATAGGTTGTCTGTTGAGAAGTTGTTGAGCATCGGGCTAGAATTACCTTTTAAACCTTGATAGATACCATCTGTCGAGCTTTAAAATACAGCACTTCTTCATTTGTTTTTTGGACAGATTTACATGTCTTTAACTCTTGACTTGAATAACATATTTCTTGAACACTTAAACCATCCTAGATCTACCCAATTACAAGTAAAGTGCATTTTGTCAAAGGATTAGTCAATTCTAAATGACATATATTCTTAACAAGATTCACATATGTCCTAATAGCTTAAATTCTCGTTGTCTACTAGTGGTTTGAAAAAATGTCACTTTACCCACTTGAGATTTACTCTGTTTAACTTCTGCAATCCACCTCTGTTAAAAACAAACGTAAATTTGTATTTTTCTTCCATTTTATGTCTCTCTCTTCTCAAAACGAGAAAACAAACAAAAAAAGTGAAAATAAGATCAAAAAGAGAGGGTTTTGTAAGATTAGTATTTGGAACTCATATTCAAAACTCCTAGCAAAAATTACAAGAATGCAACAATCCTTTGACAAAACAATTCTTATATATGTTTAGGGTTGTGATAAAAGAAAGTCTAAACGCATACACATGGATATGCATAAAATTAGATCTGAAAAACTGATTTTCGTAAATCATGATAGATAGGTTATTTGTCGAGAAGCTGTTGAGCATCGAGCTAGAATTTCCTTTTAAACCTCGATAGATACCATCTGTCAAGCTTTAAAATACAGCACTTCTTCACTTGTTTCTTGGACAGATTTGCATATCTTTAACTCTTGACTTAAACAACATGTTTCTTGAAGACTTAAACCATCCTAGATCTACCTAATTACAAGTAAAGTGCGTTTTGTCAAAAGATTATCTAATTCTAAATGCCATATGTTCTTAACATGATTCACATACGTCCTAACGGCTTAAATTCTCATTGTCTACCAGTGGTTTGAAAAGTGTCACTTTACCCACTTGAGATTTACTCCGTTTAACTTCTGCAATCCACCTTTGTTAAAAACAAAAGTAAATTTGTATTTTTCTTCCATTTTATGTTTCTCTCTTCTCAAAACCAGAAAACAAACAAAAAAAGGTGAAAATAAGATTAGTATTTGGAACTCATGTTCAAAACTCCCAACAACAATTACAAGAATGCAACAAAATCAAACAATTTTTGCTCCCATTCTTGGGAAAGTTGTTTGGTAAGATGATTTTTGTTAACTGATAAATATTTGAACCAAAAATTTCAAAATAGATGAAGAAAACTTGGAAGGGGAAGATGAGTTAAACATAAAGCCAGAGGCACAGCTATAACTAGATCCACGAACAATAGGAAGCCAAAAAAAGAAAAAAAAGAAAACCTTTTTGCAGAGATTTTTATTTTTATTTTTATTTTTTGAAATTGCTTGAAGCTTTTGGTCCGCCTCTTGATTTTGTGAAAAGAGCAAGGAAGCTTCTTTGAAGGACTACGATGATATAGATTTGGCCAGTAGCCGATGGAGTAGTATGGCTGAAAATTACCCACATAGAGAGAGAGAGAGAGAGGGAGAGAGAGGTGGGTATATCCATCACTCTTCATGCTTGGCTGATCTTCAATTCTCCAAAAGCACTCTCTTGTTCTCTTTCGTTTTCAAATCAAGCATGCAACTTCTTCTTCAGGTTGTATTTCCATATTGGTTGTATTTTTTTTTTTTTTTTTTTTTTTTTTTTTTTTGTGGCAGTGGCAGCCAGTTTGGAGATGGGTGTGTGAAACGTTGGTGAGGATGGACGAGGGGAGGAGGTGGCTGTGAAAGCCATTTTTGAGAGATAACATAGATAATTGGAAATTTTATGCGTATTGCAATTGTTCATTCATTTTTGCAAAAAATTTCAAACCCTAAACTTTTGATTCGTTTATGTTTTATTTTCATATAAAAGGGTGTTTTTCTAACAGAAGCATCAGAGGTGGGTTACGGTAGTCTAACAGAGCTAACCTTAAGTGGGTAAAGTAACAACTTTTAAACCATAGGTAGACAACTTAAATTCGGACCAAATCACATGTGGGTAATCTGTATTTAACCCAAATATTAAATATACATGATAGTGTTGCTTATTGTAAATTAATGTATTTGTCTTTGGTTTTGAGAGTTGCTTAATTGTTTTATTTCTATCTCATTGTATTTGCTTAGTAATTTAAACTTATTGTTCATGCTTTTTTTTTTTGGAAAAAGCTTCAACCTATGGCGTTCGCTCCTAATAATGACTCTTTATTATCAGACCAAAACACCAATTGGTTTTTAGTGTAGGTGAGGATTAAATCCCGAATCTCTTATTCAACCATTAGAGACTTTATCAGTTGGGCTAACTGAAACCCATTTCTTTCTTTCTAAATTGACTAAATAATTAGTTTGTAAAAATCAATATAAGGCACAACTTTGTTAAGTTAAAGTTACTCATTAAAAAAAAGTTAAAGTTAATTAAGAAATAAAGCATTTTTTTTTTTAATCTAACCTAACTCCAAATTTTATTGCAAGTTTTTATTGCTCTCTTAATTTATCTGGGTTGGTTGAAATTTTAGTTCATGTTGATGTTGTTTAATTTGGTTTTGTGTGGAATTTTGTGAAGCTTAAAACCTTGTATTTATGTAAGATTGTCTATGCACAGTTTAGTTTGCCATTAAAGTCTTGGTATGAAATTATTAATTTCTAACGACCAAAATCTTTGGAATGGTTGCTTCCAATTTCTAGAATTCTGATCAAGACCAATTTTGGTGTGTGCTATATCCATAAAGGCATAAACTCTATATAACCAATAAGTCATTACTTAAGATGATAGGGTGTGAACATGTCTAAAAAAAACTATTTACAATTTTACAATATCAGAATAAGCAGTAAGATTGTCTATGCATAGTTTAATTCCTGGTTTATACTCTGTTTGTATTAATTTGAGACCATTTTTTAAAATTCTTAGTTTATGCTCTATTTGCATTAATATGAGACCTTTTTTTTTTTTTTTCCCATTTGTTTGTGTTTGGATTTAATTTAAGTTTATGGGTTGTGTTTTTGTTAATTTTAATTTAAGTTTGATTAATATTTTTCATTTAGTAATTTAAATGTTTCATATCAAAGATAAGAATTTTTGAGACTGGAATCCTAATGTACAATCAAAGAGGAAGAAACATAAAATTGTTTAAATTTTTCATACACAATAACTTTCCCGTGCATCCTGTGGTGGAGCCAATAATTTTTTCCAGGAGGCCAAGTTAAACATAATAAATTTCTTATGTATAAAAAATTACTAAAAAAAATCTTTATTTCACATTAACTTTAACTTAAAAAAGTTGTGCTCTACGCTCTTTCTTGGTATTAAAATAAGCATCAATTGTAGATTGCTTTCTCATAATTTATTTGCAATATGAAATCCTGAATATTGAATTATATAATTGTAAGGTTGAAATTTATCAACCATCTTGTTGGATTTATTCCATGCCAATTTGCTTGTAATTTAGCACTTAGTAACCTTGTATTTAGGTGGGATTCATGTAAGGGTAGTGTGTGAAGAGAGTGTGAAGAATTGCTCAACTTTGTGCCAAGAAGCAGGGACTCGTGACTGACTCGCTGCTTGCAAGCCGCCAACTACTGTGCACGTAAGAAGCATGCGGGGAGGTGAAGGGTCACGCCAGCTGTCGCATTACAGGACAAAAGTTCCAGGCTGGCCAGGCCGTTATCTCGCGACTTGAACTCGCGACTTGGACCAGTCGCGATGCCAATCCGCCAACCAGCCTTGTTTGGGAAAAACTGACTCTTCGTATTCCAAACACACACCACTATATATAGACCCTTATACCCATAAAATATAGAGAGTTTCCAAAGAGAATTTTGTGAGAGAAACCCTAGAGAAAAACAAGATTGTCTCATCCCCAATCTTCACTAAAAGACTTTTCAAATTCCTCTACTCTCTTCCTCTCCATTGATACATTCTTGAGAGGTCATTGACCAAATCCTTTTCTCATCACACCCATGTTTGTGAGAAGGTTCATTTGGTGTTAAAGGAAGCAGTTTAGAAGGAACCAATGTTCATTGGTTGATGCTATGGTTTAGTAGCGGAATCCGGTAAGCTAGAAAAGAAAAAGGTTCGGCGCAACCTCGTTGGAGCAGGAAGCTTGGAGGGCTTAGGTACCTGGGTAGATTAGGCTTGGAGGGTCTATTGCTGTTCATGTATCCCAACTACATTTTCTAGTGGATTATTGACCGCTTGAAGGGCAACGGAGAGGTTTTACACCGAGGGCTTCGGTTTCCTCTTCGATAACACATCACGTGTTGTCCTTGTGTTTGCATCTCTCTTCCTTTATCTTTGCCTTTTATTTTCTGCTGTGGATGTGATTATTAGATTTTTTATCAATTCTGTGTTTGGCTTATGTTCATGTTCCGCACATTAGTTGTTTGATAATAAAGCTTGAATTGACATTTTGTAATTTGGGTCTAAACTTTCAAGGGTGTTTTACACACATATTGAACTTTCAATAATCTTAATATATCAAATTGATAAAATAAACATGTATATAATAATAATTTAATTTAATTATCCAAGTCATTACTCTTACTATCAATTAACAAATAATTAAAAGATTATTATTTTCAAATTATCATAAGCCTTTCATGGAAAGGCAAACTCTGACAAGTAACAATTGATCAACATAAAGCCTATTAGTAATTAGTATAGTAGTATAGACCTAGACCCTAAAGTGTGTACAAATACCTATATCCTATTCTATTAAGCTTTTAACATTTTTTTTTTCTTTTTTCTTTTTTTGATTCAACTACTTGTTGAACACCACAAACATAAAGCATATTCTAGAAGCTACTAGAATATGCTTTACTCTTTTACTTTTCTTCACTTGAACGGCTAAACAACAAACACTTGACATAGAGAGTCTAATAGAGGCATAAAGAGTCTAAAACTTACCAAACATCCACAGTGAAGAAAGATCAACACGACATTGCGGCAGAGGTGAAGGTAGCTTTACTGTTTGTGGCTAGGGAAGTTTAGATACTTAGGTTATTGGGTTGGGAAGTTTGGGTTGTGTTTGTGAAGGTTTTTTTTTTTTTTTTTTTTTTTTTTTTTTTTTAATTTTTTTAAACTATGTTTGTGAAGTTTAATGTTGTGATTTGTATCTATTTACTTGGATTTTATAGTCCTAGTTTAATTAGAATTTGGATTCCTAATTTAATTAGGAATAGGAATTTGACTAACAAGTGATTTGGTTTTTTTTTTTTTAAAGAGAATTGTTTATGGGCCGAAAAATGGGTTGGGTTTTAAGACTGAATTGCTATGTAGTTTTTTTCAAAAATCTAGGGGGGGGGGGGGGGAGTTCTTGCTTTTTTTATTTTTATTTTTATTTTTCTTATTTTAGCATTATAATTCTAGGAATTTTTAAAAACTCAGGGGGGTCATGGCCCCTTGGCTTCACCTTTGCATGCATCACACGGGTTAGCGAGTAAAACATAAAATAAAAAAATAAAAAAAAGAATCAAAGCATTATTTCATGTTGCTGAAAATTAAATACACTTAATTTATAATCTATTTTATTCTTCAATATATATATATATATATATTATTGAGACATATTTTGAGAGATGCATGAGTCAATATTTAGAATGCTTGATAGTCCTTAAAAAAAAGATATTGTCTAAAAATATACTAAAACAAATAAAAATAAAAAGAGAAATGCTATGTCCACAATACTTTTACAATATGTTAAGTTATGATTTTTCTCATAACATTTGTATTGGCTTATTCCATGACAAATAGGTGTTGTAATTTCATTAAATTTATTTCCTTGTATTTTTGTGAGATTTATTTGTATTGGGTTTAGTATTAAATTAATCTATTTCCTTGTATTTTTGTGGGATTTATTTGTATTGGGTTTAGTATGGGATTTATTTGTATTGGGTTTAGTATTAAATTAATTTATTTCCTTATATTTTTGTGGGATTTATTTGTATTGGGTTTAGTATTAAGTGGTGGAGATTTGATTAAAAGAACTAAAAGTCACATGAGGAGCATATGCCGGAAGTTGAAGAGTCAAGTGCCAGCTTTGGAAGTTGAAGAGTCATGTGCTAGCTGTGCCATCTATATCTCATGACTCAGGTGACCCGCGAAGTTGACCCACAAATTTTCCCTGTTAGCAGAAATGTGACTTTTTGTATTCTCTTTCCACTCATACTATATTTACCCTCATTACCCACAGAAATGGTAAGGAGCCTATTGAGAGAAAAACCCTAAGAGAGGTTTCTACAACACACCCACCTTATTAGAGAGAGAGCTACTCATTCTTAGTGAGAAATATTTGTAGTCTCTTCTCCTCCCCTCTCCCATTGTTATAGCCATTGAGAGGAGATTTGTACCTAAACACTACCCACACCCATTCAAAGTGTTGAGAGTGTTTTTGGAGCTTGGGAAGTATTGGAAGATGCTAAGGATGGCGGATGCAATATGGAGCTTATTGTGGGATCTGGAAAGCTAGAGAAGACATAGTTCGGCGTAACATTGTTGGAGCAAGAAGCTTAGAGGGCTTAAGTGCATCGGGTAGATTAGGCTTGGAGGGTCTATTGCTATTCATGTATCCTAACTGATTTTCTAGTGGATCATTTACCGCTTGGAGGGCGGCGGAGAGGTTTTTCGCTGAGTTCTTCAATTTCCTCTTCGATAACACATCTCGGTGTTATCTTTGTGTTTACTTCTCTCTTCCCTACTTTATTCCTTTTAGTTGCTACTATGTTTGTTATCAATTATGGTTTAGAGTGTTTTGCCAATTTGGGTCTTGCTTATATTTATCATTCCACACATCAATTGCTTGAATATAAGCTTGCTTTGGTTAATTTGAATTTGGGGGTCCAAACATTCAATAGTGTTTTACACATTAAGTGAGCTTTCACAATAAATCCTAAATAGTAAGTTGTTATTAGTTCTAATTTGAATTCTTTGCTGAAATTACTTTGTTGCTCACCAATAACAGCCAGTTACAACTTGCCACTTAGGATTTGTTATAAAAATGTTGTGAACATAAAATTTCTCAAATAAAAATATTAAAAATTTTTAAAGGGCTAACAGGCTAAGTGGTTTTTTTTTTTTTTTTTTTTTTTCTTAAAAAAAAAAAAAAAAGAACTTGTAAATATAACTATATTACTTTATACAATAAGAAATTTTCAAAAATATTTGAGGGACCATGGCATAAATGGATTCGCCATAGTCTTTCTCTCTTTCTGTGTGTCTCTCTTATTGTGGATGGATCTCATTAGGGAGTACTTCTTAGAGATTCCCAGAGTACAGAGAATGATGCTCCCTTTTTTCACATTCATATATAGTGGGGTCCACTCGATCATTAAATTCATGGTAGGGTCCATCACAAATATGAGAGGAGAGAGCACAATTTCTTTGTACTCCGAAGTACCTAAGAGTTTTCCCCCATCAAGGTATGGGGCATAGTGGGACCTATACAATAAATGAGAGAGAGAGAGAGAGAGATGTTATATATGCATATATGTGATAATTATTATATAATTACTAAGAGATCGCCTTCCACGACCAAAAAAAAAAAAAAACAAAAAAACAAAACAAAACAATACCAAATGTGTTTATTTTCCTTTTCCGCTATCCAAAATCGTCTAAATCTAATTGGAATTCTTTGAAGATCTCTCGGCTTCAGGGTATCTCTGTGGAACTATTCGTGTGGATTAAAAACATCCATGGATTAATTGATTATTAATGGTGATTGTTTAAATTAATAATTAAGTTGTCAAAACTCGAGATATAATTTCAAGGAAAATACTCTTCTAACTTGCAATATCACAAAACTCCACGTAATAATTCAGTTCAAACCATGCCATCAATGTCATGCAATTGGATATAAGCAGTTAAGCACTAAACATGAATCGAAATCGAGCCAAAAAAAAAAAAAAAAGCTAAACATGAACCAAAAAGTCTCATCTGTTTCCATGTATAGATGAGTGAGCAGAGCTAGACATCAATGTGTTCCAAATAATTTTCTCGGAAAAAACTCTCTCACTAGTGTACCAAGAGAATTTTGTACAGACATGTGAACAATATCGTTATTGAAGGAAGAGGAAGCCGATCTCGCTAGGATTAACAAGAAAGTGAAAGATGCTCACCATGCGAGCTTTAGTGAAAGGGAACCGTTTGGTTTTGGGGAGAAGCCTCCCACACCCAAGATCTCCTTTAAGGATAAACTTGTGGGAGAGATTCCTGGTGCCTATTCTTGAGCATTCCTCTTCTCCAACCATATGGATGCAGAATCAGACTTTGATTATGAGGTGTCAAAATTAATGGAAGGGCTTGTTGCAGTCACGCTAGAGCAAGCCCTCATCTGCAAATATGAATTCCATTACAATCCAGATTAGGTTGAATGAGTTGCCAATTGAATACTATGAGGCCCATACTTTTAAGCAAATTGGTTCAACCATTGGCTTTGTTCTTAGAGTGGATACTCACATAGCGGTGGAGGTGCGGGGGAGATATGCCAGACTTTGTGTTCAAATTGACGTCAATAAACCCCTCATCACATCGGTCCTCATTGAATAATTTGAGTAGACTGTCAACTATGAAGGCATTCAGAGCCCATAATCCGATAGCCCACTTCCCCGGTGCGAGAGACTCCAACAAGCCAGAGGGACACGATGGACGAATCATGTGTGATGCATGAGACTAGCAAGTTAGGAATTCTTAGGGTTGGCTTTATGCCATTGTGGGCGCAAAGGAGGGGGGGGGGGGGAATAAATGGAGTCACCATCTAATTATATGGTCCAGGAACCATGAATATAGCATCCTTTTGAGGAATGAAATTTTATCTTACTACCAGAGTTTGGGTTCGGAGTTTAGGTATGCTTTTGGGAAGGTGTTAGGCACCCAAGATTGCCCAACCCTAAAGTTGGCCTCCCATCATTGTGTCCTATATCTTAACCCTATTAAAAACCATTTAAATACTTGTATTCTAGACTCACACACACTCGCTAACATGCATCTAGCGAACAACTTGGCATCTTTAACCCTAAACACATACTTATCCATCTATCCAAACAAGAGAGAGCCAAACATATAAAAGAAAGCCCTAGCATTCATCTAAAACAAAACAGTAACTTAAGCACAGTAGCAAGCATATTAACAAACAAAACATATCAAAAACAAAACTTAACACATTAGAAACCCTAATCATACATCTAAAAACTCTAACACAAATGCATGAACATTGCTAATGCATGACTTACCATTTACTTACCTCTCAGCAGCACAACACCTATGGCATCAATGCATGAACATATGAATGAATGACATTAAAATGAAGAAACCCTAGACTAAACCCTAATCTAGGCATGTGATAACAAACAAGCATGTTAAGAAGATAAGCAAATATTTTGTGAGACTTAAAACATGTGAAAAGGAAGCTATGCAGACAAACATGTGAAGGCAGAATCAAAACAAACAAAAATTAGGGTTTTCTAGGTAATGGCATAATGCATGCTAGAACAAGTCTACGTATGCATGAGTTTAGCCTGTGTGTGCAAGCTAGATCATGCATACACTGATCCTTACCCAGAAGCCCTAATCAACACAGAAACAGAGTAGAAACCAAAAATATAAAATCTAGCAACCTATCATCCTTAAAGACAGAAAGAAAATCTAAAACTAACCTAAACAAACACATGTAAACATAAACTAAGCAAAAGAAATAGATTAAAACAAAGATTAAGGCAAAAAAAAAAAAAGTTTTAAAGCATTCTTTAAAGCAAAAGCTCTTAGGCTTTATTTTTTACCATTCTGTTCAATCAAATCTATCACAATTTAATAAAATGGTGATTAGTAATCTTAAACTCAAAGGACTGGGACCAGAAGAGGTCCCAATCAAATAAAAAGAGACTTGAGGATATTTTGTGAAAAACTCCCTTTTGATTCATTATTTTCTAGTGTATCTTATGTTTTCCCCGTGGTATTTCTGTTTGTCTTGAAAATGTACCATGTAAGGCTTTATATAATAGAAAAAATGGGGTTTGGAATGGCTCTCAGACGATATGGGATTCGTTCCAAACCTCAGCAATTATTGCAGAAAACTTGTCTTTCTTATGCTTCTGAAACCCAAGTTGCGTACGCAAGAACATGCTTGCGTACACATACTTTAGCTTGCATACACAGGTTGCAACCCACGTATGCAGGCCGAGGGCTAGTTTGGTCATTTTATTTCCAAAAATATATTTTTGCTCATTTAAAAGGTCATATTTTCCATTCTAACTCTCCTCAAGTCAACTTAATATCTGATTAGGCTCTAAACTGGCCTTGGGACTTAGAGTTCGAGCATAATTGGGGAACAGAGGCTCGAGTCGTAAGGGATACAAAATGCGGTGTCTATAGCCATGTTAGGAGGATGCATACATACCTTGGTTGGAAGTCGCATGTAGGAAGAATGGGAATAAAGCTGCCAAAAACCCCGACCCCACCAAGAATCTTGTCATAACCAAGCAACCAATAGAACCTTGAGTTTGTGGATAGCCAACTATTAACATGAATACTTGCAAGGCACCAGCTAGAGTGAGGCCAGACCTCTCTCGCTCAGGTAAAAGAAAATCCCCTCTGGCTAAAGTTGCTTTGGACCAATTAGGGAAAGGTGGACTGGACCTTATGATTGATGGCTAGCAAGATAAAATCCCATTCTGTGGAGTGTTCTCAGCAGGTCAAACTAGTTCCTCTTCTAGCCCAACCACCCTAGGCCGAATCTCCTTTGAGTTTGGCTTAAGCCCTTTGGTAAAGGTAAGAAGGGAATTGCCTATGCTAGGGCTCCCTTAACTACAACTCCTTCTTCATCCTGGTCCGATGAGCCTCCATTCTTCTCCTATGGGCAGCTCCAGTTTTCAAGCTCAGCTCGCTCCATGGTGGGCGATCAACTTAGAAGTGGAGATTGTGGAAATTCTAGAGGAAGTGATAGTAGAGATTAGGGCAAACCCAACTCATGCCATGGGTTGGTTTAGTCCATGGCTTTAAGTAGTTTGGAAGCTCATCTTCTTGGTGATGGAGATAAGTACAAGGTTTGGATTCCTACCCTTATCAGATCCAATGTGGGGGAGAATACTGAACCTATGGTGGTTTTTCCTCACCGACAAACCTCCTCCAACCACAAGAAAACAAGTAGTGTGGAGGACAATCCCCCAGGTCTCC
Organism: Quercus variabilis; assembly: GCA_030445155.1. Taxonomy (NCBI): domain Eukaryota; kingdom Viridiplantae; phylum Streptophyta; class Magnoliopsida; order Fagales; family Fagaceae; genus Quercus; species Quercus variabilis. Next base: position 19,575,999 of record CP129446.1, on the reverse strand, counting down.
CTGATCCTAGTGTTTCGAAACAAAGACTTGAAGGAAGCTTTCTCGGAATGGAGAATGTTGGAGCTCCTACCAATCTCAACTGGCTTCATGGTGAATCAGGACACAACAAAGATTATTTAGGTTTTTCAATCCATGACAGAGTTCTCTCTCTACTCAATTGCTCAAGAACTAAAGATAGGTGTTCTTCACCACCGGTTGACCTGGATGCCGGGGAAAGGCCAGTCAGGGGAGATGATGAACCAGTTGGGATAGAATTTGATGGAGGAGGCAAAGCTGCTCCCTCCATTTGATGAATGCCTAAACCACAGCTTAGTCATGAATATCATCATTTGGAATTGCAGGGGCACCCTAAGGCCCAACTTTCAGGCTTATGTCAGGGATCTTGTTCAAAACCTTAATCCTGCTATCTTTGTGGTCATGGAAACCCATTTGGGGGGGGGGGGGGGAGCTAAAGAGATAACTAATCGACATCCTTTTGATGGAGCTATTCACACGGACACAATTGGGCATGCTGAGGGACTATGGCTGCTATGGAACTCTGACATAGTGGAAGTGTTTGTCCTCTCCAAAACTGAACAAGAGATTATGTCTCGATCAAGGTGCGTTCTCTTGACTCTTCCTGTTTTTTTTTTTAGCAATTTATGCAAGTCCTACATTAGCTGAAAGGTGTGTTTTTATGGAATTATCTCTCTATATTTTCTAAGCTTTATAATATGGCCTGGGTAATAGCTAGAGATTTTAATGAGTCTTTATCGGATAGTGATAAGTTTGGTGGTAGGGCGGTGAGTATCTCTAGATATATGGAATTCAAAGAATGCTTGGACAAGTGTAATATGGTTGATTTAGGCTTTTCTAGTCCAAGATTTACGTAGACAAATAAAAGGGAGCTTAATGCCCTAATTCAAGAGAGAATTGATAGATTTTTTGTAAAACTGGCTTGGTGCTCTATGTATCCTGAAGCCAGAATATCCCACCTTACTTGCTGTCACTCTGATCATTGCCCTATCCTGTTGGAATCACAGCCTAGAAGCTCCTTCCAACTCCTTCAGCCTTTCAAATTTCAAAGCTGTTGGCTTTCTGATATCTCCTTCCCGAGTCTAGTCTCCAAGGCTTGGGATTAAGCTGGTCATCTACTAGAAGCCATAAAAATATTTGAAAGAGATGTAGTCAGCTGGAATAAGAACCATTTGGTAATGTATTTGCCAAGAAAAGAAGATTAGTAGCTAGACTTAATGGAATTCAAAGAGCTATGGCCAACAGACCCTCCTCATCTCTAAATGAGTTGGAGAAGCAACTCTTTTAGGAGTTGGACCTTACCTTCAACCAAGAAAGAGATATTTGGGCTATGAAGTCTCATATTAATTGGTTGGGGGAAGGAGAAAGAAATACATCCTTTTTTCATATATCCACTCTTGTTACGAGAAAGAGGAATTAGATTGATGCCATTAAAAATGGAGTTGGTGAGTGGATTTTTGACGATTGAGAAATAATGAATGTCATCAGCAAAGGGTTCGAGGACTTGTTTACCAACTCTAAAAGCTTCTCTGACCAGCGGGTGTCCTCCCCTTCCAAGTGGCAAGCTGCTCTTTCTAAATTTGACTGTGAAAGCCTGAAGCTCTTAATTGTGGAGGATAAAATAAAGCAAGCTTTGTGGTCCTTAAAAGCTTTTAAAGCCCCCAACCCAAATGAGCTTTATGCAGGCTTCTTTCAAAGATTTTGCGCCATTATTGGTACCTTTGTGAAAGTGGAAATGAAGAATATCTTTTCAACTAGGAAAGTTTTAGACTACCTCAATAAAACTCTTATAACTCTCATTCTAAAGATCCAAGGCCCTGAAACTCTTGGGAATTATTGTCTTATCAGCCTATGTAACACTATTTACAAGGTAGTGACCAAGATAATTGTAAATTGGATTAGGCCTCTCTTGGGTAGTTTGATATCTTCAATGCAAGCTGCCTTTGTTTTGGGGAGAAGAGGGACTGATAATGCTATAATTGTCCAAGAATTAGTCCAATCCATTAGTAAAGCAAAAGGGAAGAAGTATATATGGCCATCAAAATTAACCTTGAGAAAGATTACGACAAATTGGAATGAAATTTCATTAGAGAGAGGCTTTCCCATATCAACTTTGATAGGCTAAGAATGTATTGACCTCTTGTGATAAATTAACCAATTAATTAGCCAAGTTAATTAATGAAGTTAATTAACATGCAATACGCTTGGTAGCACAAACAAATCACCAACTAAGTTAACTGTATTGGAAAATAAAGTTGACACGGTGATTTGTTTACGAATGGGAAAAACCTCCAAGGCAAAAACTGCACTGGGTGAATTTAAGGTCACCACTCCCGAGAGTCCACTATTATTAAAACAAACGGTTACAAGTAAAGGAATCCTAGTACCTTATACTAACCTACAGTTGAACCCTTACCCCAATACCTAATTGGACTTGTTTTGTAGTAACAATCTCTCCTTTTCAATGCACGGTTCCCAGTACGTGACTAACCAATTGATGCATGGATCTAAGTACGTGACTAACACACCAACTTAAGAATGATATTGGCTGTAAAGTTCTTTAGTTCATCCACACGATGAAGATCAAGAATCTCATTGGTTACAAAACCTTACGGCGTACAAATGCAGCAGCTTCTTCAAAAGAAAGATGAACTAGGGCATATGTCTCCAGTCAAAATATGCTTGAATAAAACCTTTTCATCAAGTTGCATCTAGTGTAACAGCCCTTAACATAATCCTTATTTATGTTTAGGGTTATGAGAAAAGAAAGCTTAAACACATACATATACACATGGATATGCGTGAAATCAGATCTGAAAAACTAATTTTTGTAAATCTTGATAGATAGGGTATCTGTAAAGCAGCTGTCGAGCATCGGGCTAAATTTGCCTTTTAAACCTTGATAGATACAATTTGTCGAATTTTAAAATACAACACTTCTTCACTTGTTTTTTGGACAGATTTGCATGGCTTTAACTCTTGACTTGAACAACATGTTTCTTGAAGACTTAAACCATCCTAGATCTACCCAATTACAAGTAAAGTACGTTTTGTCAAAGGATAAGCCAATTCTAAATGACATATGTTCTTAACATGATTCACAAATGTCCTAACAAATTTTCTTTTTGACCTCATTGAAACTATTATGAGTTGCATCTTCTCTATCTCTACTTATTTTGTTTAATGGAGGGATCATGGACCCTATCGATCTGTCTAGAGGTATCAGGTAAGGAAACCCGCTTTCCCTGTACATCTTCATCTTGTGCATTGACTGGTTGGGACAGCTTATTGAAAGTAAATGTGCTGAAAAGAAATAGAGCCCAATAAAGACTTCTAAAGGTGGCTTGGCTTTTACCCACCTGTTCTTCGCTGATGACTTGGTGCTTTTTGCTAAAATAAACCAAGTTAATTGCTCGACCATGCGAGATGTTCTTGATGAGTTTTATGAGAAATCAGGCCAAACAATCAGTGAAGCCAAGTCTCGAGTATATTTTTCTCCTAATGTGGACAGGGATATTGGAGAGTCCTTGTGATATCCTCGAATTCTAATCCATGAAGTTTGTTGGAAAATACTTGGGCGTACCTCTCAAGCACTCTGGCTCCTCTTCTCAAGATTTTAACTTTATCATTGATAGGATGAAATAAAAGCTTGTGGGGTGGAAAGCAAATCTTCTATCCTTGGCTGGAAGGGCAGTTCTCATTCAATCTTCCCTATCAACCACTCCAGCTTATGTAATGCAGTGTGTTTCTCTTCCTAGTAAAGTCTTGGATAATGTAGATAGGGTCAGTATAAATCTCCCTTGGGGATTAATTGAATCAGCAAGAAAGATGCATTGGGTTGGCTGGCAGAAAGTGACAAACCCAAAAAAGAAGGTGGTTTGAGGCTTTAAATAGCCAGAGGAAGAAACATTGCTCTCCTTGCTTAACTAAATTGGAGACTACACTCGAAACAAAAAGCTATGGGTCTGTGTCTTAAAGAAGAATACTGCACCCCTCAAAGGCCCAGATCTAACAACCCCTACAAATCCCCTTACTCTCATATTTGGAAAGGTATCAAAAATAGAATGGCCATTTTTAGAAAAGGAGCTAGATGGTCCCTTGGGAGAGATAACAACCTTAGCTTTTGGCATGATAATTGGTAAACCTCGGGCCTTTGAGAAACTTTATTTAGGGCCCCCTAACTTCAATGGATTTGAATTTGAGGGTTAAGGATGTGACTTTGGAAGGGAGATGGGACTAGGCAGCCCTATCCCTTGAAATTCCCCTTTTTGTGAGAAGGGAAATCCAAGCTACCCCTATGCTCTATTTGCGTCGAGTACTGATAAGCTCTCTTAGTCCCCAAATCTATGTGGTGTTTTCGACCTTAAAAGTGCCTATAACTTGGCCATTGGCAATGATCATTGCCAATTTGAGGGAGAATGGATTTGGAAGATCAAAATCCCCCCTAAAGTTCAATTTTTTTTTTTGTTTGGAAGTGTCTGCATAATTGTATTGGTGTTAACTCGTGTCTCACTGCTAGAAGATTGAATATCAACCCCTTGTGCCCTTGTTGTGGAGCTGAAACTGAAACTATTACCCATGCCCTTTAGGATTGTAAGCCTATTAAATCTGTCTGGTGGTATCTGGGAGTTGATAGAAATGATGACTCTCTCTCTCTCTCTCTCTCTCTCTCTCTTTCTCTCTCTCTGTGGGGACATCTCTACTTGGCTCACTAGGAATGCCAAGTCACATAGCCAACATTGGAACCTTACCTTCCTTTTCACTATCTAGGTCATCTGGCAGAAGAGAAATTCTGTAGTCTTTAAAAACAAACCTCTCCCACAAAATCTCCATCGTGAGATCAATCATAGAGTGATGGAGTTTATCCATTGTGCTCTAGATGACAAAATCAAGACCAACAATATTGCTAAACCCATAAGATGGGAAAAGCCAAGTAGGGGCTAGGTTAAGTTAAACATTGATGGCTCATCTCTAGGAAACCCAGGTTTGGTAGGATGTGGTGGTACAATCCGTGACGAGGAAGGAGCTTGATTGGTTGGCTACTCTAGAAACATTGGCACCTCCTCTAGCTTTATAGTTGAGTTATGGGCAGTGAGTGATGGGTTATCTTTGTGTTTGCAAAGGAATTATCATGTTGTAGATTTGGAATTGGATGCAAAAGCCATCCTAGATGTGCTTAATAATCCAAACTAGACTAACACTGTTATCTCTGCCATTCTTGATGATTGCAGGTTACTGGCTACCCAGATTCCCTAGGTCCAATTTAGCCATACAAGGAAGCTAATAGGTGCACTGATGATTTAACAAGGATGGGAAGGTAGCAAGCTCTAAATTTTCATTTTTATGAAACTCTGCCTATGAAGATTAAAACTTTTATTCAGTTTGATGACTCTTAATAGGCTCTGTCCTAAATCTCTTATTTCTCCTTAGTCTTTAATGAAATTTTCCTTTCTACCAAAAAACTAAAATAAAATAATAAATAAATAATAAAATAATAATTTTCTCTTAAAAAAAGTGTGAATGTCCTACACCAAATCTTTGTCCAGTTCATTATTATTTTTTAGGGTTGCAAATGACTAGAGTGTTTAATGGGCCAATGGACGGGTTGACTGATTGACTGACTTACCATAATGTGTCAATGGATGGGATGTCATACACAAACGCAAATGAATGATCAACATTACATTGGCGGAGGCATGGGGCGCACGGAAGTACGGATACAAAAGCCTCCTCACAAGTTTGGAAAAGAAAACGTGAAGGTCCCATTCTTTTATGAAAAATGTGTCCAGCATTTCTCTCCCAAGACGGCCAACCATTTATTCAACATACCTAAGATACCGCTATGAATATTCTCTCATAAAATAAAAAACAGAAAAACCCTTTTTTTTTAAAGAAAAAAAAAAAAGAGAGAGAAGAAAATCCATTTGACAAGTCAAAATACTTCTGCCGGCTCTACTATATAAGCAACTATGCGGTCATGTAAGACCCCAAATTTCAATTTAATTAAACTAAAGTATTAGTAAATAAATTAAATTAAATATTTTTTATCAAATGAAAAATAAAAATGCTACATTTATAATATTTTTCGCAATACTTTTACAACAAATCTTAAGTAGCAGGTTGTTATATGCTGTTATTAATTGCAAAAAAATAATTTTAGTAGTGAGTTCAAATTAGAACTAATAACAAGTTAACAACTAGGATTTGTTATGAAAAATATTGTGAAAATAGCACTTCTCAAAAAAAAAAAAAAAGCAATAAACAAAAGAATTCACAACATTTTTCACAATAGTTAAGTTGACAAACTTACTGCTATCAATCTACTGCATCAATAGGTGTGAAAAATTTTGTCAAATTTTTTGCGTTTGTAGACTTTCTAAAAAAAAAAAAAATTCTATCTAGTTCATGTTAATTAGTAATAACATTGCATTAAGTAATATTTAATTTTTTATAAGTCATATTTAAATTTATAAAAGGCTTTAATTTCAGTTTTCACCTTAAGCCCCTAAATGCATCAACCAACCCCCCTCCCCCCCCCCCCCCCCCCCCAAAAAAAAAAAGGAAAGGCTTGGATTAAATCACTAATAGAAAGATAACAAGTGTCTCGTTATATGAAATGCATGTGAATCATGTGCAAGACTCCAAACATGTTTGAGGCCAAATTTTGTTAAAAATAAATGATTTATAAATGTGGCCAAATTATGTATGGTTTAGATATCTCAAATTTTTCATAACTTATTTACTAAATATATGGTTTTTAGTAGTGTGATAAAATAATAAAGATTAGTCTATTTAAATAAATAAATAAAAACTAGTTAGGTTGATTAAAAATAAAAAAATAAAAGATAAAAAGCTTTTTGCCAAAACAAACACTATATGTCGATAATCTGAAGATTATCACCCTTACGTATTTCTTTGTTCCTTTTTATCTATACCATATATAAGAAGATTCCTCTCTTTCAACTGGACTTTTATGTGGTTAAAAAATACCCTCATTAATGAAGAGTAACTTCATTTGGAAATATGGTCATAAATGTCAAATAACAAATTTCATTTCGAATTCATAAAGAGAATTTCTAAAATTTAGGATTTTTTTCCCAACATGCTCAAAAAAGAAATTATAGTTACTGCGTATCTCTAAAGTTTATCATTTTTATTTGTTTGAAAAACAAAAAATATATATTTCTAAATTATAATAGATGTACCTTTACCCAAAAAATTAGAAGAGTCTCTGAGCACACATGTGAGCATGTGCTTAGAGGCTAGTTATATGTATATATATATAACCGAAACATTTGACTTTCGATTAACCTCTCCACAATTTTCTACATCAGCGTTTTTTATTTGATTTAATTCTTTCAATTTTATAGCACCAAATTGCAGAAAATTTATTAAATTTCTTTTTTTTTTTTTTTAAATTAAATTTAGTTGTTTGGTCCATACAACCACTATACTTAAAGGAGACCTAAATTATCACCTAATAAGGGAATTTTTAGATAATCTTAAGAAACTATATAATAACTCCATTAATATAAATCTATCTAAAAAAATGGAATATATCTCTATTAATTTGATAATTTCTACGTTGATGACATTTTAAAAAAAAAATCTATCATATTTCCTTATATCTATCAATCATGTTTTCTTTCTCTTCCTTTTTTCATTTTTTATTTATTTTATATATTAATGTTGATTAGAAATTATAATTTCAATAAGATTCAAACTCTATAATTATATCAAATGAGACTCAACAAATATATATATATATATATATATATATATATATATATATATAATTTTTAGTTTCAACAGGATTTAAATTTTATATCAAATGGACTCGACCAACATATTCATCCTTTAAAAAAACAAAAACTATATAACTAAATTTAATTAGGAATCCATAACCCTAACCAAATTTGATTAGGAATCCATATCCTTATATTATATTATAAATTGTTTTTTTTTTAAGGGATTATTTGTTACAATTTCAACTCGGCTTTTCATTCCTATATTATATTTTAAATAGTTTTTTTCTTTGGATTTTTCTTCCAACACCACTCTATTGTACAATCTCTTGCATTGATTTTGGTTCTTGGAATGCCTTCAAAACAAAAGTTATGTAAAGTTTTCTTATCATGTTTAATGTTAACATATATGAGAGATATTTGGTCAATTAGAAAAATTTTGATGAAACATAAAAGGAAAAAGAACTAACGAATGCACAATTTGAAAAATACAATAAAATAAATAGTGATTGTATTAGGCAAAGGCTTTTGGAGATTGTTGTTTTTATTTTTGGAATTCTTTATGTTCATGTGTATGTATGTATTGGGTTCAATTGAATTGGAATTATCTTTGAAACTTTGGTTTTGATTGAATAATGAAAATAGCAGAAGAAGTATGTTCTAATATTTGGAGTCTTTTGTATATGTGTTATTGTAGTTTAAACTTGGTATTTGAATTGTTAAATTTTTAATTCGTAGTTTCATTGTTCATCTATTAATCATGAATAATAGTATTGCTATTTGCAACCATCATGATATGGTATTAATGATGTGATCATTCCGAATGCTTTCCTTTAGAATTTAGATAGAGTCTATTTTATGATTAAAAAAATTTACAATTAAAAGACTTTTGAAATTACATTTAAAAAAAAAAACAAAATTATTGGATACGTTGGATCTTAAATGACTTCTATTAAACTCCATCCTTAATGGCATCATTAAAAAGAAAATTCAAATAGATAGGTATTAGGATATTATTTGGAACTATCATAATGGACTAAGGTATTACATTTGGTATAGATCTAACTGTAACATCCTATGCTATAAAATAAGAATTGGGCCTATGGTTATCTTCTCTCTGTAAAAAACTGGTTAAATTCTCATTATTTGTGATAGTTCAATTTTAGGTAAAATAGAAACTCTATTAACTAAGTTTTAAGAAATTTAAAATTCTATTTCAAAAAATTTCCAGAATATTAGATTTTATTTTAATAATTTTATATTGTAAAAGAATAAAATTTACACATTGCATACAATTATTGCTTTAGTTGCCTTCTAAATGATGAAGGATATGAGAGTGCAATTTGTAGATTTACTATCAAGATAACATAGATTAGATTGGTGGCGGATAGTAGATTTAATTACAGTTGAGTATTGTATGAAGTCATCACCATAAGATAGCCCATGCTAGGATGTGTTATGTGGAACCAATGATATGAAAGAAAAAGAATTTTTATAAACAATTATATTGAAAAAAAAAATTACTTATTTTTATTCATTTTCAAGTTATACATTTTTTAAAGTCAAGTTATAGACCTTTAAGCAAAATAAATACTTTTACTTTTTATTTAACTATCCCGTGCATTGCACAGGTTAGCGACTAGTTATTATTATTACTATTACTATTAGGGTCCGGCTAATGTATGACCTTAGAGCAGGGCAGACCTAGGATTTCAAGTTAGGGAGGCCGAAATATAAGAAGAAAAAAAATAATCCAAATAGGTATCCATAAAGTACTAACAAACTATCAACCAAGATCAATACACAAAATCATTGATTTTTAATACATTAAGATGCAATCATTTACCCAAAAAAAAAAAAAATCACAAACCAAAACTTAATTTTGCTACTTTAATATAGCATTTGAAATGTCTCATACAGTAGTGTTTTTGGTATTTGGTGTTCTAAATACTAAATATTTACCATTTAGAACACCTAATGCTAGTACTCTAATATTGGGTTGATTCAGATTTTTTATTTTTTATTTTAAAATTTTGTTTTTGTTTAGTTTTTGAGTTGGGTAGTTGTTAGTTGGGCTAGGCTAATTAAAAGAGAGTGAGTCTAAGTTTTTCGAAGAGTGAGGCACAATTCTAGAGAAAACAAATCCTTTTTTTTTTCTTTGGGCTAGGGAGGCCCAATCTTTTTTTTTTTTTTTCCATTTTTTTTCTTTGGGCCAGGGGGGTTCGAGCCCTTTTGGCCCCCCTGTGGGTCCGTTCCTACCTTAGGCACACATTAACCATTCATTTTGGGAAATTTTTATGGGAAATTGAAAAAGTTGATAATTTGTTAGTTTTTTCAATTTTCCATATAAACTTTTCTAAAATGTTTTACTAATGTATGCTTTAAGGGCACACATTAGTAAAATATTATTATTATTATTATTATTATTATTATTATGTGTTAATGATAGAAGAAATTGAAACTTGCTTATCTGTCTTATGCCATCCTGGCAATTAGATTTGGTTGGATTTAGGTAGGGTTAGTTAGGTTAGGTCAAAAATTGGTCATTCTAAACGTGTTGTGAGTGGGTTGAATTGATCAGGTTAGGAGTTGACTAGTATTTTTTTTAACATGAAACAACAACAACAATAATAATAACTTTTTCTTTCGATCTATACCATATTTTGTCTGACTTCAATTCACTCGTCAAAACAAAGACAAAATTCAAAAAAATTAGAAAATGTGCAAAATCATGAATTTCAAAGCCAAAAAGGGTAAAAATAAATACAATATGGTGGAACATTGAATTAAAAAGTCACAACATTTGAAAAACTCATTTTACAGAAAATTTGGCCAAAACCCTAACTGGGTATGGTCAAAAAGTTGAATTTTTTATCTGACCATTGGATTGTGTTGAATTTTGGATTGTCTCGTAGGGAACATTTTTCGCTTCAAAACTATAGTTTATGGGCAGAAAATGGAGTTAAATTGGATGAGATATCACAAAAATACCGAAACCCTAATAAATTCTTCATTGTTTTTTCCAGGAAAATGGACCCTTTTTTAGCCGACTTTGCGCAATAAATTGAACCTATTGGAAAAGAACTAGAACAAGTGGGCTAGACCATCTTGAAGAACAAGGCCTTAGTTGATTTTCATCAAAAAGGCTCAACAATATTAGCTTCAAATTGAAAGATATAAAATTTTCAAAAAAAAACGTGCAGGATATTTTAGCTTTGTGTAACCTTCCTTTTGAGTGCGATATCTTAACAACTATAGCTCCAAATCAAACAAGGCTAGGACCATTAGAAACTATACATCTAGAAATTTAAGTGCATATAAAATTCAAAGAAAACAAAGCTCAGATAGGCCTCCAAACAGCTGAGCGAAGATCAGGCCAAAAATCAGAAAAAGACAAAAAGCTTGATGACATGGCAAAAAAAGGCTAGCATTGGTGTATCATGTTAGGTTCTAAAGAACTCTAATCTGTACTGTTGGCAAACCATGATCAAAACAGCTTGTTTTGTCTTGTTTAGGCTTGCTCAAAGTTGGGTCTTTCATGTAAAGTTGGAATCGAGAGGCTGCAGATACATTGGTGCATTTCGGCATGACTCGATTAATCGAATGAAAGACTCGATCGATCGAATCTCGGGCAGAATGCTTTTTTGCAAAATTTTCCAGCTCAGCCCTAACTCATTAAACGTTTTGGGTTTTCTATTTTTACCCTAGGTATATAAAGAAAAACCCTAGCCACGTTTTTAGAGTTGCTCCTGTTGTATTGTTGCTTATACTTTTCTGTTTTGTGTAAATCTCTTGTGAGATCTAGAGAAGCTTTCCTTTACACAAAGCTTAGGGTTTTCAAGTTAGAGATAGTATCAACATCTTGATGATCAACTCAGTTGCTGCCATTGGAGTTTAAAGAATAACAAGCGTGGGTGCTTGTAGCTGATTGGAGAATCCAAGAAAGAAGGAGTCCGTGGATTCGGAACTTGCATGTGGTCGTGTCAGTAAGTTCTACTAGTGGGTAGTATTAAGAAGTCAAGCGAGGAGCTTGTAAGTCCTTTTGTATGAACTTCGATTCTTTCATAGTGGATTTAGGTTTACCTTGAGAATAGCTAGGTCAAATCCTCTCTAGGTTTTTACCGTGTGGTTTCCTGGGTGATCATATCATTGTGTCTTTTATATTTTCGCCGTTTTATACTTTTGATATGATTGTATGTTTGTGATAACCTAGAATTGCTTAAATTGACTAAGTTAATCACTTGGCTAATTAACTAAGTTAATCCGGTTGGTTTAAGGAGTCTAAAACTGTACATATCAAGTTACACCAATTTGAAGGGGTGGCTAGCACTAGTGTATCCAAATACACTAATTCTAGCCCCCTATTCCCCACATTCTCCTATAAATACTCCCTGCCCCATTTTTGGAAAAATCATGTAGAAAATGTATGAGAAAAATAGGAAGAAGTGAGGGAAAAATAGAGTGAAATCAGAAAAAAAAAAAAAAAAAAAATCCGGAAAAATACCCTAGAAAAAGAATCCTCTCTTTTCTCTCTAGGAAACCCTACACAAAACGCCTCATCATTTTTGTTGTAATCTTTGTGGGTAAGGTTTTTTTTTAGGGATAGGTTAGTTTCTTAATAACTAAACCCATCCCACTTGTTAGGAACCCGGTGGTTCCTAATGGGGATGGGTAGGAATTATAAGGGAATTGATGGGGATTGTAGGGAAATTGACTTAATTCGAGGTAATCACCCTCCATAGAGAGAGAGAGAGAGAGAGAGAGAGAGAAAGAGAGAGATGCACTAATGCACTAACAAATTGGTTTATACTTCATTGATATTTAATATTGAATTACAATCATGTATTTATAGGAGACTAGCTCTAATCTCATTGGCCCACATAGCTTAAGATAATTGGCTAATTAATTCAACATGTGCCCTATGAATTAAACCATGTGTTAAATGAGCTACATGTGCTCAAATCCTAACTAACTCATCCTAATCTCAACTAACTAACTAACTAACTAACTAAAGGGATTACAACAATTGTTACAACAATTATTTCATATTCCTAACATTTCCCTCCCCTTGAAAACACCTTGCCCACAAGGTGTTGTTATTGAGTGACACCTTCATGAGAGGAAACCGACCACTAATCCAATACGCCAAAGCATCTTGACCGTCGAACTCATCAAATATTTCCAAGCATTCAACCACTGCCCAAAATTTGAGTAAACAGATATCATTTCGAATTAGACCAGCAAACCGAATTAGACCAGCAAATGAACACTCCCAGTAGAACCTTGACCTTTGATTTGTTGGATGATTGAAGCCATGCACAACAATCCCCACAAGAAAGTTTACTTGTACACCATCACATATGAAAGTGTCCCTTTGGACCAATAAGACCGAATTCTATCATTCTTTGTTGTCCGTAGTATACATCATCTTCTTGTTTTGCGTAGACCATAGCCAAAGCACCAAGGAACTTGAAACATTTTATACCTTTCCACGTAGCCAATATTTCCTTGTCCTTTGAAACAAATTCACCACTCCATTTTGTAATTACAAAAGCCAACTTCTCAGAAACTTCATACCCACACATCATTCTCAATGCCAAGGGGTGTTCAAATGAATGGTTGGTGAATGGGAAGTACATATCAATCCAAAACATTTCCATAGTACCAACTATATCGCAAGGTTCAGAATTTCTCACCTCGGGACTAATCTCCTTCCCATTCAATGGACCACAAGAACCCAATGTGATTTTGATCTCTAAATGATCCGCATTGACAAAGAATGTTGGATTTATACCAAAATGATAACCCATGAAGGAACTATTATTCAATTTTCTTTGTTCACTAAACGCAGTTGGTTTACTATTTTCAAGAACGACTGTTTGTTCTTTGAGCTTCTCAGGACTTTTACTTAATGAACAACAAAGATTATCACGTGGATCTTCAAAATCATGGGCAAGTTCAGTTGATTCACGAAGCTTACCAAAACTCACTAATTCCTTTAAATCAAGAAACTCTTCAAGACCAGTAAACCGTGAACCAAGTGACACATCTTCACTAGCATACTTCTGCAATATAGACTTGTTGATGGAGATGCATGTGACCTTGGCAAGAAGGCCTGGGTTAATCTCAACAAGTTTATTTTTCTCTAACTCTTCTTCGGTCTCTATCATTTTTACTCCAGCTTCCATTGCACCAAGAAGTTGAAACTCTTCTTCGGACATGTTTTCAAGATTCTCTTGCACTCTTGAAAGTTCTTCATTCATGGCCATGTTAGATTTAGCCAACGCCTTCATCCTCTTTGAAATATCCTTGGATTCTTCTATGGCTTTGTTCAACAATTCTTGTATTTTTTTCAAAAGTTTTCTTTCATCACAATTGCTCATCTCAAGATCAACGGCTCTGATACCACTTGTTAGGAACCCGGTGGTTCCTAATGGGGATGGGTAGGAATTATAAGGGAATTGATGGGGATTGTAGGGAAATTGACTTAATTCGAGGTAATCACCCTCCATAGAGAGAGAGAGAGAGAGAGAAAGAGAGAGATGCACTAATGCACTAACAAATTGGTTTATACTTCATCTTCTTGTTTTGCGTAGACCATAGCCAAAGCACCAAGGAACTTGAAACATTTTATACCTTTCCACGTAGCCAATATTTCCTTGTCCTTTGAAACAAATTCACCACTCCATTTTGTAATTACAAAAGCCAACTTCTCAGAAACTTCATACCCATACATCATTCTCAATGCCAAGGGGTGTTCAAATGAATGGTTGGTGAACCATTCATTTGCATGGGATCGCTTGTCAAAGAGAGTACAATTCCCATGCATATGGAGGGTGACTACCTCGAATTAAGTCAATTTCCCTACAATCCCCATCAATTCCCCTATAATTCTCATCAATCCCCATTAGGAACCACCGGGTTCCTAACAAGTTTGTTAGTGCATTAGTGCATCTCTCTCTCTCTCTCTCTTAATCTCTCTATTTCTCTATGGAGGGTGACTACCTCGAATTAAGTCAATTTCCCTACAATCCCCATCAATTCCCCTATAATTCTCATCAATCCCCATTAGGAACCACCGGGTTCCTAACAAATCTATAAGCATAAGGATAATAATTGGTGTATTGAGATTTAGTTAGTTAGTTACAATTCTAAACATGTTAATCACATTTAGCACATGTTAGAATTATTAATGCACATGGGGAATAATAGAACCAATAGGACGAGGCATGTTAATCACATTTAGCACATGTTGAAATTATTAATGCACATGGGGAATAATAGAACCAATAGGATGAGGCTATGTGGGCCAATGAGATTAGAGCTAGTCTCCTATAAATACATGATTGTAATTCAATATTAGAATATCAATGAAGTATAAACCAATTTGTTAGTGCATTAGTGCATCTCTCTCTCTCTCTCTCTTAATCTCTCTATTTCTCTATGGAGGGTGACTACCTCGAATTAAGTCAATTTCCCTACAATCCCCATCAATTCCCCTATAATTCTCATCAATCCCCATTAGGAACCACCGGGTTCCTAACAAGTTTGTTAGTGCATTAGTGCATCTCTCTCTCTCTCTCTCTTAATCTCTCTATTTCTCTATGGAGGGTGATTACCTCGAATTAAGTCAATTTCCCTACAATCCCCATCAATTCCCCTATAATTCTCATCAATCCCCATTAGGAACCACCGGGTTCCTAACAAGTGGTATCAGAGCCGTTGATCTTGAGATGAGCAATTGTGATGAAAGAAAACTTTTGAAAAAAATACAAGAATTGTTGAACAAAGCCATAGAAGAATCCAAGGATATTTCAAAGAAGATGGAGGCCTTGGCTGAATCTAACATAGCCATGAAGGTGTTGGCTGAATCTAACATGGCCATGAAGGAAGAACTTTCAAGAGTGCAAGAGGATCTTGAAAACATGTCCGAAGAAGAGTTACAATCTCTTGATTCAATGAAAGTCGAAGAACAAATCAAGTTCCAAGAACCCATTCTTGATGCACCAATGGAGGCTTCCATTCAAGAGTCTATGATTCAAGAAGTGGCAATCCAAGTGTCGGTGATCCAAGAATCCAAGATACAAGCGCCAACAATTTTAATGGCTCTAGAATCAAATAAGGTCTTGAGGATACAAGAACATTTCAAGGTTGAGAGAACTAATGAGACCTTGAAGATTGAAGAACCATTGAAGGCTCAAGAATTCGAGCAAATTTTGAAGATCTACGAAGAAGAAACCTTCATATGCATGGGATCGCTTGTCAAAGAGAAATGCATGAATATGGTGATCAAAATGTCACTACGGTATTGGTCCATTGGAAGATCTCCTTTGATGAAGATGTTATTTCACAACAACACCTTGTGGGCAAGGCGTTTTCAAGGGGAGGGAAATGTTAGGAATGCTATAAGCATAAGGATAATAATTGGTGTATTGAGATTTAGTTAGTTAGTTACAATTCTAAACATGTTAATCACATTTAGCACATGTTAGAATTATTAATGCACATGGGGAATAATAGAACCAATAGGACGAGGCATGTTAATCACATTTAGCACATGTTGAAATTATTAATGCACATGGGGAATAATAGAACCAATAGGATGAGGCTATGTGGGCCAATGAGATTAGAGCTAGTCTCCTATAAATACATGATTGTAATTCAATATTAGAATATCAATGAAGTATAAACCAATTTGTTAGTGAATTGTCCTCATTCATTTGTGTTCAAATGAGGTAGTCACAATTGTCCACACGTTCACACATGTTTACACTGCTGCTAAGGTAGCCAATCTTTATATGCATTATGTCTTCAAATTGCATGGCATGCCTTCATCCATTGTTAGTGATAGGGATCCTGTTTTTACATCTAAATTTTGGTCAGAATTGTTGAGATTGCAAGGGGTTACATTAGCTATGTCTTCTGCCTACCATCCCCAATCTGATGGCCAAACTGAGGTTGTAAATAAAAGTTTGGAACTCTACTTAAGGGCTTTTGCAGCTGACAAGCCTCAATCTTGGGTGGAGTGGCTTCCATTGGCTGAGTTTTGGTTTAACACCAATTTCCATACATCCATTAAACTAACTCCATTTGAGGCTCTATATGGATATCCTTCACCTAGAGTTATGGATTATGTACCTGGCACCACTCAGGTAGGAGCTGTGGACTTGTTCTTGAAGGATAGACAGCAGCTCTTATCCTTGCTCAAACACAACCTCACTGCTGCTCAAGAAAGGATGAAATGGTATGCTGATAAGAAGAGGGTGGACCGGTCATTTAATGTGGGAGATTGGGTTTACCTCAGATTGCAACCCTACAAACAAGCCTCTGTGCATCATCAGAAGCTAGGAAAGTTAGCTCCTCGGTTCTATGGTCCATTTTAGATTTTGCAAAAGATTGGGCAGGTTTCTTACAAGTTAGATTTACCAGTTGGTTCCCTTATTCACCCTGTTTTCCATGTGTCCAATCTCAAAGCCAAAGTGGGCCAACATGTGCAGCCTAGGTCTACACTACCAACTGTGTCTGCTGATTTGGTTCTTTCCCCTGAGCCCGTGTCTATTTTGGCTGACAGATCACATCAGTTGAGGAATAGAGTCATTACTCAAGTATTGGTTCAGTGGCAAGGTGAGAGCAAGGAGGATGCCACCTGGGAGAATTTATTTGATCTCCAGCAGAAATTTCCACACCTTGTGGGCAAGGTGCTCTAAGGGAGGGGGAATTGTTAGGATTGTGAGTATTAGTTAATTCATTGAATTGTTTGGACAGCTGTGCTAATGTTGTATTAGAGTGAATTGGTGAGTGGCCCACTGTGTAAACAGCCAACACATGCGGGTTGGGAGGGTCAATTGGTGAAGTTAGATTGAAGGGTTAGTTAGAGAGTTAGTTACAGATTGTATAAAGGGGTGTAATTGGAAACACAAGCAACAACTTTAATAACAATTTGTCCTATTCACCTTTCTTGAATCTTCCTCTCTTCTCTCTTCTCTCTCTCTAACTTCTGGAGGCCTAGCTGTCCTACAATTCAGCTACAACATCACACGTTCACACACAAAAGTCTAGCAATTGCTACACGTTCACACAGAGGCTCTAGCATTATTTAATAAAGTATAAACCAATTTGTTAGTGCATTAGTGCATCTCTCTCTTTCTCTCTCTCTCTCTCTCTCTCTCTCTATGGAGGGTGATTACCTCGAATTAAGTCAATTTCCCTACAATCCCCATCAATTCCCTTATAATTCCTACCCATCCCCATTAGGAACCACCGGGTTCCTAACACCACTCCTCCTATCATTGTAATCATTTCTTCATGTATTAAAAAAAAAAAAAAAATTTCTTTACTTTGTTTGTGTACATTGCTTTACCTTTACTATGTTCTTATATACTTGTGCTTGTATCTAACCTTTTATTTCAACATTGCTTGTATCTAACCTTTTATTTCAACATTGTTATTGTTGATTATTATTATTGTGTTTGTTATCCTAGATGGGTATTGGACCATCTCCTAGGCTATGAATGGTAAGTACCCTTAGGGGGGAAGAAATCTCATCCCACCTAGGTATCTAGGGTTTTACTTATTACTTTTTAATTTTTGTTATCCCATTTAATTTCTTGCACATCCCCAATCCCCCTTTATTTTATTGCACACACACACACACCCCTAAAGAAAAGATTTTATACTATCTCTCCTATATGGTTTTTAAACCTCCATGAGAGCACAGTATGACTATGTCTCATAAGAATGTTGATGGCTTAAAACTCCCATTTCTTTATGTTGAAGGATCCATAAGGCTTGAAAGAGATTAAAATATATTTAAGAGAGAGAAAAAAAAAAAAAAAAACCTTTTTAATCAATCTTTATAATAATTCAAGTCTTTACTTTTATGCCATTTAAATTTCAAGTCTTTACATTGTTGTCATTTAAAGTTCAAGCTCTTTATTTTTTTCAAGCTATTTATTTTTCTGCACTTTATTTTATTGTTGTCCCTTTATTTTTCTTGTTAATAACGTGCCATAAAGTAAAAATGCTTGGGTAAACATTTCCCCTACACCCTATTCTAAGAAAATGTTTTCTTTTTGTCCTCTTCTTCTCTTTTTCTAAAGATAAAGATTTCAAAAAAAATCTTTTTCAACACGTCTTAAACAAAAATCTTTTCCTTAAGTGTTCTAAAAAAAAGAGGAGAAAGTTTTTAAAAAGAAAAATCTGTTTTTAAAGGGGAAACCCGAAACTTTTATAATAATAAAAAAAAATGCTTTTCAGAGCTTTTTCTTTACTGTTTTATAAGCTGATTTTTACCAAAAAAATCTTTTTTTTTTTATAATAATAAAAAAAATGTTTTCAAAATAGTAAAAATCTGTTTTTCCCAAAACTGTTTTCTTTTTATAATCTGTTTTCTTAAAACTGTTTTTATAAAATTGTTTTTTTAAAGAAACATAAATCTGTTTTTTTATAACTCTTTTTTTCAAGGCCAAAAAAATATTTTTTTTTTTATTATTGTCCTTTTTTCTTCTGATTTTTTTTTTTTAAAACAAAAAATCTGTTTTCTCGAAAAAGGGAAGGCTGAAACAATAAAAAAAAAACAAAGAAAATGTTTTCAAAAATGTTCTTTTCAAAAACATTTTCAAAGAAATTATTTCCTTAAAAAATACATGTTTTCAAAAAAAGGGATTTTCAAAAAATTAAATGTTTTCTTAAAACACTTTTACCACGTAAAAAAAATGTTTTTTTTTTCCTTCTCAAAATCTCAAAATAAAACATTTTTTTAAAAGAAAAATGTGCTTTTCCAAAATAATAAAGTTAACATTGTAACTTTTTATTTCTAACATTTTCTTAGAATAGTGGTAGTTTGTGGATTTGTGTTCAATGCTCATTCTCTTGAGTCTTTGAACATCCTATAAGCTTACATTGCCCCTAACAATTCTTGGCACTAAAAAATTCTTTTTGCCATCTTTTTGCATTAAAAAAAAAAAGAAAAAAAAAAAGAAAAAGAAGAAGATAAAATGGTGGATGACAACAAGGTGCTATTCTTCCATCCCTCTCTTTTCATTACATTGTATTTGTTTTTTTATAGTTTTTAGTATTCACATGATAGCTATATAATAAATAAATAGTCACATGTTATTGTATAGTGTACTTGTATATATGCTCTCTATCACATGTTACCTATGTATATATCGTACACGTTTCGATTCTATATTTTGTTGGAGTTATTATTCACACGTTAGTTGTTGGGTTAAGATAACTTGACCCCAGTTAATTAATTCAATTACCCAAGTTGATTAATTAGGTTCAATTGCATGCAAATTGTGGAGGCACTAACAAATTAGCAAAAATGCTAAATGCAACTGAAAATAAATTTGACATGGTAATTTGTTGACAAATGGGGAAAATCTCGAAAGGCAAAAACCCAACCGAGTGATTTTAAGGTCACCACTCCTAAGAATCCACTAATCAACAATCAAGCGGTTACAAGTATATGGAATCTTACCAACTACCCTGGCTTTTCCCGAAATACCAACCTACAGTTGAACCTTCGCTCGAATACCCAGTTGGACTTGATCTTGTAGTAGCCTTCTTTCCGTTGATGCACAAACCTCCAATTTGTGACTAACTCCTTTGCACGAATCCTAGTATATGACTAACTCCAGCAACTTGAATGGTTGTTGTTGGCTGCAAAGTTCTTCACTTCATCAACAATGAAGATCAAGAAGCACTTGGTTACAAAACCCAACGGCATACAAACACAATAACTTCTTACAGAGAAATTAAGCACTTGATCATTGTATCCGTATACGACGGCTTTTAAAATAGCCTTTAATATATGTCTAGAGTTGTGAGAAAAGAAACCCTACACATACAGATAAGCTTGGGCCAAATTTCAGATCTAGTAATTTTGAAATCATAATTCTCAATAGATTGAGTTGGTGTCGAGCTATCTATCAAACTTTGAATTAAGTCTTGATAGCAGCTATATGTTAAGCTATCTGTCGAGAATTAATGAGCAATTTTTCTTCACTCATTTCTTGGATCATTCTTCATTTCTTTAATACTTGACTTGAACAACATGTTTCTTGAAGTACTAAACTCATCTTAGATCTACCCAATTACAAGGAAAGTGCATTTTATCAAAGGATTAGCCAATTATAAAAAATATGAACCTAACAATCTCCCCATTTGTCAATCTGTGACAAAACCACAAACAACAATTATGAGAGAAGTCTAACACAACTATCCCATAACTTACAAAAGTACATAAGTCTAACCCTACTACAAACTCTTGAAAACTTTGCAAGAAGAGAGATCATGGCATAGTAGACTTGCAACTTGTCTTAATTGAAAGACTTAAACAAGATTCATCAAGGCATTAAGTGTGAAACATAGACAAGTTGTATAAAAGAAGAAACATGTGTATAAATAGAGAATAGAAACAACACATGTGAGATAAGGTGAAAAACATACATCATCATATATATAGAAAGAAGAATACAATGTATGTAAAAATGGTCACAAGACCACGGTACATGAAGTGAGAAAAGATACAACAAAACCTCACTACATCCCTCAAAGCACTTTCCCCCTATCTAGTATATCCTACGCTAACTCTGCCCCTAATATAATGACTACTCTCATATACAAAACTACTCCCCCTTTTTGTCATTAGTGACAAAGGGTGCATCACTGAAAGGTTATCATCTCATCATTACTAGAAGAGCTAGAGCCATTAGCATCATCATCATCATCTCCACTAGTAAAGGACTCCTCAGCAGGCTCAGGTGAAGGTGAGGGTGTGAAACCATCAAGGCGAGATTGGCAGTGAGCAATGCGACCGATTTTGGTGTTCATCTGACACATCCCATCAAACAGATGGTCGAGATGACTACCGAAATTAGCACACATGCACTGAAGCTAATCCATGATGTCAGCAAGAGAGACATCTGCCTTAGAGGAGGAAGAAAGGGCAGATGAAGAAGAGGGTTGGGAGGGAGGGGCTGCATCTGTCGTCTCCACACGAGGCCGCTTCACAGCCAGCTACGCACTCCTCCGAATAGACTCCATGCTAATGACACCCATGACATAAAAGAGAGGAAATGGAGGAATGGAAGAAGACGAAGAAGTGGAACGACGACATGAGATTGGGTTCTGGGAGGGTACTGACTTTTTAGGTGCCATAGACAAGAAACTAAACGAGAAGAGAGAAGAAAAAGAAAACATGAACACAGTAGAAGGTTCTAAAAAGAAGGAAAGAAAGAACTACGCATGGAAATGCATGAGCATATGACATGCAAAAGTAAATTGCATCATGGGCAAAAATCCAATCCAATCTAATAGTGCTCATAAGATATAATCAGTCACACAATCCTAGAATGCATGAAACAATGTTGTAATGCACATAGAATGCAATGCATGAACATGTGATAACAATTAAACAAGACCCATCCCAAAAATTTTAGCAAAAACACAAAAACCCCAAAATTTTCCCAAAACTAGAAAGCCTAGATCTAAATGTATGAAATGCATGAAGAAGATGAAAAAGAGAGGATTAAGAACATTTATCAAGAAATTGAAGCTTGGGTAAGACCTAAATCTTGAAGGGAAGAGAGATATTGGTGAAAAAGGAGTGTTTGGGTCGAGAGAGAAGAGAGAGGTGTCGAGATGTATGAGAGTGAGCAAAAACCGGGTTGAACCTCAACTATATATAGAAAAATGCCGCTCGATAACTTGAGGAGGTATAGAGAATTAATTCTCGATAGATCGAGAGGTATCGTGGAGGTGTCGACGGCAAAAATGTCTTGATAGATCGAAGAGGTGTCGAGAAGCTATCAAGCTGATAAGCTCGAAGAAATTAGCTCGATAGATCGAGCAATCTGTCGAGAGGTGTCGAGAACTAACCCAAAAATCTCGATAGAAGAGGCATGTGTTAAGCTACTGTTGAGATGCTGTCAAGGAGGTATTGAGCAGTTATTGAAAGGCCAGAACCAAGGTTTTTCAAGGAGGAAAGACAACACAAGTTGAATGCAACAAGATAGACACTATAACAAACATCCACGCAACAAGCTAAGCATTTAAACACACCATCAACTCCAAATGCATAGCATTCCTAGATCAAAATACTTTAAACAAGTCTAACCAATTTTATTTTCACAAACAAATTTAGATAGTTTAGTAAGCATATATTACTACATGTATTCCTTATGATGGCCAAATCACATTGTACCTGCACATGTATCAAGAGTGATGGAAATTTAGACCCCTTAACACACAACCAGATTGAGTAGCCTAGTTAATTAGCCAAGTTGTTACTTAGTCAAATTAAGCAATTCTAGGTTAAAACAATCAAACAATCATATCAAGAATATATAGCAGCGGAATAGTAAATAACACAAGATATGATCACCCAGGAAAACCAAACCAGTAAAAAACCTGGGGAGGATTTTACCCACCGATCCTCAAGGCAAAACTGAATCCACTATGAAAGAATCGAAGTTCATACAAAAGGACTTACAAGCTCCCCACTCGACTTCCTAATGCTACCTACCAGTAGAACTTATTGACACGACCCCGTGCAAGCTCCGAATCCACAGACTCCTTCTTTCTTGAATTCTTCAATCAACTACAAGCACCCACGCTTGATATTCTTTAAACTTCAATGATAGCAACCTTGTTGATTATCAAGATGTAGATAACATCTTTACCTTGAAAACCCTAAGTTTATGTGAAGGAAAGCTCCTTAAGGATCTTACAAGAGATTCACATAAACCGCAATTATGAGCAACAAAGACTTAGAGAGGTTTGGGTACAAAACCCTAAAAAATAAAAGGAGGCACAAGAGGCACTCTAATCTCTCTCTTCAAAAGTCTCAAAAACGTTCTAGGATTTTCCTTATAAATAGGAGTGTTTTACTTGATCCCCAAGACATTTAAATAGAGTTTGGGCTGAGTTGGAATTCTGCAAAAAATGCATCTGACCCGAGATTCGATCGATCGAGCCAGGCCGAAATGCTCCAATACATCTGCAGCCACTCGATTCCAACTTTACATGAATTAATCAACTTTGAGCAAGCCTAAACAAGACTAAACATATTGTTTTGATCATGGTTTGCCAATATTACACATTAGAGTTTTAAATACATAAAATCCTAAATCTTTAGAACCTAACAAAGAGTATCAAAAAGTATGCATGTTGTGTGTGAAAACTTTGCAAGAAAGCATAAGTGATTCAAATTATGAAGAGTAATGATATGTGTAAGATTGAATTTATTCAACCATGTGTTGGCATTATTCCATGCCAAATTTGCTTGTAATTCAACAATTAGATACCTTGTATTTAGGTGGGAATCATTTAAGGGTTGTGTGTGAAAGAGTGTGAAGAATTCAAGTGTGTGGGCAATCAAGAGCATTCTCCCAATTAGAACTCTTAAGTGATTTGTGATTGATGACTCGCCAAAGTGCCATGCATGTGAAGCATGCAGGAAGTTGAAGGTTATGACAGCTGGAGCACTATAGGACAAAAAGTACAGTCTGGCCAGTTAATTATTTTGTGACTGAAACTCGCGACTTGTCCCAGTCGCAAGTGAGTAGCCAGAACCCCCTATTTTGCAAAAAAATGACTTTTGACATTCCTCACATACCCTACTATAAATACCCTTATACCCACAAAATGTAGAGAGTTTCCACAGAGAATTTTGAGAGAAAAACTATAGAGAAAAACAAGATTGACTCATCCACAATCTTGGACATTTGATTCTTTAAATTCCTCTGCTCTCACCCTCTCCATTGACATACCATTGAGAGGATACTTAGCCAAATCCTTATCTCACCATACCCATATCAGTGAGAAGGCTATTTGTTACTTAGGAAGCAGTTTAGAGAGGACCAATTCATTTGGTTGATGCAATGGGCTTATTGTAGGATCTGAAAAACTAGAGAAGACATAGTTAGGCTTAACCTTGTTGTAGCAAGAAGTTTGGAAGGCTTAGGTGCATCGGGTAGATTAGACTTGGAGGGTCGATTACTATTCATGTATCCCAACTAATTTTCTAGTGGATCATTTTTTCCCTTGGAGGGTGGCGGAGAGGTTATTCGCCGAGTTCTTCGGTTTCCTCTTCGATAACACATGTTGGTGTTATCTTGTGTTTGCATCTCTCTTCCTTTAGTCTTTTCCTTTTAATTGCTATTGTTTGTGATTAATTATGGTTTAGAGTGTTTTACCACTTTGGGTATAGCTTATATTTATCATTCTGCACATACATTGTTTAAATATAAGCTTGTGTTGGTAATTTTGAAATTGGGGGTCTAAATATTCACTAGTGTTTTATACACCAAGTGAACTTTCAATTGGTATCAGAGTAGGTAAACTTTGTTGGATTTCTATATCCTAAGTGTGATCCTTGACCCTAAGATGGATAGGTCTCAATCCCTAAATGCACCTCCCTTATTTGATGGGAGTAATTACACCTTTTGGAAAGTGCATATTTGTGCATTCTTATGCTCTATTGATGAGAGCATATGAGATGCAGTTGAGAATGGTTAAACTAGGCCAGGGGTTGCCAAATCTACTTGGGATAGGGCAACCCTTGTAGTGACCAATGCTAATAGTAAAGTTTTAAATGCTATATTTTGTGGTGTCTCACCTAATAAATTTCACTAGATTTCACATGTGACAATTGCAAGGAGGCATGGGAAATTTTGAAGACCACATATGAAGGCACCAAGAAGATGAAAAACACCAAGCTACAAATGCTCACCACTCACTTTGAAGAACTAAAGATGAGTGAAGATGAATCACTCGATTCTTTCTATGGGAAGTTGAATGAAGTGGTGATTGGCAAATTCAACTTGGGTGAAAAGATGAAGGACTCCAAGATTGTGAGGAAGATCTTACGATCATTGCCGGAGAGTTTTCATGCCAAGATTACCGCCGCTGAAGAGAGCAAAGACCTTGATAAGATAAAAATCAAGAACTCATTAGTTCTTTTCAAACTTATGAGCTATTTCTACCATCACAAAGGAATAGCAAATCTTTGGCTCTTGAGACAATCAATAAGAGAGTTGAAGCTCAAGACTCCTCGTATGAGGATGAGGTTGAAAAGAAGGTGGCGTACCTTGCAAAGAACTTTCGCAGGTTCTTAAAATTTAAAAAGGATGGGAAGTCTTTTGAGAAGGGGAAATTCTCAAATATCAAGAAGGACAAGAAAGATTTTAAGAAGAAAGATTCCAAAGATTCTTCTTCATCTCAAGCAGTCACATATTATGAGTGCAAAGGGCATAAACATGTAAAGAAAGAATGCCTTACGTATTTGAAGGCAAAGGGTAAAGTCTTTGCTACTATCCTTAGTGACTTGGATAGCTCCAATTCAGATTCGGAAGAAAGTTGTGACGGAAAAGGAAACTACTCCGCCTGTATGACCATTGCACCTAAAGACCCTTCGGAAGATTTGAGCACTCTAGTGAAAGAGCTCGGTGAGCACATTGAAGTGGAGTCTATTAGGGTTGGAGAGGAATTTGATGATGAAGATGAAGAATGCATCTATGAAGGAGTAAAGGGATTACAAGATTCCTATAATTCTCTTCTTGAGAAGATCGAAGAGTATGATAGAATGGCTAAGGCAGCCATTAGAAAAATGAAGAAAGCAGAACATGACTATAAGAGCATAGTCGTGAGGTATAAAGAGACAAAATGTGAAGTTGAAGAGATGAATGAAGAGCTAACGAATGCCTATTCTAGGATCAAGTTTCTTGAGCTTGACGTTATTCAAGCTAATGCTAAAGCGGAGCGGGTTGCTTCAAAGAAACTTGATGAGGTGCTTGCCTATCAAAAGCCCTCTTCTGATAGAAGTGGTTTGGGATACATCGGAGAAAGTAGCTCAAGCACTAATGTGTACAAAGATATGAAGATTGTTAAAGCCAAGGAACCAATGGTATCAACTCCACTTGTTGAGAATGTGAAGGTTGAGAAGAAGCCAAATGTGGTTGCTCAAAAGATTTTAACAAAGCCTCCAAATTTAGTTGTGGCCAAACCCAAGGCAAAAGGGAAGTCTCTTCCGAAGTCATAAAGAGGTCCTCAAATTCAACATTTTTGCCATCATTGTGGCGTTCGAGGACATACTAGGCCAAATTGCCACAAGCTTCAAGCATTGAAGAATACGGGCTCTCAAAGGCCAAGAGGACAAGGAAAAGGCAAGGGGAACCACAAGCAATCAAAAGGGCGAGAAGTAGATCCCGGTATTGGCGATGTGATAAAGATAATAGACACCATCACTTGTTGTTTGGTAAACTTCATCCTAAGATCTGAGAATCGCAACTCAAGTACCCAATCTTCTAAGGATATAACCCTAAACGCACGTATCGTGTGGGTGAAGAAATGGTACTCATGGATAAGCATTAGAACATGTACATGCATCAATTCTTTTGATATGTTGTGACATTGTTGGTTGTTTGCTTATATTTTTTCATTCTAGCATGTTTTTACTATTTTTGTTGTTTAAAAAGTTTTGAATGTTTGTTCTTTTTTATCAATCTTTACTTTGTGTCGAAAAATCAAAAAACACATAAAAAGTAGAATATACAAAAAGTATGATTGGCATTATTGTGTTTTGTCACATGCATGTTTAGCTTTGTACCTCTGTACAAATGGCTTTGTGTATTTACGAGCTTAGCTTGTTCTTTATGTACTTGTATTTTTGTGGGAAATATCTTGACATCTATGTGATTGTTGTAAATAGATCTTCAAACTTGTCATGAATGATTAGCCAATAGTTTTGTTGATTTTGAGACATGCATAGACTTGTGCCTATATATCTTCCCATTCTTTTATGTTTTTGCTTAATAGCTTAACCAATGTCAAATCTTGGAAAGAGATAATGAGCTGTAAAAGCCATCGCATGTACTAGTATTTGACTAGGAAAAAGGGAAAGCGACTTGTTTTGAAAATGTATGGTGCCCAAAAGCCAAAGGCTTACTCTCAAATTGAAATTTCAAAAATTTCAGACATTAATCTCAAAATGAGATGTATTGTTCTAAAATGATTAAATGTTATGAAATGTAAGAAGCCAAATGAAAAGTTTCAAAATTATGTAATCAAGTTTTGTGGGTAGTCATATATGCTCATTTCTATAATTGAGATTGGTCACTCTACTTAGTACTAATTGTGTATGCCTTGGTTGAATTGATCATTGAAGCTTCATATTAGACTGAGGACTATCTCACATTTGATACCCACACACATCACACATGTCTATATTCAATGAATGTTATATTCATTTGTGTGATCGTACTTGATTAAATGTGTTGTACATAATAAATCATATGTTGATCAAACACAAAAATATTTTTAAGTATTTTAGTTGTTTTTGGAAAGTGTTTTTGTTTTGAAAAATTTCAGAAAATCCAAAAAAAATTCAACATTTTTTTTTTGGTGACTCACTTGCAAGTCATGCTAGTCGCGAGGCCCCAGTTGCGAGCTTACTTAGAAGGTTTTGCGACTCCTTGGTGAGTGAGACCTCCAGTCGCAAAAAACATTTAGAAAAATTTTCAAAATTTTTGGGTTTTGGTCATTTTTGTGACTCATTTTCGCAACTACTTCGTGAGTAGAAGTCCAGTCGTGAGCTTACTTAGAGAGGATCACGACTCACTGGTGAGTGGATGCCCTAGTCATGAAAAAGACTTAGACAAAATTTTCAAAATTTTGTACAAGGGTTTTTGGTGACTCGTTTTGGCGACTTGCTTGCGTGTCATGTGAGTTGCAAAAATTGTGTGTTTTGCAAAAATAAGGTTAAATCTTACATAGTTTTTAAAAACTTTTTAGTTTTCCCTCGCATCATGTGCATAACCCTTTGTCTTCTCCGCCTTTCCCTCTCCCAAAACCGCCTTTCTTAGTCTCAATACCTCCATTTTCTTCTTCAATCCTTCATCAATCTTCAATCTTGATGTGGGGGACATTGATGGTGTTCTTGGACATGGAGACCAAGATCACGATGACTTCATTTCTGTCAAGGACAAGATGATCTCTATAGAAACTGTACAATCCCATATTGGTGCTACTAGGGAAGGAAAATGCCTTAACATAACCACCTTCCCTCCGGATTTGAGATACATTACATACATCATGTTGTTTAACTTGTATCTGGTAAGGAAGTTGACCACCATCAACAATGCTAGAGCCATCTTCCTCATGGAGCTTTATGAGAGAATCTACATCGACATCGGTACTCATGTATTCACCATCATTGCTGAAGCAACAAGGACAACCTCAAAGGGCAAAGCTTGTTCTCCCAAGTTTGATTATGAGGATCCTTCATGAAAAAGGTGTAGAGACTCCACAGGATATAAGCCTAATGAGTGTGCCTCCTTCCATCATCTCTTAAACAATCCTAAGGAGCAAAATTCGTCTTTCGGGTGATGAGGAAGTGGGTGAACCTGAACAAGCACCTCTTGCGGACACAGAAAGTAAAGTGGAAGGACAACCGCCTTCTTCAAAAAGAGGTGGTGGTTAAGGAAGGAGCGGAGCTTCATTGTCTTCATCAGTGCCTCCAGATGCTTTTTAGATTATTCTTGAGAGGATTGATGGCCTAAGAGATGTCCAAACTAAGCACTCTAGCAGGCAAACAACCATTCAGGACCAAATCAACTTACTCACTTCCAAATTTGATAGCTTCACGAACCAGCCATAACCCTTTAGCCATTCCGATTAAAAAGGGGGAGTAGTATGGAGAAGCTCTTGAGGGGGAGCCTATCTTGAAGGGGAGAACAGTTTAAAGTTTTCATAGCTATTATGTTTTTTTTAATGGTTTTTATGGTTTTTCATAGCATTTATTCTAGTACTCTATGGTTTTAGTACTTTGGTTTTTAAGTACTCTTTGACTTTAATACTTTGGTTTTAAAATACTTTGATATTGTGTGTTATGAATGCTTGGATGTTTTTAGCTATTTAAACTATGCTTCATTTGTACCTTTGCTTTTGTAGCTATTTAAACTATGCTTCATTAGTGTTCTTGCATCGGTTGAGTGTTGGACATCTAAATGATACTTTGGATTGAGTTTATTTAGCTTGCATATCCAGATGTTCATTCATCGTGTGAATGTTCATTGTGGTCACTATTTATAGTGAATGTTCTTGTTTGGTCAAGCCATGTTTAATTGTCATATCCATACTTACTTGACCGCATTGTGCTTGCTTCATATGCATTTCAAGATTTTTGCATACAATGAACTTCTTGTGATATTGTTTTTAGGAAAAATTGTTCATATGGTTCAAGAGCTTCACCAAATCTAGAGTTAGGTGTGAGTGAGTTTTGGCAACTGTTCCCAACTCACATTTTAAGTCTAGAGTCTGTTTTAGGGTTTTGTCATAAAATAGCCAAAACGGGAGATTGTAAGGTTGAATTTATTCAACCTGAAAGTTCAATATGTGTGTAAAACACCTATGAACGTTTAGACCTCCAATTAACAAATTACCAACACTAGCTTATTATCAAACAATATATGTGCAGAATATGAAAATAAGCTAAAACAGAATTGGTAAAACAATCTAAACCATAATTAATCACAACCACAGCAGTAATTAATGGCAAAGATTAAGGGAAGAGAGATGCAAAAATAAAAACAACACAGTGATGTGTTATTGAAGAGGAAATCAAAGTCCTCAATGTAAAACCTCTTTGCCGCTCCAACAGGGTAACGGCAAACCTTGTCTTTTCTAGCATACTGGATCCCGCAATTTCCCATTGCATCAACCAAAATGAATTAGTCCCTTCTTAACTATTTCCCAAGCACCAAAAGACCTTCTCACAGATATGGCTGTGGTGAGATAAGAATTTGACCAATGTATGTCTCAATGATGAATCAATGGAGAGGGTGAGAGTAGAGGAATTCAGAGAATCAAAGGATGAAGATTGTGGATGAGTCAATCTCATTTTTATTTAGGGTTTCTCTCTCAAAATTCTCTATGGAAGCTCTCTATAATATGTGGGTATAAGGGTCTATATATAGTAGAGTGTGTATGGAATGCAAAGAGTCAGTTTTGTAACAAACAGAGTGGTCTGGCGACTCGAGCTTGTGACTAGAACAAGTCGTGAGTTTGAGTCGCGAGCTAGTGGCTTGGCCAGGCTGGAAGTTTTATTTTGTAGTGTAATAGTTGGCGTGACTCTTCAGCTCCCCTGCATGCTTCACACGTGTGCCACTTTTGGCGACTTGTTAGTCGCGAGATCTAGTCGTGAGGCCCTTCTTGAGTGCATACTCTTGAGCTTTTCTTTACACTCTCTCACATACTACCTTTACATGATTCACACCTAAATACAGGGTTTCTAAATGTTGAATTACAAGCAAATTTGGCACGGAATAAAGCCAACAAAATGGTTGATTAAATTCAACCTTACAATCTCCCCCTTTGGCTATTTTGTGACAAAACCGTAAAATAAACTCTAGACTTAACATGTGAGTTAGAAACAGTTAAATAAAACTCACTCACACCTAACTCTAAAATCTGTGAAGCTCTTGAACCATACATACAAGTATTTCCTAAGACAACAACACAATATGATCATTGTATGTAGAAAACTTGAAATGCAAATGGAGCAAGCACAATGTGATCAAACAAAAAGAGAAAGCAATAAAGTATGGCTTGACCAAAAAATGAACAATCACTATATATAGTGACCACAAGGCTCATTCACACAAGGAATGAATATCTGGACATGCAAGCTAATAAGCTCAATGCAAAGTATCATTTGCATGTCCAACACTCAACCAATACAACAACACAAGGTAATTGTATTAAGGATATAAAATCCAACACAGGGCACAAGAGTGATGTACTTAATGAAATGCATAACATTAATAACAAGTACTAAGCTACAAAGCATGGGTACAATATAACTTATGTATAAAAACCAAAATACCTCAAAAGCTTTAAACAGAAGCACTAAAACCATCCATGAGTTTAAACCAAGTATTTAGTACAGAGCAAACTCATAATTAAGATTGTCCAAAACATAATAACAAAAACCATAAATAACATAAATCAAAATGCTTAAAAGTTTTTGGCTTTGCTCCCCCTCAAAATGGTGCATGCTCCCCCTCAAGAGCTACCCTTACTTCTCCTCCAAAGTTTTCCCCCTTTTTGACCAGAATGGCCAAAGGGCTATTGCTGGGTAGTAAAGCTGTCAAACTTTGCTGAAAGTAGATTTATTTGCTCTTAGAGAGTAGCCAGTCTGTCAGATTGCTCATTCTGAACGTCTCGAAGTCCATAAATCCTTTCAAGGATGATCTGAAATGCATCTGAGGGGACTGCAGAGGATGTTGAAGCTTGGCTCCTTTTGCCATGGCCTCTTGAGCTTGAGGGTTGTTCTTCAGCTTCTATCTCAGTTTCCATTGGTTCTCCTTGTTCTTGATCACTCTCCTCTTCATCACCCAGTAGGCGAACTCTGATCCATGTAATGGTTAGGGCATTGATAGCTAAAGGAGTAGGCCTGAGACTGATGTCTTGAGGAATTTGCACACCCTTTGCTCTAAAGAGCCTCATGAGTATGCTAGGGAAAATTAGCTTTTCCCTTAAAGTGGTTCTTGTTTCATCAGCAATAATGAAGAAGATATGAGCACTAATATCAATGTAGGTGTTCTACCAAAGCTCCATAAGGAAAATGGCTCTAGCATTATTAATGGTAATCATCTTCTTCACTGGGTACTAGTTGAACATCATGATCACAGTAATACATCTCATATCAGCTAGAAAAGCAGTAGTGATAAGGCATTTCCCTTCTTTAACTCCACCAATATGAGATTGGACAGTTTCTACGGAAAGCATCCTCTCCTTGTAGTGTGTGAAATCATGGTCCAATTCCTTAAAACCAAGCACCTTATCAATGTCCTCCAAGTCAATGTTGAATTCTTGGCCTCTTATCCAACAGTTGATCTCATCCTCTCTTAAGACAGCATTGGCATAAAATTCTCTAATCAAAGGTTCACATACCCTAGACAGATCACTTAGTAGCTTTTCCCAACCTCTTTCCTGAAAACAACTGGGAATGAAAGAGTCCTTTAAATCAACCAAATCCACAAATCTTTCTTGGATGATGGGAGCCTTCTCATAAAACTGATTGTATCTCTCAAAGTGTTTAGTAGACCTGAACCGGGTATTATCCTTTTTCTTCCTTTTGTCACCCTTTTGCGCAGTGGTTTTATTTGGAGACATCTGCACAAACATAGCAAGAAAGGCCACAAAATAGGGTACAACATATGGAAACCCAACAATTAGTAACAAATTAGAAGCACTGACAAGGACAAAGATTTAGTCTACAACCTAGCTTAGAACCAACATGGCAAGAGATAACATACAACAACAGAGCACAGTAGAGTTTATCATAAACTTTTAAATATATCACAGTGTGAGTGTGTGCTTAAAACATTCCATGAACAACCTAGGGCAAAAACAAAACACATAACCAGATATCCAATAGGCAATCAGTGTATATCGCAAAATCCCTAACACAAAAGAAAATGTCTATGAGACATTTTACAATGGGTATGATATGCACAACACACCTCAGATCAAGGGTTATGCTTAAAAATGAGAATCAATCATGAGAGCATGTGAAATAAGCATCATACAATCCATATCAACAAAACCCATTCAATCAAACTCAACAAAATGAACCCAACCCATATTCAAATCATCACATATATCAAATCTCAACAACAACTCAAGAATCAAGAAAACAAAGGCAATAAACATGAAATATTATGAGAAAAGAAGAAAACCCATACCTTTTTCTTGAAGATTGAAGTAGAGATGATGAAGAACAATGGTGATTTTTTAAAGAAACACAATGAGTTTGAGAGAGAAAAATGGACAAGACAATGAACAGTAAAAAATGATTGAGGTAAAACTGAAAAGTTAAAAAAAAACTGTCCTTAAAGTGCAAAACACGCATTTTTTGCGACTGAAACAAGTCGCCAAAGCAAGCAGCCAAACACCTATGAGACAGAATTCTAAAAATTTGTCTAAGTGTTTTTCGCGACTGGAAGGTCCACCCATGAGGTAGTCGCGAAGGGAGCCGGGAAACTTTTTGAGTACACCTTGTGACTGGAGCTTCCACTCACGAACAAGTCGCCAAACCGAGTCGCGTGAAATCTAAAAATCCAAATTTTTGAAAAATTTTCCAAGTCTTTTTCGCGATTGGGACTTTGACTCGCTAGTGAGTCACGAAAACCTACTGTGTAGGCTCACGACTGGGGCATGCGATTGGCTAAACCCGTGAGGCAAGTCGCCAGAAAAAGGCTGCACAGTTTTTGAAATTTTTGACATTTTTCAAACCAAAATACTTTCTAAAAACAATTAAAACACTCAAAAATATTTTTGTGTTTGATTAACATATAATTGAGCATGTGCAACATATTTAATCAAGTACAATCACACAAATGAATAAGGCATTCAGTGAAAATAGACATATGTGATGTGTGTGGGTACCAACGATGAGATAGTCCTAAGTTCAATGTGAAGTTTCAATGATCAACTCAATCAAGGCACACACAATTAGCACTAGGAAAAGTGACTATCTCAATTATAGAAATATGGACATATGACTTCCCACAAAACTTGATAACATTATTTTGAAGCTTTTCATTTGGCTCCATTTACATCATAACATTTGATCTTTTTGAATCAATACATCTCATTTTGAGATCGATGCCTAAAATTTTTGATATTTCAAATTGATGAGCAAGCCTTTGGCTTTTTGGGCATCATACATTTTTTATAAAAGTCGCTTTCCCTTTTTTCTAGTCAAATACTAGTATGTGCAACGGCTTTTGCAGCTTATTATCTCTTTTCATTTTGAGATTTACATTTTTTGAGCTCTTTAAGCAAAAAAAAAAAAAAAAGGTGGGAAGATATATAGGCACAAGTCTATGCAAGTTTCAAGATCAACAAAACTATTGACTAATCATTCATGGCAAGTTTGAAGATCTATTTACAACAGTCACATAGATTTCAAGATTTTTCCCACAATAATATGAGTGCATAAAGAAAAAGCTATGCTCATAAATGCACAAAGCCATTAGTACAAAGCTACAAGGCAAAATATGCTTGTGACAATTCACAATAATGTCGATCAAACTTTTTGGATTTTCTACTTTTTATGTGTTTTTGGATTTTTGACACAAAAGCAATTAAAGATTGATAAAAAAATGTAAAAACATTCAAAGCAGAAAGCAAACAAACACAATTTTTCAGCACATGCTAGACCAAAAACAAAAAGCACACAATCAATCAAAGTCACAAAGCATAGGAAGAATTAATGCATGGACATGTTGTAATGCTTATGCATGAGTACTACTCTTCACCCACATGGCACGTGCGTTTCGGGTGATATCCCTAGAGGATTGGGTACTATAGTTTTGGCTTTCAAACCTTCTGGAGAAGCTTGCCAAACAGGTGGTGAAAACATCAATCATCTTCATCACATCTCCAATGTTAGATTCAACTTCTCCCCCTTTCACTTGCTTGGGGTTCCTTATATCCTTTCTTTGTCCACGTGGCCTTTGATAGTAGCCATTCTTTAATGCCCACAGCTTACAACAATTCGGTCTGGTGCATCCTTGAATTTCACAGTGATGGCAAAAATGTTGAGTTCTCGGACCTCTTTGTGACTTTGGGAGTGATTTCCCTTGAGCCTTAGGTTTGACCACTGATTGGTTAGGAGGCTTAGTCAAAAATCGTTGGTCAGTCACATTCCGCTTCTTTTTTGGCTTCATTTTCTCAACAACTGAAGTTTCTACTGCTGGTTCCTTATCTTTCACAAACTTCATATCTTTGGAGACTTTAACACTCGAACTGCTCTCTCCAGTGTATCCCAATCCACTTTTGTCGGAGAAAGGTTTTTGATAAGCAAGTACTTTATCAAGCTTCTTGGAGGAAACTCGCTCTACCTTAGCATTCGCTTGAATCACCTCAAGCTCAAGGAATTTTATCTTTGTATGAGCTTCGGTTAACTCTCCCTTCAGCGTCTCCATTTCACATTTGGTCTCCTTGTATCACACTAGAAGACTTCTATAATCTTGCTCTGCCTTCTTTATCTTTTTAATGGCTGCCTTAGACACTTTTGCATATTCACCGGTCTTCTCAAGGAGGGAATTGTAGGTCTCTTGCAGTCCTATTGTTCCTTCATCTTCCTCATCATCAGATTCCTCTACTATCCCCATTGATTCCAATTCAGTGTGCTCCCCAAGCTCTTTCACTAGCAAAGTCAAGTCATTCGAAGATTCCACGGGAGTAGTGGTTATGAATGCAGAGAAGTTTCCTTCTTCATCACAACTTTTATCTGAATCTGAATCAGAGGAGTCAAAATCACTAAGAGTAGTGGCATATGCCTTGCCTTTCCTTCTCAAATAATTAGGACATTCTTTCTTGAGATGTCTATGTCCATTGCATTCGAAGCATGAGAAGATTGAGACTCCTTCCCATCTTTCCTCTTGAAGTCCTTTTTCTCCTTTCTGAAACTTGGGAATTTTCCTTTCTCAGCAAATTTTCCATTCTTCTTGAACTTTAAGAACTTTCAGAAATTCTTCACAAGATATGCCACATCTTTATCGACCTCATCCTCATCCGATGAGTCGTGAGCTTCTACCCTCTCATTAATCGTCTTAAGAGCAAGGGATTTGCTCTTCCTTTGTGATGGCAATAACATCTCATAAGTTTGTAGTGAGCCAATTAGTTCTTGAACTTTAATATCATCAAGATCCTTACTCTTTTCAATTGCTATAACTTTTGCACGGAAGCTCTCCAGCAATGATCAAAGCATTTTCCTCACTATCTTTGAGTTCTCCGTTTTCTCACCCAAGTTGAACTTGCCAATAACCACCTCATTCAGCTTGCCATAGAATGAGTCAAAAGACTCGCCTTCGCTCATTTTCAGCTCTTCAAACTGAGTGGTTAGCACCTGCAACTTAGTATCTTTCACCTTTTTGGTGCCTTCATACATGGTCTCTAGTATTTGCCATGCTTCCTTGGCAATTGTAATGTGAGATATCCTGTGAAACTCATCTAGAGATACACAATAAAAAATTGCATTTAAAGCCTTTATGTTAGCGTTAGCTGCCGCAAGGGCTGCCTTATCCTAAGTGGATTTAACAGCCTCTGGCCTAGTCCATCCTACGTCTACTGCATCCCAAACAGTTTCATCAATTGAACACAAGAATGCCCTTATCCGGACTTTCCAAAAGACATAGTTGCTACCATCAAAATATGGTAGAGCATTTAGAGATTGAGATCGATCCATCTTAAACAGAGTCAAGGATCGCACTCAGGTAATCAAACCATAATACCGCTCTGATACCAATTGAAAGTTCAATATGTGTGTAAAACACCTATGAACATTTAGACCCTCAATTAACAAATTACCAACACTAGCTTATTATCAAACAATATATGTGTGGAATATGAAAATAAGCTAAAAAAAAATTGGTAAAACAATCTAAACCATAATTAATCACAACCACAGAAGTAATTAAATGGCAAGGATTAAGGGAAGAGAGATGCAAACATAAAGACAACACAGTGATGTGTTATCGAAGAGGAAATTGAAGTTCTTAGCGTAAAACCTCTTCGCGCCCTCCAAGCGGTCAATAATCCACTAGAGAATAAAGTTGGGATACATGAATACCCTTCAAGCCTAATCTACCCAGTGCACCTAAGCCTTCCAAGCTTCGTGCTCCAATAGGGTTACGTCGAACCTTGTCTTTTTTAGCTTACTAGATCCCGCAATCACCCATTGTATCAACCAAAATGAATTGGTCCCTTCTTAACTACTTCCCAAGCACCAAAAGACCTTCTCACAGATATGGGTATGGTGAGATAAGGATTTGGTCAGTGTACCTCTCAAGGATATATCAATGGAGAATGTGAGAGTAGAGGAATTTGGAGAATCAAAGGATGAAGATTGTGGATGAGTCAATCTTTTTTTTCTCTAGGGTTCTTCTCTCAAAATTCTCTATGGAAGCTCTCTATAATATGTGGGTATAAGGGTCTATATATAGTAGGGTGTGTATGGAATGCGAAGAGTCAGTTTTGTAACAAACAGAGTGGTCTGGTGACTCAAGGTCACGACTGGAATAAGTCGTGAGCTAATGGCCTAGCCAGACTGAAAGTTTTGTCCTGTAGTGCAACAACTGGCATGACTTTTTAGCTTCCCTGCATGCTTCACACGTGTGCCATTTTTGGCGACTTGCCAATCGTGAGCCAGTCATAAGATCCAGTCGTGAGGCCCTTCTTAAGTGCACACTCTTGAGCTTTTCTTCACACTCTTTCACACATTACCCTTACTTGATTTCCACCTAAATACAGAGTTTCTAAATGCTGAATTACAAGTAAATTTGTCACGGAATAAAACCAACAAAATAGTTGATTAAATTCAACCTTACACAACCATGTGTTAACTTTATTCCTTGCCAAATTTGCTTGTAATTCAGGAATTAGATACCCTGTATTTAGGTGGGAATCATGTAAAGGTTGTGTGTGTGAGAGTGTGAAGAATTCAAGTGTGTGTGCAATCATGAGCATTCTCACGACTAGAACTCGCTAGTGATTCGCGACTGACGACTCACCAAAGTGCCACACGTGTGAAGCATGCAGGAAGTTGAAAGGTTATAATAGCTGGAGCACTACAAGACAAAAAGTACTGTCTGGCAGTTAGTTATTTCACTACTGAAACTCGCGACTTGTCCCAGTCGCGAGTGAGTCGCCAAAACCCCTTGTTTTGCAGAAAAATAACTTTTCACATTCCTCACATACCCTACTATAAATTCCCTTATACCCACGAAATCTAAAGAGCTTCTAGAGAAAATTTTGAGAGAAAAACCATAGAGACAAACAAAATTGACTCATCCATAATCTTAGACATTTGATTCTCCAAATTCCTTTATCCTTACGCTTTCTCTTGACATACCCTTGAGAGGATACTTAGCCAAATCTTTACCTCACTATATCCATATCAGTGAAAAGATTATTTGGTGCTTGGGAAGTGATGAGAATACAAAATGTCATATTTTTATCCCTTAATATTTAGCCTTTTATATTTATTTGGTACCTAAGTGTACTCATTATTCTTATATTTTGATTTAGGATGCAAATGGAGGAATAAAGTGCAAAACGTAGTTAATTGGGTGATTCTGGACAGCTTTGACATTGTTTCATAATCAGGGCATAACTCTCTCATCAGAGCTCTGATTGAGATGATTCAAGATGCTATGGAACGCTAAGACAAAGCTCTAAAACTTTCTTGTTTTTAGTTTTGAGAGATACGGGCCACATCAAGGTCAAAATCGGGCTTGAAATTGCTGCACCTGCACTGTTAACGTTCTGGAATGTTCCTTTGCTTGAAATTCTAATATGCAGATCTGATGTGATTTATTTTTGGAAGGTTCCAGATCTGATGCACGAAATTTCCAGTTGAAAAACACCACTTTCCTAGTTATATTAGGACTTTGTTTTATTTTTAATATTTTTCCTTAATTAGTCAGATTTGGATGTTATTATTTAGAATATTTTTAGGAGATTTTGTAGGCTTGAGAAAGGGGGAATTAACGTATAAAAGGGGAGGAGAAATCATAATTACACAGATACACACACGCCTCTCTCTCCCCTCTTCTCTAATTTTCTCCCTTTGAGTTTTCTGTCATGGCTCTGCGTGGCTAAAACTTGTATACTTGGTTGAAGGAAACTGAAGCCTCGGAATCAATAAAACTGTGAGATCTAATTTGTTTTTATTGTTCAATTT